>JAZGTN010000005.1:2936646-4404970 GCA_037783415.1 Leptasterias polaris | reverse complement strand
ATTAAATTCTATGTAAACCTCAGGTCAGATAACAAGACTTTTTATTCATTTATTCCTTGTTAAAAGTGTTAAATTTCTTTTTAAAAAAACACAAGCGTGCAATTAAATTCTATGTAACCTCAGGTCAGATAACAAGACTTTTTATTCATTTATTCCTTGTTAAAAGTGTTAAAATTTCTTTTAAAAAAACACAAGCGTGCAATTAAATTCTATGTAACCTCAGGTCAGATAACAAGACTTTTTATTTCATTTATTCCTTGTTAAAAGTGTTAAAATTTCTTTAAAAAAACACAAGCGTGCAATTAAATTCTATGTAACCTCAGGTCAGATAACAAGACTTTTTATTCATTTATTCCTTGTTAAAAGTGTTAAAATTTCTTTAAAAAAAACACAAGCGTGCAATTAAATTCTATGTAACCTCAGGTCAGATAACAAGACTTTTTATTCATTTATTCCTTGTTAAAAAGTGTTAAAATTTCTTTTAAAAAAAACACAAGCGTGCAATTAAATTCTATGTAACCTCAGGTCAGATAACAAGACTTTTTATTCATTTATTCCTTGTTAAAAGTGTTAAATTTCTTTTAAAAAAACACAAGCGTGCAATTAAATTCTATGTAACCTCAGGTCAGATAACAAGACTTTTTATTCATTTATTCCTTGTTAAAAGTGTTAAAATTTCTTTTAAAAAAAAACACAAGCGTGCAATTAAATTCTATGTAACCTCAGGTCAGATAACAAGACTTTTTATTCATTTATTCCTTGTTAAAAGTGTTAAAATTTCTTTTAAAAAAAAACACAAGCGTGCAATTAAATTCTATGTAACCTCAGGTCAGATAACAAGACTTTTTATTCATTTATTCCTTGTTAAAAGTGTTAAAATTTCTTTTAAAAAAAACACAAGCGTGCAATTAAATTCTATGTAACCTCAGGTCAGATAACAAGACTTTTTATTCATTTATTCCTTGTTAAAAGTGTTAAAATTTCTTTTAAAAAAAAACACAAGCGTGCAATTAAATTCTATGTAACCTCAGGTCAGATAACAAGACTTTTTATTCATTTATTCCTTGTTAAAAGTGTTAAAATTTCTTTTAAAAAAAACACAAGCGTGCAATTAAATTCTATGTAACCTCAGGTCAGATAACAAGACTTTTTATTCATTTATTCCTTGTTAAAAGTGTTAAAATTTCTTTTAAAAAAAACACAAGCGTGCAATTAAATTCTATGTAACCTCAGGTCAGATAACAAGACTTTTTATTCATTTATTCCTTGTTAAAAGTGTTAAAATTTCTTTTAAAAAAAACACAAGCGTGCAATTAAATTCTATGTAACCTCAGGTCAGATAACAAGACTTTTTATTCATTTATTCCTTGTTAAAAGTGTTAAAATTTCTTTTAAAAAAAACACAAGCGTGCAATTAAATTCTATGTAACCTCAGGTCAGATAACAAGACTTTTTATTCATTTATTCCTTGTTAAAAGTGTTAAAATTTCTTTTTAAAAAAACACAAGCGTGCAATTAAATTCTATGTAACCTCAGGTCAGATAACAAGACTTTTTATTCATTTATTCCTTGTTAAAAGTGTTAAAATTTCTTTTAAAAAAAACACAAGCGTGCAATTAAATTCTATGTAACCTCAGGTCAGATAACAAGACTTTTTATTCATTTATTCCTTGTTAAAAGTGTTAAAATTTCTTTTAAAAAAAACACAAGCGTGCAATTAAATTCTATGTAACCTCAGGTCAGATAACAAGACTTTTTATTCATTTATTCCTTGTTAAAAGTGTTAAAATTTCTTTAAAAAAAACACAAGCGTGCAATTAAATTCTATGTAACCTCAGGTCAGATAACAAGACTTTTTATTCATTTATTCCTTGTTAAAAGTGTTAAAATTTCTTTTAAAAAAACACAAGCGTGCAATTAAATTCTATGTAACCTCAGGTCAGATAACAAGACTTTTTATTCATTTATTCCTTGTTAAAAGTGTTAAATTTCTTTTAAAAAAAACACAAGCGTGCAATTAAATTCTATGTAACCTCAGGTCAGATAACAAGACTTTTTATTCATTTATTCCTTGTTAAAAGTGTTAAAATTTCTTTTAAAAAAACACAAGCGTGCAATTAAATTCTATGTAACCTCAGGTCAGATAACAAGACTTTTTATTCATTTATTCCTTGTTAAAAGTGTTAAAATTTCTTTTAAAAAAAACACAAGCGTGCAATTAAATTCTATGTAACCTCAGGTCAGATAACAAGACTTTTTATTCATTTATTCCTTGTTAAAAGTGTTAAAATTTCTTTTAAAAAAAACACAAGCGTGCAATTAAATTCTATGTAACCTCAGGTCAGATAACAAGACTTTTTATTCATTTATTCCTTGTTAAAAGTGTTAAAATTTCTTTTAAAAAAAAACACAAGCGTGCAATTAAATTCTATGTAACCTCAGGTCAGATAACAAGACTTTTTATTCATTTATTCCTTGTTAAAAGTGTTAAAATTTCTTTTAAAAAAACACAAGCGTGCAATTAAATTCTATGTAACCTCAGGTCAGATAACAAGACTTTTTATTCATTTATTCCTTGTTAAAAGTGTTAAAATTTCTTTTAAAAAAAACACAAGCGTGCAATTAAATTCTATGTAACCTCAGGTCAGATAACAAGACTTTTTATTTCATTTATTCCTTGTTAAAAGTGTTAAAATTTCTTTTAAAAAAAACACAAGCGTGCAATTAAATTCTATGTAACCTCAGGTCAGATAACAAGACTTTTTATTCATTTATTCCTTGTTAAAAGTGTTAAAATTTCTTTTAAAAAAAACACAAGCGTGCAATTAAATTCTATGTAACCTCAGGTCAGATAACAAGACTTTTTATTCATTTATTCCTTGTTAAAAGTGTTAAAATTTCTTTTAAAAAAAACACAAGCGTGCAATTAAATTCTATGTAACCTCAGGTCAGATAACAAGACTTTTTATTCATTTATTCCTTGTTAAAAGTGTTAAATTTCTTTTAAAAAAAACACAAGCGTGCAATTAAATTCTATGTAACCTCAGGTCAGATAACAAGACTTTTTATTCATTTATTCCTTGTTAAAAGTGTTAAATTTCTTTTAAAAAAACACAAGCGTGCAATTAAATTCTATGTAACCTCAGGTCAGATAACAAGACTTTTTATTCATTTATTCCTTGTTAAAAGTGTTAAAATTTCTTTTAAAAAAACACAAGCGTGCAATTAAATTCTATGTAACCTCAGGTCAGATAACAAGACTTTTTATTCATTTATTCCTTGTTAAAAGTGTTAAAATTTCTTTTAAAAAAAACACAAGCGTGCAATTAAATTCTATGTAACCTCAGGTCAGATAACAAGACTTTTTATTCATTTATTCCTTGTTAAAAGTGTTAAAATTTCTTTTAAAAAAAACACAAGCGTGCAATTAAATTCTATGTAACCTCAGGTCAGATAACAAGACTTTTTATTCATTTATTCCTTGTTAAAAGTGTTAAAATTTCTTTTAAAAAAAACACAAGCGTGCAATTAAATTCTATGTAACCTCAGGTCAGATAACAAGACTTTTTATTCATTTATTCCTTGTTAAAAGTGTTAAAATTTCTTTTAAAAAAAACACAAGCGTGCAATTAAATTCTATGTAACCTCAGGTCAGATAACAAGACTTTTTATTCATTTATTCCTTGTTAAAAGTGTTAAAATTTCTTTAAAAAAAAACACAAGCGTGCAATTAAATTCTATGTAACCTCAGGTCAGATAACAAGACTTTTTATTCATTTATTCCTTGTTAAAAGTGTTAAAATTTCTTTTAAAAAAAACACAAGCGTGCAATTAAATTCTATGTAACCTCAGGTCAGATAACAAGACTTTTTATTCATTTATTCCTTGTTAAAAGTGTTAAAATTTCTTTAAAAAAAACACAAGCGTGCAATTAAATTCTATGTAACCTCAGGTCAGATAACAAGACTTTTTATTCATTTATTCCTTGTTAAAAGTGTTAAAATTTCTTTTAAAAAAAACACAAGCGTGCAATTAAATTCTATGTAACCTCAGGTCAGATAACAAGACTTTTTATTCATTTATTCCTTGTTAAAAGTGTTAAAATTTCTTTAAAAAAAAACACAAGCGTGCAATTAAATTCTATGTAACCTCAGGTCAGATAACAAGACTTTTTATTCATTTATTCCTTGTTAAAAGTGTTAAAATTTCTTTTAAAAAAAACACAAGCGTGCAATTAAATTCTATGTAACCTCAGGTCAGATAACAAGACTTTTTATTCATTTATTCCTTGTTAAAAGTGTTAAAAATTTCTTTTAAAAAAAACACAAGCGTGCAATTAAATTCTATGTAACCTCAGGTCAGATAACAAGACTTTTTATTCATTTATTCCTTGTTAAAAGTGTTAAAATTTCTTTAAAAAAAACACAAGCGTGCAATTAAATTCTATGTAACCTCAGGTCAGATAACAAGACTTTTTATTCATTTATTCCTTGTTAAAAGTGTTAAATTTCTTTTTAAAAAAAACACAAGCGTGCAATTAAATTCTATGTAACCTCAGGTCAGATAACAAGACTTTTTATTCATTTATTCCTTGTTAAAAGTGTTAAATTTCTTTTAAAAAAAACACAAGCGTGCAATTAAATTCTATGTAACCTCAGGTCAGATAACAAGACTTTTTATTCATTTATTCCTTGTTAAAAGTGTTAAAATTTCTTTTAAAAAAACACAAGCGTGCAATTAAATTCTATGTAACCTCAGGTCAGATAACAAGACTTTTTATTCATTTATTCCTTGTTAAAAGTGTTAAATTTCTTTTAAAAAAAAACACAAGCGTGCAATTAAATTCTATGTAACCTCAGGTCAGATAACAAGACTTTTTATTCATTTATTCCTTGTTAAAAGTGTTAAATTTTTTTAAAAAAACACAAGCGTGCAATTAAATTCTATGTAACCTCAGGTCAGATAACAAGACTTTTTATTCATTTATTCCTTGTTAAAAGTGTTAAATTTCTTTTAAAAAAACACAAGCGTGCAATTAAATTCTATGTAACCTCAGGTCAGATAACAAGACTTTTTATTCATTTATTCCTTGTTAAAAGTGTTAAAATTTCTTTTAAAAAAAACACAAGCGTGCAATTAAATTCTATGTAACCTCAGGTCAGATAACAAGACTTTTTATTCATTTATTCCTTGTTAAAAGTGTTAAAATTTCTTTTAAAAAAAACACAAGCGTGCAATTAAATTCTATGTAACCTCAGGTCAGATAACAAGACTTTTTATTCATTTATTCCTTGTTAAAAGTGTTAAAATTTCTTTAAAAAAAACACAAGCGTGCAATTAAATTCTATGTAACCTCAGGTCAGATAACAAGACTTTTTATTCATTTATTCCTTGTTAAAAGTGTTAAAATTTCTTTTAAAAAAAACACAAGCGTGCAATTAAATTCTATGTAACCTCAGGTCAGATAACAAGACTTTTTATTCATTTATTCCTTGTTAAAAGTGTTAAAATTTCTTTTAAAAAAAACACAAGCGTGCAATTAAATTCTATGTAACCTCAGGTCAGATAACAAGACTTTTTATTCATTTATTCCTTGTTAAAAGTGTTAAAATTTCTTTAAAAAAAACACAAGCGTGCAATTAAATTCTATGTAACCTCAGGTCAGATAACAAGACTTTTTATTCATTTATTCCTTGTTAAAAGTGTTAAAATTTCTTTTAAAAAAAACACAAGCGTGCAATTAAATTCTATGTAACCTCAGGTCAGATAACAAGACTTTTTATTCATTTATTCCTTGTTAAAAGTGTTAAAATTTCTTTTAAAAAAAAACACAAGCGTGCAATTAAATTCTATGTAACCTCAGGTCAGATAACAAGACTTTTTATTCATTTATTCCTTGTTAAAAGTGTTAAAATTTCTTTTAAAAAAACACAAGCGTGCAATTAAATTCTATGTAACCTCAGGTCAGATAACAAGACTTTTTATTCATTTATTCCTTGTTAAAAGTGTTAAAATTTCTTTTAAAAAAAACACAAGCGTGCAATTAAATTCTATGTAACCTCAGGTCAGATAACAAGACTTTTTATTCATTTATTCCTTGTTAAAAGTGTTAAAATTTCTTTTAAAAAAAACACAAGCGTGCAATTAAATTCTATGTAACCTCAGGTCAGATAACAAGACTTTTTATTCATTTATTCCTTGTTAAAAGTGTTAAAATTTCTTTTAAAAAAAAACACAAGCGTGCAATTAAATTCTATGTAACCTCAGGTCAGATAACAAGACTTTTTATTCATTTATTCCTTGTTAAAAGTGTTAAAATTTCTTTTAAAAAAAACACAAGCGTGCAATTAAATTCTATGTAACCTCAGGTCAGATAACAAGACTTTTATTCATTTATTCCTTGTTAAAAGTGTTAAAATTTCTTTTAAAAAAACACAAGCGTGCAATTAAATTCTATGTAACCTCAGGTCAGATAACAAGACTTTTTATTCATTTATTCCTTGTTAAAAGTGTTAAAATTTCTTTTAAAAAAAACACAAGCGTGCAATTAAATTCTATGTAACCTCAGGTCAGATAACAAGACTTTTTATTCATTTATTCCTTGTTAAAAGTGTTAAAATTTCTTTTAAAAAAAACACAAGCGTGCAATTAAATTCTATGTAACCTCAGGTCAGATAACAAGACTTTTTATTCATTTATTCCTTGTTAAAAGTGTTAAATTTCTTTTTAAAAAAACACAAGCGTGCAATTAAATTCTATGTAACCTCAGGTCAGATAACAAGACTTTTTATTCATTTATTCCTTGTTAAAAGTGTTAAATTTCTTTTAAAAAAACACAAGCGTGCAATTAAATTCTATGTAACCTCAGGTCAGATAACAAGACTTTTTATTCATTTATTCCTTGTTAAAAGTGTTAAATTTCTTTTAAAAAAAACACAAGCGTGCAATTAAATTCTATGTAACCTCAGGTCAGATAACAAGACTTTTTATTCATTTATTCCTTGTTAAAAGTGTTAAATTTCTTTTAAAAAAAAACACAAGCGTGCAATTAAATTCTATGTAACCTCAGGTCAGATAACAAGACTTTTTATTCATTTATTCCTTGTTAAAAGTGTTAAAATTTCTTTTAAAAAAACACAAGCGTGCAATTAAATTCTATGTAACCTCAGGTCAGATAACAAGACTTTTTATTCATTTATTCCTTGTTAAAAGTGTTAAAATTTCTTTTAAAAAAACACAAGCGTGCAATTAAATTCTATGTAACCTCAGGTCAGATAACAAGACTTTTTATTCATTTATTCCTTGTTAAAAGTGTTAAAATTTCTTTTAAAAAAAACACAAGCGTGCAATTAAATTCTATGTAACCTCAGGTCAGATAACAAGACTTTTTATTCATTTATTCCTTGTTAAAAGTGTTAAAATTTCTTTTAAAAAAAACACAAGCGTGCAATTAAATTCTATGTAACCTCAGGTCAGATAACAAGACTTTTTATTCATTTATTCCTTGTTAAAAGTGTTAAATTTCTTTTAAAAAAAACACAAGCGTGCAATTAAATTCTATGTAACCTCAGGTCAGATAACAAGACTTTTTATTCATTTATTCCTTGTTAAAAGTGTTAAAATTTCTTTTAAAAAAACACAAGCGTGCAATTAAATTCTATGTAACCTCAGGTCAGATAACAAGACTTTTTATTCATTTATTCCTTGTTAAAAGTGTTAAAATTTCTTTTAAAAAAACACAAGCGTGCAATTAAATTCTATGTAACCTCAGGTCAGATAACAAGACTTTTTATTCATTTATTCCTTGTTAAAAGTGTTAAAATTTCTTTAAAAAAAACACAAGCGTGCAATTAAATTCTATGTAACCTCAGGTCAGATAACAAGACTTTTTATTCATTTATTCCTTGTTAAAAGTGTTAAAATTTCTTTTAAAAAAAACACAAGCGTGCAATTAAATTCTATGTAACCTCAGGTCAGATAACAAGACTTTTTATTCATTTATTCCTTGTTAAAAGTGTTAAAATTTCTTTTAAAAAAAACACAAGCGTGCAATTAAATTCTATGTAACCTCAGGTCAGATAACAAGACTTTTTATTCATTTATTCCTTGTTAAAAGTGTTAAAATTTCTTTTAAAAAAAACACAAGCGTGCAATTAAATTCTATGTAACCTCAGGTCAGATAACAAGACTTTTTATTCATTTATTCCTTGTTAAAAGTGTTAAATTTCTTTTAAAAAAAACACAAGCGTGCAATTAAATTCTATGTAACCTCAGGTCAGATAACAAGACTTTTTATTCATTTATTCCTTGTTAAAAGTGTTAAAATTTCTTTTAAAAAAAACACAAGCGTGCAATTAAATTCTATGTAACCTCAGGTCAGATAACAAGACTTTTTATTCATTTATTCCTTGTTAAAAGTGTTAAAATTTCTTTTAAAAAAAACACAAGCGTGCAATTAAATTCTATGTAACCTCAGGTCAGATAACAAGACTTTTTATTCATTTATTCCTTGTTAAAAGTGTTAAATTTCTTTTAAAAAAACACAAGCGTGCAATTAAATTCTATGTAACCTCAGGTCAGATAACAAGACTTTTTATTCATTTATTCCTTGTTAAAAGTGTTAAAATTTCTTTAAAAAAAACACAAGCGTGCAATTAAATTCTATGTAACCTCAGGTCAGATAACAAGACTTTTTATTCATTTATTCCTTGTTAAAAGTGTTAAATTTCTTTTAAAAAAACACAAGCGTGCAATTAAATTCTATGTAACCTCAGGTCAGATAACAAGACTTTTTATTCATTTATTCCTTGTTAAAAGTGTTAAAATTTCTTTTAAAAAAACACAAGCGTGCAATTAAATTCTATGTAACCTCAGGTCAGATAACAAGACTTTTTATTCATTTATTCCTTGTTAAAAGTGTTAAATTTCTTTTAAAAAAACACAAGCGTGCAATTAAATTCTATGTAACCTCAGGTCAGATAACAAGACTTTTTATTCATTTATTCCTTGTTAAAAGTGTTAAAATTTCTTTAAAAAAAACACAAGCGTGCAATTAAATTCTATGTAACCTCAGGTCAGATAACAAGACTTTTTATTCATTTATTCCTTGTTAAAAGTGTTAAAATTTCTTTTAAAAAAACACAAGCGTGCAATTAAATTCTATGTAACCTCAGGTCAGATAACAAGACTTTTTATTCATTTATTCCTTGTTAAAAGTGTTAAAATTTCTTTAAAAAAAACACAAGCGTGCAATTAAATTCTATGTAACCTCAGGTCAGATAACAAGACTTTTTATTCATTTATTCCTTGTTAAAAGTGTTAAAATTTCTTTTAAAAAAAACACAAGCGTGCAATTAAATTCTATGTAACCTCAGGTCAGATAACAAGACTTTTTATTCATTTATTCCTTGTTAAAAGTGTTAAAATTTCTTTTAAAAAAAACACAAGCGTGCAATTAAATTCTATGTAACCTCAGGTCAGATAACAAGACTTTTTATTCATTTATTCCTTGTTAAAAGTGTTAAAATTTCTTTTAAAAAAAACACAAGCGTGCAATTAAATTCTATGTAACCTCAGGTCAGATAACAAGACTTTTTATTCATTTATTCCTTGTTAAAAGTGTTAAATTTCTTTAAAAAAACACAAGCGTGCAATTAAATTCTATGTAACCTCAGGTCAGATAACAAGACTTTTTATTCATTTATTCCTTGTTAAAAGTGTTAAAATTTCTTTTAAAAAAAACACAAGCGTGCAATTAAATTCTATGTAACCTCAGGTCAGATAACAAGACTTTTTATTCATTTATTCCTTGTTAAAAGTGTTAAAATTTCTTTTAAAAAAACACAAGCGTGCAATTAAATTCTATGTAACCTCAGGTCAGATAACAAGACTTTTTATTCATTTATTCCTTGTTAAAAGTGTTAAAATTTCTTTAAAAAAAACACAAGCGTGCAATTAAATTCTATGTAACCTCAGGTCAGATAACAAGACTTTTTATTCATTTATTCCTTGTTAAAAGTGTTAAAATTTCTTTTAAAAAAAACACAAGCGTGCAATTAAATTCTATGTAACCTCAGGTCAGATAACAAGACTTTTTATTCATTTATTCCTTGTTAAAAGTGTTAAAATTTCTTTTAAAAAAAACACAAGCGTGCAATTAAATTCTATGTAACCTCAGGTCAGATAACAAGACTTTTTATTCATTTATTCCTTGTTAAAAGTGTTAAAATTTCTTTTAAAAAAAACACAAGCGTGCAATTAAATTCTATGTAACCTCAGGTCAGATAACAAGACTTTTTATTCATTTATTCCTTGTTAAAAGTGTTAAAATTTCTTTTAAAAAAAACACAAGCGTGCAATTAAATTCTATGTAACCTCAGGTCAGATAACAAGACTTTTTATTCATTTATTCCTTGTTAAAAGTGTTAAATTTCTTTTAAAAAAACACAAGCGTGCAATTAAATTCTATGTAACCTCAGGTCAGATAACAAGACTTTTTATTCATTTATTCCTTGTTAAAAGTGTTAAAATTTCTTTTAAAAAAAACACAAGCGTGCAATTAAATTCTATGTAACCTCAGGTCAGATAACAAGACTTTTTATTCATTTATTCCTTGTTAAAAGTGTTAAAATTTCTTTTTAAAAAAACACAAGCGTGCAATTAAATTCTATGTAACCTCAGGTCAGATAACAAGACTTTTTATTCATTTATTCCTTGTTAAAAGTGTTAAAATTTCTTTTAAAAAAAACACAAGCGTGCAATTAAATTCTATGTAACCTCAGGTCAGATAACAAGACTTTTTATTCATTTATTCCTTGTTAAAAGTGTTAAAATTTCTTTTAAAAAAAACACAAGCGTGCAATTAAATTCTATGTAACCTCAGGTCAGATAACAAGACTTTTTATTCATTTATTCCTTGTTAAAAGTGTTAAAATTTCTTTTAAAAAAACACAAGCGTGCAATTAAATTCTATGTAACCTCAGGTCAGATAACAAGACTTTTTATTCATTTATTCCTTGTTAAAAGTGTTAAAATTTCTTTTAAAAAAAACACAAGCGTGCAATTAAATTCTATGTAACCTCAGGTCAGATAACAAGACTTTTTATTCATTTATTCCTTGTTAAAAGTGTTAAAATTTCTTTAAAAAAAAACACAAGCGTGCAATTAAATTCTATGTAACCTCAGGTCAGATAACAAGACTTTTTATTCATTTATTCCTTGTTAAAAGTGTTAAAATTTCTTTTAAAAAAAACACAAGCGTGCAATTAAATTCTATGTAACCTCAGGTCAGATAACAAGACTTTTTATTCATTTATTCCTTGTTAAAAGTGTTAAAATTTCTTTAAAAAAAAACACAAGCGTGCAATTAAATTCTATGTAACCTCAGGTCAGATAACAAGACTTTTTATTCATTTATTCCTTGTTAAAAGTGTTAAAATTTCTTTAAAAAAACACAGCGTGCAATTAAATTCTATGTAACCTCAGGTCAGATAACAAGACTTTTTATTCATTTATTCCTTGTTAAAAGTGTTAAAATTTCTTTAAAAAAAACACAAGCGTGCAATTAAATTCTATGTAACCTCAGGTCAGATAACAAGACTTTTTATTCATTTATTCCTTGTTAAAAGTGTTAAAATTTCTTTTAAAAAAAACACAAGCGTGCAATTAAATTCTATGTAACCTCAGGTCAGATAACAAGACTTTTTATTCATTTATTCCTTGTTAAAAGTGTTAAAATTTCTTTTAAAAAAAACACAAGCGTGCAATTAAATTCTATGTAACCTCAGGTCAGATAACAAGACTTTTTATTCATTTATTCCTTGTTAAAAGTGTTAAAATTTCTTTTAAAAAAAACACAAGCGTGCAATTAAATTCTATGTAACCTCAGGTCAGATAACAAGACTTTTTATTCATTTATTCCTTGTTAAAAGTGTTAAAATTTCTTTTAAAAAAAACACAAGCGTGCAATTAAATTCTATGTAACCTCAGGTCAGATAACAAGACTTTTTATTCATTTATTCCTTGTTAAAAGTGTTAAAATTTCTTTTAAAAAAAACACAAGCGTGCAATTAAATTCTATGTAACCTCAGGTCAGATAACAAGACTTTTTATTCATTTATTCCTTGTTAAAAGTGTTAAAATTTCTTTTAAAAAAACACAAGCGTGCAATTAAATTCTATGTAACCTCAGGTCAGATAACAAGACTTTTTATTCATTTATTCCTTGTTAAAAGTGTTAAATTTCTTTTAAAAAAAACACAAGCGTGCAATTAAATTCTATGTAACCTCAGGTCAGATAACAAGACTTTTTATTCATTTATTCCTTGTTAAAAGTGTTAAAATTTCTTTTAAAAAAAACACAAGCGTGCAATTAAATTCTATGTAACCTCAGGTCAGATAACAAGACTTTTTATTCATTTATTCCTTGTTAAAAAGTGTTAAAATTTCTTTTAAAAAAAACACAAGCGTGCAATTAAATTCTATGTAACCTCAGGTCAGATAACAAGACTTTTTATTCATTTATTCCTTGTTAAAAAGTGTTAAATTTCTTTTAAAAAAAACACAAGCGTGCAATTAAATTCTATGTAACCTCAGGTCAGATAACAAGACTTTTTATTCATTTATTCCTTGTTAAAAGTGTTAAAATTTCTTTTAAAAAAACACAAGCGTGCAATTAAATTCTATGTAACCTCAGGTCAGATAACAAGACTTTTTATTCATTTATTCCTTGTTAAAAGTGTTAAAATTTCTTTTAAAAAAAACACAAGCGTGCAATTAAATTCTATGTAACCTCAGGTCAGATAACAAGACTTTTTATTCATTTATTCCTTGTTAAAAGTGTTAAAATTTCTTTTAAAAAAAACACAAGCGTGCAATTAAATTCTATGTAACCTCAGGTCAGATAACAAGACTTTTTATTCATTTATTCCTTGTTAAAAGTGTTAAAATTTCTTTTTAAAAAAAACACAAGCGTGCAATTAAATTCTATGTAACCTCAGGTCAGATAACAAGACTTTTTATTCATTTATTCCTTGTTAAAAGTGTTAAAATTTCTTTAAAAAAAAACACAAGCGTGCAATTAAATTCTATGTAACCTCAGGTCAGATAACAAGACTTTTTATTCATTTATTCCTTGTTAAAAGTGTTAAAATTTCTTTTAAAAAAAAACACAAGCGTGCAATTAAATTCTATGTAACCTCAGGTCAGATAACAAGACTTTTTATTCATTTATTCCTTGTTAAAAGTGTAAAAATTTCTTTTAAAAAAAACACAAGCGTGCAATTAAATTCTATGTAACCTCAGGTCAGATAACAAGACTTTTTATTTATTTATTCCTTGTTAAAAGTGTTAAAATTTCTTTTAAAAAAAACACAAGCGTGCAATTAAATTCTATGTAACCTCAGGTCAGATAACAAGACTTTTTATTCATTTATTCCTTGTTAAAAGTGTTAAATTTCTTTTTAAAAAAACACAAGCGTGCAATTAAATTCTATGTAACCTCAGGTCAGATAACAAGACTTTTTATTCATTTATTCCTTGTTAAAAGTGTTAAATTTCTTTTAAAAAAAACACAAGCGTGCAATTAAATTCTATGTAACCTCAGGTCAGATAACAAGACTTTTTATTCATTTATTCCTTGTTAAAAGTGTTAAAATTTCTTTTAAAAAAAACACAAGCGTGCAATTAAATTCTATGTAACCTCAGGTCAGATAACAAGACTTTTTATTCATTTATTCCTTGTTAAAAGTGTTAAAATTTCTTTTTAAAAAAACACAAGCGTGCAATTAAATTCTATGTAACCTCAGGTCAGATAACAAGACTTTTTATTCATTTATTCCTTGTTAAAAGTGTTAAAATTTCTTTTAAAAAAAACACAAGCGTGCAATTAAATTCTATGTAACCTCAGGTCAGATAACAAGACTTTTTATTCATTTATTCCTTGTTAAAAGTGTTAAAATTTCTTTTAAAAAAAACACAAGCGTGCAATTAAATTCTATGTAACCTCAGGTCAGATAACAAGACTTTTTATTTATTTATTCCTTGTTAAAAGTGTTAAATTTCTTTTAAAAAAACACAAGCGTGCAATTAAATTCTATGTAACCTCAGGTCAGATAACAAGACTTTTTATTCATTTATTCCTTGTTAAAAGTGTTAAAATTTCTTTTTAAAAAAAACACAAGCGTGCAATTAAATTCTATGTAACCTCAGGTCAGATAACAAGACTTTTTATTTATTTATTCCTTGTTAAAAGTGTTAAATTTCTTTTTAAAAAAACACAAGCGTGCAATTAAATTCTATGTAACCTCAGGTCAGATAACAAGACTTTTTATTCATTTATTCCTTGTTAAAAGTGTTAAAATTTCTTTTAAAAAAAAACACAAGCGTGCAATTAAATTCTATGTAACCTCAGGTCAGATAACAAGACTTTTTATTCATTTATTCCTTGTTAAAAGTGTTAAAATTTCTTTTAAAAAAAACACAAGCGTGCAATTAAATTCTATGTAACCTCAGGTCAGATAACAAGACTTTTTATTCATTTATTCCTTGTTAAAAGTGTTAAAATTTCTTTTAAAAAAAAACACAAGCGTGCAATTAAATTCTATGTAACCTCAGGTCAGATAACAAGACTTTTTATTCATTTATTCCTTGTTAAAAGTGTTAAAATTTCTTTTTAAAAAAAACACAAGCGTGCAATTAAATTCTATGTAACCTCAGGTCAGATAACAAGACTTTTTATTCATTTATTCCTTGTTAAAAGTGTTAAAATTTCTTTTTAAAAAAAACACAAGCGTGCAATTAAATTCTATGTAACCTCAGGTCAGATAACAAGACTTTTTTATTCATTTATTCCTTGTTAAAAGTGTTAAAATTTCTTTAAAAAAAAACACAAGCGTGCAATTAAATTCTATGTAACCTCAGGTCAGATAACAAGACTTTTTATTCATTTATTCCTTGTTAAAAAGTGTTAAAATTTCTTTTAAAAAAAACACAAGCGTGCAATTAAATTCTATGTAACCTCAGGTCAGATAACAAGACTTTTTATTCATTTATTCCTTGTTAAAAGTGTTAAAATTTCTTTTAAAAAAAACACAAGCGTGCAATTAAATTCTATGTAACCTCAGGTCAGATAACAAGACTTTTTATTCATTTATTCCTTGTTAAAAGTGTTAAAATTTCTTTTAAAAAAAACACAAGCGTGCAATTAAATTCTATGTAACCTCAGGTCAGATAACAAGACTTTTTATTCATTTATTCCTTGTTAAAAGTGTAAAATTTCTTTAAAAAAAAACACAAGCGTGCAATTAAATTCTATGTAACCTCAGGTCAGATAACAAGACTTTTTATTCATTTATTCCTTGTTAAAAGTGTTAAAATTTCTTTTAAAAAAACACAAGCGTGCAATTAAATTCTATGTAACCTCAGGTCAGATAACAAGACTTTTTATTCATTTATTCCTTGTTAAAAGTGTTAAATTTCTTTTTAAAAAAACACAAGCGTGCAATTAAATTCTATGTAACCTCAGGTCAGATAACAAGACTTTTTATTCATTTATTCCTTGTTAAAAGTGTTAAATTTCTTTTAAAAAAACACAAGCGTGCAATTAAATTCTATGTAACTTGTTAAAAGTGTAAAAATTTCTTTTAAAAAAAACACAAGCGTGCAATTAAATTCTATGTAACCTCAGGTCAGATAACAAGACTTTTTATTTATTTATTCCTTGTTAAAAGTGTTAAAATTTCTTTTAAAAAAAACACAAGCGTGCAATTAAATTCTATGTAACCTCAGGTCAGATAACAAGACTTTTTATTTATTTATTCCTTGTTAAAAGTGTTAAAATTTCTTTAAAAAAAAACACAAGCGTGCAATTAAATTCTATGTAACCTCAGGTCAGATAACAAGACTTTTTATTCATTTATTCCTTGTTAAAAGTGTAAAAATTTCTTTTAAAAAAAACACAAGCGTGCAATTAAATTCTATGTAACCTCAGGTCAGATAACAAGACTTTTTATTTATTTATTCCTTGTTAAAAGTGTTAAAATTTCTTTTAAAAAAAACACAAGCGTGCAATTAAATTCTATGTAACCTCAGGTCAGATAACAAGACTTTTTATTTATTTATTCCTTGTTAAAAGTGTTAAAATTTCTTTAAAAAAAAACACAAGCGTGCAATTAAATTCTATGTAACCTCAGGTCAGATAACAAGACTTTTTAAAGAAATTTTAACAATGCCTTGAAGGAATAAATAAAAAAAAGTCTTGTTATCTGACCTGAAGTTTCATAGAATTTAATTGCACGCTTGTGTTTTTTTTTAAAGAAATTTTAACACTTTTAACAAGGAATAAATGAATAAAAAGTCTTGTTATCTGACCTGAGGTTACATAGAATTTAATTGCACGCTTGTGTTTTTTTAAAAACAAATTTTAACACTTTTAACAATGCCTTGAAGGAATAAATATAAAAAAGGCTTGTTATCTGACCTGAAGTTTCATAGAATTTAATTGCACGCTTGTGTTTTTTTTAAAAGAAATTTTAACAATGCCTTGAAGGAATAAATTTAAAAAAAGTCTTGTTATCTGACCTGAAGTTTCATAGAATTTAATTGCACGCTTGTGTTTTTTTAAAAGAAATTTTAACAATGTCTATGTCTTGCAAATACATAACCACAGCACAAAGTAAGGGGAATGAACAAATTTCTTGCTACATCTACATGTATAGAATCATTTTATTTGACAACTCCACATAATATAAACAATATAATTCCAACGATATTGGTATCAGAGCATTCTTTTTAATTTGAAATTAAATAAGTCTAAAGAGATAAAAACTTAAAATTAACTTCTTCATTAATTGGCATATGTGACCAGTTTTTGATGTAAGATTTGTAACATTATGCTTTGTTGAAAGTATTCTTAAGGGAATTATTTTCAGGCCGAGTAATTCTTTATAAAACAGCCCACTTCTTGATGTTGGTGTGAACAAGTATACATGTATGTAACCCAGCACAGGGGTTTTACATTTTACAAAATTGTGATGGGTAGACATTGGGCTGATGGTAGGCACTAGCAGGTCTCAAGAATTGTCTTTTTGTGACAGGTAAACATCTTGCCCATCAAAATGTACCGGGCCCGGATTACTTGGCAGCTTGCCATAGATAAAATGAGGGGCATGCCTACCAGACTTAAAATGATTGTCGATAAAGAGGTGGCAGCTTGCCCGCCCCTATAAAACACTAACAGCAGTGTTTCTAAAATCAATGATATAGTTACATAATCATAAAAGGTTTAAAGTGATTCCACTGCTGGTACATGCGGTTGGATTACATGAACTAGCCCCACCTGAACAAGAGGGTGCTAGTGTTACCAAATAAACATTACAACGTTAACATTTCAGACAAACCCCCATTAATTTGTTTGACCCAAAGCAGTGGCAGTCCACTTCCTTAGAAAATAATGCCAAACGCGTGAAGCGCGCCCCATAAGGAAGAGCAGCCACAGCCGGGGGACAAATCATCATACTATGCTAAATTGAATTAACCCTTTGGAGACAACTACTGGGAGGCGGAATGCCCTGAGTATGTAAACTCCTCTATGCAAGAGCGGAAGTTGTCTAGAAAAAACCTGTCCCCCCACCTGGGATAATGAACACCATCAAACCTGAACAAGGAAAAATCTGACCACTTAAATTGCGGATGGTGGAGGACAGCAGCCCCAATGCGTCCGCTATAAGATCGCGCCCACCGATTGATTGCCCGTCGCTTAATTTCCAAATTTTGTGTGAGGTCAACATCATCGACGGTGACACCTTCAAAATACAAACAAATGAAATCCTTTTTACATGAAGCCAAACAAATATGTGTTTTAACAAGGTACAGTTTGAATGGGACCTTTAGAATTGTCATTTGAGATTTTCAAAAATTCAAAGTACACATTAAAGGCAGGGTAAACTTTTGATAGTTGTCAAAGACCAGTATCCTTACTTGGTGTATCCCAACATTATGCATAAAATAACAAACCTGTAAAAACATGGGCTCAGTTGGTCATTGAAGTTGCAACAAGAAAATAATGAAAGGAAAAAAACCACCTTGTTGCATAAAATTGTG
This sequence comes from Leptasterias polaris, assembly GCA_037783415.1. NCBI lineage: Eukaryota > Metazoa > Echinodermata > Asteroidea > Forcipulatida > Asteriidae > Leptasterias > Leptasterias polaris. The sequence continues at coordinate 4,386,872 of JAZGTN010000005.1, read as the reverse complement.
TGCTAATTCGGATGCCTGCGAAAGGCTGCATGCCTGAAGCCTTTCTCTGAGTCAAATGTTTTTGGTGAAAATTACCTCTTTCTAACAATGTTTTATAATATCAACTCTCCACTGCTCAGTACCAGGTAATTTTGTTATGGTCATTCACTTGAGGAGTGATTATCAAAGGTGTACCCTGCTTTTAAAAGATGATTGATGTCTAACCAGGAGAAACAATTTATCATTCTCTTTGTAAAGATCTGTGTAGAAACTATTTCTACAACACAAAGGGATGGTACTTCAGATGATTTCTCAGGAAGCTTTGTTCCAAGAAAGAATTGGAAATATTACTTTATAGTTTATGTACACTGTGTTTAAAAATTTACCATCTGAAGGTTGATGTACTTTGCACACGTATCCACTGTGTTGATTGGCGTATCTCTTTTCAGCTGCACTAGCTCTGTAAAACCAAATGTAACAAATTATTTAATTTTATTATATTATGGAAAAACAGTCCCTTTTTTGATGGTTTTTAGAAATGATGCAGTGTATCAAATCAAATTCAATGTGATCGATCGAGGCAACAGTCTCATATAGAGCAAGATTTGCAATTTAAAAAGATTGCAGGCTTTCAAAGTTTTTGCCAATAAGCACCCCAAGTTAACAGTAGTCTTGAGACTGTTGTCTAGCAAAGTTTGTAATTTTAAAACAAAAGAAAACAACTAGGCCTATATAAAGCCAATTAATTCAATCTATTCAAAAATCAACTTCAACTAAGAAAATAAAGTCAAAAGGAATGTAAAGACCACCTCAAAGTACAACTGCACAACAAGCCTTTGAATAATTTAAGACCAATAACAAACTTTTGTTCAATGTTTTTAGCGAGTTTGATTTGGGGGTAGAACCTTTATGTTACAGAATTTTTTGAAAGCAATAAAGTTTTGATTCCAAAAGGCCTCTTAATTTCATAGTGTGAATTTGTCATAGAGTGGGCAGTCACATTCCTAACCCAGTCAAAAGGTTCTGTCTATTTCTGGGCTATATAAGGGGTGAGAAACCCATGCCCAAATCCATTTTGGGGGATATTTGGTTTGTTTTTGATAAAATGTTACCCCCCCCCCCTTGGTCCCCATAGTCCGGGTAGCAGACCAAACCGAAGAACCCCTGAGAGATCCCCAAAATAGCTTTGAACCCCAACGAGCCACTGTTAGTGTTACTCTACAGGGAATGGAGGTGCAGACTCAAAGATTAATTTCCAAGATTTGCAATCGCATGTCACCCTCCCTTTTCAGAAGCTATCTGACGCCCCTTGCAAAAATCACTATTATCACTATCAAACTAGATCACACTTTTGTAGTATAGTCCGGCAGCCAAAGGGGTGAACCATGTTTTGTTGGATATATAATGTTTTTTTGCAGATTCCACACAAGAAGGTCATACTGTTTAAGAATCTGAGTGATGACCCCTCCTCAGGGTTGGGCAATTTTTTATATCGATTATTTAATGTTTTTATCGATATTTATCAATACCTATGGTGTAAACACAACCAATACAAGCGTGTAACCCCCAAAATGGCACTACAAACATACAATTAGCTTACCAAGAAGTAGTATGTAAAAAAAAAAATTAAAAAAATTGGGCGAAAGAGGGTGTAGGGTGCTGAAGGGGCGTGGCTAGTGGGAGGAGGCGGTAACTGTATCCAAACACACATGATATTAGAAAACTAAGTACATTTATTTATGATAGAGTTTCTTGTAATAAATCTTTGAAAGAGATTCATACATTAATGTATTTAAGGATGATGGATGATGGGTGGGGTACGATCCATCAAGGGGCGTGGCCAAGGTATAGTATTCTTCAAATCCAACCTGCGTATTTGTACGACTAAAGAAACCCTGAAGTAAAAATATGTACATGTACCCTCTTCTACATTGATTTCTGTGGAGATAGAGTTGCATTTTGAGAGAAAGTGGGGGATTGGGAGTCCAGCCCCAAGAAATGAAAAGCCTCTTCATTCTCGACAAATCCTATAATGTTGAATCTAATAATGACCTACATTTTGGTGCTATTCCATCCAGTGACGCTGTATCTGATGACCTGTTGTTATTTGAAAATTGTATTTTGTGACAATTCAATAATAATATAATAATAATAATGTTATGATATAGGGGATGTGGTGAGAAAATTGTTCAACAAAAATGTTGTGACGTTTTTAGGCCGTGTGGGTCGGTAGTGAACTGGGGGAGGGGGACGTTCGAGATTAAGAATAATTGTTCATATCCATTGGGTAGCAATAGAGAGCTTTCGGAAGTCATGTTTGCTTCCTCATCAGTTGCATATTGGTCGATATAAAGATTCAGGCATATCTCTTTGTACATCTTAAAAAGATGTAGGGTTATGACAGTAGTGTAGGCCTATAGGAAATAAAGATATATCAATGGGTATGTTTGTGTTCATGAGTAACAGGCGTTTAACCGTTTTTGGACTTTTCAAAGTAAGACAATCAAATCCTCATGACTTTTGTAATTCATATGAATTATTTGAGGGAGAATGAAAATCAATGTTGTTTAAAAGCAATGAACACGCAGATCACATCGTATGAAACCAGAAGTAAAACAAAACTCAAAAACACCTCTCGTGTTCACGACAACCTAAAACCGGACAATAGGTTATATCACAGGTAATCAACAAATTATTGCCTCTTATTCAGAGCGACCACAGACTTTCAGAAATATTTTTGGATCTACCTTTCTTGGAAGAAAACAAAGGATAAACGCCTTGTGACTCCTAAAAACAAACATACCCGGACACCCACGTTTATTCTGTTATTTCCCATACACTTGTTGCAACCCCACATCTTTTAAAAATGTACAGAGATTTGCCCGATTCTTTTAATCGACCCACATGCAACAGATGAGGAAGCGTATACAAAGAATCTGAAGAATCCCCCCCCCATCACTACTGACCCGCACAGTCAAAAGGGTCACAGAATTTCGATTTAACTATTTCCCGACCACTTCCCTGTTATAAAATAACACAAGTGGAGATAGCCCAGCACAGTTGCCATAAATTGGATTTGTTTTGTCACAAAAACAATTTTCAAGTTACAAGTAAACAGATACAGTGTCAATGGATGGGACAGTATCAACATTATTTTATTATAATTAGCATCTCCGTTGCTTCTTTGGCTGACTGGGTCCCTGTAGCTTCGTTTGTTTTGCTTGCTGTTTAAGTTGTTGCGAAAACTAAAACCCTACATCCTCTCCGGTCTGGAAGATGGAGGTTTCAGATTATCAGGTTATGTAAGGATACAATTGTGTCCTGATCCATATGTGATGGAAATGTAATTTACTAAAACTCCTTTCTAAGTCCTTATAATACACGGCAGGTCTCAATGTGATTTATAATAATACAATTATTTCATTTGTCACGTCAGACCAGGTTACTGATAATTTATGTAAGCGGTCTTTATAAATCCAAACTTATTGCAAATAATGCTGAAAATCTGGCTCTGTAAATAAGTCACAATACTTGTTATATGAATGTAATGATATATCTTTGGAAGTTCGTGTTAAAATATAGCTGCTAAACAATATTTATCCTTACGCCCTATAACAGTCGAATGTTAAGCGAGACAGCTATAATCATGTGGCTAATTCTCTCCACGTGTCCCGTTGTTTACATCAGCGTGTACCCAGACTCTATCAAATATTTCACAAATTGCACCAGAATGGTACCAGTCTGATAAGTGTCAAGCTACTGCAGGCTCTTTCTACAACTTGAAATTATTTGGAAATATTCTTTTCTTTAAAAATATGTTTTAAAACATATTTGGAAAGTATAAACAATGTTTTGTTACAAATGTTTTTGTGTACGATTTAAAGTGATGCAAATAATATGTTTTGTACTTGCAATATTTCAATTAACTTTAAAGTTACATAAAAAGCAAACAGCGCCACCAATAGTTAGCCTGATATCATGACTATTCTGGATTATAAAATTGGAGGAATATTCCGCCTATATCTCGAATTGCCCAAACTTCACAGGGTGTCATCATGCAGATTCTGTTTGTACAAGGTCTACTGAACATAAATCAGTCAAAACCTGTTATATATCCTCCGCTGCAAGGTTCAGGTAAAAAGTGCCTTTTGGCTGCCGGACTAGTAGTTGTTTCCTTGGGTCTCGGGGGAAAACATGAACTTCGATGAAGAGTACAGCGCGGAGACGTGTTGACAGCAACCATGTTTGTGTTTATTATGAGCGGTTCAACAGGCTGCTCGTGTCACATGATCAAACAACACGGCATAAACTGATTTGAATAACAAAGCCGTTTCGTTCTATTTGAAGAATCATCATTTTGGTTGGTCATGGACAGGTTTCTTTCATCTAAGTTACACACCCCTATACAAAAAAAGAAAGTATCACAAGAATTGCGAATTGCAGAGACAAAACTAAAGAGTACAATTTTTATTGGGGGGGCACCTATTTCGTAGGTGGTATTTCTGGCAGAATAAAACTATAGTTTCCGTCAGCGCTGTTACTAGGGTAAACTTTTAGGGGGCCGTTTGCTCTTTTATTTTTCTTAAAACCTTTTCAGCGCATTTTTATGTAATTTAAAAAAATTTATCAGATAATCTGGCGTCAAAACGAAATAATATTAAAACTCTGGAAGTTTCCAATCCCAAAGCTTGAAATCTATTCAACCATGATTTATTTGACTTTTTTGTGGGGAGGCCAATCGCCCATTAACCTTTGCCAAAACAGTATTAATTTTTTGTTAATATTTGTGTCTTTTTGTTGTTGAAGACATTGATGTTATTTTTTGGATGGAAGAATGGTGTTTAAAACGTGTAGTACAATTGATCCCCTATTGGGAACATCAATCCCATCGTGTTTACAGTTGTTTGAGTAGTAATGTTTATTGCAATTCTGCATCATGGCACAAATAGTAGATAACAGTAGATAACATCTAAGTGCTTGCCATCTAATCTTATAGAATGTAAGCATACAGCTCAGCTGTCAGTTAACTGTCCCTGAACAATCCCAAAGTGAATTTGTAAAGCAAAACAATTTGAAGCGGGATGAAAATTTACCCCCGGGTAGAAATGTCCCGGAAGCTACCGGGGAATGGTTTTGATAAGGTGCCTCAGTAATTCTTTGACATATAAATACACTTTGAAACCAAAACATCTGTTGTACACACACCTTGACATAAAGCTCAGCCATCTTATACACTCTCTCAATGAAAGCTTTGTAGCATTCACTCTCCTTCGTGATCCCTTGTCCGATGATCATCTCAATTTCTCAATTTCTGTAAAGAAAGTATACAAACAAACAAATCAGAAAGAAGCAGCTCTTGCAAACTGCTATGAAACCTCCTTAGACCAATTACACAGATCTTATTGTAGGGAACCCAAGTGCGCCCTCAGTGTTCAAGTATGTACTCCAACTTTTGAGATTAACATATTTACTATAAAAAGTAAACTTTGGGGTCGCAACCTTTCAGCTCACTCTCTTTTCCATTTGTAGCTTTTAGCACGAGAGAGCACTTGATTTTCGGTCTGTATTTCTCTCCATTTTGTGGGGAGCATGGCTCTGGCCATGCTCCAAATATTATATTCATTGGGGAGGGATAATATTTTAGAACTCTCTGTGAGTATCACTTTGTCTTCAATTATCTTTTGATAGGGCTATTTGAATCGGTATATATTGTAGACTTGTGTATGCAGCCAGCCTCGTGTTGAGCTGACCTTTTGCCCCTTACATAAATGACTGTGTTAATGCCATTTTGTATTCAATGCTATTCTGTATTGCAATGAAGGATTAAATCAGTACAGGAGATCACTCTATATTTTAGACGTAATTTCATGGAATTTGTTGCTTAATATTGTATTTTGGTGAATCCTAATCCTTCTTTATTAGAGGACCGGCCTCCGTCCCGTGTCTCTACATTATCAAAAAGGCCCATAGCAGCCACAAGCGGCTGGCTGCAAGACTGGATCAGATTTCCTATTGTGTCTGGACTCCCATCCACCATCTGCGAAACATTCATCACAGAGTTACCTGAACCAACAGGCAACTAAACAACTCATGCATGCCTTTATAACTTTATGGAGTTACATGAACTATAAAACTGGGGACCTTTTTCTTGCAACACCAAAAACAAAGAAAAAATCAGAGTCCTGCTTGTAAACTGGGAGCCTCCTTACCATCCTTGTCCTCTCTGAGCATGAAACCTTTCTGACGTTTCTGACTTGAAGGTGACCTTGAGGTATCCTCAATTTTCTTCTCTGGTAAGGGCTGACCTTCTGACGTTCCCTTCGCTGTAAGCTTCTTACGTGGTGACGTCCTTGTTGGCCTCTCTGTAAGCTTCTTATGTGTTGATGTTCTTGTTGGCATAATTCCAGACAAATTCAAACAGACAGGAAGACCTCTTTAAAAAACAAGAGTCTATTTCTAAACAAGCAACCAATTGTTTAACCTCTTATGCTCTGACGTTCTTGTTTCTCACAATTCTAGAGAAAAATTTAACAGTCATAGAAGACAATCTTGGGGTGAACAAAGAAAAATTTACTTGAGTTGGATTTGAACCGACAACCTCCAGGCGGCTTACGTGCCCGTATTTTACTAACTTAGCTATCTAGCCATAATGTTGGCAGTCTAACGTTGCCATAATGTTGGCAATCAATATCTTTGTTTAGGGGTGTCAGTCAGAAGTCATTCAACCATACACTGCCATATAGCCAAGGATCACTCCTAGTTTACAACACGACCTGGAACACTTTTTGGGGGAGGCGATAAACTTATTGGTGTTTTAAACACGGAATACAGTAATTTGAAAGGATTTTACAAAGGGTTTAAAGTACAGAAGTTATCTGTTTTCATTTCCAAAGGTATGTTGTGCTTGTTTTCAATCACTTTTGTAGCTTGGATTTTCTTTGAGACAAATATTTACTTCATACGCAAACAATTTTTTCTAATTTTTGTTGATTGGTCTTACGTTTCCAAACTCTACAAAATAATCACAACGAAAGTTATCAGATGTACGGCCGAAAATCATGTGAATTTCTTTAGAAGATCAAGTTAATTTTACTACTTGACCCTAATCTATCATTTACTTTGAATGGTCACAGAATCTCAACCAACAGATAATTGAAACTTATGTACCTTCTCTTAGCTGCTAAGACAGAAGAAGCCATTTCTGGTCATTGTCTCTTCAACCATGAAGCCGTCCTGGGCTTATCCTACGGGGCGTAGCACCAGTCTACTCTGCTTCTCAGCTGACCTCTGGCCCTTTTCTGCCGACCTCTGACCCCTTGAGTTAAGACTCGGATGAACCTTCCCCTTTTTGGTGGCAAAGGTGGGATTCGCAGCTGCAGCAGGAGGGATGGTGAACGTTGCAGGAGATGCTGCCTGCTCGGAAGATCACGTTGATGCCGTCTCGTTGCAGATATAGCGCTGCTGCATCTTGGAGAAGTGATGATCAACCTGCCTATGCGAGTCTAAACAATACCTGAGAAACAAAATGAATAAACAATTCCAATCATTTATATTAAACTCTAAATGCAAACTTCTTAAACCTTAAACAACTGAGCTTGCCTGGTGACTTAATTCCAATCATAATGCAAACCATTTAAGTGACAAAGTTCTTAAATGCTTGGAGGTTTTTTTCTTGGAAAAGCCAAAACAAAATGAGTCATGACATCTGTTACGGTCAGAAGCAACACCCCACCCTGAACTTATTTGTTATTTAAATTAACTGATTACGTAATATCCCACTGCCTGTTAAACCCCAGTCTTTTAAATAATAAAGCTACTGAACCGGCAATTCAGAACCAGAAACGAGAAGAGCAAGACGTGAATTATTGTAAGCTCCGAGGATCGTGATAATTGGCGTAGTCGGCAGGGTGGTTTCCCAAATCGGTGGGCAAATTCTATTCGCTATAATAGCAGAAAACATTCAGTTTAACTGAAAGTTGATGTGTACTACCGTTTGGGACATATTTCGATCAGAGGGAGCACCTCGAAAATCTGAGTTTGTGGGCCGGCGACGGGCAGTCCACCGCTACGCTATGAAGAGAGCTGTGTAAATTGGGCCCGCCGTGAAAATGTTGGCTACCGTCGGACGTCACTGAGAGAGACGGGACTGAGGGACCAACGAGATTGGGCAGTTGCTTGAATAAGAATCACTGGGATCGCGACCTGGGGATTCGACCAACCTTGAAGTGTGAGCACTTGAGCAAGTCCTGCTGTGAAGTGAAAACTGGCAATAAATGAAGAATTTGCCGTTGGAATGAAGCAAGAACATACATTTGTACATTGAAAACGCATTTCAACACCTAATTTAAGGTACGGCCACGCCCGCCCCAAACACTACGGGCCGCTGTAACGCACCATCTTCGTCGTTAGAGGGCCAGCTTCTGCTGGCGCTCAAATGACATCTGGTTTCCTGTCTACGTGAACCCACATTGTACACATCGTTTGAAGAGGCTGAGCCCCCACAACAGAACAACGTAACATCGGGAGCAGCGGGTGACACGACAACGGAAGAGACAGATTGATGAGTTTTCCGAGTTTTCCAGTGACATTAATGTTCTCAAACTGTGAGTTTAAAGAATTAGTGGACGAACATTTAACGTCACTGTTGAAATAGAGCGCTATTTCGCGAAGAAACATTGCGTACAAAATGATCTGTTGTGGACCGCATGAGAACTATAGTAAACCATGCTAACGATCATCACGCACACAAAGTGTGACACAAGTCGACCATGAACAGTTTTTGTATGGACTCATGAATCATAGATTTATTGTTCTGTTAATAAGAATTATTTTTTGCTTAGAAATAAGTTTAACTGTTAATATAATAAGTCTTATTTAATTAATTAATTATTGACAGTTTAGGAAGTGATGTTTTGATTTCTATGTGCTTTTCGCAAGGAAACTGCAGTGTAACTATCTAAAACATGGCTACTGCAGAACCAAAACCATTTCATAAGATGACTGTTGTAGAGTTAAAAGATGAGTTAGCAACTAGAGGTATTGATTCTAATGGTAAAAGTAAGGATGAAATGATCATTGATCTGTACGAACATGAAGTTGTTTAATTAGTAAGAAACCAGGTCTGAAAAGTGGGCTTAGTTTTGATGAAAGTGAGGATGGAGTATCAGTATCCTTCCCTTAAATCATTTGAGAGTTTGGAACAGTCTAAAATGTACATTGAATTTATGAAGGAACAAAAGGCCATAGATCAAGGTGAAAATGCCAAAAAGAGAGAACTTGAAGAGAAACGGTTACAACTTGAAAAAGAAAAGTTAGAGGTAGAGAAGTTAAAACTTGAGATAGAAAAGAAAAATCAAGAAGATATTTTGAAACAAAAGCAAAAGCAACATGAAGAAACCTTGGCAAGTAAGCGTGAGAGTGAAAAGAAAAGACTTATGCAGTCATTACTCACAAAAATGCAGCCACTAAAAGATGGTGAAAGGATTGATATTTACCTTGAACAGTTTGAAAGATGGGCAGTGACCCAATCCATCTCTAAGGCAGACTGGCCTGTTTACATTCACACGTTACTCACTGGTAAAGCAAAAGAAGCTCTAATGCGGTTAAAGGCTGATGACACAAAAAATTATGATAAAATCAAAGCTGCTGTTCTTGACAGGTACAATCTAATGCCAGAAGAGTATCGCAGGAAGTTTAGAGCTTCACGTAAGACTGACACCGAATCCTACACAGAATGGGTGCTACGCATGGAGTTGGAAACTGAAAGATGGTTCAAGTCCCGAGCTATAAAAACCCGTGAAGATTTGGTAGATCTCATCATTGAAGAGCAGTTCCTTCGTAACGCTAATGTTCAACTTGCAACGTGGGTGAGAGAAAGAGAGTTCAAAAATTTGAAGGAAATGGCCAAAGCAGCAGACAGATATAGTCGAGCTCACAACTGCCTCTGTGTTGAAAGCAAAACTGACAATAACCAGATGAAGCCTCCTGCAACCAATACGACCACAACAGGTACTACTCACATGAGAACCTCCTTTGTTCCATCATCGTACTCCAGTAGGCCACCTCTGAGAAAGCGATGCTACAAGTGCGGTAGTGATCAACACTTAGCCAGATCGTGCCCAAACAAGGGAGTAAACTTTGTTGATGTATCCACATCGATGTATCCACGCAAATACATGTACAACGGAGCTGTTAATGGTAAGCCGGCATTACTGTATAGAGACACTGTTGTAAATCCAAGTCATGTTCGTGATGAGCAGCTGTTAGGTGATGTAGAGAAAGTGAGATTCGCCAATGGTGTTGTCGAAGAAATTCCTGTTGCAAGGGTGAAAATAGAGCTCGATGGAAACCAGATTGATTCCAATGTGCTAGTGATGGACTGTCCTTGTGATGTTCTGTTGGGTAACAATTTAGAACATTTATGTGCGTCTGTCATCACTCGTGCCCAAGCTCGCTCCCAAAAAGACATAGATAAATCTGTTGAGACAGAGCAAGCTTTACTCCAGCCTAAGCCGACATTGATAGCAAGTGACAAAGTCATTGATTCAAAATCAGTATCAAGTTCTACGTCTAAGTTGAATCCTAATGCACCTGAATGGATTACCACACAAGAAATTCATAAGAGATCAGGAAAAGATGTAACTAAAGTGATGCAACAAGATGAACTGTTTGAACTGGATGTTGAAAAACTTAAAATTGAACAGAAGCTTGATTTGTCTCTCAAGGATGCTTGGACTAAAGCTGTTCCACACACAGATATCCTAGAGAAAGACTATTGTTTCTACACAAAGAATGACCTTTTGTACAGAAAGTGGCAACCAAACAATAGACCAGAACTGATACAGCACCAAATAGTTGTACCAATGAAGTTTCGTAACAATTTACTGAGACTCGCCCATGAAGTGCCTCTCTCTGGTCATCTAGGAGTAGCAAAAACTAAAGCAAAGCTCCTAAGACTGTATTACTGGCCGAACATCCTCAAAGACATCAAGCGATGGTGTAAGACATGCACAAATTGTCAGAAGTCAGCTCGTAAATTAACATCGGACCGAGCTAAACTGATAAAGACACCTTCAGTCGGTGAGCCATTCCACAGAGTTGGTATGGATATTGTGGGCCCACTCAACCTGAGTAATAGACGTAACCGATTTGTGTTAGTCATTGTTGACCATTGTACTCGCTTCCCAGAAGCCATTCCCATACCTGACATGAGGGCGACGACGGTATCCACAGCGATGGTAGAGTATTTTTGTAAAGTGGGTATCCCGCGAGAGATCCTGACTGACCAAGGGACCAATTTCATGAGTGAATTGATGAATCAGGTGTATCGGTTACTTGATGTAAAGCACATTGTCACGTCAGTTTACCACCCGCAAACCAACGCCATTGTTGAACGATTTAATGGAACCTTAAAGGCAGTGCTTCGTCGCTTATGTGCAGATACAGATGCCAAAGACTGGGACGACTACATTCCATATGTCTGTTTTGCTTATCGAGATTCACCACATGAACAATTGGGGTTCAGCCCATTTGAGTTGTTGTACGGCAGAGAGGTGAGGGGTCCACTTACCTTAGTGTACAATAACATGACAGATCGTACAGAGGACAAGAACAGTGTTGTTGACTTTGTATTGGCTCTTGCTGATAAACTTCGCAAAGTGTTGGACATCAAGCAACAAGAAGATGAACTCAGCAAGGGGAACGTGAAACAGTGGTATCACAACGAAAGTTATCTGTGTACGGCCGAAAATCATGTGAATTTCTTTACAAGATCAAGTTAATTTTACTACTTGACCCTAATCTATCATTTACTTTGAATGGTCACAGAATCTCAACCAACAGATAATTGAAACTTATGTACCTTCTCTTAGCTGCTAAGACAGAAGAAGCCATTTCTGGTCTTTGTCTCTTCAACCATGAAGCCGTCCTGGGCTTATCCTACGGGGCGTAGCACCAGTCTACTCTGCTTCTCAGCTGACCTCTGGCCCTTTTCTGCCGACCTCTGACCCCTTGAGTTAAGACTCGGATGAACCTTCCCCTTTTTGGTGGCAAAGGTGGGATTCGCAGCTGCAGCAGGAGGGATGGTGAACGTTGCAGGAGATGCTGCCTGCTCGGAAGATCACGTTGATGCCGTCTCGTTGCAGATATAGCGCTGCTGCATCTTGGAGAAGTGATGATCAACCTGCCTATGCGAGTCTAAACAATACCTGAGAAACAAAATGAATAAACAATTCCAATCATTTGTATTTATCAACTCTATTGCAAACTTCTTAAAACTTAAACAACTGAGCTTGCCTGGTGACTTAATTCCAATCATAATGCAAACCATTTAAGTGACAAAGTTCTTAAATGCTTGGAGGTTTTTTTCTTGGAAAAGCCAAAACAAAATGAGTCATGACATCATCTTAACCAAAGGTCCCAAAATCTTGGACTTCTCTGGCTAATGGCGAGGTACAACTTGTATGTTATTTAACGAAAAAGAAAAACATTGCTAAACTTTTTCATCCCTTACTTTTACAATACCAGGCCATTTTCCAATAAAAGTGCCCTTTGCAAATTAAAAATGGCATTGCCCTCTCAAAGATGAAACTATTTTATTTTTTAAATTAGGTTAAACAAATTAAATGAATTGCCCTTTTCATAAACAATGTGACAATAAATATAAACAGTAGGATTATCCCTCATTCTCTCTAAGTGGTCTGGCTGCCTACCTCAGTGTTGAAAAACATCCCTATTTAATGTGAAACACAGACTTGTTAAAAAAGCTGACTGACTAGTGAAATGACAATCTAACTGGTCATGCTTGTACCATTCCTACCTCCATGCTTGTACATGCTACTTTAAGCAGCTTGGGTTGTATAGACCATGTGACCTGTATATATATTTACAAAAGAGCCACAGGCTAGAGTTTGGACTTCCTGCAGGCACAGTTTGTACGCAGCTCAATGGAAGAATACAATACATCTTATGTTTTATGGAGTTTGCACTGTCTGATTTTTTCTCAACTTTTGATATGAAGAAAGGGGTGGGGACATCTCAAAAGCTGTCAGCTGTTGCTTTTGTAACTCTTGTATTTATGTGAAAATTTCTAATGATGTGGTGGAATGGAAAAATAGACAAGGATTGCCTTTTTTAAAACAAGTTCAAACAAATAATCTCGCATGACATACTTCATAGTTTGTAGAAAGCAGAATAATTGTATGTTTGTATTTTAAAAACAATTTAAGACTCAAGTTAAGGTAAAATGTAAGACAGGGCTTGCATTTGAGTCCTCAATCCTTGACTCATGTTGCAAAACTTTGAACGCTTTTACTTGACAAGTTGTTTCAAATAAAACTTGACTGCCTGATTGGATGAAATCCTCACAGGTTGGTTGTGTGGTGTGTTTACTCTTTCTAGTCAGGCACATGGTTACAATACGCGTACTTCAAAAGGCAAAAATGTGTGTGTGCCTCGACCCAGAACAGAAGCTGATAAACATTCCTTCCATTTTTCAGGAGTAAAGGCATGGAATGACCTTAAACATAATGTGAAAATGGCAAGCAGCATACACACTTTTAAAAGTTTGTACTGGGGAGAGGCGAGGGCAGGTACGGGCTCCGCTCACTCTGTTTAAATTGCTTGGTGCCTTTTTATCCTGGTCGTTTTGGTGTATTTTACTCTTTTTACCCTTTTACTCTCGAATATTTTTTCAATGGTTTTGGTTTTGGGGTTTGATGTCCTTTTTTGGCTTGCGTTTTTTAAGTTTAGTTTTAGGCCTATTTTACTCTGTAATTATGTACCTTTTCATGTGACCCCAGGGCCTCCAGGAAGAACAGTTCTTTGATAACTGATGGGGCTACCCTGGTTAAACAAGACGAAACAAAAAAATAAATAAAAAAACAGCAAGGGCTGTAAAGTGCCTTGATCTAGCTTCTTGAATAAATGCTCTATATAAGAACCAAGTATTATTGGAAAGGTTATAATAAGGAGAAACCCTGTAAACAGCTGGCCTTTCTAGGGCAGACTTTACACTTACAGGATTCCTGGGGAGCTGGTGAATTTCTGGGCCTCCTAGAATGTCGCCTTCTTCCCGATGTCAGTCCAGATCCGATGAGCAAACACGTCTTGATGCTGTCATCCCACTGGGTCCGTTTGCTGCTCCTACAACCATGGAGCACATATCCTCTGTGCTACTGGGTAGTTCACTGGCTAGAAAGTGTTTCAGGAACTCTTCAGCGATGAGCTTAATTGCTAATGATGTGGTGGAATGGAAAAAATAGACAACGATTGCTTTTTTTAAATCAAGTTCAAACAAATAATCTTGCATGACATACTTCATAGTTTGTAGAAAGCAGACTAATTTTATGCTTGTATTTTAAATACAATTTAAGACCCTACTTTTAAGGTAAAATGTAAGACAGGGCTTGCATTTGAGTCCTCAATCCTTGACTCATGTTGCAAAACTTTGAACGCTTTTACTTGACAAGTTGTTTCAAATAAAACTTGACTGCCTGATTGGATGAAATCCTCACAGGTTGGTTGTGTGGTGTGTTTGGTGTTGTAGTCCAGTACTTTTCAGCCGAGTTTAAAGAACTGTTGAGTATTTAGGATTATTGAGAAGTACTTGAGTTTGAGAACATGGGGACATCGAGTACAAAGTTTAAGTGTCCCAGTACCAAGTATATTTTGATATCCGACTACTGAGACCAACAGCCAAGTACCAAGTACTTGGATCTCTGAGTATGAATACAAGTACTTTATAAACAAAATACTGCAAAATGAGGTATAAAAACATTTACTGATTTGTTTATATTCTAGCATGTGTGCTTGTTATGATAACTATCTTCTCAACATGAATACATCAAGACAACTTCAATTGTACTTTTTCTAGAGTTTTATTCCTCTATTCGTAGTAATAGTATTAACCCATGTATAGAAAAGTGGAAATTTGACCACAAGTTCTTAAAATCAGAGTCTGAGTACATTTTCAGCCGCATATCGAGTACATGACTTTCGAGTACAGATTATTTTGCAGTCGAGTATCAAGTATGGACTTCTAGTATCAGTACTTTGCTTGCCGAGTACAATCAAAGCGGCTCTTGATTACTACTCAAGTACAAGTACTGAGTACGAGTACTATAACACTGCTGTGTTTATTGAAACCTGGAGGAATTACAGAATGAATTTACTCTTCAAAAAAACAAAGAATATAGGATCCCTTTAAGGTACTGGTAACTCACTGTTGTCAGCCGGGGCTGGTACGAGCAAGCCAGCCAGCATCATCTCCCCAGACTTGAAGCGTTTGATCTTCTTCTTGATTGCCTCATGGTTCTGCGTTCCATCCAGCTAGACGGGGGACATCAAGCTCTGTGGAATACACCAGAGGGGATCAAAACATTTTAAAGAAATATCAACCATAACATTTATAAGACACCGTTCCAACTGTTATTCACAACATACATGTAGTACACTCAGCTCTCGCAAAAAGCAAGAGGCCTGATATTTTGTAAGAGCAAGGCAACTTTTTGGGGGACTGGCAAAGGGCAACTCTTAGAGGGAAATTTACATTTCTACTGCAGCGTTTTCAGGGACACCAAGGCAATGAATATGGGCATCGATGCAATGCCGCGGTAAAGTATCAGTCTTGATAAAAGGAAGGCTTGTAAGAAGTTTTGAAAGCAATTATTGGACAAGATTGTCTGATGCTGTAGGGAAGATTGTTCCATCCCAAACTGTGCTTTTTAAATTTTGCAACAACATCGTACATTTACGATACTGTAGCGGCCAACCCAGTGGGAGATAAAGCCGTCTGGAAAGGGGTATTTTGACAGCCCGGAACGATCCCAGTCTCCCTCCTCACCACACCTTCGGAGGAGACCTTCAACAAACTGACCAGAGGCCGGAAACGACGCACCAGAAAGACGTGTTGCAACAAAATCCGCCCATGCCGGCATGGGCAAAAATTTCAGAATTTCGGTCAGAATTTGGGGGTGTTTTTATTATTTCAAATGAGACAGAAAGGACTACTGAAGCATTTCATGTGAGAGGACTGTAAAAATTAGCCATAGTTTGAGAACTATTGAGATATTTGTGAGTATGAACTTTTGGTCCCAAAACAACAAAATCCGCCCATGCCGGCATGGGCAAAAATTTCAGAATTCGAGTCAAAATTTTGGGGGTGATTTTATTATTTCAAATGAGACAGAACGGACTACTGAAGCATTTCATGTGAGAGGACTGTAAAAATTAGCCATAGTTTGAGAACTTTTGAGATATTTGTGAGTATGAACTTTTGGTCCCAAAACAACTAAGTCCGCCCATGCCGGCATGGGCAAAAATTTCAGAATTCGGGTCAAAATTTTGGGGGTGATTTTATTATTTCAAATGAGACAGAACGGACTACTGAAGCATTTCATGTGAGAGGACTGTAAAAATTAGCCATAGTTTGAGAACTTTTGAGATATTTGTGAGTATGAACTTTTGGTCCCAAAACAACAAAATGCCAAAACAAAATGAGTCATGACATCATCTTAACCAAAGGTCCCAAAATCTTGGACTTCTCTGGCTAATGGCGAGGTACAACTTGTATGTTATTTAACGAAAAAGAAAAACATTGCTAAACTTTTTCATCCCTTACTTTTACAATACCAGGCCATTTTCCAATAAAAGTGCCCTTTGCAAATTAAAAATGGCATTGCCCTCTCAAAGATGAAACTATTTTATTTTTTAAATTAGGTTAAACAAATTAAATGAATTGCCCTTTTCATAAACAATGTGACAATAAATATAAACAGCAGGATTGTCCCTTGTTGGTCCGCTAGCTAAATGCACCTGAGGACCTGAGGACCATTCTCTCTAAGTGGTCTGGCTGCCTACCTCAGTGTTGAAAAACATCCCTATTTAATGTGAAACAGGGACTTGTTAAAAAAGCTGACTGACTAGTGAAATGACAACCTAACTGGTCATGCTTGTACCATTCCTACCTCCATGATTGTACATGCTACTTTAAGCAGCTTGAGTTGTATAGACCATGTGACCTGTATATTTACAAAAGAGCCACAGAGTTTGGACTTCCTGCAGGCACAGTTTGTACGCAGCTCAATGGAAGAATACAATACATCTTATGTTTTATGGAGTTTGCACTGTCTGATTTTTTCTCAACTTTTGATATGAAGAAAGGGGGGGGGGGGACATCTCAAAAGCTGTCAGCTGTTGCTTTTGTAACTCTTGTATTTATGTGAAAATTTCTAATGATGTGGTGGAATGGAAAAATAGACAAGGATTGCTTTTTTTAAAACAAGTTCAAACAAATAATCTCGCATGACATACTTCATAGTTTGTAGAAAGCAGAATAATTGTATGTTTGTATTTTAAATACAATTTAAGACTCAAGTTAAGGTAAAATGTAAGACAGGGCTTGCATTTGAGTCCTCAATCCTTGACTCTTGTTGCAAAACTTTGAACGCTTTTACTTGACAAGTTGTTTCAAATAAAACTTGACTGCCTGATTGGATGAAATCCTCACAGGTTGGTTGTGTGGTGTGTTTGGTGTTGTAGTCCAGTACTTTTCAGCCGAGTTTAAAGAACTGTTGAGTATTTAGGATTGTTGAGAAGTACTTGAGTTTGAGAACATGGGACATCGAGTACAAAGTTTAAGTATCCCAGTACCAAGTATATTTTGATATCCGACTACTGAGACCGACAGCCAAGTACCAAGTACTTGGATCTCCGAATACGAATACAAGTACTTTATAAACAAAATACTGCAAAATGGGGTATAAAAACATTTACTGATTTGTTTATATTCTAGCATGTGTGCTTGTTATGATAACTATCTTCTCAACATGAATACATCAAAGACAACTTTAATTGTACTTTTTCTAGAGTTTTATTCCTCTATTCGTAGTAATAGTATTAACCCATGTATAGAAAAGAGGAAATTTGACCACAAGTTCTTAAAATCATGAGTTTGAGTACATTTTCAGCCGAATATCGAGTACATGACTTTTGAGTACAGATTATTTTGCAGTCAAGTATCAAGGATAGACTTCTAGTATGAGTACTTTGCTTGCCAAGTACAATCAAAGCGGCTCTTGATTACAACTCAAGTACAAGTACTGAGTACGAGTACTACAACACTGCTGTGTTTATTGAAACCTGGAGGAATTACAGAATGAATTTACTCTTCCAAAAAACAAAGAATATAGGATCCCAGGCGGGAGTTTAAGGTACTGGTAACTCACTGTTGTCATTTGGGGCTGGTACGAGCAAGCCAGCCAGCATCATCTCCCCAGACTTGAAGCGTTTGATCTTCTTCTTGATTGCCTCATGGTTCTGCAGAGCAAGACGTTCCATCCAGCAAGACGGGGGACATCAAGCTCTGTGGAATACACCAGAGGGGATCAGAACATTTTAAAGAAATATCAACCATAACATTTATAAGACACCGTTCCAACTGTTATTCACAACATACATGTAATACACTAAGCTCTCGCAAAAAGCAAGAGGCCTGATATTTTGTAAGAGCAAGGCAACTTTATTTTGGGACTGGCAAAGGGCAACTCTTAGAGGGAAATTTACATTTCTACTGCAGCGTTTTCAGGGACACCAAGGCAATGAATATGGGCATCGATGCAATGCCCCGGTAAAGTATCAGGCTTGATAAAAGGAAGGCTTGAAGAAGTTTTGAAAGCATATATTGGACAAGATTGTCTGATGCTGTAGGGAAGATTGTTCCATCCCAAACTGTGCTTTTTAAGTTTTGCAACAACATCGTACATTTACGATACTGTAGCGGCCAACCCAGCGCGAGATAAGCCGTCTGGAAAGGGGTATTTTGACAGCCCGGAACGATCCCAGTCTCCCTCCTCACCACACCTTCGGAGGCGACCTTCAACAAACCAACAACACCGGCCAGAGGCCGGAAGCGACGCACCAGAGCCCACAACACCACCTCCGCCGGAAATGAGCGATCTCTTCTCCCTGGGGGTCGGACTGGACGGACCGGACGAAGAGGACCAACTCCCCTCGGAGTGGCCTCTGACACCACCTTCCCCAGCGGCGGAGGATAGCTCTGACCAGGACACCTTCCGGTGGAGCAGAGGACGCCGACACTCTTGACACCTGGCCGGACGGCGAGGCAACCACCAACACGTCTTCACCACACCATCATGTCAGGCGGATGACAGCACCCAGACAAGGTAGCACCCAGACGGGTATAGCACCGCTCGACCCGTCTCCCCTATGGATCGATAACAGCACCCAGACGGGAAGCGCCGCTCGACCCTTCTCTCCTGCGGATAACAGCACCCATGTTGCGGCGACATTCATCGAGGACCCCTGCCAGTAACCCCGCCAGCACGATTTCCCGGGGGAGTTCCCCACAGTTTGGGGAACAACAGCTGCTGCACAGGACCGAGGCACAGCGGGGACCACCACTACAACAGTCTCCCCCAAAGTTTTTTTTTGTTGCTTTGTAAAAGGGGTTCTCCTCGCTGCTGAGCGCCGGCGCTCTGCCTGCTTCTGGGACAAGCAGGGTCCTAGGAGGGGGCAGTGTAGCGGTGAGCCAATCGACTGGTAGAGGGCACCAGCACGACTCCGCGGTGGATCGCACTGCTGGCTGCCCCTGCCGGTCGATCAGGGAAACCCGCTCTCCAGAGAATGCGTACTCTGGCTTTCTTCTTTTTGTAAAAGTCAAGACCTGTTGAGTATAATAAAGCTCCGGAACAAGGGACAGAAAAGCCTTTTATTTGTATTCTTGTGTCATTTAAAGCTGTGTGCATCGCAACCCCCGGTCAACGCTACAATACTTTGAAGTTCAGTATTAGATAGTGAGGCATGTTGGAGCTTTAGGGGATTTCTCAGTTCCCATTTATACACCTGGGTTAAGAAAAGCAATTTTGGTGAAGTGCCTTGCTCAAGGACACAAGAGTCATGACCGGGAATCGCACCCACACCCTGATGATTCAACCATTAGTACTTGAGTCGTATGCAGTAGACTGCTCAGCAATGACACGCCACAAAAAAACAATTACTTCCCTTATGGACAAACCCTTCAGTTACACAAACGGGTTTAAATTGACTGGTAATCAAGACCACTAACCATCAAATCCTGGTACACTGCTAGCTTAGTGTGTACAACTCCACTCAGGACATGTGATGAGTTCATTACATGAGCAGTGACAACATCTTTTATCTCGCTTTAATCACTGAGGTCTATTTCTACCTCCATCCTTCAATGCACCAGGAGGTAGAAGAATTCCTGAGTTTCTTGCATGTTCAGGTCCGGCACTGAAAGGAGATAAGTGCAACAATGGAAGTTAGAAATGCTCGGCCCCACTGGTCTCATTCAAGACAGCTGGGATGGGCTGATGAGCTTGCGTACTAGTTCTTGTTCAGGATGTAGTGATGCATGATGGGATTGATGTACTGCTGATCTGTTGAAGTTTTGAACTTTGTGAGATTGGAAGACAATTGAGAAGGCAACTGCATGTAGTCAAAACCTGCAGGACAAACTTACTGCGTCTTTTCAGAGTCACCACCTCTTCCAAAATGATATAAATCCTGGATGAACCCATATCAATTGAACTCCAAACTACCAACACACCACAAAACTTTTAAGGCCCTTTGCATAAATTTGCTCATGGTAATATAATGTAATTGAAACTAGGTGCTTAGGGCCGCTACATAAGCAGAAAACTTCTGTTTATAGGCTTCATGAGAATTGGCCCTAGGCCTAACTTCATAAAGCCAGAATCATTTACAAGCTGATGCTGAGTGTTTTCAAAGCACTCAATAGGCAAGCACCAACGTACATCCTGAACATGCTCATCTATAAACCATCCCGCAACCTTCGATCCTTCAACATGACCCGGAAACGGGTCATCATGTTTGACCTGGTGCCAGGTCATACCTTTTCCGGGTTGAATTTGACCCGGAAATGCAGGGGTCCATTTTTGTTGACCCTTTCCGGGTCAACAGGACCCGGAAAAGGGTCATCAGGTTTGACGCGGTGCGGGGTCATACAATACTTCGTTAACCTGGAGATGCACGGCAGGTCAGCCAATAGTTAACCCGCTTAATCCAGGTCATTACACTCCAGGTCATCGTTAATTCTTATTTGGGTTCATTTTGACCAAGAGGGGCTGGTTCAGTTCATGCCAGGTCTGTGTTCTGTGTTCAATTTTACCAAGATTTGCTAAATGAGGCATTGTTTTTCCGTCAGTTCTGCGTTGAATTAGACCCACAGAATAATCAGAATCTGCTTTTCAGTATTACCAAACGTCTTCCCTTGAATTCTGATGTGTTAATTATGTATTAATTTCGAATTAATAATTCCCGCTGTCAGCATGCTTTTTACGTAGAAATACACGTATAATTAGTATACCTGCGTACGAGTTTGGGTGTGTACGAGTTCGTGTGTGTACGAGTTCGTGTGTGTACGAGTTGGTAGGCGAACGAGTTGACCAATTGGCGTACGGGTCGGCAGGCGTACGAGTTTGCATGCGTACGAGTTGACCTGTTTCCCTATAATTGCATATCCAAAGCAGTAAAAGGACTGTGCAAGTTTATTTAAGACAAATATCACATATTGCTGCCGCTAGAGGGCGCTACACGATTTTTGATCAGCACCCCTGACTTCGCGTATGTAAAATGAACACCTTTGTGGTTAGAGCCCCCTTCTCTTCCATATCGATCAGTCATTAAAATTAGTTTGAACTGAATACTTGGACGAGGGTTGAAGTGTACTGACTTGTTGATGTTAGTGTAAATTATTAAAGCTTCCCATTTTAAAGTCGAAGGTTTTTGCTGATAGTGTCAAACTGATATGCTGATGAGATGTGAATTAAACAGTAAAACTAATAACACGATTAGAAAGAATCATCGGTGATCAGCATCACCAGGCCCAGGGATCACTCCATCCATATCCATCAGATCGGGACGTTGTTCTTGCCTTGTCATGTGTCGCATGTCATCAGCAGAACTACTCTACAGCATGATTGGTAAGTGTTTTGTTGAAAACGTGATTTTTAATTTTCTTGTACTTGTAGAAGTGCAACTACAAGTACTTTTGGTATGTCACTGTCAGGTTGGGGTATGTAATGTAGTTTTCTAGTCTACCAAATAGTAAATACCAGTGAGTGTTTATTTCTTCTTGATGGAAAATCATGGGTTTTATATGGGGTAGTGGAGTCATCTAAAACCCCTTAATAACTGATTAGCGCAACATTTAGATTTGGCATCATTTGACTACGGCAAGCCACAAAAAATGCCTCAGAACGACAAAAATACGATTTAATCAACGAGTGTTTGCAGCGAGTGCACACAGTGTGGGCAATGTATTCGGATGGGGGCGTGTTGTATTCAACGGGGTGTGTCGCTACAAACAGTCATTGATTAAATCTACTACCAGAATGCATCTTGACGATGAAACTGTGAGGGCCACGAGGGGGCAGCAGTCGCAGAGGTCAGATCGTAGTTGACTCGGGCAGGATGAGAACCTGCCCGTCATTTTCACCGATCGACTTGACATAAACATTAAATTGCAGCACAAAACAAAATCGTGAGTACATTTAAATACCTGATGTTGCATCTTAGATATCAAGAAGCCAGAAGGCGTTCTTAAAGCTATTTTTGGGGGGTATTTTTGTCGTTCTGAGGCATTTTTTGTGGCTTGCCGTAGTCAAATGATGCCAAATTAGGGAGTGCTGTGTTGCGACGGAGCTTTAACCTGCAGGGCGCTAGTACGACCGATGATGTCAAAATTTCAAAAAAGGAGTACAGCGCCCCAGTTACTGGGTCTATAGGCACTGGTAAGTTTAATATATGCTGCCATGCATGTACCATCGCAGACCGCAGAGTTGTGCAAACCATAGTTTTGGCAAATGTTTTAATTTTTCTTACACACATTTTCCCTTTTTTTTTCTTTTACAGTTCTTTGTGCTTCTCTCTCTGAGGAAGGTGACTACCGGTAAATCATCATCACCAATCACCATCAACAGAAGCCTAGCAATGGAGCATGGTGGCATTTCTCACAGGACCAGCATTAGGTTTGGGCTAGCTACTTGCCCGAGATAAATATTCCAAAAAGAGATTAATCCTGTGGTGTTGCAATTTCCAATGTCCATTACAATAAAACTATGTTTTTTCCTAAGTTTAAAACGTAAATGAAACTGCAGTACAATTGCACTTATAAAAATATTTTTTACCTGACATGTGGTAATCCTGTGGTAACTATCCTGTGGTAATGTCCCAAAAACCATAGGAATACCACAGGACATTTTTGTAAGGGATGGGTCAAAGTTTACAAGGAACAGGCTGATTTGACCCAGAGTTAATGAATTCAAACCGGCTTCCGGGTCAATGTGTAAATAAACCGGCTCCTGGGTCAAATTTGCAAAGATTCCGGGTCACAAAACGTTTGACCCGGAGTTCCGCGTCGGTATTATTTGACCCGGAAACCCTATTTTGGGGGTGATTTTATTATTTCAAATGAGACAGAACGGACTACTGAAGCATTTCGTGTGAGAGGACTGTAAAAATTAGCCATAGTTTGAGAACTATTGAGATATTTGTGAGTATGCACTTTTGGTCCCAAAACAACAAATCCCGCCCATGCCGGCATGGGCAAAAATTTCAGAATTTGGGTCAAAATTTTGGGGGTGATTTTATTTCAAATGAGACAGAACGGACTACTGAAGCATTTCATGTGAGAGGACTGTAAAAATTAGCCATAGTTTGAGAACTATAGAGATATTTGTGAGTATGAACTTTTTGGGTCCCAAAACAACAAAATCCGCCCATGCCGGCATGGGCCAAATTTTCAGAATTTGGGTCAAAATTTTGGGGGTGATTTTATTATTTCAAATGAGACAGAACGGACTACTGAAGCATTTCGTGTGAGAGGACTGTAAAAATTAGCCATAGTTTGAGAACTATTGAGATATTTGTGAGTATGCACTTTTGGTCCCAAAACAACAAATCCCGCCCATGCCGGCATGGGCAAAAATTTCAGAATTTGGGTCAAAATTTTGGGGGTGATTTTATTTCAAATGAGACAGAACGGACTACTGAAGCATTTCATGTGAGAGGACTGTAAAAATTAGCCATAGTTTGAGAACTATTGAGATATTTGTGAGTATGAACTTTTGGTCCCAAAACAACAAAATCCGCCCATGCCGGCATGGGCAAATATTTAAGAATTTGGGTCAAAATTTTGGGGGTGATTTTATTATTTCAAATGAGACAGAACGGACTACTGAAGCATTTCATGTGAGAGGACTGTAAAAATTAGCCATAGTTTGAGAACTATTGAGATATTTGTGAGTATGCACTTTTGGTCCCAAAACAACAAAATCCGCCCATGCCGGCATGGGCAAAAATTTCAGAATTTGGGTCAAAATTTTGGGGGTGATTTTATTTCAAATGAGACAGAACGGACTACTGAAGCATTTCATGTGAGAGGACTGTAAAAATTAGCCATAGTTTGAGAACTATAGAGATATTTGTGAGTATGAACTTTTTGGGTCCCAAAACAACAAAATCCGCCCATGCCGGCATGGGCCAAATTTTCAGAATTTGGGTCAAAATTTTGGGGGTGATTTTATTATTTCAAATGAGACAGAACGGACTACTGAAGCATTTCGTGTGAGAGGACTGTAAAAATTAGCCATAGTTTGAGAACTATTGAGATATTTGTGAGTGTGAACTTTTTGGGTCCCAAAACAACAAAATCCGCCCATGCCGGCATGGGCACAAATTTCAGAATTTGGGTCAAAATTTTGGGGGTGATTTTATTATTTCAAATGAGACAGAACGGACTACTGAAGCATTTCATGTGAGAGGACTGTAAAAATTAGCCATAGTTTGAGAACTATTGAGATATTTGTGAGTATGAACTTTTGGTCCCAAAACAACAAAATCCGCCCATGCCGGCATGGGCAAATATTTAAGAATTTGGGTCAAAATTTTGGGGGTGATTTTATTATTTCAAATGAGACAGAACGGACTACTGAAGCATTTCATGTGAGAGGACTGTAAAAATTAGCCATAGTTTGAGAACTATTGAGATATTTGTGAGTATGCACTTTTGGTCCCAAAACAACAAAATCCGCCCATGCCGGCATGGGCAAAAATTTCAGAATTTGGGTCAAAATTTTGGGGGTGATTTTATTATTTCAAATGAGACAGAACGGACTACTGAAGCAATTCATGTGAGAGGACTGTAAAAATTAGCCATAGTTTGAGAACTATTGAGATATTTGTGAGTATGAACTTTTGGTCCCAAAACAACAAAATCCGCCCATGCCGGCATGGGCAAAAATTTCAGAATTTGGGTCAAAATTTTGGGGGTGATTTTATTATTTCAAATGAGACAGAACGGACTACTGAAGCATTTCATGTGAGAGGACTGTAAAAATTAGCCATAGTTTGAGAACTATTGAGATATTTGTGAGTATGAACTTTTGGTCCCAAAACAACAAAATCCGCCCATGCCGGCATGGGCAAATATTTAAGAATTTGGGTCAAAATTTTGGGGGTGATTTTATTATTTCAAATGAGACAGAACGGACTACTGAAGCATTTCATGTGAGAGGACTGTAAAAATTAGCCATAGTTTGAGAACTATTGAGATATTTGTGAGTATGAACTTTTGGTCCCAAAACAACAAATCCCGCCCATGCCGGCATGGGCAAAAATTTCAGAATTTGGGTCAAAATTTTGGGGGTGATTTTATTTCAAATGAGACAGAACGGACTACTGAAGCATTTCATGTGAGAGGACTGTAAAAATTAGCCATAGTTTGAGAACTATAGAGATATTTGTGAGTATGAACTTTTTGGGTCCCAAAACAACAAAATCCGCCCATGCCGGCATGGGCCAAATTTTCAGAATTTGGGTCAAAATTTTGGGGGTGATTTTATTATTTCAAATGAGACAGAACGGACTACTGAAGCATTTCGTGTGAGAGGACTGTAAAAATTAGCCATAGTTTGAGAACTATTGAGATATTTGTGAGTGTGAACTTTTTGGGTCCCAAAACAACAAAATCCGCCCATGCCGGCATGGGCACAAATTTCAGAATTTGGGTCAAAATTTTGGGGGTGATTTTATTATTTCAAATGAGACAGAACGGACTACTGAAGCATTTCATGTGAGAGGACTGTAAAAATTAGCCATAGTTTGAGAACTATTGAGATATTTGTGAGTATGAACTTTTGGTCCCAAAACAACAAAATCCGCCCATGCCGGCATGGGCAAATATTTAAGAATTTGGGTCAAAATTTTGGGGGTGATTTTATTATTTCAAATGAGACAGAACGGACTACTGAAGCATTTCATGTGAGAGGACTGTAAAAATTAGCCATAGTTTGAGAACTATTGAGATATTTGTGAGTATGCACTTTTGGTCCCAAAACAACAAAATCCGCCCATGCCGGCATGGGCAAAAATTTCAGAATTTGGGTCAAAATTTTGGGGGTGATTTTATTATTTCAAATGAGACAGAACGGACTACTGAAGCAATTCATGTGAGAGGACTGTAAAAATTAGCCATAGTTTGAGAACTATTGAGATATTTGTGAGTATGAACTTTTGGTCCCAAAACAACAAAATCCGCCCATGCCGGCATGGGCAAAAATTTCAGAATTTGGGTCAAAATTTTGGGGGTGATTTTATTATTTCAAATGAGACAGAACGGACTACTGAAGCATTTCATGTGAGAGGACTGTAAAAATTAGCCATAGTTTGAGAACTATTGAGATATTTGTGAGTATGAACTTTTGGTCCCAAAACAACAAAATCCGCCCATGCCGGCATGGGCAAATATTTAAGAATTTGGGTCAAAATTTTGGGGGTGATTTTATTATTTCAAATGAGACAGAACGGACTACTGAAGCATTTCATGTGAGAGGACTGTAAAAATTAGCCATAGTTTGAGAACTATTGAGATATTTGTGAGTATGAACTTTTGGTCCCAAAACAACAAATCCCGCCCATGCCGGCATGGGCAAAAATTTCAGAATTTGGGTCAAAATTTTGGGGGTGATTTTATTATTTCAAATGAGACAGAACGGACTACTGAAGCATTTCATGTGAGAGGACTGTAAAAATTAGCCATAGTTTGAGAACTATTGAGATATTTGTGAGTATGAACTTTTTGGGTCCCAAAACAACAAAATCCGCCCATGCCGGCATGGGCAAATATTTAAGAATTTGGGTCAAAATTTTGGGGGTGATTTTATTATTTCAAATGAGACAGAACGGACTACTGAAGCATTTCATGTGAGAGGACTATAAAATTAGCCATAGTTTGAGAACTATTGAGATATTTGTGAGTATGCACTTTTGGTCCCAAAACAACAAATCCCGCCCATGCCGGCATGGGCCAAATTTTCAGAATTTGGGTCAAAATTTTGGGGGTGATTTTATTATTTCAAATTAGACAGAACGGACTACTGAAGCATTTCATGTGAGAGGACTGTAAAAATTAGCCATAGTTTGAGAACTATTGAGATATTTGTGAGTATGCACTTTTGGTCCCAAAACAACAAATCCCGCCCATGCCGGCATGGGCAAAAATTTCAGAATTTGGGTCAAAATTTTGGGGGTGATTTTATTATTTCAAATGAGACAGAACGGACTACTGAAGCATTTCATGTGAGAGGACTGTAAAAATTAGCCATAGTTTGAGAACTATTGAGATATTTGTGAGTATGCACTTTTGGTCCCAAAACAACAAATCCCGCCCATGCCGGCATGGGCCAAATTTTCAGAATTTGGGTCAAAATTTTGGGGGTGATTTTATTATTTCAAATTAGACAGAACGGACTACTGAAGCATTTCATGTGAGAGGACTGTAAAAATTAGCCATAGTTTGAGAACTATTGAGATATTTGTGAGTATGCACTTTTGGTCCCAAAACAACAAATCCCGCCCATGCCGGCATGGGCAAAAATTTCAGAATTTGGGTCAAAATTTTGGGGGTGATTTTATTATTTCAAATGAGACAGAACGGACTACTGAAGCATTTCATGTGAGAGGACTGTAAAAATTAGCCATAGTTTGAGAACTATTGAGATATTTGTGAGTATGCACTTTTGGTCCCAAAACAACAAATCCCGCCCATGCCGGCATGGGCAAAAATTTCAGAATTTGGGTCAAAATTTTGGGGGTGATTTTATTATTTCAAATGAGACAGAACGGACTACTGAAGCATTTCATGTGAGAGGACTGTAAAAATTAGCCATAGTTTGAGAACTATTGAGATATTTGTGAGTATGCACTTTTGGTCCCAAAACAACAAATCCCGCCCATGCCGGCATGGGCAAAAATTTCAGAATTTGGGTCAAAATTTTGGGGGTGATTTTATTATTTCAAATGAGACAGAACGGACTACTGAAGCATTTCATGTGAGAGGACTGTAAAAATTAGCCATAGTTTGAGAACTATTGAGATATTTGTGAGTATGAACTTTTTGGGTCCCAAAACAACAAAATCCACCCATGCCGGCATGGGCAAAAATTTCAGAATTTGGGTCAAAATTTTGGGGGTGATTTTATTATTTCAAATGAGACAGAACGGACTACTGAAGCATTTCATGTGAGAGGACTGTAAAAATTAGCCATAGTTTGAGAACTATTGAGATATTTGTGAGTATGCACTTTTGGTCCCAAAACAACAAATCCCGCCCATGCCGGCATGGGCCAAATTTTCAGAATTTGGGTCAAAATTTTGGGGGTGATTTTATTATTTCAAATTAGACAGAACGGACTACTGAAGCATTTCATGTGAGAGGACTGTAAAAATTAGCCATAGTTTGAGAACTATTGAGATATTTGTGAGTATGCACTTTTGGTCCCAAAACAACAAATCCCGCCCATGCCGGCATGGGCAAAAATTTCAGAATTTGGGTCAAAATTTTGGGGGTGATTTTATTATTTCAAATGAGACAGAACGGACTACTGAAGCATTTCATGTGAGAGGACTGTAAAAATTAGCCATAGTTTGAGAACTATTGAGATATTTGTGAGTATGAACTTTTGGTCCCAAAACAACAAATCCCGCCACAAATTTCAGAATTTTGGTCAAAATTCTGGGGGTGATTTTATTATTTCAAATGAGACAGAACGGACTACTGAAGCATTTCATGTGAGAGGACTGTAAAAATTAGCCATAGTTTGAGAACTATTGAGATATTTGTGAGTATGAACTTTTGGTCCCAAAACAACAAAATCCGCCCATGCCGGCATGGGCAAATATTTAAGAATTTGGGTCAAAATTTTGGGGGTGATTTTATTATTTCAAATGAGACAGAACGGACTACTGAAGCATTTCATGTGAGAGGACTGTAAAAATTAGCCATAGTTTGAGAACTATTGAGATATTTGTGAGTATGAACTTTTTGGGTCCCAAAACAACAAAATCCACCCATGCCGGCATGGGCACAAATTTCAGAATTTGGGTCAAAATTTTGGGGGTGATTTTATTATTTCAAATGAGACAGAACAGACTACTGAAGCATTTCATGTGAGAGGACTGTAAAAATTAGCCATAGTTTGAGAACTATTGAGATATTTGTGAGTATGAACTTTTGGTCCCAAAACAACAAATCCCGCCCATGCCGGCATGGGCAAAAATTTCAGAATTTGGGTCAAAATTTTGGGGGTGATTTTATTATTTCAAATGAGACAGAACGGACTACTGAAGCATTTCATGTGAGAGGACTGTAAAAATTAGCCATAGTTTGAGAACTATTGAGATATTTGTGAGTATGAACTTTTTGGGTCCCAAAACAACAAAATCCGCCCATGCCGGCATGGGCAAATATTTAAGAATTTGGGTCAAAATTTTGGGGGTGATTTTATTATTTCAAATGAGACAGAACGGACTACTGAAGCATTTCATGTGAGAGGACTGTAAAAATTAGCCATAGTTTGAGAACTATTGAGATATTTGTGAGTATGCACTTTTGGTCCCAAAACAACAAATCCCGCCCATGCCGGCATGGGCCAAATTTTCAGAATTTGGGTCAAAATTTTGGGGGTGATTTTATTATTTCAAATTAGACAGAACGGACTACTGAAGCATTTCATGTGAGAGGACTGTAAAAATTAGCCATAGTTTGAGAACTATTGAGATATTTGTGAGTATGCACTTTTGGTCCCAAAACAACAAATCCCGCCCATGCCGGCATGGGCAAAAATTTCAGAATTTGGGTCAAAATTTTGGGGGTGATTTTATTATTTCAAATGAGACAGAACGGACTACTGAAGCATTTCATGTGAGAGGACTGTAAAAATTAGCCATAGTTTGAGAACTATTGAGATATTTGTGAGTATGAACTTTTGGTCCCAAAACAACAAATCCCGCCACAAATTTCAGAATTTTGGTCAAAATTCTGGGGGTGATTTTATTATTTCAAATGAGACAGAACGGACTACTGAAGCATTTCATGTGAGAGGACTGTAAAAATTAGCCATAGTTTGAGAACTATTGAGATATTTGTGAGTATGAACTTTTGGTCCCAAAACAACAAAATCCGCCCATGCCGGCATGGGCAAATATTTAAGAATTTGGGTCAAAATTTTGGGGGTGATTTTATTATTTCAAATGAGACAGAACGGACTACTGAAGCATTTCATGTGAGAGGACTGTAAAAATTAGCCATAGTTTGAGAACTATTGAGATATTTGTGAGTATGAACTTTTTGGGTCCCAAAACAACAAAATCCACCCATGCCGGCATGGGCACAAATTTCAGAATTTGGGTCAAAATTTTGGGGGTGATTTTATTATTTCAAATGAGACAGAACGGACTACTGAAGCATTTCATGTGAGAGGACTGTAAAAATTAGCCATAGTTTGAGAACTATTGAGATATTTGTGAGTATGAACTTTTGGTCCCAAAACAACAAATCCCGCCCATGCCGGCATGGGCAAAAATTTCAGAATTTGGGTCAAAATTTTGGGGGTGATTTTATTATTTCAAATGAGACAGAACGGACTACTGAAGCATTTCATGTGAGAGGACTGTAAAAATTAGCCATAGTTTGAGAACTATTGAGATATTTGTGGGTATGAACTTTTTGGGTCCCAAAACAACAAAATCCGCCCATGCCGGCATGGGCAAATATTTAAGAATTTGGGTCAAAATTTTGGGGGTGATTTTATT
Source organism: Leptasterias polaris (assembly GCA_037783415.1). Taxonomy (NCBI): domain Eukaryota; kingdom Metazoa; phylum Echinodermata; class Asteroidea; order Forcipulatida; family Asteriidae; genus Leptasterias; species Leptasterias polaris. The sequence continues at coordinate 4,355,741 of JAZGTN010000005.1, read as the reverse complement.
ATTTCAAATGAGACAGAACGGACTACTGAAGCATTTCATGTGAGAGGACTGTAAAAATTAGCCATAGTTTGAGAACTATTGAGATATTTGTGAGTATGCACTTTTGGTCCCAAAACAACAAATCCCGCCCATGCCGGCATGGGCCAAATTTTCAGAATTTGGGTCAAAATTTTGGGGGTGATTTTATTATTTCAAATGAGACAGAACGGACTACTGAAGCATTTCATGTGAGAGGACTGTAAAAATTAGCCATAGTTTGAGAACTATTGAGATATTTGTGAGTATGAACTTTTGGTCCCAAAACAACAAATCCCGCCACAAATTTCAGAATTTTGGTCAAAATTCTGGGGGTGATTTTATTATTTCAAATGAGACAGAACGGACTACTGAAGCATTTCATGTGAGAGGACTGTAAAAATTAGCCATAGTTTGAGAACTATTGAGATATTTGTGAGTATGAACTTTTGGTCCCAAAACAACAAAATCCGCCCATGCCGGCATGGGCAAAAATTTCAGAATTTGGGTCAAAATTTTGGGGGTGATTTTATTATTTCAAATGAGACAGAACGGACTACTGAAGCATTTCATGTGAGAGGACTGTAAAAATTAGCCATAGTTTGAGAACTATTGAGATATTTGTGAGTATGAACTTTTTGGGTCCCAAAACAACAAAATCCACCCATGCCGGCATGGGCACAAATTTCAGAATTTGGGTCAAAATTTTGGGGGTGATTTTATTATTTCAAATGAGACAGAACGGACTACTGAAGCATTTCATGTGAGAGGACTGTAAAAATTAGCCATAGTTTGAGAACTATTGAGATATTTGTGAGTATGAACTTTTGGTCCCAAAACAACAAATCCCGCCACAAATTTCAGAATTTTGGTCAAAATTCTGGGGGTGATTTTATTATTTCAAATGAGACAGAACGGACTACTGAAGCATTTCATGTGAGAGGACTGTAAAAATTAGCCATAGTTTGAGAACTATTGAGATATTTGTGAGTATGAACTTTTGGTCCCAAAACAACAAAATCCGCCCATGCCGGCATGGGCAAAAATTTCAGAATTTGGGTCAAAATTTTGGGGGTGATTTTATTATTTCAAATGAGACAGAACGGACTACTGAAGCATTTCATGTGAGAGGACTGTAAAAATTAGCCATAGTTTGAGAACTATTGAGATATTTGTGAGTATGAACTTTTTGGGTCCCAAAACAACAAAATCCACCCATGCCGGCATGGGCACAAATTTCAGAATTTGGGTCAAAATTTTTGGGGTGATTTTATTATTTCAAATGAGACAGAACGGACTACTGAAGCATTTCATGTGAGAGGACTGTAAAAATTAGCCATAGTTTGAGAACTATTGAGATATTTGTGAGTATGAACTTTTGGTCCCAAAACAACAAAATCCGCCCATGCCGGCATGGGCAAATATTTAAGAATTTGGGTCAAAATTTTGGGGGTGATTTTATTATTTCAAATGAGACAGAACGGACTACTGAAGCATTTCATGTGAGAGGACTGTAAAAATTAGCCATAGTTTGAGAACTATTGAGATATTTGTGAGTATGAACTTTTGGTCCCAAAACAACAAAATCCGCCCATGCCGGCATGGGCAAAAATTTCAGAATTTGGGTCAAAATTTTGGGGGTGATTTTATTATTTCAAATGAGACAGAACGGACTACTGAAGCATTTCATGTGAGAGGACTGTAAAAATTAGCCATAGTTTGAGAACTATTGAGATATTTGTGAGTATGAACTTTTGGTCCCAAAACAACAAATCCCGCCAAAAATTTCAGAATTTTGGTCAAAATTCTGGGGGTGATTTTATTATTTCAAATGAGACAGAACGGACTACTGAAGCATTTCATGTGAGAGGACTGTAAAAATTAGCCATAGTTTGAGAACTATTGAGATATTTGTGAGTATGAACTTTTGGTCCCAAAACAACAAAATCCGCCCATGCCGGCATGGGCAAAAATTTCAGAATTTGGGTCAAAATTTTGGGGGTGATTTTATTATTTCAAATGAGACAGAACGGACTACTGAAGCATTTCATGTGAGAGGACTGTAAAAATTAGCCATAGTTTGAGAACTATTGAGATATTTGTGAGTATGAACTTTTTGGGTCCCAAAACAACAAAATCCGCCCATGCCGGCATGGGCAAAAATTTCAGAATTTGGGTCAAAATTTTGGGGGTGATTTTATTATTTCAAATGAGACAGAACGGACTACTGAAGCATTTCATGTGAGAGGACTGTAAAAATTAGCCATAGTTTGAGAACTATTGAGATATTTGTGAGTATGAACTTTTGGTCCCAAAACAACAAAATCCGCCCATGCCGGCATGGGCAAATATTTAAGAATTTGGGTCAAAATTTTGGGGGTGATTTTATTATTTCAAATGAGACAGAACGGACTACTGAAGCATTTCATGTGAGAGGACTGTAAAAATTAGCCATAGTTTGAGAACTATTGAGATATTTGTGAGTATGAACTTTTGGTCCCAAAACAACAAAATCCGCCCATGCCGGCATGGGCAAAAATTTCAGAATTTGGGTCAAAATTTTGGGGGTGATTTTATTATTTCAAATGAGACAGAACGGACTACTGAAGCATTTCATGTGAGAGGACTGTAAAAATTAGCCATAGTTTGAGAACTATTGAGATATTTGTGAGTATGAACTTTTGGTCCCAAAACAACAAATCCCGCCAAAAATTTCAGAATTTTGGTCAAAATTCTGGGGGTGATTTTATTATTTCAAATGAGACAGAACGGACTACTGAAGCATTTCATGTGAGAGGACTGTAAAAATTAGCCATAGTTTGAGAACTATTGAGATATTTGTGAGTATGAACTTTTGGTCCCAAAACAACAAAATCCGCCCATGCCGGCATGGGCAAAAATTTCAGAATTTGGGTCAAAATTTTGGGGGTGATTTTATTATTTCAAATGAGACAGAACGGACTACTGAAGCATTTCATGTGAGAGGACTGTAAAAATTAGCCATAGTTTGAGAACTATTGAGATATTTGTGAGTATGAACTTTTTGGGTCCCAAAACAACAAAATCCGCCCATGCCGGCATGGGCAAAAATTTCAGAATTTGGGTCAAAATTTTGGGGGTGATTTTATTATTTCAAATGAGACAGAACGGACTACTGAAGCATTTCATGTGAGAGGACTGTAAAAATTAGCCATAGTTTGAGAACTATTGAGATATTTGTGAGTATGCACTTTTGGTCCCAAAACAACAAATCCCGCCCATGCCGGCATGGGCAAAAATTTCAGAATTTGGGTCAAAATTTTGGGGGTGATTTTATTATTTCAAATGAGACAGAACGGACTACTGAAGCATTTCATGTGAGAGGACTGTAAAAATTAGCCATAGTTTGAGAACTATTGAGATATTTGTGAGTATGCACTTTTGGTCCCAAAACAACAAATCCCGCCCATGCCGGCATGGGCAAAAATTTCAGAATTTGGGTCAAAATTTTGGGGGTGATTTTATTATTTCAAATGAGACAGAACGGACTACTGAAGCATTTCATGTGAGAGGACTGTAAAAATTAGCCATAGTTTGAGAACTATTGAGATATTTGTGAGTATGAACTTTTGGTCCCAAAACAACAAAATCCGCCCATGCCGGCATGGGCAAAAATTTCAGAATTTGGGTCAATATTTTGGGGGTGATTTTATTATTTCAAATGAGACAGAACGGACTACTGAAGCATTTCATGTGAGAGGACTGTAAAAATTAGCCATAGTTTGAGAACTATTGAGATATTTGTGAGTATGCACTTTTGGTCCCAAAACAACAAAATCCGCCCATGCCGGCATGGGCAAAAATTTCAGAATTTGGGTCAAAATTTTGGGGGTGATTTTATTATTTCAAATGAGACAGAACGGACTACTGAAGCATTTCATGTGAGAGGACTGTAAAAATTAGCCATAGTTTGAGAACTATTGAGATATTTGTGAGTATGAACTTTTGGTCCCAAAACAACAAAATCCGCCCATGCCGGCATGGGCAAAAATTTCAGAATTTGGGTCAAAATTTTGGGGGTGATTTTATTATTTCAAATGAGACAGAACGGACTACTGAAGCATTTCATGTGAGAGGACTGTAAAAATTAGCCATAGTTTGAGAACTATTGAGATATTTGTGAGTATGCACTTTTGGTCCCAAAACAACAAAATCCGCCCATGCCGGCATGGGCAAAAATTTCAGAATTTGGGTCAAAATTTTGGGGGTGATTTTATTATTTCAAATGAGACAGAACGGACTACTGAAGCATTTCATGTGAGAGGACTGTAAAAATTAGCCATAGTTTGAGAACTATTGAGATATTTGTGAGTATGCACTTTTGGTCCCAAAACAACAAATCCCGCCCATGCCGGCATGGGCAAAAATTTCAGAATTTGGGTCAAAATTTTGGGGGTGATTTTATTATTTCAAATGAGACAGAACGGACTACTGAAGCATTTCATGTGAGAGGACTGTAAAAATTAGCCATAGTTTGAGAACTATTGAGATATTTGTGAGTATGCACTTTTGGTCCCAAAACAACAAATCCCGCCCATGCCGGCATGGGCAAAAATTTCAGAATTTGGGTCAAAATTTTGGGGGTGATTTTATTATTTCAAATGAGACAGAACGGACTACTGAAGCATTTCATGTGAGAGGACTGTAAAAATTAGCCATAGTTTGAGAACTATTGAGATATTTGTGAGTATGCACTTTTGGTCCCAAAACAACAAATCCCGCCCATGCCGGCATGGGCAAAAATTTCAGAATTTGGGTCAAAATTTTGGGGGTGATTTTATTATTTCAAATGAGACAGAACGGACTACTGAAGCATTTCATGTGAGAGGACTGTAAAAATTAGCCATAGTTTGAGAACTATTGAGATATTTGTGAGTATGAACTTTTGGTCCCAAAACAACAAAATCCGCCCATGCCGGCATGGGCAAAAATTTCAGAATTTGGGTCAATATTTTGGGGGTGATTTTATTATTTCAAATGAGACAGAACGGACTACTGAAGCATTTCATGTGAGAGGACTGTAAAAATTAGCCATAGTTTGAGAACTATTGAGATATTTGTGAGTATGCACTTTTGGTCCCAAAACAACAAAATCCGCCCATGCCGGCATGGGCAAAAATTTCAGAATTTGGGTCAAAATTTTGGGGGTGATTTTATTATTTCAAATGAGACAGAACGGACTACTGAAGCATTTCATGTGAGAGGACTGTAAAAATTAGCCATAGTTTGAGAACTATTGAGATATTTGTGAGTATGAACTTTTGGTCCCAAAACAACAAAATCCGCCCATGCCGGCATGGGCAAAAATTTCAGAATTTGGGTCAAAATTTTGGGGGTGATTTTATTATTTCAAATGAGACAGAACGGACTACTGAAGCATTTCATGTGAGAGGACTGTAAAAATTAGCCATAGTTTGAGAACTATTGAGATATTTGTGAGTATGCACTTTTGGTCCCAAAACAACAAAATCCGCCCATGCCGGCATGGGCAAAAATTTCAGAATTTGGGTCAAAATTTTGGGGGTGATTTTATTATTTCAAATGAGACAGAACGGACTACTGAAGCATTTCATGTGAGAGGACTGTAAAAATTAGCCATAGTTTGAGAACTATTGAGATATTTGTGAGTATGCACTTTTGGTCCCAAAACAACAAATCCCGCCCATGCCGGCATGGGCAAAAATTTCAGAATTTGGGTCAAAATTTTGGGGGTGATTTTATTATTTCAAATGAGACAGAACGGACTACTGAAGCATTTCATGTGAGAGGACTGTAAAAATTAGCCATAGTTTGAGAACTATTGAGATATTTGTGAGTATGCACTTTTGGTCCCAAAACAACAAATCCCGCCCATGCCGGCATGGGCAAAAATTTCAGAATTTGGGTCAAAATTTTGGGGGTGATTTTATTATTTCAAATGAGACAGAACGGACTACTGAAGCATTTCATGTGAGAGGACTGTAAAAATTAGCCATAGTTTGAGAACTATTGAGATATTTGTGAGTATGAACTTTTGGTCCCAAAACAACAAAATCCGCCCATGCCGGCATGGGCAAAAATTTCAGAATTTGGGTCAATATTTTGGGGGTGATTTTATTATTTCAAATGAGACAGAACGGACTACTGAAGCATTTCATGTGAGAGGACTGTAAAAATTAGCCATAGTTTGAGAACTATTGAGATATTTGTGAGTATGCACTTTTGGTCCCAAAACAACAAAATCCGCCCATGCCGGCATGGGCAAAAATTTCAGAATTTGGGTCAAAATTTTGGGGGTGATTTTATTATTTCAAATGAGACAGAACGGACTACTGAAGCATTTCATGTGAGAGGACTGTAAAAATTAGCCATAGTTTGAGAACTATTGAGATATTTGTGAGTATGAACTTTTGGTCCCAAAACAACAAAATCCGCCCATGCCGGCATGGGCAAAAATTTCAGAATTTGGGTCAAAATTTTGGGGGTGATTTTATTATTTCAAATGAGACAGAACGGACTACTGAAGCATTTCATGTGAGAGGACTGTAAAAATTAGCCATAGTTTGAGAACTATTGAGATATTTGTGAGTATGCACTTTTGGTCCCAAAACAACAAAATCCGCCCATGCCGGCATGGGCAAAAATTTCAGAATTTGGGTCAAAATTTTGGGGGTGATTTTATTATTTCAAATGAGACAGAACGGACTACTGAAGCATTTCATGTGAGAGGACTGTAAAAATTAGCCATAGTTTGAGAACTATTGAGATATTTGTGAGTATGCACTTTTGGTCCCAAAACAACAAATCCCGCCCATGCCGGCATAGGCAAAAATTTCAGAATTTGGGTCAAAATTTTGGGGGTGATTTTATTATTTCAAATGAGACAGAACGGACTACTGAAGCATTTCATGTGAGAGGACTGTAAAAATTAGCCATAGTTTGAGAACTATTGAGATATTTGTGAGTATGAACTTTTGGTCCCAAAACAACAAAATCCGCCCATGCCGGCATGGGCAAAAATTTCAGAATTTGGGTCAATATTTTGGGGGTGATTTTATTATTTCAAATGAGACAGAACGGACTACTGAAGCATTTCATGTGAGAGGACTGTAAAAATTAGCCATAGTTTGAGAACTATTGAGATATTTGTGAGTATGCACTTTTGGTCCCAAAACAACAAAATCCGCCCATGCCGTCATGGGCAAAAATTTCAGAATTTGGGTCAAAATTTTGGGGGTGATTTTATTATTTCAAATGAGACAGAACGGACTACTGAAGCATTTCATGTGAGAGGACTGTAAAAATTAGCCATAGTTTGAGAACTATTGAGATATTTGTGAGTATGCACTTTTGGTCCCAAAACAACAAATCCCGCCCATACCGGCATGGGCAAAAATTTCAGAATTTGGGTCAAAATTTTGGGGGTGATTTTATTATTTCAAATGAGACAGAACGGACTACTGAAGCATTTCATGTGAGAGGACTGTAAAAATTAGCCATAGTTTGAGAACTATTGAGATATTTGTGAGTATGAACTTTTGGTCCCAAAACAACAAAATCCGCCCATGCCGGCATGGGCAAAAATTTCAGAATTTGGGTCAATATTTTGGGGGTGATTTTATTATTTCAAATGAGACAGAACGGACTACTGAAGCATTTCATGTGAGAGGACTGTAAAAATTAGCCATAGTTTGAGAACTATTGAGATATTTGTGAGTATGAACTTTTTAGGTCCCAAAACAACAAAATCCGCCCATGCCGGCATGGGCACAAATTTCAGAATTTGGGTCAAAATTTTGGGGGTGATTTTATTATTTAAAATGAGACAGAACGGACTACTGAAGCAATTCATGTGAGAGGACTGTAAAAATTAGCCATAGTTTGAGAACTATTGAGATATTTGTGAGTATGAACTTTTTGGGTCCCAAAACAACAAAATCCGCCCATGCCGGCATGGGCAAAAATTTCAGAATTTGGGTCAAAATTTTGGGGGTGATTTTATTATTTCAAATGAGACAGAACGGACTACTGAAGCATTTCATGTGAGAGGACTGTAAAAATTAGCCATAGTTTGAGAACTATTGAGATATTTGTGAGTATGAACTTTTTGGGTCCCAAAACAACAAAATCCGCCCATGCCGGCATGGGCAAAAATTTCAGAATTTGGGTCAAAATTTTGGGGGTGATTTTATTATTTCAAATGAGACAAAACGGACTACTGAAGCATTTCATGTGAGAGGACTGTAAAAATTAGCCATAGTTTGAGAACTATTGAGATATTTGTGAGTATGAACTTTTGGTCCCTAAACAACAAAATCCGCCCATGCCGGCATGGGCAAAAATTTCAGAATTTGGGTCAAAATTTTGGGGGTGATTTTATTATTTCAAATGAGACAGAACGGACTACTGAAGCATTTCATGTGAGAGGACTGTAAAAATTAGCCATAGTTTGAGAACTATTGAGATATTTGTGAGTATGAACTTTTGGTCCCAAAACAACAAAATCCGCCCATGCCAGCATGGGCAAAAATTTCAGAATTTGGGTCAAAATTTTGGGGGTGATTTTATTATTTCAAATGAGACAGAACGGACTACTGAAGCATTTCATGTGAGAGGACTGTAAAAATTAGCCATAGTTTGAGAACTATTGATATATTTGTGAGTATGAACTTTTGGTCCCAAAACAACAAAATCCGCCCATGCCAGCATGGGCAAAAATTTCAGAATTTGGGTCAAAATTTTGGGGGTGATTTTATTATTTCAAATGAGACAGAACAGACTACTGAATCATTTCATGTGAGAGGACTGTAAAAATTAGCCATAGTTTGAGAACTATTGAGATATTTGTGAGTATGAACTTTTGGTCCCAAAACAACAAAATCCGCCCATGCTGGCATGGGCAAAAATTTCAGATTTCAGGTCAAAATTTTGGGGGTTATTTTATTATTTCAAATGAGACAGAATGGACTACTGAAGCATTTCATGTGAGAGGACTGTACAAATTAGCCATAGTATCACCAAAAGGACATAGTAATCAGGGGTTGATCTTGGCCTATATTGTGTGCCATTCCATTTCGAAGCGAATAGCAATGGCTTGTTAATGAATGTTATGATAAAGTTTGTTTGTTTGTTTGTTAATTAGATGATCTTCCTGTCAATGGAACTGGACATACTCCCTTAAGGGGATATAAACGTCGAGCTGGCATCAGCAAATCTCGCTCATACAAACATTGGTTTAATGTCTACCCCAGGTTGGTTGGACCATGGAGGAAGGAATTGGACAGCCATTAGCCCGGCCCAGCGATACGTCCGGGCGTCTTTTGGACGCCCTATTTTATTTTTGGACGCCCCGAAAAACTGTCGGACGCCCTTGAAGACGCCCTGTTTTTTGTACATAATTTTAAAAAAATTACATCCGAATACCTGGAAATTGTAAGCAAAACGAACGCAAATCCAAAACTATTACTACCTGCCAGCTGCAGTGAAGGTAACTTTATGCAAGATACAACCAATTTACCTTAAATTTTATACTGATCGCCCATTCATTGTTTACCGACAAAGGGATCAAATTTAACATCAGACAGTGCCCCCGACTAGTGTGGGAAGGCTTGAACAACCGCAAAGGCTTTAGAAACTATAGCGGTGAAACGCAGTAATAGACAAGTTTACAAAATACATGTAATGTATTGCCGACGTAAAAAGCGTTGTGTATGTATATGTACATGTCGTGTACCTACCCATGGTTGTGTGTGATAGATCGGCAGCACTCGAGACACACGTGTTGTAGACTTGATTTCAAGTCTGAGATAAGGGTTATTTTTCTGCATCAGCCACACAAAATCCCCCCGCAGATTGGCTATCACGCGCTCTAACTCGTAGGTTAAAGACGGAGGTTAATCCACAAGAGGGCGCTATTTCAGGCAATGCAGGTAGACTAAAAACCACGAGCACAGACTTGGAACCAAGTCTAGGCACGTCATTCCCGCTCTTTTCTGGCTGCCGCAACCTTTCAGTGCATATTAATGTTGCAGAACATCGCACATGCGCAGTGTATGAGTCAAAACGTGCGTGTCTGTGTGTATGTGTGAACCTCCCACCATGAGTATGGGTAATGCAGGTTTAATAAAGAATGCTCACTGCACACCGTAATTGAAGGACAGTACTTCTTAAATGCTCACCTCCCTCGCTCACTATCAAACTATCATCCCTGGTAGTGGTACACTGTAAATGTACATGATGTACATGTACATTGAAATGTTAATGATTGTTCGCGGGCTATTTGTAGAATACCGCAACTCGACTCTTGTACATGTACGGGGGAAATCAATATGAAAAAGTCGTGACCCCGCCCAAACTTTAAAAATAATAACACTGCGCGAAATACTACGATTAGGGCTGTACGGTGCTGATTTCATTTTTTTAAACCCTTTAACCGGCCCAGACCCAAAGTATACGTGGAGTACACAGTAAATGCAATAATAGTTCTCTGTGGTACATGCTTGCTGAAAATTTACCCCAACAATTTGGACGCCCTGTTTTTCAATCCAGTCAGATTTGGACACCCTATTTTCAAATCCTGGCTAAAAGCTAACTTGGACTCCTCCGTTGCAACGGACACTGAAATCCTACCAGGGCTAGTTTAATGTCTATGATTATGAATTGCACAAATAAATAAATTGTGATTCAGTAAACTAGCTGACAACACTTAATCATTGTGAAATCATTGTTTAGCTTGGTAGGATTGGAACCAACAATCTTGTGATTGCAAGTCCTGCAGTCTAACCAATGGACCGCTGACCACACCATGTTGTTGTGGAACTGGTCAAAAACACTGAACACGTTTGCACAGGTTTGGCATTAAACTAGTCATCTTCATCATCTTCCTCATCTTCCTATTAATAATTATACGGTGCAGAAACCTCCTGCGGAGTATACTTGCACATTGGGACTTCAGTCAGACAGTACTGTTGTTGTACACTACTACTACTACATGTAGTTGCATTAACAATTTACACACACTCTTCACTGTCACTGTCAGCAGTGTCACCTCGCTTGGTTTATATCTCTGGACTGCCTACAGCTCGAGCGACTGTGAGTGTGGCACAACAAAGCTGTGTTTATTTAGCACAATAGCAGAGACATTGAATTGAACTATATATTCAAAGAAACTTGTGATTTATAAAACTATTTTGCAGGACTGCAGCATGCAGTAAACACCACAAACAGCAAAATCTACGTACTAGTTAGTAGTAGTCAGTAGTACCACTACGTGTGTGACATTTCTACCGCTCTCACTTTCGGTACCTTCTGGAGACCAAGGACAAAACAAAAAAGGGAAAATAAAAGGTCTCCACATGGAATTTCTAAAGACCGGGGTGCTCCACAAGGAAATTTGTGTACAAAGTCTATGGGAAACTGTTAAGTGCAGGGACAAAGGAAAGAACAAAAGAGTGCTCCACAAGGATGCATTTTTCAGTCTACCTGCCCTCAGACTCTGTCGGAAGGCACTAAAAACTAACGCTTCCAGCGGTTCGGTGCCTTTCGGCCTGTCGGGTGCCTTTCGGATGCGACGGATACACGCACACGCACACGTACGTCCGCCGGGCCTTGCATATTATTATATGCCAATTTGGATGAACTGTGTGTGTGTGTGCCGTTCGTTCTTCAGTAGTAGAAGCATGGGCTCCATGGTAGGGTTGCCTGCCTAGACCAGGGCAGGCGCGGTTATGGACGGAGGGGAGGGAGGGGAAAGTGAATCAATCGAGGACGACAATAATTATTGTATGTTGTGATGTGCTATTCATTTTTGGCAGATCTTTCGTTGGTAGTGGATTATACAGAAATGTATGAGGGTGTTCACAGTCACAGAAGAAAAATATAAGTACACAAATATTCAAGAACATGTCAACGTTTATTTGGGTTAACTTCAGCTTACACAAAAACTAATAGTAGAAAATGCAATTAAAAAGTGCTGTTTTCAATTTTGTATTCCTCTAAACAAGTACTGACAAATATTCCAGAATATGTCAACGTATTTAAACTAACCTCTGTGACCTGGTTATTAAAAATTCCCATGATTAAATACAAGTGCTGTTCCCCATATCAAGGAACAGGTCTCAGACGTTAGTACATGAAGCAAACTAACCTCTGTGACCTGGTAATTAAAAAAATCCCATGATTAAATACGAGTGCTGTTTTTAAATATGTTTTTCCATCCTCATATAAAGGAACAGGTCTCAGACGTTAGTACATGAAGCAAACTAACCTCTGTGACCTGTTATTAAAAAACTTCCCATGATTAAATACAAGTGCTGTTCCCCATATCAAGGAACAGGTCTCAGACGTTAGTACATGAAGCAAACTAACCTCTGTGACCTGGTAATTAAAAAAATCCCATGATTAAATACGAGTGCTGTTTTTAAATATGTTTTTCCATCCTCATATCAAGGAACAGGTCTCAGACGTTAGTACATGAAGCAAACTAACCTCTGTGACCTGTTATTAAAAAACTTCCCATGATTAAATACAAGTGCTGTTCCCCATATCAAGGAACAGGTCTCAGACGTTAGTACATGAAGCAAACTAACCTCTGTGACCTGGTAAGTAAAAAAATCCCATGATTAAATACGAGTGCTGTTTTTAAATATGTTTTTCCATCCTCATATCAAGGAACAGGTCTCAGACGTTAGTACATGAAGCAAACTAACCTCTGTGACCTGGTAATTTAAAAAATCCCATGATTAAATACAAGTGCTGTTTTTTAAAATCCCTATATCCTCATATCAAGGAACAGGTCTCAGACGTTAGTACATGAAGCAAACTAACCTCTGTGACCTGGTAATTTAAAAAATCCCATGATTAAATACAAGTGCTGTTTTTTAAAATCCCTATATCCTCATATCAAGGAACAGGTCTCAGACGTTAGTACATGAAGCAAACTAACCTCTGTGACCTGGTTATTAAAAAATCCCATGATTAAATACGAGTGCTGTTCCCCATATCAGAAGGAGGTCTCAGACGTTAGTACATGAAGCAAACTAACCTCCTGTGACCTGTTCCTTGATATGAGGATATAGATATAAAAACAGCATTTGTATTTAATCATGGGATTTTTTTAATTACCAGGTCACAGAGGTTAGTTTGCTTCATGTACTAACGTCTGAGACCTGTTCCTTGATATGAGGATGGAAAAAGATATTTAAAAACAGCACTTGTATTTAATCATGGGATTTTTTTAATAACCAGGTCACAGAGGTTAGTTTGCTTCATGTACTAACGTCTGAGACCTGTTCCTTGATATGAGGATGGAAAAACATATTTAAAAACGGCATTTGTATTTAGTCATGGGATTTTTTTACTTACCAGGTCACAGAGGTTAGTTTGCTTCATGTACTAACGTCTGAGACCTGTTCCTTGATATGGGGAACAGCACTTGTATTTAATCATGGGATTTTTTTAATTACCAGGTCACAGAGGTTAGTTTGCTTCATGTACTAACGTCTGAGACCTGTTCCTTGATATGAGGATATAGGGATTTGAAAACAGCATGTGCATCTACATATTAAATACTAGTTTGGTGTCAATTCAATTCAATGCACATTTATTTTTCATGCTGACAATGACAATTAAACATACAGTTGAAACAAATAACAATGAGTATAATTATGAGAAGATGGATGCCACTTAATTCAACAATAAGATTTATAGAAATTTCAAAAATAGGCCTAATATCAAGTGTAATTAACATGCTAGCCAACATGCAGGGAAAAAAGTTAAGCATAATGCTTTTGTACATTTCCCTGTGACAGACAAGGACTTGGACACGACAAGGACAAAAATAACAATGACAATGACAATGACATTGAGACCAGACCAGTCAAATTAAATAATTATCAAAACAAACAGTCTTTGTACAAGTGTGTACTAGATCTACAAATGCATATTCAAGAGGTGATGTTTTAGTTTGTTAGAGAATGACTTGAGTGAACGAGACTTTTTAATATCCGAGTTGAGGTTATTCCAGAATAGGGTACCACGAGATACAATGTTGTTTTTTGAAAACGTTGTTCGGTTAAATTTTGTATACAAATCACCTTTTGATACTGCACGAGTTGAATACGTATGGACTGATGAACACAGGGTAAAAAGATCATTAAATTCGTTAGGCAAAAAGCCACTTTTATACTTATACATGAATTTACCTAAATTAAAATTGTACAAATCATCAAATTTAAGGACCTTCAAGGCTAGAAACAGAGGCGCAGTGTGATCCAAGTATCCAGTTTTACTGATAATTCGAACAGCCTTCTTTTGTAGGAGAGTGAGTTTTTTACATTGTGTGATTGTTACGTTACCCCAATTAATTATTGCATAGTTTAAATACGACAAGATGAGAGAATTATATAATGTTAAAAGAATACTTGTAGGTAGAACAAACTTCAGTCTATTCATAACGCCAATGTTTTTAGAAACTTTACCTGCCAAAACATTTACATGCTTGTTCCATGAAAGGTTTTCGTCAATATGTATTCCTAGGAATTTGGTATACTTTACTTGGTTAAGAATGGTGCCATTAAAAAGAATATTAGAATGTCGAACGTATTTGTGCTGCTTAGTACAAAATACTATGTAATTAGTCTTGAGTAAATTAACAGATAACTTATTAGCTAGGAGCCAGTTATTTATCTTAACAAGTTCAGTATTTATAGTATTTACAGCAGTGTCCACGTTGGTGTGATTATATAATATGTTTGTATCATCTGCGAAAAGGCAGAATGAAAATTTGTCAGATGAATTACATATATCGTTAACATAAATAATAAATAACAAGGGCCCCAGAACAGATCCCTGGGGGACTCCACAAGTGATTGATTTGTTTATAGAATTCGATGAATTATAAGAAACAAATTGTTTCCTACACGTCAAGTAACTCCTGAACCAGTCCAAGGCAATCCCACGTACACCAATATGTTCCAATTTTCGAATGAGTATATCATGATTTACAGTATCAAAAGCCTTGGACAGGTCCAGGAAAATACCAATTGAGAATTGTCTGTTTTCAATAGCATTAGTAATTTTATTTAGCATACTTGCAATTGCTAATTCAGTTGAGCGTTGTTCTCTGAATCCATATTGTGAGTCTGATAACAAGTTGTACTTATTAATAAAAGAAGAAAGGCGGCTATACACAAGTTTCTCGAATACTTTAGACAACACAGGCAATAATGAAATGGGTCTGTAGTTACAGATATCGTGTTTGTTACCATTTTTGTAGACAGGTATAACTTTTCCTACTTTCAGTCTGTCGGGGAATATCCCTGTGGTAAACGACTCATTGAACAAAATTGCCAATGGCTTTGCTAATACATTCTTGGCTTCTTTTATGACAAATGAGCATAAGTCGTCGTAACCTGGAGCTTTCCCGGAAGAGAGTTTAGAGATAACAATGACAATTTCTGCTTCAGTGATTGGGTCAAGAAATAAAGAATGCTGATTCTTATCAAATAGAAACGTCTCAAAAGATTGATCACATGTGGGGAGTTCTTGTGCCAAGTTATAACCAATATTAATAAAATGGTCATTAAAAGCACTAGCGATGTCATTATCGTCTTTAATACGCACACCATTTCGGTCAAAATACGATGGATTAGATTTAGTTTTTGGTCTACACAACAATGAATTGATGAGCTTCCACGTACCGTTAGGGTTGTTTTTTTCTCTGTTGAACTGGTTGCCAAAATAGTTTGTTTTAGCTGTTCTGATCAAGGATGTGACAATGTTTTTATATCGTTTATAAGTACATTTGTTGTGGGAAGTAGGGTTTTTGATATATTTCTTGTACAAGTAATTTTTTCGTCTAATTGAGTTATAAATTCCTTCACTTAACCAAGGAGATTTGTTTTTATTAACTCTGCATTTTTGCACCTGCTTAGGGAAGTTTATGTCGTAAAGTTTCATTACAATGTCTAAAAATTGATCGTAAGCTTCATTCAGATTTTTTGTAGAGAGTAAAAAGTCCCAGTTAGTGTCCATAAGTTGTTGCTTAAATTGTTGCATATTTGTTTTACTAAAGTTTCTCCTATAAGTTGAATTTAATTTATCCGAGTTTAGGGATTTACATTGATCTACAACCATAAAAACAGGAAAATGATCACTAATATCTGTTATTAAAATACCAGCTTTGTGGTTTGAAAAGTCATTAGTAAATATATTGTCGATCAAAGTCTGACTACTATCTGTAACTCGAGTGGGTTTGTTAATCAAAGGATAAAATGAATGAGAAGACAAAGTGTCAATAAACAGTTGCACAGAACTGTCTGTGTCAAGGTGTAATAAATCTATATTAAAATCGCCCATTATATAGCAACGCTTGTTTCCAATAAGTGCTAATGTATCATTGAAAACTTCTGTAAATTGTATACATGAAGTATCAGGTGGTCTATACACAATTCCAACTATTATGTTAATTGTATTAGAAATGTTAACTTCGATGAAGTAAGATTCCAGTTCAGGGGTATTGATACACATGTCGTCTCTTATCTTATAAGTATAATTGTCTTTAATATAAAATGCCACACCACCACCTCGTTTATTTTGTTGGCGACAAGACCCTTCGATTTTGTAACCTTGAATGTTGATAAGAGTATCGTTAATATCAGTGAGCCAAGACTCAGATATACCAATAATGGGAAAATTGCCTGCTAAAAGCGTAAGATATTGTCGAATATCACATATATTCTTTGAAAGACTTCTTGCATTAATGTGCAATAGCTTCACATCTGTATTAGAGGCATATTTATCAACAAACTGATTTTGATCATAATATTCACAGATAATAGCAGGAAACTGAAAATTAAGATCTGGATCTATGTCCGAATGAATGTTAAAGGAGACATCTCTATCTTCATTCATTTCTTCCATAAACTTTCATAATTACAACATAACATAGGTGGCTGATATAGCAAACAATAATTATCTGGCCTGGTCTCAAAACAACACATAAGACAAACACAACTACATGTCATAATTTGGAAACAATTCATAATTTGGAAACCTAACTGATTACTTGTACTTTCAGTGGACAGTCTAGAATGGATCCGCGTCTCCTAGTCGAAAGGATCTAAATGCACCGCTGTGGAGCTTATATGTGATGGCTGGAGGAACAGAGTGTGGGATGTACGCAAAGTGAACTCGGCTGTCGATTCTTATCTTGGGGAGGTGGTCCTCCCTCAGCTTCTTGCGCCCTTTCCTTACGCAGTCTGTGACGTCATCAGATATGTAGACATTGGAGCCTTTGAATGGGTTGTTCCGTAGTGATTTAGAAGCTTGTTTGAGGAGGTATTGACGATCAGTGTAGCGTAACAGCTTGCAATGGATAGGTCTGGGCCGGGTGTTGTTATGGTGATTGTCGCCTTTGTTGGTTGTTGATGGTTTGTGGTTAGGTGACTTGTGTGTTGGGGTACGGTGAGCCCGTTCGATCTGAATTTCGTGGCCGTCGTGGAGATTCATGTGATTTGCGAAGAAATCGGACAGGAATTCCTCGCATTGCTGGTTTCCCTCTGATCCTTCAGGTATGCCATGCAAGATGATGTTATTTCTACGGCTTCGGTTTTGCAGGTCTTCCACCTTTTTTCCCACCTGATGGATATCAATATGGGTACCATCGAATCGGCTGTTGACACTTTCAGTAATGTTCTTACACTTATCACTTAGGAAAGATGCCGTGGATTTGAGGTCTTCAATCTCCTTCTGCTGGTTGGCAACCTTTTCCATCGTTTCCTGGAGCTTGACTTCAATTCCAGATACTCGAGACCCTAAATCTTCGAGGGATCGGATGATTTGGTCCAGTTTTGTGTGTACAGCAGTGATGTCTTGACTGCATGCGCATGCGTGGCAGACATCTTGATCATGGCGTTCTTCACTTGGGGTAATGTCTTGTTTTGAAGATCTTTTTTTGGTGGATCTGGTTGTTTTTTTAGGCTCAGACGAGTCGGACATACTCAGCAGAGGTTTATAATTGCGATTGAGTGAAGATAGGGCTAATTATTTGCGGTGTTAGTATAAATTTTGCATACTTTGTCGGAGCACGAAATCAAACTGTGTCAGTCAGTCAGGCCCCATACAACAATGTCTAGTTGAATCTGAACGTTTGACATATAAGTTCTGGAATATTTGTGTACTTGTATTTTCCTTCTTTGACTGTGAACACCCCCTCCTACATTTGTTTTAATAATTATGGTGAACAATACACACAGTTTGGATCTAGGGCCGAGGGCTAGGGCTACCATTCCATTGGGATAACTAAAAATGCAGAGTTGTGAATTTCCCTTTTTTTATAGGCCTATTTTGCGCACACAGCCAACGGCCAACGCTCTGTACATGGGTGCGTGTGCGTGTGCGTGTGCGTGTTTCCTTCGCCCGTCGCATCCGAAAGGCACACGACCGGCCAAGGAGGCACCGAACCGCTGGAAGCGTTAGTTTTTAGTGCCTTCCGACTCTGTCAACGTCAGACGCTCTGTCTGTCTCTAGCCGCTGTGTGTGGGGACGGGAGGGATGGCGGGTAAACACTCACACTGTGACTACTGACTATACTACCGAGTAACAGTCACCACAAAACTTGCTACAAAAGCCGTCTTTTATACAATTTAACATATTATAGATGCCCGCCAAATGACCTATGAACCATTTCCATACCTTACAATGTAAAAACCTAACAGAAAAATCCGTTCTTACCAGAGTTTTGTGGTGAAAACATTTCAGTTTGAAGACACACGTCGTAAGCAGACGACAGCTCAATGTTATTGTGCGTTGTGTTCCGGGTATTCACTACGCATGTGCAGCAAATGGTGCAAAGTGTGACTGAGGGCGCCCTATCTTGGAACAAACTAAAGCACCGTCTTATTTTTTATTTTGTTGTAAAGTTTTAATCTCTCTTCTTTTTTTTAACCCGTAACTTTTTCTCACAGGCCATTGCTCTTTACAAAAATACCAACATTATTGCCCTCACTGTTTCCTCTTGTCTGTTTTTTCACCCCCCCCCCCCCCACTCTAAAAAATAAAACAGAACAAATAAACACAGCCTAACTTTCCTGTAAGTTCTCAGTATTATTAATATTGACAGTTTTGAAGATTTGACTCCACACAGAAGCCCTTTATCCAGAGCAAATTCCCAATGTATCCAGACCAACTTGGAAGTAATGGTATGGTGCCATTTTAAAACAATCGTTTTAAAGTTTGAAATTGCAGTCTGCAGTCAGGGAATCTGACCGAAATGTAATAATGGTCTTGTGCATGGAACTCTTTTTCCAGTGATCGTGTTTATGAAAATTGAACATAAAAACAGGAAATATTTTAAAGAAACCCAGCCCCAAACACAAGCAGTGCTGCTTGTTGTTGTTGCACGGTGACTTCTATGAACTAGCATGAAAGTCAAGTAGGCCTACTGCAATGACAAAGATAACAAAATCAAACAAATATTAGTTCACTTTTTACAAAAAGAACATCTGTGTTTTTTATTCATGGGTGCAAATCAATTACATTGTTATAAAAGCAATCTTGCAATAAAACTTCAGTTATATACATTTTTATTGGTTCAAATAAAAATGTGTAATATATTTTTTGTTAAAACTTGAAACGTTGCAATAGTCAAAGATTAAAGACACAAAGGAAACGGAGGTGGATTTATTTTTTTGAGAAAAAAATATTTCTTTTCAACTAATAACTTTTTAAAAAACTTTATAAAGCACACAATCAAAAGCATTGTAGGCCACACATGGCACACATTCTTTTTCTTGTTTTCTTCTCTTCTTTTTTATTGTTAATTTTGTTTTATTCCAGTTTATTAATTTCATATTAAAGCCTGTGACTATATCAATAATATTATGTACTGCCTCAAGACATGTAGCAAATATAGAGATATTTGGACAAGTTCTCAGACAAACTTATCAAGACATTAGTTCATAAGGGTTGCATTAGAGAAAATCATCATGACGATTAGTGTAACCCCCCCAAAATGCAATAGAAACAACAGTTATAAATTTGATAAACACATTGTTACATTTTATGAGTTTTCTAAAACATCAAAAAACAATGTTGTGAAATATTAATCCCCTAGTCGCAAACTTTGTAGAAACAGGGCTGGAATTTTTGGTAAATTTCCACAAGACTGCAGCTTAAATTCTTTACTGGACCAGAATTTATTTACCAGGCTGCAACTAAAGAAGCAAAAACTTTCTCAAAGTGTTAACACTAAATATGTTTATTTGAACAAACAAACACTAAGTCATTCAATTGCTTTGACTTCAATCAGCCTACCCTCTTGCATTCCATAAAACCTTTGATAAGATTGCTGCAAACTTATTTTTCTTTTGCATTCACAGTATAAGTACAGCATTGCTAGAGTGTTAAAGGGTGTGTACAACATTGGTGATTGTTTAAGGGCCAGTATCCACACTTGATGTGACCCAACATAATTATACATAAAATAACAAACCTGTGAAAGTTTCAGTTAAATCGATTTTGCAGAGTCATGAGGAAACTGTGAAAAACCACACTATATATTTTCAGAACACACACGCTTAGTTTGTACCGTAAATGTGGGGACCTTTTCTACGCACACATACTTTATGTGCACGTTGTATGGTCACACAGCCTCTTGAATAACCCTCATGATAAAGGGTTCGGCACACACTCCACGATCAAGGAGACAATGTGCACATTATACAATGAAATAGTTGTTTTCTGAATACACACACTTTGTACCGTACATATATATATATATATATATAGGCTGTCAGCTCGCTAACGAGAATGACGACATCAAGTTAATTGATTTAGGTAACCGGTGTAGGATGCCGGCCACAAGCCCTTTCGTACATGTGGGGACCTTTTCTAAGCACAAATATGTGCATGTTGTAATATACCTATATATATGGTCACATAGCGCCTTGAATAAAACTCTCATTATAAGGGTACACAGTGTGCAAATTGCAATGAAATTAGTTGTTTTCTGAATACACACACTTTGTACCGTACATGTGGGGACCTTTTCTACGCACAAATATGTGCATGTTGTGTGGTCACATAGCGCCTTGAATAACCCTCATTATAAGGGTACACTGTTCAGCACACACCCCACGATCAGGGAGACAAATAATGTGCACATTACAATGAAATTGTTGTTTTCTCATAACACACACTTTGTACCGTACTTGTGGGGACCTTTTCTACGCACAAATGTGTGCATGTTGAATGGTCACACAGCTCCTTGAATAACCCTCATTATACGGGTACACTGTTCGGCTCACACTCAACGGTCAGGAAGAAAAATATGTGCAAATTGCAATGAAATAGTTTGTTTTCTGGATACACACACTTTGTACCGTACATGTGGGCACCTTTTCTACGCACAAATGTGTGCATGTTGAATGGTCACACAGCTCCTTGAATAACCCTCATTATATGGGTACACTGTTCTGCACACACTCCACGGTTAGGGGGACAAATACGTGCACATTACAATGGGATAGTTAATTTCTGAACACACACTTTGTATGTGAGGACCTCAGATGTGTTGTGCACGTTGTCTGGTCTTATAGCGGCTTGAATAATCCTCAATATATAAGGGTACACTGTTCAGCTCACACCCCACGATCAGGGAGACAAATAATGTGCACATTACAATGAAATTGTTGTTTTCTCATCACACACACTTTGTACCGTACATGTGGGGACCTTTTCTACGCACAAATGTGTGCATGTTGAATGGTCACACAGCGCCTTGAATAACCCTCATTATACGGGTACACTGTTCGGCCCACACTCTACGGTCAGGAAGAAAAATATGTGCAAATTGCAATGAAATAGTTTGTTTTCTGGATACACACACTTTGTACCGTACATGTGGGCACCTTTTCTACGCACAAATGTGTGCATGTTGTGTGGTCACATGGCGCCTTGAATAACCCTCATTATATGGGTACACTGTTCGGCTCACAAAAAACGTGCACATTA
This sequence comes from Leptasterias polaris, assembly GCA_037783415.1. Taxonomy (NCBI): domain Eukaryota; kingdom Metazoa; phylum Echinodermata; class Asteroidea; order Forcipulatida; family Asteriidae; genus Leptasterias; species Leptasterias polaris. The sequence continues at coordinate 4,333,697 of JAZGTN010000005.1, read as the reverse complement.
AAATGGAGTAGTAATTTTCTGAACACACACACACTTTGTTCAACTCTTTGTGATAGCAACCGTGGACCACAAAGCTTTCCTTTGTGATAGCAACCGTGGACCTATTGTCCTCTTTTGTTATAGGGACCCGGTTTGATTGTGGTTACCTACTCACCCACACACATGTGGGGACCTTTTCTACGCACAAATGTGTGCATGTTCGAATGGGGAGGGGGTTTATGCTTTTTTTCTTCTAATTTCGGCAGTTAGAAAGTAGTTTCAACCTGAAAGCCCACTGGTAATAAATTATTTACCAGTACCAGAGACCTCTAGAGATATTAATTCCTGTTTTGTTACAGTCAAGAAAACATCATTTCAGGATCCTCAAGCTTCAATTGCTTATTTTGGTTGTCACAATCGAAATAAGCCCTTTATTTTGTAGTCTTTTATGATTGCTTGACTGTTTTCACAGCAGTCATTTTGAAGTTTCACTTATTGAATGTTCATTTTGACTGTGCATCTATTGCGAAAGACCAAATTTTAATAAAACCAATAATAATATAAATATTCGCAAAAACCCTTACAAAACATAAAACGTGTCTTTTATTTTTTTATTTGGATGGGGGGGGGGGTCTTCTTTTCGAGTAAAACAGGACCGCATTAATTTTTGATTGGTTGGGCAGTACGCTCGTATCGAAAAGAATTATTTTCTTTTCTTAAAACCATACAATCGACAATAAAGAGAATTTGGAGTACCACCATTGAATACACACTGACAGCAACACACGATTCAATAGATAGTCAAAATATAAATGTTATTAAACGTGCAAAGTATACGAAATGGTTAATAAAAACTTGTTATATGTCCCTTTAATTACTCCTGAAATTTGAATATATAAATGCCTTAAAAAAAAACCCACAATATTGTTTATAATATCCAAAGGTATAAAGGTTAACTTTATTATATAGTATAAATGTTTTAATTAAAATCCTTAAGCACCGATAAATGAACATCAAAATTATAGCTTCTAGTGAATCTTTTAAAGTGCCGTATATGAATAGATCTGTAAAATTAATAAATCACATTGAACAAAAATATTGGTACATGCGAAACAAATTTGCGATGTATATTTTAACCATTGAGTTTTTCTTATTATTAATAACTACCAATAAAGTCTTAATATTATTACTTTCAACCAAAAACTAATATCATTGAAATCAGAAAAAATTAAAAATGAATTTTAGAATACATAATTTTTGTGTGAATATGTTAATGAACAATGTAGGGTTGATTTTAAAAAAAATTATAAATTGTTTAAAAGTTAACAAATAATTTTGCAGGCAGTCAGAGTGAAAGATTGGTTATGATTAGTTTCTTCACAGAGTCTTCACAGAGTCCACACGGAACTTGAAAGACATTTTTGAAGAGGTTTGGGGTCTCAAGAAGAATACGAAGAATGTTAGCCACATTAACAATTTGGTCTCATATTTAAATTTGGCAGTAAAACTGGGGCAATCTCACACAAAGAAAAGGCATTCACATTTCAATTTTCACATAAATACTCATGTGTGACCGAATTTTATAATTTTTTTGCAGGCAGCGCAGTTGGTTGCCTCAAAGCTGCAAGCAAAAAATGGTCCTGCATGGCTTAAGGCTCCTTACAAATGGAATGTCTCAACAACTATACTTACAAATGATTACATGAAAAATGTTGTTCAATCATGACAATTTTTAACAAACAATGTAAAACAAATTAACAGCAGGGCTTCGTATTACAACAATAGGCTAGACCATTCATCTAATACATGTGTTCGTTAAAAACTAAACTTTCAAACTTGTTTGGTTGGTAGTTACTGACCCAACTGTAAAATTACTTTTCTCAAATCAGTAGTCCAGTAATTTTGAAGTGTTTTGGGGGTGATAAGGGTTTCTGGGGTCGATTTCACAAAAGTTACTGGTCCTAAGTTACTGGTCCTAACTTAAGACTAGTCCTATCTCTTAGTCTTACCATTGCCTAGGACTAGTCCCAAGTTAGGAAGAGTTTTGTGAAATTGACCCCAGAACTAAAGCATGCTGAACACAAAGACACTTGATCCTGCAACCCTGAACAAAGATATTGAAAAAAATAGGAAGACTGCCAATATTAGGGCTTAGATGGTTCAATTTGTCACTGCTCTCAATCATAAGCCTGAATACAAGCATAATGTACAAAATCCCTGACAAAACATAAATTAAAAAAATGTTTTTAGTTTCTGTTTTGTCAGGGATTGTTTTCACTAAAACATGGTCACCAAATTTGATGAAATTCTAAAGGTTAGGTTTGTTTATTGAACACTAGAGGAAGATCATTATTTTAATCATCCAAAAACCAATTATGTTCTTTTCAGTGGTCAGGCATTGTGCTTCACAGAGGCAACAGAGGCAATTGCCTACAAGACCCTGGTCATTACCTTGGTGCCCCTTGAAACATTCCAATAGAAAATTACAGTTTCCGTATAGTTCGCCTTCGTGTCTTTGCCTTTTCAAGAGTCAAGCATCAGGCCTGAGTGGGTTTTTGACATCCATCTAAAATTTAACAGTGTTTTATAACTTTTTATCCCCCAGAAAAAAATCTATGAAAACAAGTGTGGACTTGTCACAATATTTGCAGTATTACCAACAAAATTATTTGAAAAGTACTTGGTGTATCAGAAATATTCCTGATTTATGTTGAAATTTGTTACTCAGGTAACACATTCATCATGACAATGTCATTTAACAACAGAGGTTGACACTTATAAAAGTAGTCTGTTCAGTTACTTAATTTCACTCCATATTGTACCAGCTATGAGGGTATACAGTTGGGCTTTGTGTGACCAAGTTTTCAGGCCTGACTGGCTGGTGAAAGAGAAAGTAAAGAGCAAAACGTGGAAAATTATTGTTTGACAAGACCTTTGTCTTTAGTTGGAGTAAATGGGCAAACAGTGACAAGCTAACATCAATTAACATTTCAAAAGATGTTTGGAAACCTCAACCAACGGGAGACTGTCATCATGATCATAGGAGCCTGTGGTTGCGCATGAAAATTTGAATTGTTACTCAATTACTGCACATGTACACGCTGGCCGTATCATTTGTTGGTTTTTTTACCAGCAGTAACTGGGTGGGGAGTTCACACTTCCATGTACAGCCACAGGCCTTCTATGATCATGTTAACAGTCTCCTAACAATAACAATAACTTTGAGAAAACCTTGAAAGTCTCCAAATGCAAAAACAAATTTGTGTGAACTGAAAGTACACACAAATTTCGCAGTTACCAACTGTGTATCAATAATTGGCACATGACTAAAACTAGATTGTTTTTGCTTCCAAGAGAAATTAATAACAAACAATTTACCAATACCCTGTTAAATATCAATAAAATAAACGTTAACCGATTGAATAAAAAACTGATATAGTCCTATAAAAATTATAAATACAAATGTTAGTAATTTGTTTAAGTATGCAGCCTGTGAGTAGATACAATTATAATATATGTAAATGATCACCAGTACCTGTTAAAAAAGTTAACTATTTAAGGGTTGAGTTTTATTGATGTATGGGATGGTTATGTACTCAAGAAGTTTCAAGCTTTTTGGTTTCATTTCAAAGATTTGCTTAGCTCAGAAAAGTGTTGCTGGGCAAATACGGGAACCAACTAAAATACAAAATGACTGTTTCTGACTGGTGCCCTGCTAGGCACCATGTTTTGCTTAGCAGCTCTCAGAAAGTGGGAGCAGGTTGCAGAGTCTCAACATTGTGGGTTTGAATCCTGAATGTTGTCTTTGTGCCAGTGTCCTTGGGCAAAAATATACATAGAGAACCCGTAGTTGGCTTCTCTGAAACCAGATAAATAAATGAGGACTGACCTGTGTTTTGAGCTGTGGGAATTATCTTAAAGCATAAATGTAGTTTGTGTTATTTAGCTGATGTATTTATTGCAACTTTAAATGTAGGTTAAAGAGTACTTTTTTTTTTTTTTTTTTTTTTTTGCTTATATTTGGCAAGCTATCATGTACACTTTCCCAATGTTGCTTTAAATCACGAGTTAATTCAAACCAATAACAGCCAGTGAGTCGCGTGGTTCTTGAACAAAATGGACGTACAACATATAAATGGACGTACAACTGAATTATATCGCTAGAGGCAAGTACCGTGCTTACAATAAATATTAAGTCTACCAACAAGTACCCACTTCAGACCCCGTTACCAAAACAGAAAAAACAAATTACAAGAATATGCATAAATACCTTCCATACAGTACATATTTATGTGTATTATCACAAAGAATCCATAAGAGCACGGGACAGTTGCCAAACACTTTTTCAGCAAAAACTAAAACTTTACAGTCCTTGATCTGGACAAATTGTATAGATTATTAAGGCAATGCTGGCTTGTGCTAAATGATGTTGATATCACCCTGTGATTCTAATATTTATATACCATGAAATACATAAATGTTTCATAAATGCTATAGAGTGTTTCTAACCTGTGATATTTTGATAGGCATCCGTTGCTCATCCTATGGCCAATCCAGGCAAGTATTTCCATGGTGACTCTTATTACATTACTTTCTGTTAGTGACAACTTCATTGCCATCTTATGATCGACTTATAAACACAGCTTCAATTCTACTTTGTTCGGAGCTTTACTCCTCTATTCCTTGCATTAACAACACATACAAGAAAGCGGAAAGGAAAATGTTTTTTTGACCAGAAGTACTTTAAATCCGAGTCTCAGTACATTTTCAGTCAAGTTCGAGTACATGACTTCGAGTACAGATAACTTTTGGTACAGTATCATGTAAAGACTTGGAGTATTAGTTTTGTATAGACAAGTACGAGTCTGAGAACGAGTCCCATCCAAACGGTACCTGAGTAGTAGAGTACAAGTTCCAAGCATGAGTACTACAACACTGCTATAAAGTTATTCATTACTATACTCCTGGTATTAGAGTCTGACCGTATACATCACAGCAACACTAAATAATAATAATAATAATAATAATAATAATAACTAGTTCTTTTATAGAGCATTTTACAATAACGTCTCAATGCGCTTTACATTAGTGCCCTGGTCATTGAGCCAATAACATTCCTTTAATCTTTCTCAGCTCCCTGGGGAGTATACAGCCCGAGCTGCCGTGGCGCTCCGAAGCTTTTTTATACACAATATCATCCTCTACCCTCACAGGTACCCATTTATACCCCTGGGTAAAGAGAAGCAATTATAATAAAGCATCTTGCTCAAGGACACAAGTTTTCATGACCGGGATTCGAACCCACACTCCGATGACTTAACCACCAGAACTTGAATTTGATGCTCTAAACCGCTCGGCCATGACACCCAACAAATGACATGGTACTTTGTACCTGCTCAATTGAGTTATAATATATATTTCCAAGAAAGAAAACAATCTAAACCTGGAAGGATCCTTCCAAAACCTATCACTACCAATATACATATGAAAATACAAAAATATATCTAAGTTTTACTACTTTATTGGGATGGCTGAAGAGATGTTTATATCTTGTGAAGCCAAGTTCTTTGTTGGATCTCCCAACCCCTTTGGGCATCTAAGGTTTATTTCAGACAACATATTTCTTTTTTCTTCGCTTATTAATATGAAATTGAAAGACCATTGGAAGACTTAAAATGTAACACTGAATAAACTGACTGTACCATTTTTTTTATATTATTGTATGGCGAGAAAAACACAACAAATTTTCTGTGTGTGTTATAAACAGCCTCCCAGTTGCTGTGACAATTCACTTGTTTAAAAAAATATATATTAATAATAAAGGATCTGTTCAAATTCATTCCAGCAAACTTCCTTTCTTTTTTAAGTGTTGTGTATTTTTACAGCAATCGGTACACAATATTTAGGGAAGACGCAGTGGTGTCTCTTGCTAAAAAGGGCCCAAGGTCAGGGATGTGCTTATTAAAAAAAAAAAAACATGCTTAAAGTGTGCATACTTCACTGGTTAGCAAGGAGTTTTGCTTGTGCAGGTGTGTACTTCACATTACTAGGCATTCATCACTACACACAGCTAGTGCAGACATTAGGAGTTTACCCTCTAAACGTAAAATGGTGACCATAAGTATGCACACTACAGAGCAGTAAAGTCCGAACCAATACCTTTATAACACCATGCCCATCTTTGTCAAGTTCCCAGCACACACCTGCATTAGGCAGTTGATCTGATCAGAATGGGGGCAGTCTATTTTTGTGTCTCCCAGCCTTAGTTTGGTCACATGACCTCAACCAAGATGGCTGCCGGAATAAAAGCTTCATGCAGCTGTATAAGATCTTGTGTTATCAAGAAACTTCAGGAAAAAACTTGACTTAATATTTCCCAAAAAAAAGAGAAGCACAAAATGCAAAAAGAATCGAACAATAATCAGAAAAGTGATCTTTCCCCATCAAATAAATAAGTTTCTTTTTGAAAGGGACTAACTTCCCTTTTAGAAACAGGCAGTTTGATTTTCAGTAATAACATTCTTGTGAGTAAAGTATTCTAAAGCATCCTATTTTCTTTCACAAATAGTTGTTCCCTAAAGAACAATAAAATAGAGATCATTTTGAAATAAATGTTCAGATAAGTAAGGCCAACTTGAGAAAAAGATTAAGTATCCATACAAAAGTATTTATTATAAAGTTCAGATAGGGCACAGCATTGGTTTTTGTGAAGAATATTGTCTACTAGAACTCGAAGTGTACAACTTTCTTTTCTAAAATTGTCAGTTGAAAATGGAAACCTAACCCAGTTTAGGTAAGTCTTGTTGAACTGGGCCGGGTCTGGAAAGATGGTGAAAGATACCTCTGTATCAGACTGGTCCCCCAAAACCCAATGCTGTACACTGTTGTAAATATAATTTCCACAACTTGGAATGTTGTATCATCTTTTCTTTCCTGTTAAAGTGTCTTTGGTGACCACTCAGAATGCATCCAATGTTATGCCGTATTTTTCACCGAGCTCAGTCAATTTGCTTGTTTCTGGTGGAGTTTTTGCATCCTCAATGTCCTTGTTGTCTTCATCCGCATTCTGCCTCTCTGCAAGCTGGGAAAAAAGATACAACAAAAAAATGCTTATGGGGTTTTCATGAGGCATTGCATGGCGAGGTATCAATGAATAATCAGTTTGCAGTAACATCACTTGTATATCTACTTAGCTGTGAAGATTTGTTTTTTGAGAACTTGTCTTACTGTGCTACTTGTTCAACAGCCCTGAATCTCCCGAAATGTACTCCGTGGCAATAGAATAAGTAGCAAGACAAGTTCTCAAAGAAAAAAATCTACACAACTACGTATAAATAAACACATGGTGTTACCGCAAATGAAGTTGTTTAGAAGGTCGAATAAGGGTAGTTCATTGTTGATCATGTGCACTGTATGCATTCGTACCTGTGCATTTTCCATTGTTTCATCATCGTATTACTAGCCTCGATGCGTAAGGTCCATTATTTTTGGAAGTTACAAAAAATATACACTGAAGAAGTTTTTACACTGAAAAGAAATTTAACACAACACCTCTGTTAAATTTTCTGAAGAAAAAAAAAGGAGTGTTCAAATTTGCAATTACTGTTTTCTCGATGAAGAACTGCAGGACAAGTGCTAAGCTGTAGAAATCTTACCTTTTACTGTGATCATAAAAAAATGTGTACTTAAAACGTTCCTGCTATTTGACCATTCAATATTATCCACTGTGATAGATAAACTTAGAGCCTAAAACATAGATGTTTTAACTGAAGCTGATTCTAACAATTGCTTGTTTTGTAACAAATTCAATAGTAACAATGAGAAATAGTACTTTTGAAACCTTGGTGAGCACACTCCAACACAGAAGCAAAGTGTTACTTTGTATTTTCTTGATTTTGGGTTGAACAAAGAAAATTGACTAGAGCGGGATTTGAACCAACGACCTCCGGTTTAACGTGCCGGCGCTCTACCAACTGAGCTATCTAGCCCTATGTTGGCGGTCTCCCTATTTTGTCAATATCTTTGTTCGGGGGGTGCCAGTCAGAAGCCATACAACCGCAAACTGCCGTGTAGCCAGGGATCACACCCAAGTATACGATACAACCTGGGAAGCGGCAGCCAGGGGATCACCTTAAGGGGATGCGACTTTTTGTATCAGATATCAAATAATAAACCACAAGGGAAACTGACTGGGTAAATGTTTAAATGATTTTGGGTTGAACAAAGAAAATTGACTAGAGCGGGATTTGAACCAACGACCTCCGGTTTAACGTGCCGGCGCTCTACCAACTGAACTATCTAGCCCTATTTTGTATTTTCTTGTTAGTCTGAATGTGTCTTATCTTAATCCTCTACAACTTGTAATACAATGTTTCAATCTCCTACCATTTCTTATACATTTACGTTCTACCGAAAACAGTACACCAGCACACAATGGATGTGCCGTCACACTGTGGTTTTCTGACTATCAGGAATGAGTGTAGTGTTAATTCGAGAGATCGTGTTAACATCTGCTCCACCTTTACAGGTCAGCTCAAAAAACATACAGAAAAAATGGAGAGCTCACACAGACATTCCGATTACCCTGCACCGTAGTTTGGATTATCATTTCGGTTAAACGAAAGTCACAAGTTCCACTTAACCATTCAGGAAAATAAACATAAACGTACAACCCTACACATTTTTATAAATCGTGCATTAATTTCACTTTTTAGACTGCAAAAGAACTCCCTTCAATAATTTCAGGAGATAAGTTTACAGCTCTCCTCGTATTTCTTAAAATAAATGACTGCTCACCATTTTTAGGAATGCTTGTCTGGATTCAAACTCTTCCCTAGCTAGCTCAACCTCCATCCACTTCGGCAAGTCGGGGATCAGGATTGCAATAGCTGCCTTCAGACCCAGGAGAATGTGCTGTCAAAATAAAAACAAGTACGAAAACTGGTAAAACACTTTAAATAATTTTGGGTTGAACGAAGACAAATTGACTAGACCTCCAGATTAATATGGTGGCGCTCTACCAACTGAGCTTTCTAGCCCTAAGTTGTTCTTTGAGAACTTGTCTTTCTCACCATACAGAATGTTTTAAGACATCACATGACCATTGATATCATGGCTGACGCATCGATTGTCTTCACTTTTAAAGCCCGCTATTTCCAAGAAATGACAGACTTTGGCACATGGTGTCACATGTTTGACTGTTATAAATTTATATCGAAACAATATATTTTCACAGCATCCACACAATATAAAAGATAAGCTGTGTATGAACTTGGTTGTGTAATGAGACCTTGCACGCACATCACATGTGTCGACTTGGCTCACCATTTTGAAAACCGGTATGCTCGTAAACGCTGCATTGCCTAAAAGCTGCACTACACAGAATAACACACCGGAACGTTGACTCCCAAAATGGCGCAACCAAAGTATTACTATTATAATAGATTTCCGGTAATGAAACAAAGGATGCCTCATAAGTGAACTTAATCACTGTAGTTCACAAGACTGAGGAAACCCGTAAATAAGGGTGCTTGCTATTTGAACCAGAAACACCAGGGTTAACTATATATACTCTTCCAAGATAAGTGTTCTGGGTTCTTTTACCAGCACTCCCAATCCTTGTACCTGGAACCAACGGCTTAATGTCCCATCCAAAGGGCAAAGCAATTATGGTAAAGCATCTAGCTCATAGACACAAGTGCCACGACCGGGTACTCAAACCCACACTCTTGTTGATCAAAAACACCATTAGCTTGAGTCCGGTGCTCATAACCACTCGGCTACAACACGCTACATTGTGATGAGGACATCAGGTGACTTAGACACAATCGGCGACTGCAGCACGTGACTCATAGTGGGTATACAAAGTAAACAAACCAAGCAAGTAATGCACAGTGAGTATGGAAAAGCATGTCTGCTTGCCGCTTTACGACAGTAGCACTCGGAAGCAGCCATGCGTTTCCATTCACACTGCGCGTTGCTTGCTTGGTTTGTTTACATTGTATACCCACTATGGGTCACGTGCTGCAGTTGCCGATTGTGTCTATTGGGGCAGTATGGGCATTGCGGTAAAAGCCCCTTTCAACCGTTATAGTCCCCACAGGGTAAATTTAATGTCTTACCTCAAAGGCAACAAACATCAGGATGTAATGAGTAGCAGTCATTTCAGGGAAGATTGCCCGGACTTCTGGTAACATTGCCATTAATGCTGTATTAGTCAACACTGCAATAATTCCCATCACCTCAAACACAACCTGTCCCCCAAAAAACAAATCGGGTTTTATTCATAGTTTTCCTTAAGAGGAAAAACAAAACAACTATTAAAAAAAGGGTAATGTCCGATGTTGTCAACATTTTCCAGCTGGTAAATACCAACATTGTACACACCTTGGTCTCCAACCCCCTTCCCCGACATAATCTTGGTACGACTGTAAAAATGTTAACAACTTTGGACGGCCCCCAAGTTAATTAAGCAGAATCAAGTTGTTATGTAATACTAAGCTTATTTTTGTAAAAATCACCTCTTTGAAGATTTTTTTATGATTTTTTTTTTACAATAACGGGACAATATTTTACATTCTCAAATATTACAGGGTTTTATTTTCATTTCATTTCATTTCATTTTATTTGCCAGCAAACATTTAATAAAAACATTTTAAAAAGATAATTTGCAAATCAAAGGATCTACAAGAACAAACAATACAATAGTTGAGAGAATAATACACAAATGTAAAAACACCTAGCAGTTAGTACTGAGGAACCCGGCTTGGTGGGCAGAAGCATGTAGGAAACAACCTCCAGTGGGGGTGGTACCGTAAAACGAAAGAGGCAAAGCAAAAACAAGAACCCTGGCAGGGAAAGCCAATAGTGACAACAAGTCACTTTCAAAGTGGCTGACCTATTGGTTCTAAACCACAAAAGACCAAACAAACCTTCCCCAGGAGGGATACACATCATCCACCATCAAGCCAAGCCGGGCAACTCAGAAAAATACAAAATAACAAAATACAGCGTTAAGTCTGGACCTGCCAGCTGATTTCTTTAAAATGCTTCTTGGTTCCTCTAACAAAACCCGGGAGGCTTGTCAAAAGTTGGTGCCAAACATGGGAGGGTAAATTGTCAAAGTAGACAGAAAACCCGTTAAAAACAGTAAATTTAAAAGCATCGGTTCTTGCATGTGTATGATGAAATTTAAGAGTGTCAAGATGGCGTGCAATGATCTTAATAAAACTGCAAGGATCAACATCATACACACCATACAGACACTTGGCAACAAAGGCAATGGCAAAGTAAAAATATCTATTCTCCAGAGAGGTTAGCCCAAGCCTTTGAAGGCGTTCATTATAAAGGCAACTCGCCCCGAGGTGCAGGTAGACAAGTACGCGCCAAGCGCTATTAGATGTTTTCAAGAACTTTCAGATGACCAGACTGGTGTGGAATCCAGGCTGGAGCCCCGTACTCAAGAATAGGGGGACACAATGAGTTATATAGTTTAACCAAAATGTCAGCATCGTTACAGCGGACAAGACGTCTGATAAAACCAAGAAGCCTTGAAGTTCTAGAGGTGATATGCTTAAAGTGGTCCCCCCATTTCAAATTAGAGGAAATGACTACACCTAAATATTTGTGACTTTGAACTACATCCAGCTGAGAATTATTAATTTGGTAGGAAGGGTGTCGATGTACAATTTATTCAAATTGTATGGTAGCCAGTTTGACAACTCAGAAACTACATTCTCCACACTATGTCAAGGCAGTCTAAGACCGAACGACAAGTGCTCCCAGAACAAAGCCCCACTGCAACTATTAATGTCAACATGGCAAATCATTCTTGCAAGTTAAAGTGCTCAAAGGACAAACAATTTCCTCGTTTTACACCCAGGGGTGGACTATGGCCACTGGAAACTCACCTGCCATGTGCCAATGTCTTCAGCCGGCTGGCCAAAAGGTCGTTGGCAAACGCGACTGATCTTAAAGGCATCCGAGCGTATCTCAATGATGTTGTTGAATAATGCCCACAGTGCCGCCAGGGGGTACACGGCCGAGAAGAGGAAGACGTATCCAAACTGAAGGAGGAGCTCCAGGTAGTCATCAAAAGTACCCTGGAAAATAATAATAATAATAATAATAATAATAAAAATGCTGTCTTGATATAGCGTTTTACATAAAATCTCAAAACGCTGTACAGGAAATCACAACAAAATATGCAGTAAATCAGTAATCAAATAGATAGTTCCCAGTAGACGCCATCTTTACGGGCAAATCGCATTTTGGCTTGCAGGCGCGTCAAGCGCTCAAATTATTAACGCAGCCGCGTCATTCACAAACCAATCATGCAATGAGTTTGGTGAAATGTGCGCGTGCTGCACGCCGTTCTCACGCGTAACGCATGACTGTGTGTTCCAAATTGCCCGTAAAGATGGCCGACTTACGTCATACTGCAACCTATCTATAATTACATAATTATATACCATAGAGTAAAAGCACACAATGAGACGTAAAAAAACACAACCACACAAAGAAACATGTAAAACATTTAAACTTGCATAAACACTGTAAAGGTTTAGAGTCAACAATTTAAAAACGTTATTAACACCAACAGTATATTATTATTGGTAAATGTCTTGCAACCAAAACAGTAACACTTCATTTTAACTTTGCCTTCTATTAATGTAGAATAACTACTTTAGCAGATTAAACACGAGTAAGCAAAAGTTCATTTCATTAACGATCAAGAATTTGACAGCGCGTGTTTGAATGTGTAAGTTTCTTCTGCTTCCAAGAACTTACAGCAAGCTAGCATACCTTTTGCTTCACTTACGATTAGCAGTGTTTATGAAACACACATTCCTCTAATGGTTGCTCCGTGTAAGCAGAAATTGTCTGCTAAAGAGGCTTTATGGAATTGGGCTCTGATTTGTTTCTCAATTCTAGTTAAATGAAAGTCCTCCTCTTTCTTCCAATGAGATCATTGCTGTGGACTGAGATTTATCTCAACCTACAACAAGATCTTTCAAGCCTTCATCCTCAGTTTGGTTTTCAGTTTCAACATGATAAGATGACCTTTGACCCTTTGGACTTAATTGGACTACTCTTCAAGATTACAAGTTATAGAGCTGGGTACTTGTCAAACATAACATGATAATAATAACAGGTTCTTATTCGCCAATTCAGACACCGGGACTCAAACCTACACTCTGCTGATCAGAAACACCAGAGCTCGAGACCAGTGCACTTGACCTCTCTGCCACTACACGCCACGACACATTATAGTCAGGTCCTCCTCCACGGTAAACCCCCTTTCCATCTCCCTACCAACCCCGCCCCCAAACCCATCCCATCCTTACAGGGTAAACATCCATTTTGCTCTGCTCCTCAGCCAGTCCCTTGGCAGCCTCAACATTCACGTCATCATCTTTCTTCTTCTCTGCAGCGTTCAAGACATTGTCACCTTTCCTCCAGAAGCGCAGGATGAGATATGGCAGGCCTGTCTCTAAGAACTGCTCGATGAGTTGCTGAACAATCAACAGGGTTGCCAAGTACTAAGATAAAAAAGTAAAATTTCTGATGTTATTTCATTTTTCTCACTTTAATGTACAAGCAATTTTTGTAGCTGAGACTTGGAATCTGAAACAAATTTCACGACCACAGCTCAATTTCAAAGAGCTGCAAAGAAGCATAATGAATTTTATGTGCTTTTTCAAGCCAAGTAGGACCTCAAAGCCACATGCAGTATGATTACCCCCATTCAGCCGGCCCTAACCATTCCTGAAACCATTTCATGCAGCTCCTTAGGAGTATGCAGCACCGGCAGCCAATGGGGTCACAAGTTCCTAGTCATTCACATCAACAATCTCTACCCTTGCAGTTACCAATTTACTCTTAGGTGTTGAAAAGCAAATAATAGTTACGTGTCTTGCTTGATGACGTAAGTGTCACAACCGGGCTTTGACCCAACACTCCAATGCCCTTAGCCATCAGGACTTGAGTTCAGTGCACTAGACTGCTCGGCAACGACACACTATTGTTTCTTTGTTACTCAGAGCTTTCACACAATATGTGTCAGTCCTGTTCCAGTTGAACAGTTTTACCCTGGTGAGTCTGAAACCCATCGACCCACCAGCTGGTTCAGCTTACTACAAATGGTTGGAGGCCTGTCCAGCTAAACCAAGCAATCTTAGGCCATGTTTGAATCAAGTGACCTCGGCTAGGCCTATGACAAGTGACAAGTGTCATGATTAGGATTCGAACCCACACTCCGGTGATAAAGCAAGAACAATTGAAATGCTATATAAAAATGCAAGACCAGATACAGTGTGTGTTACATGTGCCTCAAGTGTTGCAGTCCCTTGTGCACTTAAATAAGACGTTTTAATCTGACACATTTAATAAACATTTCAAGGGGTAGAGTAACTCGGGAAACCTGCAAATTGCTAAACTGCAAGAACGTGTCAACCCAAGACTGAGACCAACAATAACAGAGACTGGGCTCATTGTCTGGTGGATTGTCTTACCTTTTTCAGTCTGAGCATGTCTTGTTGGTAGAAGGCGATGTAGAACAGGGCCATGAAACAATTGGCAAAATCAAACTGTTGGGAATCAAAAACAAAAGCAATTGGAAGCCTATATTTAAAAACAAATACATAAGGTTGCCATTGGAGAGAGAAAATTGCATAATGTTTCATTAAAAGTTAAAGTAAGATAAAACTGAAATATTTTAAATCTTTTAGGGTACATGCTCGTCCTCAATATGGGAGTGTTGTGGCCGGGTGGTCTAGTGCACCAGACTTGAGCTCTGGTGTTCAGTGTCAGAGTGTGGGCTTTAAATAGTTTGTCCAAAATGGCACTTGTGTCCCCGAGAAAAACATTTGACCGTAAATGATTTGTCCTTTGGATGGGACTCAAAACCGTAGTTCCTGAGTGTTGTGGAATGAAAAGAACCTGGTACACTTATCATAAAGAGAAGGGGTTTACCCCAGTGTTTCTAGTATGGTTGGCAGCAGATTGTGCTGCAGCACCTTGTAAACCATTACATGGTGCTATTTAATAAATGGGTCTTATATTTTGAACATAGCTAAGCATATCTGTTGTAAAAAAAAAATTTACAGGCTTGTTATTGTATGCATATGTTGGGATACACCAAGTGAGAATACTGGTCTTTGACAATTAACAAACGTGTTCAGTGCCTTTAACTGACGAGGAAGCACTGTATTGTGAATCATCTATATTGCAAGTCTGTTACAAACCAACATTGCAGATGAGCTAGGTTTTCATTACACCTGGCAGATACACTTAGATCAATTCACTATAACTTGAAAACTTCTACTCCCTATTTCTTTTATTAAACGTTAAACTTACCACAACCAACTTCATGATCAGGTTGTTTTCATACGTTGAATGCAGACGGTGGTTCTCTAAATGAGAAAAATATCCATTATTGCTGGTATAATTGTTTATTTGACCAAAACAATACCGAAGTAACAACCAAGTAATTATACTCAGCAAAAATCAAATGACTACAGAGTCCAGCTGCACAACATTATGCACCAGTGTAATGGGACTTCTCAGGCCTACACAGTTGCTTAGCACAAAAGTAAATCTTGCTTACAACAATGAGATTAACATCAGACTTACTTTGCAATTTCGATCAATCCAATTTAGTTCAGTTGTATATGTCAGGTAGCAGGGTTTTCCACCACTACCTGAACAATATCAGGTTCACAGAACAGTGAGGTATAGGTTTTAACTGGTACCCTGATGATGTTTTGTATAGTTGCATCAACATCAGTGGTCGGAAATGCCTGTGTAAACAAAATTAATTCTAGGCATATTTGCTACCCAGTATGTCATCTTCTGGCCGTAATTGCAACCCAGTAATGCCATCTTCTGGGCGTAATTGCTACCCAGTAATGCCGTCTTCTGGGCGCATTTGCTACCCAGTAATGTCATCTTCTGGGAGTATTTGCTACCCAGTAATGCCATCCTCGAAGGATTTGTTGATACACTCCTTCACAAAGCTCTATGCATACACTGAGGAAATTCCTTTGTTCTGTACAATTACTAATAAATTATAATCTTAAACACTGTGTGGACGTGTGTAAGTCCACTTAGTGTTTCAAGTCCCTTCACTGTGTGGACCTCTTTTGTTCTTAAGTCCACACTTCGTGTGCAATGCTTAAACACTCAAATACTTATGAATTGCCAAAAAGCTGTTATGAAATTCACAAAGATAACTTTTTCTAATAATAAGAAAGACTCCATCACTCCTCTTACCCCAGTCATTGAGGAATGACGCCAACTGCCGATAGAACTTGTTGATGATGACTATGGTGACCGCGTAGATCATGCTAGGCAAGAGGAACAAACCCTGGCCAGGCATCTTAGTGATGTCCATCTTGCCCTTGATGTAATCCTCACAGGTGAAGCTGCCCAGCATGATAGCAAATGACACCAGTAGGAAGAAGATGATCACAGGAATGGACACTCCGACCTAATATCAAAGAAATAAATGAAATCAAATGAAATATATTGACCACAGGGTAAACTTGTCTTGTGTGTTGAAACTGTGAGAGTGTACTCATGTTTGTGTGCAAATCTTAAAGTTTGAAATATTGTATCGCTCAGCCCTGGAATTTAATCTTTGATAGGGTAAGGCCGTTTTTCATTTTGCAAAGGGCACTTCCATTGGGAAAATCCAAATGTCTATGGGAAACATTTGAAGGGCACCTAGGCCATGACCAGGGCAACAGAAGCCATGATGTCTATGACCACCGTGTGATCCAGACTCGATGGCCTCGATGGCTACTTGCATATTAGGGTCGTGGCCGAGCGAATAAGAGCACCGGATTCAAGCTCTGATGGTTTTGTTCAGCAGAGTGTGGGTTCGAGTCCCGGTCGTGACACTTGTGTCCTTAAGCAAGACACTTAAACATTATTGCTTCGTCCTTCGGATGGGACGTAAAGACGTTGGTCCCATGTGTTGTGTAATGCACGTAAAAGAACCCAGTGCACTTATCGAAAAGAGAAGGGGTTCGCCCCGGTGTTCCTGGTTTGATTGGCTGCATATTGTGCCACAGCACCTTGTAAACCATTACATGGTGCTATGTAAAGGAATAGGTCTCATACTTCAAAAAGTAGCTCCACATATATATATACCTTGCAGGAAAATACTGACTGTTGAAGCACCTTGAGCGTCACCGAGTGACGGATATGAGCGCTATATAAGAAGCCACTATTATTATATTATATTATATTAGCACTTTAGTTTTAAACACACCTCTTGCATACTCTGCCATCGTTGAGGCCATACAATGGAAACGTGCACACATGGTATGACGCACAACTCTCAGCCATTAATAGATGTTCCTTTGACCTCAGTGAGGGTGCTGTTTGAGTGTGTGATGTCATATGCAAGAAGTCTATACTCAATGCGGTCAAGAATCAATTAGATGAAAAATTGTTTGCATAATTGATCAATGTGTGTAGTTTGACAGAGCGTCTTACACAAGAACTGCCCAAATGAATGCGTGAAAGTTTTCACACGCATGCAATAAGTGACAAATGAACTCGCAGACAAAATGTTTTATAAAATTAAAAATCAGACACATACATGCCAAAAATATGTCTGGACTCCTGAGTCTATTGGAAGATAGATTACCTTTTTGAGGGTACGCTTCCACTTTGGGTAGGAAGGCTCCTCACGCCCGGTGATCGGGTTACGGTGGAGCGGCCCAAAGAACTGAGGGCGTGGCTCCTCAAACTTCACCATGCCATAGGTGCCCCAGGAGTAGGCCATCGCGGAGCACTTACGCTTCCACGCCTCCAGGAAGAGCGTAGTCCAGATGAGATTGAAGATGGCAAAGACTGCGTAGCCATGACTGGGAGGTCCCCAGAAGGTGATGAGATAGTACAGGAGACCCACACCGGCTGGTAGGACCAGGGCAGCTGTGTAGAATCCCAAGAAGGAGAAGTAGATGGCCAGGGCTTCACCAAAATACTCTCGGATTTGTTCTAAAACGACATAATAAGAAATTAACATCATTATGAATTTTATTCCGCATAATGAAACCAAAGATGCCACACATCTAACTCAGGAATCCAGAGGCAAGAGAGAGACAGCTATGAACCACAGAAACTGTAAGTTTGAAAAACACTACCAATCCTAGTAAACAGGATGTACAGCATTAATGTCCACATAAAAAGAGGGATAAAGGGTACTGGAAGTCATGCTCAAAATCTCCCTTTTTCATGGGGTTATTGTGTCCTCCCTGATTCCAGACCTTCTTCCTTTTGTATTACAAACAAAGATTACGAGAAATCGATAGGCTGCCACCATTGTTTATCTTTGTGTTTGGCATAATGGGAGGCAAGTCTGAGATTCCAGCATACCATGGTCGCGGATAATCAGCCGTGGCTTACTGCCAAGGTTTGGTTGATTCATGGTGAAAACATTCCATATTTTCTCAAATGAGAACAAAAGATCGTGGTGCATTTTAATGAGAAAATTTTTTGTCTTGTCTTAGTTTACTCGGGGTTACAAGATGACATTGGTAGTCTCAACAACAACAAAATACAGAAAAATTATACTACGCAGAGGCACGGTAAAGACTTTTTAATACCATCAGGAAGTGGTTAAAAATAATGAGAGAAAAAGAACAACAAATGCAAAATATTAAAAACATTGGGACAAATCTTCCACTTCCTTGTGTCCTTACCAATTGGCTGAGAATTCAGGCTGTTGAAACTCTTGTACCATATATTTGTGAGTGAAGAAAGCTCACTCGGGATGTGCAGAGGGTACAGGTGTGTCACAAAATTGGCGTCCATGCACTTGGGAACTGCAATTAAGCATCAAGTGACAATTTATCACACAAATATTATCAAAATCCTCTGATTTACTAAAACTCACTAGGGGCAAGTAAAGAGCGGAGCATTACCAACAAGGTTAGCTACTTTGAAAATAAGCTTTAATGGTAAGGCCTGTACTTACTGATCCTCTGTTTCTCATACAACACAACATTTTCAGTTCCTGGGATACTGCTTGTCTTGGGGTTGCGGACATGGAGAAGTAAATAATATATGATGCGCTGGCAATCACAGGTAGTCAGGAAATGATTCTCTGCGATTCATAAAATAATATAAAAAAATCAGTTTTTTAAGTTATTCTAATAATTTCTATGCAAATAAATATAATTCAAACACTATATGCCTGGATGCCTGTGTGTTGCACACTCAACCAAGGATCTATGGCGTGTCATGGGCAAGCGGTCAAGTGCACCAGACTCAAGCTCTGGCATTTCTGATCAGCAGAGTGTGAGTTCGAGTCCTGGTCTTGACACCTGTGTCCTTGAGCAAGATACTTAAACATTATTGCTTAGCCCTTCGGACAGGATGTACATGTAAAGCCGTTTTCTTGTGTGTTGTGTAATGCACGTAAAATAATAATATTGTTAATAATAAAGCGTTTATATGGAGCCATGCAAGGCCTCAAAAGGCTTCAAAAAAATACATAAATCAGCAACTACATATTACAGGTAGAAAATATTACACTTATCGCTAAGAGAAGGGATTTGCCCGGTGTTTCTGGCAGTGGATGCTGAATGCGCCGCAGCACCTTGTACATGTTGTAAACCCAGTATACAAGGTGTTACATAAAATGGCCGGGTCTCATAATTCAAAAGCCTGTCAAGAAATAAATGTTAAGTGCTTTGAGACGCCCAAAGATAAAGCGTGATATAAAAACTAGTTATTATTATTAGTGGTTCATATTATTATTATTATTATCTAAGCTCTCTGTTCTGAAGCAGAATACACCGATCCATTAAGCCACACCCATTTCTCATTGACCAATCACAACCGCGAAATCTGATCACCATTTGAGCCGTTTGGTGATCTTTGCACTAATGGTGATCGGGTTTCGCGGCTGTGATTGGTCAACTCGTAAGGAGGCGGGGCTTAATGGATCGATCTATTCCAATGGGAGTCAGCACAGGTGAGTGGAAAGGACATGATACCACCGGTTAACCCAATCCTGATGTGTGGTGAAAGCAAGCCCTTAGTTCTATGTTTCCTTAACTTATTTTTACCTTCACATTCAAACTGGTCAGCGTGGACTCTAGTGAATTCACGCACAGTTCCATCCTTGCACTTCTTCTTCAGGCAGGCTTTCTCTGCACCTTCAAGAAGCCGCTCCCTGGTGGCTCCAATCTCCAGGACCATTCCCTCACCATCTTGCCCGACAGACTGTCTAGCTTTCAAACCTGACATGAAGAAAAAAGAACTTCGCTTTTGTAGGAGCTTTGATTGTTCCTGTTTAATCAGTAAATAGAATGCTTCATTCAGGGAACTTAAATCGATCTTGTATCTAGATAGATAGATAAAATGGTTTATTCATTATTTCAAAATACAAAAAGACATCATAATCAGAGATTGAATTGCATCTAATTTTACATAAATTAATTTAAAAATTCATTAGAAAATAGTAACAAAAATTCAACAAAACAAAGCAGTATGATCTACTAGACAAAAACTGGAAAGAGAATTAAAGGCACGAAAGGGAGTAAAAAAACCATCAAGCAATTTAAATGCCATCTTACTGCAGAAAAAACACAAGTTTCAAACACCAACATGCTTAACCTGAAGAAGAGCAAGATTATACTATTTGAAACATTCTCATACTAATGGCTCTTTACTAAGAGCCAATACTCCACCCAAAATAAATTTACACGAGTGACCGTACCTCATACCGAAACAAAATGTCGGAAGAGTATGAGCAACTCTGGATTCGAACTTAAAAACCAGTCACTGCCTTTTTTTACCCTTTACTTTAATCAAGTGTAAGAGTCTTGCTCAAATTGTCACCATTTTTATGTAGAGACAATTGAGCCATTGTGGACAAATTGTTCATGTTTGGAGTGAACGGTGTTTATGGTATAAACTACTAGTAAAAACCTCGTTTCAGAGACGGTTTGTAAAATTATACTTTGAAATTTTACCTCAGAATCATCTGGATTCGAACCCACCTCTTGTAAAAAACAAAAACAATAAAAGAACTTCCTGATTTATGTATTCATTTTATTACACTTTACACAAACCATAAGCCATTAAAAAGTACAAGTACAACTATGGCTGAGAAAATAAAAGTCTACACAATTTTTGTAAAATTTATAAAATACCAAGCCAATGAGTGGCAAGGAGGAACAGGTGACCAGCACCCCCTACAAGGCCATCCTACAAAATTAATTGCCAACAAATACCTCGCCCCTCGAAAAAAAAAAAAAATTTAAAAAGTGCTTTCTTCGCTTACCAGCTCCATCCTTTTCCTCCTGTGCCTCAATTCGTTCTATCATCCATTGTCTGGTCTCATTGGTTGTCTTCTCCGATATCTCCATGATAACCAGCGGTCTGAAATGACCATCTTGATGTGTTAAGATGTCATCGTTGACATCCTGTATGCAATGGCCATGGTGTTCAGGGTGGTGGCCATCCAAGTCATGAGCATGGTGACCATGACTGTGGCCGTTGGCCTGAGCATCGGTGCCTACACGTTGGATGGCAGGCATTATGCTTTGGCTGCTGGTAAAATGAAAATAAATCAATCTAATAATAACTTTCCTGTTTGTAATGTGATGTCACTGTAAGCCACATCAACTTCACACAAACTGGCTCCAACATCTGCCAGAAGCCCATAAGATCAAAAGTCCATTGAGCTAGATTTTTCTCTTTGTGGATTCATGAATAAACAAAAACTTTTGTCCTTACTTTTCACAAATGTTTTGCAAAGACTCAAGGTCCTCTCAGAATGATCAGTTTCTGTCGTAAAAAACCGACTTAATGAAATAGTTGATTTGGGATAAAATAAAATTTTACACCAACATAGGGACCTAATAAGCTCTCTGTCAAAGTAAAGCCTTGCGTGTACAGCAGACTGTACATGTGATGTAATGACGTACCAACAGGATCAATGCAGATCCCAAATTAACTCAAGTACCCTTATAACTAACAACAAGCAATCACACCCTTTCAAAAAATGAGGGTTGTGTTTTTGTTTTTGATTCAATAAAATTATAAAATTATTTTTTATATCAATAAAATGTTACGACTTAACTTAAAAAGGTAGTATAACCTGTCCCAAATCAAGTGCAATATCAATGATTAGGCATTATGCCTATCTTTCTACTGTTTGATTTCCTCTTCTTTTGTCCCTATATAATAACAGTTTTTTATTTTTATTTTTAAAACTACTTTGATTTTGGAAGTAATTTCACTCCCATCCATCCACACCATAAAGCCAACTTGTAAATCTAGGCCTACTTGTATTTGTTTCAATTCTGTGATCAAAATTACCTTAAACCAATGATGTAGTATTATTTAATTGAACAGTACCACTACCCTCATCTTTAATTTTCTTGATCAGTTTTATGGGAAGATGAGATTTTATGTTTTTCAGTTATGAGGGTATGTTTTCGTTTTGCATTGGATTTTGTTTTATATGCCACCTACTTCGATTGCTACTTCTGACAAATAAACCAATTGTGATTTTTGGGGTCTCTCAATGCTATTTATCAACTTATATTTAACCCTTTCCATAATATAGCCAACTTGAGCTGACTGCACTCTGATCTTACCCCCTCTTCATAACCATTGGCATTAAGTGACTTTAGTCTACACAGCTCTTGAAAAAAAACACTCAAGCCTGAGCACAAAGGCCATTTTGTTGAAAAACTATCGTTATGTCCATGAACATCCTCCATACCAAAGTTTTACAACAATAGGAAAGAGAAAGATCAGATCTTTTCAACGATGGTAAGATAAAAAAATGTTGATGCAATCCCTTCAAATTGGAGTGGAAAGATTTGAAATATCAAACAACTACGGAATTGCACTATTGTGAACACAAACAAAGTTTGAGTTTACAAATTACCTTAAGAAAACAAGGACTGGGAACGATGAGGCCTATTTGTTGATTTTTTGATTTAAGGGAATTCAATGATTAAGATAAGAAAGACTGTTAAATACTTATTTTGCTGTTACAAAACTATCGAAGTTGATATTTAATAGAGTTTGTAAAATTGCTCTTTGAGTAAAAGCTTTATGTCGTGTAAGAATGTGAGCTTCACATTTGAGTGGTCAAACACTGTGGTCTTGAACAGTTTATGTCAAAACAATTCGGTAAGGTGATGGTTAAGAATAGAGTACATTACTTTTAACTCAGATGGAAATTCTTTTCTAGTGGTCAGATTGGTAATTGAAGTTAGTATCAGCTTTACAATGTTTGAAAATTGAAACTCAGATTGAAACCAATCAATTATTTGTTTTCTCAATTTACAAATCATGTACTTAAAAATATTAATAACACTCACCAAGTTCTTTAGGCTACCCATCCCTGACCATCGCAAAGTGCTTTTAACACGACAGGTATCTAATTAGTTTTGAGACCACTTACCGGACTAGACTAGGCCTATGGGTTCAGGTCCCCATCATGGCACTTGTGTCCTACGTGGAGCAAGACACGTTAACTATAAATAATGCTTTCAGATGGGTTTTTCTGCCATGTACGTCCCATATTTTATGTTGTGCACTGTAGCTAATCAGTTCACTGACTTAAAGGGAAGGTTGTTTGGTAATTACTCTTAAAATCAATGGCAAAAAAATTACTTAGGAAGAAGTACAGTAGCTTTTGATAGCATAAAGCATTTTGAGAATCATTTCTCTTTAAAGTCATGTAATTAATTTATGGAGCCATACATTAAAAAAAATTGAATCTGAAAAACGTTTCTGTCAGAAACATTTCTTAGATTAAGATTGTGTATTCCATTTACAGATTGTCCTTCCTGCGTAGACATAACCACTCCAGTCCAGATATTCAGTGATATCTGAAAAACGCTACCACAGTTTGAATGAAATGTTCACAGGATTGCATGTCTACATTTATGAAGGATTGAATAATCAAACGGCTCCAAAAACCAAAAGGTATACTTTGCCTTCAAGAAGTTGTTTGTCAGTGTGAAATTTGTGGCGTAGTTGGCAGCAGATTGCACATCGTAACTGAGCTACACAACACCTTAATTTTCAGGGCTACTTGTTGTACAACAATACAACAAGGTGCTACTAAATCTCTATGATTATTCTATATTTCGATTTCAAAGACATGCTGATGCTCCAACCATAGAGAAACTTGGACAGAGACCTTTCTCTATTATGTATGCTCCAACCATGGAGGTAGTGATTTCAAAACTTTATAAACTTCACACATTATAACAAAAACCTAGCATGAATAGGATGGATTTCCAATATGATGACACAGGCCCTGCTGCACACTAAATTATTGAATTTGTTTATTTGTCAGTAAATAACTGATTAAATCCAGAAATGAAAACGCTAAATACCCTTACTACACTATGGATTATGAACACACCCACCTTTTGACTCCACTCCCACGTCAACAGCTTTCTCAACTGCACAGACACTTTCTAATCTGCAGCTGTGTGTGGGTAGGGTGTGTGTGGTGGTGATGCGCATGCCAACTGTGTAAGTAATGACAGAAAGTTAAAAACCACTACATTGAAATAGCGCCCTCTCGTACCCGAAATTTTCAATTTTCAGATGATCATGTACCCAGACGTAATTATTATGGTGTTTAATGATGAAGCCAACTGGGGTAACAGACGTGATCAAAAACGTGTTCACCGATTCACCGAATTCGATCGCACAGGTTTTCATCAAGCACACTGTGCACCACACCGCGGCCGCTGTGTGTAGATTATTAATTTCATCAAAATGGCTAGCTTGAAAAGGAAATCGCTGGATCCGAAGCAGAAAGTTGCTGATTTTGTTAAGGCAGAGGTAGGAATCAAGTACACGCCCCAGGAATTTACTTTCATTGAATAAATGTCGATTTCGATCGTCATGCTCATGTCATGAGTGCAGAGTCACAGTGACGACCCCTGGCCTGCACTTACTCCTCCTCTGGCTCTGTCTCAGCTCAGTCCGTCCCTGAGCTGAATGAATGGTCGGCCCTGCATGCAGCCACTGCACTAAAGTAACCATAGTCTGCATAGAGAAAGTAACTAAAAATTAGCCAATCAGTCTCATTCCACATACTATCACTCAGTGACAGTAGTCACTATCACTCAGTACATCAGTGACACAGTCGAAGTCACAGTGACAGTATCACTAATCAGTCACTCAGGCTGAATGTGGGTAAACTCGGTCCTAACTTAACTAACTGACTCTGTCCCGTTTCCCACCATGCCCACCACACGTCATCTCAGACTGAATGGGAAATGGTTTATTCGGTAGTTGCAATAAAAAATCGTTTATCAACTGTTCAATCGTCTCGATGGTTGTCGAGTGGATCGGATTGGATTATGGAGTTGGAGTCGGACTGCATACAGCATGGCTAAAATTCTGCATTCGGCCACCGCTTTAATTAACTCCCTTTTTTAGTTAGGTCAAATTATATCCCTACCTGCTTACCTGTCCAGAGGGCTGACAGAATGCACAGGCACACCCATTTAAACAAATGAAATTAATCCCTTTTTAAAACGTGTGGCCTGATGGCACGGCACTGTGTAGTGTGGCTGGAGGATATAAAAAAGAATGATACATCAAACTGACACCTTTTCACTTGTTTATGATAACGGAATAATAACCAAACTGTGCTCTTTTGCCTAGTGTCCACCGAGGCAGTCTGACTTTTTCTACTTCATTCCTTTGTTGTTTTACTCCGTCACTCTAGGATGACCTTTTTGTGGATGCTCCAATGGACGATGACAGTGACAGTGACTCGGAAGATTACAGTGAGGAGGATGAAGAGTTGGAAGCAGAGATGACAGACAGTGAAGACAGCGGTCTCTCTCATGGTGACGATGACGAGGAAGATGACATTGACAACAGTGACAATGACGATGATGAGTCTGAAGATGTCTCTGAGGAAGAAGAAGGAAAAGAAAAACAAGATCTCGAAGATGCAGATGGAGATGATGAAGAAACTGATCTCAAGAAGAAAGAGGTATTTTCACTGGTTTGCTTTCGGTCAAGAAATATTTTGCATCCTACTCTCTCCTACATGTATGTTAGATTTGAAACTTTGCATTAAAAATGGAGAATACAAACCGATGAAATCTCCCTTATATCCTGTGCTGGTTCTGATGATTACATGTATGCTCTGATCAGTTTCAGGAAACAAATCTGAGCTTACTGATCGCTGTGCCAAGTTTTTACACCTCGTTTTTTTTTCATAACCACCACGAGAGAGATTTCATCTTTATGGTGTTACTGTTACCGCAAACCTTAATATTACATTGCGTCCTGTGTTAAAAGGAATTGGGCACCTTCAATGGGGTTTTTTCCTTTCATACCCTCCATGTTTTGTTGCTGTACGTTCCTAAAATATTAAAGTATTGTTTAATGTTATCAACCTTAATATTTTTCATATATTTCTCACATTTCTGTAGGTCCCATAATTGCAGCTAAGTTAGTGAACCATTGTTTACATCAGTTATTTTAAAATCCAAACTAGCACTATCTTCCGTTTCCCCCCCCAAAATGGTCTTCCATTTCTTGGAAAGTTCAATCTTTGAAACCTATGTGTTATTTCTTTTCATTTAGCGAAACCCATCCTGCATGTTTCAGTCTCCCAAATGTGGGATCAAACTCCAGGGTCAAAATACTTCTTAATCATGCGGTGATCATTTTCCCGTTGTCGATTTCTTCTTTCTTCTTCAGAACAAGTCTCCAGCTCCAAGGAGAGGTAAACTGAACCGATTCGCTCAGCAGTTGAGACGGAAGCGGATCCAGCTGAAACCAGCGACAACGTTGGACAACAAAACACAATCAGAACCAAATGATAATGAAGTGAATGAAGAGAGTGCAAGCAGCACGACAATCAAAGTGGTAGACGAGTACGAGTTTGACTCATCAGATGAAGAGGTATGCCCCCTTCATGTGTTACGTCTACAGGGTTTTCTGAAACTTGTGATGAGAGATTCAGTTTGCTTTTTTTACTCAAGCTGGTGTTGTATGAAGCAGTTCAGCACACCTGACTGCAAGTTCTGGTAGTCGAGCTTTAAAGAATGTACTGGTTCAAATCCAACCCTTGGTGCCCATTTTCAAAGACATGTTAATGCCTGGGAGAGTAGAGATTAATATTTTAGATGTAATCAATGAAATGTGATTCAAGAACAATATGACATTAATTTTTTTCACCTTTATATATATATATGATGGAACTCGGTATGTCTAAATGAAAAGTTCTTGCAAACGCAAGCTTTGGCAAAGTGTTGGCTCTTTTCAAACAATTTGGCACTCAGAAGGCAGCTTCCATTAGTTGAAAGAATATAAAATAAACTCTTATTGGTCAACCTTATTAACCAATCCATGACAAACACTTAAGTAAGCCGGATGATTGGTTACCATGCATTGCCGCTGGATCTCTCAGCTACATAAATAGCTTCACAAGCCAAGAATGTTCACATTAATGATGACCAGGTGACCACACACAGCACACAAAGGTACAAAGACATTTACAGGGGGGATTAGACTAGAAAACCAGTCTTACCATGATTGAAACTATAGAGCTAACTGCTTGAGCTAACTACAAGGGAATTATTCACTGTTCCGGATCTCATGGAGCTGCAAAATAACAGAAAATAGCTGAGCATAGCAACACGATCGGTTACCAGCCAAAATGCCATTTTCTCAGCAGAGAACTGTTCAGCAATAGTTTCTGCTTAAGCAGCTCCATGTCATTGTCATGGAAAACAATTTGGCTGGCAATGCTCATACTCCTAAGGAGGAATGATGGTTATAAGAAGGCCATTTCCCTGATAAATAGGGCTACAGGGCTCGAATTTGACACCGGACCGCAGGCCCGAGACCAGTGATTTTAGCCCAGGGCCAGTAATCTCATGACCGGACAAGTCCAGCAGTCTTGTGGTTTTCAATTGAATAATAATACCTCATTGTGAAATATCTTCAAACAGAAAGAAATTATATCCAAATGCTGACTTTGAGTCTGCAAGGGTAAATACAATACCACTGAGTATCACAATATACTAACCCATAAGACAAATGAGACAAGTCCTCTCCGAGTGCTTGTCCAAATAAAAACAATTTACATGTTAAACTGTTTAGAAAATTCTGGGGTCGATTTCACAAAGCACTAAGATTCATCTTAAGATGAGTTGTCATTATTACCATAGTGATTTGTATTGTGACATCACACTTTGCTAAGCAACTGCGATGGATTTGCAGTTACGATCAATCTTAACTCTTTGTGAAATCGAGCCCTGGTCTTGTAAAATAGATTGTGGTCCAGTAAACATTTTGAGCTACAAGCCCTGCAGTCTCCCCTGGGCTAGTGTTAAGCCTTTTGATACTTTGGTCTACAGCTAAAAATTTTTTTTATATTAATTACTCTCGACTTGTAGCTCGTAACCTGTGAGGGTAGTGATTCACTGTGATTGATTGGCAACAACTAGACAGCTGGTGCTGCACATTCTAAGGAGTCTGCATGGTTATAGGAATAAACACTTTTATTATTATTCCTCACTTCTACCCGTCCAGGACATCCGTAACACAGTGGGCAACATACCAATGGAATGGTATGACGACTACCCTCACATTGGCTATGACGTCACTGGTAAGAAGATCATGCGACCCCCAAAGAGAGATGAACTGGAGGAATTCTTGGAGAAAATGGACAACCCAGATTACTGGTAAGTTAAGTGCAGGGGCTAATTTCTATGGCTTTGTAAAGGTAGAATTTGCTTTAGCAGAAATATTTGCTTGAGCACAAGTTTATTTCACAGGTTAGAAAGAATGCTTGGCAGAAACCTTGTGCATTCAACATGGACTTGCATTTTTACAGTAGGCTTACAGAAAAGCATGCCTTTTCTGTGCTTAAGGTAAACGGCACTATGAAATGGAAATTGCACAAAATTGGTCCCAAGTGTTGAATCACACTTGGTGTTTAGATACCTACACAAAAATGCTTGATCAATAAAGTCAACTCACAACTAAACAGTATCTCAACTAAACCTTATTGAGGAAATTGCATTATTTGTACAAAATCTTAGTGCAATCTTGAACTTATTTAAGTATAATCTTGAGCAGAAAGTAACTTACAGTTCTGATAACTAGAATTAGTCCTATAGACCTTTATCACGGTGCAGCCATCTTAATTTTCTCCCATTTAAATCAATGTATTAAACTGAGGCTGGAAGGAGAAATAGTCCGGTTCCTTTTTGTACAATGAATGTTAGAATTTATTACTGTTATTGGATGCAGGGAACATGACCAAGATGGTGGCAGCATGATAAAGGTCCATGTCGATGGCTTGAGCCACTCCCAATACAACTCACATGCCTATAGTACACTGTGTAATTAATACACAGGCTGCCACATACTTATCTTGGGTGTCCACACATAGAATTTCAAAGTTTACCCAAACCACACAAGTTTGAAATTCCATTATACCTCATCTTGCTGCAAGAGGGAGGTCCTCAGGATATCGACATAATATTAGCATATTCCAGAACTTTTACTGGATTTGAGAAACACTTTAAATAGGGGTGTGTTCGCATTTTAAATGGACGTGAGTCAAATATATAATATAAAAATTCACCGCATTTTTCATAATGAAGTCACCGCTTGATGTTTAGTAAACACAAATCCTGTATCTGTTGCATTTCAGGCGTACAGTGTACGACAAAATGACCGGCAGTGACATCGTCCTTAAAGACGAAGATGTGGCTTTAATACAGCGCATCCAAGATGGCCGCTACCCAGAGACGACCTTTGATCCCTACGAGCCGTACATCGACTTCTTCACACATGAGAAAATGATCCATCCTGTAACTCGGCGTCCGGAGCATAAACGCAGTTTTATTCCGTCACTTCTTGAAAAAGAAAAGGTGTGTTTTTGAAATCGTTTTTGAAAACTTCCCACCTCAAGGAGCCCTTTTTTTTATAATTTTTTTTTTTATATTAAAATTCTGTAGCCTGCCACCACTTTATCTCACTTTACTTAAAAGGTCAAACTGTATCCTTACCTGTCCTGGGCTCGATTTCACAAAGAGTTACGATTGATCTTAAGTGCAAATCCATCGTAGTTGCTTAGCAAAGAGTGATGTCACAATACAAATCACTATGGTAATACTGACAACTCATCTTAAGATGAATCTTAGTGCTTTGTGAAATCGACCCCAGAAGGGTTGACAGAATGTATACAGAGAGGCACAGGCACTTTGCACTTTGAACAATTACAAAGTGTCAAAAACATGAAAAATAAGAAATTTTCGGGTCTGTGGTCTTGACAACGCTGCTTGCTTGCTACACTCCATTTGAGTTCCTATGGGCATCAGTGCGCGAGAGCTCTGTCCGCACGATGAAATGTGTGCCTGAATTTTCCTTTTTAAAGGTCCAAATTTAGCATTTTAGCTACCAATTCCTCACAAGGAATATTACAAAAAGGGAAATGATGTCCAACATACATTAAAAATTCAAATAAATTCCTTATAAAGTCGTGGCAGGATATGGACATTTTCCAGGAGAGCTATTTAAACAATTGAAAACTACCTGGCTTGCTGCCCCAAGCATTTGTCTCTTTTTTTGGGCAGATAACTTAGAGGAGGATCGTGGCCGAGCGGTTCTCCAGACTTAAGCTCTGGTGTTTCTGATTAGCAAAGTGTTGGTTCGAGTCCCGGTCTGGTCACTTGTGTCTTTGAGCAAGACACTTGACCATAATTGTTTTGTACTTTGGAAGCTGTAGGTTCCATGTGTTGTGTAATGCCTGTAAAAGAACCCAGTTACATTTATCGCTATGAGAAGGCGGTTGCTGAATGCGCCGCAGCACCTTGTAAACCCTTGTAAGGTACTATATAAATGGTTCTGATAATTAAAAACTTTAAACATTTTAAGAAGTATAATTAGTGCTTTGAGATGCCTGTAGATAAAGCACTACATGTATGTCACACCATGGGAAAGGATTTTCCCTGGCTGACTATGCAGTTATGCAGCAAGACCGAGACAGGGACACACACAAAAGTGATTGTTAGATTAGAGAAACATGTTCTATACATTCAAAAATGTATCGAATTTAATATAAAAAAACAGCAACAACTACAATACCACTATTTACAATTAATGAGGAAGTTTGGTTTCCACACGATTTTCTCACTGACTATCTCTTCTTTTTGAGGGACATTGCTGTTTTCATAATTTAAACACAATTAATTAATCCAGCACAATTAATCTAAGACAAGAACACTTACTTCTATTTAATTACGCCTACCACCAAAATGTCTTTTCACTCTTCATGATCGTCCATTGCAGGCCACTGGTCAATTGTTTTTTTCCTACTCTCTCTGGCTATGAATAAGGGGGGGGGGGGGGTGTTTACTTGCCCATCTCCTTTATGCACAGCGTCGGGTGGTGGCTCCGCTGTTGCTTCACTCTACTCTCCCCTCACTTGGCCACATCTGTTTCTAGCTCTGATGCTTCTCTTTTATGCCAGCCTCCCTGAGATGGATGTCTGGTGTGTTGTGCGACTTTGAGTTGGGGATGGTCGGTCTAGGTTGTCTCGTCTACGTCACATTGGCCTAAATCCACTCAGGATTTGGTGTCTGACGAGAATCCACACAGGACAGTTCTGAGGGGTCCACATAGAACAAGCTCTAGGAAGTTTCTTTTTCAATCCACTCAGGATAGAAAACTTCTAAAATAATTAAGCCCACACAGGACTTTAGAATATTAGACTGCTCTCCTGCAACTTCAACCCAAGAATGACTGGTACATATTAAAACCACTGTACACCCAACCAGATCAAAATGGAACACAAAAGAACCCATTCCTAAGGACAATAAAAGTAAATACCAACATTCCTTAACAGCCCCACCCTAAACACTGCCCCCTCTAGAGTCTTAATTTAAATATATTTGGCGCCCTCTTGGGACACACTCTGGTTTGCCACAAAACTTCTAGCAAACTTAAAGGAGCTAAATTAAAGAGGCAAACTTGCACATGTAAAATAAAGCAAAAGCTAAAAGTTATTGCAAATACTTTGAGATAATTAACTAGGGTTAGCATACAATACTGAAGGCACTTGTGACGCACTATATAAAAAACAAATTTATATATTATAGCCATGGTGATTTTTACTTCATTTATGTAACATTATTTAAATACTTTCTCCTTTGAAGGTCAGTAAAATGGTGCATGCTTTTCGCATGGGTTGGTTGAAGCCACGCAAAGAGAAGAAGGAGGACGACGGGATGCCCAAATTCTATGACATCTGGAGTAACGAGGCCCACGCAGAGCTGACCAAACGTCATCACTCCCACATTGCTGCTCCTAAGGAGAAGCTGCCAGGTCATGAGGAATCCTACCGACCCCCGCCGGAGTATCTGCCGACAGAAGAAGAGGTATAACAAGTAATCACAATTTCAGAACAGAAACCCTGCCTTCATTTCAGTTCAAACCCTTCACAGGGCTTGTCCTTAACACTAGCCTGGCGTACATTGTCTGGTAAAAACTGCTATGGGCTAGTAAACACCATTTCTCAACTTGCCCTGTGGGCCACTAAAAACTGGCTTACTACCTGTTAAAGCTGCTCGTATTTTTTCTTATTTCAGATGTAAATAATAAGTTTTAAGAATGTGTTTTGTTTTGTTTTTTGTTGATTGTATGAATACAACTTCATTTGACCATTAAACTGGTTGTAATTGCTAAATACATCAGAAAGAAACATTTATGACAATACATGTTCAAAATCTTGGCTACTCAAACTTCAAAAAGCTTAAAGGGACACTTTGCCTTGGATTGGGCATTTTGGGTTATGAAAAGCATTTGAAACTGACTGTTATAAAATGCATATGGTTAGAAAGATGTTTTAAAAGTATAATATAATGAACCCTCACAAATATGCCTCGGAATTTTGTGGCTTTCCTTTAACTTTGTGAACTAACACGGTCCGCCATTTTGTGGAGTCAAAAATGTTGCTCTTCAAAATGGCAGGCCGTGTTAGATCACGTAGTGAAAGGAAAACCACACAATTTTGAGGCATATTTGTGTGGATCATTATATTCTACTTTTAAAACATCTTTCTAACCGTATGCATTTCTGTTGCAGTAGAAAGAATCTGAGAATCTTGTAAATGTTACCACCCACAAGGTGTATCCTCATTTAACCCTGGCCCACTCCCAACTTTTCAGGATGTATTAGGTTCTCAAACTACAGTCTGATGGCTGTCGATAAAGGGCAGAATTCCAAACAGAATGTCCTCGCTTTATGAGCATGAAAATAATCAATGATAATTGTTTGTGAGTTTGAAAGGTTTTTCCGTTTCTGATTTCTTCTAGATCAAAGAGTGGAAGGAGGCTCACCCCGAGGATCGTAAGATGGACTTCCTGCCTCAGAGCGTTGACTGCTTCCGCAGGCTACCAGCCTATAGGGATTTTGTACGAGAGCGGTTTGAACGATGCTTGGATCTATACCTGTGCCCAAGACAAAGACGCATGAGAGTAAGCAACACTACTCCCCATCCTACCCACCCCCATTGTATAGGCAATGTCACATGTTATCCGCTTTACTTTGACCTTATGAATCAAATATCTGGTTGTCTGAATGTTTTTTGTGATTGATGATGACAGAGCACCGTACTCAAGGTTGGGGCCTAATTTTATAGAGCTGCGCACAAAAAGTGGCTAAGCACAACAATATCATGCCTACCACAGGCATGTGAGACTTCCGCGTTTACGCGGAAATCCGCGTTTTTTATTTTCCCATTCCGCGTTTTTCTTGCGGGCTCCGCGTTTTTCTTGCGGGCTCCGCGTTTTTCTTGCGGGCTCCGCCGTGAATGACCGGTCCGCGTATTTTTTTTTTTATCATCAAGCAGCAAGTCATTCTACTGCACAACACTAACACGGAGAAGGGGAACCTGGTATCAAGAATCACTTTAATTGCGATTTGATTTCAACACATGAGTCGGGGGCTAGACCCGGTAAAATGCTGTGCGTTAGTCTTTGATTAAAGCCGTTGTTGTTCATTTTTCGTTAAGCGCGATGTCCCATTATACTAACCCATGTTGTCATCCCGCTCCACCAAGAGAGGGCGCTTTACTAAAAACTGTATTAAAAAGCCAACACCATGAGCCAAGACTAGGCGCACACGGACTTTCACGTGTGTGATGGACGCATCGCGCTTGTGGTGGAACACATTTCTAAGGAATGTCACAAAAACATATTGAAAATGAGGACGAACAACACATTGTTACCAAGTAAGAATTGTGGCTTATGTTTCTGTTAATTTTTTGTCTACGCTGCAGTAAAAAGACTGTTATTCTGACTGTAGCGCTGGCCCAAAATCCGGACACGGATTTCACTTGCTAAAGTTTTCCGCGTTTTTTTACGTGACCCGCTCACATGCCTGCTACCAGAATAAGGTTACCAACATAATGTTCCTCATGTGTCATCTCTCACTGGTATCCTGCTCATTTTTGCTTAGCAGGAAAATGTTAAGCACTATTTGCTGCTCTTTGAAATTGGGCCGTGGTGTTCCTGATCAGCAGACTGTGGGTTCAAGTCCTGGTCATGGCACTTGTCTCCTTAAGGATACTTCACCATTATTGCTTCGTCCTTTGGATGGGACATGAAGCCGTAGGTCCGGTGTTTTGTGTAATGCACGCAAAACAACCAAGTTACACTTACCTTGAAGAGAAGGGGTTTGAGCCCGTGTTTCTGGCAGTGGCTGCTGAATGCACCATAGAACCTTGTAAACCATTACAAGGTGCTACATAAATGGGTCTCATAATACAAAGTGAAGCTCTGCTTATCCTGTTGAAAAACAAATAATGAGCAGTCCCCTATAGGGGTGTGATAAAGGGCTAAATAAGAACCCAGTATTATTATTAATACATCTCAACATTTCAAGCCATTGTCACATAACGGACATTGGTATTGCCTCTATTCAGCTGATCTACTGTTTTTCTCTTTTGAAACGTTTTCAAATTCATTGAGCAAAGATATGAAAGACTCTTTCAAATTGTTTACAGGTCATGGTTGAGCCAGAAGACCTACTCCCCAAGTTACCCAAACCTAAAGACCTTCAGCCATTCCCGACTGCCCAGGCAGTAGTCTACCAGGGTCATGGCAGCTACGTCCGTACTATCAGTGTGGACCCTACAGGACAGTGGCTAGTTTCAGGTGAGACAGCAGGACTTATGTCTCTCCATTTCTCTGTTTTATTTTATTTATACTATATTCCACCTCTTGACTTGCACAACACTACAAAGAGAAAAATGCAGGGTAGAAAGAAGGGCAAGATACTTATGAAAAATATAGTATGATGCAATAACATACAGTGTTTTAAATATAAACAAAAGTTACAACAAGGGGAGAGGAGGAGGGGGTTCGAGGAAGGGGAGAGGAGGAGGGGGTTCGAGGAAGGGGAGAGGAGGAGGGGGTTCGAGGAAGGGGAGAGGGGGAGGGGGTTCGAGGAAGGGGAGAGGAGGGGGTTCGAGGAAGGGGAGGGAGAGGAGGGGGTTCGAGGAAGGGGAGGGGGTTCGAGGAAGGGGAGAGGAGGAGGGGGTTCGAGGAAGGGAGAACGGAAATAGGTAGGGGAAGAGGCAAAGTGAGAGAAAGAAACAGACAAAAAAATGTACTCTAATTACCAGCAATACAATGGCAGTTAGAAATCCAAGAGCACATGTGTTCAAATTGAAAAGTGGAATTAAATTGTTTAATTGTGAAATTCAAGCACAAGAGTTTTGAATGAGAAGAATGGTGTATAAGATCTGGTGGCCAATTGGAGTTTTGTTTACATCATAACTATTTCAGATTGTTTATTGTAGTCTGAAAAAGGTCGCTGGTTAAAAAGTCAATACCAGTGGCAATCCTCCAGCGAAAATACTTTATGTTGGCAATAGAAGTTCTCTAAAAGTTTCAATTGTTGAATAGAAAAAAGCAAGTGTATGAGTGGGCTCACAATCCCCAACAAAACATAAAACTGGGTTCTTTTTTGTTGTTTTCTGTAAAAACAGATTGACTGAGGGATAGACTGATTGGATGGTTTGTTAATTAAAAACTAGAGCATCAGCCATTTTGAGATGTGATGGACAACATTACAATGGCACTGTTTGATTTGGGTAAATCTGTTTGTATACACCCAAACTAAACAGTGCAATCTAAGTGATGGTGGGTCCGTGGGATGAATTTTTTCTCGTCCAAGAACCATTATGTTGTATAGCTTTAATGTTCAGGAGAATCGAATGCCTACAGACTAGAAGAAACATTTTCCACCAACTCCTTGCAACACAGGAGTAGATCATGGGAAATTGATCTTGAAATTTTGAAAGACTTTTATAAAATATCTTTGTATTGGTTATTAGGGTCGGACGACAAAACAGTACGATTCTGGGAGGTTTCCTCCGGTCGCTGCATGAAGAAACTGGAAGTAGAAGGTACTGTCAAGTGTGTCGCCTGGTGCCCCAACCCGGCCATCTGCCTCGTCGCTGTCTCAGTGGACAACAAGGTCCACCTGGTCAACCCAGAGCTTGGAGACAAGCTGGTGGCGTCAGACACAGATCGGCTGATAGAGGCTTATGAGGAGCCAGAGGAGGTCAAGACGTCAGCGTTAGTCGAGTGGACCGTGTCGTCAGAGGAGGAGAAACAGAAGGGATTCAGGTTGAGTCTCACACACTTCAAGGTATAATCACATGGCTCAAAATACCCACAAAATCACCAACTTGACTCCATTGATGTTGGCTTTGGATCAGTAAATTCACGTTCAACCAAGTCCAGTGGTCCAGTGTCTTTCCGAAGGTTGAAGCAATAATGATTAAATGTCAAGACCGGAACCCAAAGCAAACACTTCCTACAACACTAGAGCTTGAGTCTGTTGCACTTAACGGCTCGGACATGACACTACCATTACAGAATATTATTACACAACCTTCCATAACATATTCTTCACATTTTTGTAATTCTTCAGGCAACCAAGCAGGTCGTGTGGCATGGCAAGGGAGACTACTTCGGCACAGTGGTACCGGACGGCGGTCACTCCTCAGTCCTAATTCATCAACTGTCTAAGAGAAGATCACAAACGCCCTTCAAGAAAAGCAAGGGTCTCATACAATGTATTGCCTTCCACCCAACAAGGCCGTACTTCTTTGTTGCTGTGAGTAATTCTAAAAAAAAAAAAATCACCAGTATTTTGTTCGACCAAAGTGTGGGTTTGAATCCTGATGTTAAGCAGAAAATATTGCTGAATTATTTCT
The DNA here is from genome assembly GCA_037783415.1 of Leptasterias polaris. Taxonomy (NCBI): domain Eukaryota; kingdom Metazoa; phylum Echinodermata; class Asteroidea; order Forcipulatida; family Asteriidae; genus Leptasterias; species Leptasterias polaris. The sequence continues at coordinate 4,296,445 of JAZGTN010000005.1, read as the reverse complement.
GCTAAGCAAAAACAAGCAGACTACCAGTCATAAATGGTACATGTTACATAATATTTGGGCTGGTAACCTTATTCTGGTAAGCATGTTGTGCTTTTATTACAACTTTCTGTGCTTGAGCAGCTCTATGAAATTGGATTCTGGCAGGTCACAACACTTCTGAGACACTTTACGTTAAGTGCTTAGTTCTAGGATGGCACATTTGCCATTTTAGAGAGTCGGCCACCTTATTTCTTATTCCCTGAAAACAAAGGTGTTGTAAGCATGCAATGCTCATTAGCGTATAGACAATAATTTTAGATTATTTGGAGAAGCAACCTCACTTTCAAATGTCAATGCCTTGTTTAATTGAATGAAAGAACTGAATCCAGTTCTTTGATTTTAATGCTAGGAATAAAACTGCTTTTAACCATCAGAATTTTAGTAATTTTCACTGGTGCAAGCAGTGAGTAAATTACAGACGGTGGTTGTAAAATTTACAGCCTCACTTTTATATCAACCATGACAAAGGCAAATTAATCCTTATGCCCCATTCACTTAAATTGACAGTTCATGTTTTTAAAAAATGAAGAAAACTTATCGTGTACATTAGTTGGCCTCTAAGCATTCATATTAGTCTAACAGTTATGTAATATTTCTATGGTACAGTGAACTCTCTTGAAGCATTCTTGGTGTCTTTATTAAATAATTAAATTTTTGGTTACCTTCTTGTCCCTTTTCCCAGACATTAACCCAACTACTTTTGTCCTCTTTTTAGACTCAGCGTTACGTGCGTGTGTACAATCTTCTCAAGCAGGAACTCACCAAGAAATTACTGACGAATGCAAAGTGGATATCCAGCATTGCCATCCACCCTGGAGGTATAGAGGAATAATTGTACAAATTAAAGAGATGTTCTTACATGATATTGAGCGAGAGCATGACTTTGAGACGCTAGATTGACACTTGACAGCAAGTATAGTGAGCTTGTGAATTTTTTTCACAGGACTTGGGGGGTATGTGCTGAGTATACAGTGCTTATCACATAACGGTGTATGGGTAATAAATGTTATTTATAAAATGGTGCTTGGCAAACTGGTCTACTTATCAAAGATCAGCAGGAAACCAGGCACACACAGTATACATAACAGGGTATTTTGGCTGGTAACCTATTTCTGCTAGGCAACATTTGTCTCTTATACATTTTTTTTTTTTGGCTGTTGAGCTTGGCACAAATAACATGCAAAGCACATTATGTTGTATGGTGGTTCTGAAATGAACCATTGGTTCAATATCTTCACATTCCGATCTGTGTGCTGTGACGATCTTGTCTGTTTTTTATTTGTTGCTGTTTTAGGTGACAATGTACTTGTGAGTAGCTATGACTGCAAGTTGAGCTGGTTTGATATGGACTTGTCGGTCAGACCTTACAAGACATTACGCAACCACAGACAGGCTATCCGCGATGTTTGTTACCATCGTCGCTATCCGCTGTTTGCCTCGTCAGGGGATGATGGTTTGGTCATTGTCTGTCATGGTCAAGTCTACAAGTAAGTGTTTCATTTATCCATCAATAATATTTGGATGCTTTTTTTCATTTTTCACATGTTGTGATCTGTAGGCAGAATTATGCAGTCAGTGAACGCTACTGTCATCTTTCGAAGCTAATAGTCACTCAAAAGTCAAGATGACAACTTTGACCAATTACAGCTGACAACTAATAGCGACTAGTCGTATAATATTCATTTTTCTAAACCGATAATCATGGGTGGGCGGTGAAACGACTATTTCAAAAATTAGGATCACAGTTATGGCTGTCAAGAATCATTGACAACTATGTCACCCAGGCCCCACTACAACATAGAGCGCATTTGTGAGCCAACTGAATATTGTGTCATGGGTCATTTTTTTATTTTTTGCCAAAAAATAATTCTGGTCAAATGAAATTACTGAGCTACAAGATGCCTGGTTTAATGGAGATTTTCTAGAAATTCTGGCCCAGCTGACCAATCCGGAAGCTGAAATTTGCCATACATTCAAAATGGCTGCATCCATGAAATGCCTCACAGTGGACTCATTAAAAATGAAGCACTTGGCATACTCCTGGGTTTTTCCATGGACATCTTTAAATTTTCTTGATTTCTGACTGGAGGACACAGTCTATGCTGGTCAAATGTTTAGAGTAATAATAAAGTTGCATGGCCTGATTTTCACCAAAAGTATTTTTTTTAAAGATTGTTTCTTTCTGAACAAAGTTTGAAAGATGACTGTTTTAAAATAAAAAACATACACAAACTTTCACATGTGCCATGAACAATGCACATGTTACATGCAAAACTGTCTGTACATGGATGACGGATGTGATTTAATGTGAAATCCCAACAAAAATAAATGTTTAGTTTTTAATTAACTACCACTTTTTCATGCAATACCTTAAATGGAAGCTTATAAGTTTACTGAATCTATGAAACTAGCCGATTAAAATTTAAACCTAAATTTTCAGTTCAAATCGGCCAATAATTTGACCTCGCAACTTTAATTCCACCAACTTCATTATTTCAAATTCATTATTTCTTACCTCCAGTGACCTCCTCCAGAACGCCCAGATTGTACCGGTCAAGATTCTGCGAGGTCATCAGGTTACCAACAGCCTTGGGGTCTTGGCGTGTGAGTTTCATCCCACTCAGCCATGGCTCTTCTCGAGCGGCGCAGACAGTACAATACGACTCTATACATAAACCGCTTATTATTCTTAGTATGTCTTCAAATAAGTTTTGATTCTACTCGAAAAAAAACAAACATATCCTTGAAAGATGATAATATTGTGTCTGTTCTGTTTTCAGGGAAATTTAAGTGTTTAAATTTGGTAAACTAAGACACTTAGTATTTCTGTTATATCATCAACACTTGGATTCTTAATTCATTTTTTGTCTGCGATATCTTCACATACCAGATTTTCTTAGTTTTAACACAGTTGCCGAGTCACATAATTTTTGATGAAAACTTTCAACGTAACACACACATTTGCTTTTATGTTATCAAAATGCAAGAATAATATAAAATAATTATAAATTCTGTTCGATGATCGAAGGTGTGGTTTATATGCACAAACAACAGTCATCAAGAAAAAGTTTAATTTAAAACACCTTCGAATATACAAAACCGATGCTCATGATAAAGTAAAAGGTAAATTTTGTCTTCTAACTTGGGTCATTTCAGTCGATATTGACCCAATTTAGTTCATTCAGCGTCATCATCACCATAATCATGTTTGCGCCATTTTGGGAGTCAATGTCCCTGTGTGTCATACAGTGTACAGTCGACTCCCGTTATTACAAGCTCGCATGTTACGAGGTTTTTTGCCGGTCCCGAACTGCCCCGTGCGTGTTTCAATGCGGCAGTAACGAGAACACAGTTACAACGAGGTACTTTTGTCGGCCCGTTACGAGCATAATAAAAAACACAACTAAGGAAATACCTTTAACAGCCTGAAAATCGTTATTTATGGCTTGTAAGACAATCATAGAGGTGCTAACTGGACACTATCCCAAGCACGCAATGACTCATAACTGCAGTCGCGAGTAGGTTGTTAATTCCAAACTCCGGACAATGGTGGGATAAGGAGGCTTGCATGTTTCAAACAATGGAGCAGATTCCATACTAAGTCAGCATTCATCCAGTCATGTGAAATCTTCACAAAACATACTGACTGATCCATTGAGTTTTACAAGTGCTTGATGTGCATTTCTAGCAGAAAAAGCCCCACCGCAACTGAAAACTGAAAAATTTGCGCGATCAATATTTAATGCAACAGCAAGATTTCCCTGGTATCCCGCGTTAGCAATGAACATCAAGATTCTATTTGTTGACTGCTGCGACCAAAGTTTTGCTAAACAAGAACAGCAAGTTAAAATCTCAGACATTTGTTCAAGCATGCAAAATGTAAATTGATTTTATAAATTAACTTTCAAGCTAAACTAACTAATTTAAAACAGTTTTATTCGTGCTTGTTTGTGCGGTATTGTGCGGTACATGCACACAGTAGCCATGTGTACACGTGCACTTTGTGCATAGTGCATTGATATTACCGCGATCGGATATTACGAGAGTCGACTGTAGTGTGCATTTTAAGTGATGTAGCGTTTGCACGCTTACCATAATTTTTACCAGCAATTTGACTCCCAAAATGGCAAGTGTGGCAGACAGTATCAACTTGTGACATCAGTGCAAGGAGTCAATTCTCTGTTTTGTCTGAAAATAAAACCACATTACTAATCACTTCTGATATTGGCATGTCTACAAAAAGTTTAAACATTTCGATAGTCATTTCAAAAGAAAATAAACTGGACTAATTAACAAAGTTTTTTAATTAAACTAAAAGGTGTTCCAAAGAAGGGAATTATTCATCACTCAAGGAATCCATTTGTTTTTATTTATGTTTTATTATTTACTAAATACAGAATTGTAATTGTAGTTCAGTTTCTGTTTGTTCAACTCTTTAACCATGGGAAAACATTGGCCTCTTCAGTTATCATTTGACAAACACTCGCTGCATGAAATGGAAAAGCCAGAATTCACCGAGTGATTACATTCTACGAGGTTGTATATAACTCATACATAGATCCTTGTCATTTGAACATTTTTTCACAATAACTACGAAATAGACATAGAAATTTGCCAGCCCACACTCTGAATAATAAAACAAATCTCTTCTAAACTTTATGGACGACTCCATGTACACACCAACCTTACCTCAGGTGGGGACTATTATTTTGGAAACGACGCTGCGGAGCATCCTTTAATACATTTTGAGGTGTGTTCCTCCAATCAAATGACAAGAATCTCTGTGTGAGGTACAGAATAATGCAAGTAAAATTATTAACATTGTTATTACAAGAATCTTGATACACGTACATTTTAAAATAAAAACAACTCCCATGAGGAGTTGGAAATTGAATTTATATTGGTCTGTTGCCGTCTGTCAGTTTGAAAAAGTTTCAGTTTAAATTTGTGTTTTTAATACTTCTCTCAAAATGTATAAAAATCCATTATATACATATGCAAACACTTTTTATCCATTAGAGCTGTTTGGTGCATTCCTAACATATTTTGACACTGTTCTCCTTGCTTTTGTCAGTGTCATAGTTTTTCTGGTCCAATTTCAAAAACTTGATTCAATTTAACACCTGGCTCATTCAATTTAGTTTGAAATTTAATGATCAAACAGATCGGAAATCAACAATAAATAACAATCATTCTATTTCTTTATCTGGGAATTTTCAATGTATCGCACTGTTCGCAACATTTTCAAGTGAGTTGACCAACCATATTCAACTGCCAAAGTTGTGTATGGTGGCACAACTGTGCACAGAACTAACTGTGTATGCATTCCCTCATAGCTTATCTACCATTGAATGGTCAGACAGCAAGAGGGTTAAATTACGTCTGAACCAGCTGTAGGGGTTGATTGGTCATTCATTTCAACTTTTACAAACAATGTTTCCGCCTTTAAAAGGCCAAGATTTCTCAGCATAAATCATATCTGATGCCTTAAACCTGCAATGCACATTTTTCTTTCTTTATTAAAGAAACATACAATAGAGGCCCATAGAAACATGAAGAAATTAACCATGTGTGCCCGATGGTATAACTACTCCCTATTTACATTCCCTGAAAACCAGCACGTCGAGAGATGACTGCCCGATGGTATACCTACTATGTGCCTGATGGTATACATGTAAGTACTCTCTATGTACATGAGATGTGTGCCCGATGGTATAACTACTATGTGTGCCTGATGGTATAACTACTATGTGTGCCCTGAAAACCAGCACACCAAAAGATATGTGCCTGATGGTATAAGTACTCTCTATGTACATGCCCTGAAAACCAGCATGTCAAGAGATGTGTGCCCGATGGTATAACTACTTTGTATGCCCTGAAAACCAGCATGTCAAGAGATTTGTGCCCGATGGTATAACTACTAGGCATGTCAAGAGACGAGTGCCCGATGGTATAACTACTTTGTATGCCCTGAAAACCAGCACGTCAAGAGACGAGTGCCCAATGGTATAACTACTTTGTATGCCCTGAAAACCAGCACGTGAAGAGACGAGTGCCCGATGGTATAACTATACTCCCTATGTACATGCCCTGAAAACCACCACGTCAAGAGATGTGTGCCCGATGGTATATACTATGTATGTACATTCCCTGAAAACCAGCACACCAAAAGATGTGTGCCCAATATGGTATAACTACTCCCTATGTACATGCCCTGAAAACCAGCACATCAAAATATGAGTGCCCGATGGTATAACTACTATGTATGCCCTGAAAACCAGCACGTCAAGAGATGTGTGCCGATGGTATAACTACTCCCTAACCACCATGTCAATAGATTGACGGGTGTATCAGCAATATTTTTATAGATAACTATAACGTACAAGGTGGAAGGAAACAGAAGAGTAAAAAGTTAAACGATAAGAAAACCTACCAACAGTAGATGTCCCTCATAGATTGTGTTCAAACTTTCAAAGTTTGGGAAAACCCAGAGGGAAAAGAAAGATTGCTTTACCTATCAATTTCATTATTTCATGACACAATCCAACTTTTTGGTTACATTATACATTTCAAGAAGGCAAAGATTTTGAAAAGTGGACCTTGCAAGAAAAAACAAATAAAACTAAATTTTAAGTCATTTAAATTTTAAAGACCAAACAGTGAAAATGAATGCCCACCAAATGAATAAGATACAAAAAACATGATCGTTTGTCTCATGCGCCCAGATGTTTGCAAATTTGAAGAAAAAAAATCTAATTTGCTTGCATGCATGTGTAAAATTCTCATGAAATTTAATGGCTTTTGAAAAAATAATAAAAATTGTCCCGGAAAATGTTTATCACTGAGAACGTAATGGAGCTGGACCCTGTTAACAATACTTTACTTAAATATACAAATATATCTTTGAATATTTTGTTACTAATAGAGACACGAAAGTTACATGCTAAACAAAAAACATTTCTGTTTTTAGTACAATCTAAACATCCAGACTTTAATCTTGGCATTTAGGGACTTCCCAAAGTTTTCACCATTTACAAAGTCCGTGTACAACATTAAAAGATGTTAAAATTATTGACATTTCTACAGAATGAACACAAACGAATTGGGGGAAAACAAGGACAAATATATTAACAGGTATTCACATTGATTATGCTGTGTTTGTGTGTGAACAAATTGAGGACCTCTTCGCTTTGCTTCAGGTACCAAACCAATTGAGGTGTTGCTAAAATGGCAGAACAAAGAGACCCGATATACTGGGTCGACAAAAGCGTGTCTATCCAGATAAATTTCGGTCATTTTTACGGTTCAAAATTACTCAGTGTGCATGCGTATCCCCATGCACATAGTAAAACAAATTACATCCATTTCAATTCTATTCAAAGTCTATCAAATTCAAGTAGTTGTTTTTTTGTATAAAGGCACTTATATTTGTAATTTCCAACCTAATTTGATATATATTTTTTGTCTTCCAAAATTCATTGGGGGAAAAAAAAATAAAAATCATTTTCTCAGTGAAAAAACCCTGATGCCACAAGTTCAAACAGTGCCCTCACTGAGGTCAAACAAAGACCAATCATTTTTGTTGAGAGGTGTGCACTTTTATTGTTTGACCTCAGGGATGGCAGCCTATGCAAGGAGACTATGCTTTTTGCTTTTGGGAGATTATGCTTTTTTGTGAATAAATCAGCTATTACTGCTAGATGTGTCGTGATACAAATTACACTCAAATAATCGCTTGAACTTCGAACTTCTGACATCCCTCAAGGCTTGTGAATAAGGCCAGATAACCTCACTTGTTAAAAACTGCTCTAAATAAAATCTAACTCTATGTAAATATTTCAGTGATACAACTACATTTTCAAACTAAAAAACCTTGAAACATATTTGGTTTAAATGCTGTTGTTAAATAATGACATGTTTTTGCTGTTTTCTCAACAAGCAGACACTGTATTCAGCTGAACCTTTCACATGTGACTTTTATTGTATCTGTCTTGATCATTTTGCCTATAAATCAGCATTACTGATACAATTAAGACAAATCCGTGTCCCTACCTTCAAGTATGACCTTTTCTTTCGCCCGTTTTTCAGCGATTCTTTTCATCTTTGGTTCATTCAATGAACTGATGACACGCTGTGTTGATGGATGATCAATTCCCTTGAGCTGCACAGAAAATTGGAGCGAAAGTAAATGTGAAAGTTTTATTTCAACAATATTTCTATGACCTCACTCTAAGAGTAGATTGACTACAGTTTGCTGTTCGTTTACTGTAGATTTGTCCTGTTGTACAAATGTGGCATACTAGTATGATGGACAGGCTGCCACCATTGGCATTGTTGCTCATTATATTTGGCTCAATTGGAGGCAAGTACAAGTGATCCAATGTTTCAGCACACAATGGCAGATTCACAGCCAAGGTTCTGCAAATCACGGTAAGTGCCTACAACTTTCTCACACGACAACAACAAATTATGGATCTCATTAACAGAACTGTTGTTTTATTTCCTTTGTCAAGTCAGAGTTTCGTGTGCGCAATTCTGTTTCTTCAAATACTTTAGTTTAACTTAGTTTCTGGCTATAAAAATTATATCATACTGTTGGGAAAGTAAAATTTAATGAAATATATAAAAGTAAAATTAATTTAACAAATCAACAAAGAAAACCCGAGCATAAGACTTGACCTCTGTTTTCTCCAGTTAAGACCTTATGGCCAACTCTTTTATTCCCTTATTAAAATATAGTCTTCATTTGAGTTGTTTTTGATACTCACAAGACTTGCACAGTCTCTTGAAATAAAAATAATTGACCCTTTGTTACAATTCTAAGCCAGAATGCAGTTTATAAACACTATTGTTTTACATCGATCACTTCAATGATTCCAGCTCACCATTATTTTGGATACTTTCCCTCGTTGCCAATAGTCATAAGCTTCTTCAAGTTGCCCCATCTCCTCAAGAAGGATGGCCAAGTTGATGTGAATACGTGAACCCAGGATGCTCATCTCTCCACAGGCCTGCATAATTATCTCCTCGGCCTGTTTGTACAACTACAAGACATAAGAACATTTCATCAATGTAAGACTTTTAACATGACTGAGGGCGTCCCACTCATCGGTCCTTTTCCAATCTCATTACCGTAATCACAATAGACTCGCTGAGTGGGACGCCCGCTTATAGGCCTTTTCACAAAACTTATTGACTCTGTAAAATTTCAACATGGATAAAAACTGCTGCGCTTTCACACTAGCTGTGCAAGAAATCAGCTTTTGCGCAACACGTGTAACTTTCGATCCGTGTATCCTGCAATCGTTTCACACTGCAGGGTCTAACACGGATCAAAGTGTGACGTGTTGTGGCGCGTCGTGGTGCGTAGTGGCGCATAGTGATGTGGTGCGTAGTGGCGCATAGTGATGCTTTGCGATGGCCACGTCCACGTCGCGTCATCTCCGTGGAATTATCTCAATTGCCAACACGAAGGCTCCTCTTTTTTTTAAGCGGCGACTTTTCTTTACACGCTTAACAACTACAGTGTGCGGATGGCGCCATGCACACACTCAACACGGATCAAAAATGAACCGGGAGGTGTTCACACTATGGCTTACGACCTGTGTTGGAATTTTCGACACGGATCAAGATTACTCAACCCACCTCCAGAGCACGGTTGGTTTTGACACGGATCGAGCGCTACATGGATCGACACCGTGTTGAAAAGTTGTAGTGTGAAAAACTTTTCTACTGATTTCAGTTTAAGTAAAATGAATGGCATTACATTAAATTGATTACCTTTATACCTCTAAGTTTAGTCATGGGTCTTACCTTCAAGCCTAATTGTCTATTGTCATCCCTGCGCAACATGGCTTCGGTCATGATGCACTCTCCAACATGTTCTTGGTTTCCCAACTGTCGAAAAGAAATAAAAAATTAATTCGAATATTGCCAAATTCTCTACAACAAAAATTGAATCAGCAATGAGTTATTCCCAATATAAAGCAATATCAAAGAAACTATTCTGCATTTTTTTTTAAATAGTAATAATTTATTTTTTCATTTGAAAATTTATCAGGCAATACAGCAAACAATAGAAATACACCTTGGGGGAAAATAAACAGGGAAAAACAGGAGAACATGGAAATGAGACATACATGAGCAAAAAGAGAAAAATACAGATGCACCACTGAAACAGCGATGCAGGCCCCGAGGGAACTTATCTAGAGGGTGTCATGGCCGAGTGGTTAAGAGCATCGGATTCAAGTTCTGGTGGTTTAGTCATCGGGGTGTGGGTTCGAGTCCCGGTCATGACGCTTGTGTCCTTGAGCAAGACACTTTGCTATGATTGCTTCTCTTCACCCAGGGGTATAAATGGGTACCTGCAAGGGTAGAGGTTGATATTGTGTTTGAAAAAGCCTTCGGAGCGCCATCACGGCAGCCCGGGCTGTATACTCCCCAGGGAGCTGAGAAAGATTAAAAGGAATGTTATTGGCCCAATGACCAGGGCACTAATGTAAAGCGCATTGAGACGTTATTGTGAAATGCGCTATATAAGAACTAGTTATTATTATTATTATTATTATTATTATTTCCCACTGCATCCGCTCAATGGAAAAAAAATTAAAAATAAATAAAAAAACAAACAAAGTAGAAAAAGAAGACAAACACTGACCATTGACAACAACAAAAATACATGTGACAAAGCAAAGGGCAAGACAAGGCAAACTAGTCCATCAATGATCATTAACCACAACACTTCAATATGCCATTACTGCTTATTTTCTAGACATTTGATTACATTTTATGTAGCATTTTATGGATATTTTATGTATTTGGGCCTAATACATTTACTTACTTCCTGAAATATTTCCTTGGCTTCATTGATGCTGTCAAAAGCAAGATCTGTAGCTTCAGTTGCACTCATTGTATTATCACCTCGTAGGTAAATCCATTTCCGTAGACAAAAGGCCAGCTTAGTGAGTGAGGTGGCACGTTTAAACTGGAAGATGATCAAACAAAACTCATCACTTATTTTAACCCATCATTCAACTCAGAGTTGTAGCTTCTTCTCTTGTACCCAACAATGAATCAAATAGTAATAATAATAGCAACATTTATAGGGTGCCCTATATAGAAGCATGCAGGCAAGCTCTAGGGCACTGAATACAGTAATACAAAGAAATTGCACGGGTGGTTAAAAGCTTAACGGTATTATTTATGGAAAATTTAAAATAAATTAAGATAACTGAATTAAAACAATTAGAAAGTAAAAAGTTCAAATTTACATTACCACGTTTATACTACAAGTTTAAACATGGCCACACACTCTCCGAGTCCTCTCAACCAATCAAAATGGATAAACTGTCTTGGTATTTATGAATTATTATTTTGAAAAAATAGACAACAAGAGAAGTTGTGTTTGGTAAACACAATGGCCCCGCAAGCCAGTCCCTTTCTTGACACTTGACCTATAGGTGGTCCAAAAATAATAGGCTTTCGAGTTGATATGCTAAGTCCTTCTTGAGTAATGGTCTATGGTTGCATAAATTCACCCAACCTTACGGATTGGGTTTCTGGGGTCTTCCCCTTTTCTAAAGAATTTCTCACTGGGGACCAAGTTGAACAAAGAAAAACTTGTGGGTTGTTCCATAAAAGACACCTGCAATGGCCCTCCTGTAAGCCCACGCACACACCCAAGTGAGTAGGTATACACATTCAAACCGGGGACCTATAACAAAAGAGGACAATAGGTCCACGGTTGGGGAAAGGTCCACGGTTGGAAAACGTGTACAAAACCAATGGGAGCTGTTGCAAAAAAGTTAGAATAGGAGGTCCTCGATTGCAGGCGTATATACACTACGCCTGCAATCGTGGACCTATTGTCCCTCTTTTGTTTATACTCCCAGCTCCCATTGGTTTTGTACACGTTTTCCAACTGTGGACCTTTCCCCAACCGTGGACCCATTGTCCTCTTTTGTTATAGGTCCCTGGTTTGAATGTTTATACCTACTCACACATACAAGTGTGTAACAGCCTGCAATCGTGGACCCTCCTTTGTTCAACTCTTTGTGATAGCAACCATGGACCTATATTGCCCTCTTTTGTTATAGGTCACCGGTTTGAATGTGGTTACCTACTCACAAACACACAAGTGTGTAACACACCTGCAATCAGAGACCTCCTATTGTCCCTATTTCTGTATGTACATTAAATTGTTGACAGCTCCCACTGGTACAAACTTTCCAACTAGGGACCTTTACCCAACCAAGGACCCCATCATCCTCTTTTGTTATAGGTATCCAGTTTAAATGTGTATCGATACCCATACATTGTACATACCACACAAACACCCATGGATAACAATGTCAGAAACAGTATTCCCCTTCCATGGCTTTACCAAACACAGGGAATAATAAAACTTAGACATTTAAAGAAAACAGTAACAAGAAAGCTTAATAATCTGGCTGAAAGTCCTTACCCTAAACTCTTCTCCTTTGAGGTCCTTACCAAGTTCCAACGCCTTCATACGATGCTGTATCGCAGGTTTCAGATCTGGCATCATTGCTTTCACAATATAATTATGAAGCTGAACTTTCTGTTGGTAAAATGTGTCAGATATCAGACCTGGAGTTTCATCTTTGAGAGGGCAAGGCCATTTTCTATTTGCAAAAGGCACTTCCATTAGAAAAACTTAAAGTCAATGTGAACATTTTGAAGGGGCACCAAAAGGCCAAGACCAGGGGCATCAGGGACCATGACCTCCACGGCCTCTGTGTAATTCCAGACCTGAGATATGAATCAGGAGTACAGCCAAGTGACCTCAACCAAATGCCACCATAAACCACACCCAGTTTAAGCTCCTATAGACTGTGCAAGTCTCGCAATTAGTATTGAAAACCAGAAAGCAACTCAAAAACACTTTATTTTTCTGTGAAATCAAATCTTTTAAACTCTATATATACAAAAGTTTTGAAAATAAAAGTTACCCATGGCGATAAAACAATTTCAATTTCTAGATAATTCAAACAATTTGTGATTCCTAAAATGTTGAGCATTGCGCTTAGTCTCCAAGTGTGATGTGCATGATTAACATCCCAAAGGAGTTGCTTTGAGCATGAAAGTACAAGTTTTCTTCCAGGTTTTCTGCAATACACTGTGATGTTCTGGACCTGTCTTTCACATGATTTCCAATTAATCTACCGTCTTTTAGTTTCAAATTTTGTTGGTCAAATGAACCAATTTTTAAACAGTGAAACAAGCGAATTTTAATTAAAACACGAGGTAACACTATCAAATTATACTCCAAGTAATATATGGTGCACTTTTGACAGAATGCGCTGGGACACATAATATGAAATTGCAAATAAAAGGACCTTGAAGAACTGAGCTGACACAAAAACTGCTGTACAGGAACTAGGAATGGGAGCGCTAAAAGACTATTGATATAAAACCAAATGACGTTGGTTAGCTTACCGCAGTAGACAAAGTAGCAGCTAGGTCATATATAACCATCATGCGTTCCGGACGATTACCAAGCTCTTCTTCAACAGCAAAAAGCTTCTGCAGCAGTGAAAATCCACCTTTCAGCTGACCAGCCTGTGTACTGTCAGCACAAAAAGAAAACATTGGTAAAGTAGTTTGCAACAAGTTCTTTTAGGTGGTGGGTTGAAGCTTTAATTGCATGGTGTGGATAGCAGGAAGTAACTATAACTGGTAAATTTACAGGGAACAACAATCTCTTGCTGGAGGTGTGCATCCCTCCAGCCCTATTTAAGCTTCAGCAGCACCTCTTCTCAGAGCCAACACTCCTCCCGCAAGAGATTTACACATATAGGCTGTTTCTGGAATGGTCTGGCAGCTATTTGCACCACCTTACCTCTTCTCAAAGCCAACACAAAAGGGGTTTACACATAGTTGTACCTACAAGTTTACCATTTATAGTTACTTCAAAACAGTTCTTTGTTTTTGTTCTCTTTCACTTCAATCAGGGTTAATGAGTTGAGAGAATTTAGGTCGAAAGGTTTCTCAACTAAATGGGCAGAGAAAACATCTTCTTTATGAAATCTGTAGAGTGTTCATGTCACTGGAAAATCATTTATTAGATGAAAATACATTTATTTGAACCATACTGCGCCCTATAAACTTGTTAGCAAATGAGCACTTTCAGACAGGAGGGACATAACTGGAACCTCTGGCTCAAGTGTCACTTTCTTAGGAGGACAACAAATTTAAACTTTATTATTTGGAAAGCAATAATTACCAACGCATGGGCTTAGGAAGGAACAACAATTATCTACTGCAACCAGTCAGGTAAACATGGGTTAGCTGAGAAGTGGTGTGTGATTGTGGCCGAGCAGTGAAGAGCACTGGACTAAAGCTTTGCTGTTTTTGATCTGCTGAGTGAGGGTTCGACTCCAGGGAAAACCCAACCATTAATGCTGTGTCCTTCGGATGGGACATCAAACTGTAGCTCCCCATGCATTGTGTAAAGGTCATAATAGAACCCAGGTCATTTATAGACTGTGCAAGTCTCGCGCGCATTCGAACTTCCGGGACCATAGTGGTCCCAACCATATGGAGTTTTACGTGGGCGAGATTTTGTTTCGTCAATTATTTTAGTTTAACGTAGGTTATGACCTAGAAAAGTATAAATGTTGTTGGGAATGTAATACTAAGTGATAACGACATATGAAAGTAAAACCAATTCAACAATATAACGAAGAAAACCCAAGAATTAAACTTGACCTCAGCTTCCGGTTATTGCAAAAAATTAAGAATTTTGTGCTCGCCTCCGATCATAAAACTTACGTAAACGCTTGTTTTTGGATGCGCAATTATAATCGCCAGATGCTGTAATTGCAAAGCAAACCCTTTTCATTGCAGTCTATGGTTGTTGAGGCGTCAGCATCCTCTTTAAACTGCGATACGAGTCCATTTAAGACCCGTTTGACCTTCACGAATCCGCGTAAGGGGTTTCTAAAAAGTTAACATCAAATAGGCATCCTTGTCCCAGAGTTTTAATTTTTTTTTCAATAATAATATACACACTATTGTGATTGTTTTTTCAAAAGCTAAAACTTTTCATAAAATTGTAATGATTTTTTTTTGTTCTTCAGATTTTGTCATGAGATATAATTTAAAACAAAGATTTAATTTCAGAAATAAACATGTTCTTCGTTTGACGTGTTTTCTCGTTCGGATACGCGCGAGACTTGCACAGTCTATTGTCAAGAGGAGATTGTCCCTGTGTTTCTGACATGGTATGGTAGCAATATGTACAACCTCACCTTGACTTTCAAAGTGTTTTAAGTTAATAAGTTATGGTTGCTGCTAAGTCTCATAAATAATTCTGACCAATCTCCACCACATGATAGTTTGGCAGCAGGAGCGCATGTACACTATTATTTTAAATTTTAATTAAAAACTTCAACTGAATAGTATTTCCTTCATCCCCTCTAATGTTACATCCCCTTCCCATATCTCCCCCATCCTTGCTCCCCCATCTGTCCTTAACTGACTTACAACACTCGAGCAACTTTCTCATACAGCAGACCAAGGTCTTCCAAGTTGGCTGTAGGGTCATCTTTCATGATCTCAAGAGCCTTAAGGTAACATTCCTCCATTGTTTGTTGGGAGTCGGATGCCTGTGGATCAAGTAGATACAAAGTTTCACAACACAGCTTCCAAAAAAAGAAAATTTCTTTGTAAGAATTTCGTCGTCACAATGAAACCCTGACTAAACTAAGTAAAGACAACAAATGTTCTTATAAAATGTACCAGAATTTGTCCTTCCCTATCGAGAAATTATGGATTGTCTTTATAGTGAATAATGTAAATTTTTGCATCGGGGATAATGAATATAATTTTGTCTTCATAGTGAACACGCAAAACCTTGCCTCCCATGGCATATATAATGGTAAACAATGGTAGCAGCCTATCAATCTCTTGTAAGTTGTAACCCTTATTTGTGCAACAAAAAGACGAAGGTTTGGAATCAGGGATTACACAACAAAAACTATTGAAAAGGGAGATTTTGAGCATAACAAAGCCATAGAATAGTACATGTAGGTGCATGCCTGTGCACTTGTCCAGGGGCGTATAATTATAAAATGTCAACCAGTCAACCGACCCCAATCAAAACAGGACAATCTAAAGTTGTTTTGAAATGTTTATAAGCGTCCTATGTCAGTTTGAAAGAGTTTTGCTGAAAAAAAACCCCTTCATTTAATGCCATTTAGAATGTCTGCAAGAGTAGGACAATCTTATTGCATGTATGTGGTTCATTCAACATTTGAGAAAGACTCTGTCAGGGTTGAAACATCAGGCCATTACAACAATTTTGAACAAATCTGACAGAGTAAAGACTTTGATAATTTTTCTTAACAACTATTTAATCATGTGGCCAAAAACAAATTTGAAAGCAGATTCAAGTACAAAGAATATCATGTCTAATTCAAACAATAGTTTGTGTCCAGTGAAGCTAGACTGCTCGGCAATCATACTCCTCTGAATTCTTCTAAAATATGAATGAGCAAACACACCTGTCTCCAAAGAGTCAATAACTCTCCACTGAACTCTTCTACATAATAATGATGAAATACATTCCAGTCCTTCAAGAATTCTATCAAGCGCTTCTTGTCTTCGATCTTAATCAAGTGATGTGGGTATTCCTGAAATTTAACAAGACAGCTCAAAAGTTTATTTCTTTCTTATTATTCAGCAGTTTGTTTAACACATATACTATAAATATAAAAACACATCAATACCATTAACTCGCATACAGTTTGTCCTCTACAGTTTGCCCAGGAGAACAGCTATTTCCCAATGTATTATGGGATGTTATGGTTGTCAGGTTCTTGGTTGTCTCACAGCCCAACTAGATGACCCCGATTGATTAAGTTCGCCCATGGTATGTATGCAAAGCAGCAAGAATGAATTTGACTGTGTTTAAAGCACAATAGTGTTCTTGTCAGCTATTTAAAGGTCTTAAACTGCCCGTGCAATGCTGAGTCAGAGTGTGATTGTTTTTAGTCAAATGCTTTGGGGGAAAATGCCTCTCCGGTGTAAACCATAGAGGGCTCAGTATTGTGAATTACCCGTCCTTTGAATCCAGAGAACATACTAAATCAAAGGATAGTATCATAATTATGGATACTTTGTTTAGAATTTGCATTCATTTGAATTTTCAAGTCCAAACCAATAAAGTTTCTGTGATCCAGTGGAGATTACTTTGAATTGAAGTTCAAGCCGTTGTCGTATACATACAACCAAATGTATCCAATTTGGGGCCAATGAGTTATGACAATGCTTACCACAGAATGTTGCACTTTAGAAGGGAACAGTGGAAATTATAGATTAAGGTCCATGGATCGAAGCCCGGTTCAAACCTCTCAGGAATTGCAAAAGTGAAGTAAGTTTTAAGATCATTTTTGGACGAGTATATCCACAAGAGCATCAAAAAGTAGGATTTCTTTTTAGCTATATGAAAATATCAGCAATTTTTCTCAAAAGACAGACATATAAAAAGCCTGAACCGTCAGATGAAAGCCTGAAGTTTCTTTTAAATCCTGCAAATTTTAAGCTCATGCCATCAAGTCAATCTCCCCCTAATTAAAGTCCCACATCCTAAATCAGACTCAAATGTTCACACCAAGTAAGACTCTCATCTATAATGAAGACACCTACCTCTGCCTTACGCTCCAGATTTGTCACCCCTTCAAAATGATCGGCCAGTTTGGTATGCCACCAAGTGTAGACCCCATCTGAGCTGATCTCAGTGTTGTTCTGCTGACCATTGTCGAAATACCTGAAAATAAATTCAACCACAGCGGTGCAGCTTGGATCGGTATACTCTTGCATCATGAGATTTTATAAAACAATTAACTAAAGATTTTGTGCCCAACACTGATGTAGGATAACATGCCCTGAAAGATGCTACGTAACCCTAACTGAGTATTACTTATGGTTGCCCTGACTGCCTTGTTCAGTGAGTATTACTTTACATTGCCCTGAACGCCTGGTTGAGTATTACTTACATTGCCCTAACTGCATGGGTGAGTATAACTTACAAACATTGCCCTAACTGCCTGGTTGAGTTTTACTTACTTTGCCCTGACAGCCTTGCTGAGTGCACGATGATAGAAATCCAGCCTCCCCTCTCCACTGTCGCCAAACGGACGTAAAAATTGCTTCAAGGCACGAAAGACACGAGCCCATTTGTGAGCCGAAAGTGGACTTATGTCTTCCGACGTCTTCTCTCTGTTTTCTGCAAGAAAAAGTGATTTCTAATTTTTACTGTTTCTCTGCATTAAAATGAAAATATTACTTTGCTATCCTTTGCTAGCATGGTTTGAGTATACCTAGGTCATCCTCGAGTCTCCCATTGCTGTTCAAGCAGCTCATGGTGTCACTCTGGTGGATGACTCAAGTCACTCATGACTATCCTTCCCATGAAGCTGGGCATTGAAGGCACACATGGGTTAATGGTTTAACATTCATGTCAACAAATTTGAACTAAAAAGTAAAATATTTATTGCAAAAATAAAAATAAAATCCAGCTTTGATAATTGTGTTTTAAACTCAAGCAGTGCCCTGTTTCAGAAACGTGTAATGCCATGCATAAAATAACAAACCTGTGAACATTTACTACAATATACGGATAACATTTTACTACTGGATAAAATTTTACTACTTTTATTTACAGAAATTGCAAACAACTATTCTAGAAGACCGCAGTCAAGGCACACACAAGTTCACAGCTGACGTCCAGCTGAAATGTTTGTTTCAACTTGAGCTTTCCTTGAACTTTCACAAACGCCATTTTAAAGGCAGGGTGTACTTTTGGTTATTACTCCACAAGTTAATGACCATAAAAACTTACTTGGTTAAGAGCACTGGATAGCAATTGATATTAAAAAACATTGTTAGAAACGGACCCCCTTTGAAGTAACTTTTCACCAAAATGTTTGAATCTCAGAAAGGCTGCATGGCACAAAGCCTTTATCAGGCATCTGAAAGCATATTCTATGCAAGAAGAGTGTTTTTTCATTCATTATTTTCTTGAAACTTAGAGAATTTTTTGTCACAGGTTATTATTATTATTATTATTATTATTATTATTATTTATTCGGCATATCAAAAGTACAAACAAAAACAGAAAGAACAAGACAATACAAAAAGCCAATGGCACATGCCTGGAATTAAAAAAGTTAACTAAACAACTGTGACTCGAAAGCCTTCAACTCCGATGCCACTGGCTACAATTGCACAAGGAACAAAAAAATATAAATATAAAAATAGACATTAATAGTATTTACATATAAAATTACAAAATATTTACTGTATAAAAGTACATCAAGAGAAAATAAATTTAAAAAAACAAAGATTAAAATATTTATCACCCCTTAAAGGAATTATACAGGATTGGTAGCTGACAAAACAGTCGCAAACAAAGTTCATGCTTTGTGTGATCAACCACACACATGAAACAACAAACCCGTGAAAACTTCAGCCCAACTGGCCACCGAGGCCACGAGAAAACAGCGAATTAGAGAGACCCCATGTGCTCTCCGTCTCTCAAACATCGAGTCCATCATCACGCGCAATAAAAACCACTGCCTCACTCAACCCCCAGAAACGACAGCATCCCAGGCATAAACACTTCAAGGAACCCCCTCTACCATTTCTGGTATTAATTCTCACAAAATTCTCAGGTTTGTTAATGCATTTGTTTGGATACACCAAGTGAGGATACTGGTCTTTGACAACTACAAAAACTATATCCATCCTTTAAGGCCAATACACAGTCCAGGGAAAACAAATCACTTAAATTCAGAGTCTTATGTCAGTAATGTATACCTTCCTGTCCCTTTTCCATTTTTCCTGAGTTGTTTTCCCCGGGCATGAGGTTATCCTCATCGCCCAAGATGTTCAGGAGCTCTGTCTCCAGGAGTCCACGGCAGGAACATTCCAGAAAACACAGACTGGCAACCAGCAACTGCCCGCCATTCTCCTCCTCAAAGCGTGTCAAGACTTGCTCCAGCAGACTGCGACAAATATGGGGGGAAAACAAAGGAAAGCTGAGCCCAAATTTCAAGAAAGTCCCCACTATACTCAGGTTGAAAATCTTATAACTTACAAATGTACAATGAATCGGATTTTTTTTCCCCCATTTGGTATGAAAGATTGCTTTTGATATTTCAATTAAATCAACTAACAGACTTTTGAGATGTAATTATTAGGTGCCAGCAATTAATTGAAGAACAAAGAATGAGATTTGCTGCATTGTATCTTTGCAAACAAATTCCACAAACCTTGTCTGCATAGTGACATGACCTTGCCTTGTACAAACGGGAAGGCAACAATTATTTTGGAAACGATGCTGCGAAGAATCCAAAACATCCTTTCATTTTTATCCATATAGGACTCCTATATTAAATTTTGGAGCGTCGCAGCAGCATACATGGCTAAAAAATGGATGACACGTGACACATGTTCCACCAATCAAATGACAAGGATCTTTGTAAGCGGTAAATATTTATCTAATCAGAGACTTACTTGAGTAAACCATCGGCTAAGCTGTTGATCTTATCAGAGAGTGATTCAAATATACCATACACCCTCAGCTCCTCACATGCCACCGATAACCACAAAGGATTCTGGGAGGATTCTTTACTGAGTAGACTGGCCATCTGCTCTGCGTCAAGACGCTTCTGATAATTTCCCAGAGTCTCTTGAACAATTGCCTGATTATAGAAACAACAAAACCAGTCGTTTCACAAATTGTATTTATCCAAACTGCATAAAGCACAGCTTGATCTCACCTGTTTTTCTTCTCAGGACCACCACTTCTCTCTGGAAGATATTACTGCATGATTGTCTCCTGTAAACTACATTACTATTTCTCACTTTCTTCACCATGCAGAGCTTCAAATCTGACTTTAATGTCAACATTGTCCGATGAATTCTTATTCTTTGTCGCTGTGCTTCTTCTTTGCCGGATATAAATAAACTGATAAGATAAAATAGAAGTGATCGAACCTCCCTGGATGACATGTCCAGCGGAGTGACGTACACCTCCTTGGGCTTGTTGGGTCGTGAATGCAGCGTCTGATGTTGTGGTGTCTCGTCAATCATGGAAAAGATGCAGCGAATCTGAGGACCAAGCTTGCTTGGTAACCAATTCAGTACAGTTGCCTCCTTGCATTCATCAAACTGAGGAGGAAAAACAAAGTTGCATGGCATGGTCTGATTTAAAAAAATTACATTTTGAAAGTAGAAAAAACTCACTTTCAATTGGTTTAAAGTGCCATTGTATTTGATACCATTCCAGTGGGATTTAAAAAAAATTTAAAAAATCTCAAATGACAGCACATTTCAAAAAACATAAATCTGTGAAATTTTGTAGCAATAGAGACAAAAACATTACCTGATTGAGGGCATCTATGATGATGATGATAGGCTTGGTGTTAGGGTTGGACAGCACTGCATAAGTAGTTTGACATGTTGACTCTAGATCCTTAGGCATTGTTGTATCCTGACAATCAAACAATTGATTCCACAATATGTTAGTATTGACCAGAGGTATAATTTTATTTAATTAGGCCTAAAAATATATTACACTTGTCATTAAATGTTATGTTTCATGGAGATTGCGCCGTCTGATTTTTATCAACTTTTGATATACAGAAACAGGCACATCTCAAAACTTGTTCAGCTGTTACTTTTACAACTCTTTGATTTATGTGAAAATTATGGCACAATATGTAAAATTTCCCACATTGGCCAGTGTAGCATCTTGCCTGCCACATATAGGCCTTGGAATGCACAAGGTTTCTCTTTTTGTCAACAAAGGTCACAGATCACATTGAGTCATCTCCCTATTTTGTCAATATCTTTGATCGGAGGTCAGTTGTGAAGCCTGGTGTTATCCCTGACTGCACGACAGTTACAGGTTAAATGGCTTCTGACTGGAACCCCCGAAAAAAGATATTGACAAAATAAGGAGACCGCCAACATTAGTGCTAGATGGCTCAGTTGGTAGAGCGCCAACACATTAATCTGGAGGTTGAAGGTTCAAAACCCGCTCAGTCAATTTTGTTTTGTTTCAAATCGTTTTATTGCCCAACAAACAATGAATAGTCAAAACCTTCATCACAATCCTGATGTTACGTCTTTGCTGACAAACAAATGCATGTCATCAAAATAGTCTGGCAACAATCTATGAATGACAATCTGCATTACAATGACAACTGCCATTCAGGAAATCAGACTTTAATAATGGGTTTAATATGAAATTGAATGCCCACCTGAACGTGCTCAAAATCCATGGCAAAACACAAACCGTTTGTCACTGTTTTCACTCAAACGCAACAACCAAATCCAATCCTCCACAGAACTAAACTTACATTGACTTCTCCAAGCTCCCTTAAGAGGCGTTTCAGAGTTGTCTCAAGATTTGGTGAACCTGGTACAGCACCAACAAAATGGTAGAAGACATGCCATCCTTGCTCCCCACCCCTGCCATGAGAAAAGGCATGGATAAATATTTTAATGAAAGCTAATTGTTAGAGTAGTGAGAGATTTAAAGCTTTGCATGTTGTAGAGCATAGAGCAAGGACCAGTAACTTGCTCTATGTGTAGAGGTCACTGTTTTCAGGAAGGGATCAGCATGTAAAATTGCATTCACAGAACGCTTTGAAATAATTGCATTTTAAAATGTGCTTAATTCGAAACTAAAAACTCTGCTGTATTCAAACTTTCTTGTGCAGTTCATAGTGCCCTGTGTTTTTAGCTGCATTTATGCAAGGTTGCAGTAGATGTTAGTGAGAGGAATAAAACAAAACCAGTTTACCCTGGTATTTCTTTGGTGAGTGCCTTTGCTACCGTCACATCAGCTACCCTGGCCATAATTGAGGATTTGCCAGTCCCAGGACCTCCTAAGAGTAGCAAGGGAACATCCACACCTATCCCAAGTATGTGCTCTTTCATCTGTATGAGATTCACAAATAAAAATACCGTTCAAATGAAGTTTCCATTTTACCCTTGTGTTTATCGCTGTAAAGGGTTAACGGCAAACAAATATTCGTCATCCCTGATTCAAAAATTTCATAAATCCTAGAGAAAGCCTTTCTCTATGCATCAACTAAATGATAATTTATCAAAATACATAAAGAGGCTAGTAACTTAATAAAGGGTGTGTACAACATTGGTAAGAATGAAAATATAAATGTTCACAGATTTGCACATAACTTACATGGTATAAAGATGGTCATGGTGGAAAACTTCCCTTAAAATAGTTTTGCTTGAAATGCCATAGCTTTTAGGAAATTAGTAAAATAATAGTCTTTATCCTGCAGGATAAATTCCGATGTTTGAAAAGAAGTTAAAATACATAAGGGGGTTTTTCACTGTTTTCTCATGACTCCGAAGACCGATTGAGCTTAAACTTTCACAGGTTTGTTATTTCATGTTTATTCTCTGAGGACACAAACAACCACAACAGTACACATTGAGTTGGCTTATTGGTATCAGCTTCGAGTGCTGTGTTTATTCCACCATGTCACACCACATTGGTTAATTACCAATTGGGCAAAAACCAGCAACTACTTAATTAAACACATTTTATTTGAAAGTAACCCCCAACAGACTTACATGAATACCGGGCCCGGATTACTTGGCAACGTGACAAAACTAGCCACTGTGGCACCACTAGGCTGTGAGTGTCGATTGAATAATGTATTTTATCCGCAAGGGATAAAATGAAATATGTTGGGTCACATCAAGTGTGGATACAGGTCTTTGGCAATTACCAATGTTGTACACACCCTTTAAAGTCACTACAGACTGATGAGAGGTGAGAACCTGTACAAAAAGATATCAATTTGTTAATATAAAAAAAGGAGAGCCTACCTCTTCCAGAATGGTGGTCCTACCAAAGACTGAGGCACTACGGTTCTTCATGAAGGACTGAGGACATAAAAAGGAAAACATAAAAAAGAATTACGTGAATAGTATGAAAGACAAATATTTCACAGAATGTGTTGTTGTGTTTTTCTACATACTCGAACTAAGTATCATAAAAATTCAGAAATGAACTGAAATTCTTTGTAGAAAATCAGACAGACAATTTATTTCAGTCATCGAATTAACATTTCCATAAAGGGATTTCAACAAGACAGACTGTCACCAGACTGTTGGGTGTGTAACTGGCTCAAGGTGAATGGACAATGCCTGAAGGGGCAGATTCTATTGTGGATCAGTCTTTCTTATCAAATGAGATGACAAACCTCATGAGCTTCTTTGGCTTGTTGGTAAGGGTCCAGAATACCATCTTCAAGAGGATACTGCTCTGTGATCCTCCTCTGAAAGAATTCATACACCATCTTTCCTAAGGTCTTCTCTAACCCTTTGAATTCCACCTTTCCCTGTTCATTGACTCCGTCAAACTCACAGTTGAAGAAATTCACTTGGTCTTTCTGAAAGATTCAAATAAAAAACATCACTCTTATTGAAAACTTTCCTCAGTTGTGCAGATTGTTTTTAAAACATGTACATATTGTTTCCCTGCTGCCTATAATTTGTCCCACAGTTCAAGTTTACATGAATGGGTTTCTTTAAATTCTCTACGCTTTCTTTGTCAACCCCTTTGTGTAGCCCGACCCTCCAAAAAATAAAATGAAAGGATAAAAGAAATATTAATGTGGGGACTCAGAAGTTAAGTTTTTATATAGATAGGTTGCAGTATGACGTAAGTCGGCCATCTTTACGGGCAATTTGGAACACACAGTCATGCGTTACGCGTGAGAGCGGCGTGCAGCATGCGCACATTTCACAAAACTCATTGCATGATTGGTTAGTGAATGACGCGGCTGCGTTAATAATTTGAGCGCTTGACGTGCCTGCAAGCCAAAATGTGATTTGCCCGTAAAGATGGCGTCTACTGGGAACTATCTATAGAGTGTTCCTTTAATCTAGTTGCGGGAGTTCATTCACAAATCCACCTGATTGAACTCATACAGCTTAAGGTAGTGCATGTTCATTGTTTTAATCAAAACCTTATAATTACTGTGGCTTATTATTGTGTAATTGTTTATTCTGTAATTATAGTGGGTTTACGTCAATAACCACATTAAGTTTCTTTTATGGATATAAAATTATCATTATTCTATTCAATCATCGCACCTGGCGCATTGATATCTCAAGGGGTATGTAAAGTGGTCAGTCCACTATGGGCCATAGCGTGAACTTGAAAGGCACTTGGCCGTAGAAGTTCGAGGATGACGGTTTACGATTTATTTTAACGTGTTGAATCGGTGTATCTCCCTCCTTGATAGGGAATTGTGCGAGGAATCTCGTTGAGTTGTTTATGTGCAGGGTGTCGTGTTGGCCTTAGGGGCGATGTGCCACTACTGATGTGCTAGTTTCGTTTCACTCACTACCTTGGTGTTGGGGATTTGGATATTTGTATAAAGACACAAATACTATATGGAGATGGAGGAATAAAGAATAAGAGCTCCTTTTATTGAATGAGTGTGTCGTCAGAGTTAATTGTCCCCTTGCCGATGGAGTAATCCGTCAACCCAGTGATGACTGCTACCCGTGATCACTACCCAAGGGTTTCGCCCCTCGTGTGAATCCCTACATTAATAAAAACCTGACTTGTTTTATTTTTTTACTCGCTGGCAGTACTATAGTGAACCAGACTTTTGAGTAGACTGCGTGATTTCTCACATAGTCTTCATGTGTTTGCAAGAATGTTCCACTTCAATCTCCAAATGTTTTCAAGTTCTATTTTTATAATTCAACAAACTTATTAGTTACTACAGTAGGCCTAGCAGTGTTACTTAGCTGGTGCAGTAAGCTGAAAATGATTGGAATGAGAAACCACATGGTCAAGGTCGCATTTGCGTTTAGTTTTTGCTTTATGGGGGGGGGGGGCGGTCGAGGAGAAGGGGAGATTATTCGAAAAAAGGAGAAACAGCATTTAAATCTTAATCTGGATCTACAATAAGCCAGATATCGATCAGTTGAAGAAATCTTACCCCAAATCGTTCCTTCAGCATCTGCTTCAACATCTGCAGCTTAGAAGGAGCAATGGGATTAACGTCTACAAAATCTTTGTGATGCTCTTTAGGAACATCTTGTAGAAAACTGGAATCTCGTATCATAAACAACGCTGGAAATCAATCCAAGATAAGATCTTTATTTACTTGTTTTTTTATTTAATTGTTACATATTCAACAGCAACAATAGAACCAATATCAGGATGAATATATGAAACAAGAAGAAATGTTACGTTTTAGGTTTGGGAGGACAACCTCAAATGGGAAAATCTCATGCAATCAGGTAGAGACTGAAAACTCTATACACATGAACTGCTCCTTGTAGTGGTGGGATTCAAACTGGGGTCCAGCTTGATCCCAGCCTGATGTTGTTGGAATAGTAAGAGAGTGATATGGTTGGGTTCTTATAGTTAATATCTCACAGGCACAGTAACTTTCTCTTCTGGAAGAGATTGCTCCCGAAAATAGCCCAGGGTTTATTATTATCAATGTTGACAGTTTGTCCTGGTCAGGATGAAAATAACTTACGCTATTCCCATATCAGATATCCAGAGACTTAGTCTGGTTACGCAATAAACTTTCCTATAGTGAGGAAGTTTTCAAAACATGAACGTTAATATTATATTGTATATACTACGCAAAACACTCAAACACAATCGGAGTATGCTGCTAGTGTAACAAGTGAATACAGACCCATGGGCATGACTTTAAATTGATACAGGCCATCACCAGTGGTGAATGCGGTTTTTTCACGGTCGTCAGGATGGACTGCTACTTGCCAGTAACCACTGGACATATCAACAGTTGTGAAATAGACTGAGCCAGATAAGGCATCCAGGGTATCATCAGTACGGGGAAGTGGATGGGAATCTTTAATGGTCACTTTATTCAGCTTGCGATAGTCAACGCAAAAACGATAGGTACCGTCTTTCTTTTTGACCATGACAATCGGGGATGACCAGGGGCTGTGACTCTCCTCTATTATGTCATTCTCAGCGAGGGACTGGATTTGTTTGTGAATTTCAGTCCTTACGCCAGGGGAACTACGGTAGGCGCGTTGACGCACGGGGGAGGCGTCACTAGTGCGGATACGGTGGGTAACCATATCTGTGCGACCATAATCATGGGGGCTAGCGCTAAACACATTGGAATACCTGCGAAGGAGAGTCTCAAGTTCGCAACGTTCAGATAGGGAAATATCTGCCTTAGATAAATCTACCGGGGGAAGAGGGGAGTGTGGGGCAGAGGAAACCTGTGCTGCCATGGGAGGGGATTCATCTAAACTGTATGCACAATTGGGACCCTTCAAAAGCGAATAAAATTGGCCAATACGGGTTCCAGGGTATAGTTGGACGGCATCTATTGTGGGGTTCATAATGCGAATAGTAGTACGACCATGGCATACAGCCGATAGTGTACGGGCCATAGCAAATCGAGCGTTATGAGTACCATAGCTGGGTTCAAAGACACCAGTATAGCCATTAGGTACATAACCATGTATTGGGGAGTCAAGAGCAGCTGAAATGTTAGTTTCAGACTTGGCAGGGAGAGTGATAGGGGACAAAATATGAACATTACAACAAGCGGGAATATCCCGAGGAAAGTGCACGAAGGGAATGGACTGATCGTGAAATTCAGTGGTGCCCTTTCTCAGATCAATTATCATGTTATGGGCACAGAAAAAGTCCCACCCAAGAAGAAAAGCCTTTGAAACACCACGTACAACTTGGAAAACATGTGACACTGCAAAAGTCCCGATTTTTACGGAAATAGGTAGTTGGCCAAGAGTATCCATGGGCTGACCAGTAACTGAGAGGGTATTAACTAAAAGTGGTGTCAGGGGTGTATGTGCAAGTTGAGGGATTTTCATGCGGAGTTCCTCACTGATGATGGAAACATCAGCACCTGTATCTAAGAAGGCATGAACATTGGTGCCCTCCACAACGACAGGGATGAAAGGTTGGGGTGATGGAAGGGGGAAAGGGAGAGAAGAGCACACGGGGGGTGTGTTATCTAATGATCGTGGGGGAAGTACATAACTTGGGACCACTGGCGGAGTGGTAGTTAGGGAAGGGTCCGTTTTCCTAACTACTGGTCGTTTCCCTGGTTCTGATGAGTAGGAGTAGGTTTGACATCAGAAGTGAATGTGACGCGACGAGGACTAGGGCTAACTGATCGAGCAGGAAAGTGATGGGAGTGGCGGCTTGGGGAACGCCCGCGGCTGTCATGGCTGTTAGATTGGTCATAGTTACTGCGCCTATCACGGCTATCACTGCGTGTATGGTTATTGCGTCCATCGCGGCTATCACTGCGGGTATAGTCATTGCGCCTGTCACGGCTATCGTCACGGTATAGCTGTTGCTGCCATCACGGCCACCAAAGCGGTCACGACTAGTTTGGTGGTAACGAGTATCGTGGCGGTCTCGGCTATCAGGTCGACCACAGTTAGGGTAACGGTCACGGCTTGGATAGCGGTCACGGCTTGGGTAGTAACGGTCACGGCTGGTGATATAGTGATCATGACGAGAACGGGGATGGGGGCTGTTGGAGCGGTAGGCACTGGCACGAGTAGGAGAGGGAGAATTTTGGCGGTGGCGGGGACCATTTGATGGGAGATTGTCCAACTTTAAATCAAGCTTCTGGAGGAGGGCCAGAAGGGAATTTTCGACTGAATTAACAGAGGGGGGAGAGGCACCACAAAAAGTGGGGATGGCTGAGGGAGCAATGGCAGAGAGAGGGGGGTTAGTGGGGGTAGTTAGGGATAAGTCAATGCGGCTGGCATCATGGGCGCGCTCGACCTGAACCGCAATCCGCAGAGCAGCGTCCAGAGTTGTCACACCCTGTTCGTGAATCTTAAGTTGTAGGTATGGGGACAGCCCGGCGACAAAGCGGCGGAATTTTTCCCCATCTTTGGCCTTTTTGCCATAGTCTGGAAATGCCTCTAAACACAACCGAGTAATTTCGGCACTAAAAACCTCAAGCGGTTCATTTGGCAATCGAGGGCGAGCATTTATGCAGCACTGAAACTGATGTATGGATTGATGCTTGGTAAATACTGCACTAAGGGCCGCCTTTACCTGATCATAGTCTGCTTTGACATTGTCGGAAAGTGCATCCCACAGTGTAAAAGCAGCACCACTCAATCGAGTGGGTAATAAGGATGGCAAGAGGACATGGGCGGGGTGAGCATGGGAGTTGGCTTTAACGGCCACCTCAAATCGCCGGCACCATAACTTAAACTCTTCCTTTCCATCACCGGCAAAAGGGGCCGGGAGTTCTGCCTTGATGTAAGGAAGCTGAGGAGCAGCGGGCAGGGTGGAGCTAGTGGGTGGGCTGGGTGGCGGAGACATGACCAAGCAGAAGGTAACAAATGAACGATAGAATATTGCGATAAATAGTACAATAATAAGAAATCAACAGGAACTGAGCGGAAACAATTAAAACATGTGAATGGCCAAAATATGAAGGGGAAAAAAATTTGCAATAATAAAGCCCCCCAAAAAAATAAAACTACACATACAAATCAAATTTGTTAAAAGGATAGTCAACTAGGCAAAGAGCGGAAGAGTAGCAGACCAAAAAGTAAAAGGACCTACTACAGATACAAAGTACTATAATAGCATTGGTGATGAACTATAGTATAAACGAACAACTTAAAGAACACACATCAAAAATGCAAAAATTTGACAATGACAGTATTAGAATAAACAAAAATAATGGAACTTGCGTTGCCTGCATGGGGTGGAGCGGAAAGGACGGTATACAACAGCCGAAAGAGTTACTTTGTCAGTGGAAAGCGTCCGAAGAAACGAGCAGGAAAATCCGGAAAACTGGGCCAAAGCTCCACTTGAAAGTACAGTCTAGACGATGCAGAGGGGAGCAAGTGAAGGTAACGAAGAAAGCAAAAGTCTGGAGTCAGGAGCGGAGAACAGTCAAACAGGATACCGAAGATCGGAAGAAGAAACACTGCAAAAACACGTAAAATTTGAAAAACGTGCTGTGTAAGATGTCAGCTTGGGCTGCAGAGCGGTGGAGTGCTGAAGAGCGTGCTGGCTACTGCAGGGCAAGGAAAATAGTTAAAGAAGACGAAAACGTCCACTCCAAAAAGAAGGCGTTCCGGGAAGTCCGAAGAAATGAAGAGTCAAACTGGCAGGTAAAGTCTGAAGAAAAGCACAGGAACAGTTCACACGAAGAACACTTCAGGGCTGGAACACTGCAACAGGAAATGAAGAACACTGAGACAGAAGCGAAGAGCAGCTAGAAGAAATTCAGCGAAGGCGGCAGCAACCAATCTGGGACCAATGGATGTCTGTACAGGTGGAAGCACGGCCTTGTTATAGATGGTGAAGACAATGGACGCAGGAACAGCTCCAAAAGACAAGTGAAGACGAGCAAAACAGGGTACTGAAGATGAGCAGGATGGGCTAAAAATGTCAGCATGCGATCCACTGGCTCTTGCGAAGACAGTCGGTGAAGAAAATAAGTGTTAGAAAATGGTAGGCTCATTCGATGGTGTCGGGCAGGTAAGAAACCGCTGCTACCAAATGTAACAAGTGAATATCGATGTTACAGGGTATTGGCCGATAGATGCAGAAAGAAGATACACAGAGACGTTCTTGAACTTGGCTATAGAATACAGGCGATTTATTGTTCTATCCTGGGCTGGTAATTCGTACAGAACGAAGAGTGTAGATAGAATTTGAGAAAACTGGATTGGGCCACAGTGTACAAGCATGTCCCACTGAGCTAACCAGATAAGCAGAGAGTTCCCAGATTTAGAAACAATTGACATTATATAGGGAATAGGTAAGCCTTGGTCACTGACCAGCTATTAGTGGAGGTCAGTGCAAGTCCACTGGTAGGTGATTTATGGGGTTGAGTCCTTGGTCAAGGAACTGGACGGAAGCTTGATAATTGGGGATAATGGGTTTTCTTGAAACTATAATTAATGGTGATGATAGCTAGATTCAGGGTTTACACTAGCTCTCAAGTGTTGGTTTATTCTAAGAGCTGAAAACACTAAAGCTACACTAACTTTGAACTTAGATAAGGAACAGAACAATCGTTGGCAAAATGGGTATTGGTACGCCTACTCTACCTTTGAACAAACATGAGGTATAGTATTGGTATTGTTGACAACGCTGCTGTATATGTGTACTCTCTTTGAAGCAAGATAAGGTACAGCAATGGTAATGCAAACAAAGTTGATATTGGCATACTGATCGCTCTCTTAAACTAAGATGAGTTGGTATAGCAATGGCAATATTGGTATAGCAATGGCAATATTGGCATTGTTGACAACGCTGCTGAAGGCTCTTACTGGTAATGCTCACTATCTTTGAACCAATTGAAAATAAACTAATTAAGATGGTTAATGCTGACAAAATTGTATGCTTCTACCATGTCTACAAGCACAGCTTTCTTAGATCATACATCATACAACAGATCATACAACAGTCTTACAGAACATTTATAATGTATTGTTACACTCACAGTTGAAATTGTCTTTACGGTAAGCACCGTGCATGATCTCCATTTCTGTGACAGACAACCCTTGAATCCAGCGGTAGTCAGTACGGATTGATGGTGGCACCTCAATCTGATTAGGAATCCAACCACAACGTTCACTGCCATTAAGAAAAAAGTATGTATAAGTTTAAAGATAAGTTCTAACATTACAGTTTACAGATCTCCATGATCTTATGTTTCGCTTTGTGTTTATTTAGGGAAAAGTAGCATTTTTTTAATCTTTAAAAAAAAGTTGTTTGCAAAATTCACTTGTGCTTGTACAAGTCCAGCAAGCTTATCGTGTTCTGACTGTGCGTTATTGCCCCGATGCAGTAATCACGTCAAACAAACATGCAAAAACATGCAATAACCTATTTAAATTTGATCTATCTAAAGATTCAGTGCATTTATTCATTCCAAACGAGAGTCCAAATGTGACCTGTTTGTAAAACTTGACTTCTGGAATATCAGTGGAGACAAACTTGTCGACTATTGGCTCTCGAGTTGTGACAAAAGATGCAAACACTGTCAGAGGAGGAAAGAGAAAGATAAGGAACTGAACGAATAAAAACAGAAGAATTAAAACAGAGGTTAGAAAAGTACAGTAAGGATCAACAAACAACTGATACATCAGAAAGAGTACAGTAGAATTCACTCCAGTTCTGAGTCTTGTATTTTAAGAGAGGCTCTACTATCAAACTCAGTTTTGAGAGTATCAAATAAAATGACACTTTACACCAATTTAACTTGAAGATAGAACTTGTAATATTTGTTCGACTTTCACATTTAGTTTCCATGTGAACATACAACAAATTCCAAACCATTGTTGTTAATATGATTTTGATATCATAAATGAAGGATTTTTGGGGCATGATTGGCAGCAGATTGCGTCACATCAATTTTTGTAATTTGTAAATCCCTACAAGATGCTATAATGGTCCCATAAGTCAAACATAGCTCTGCAATACCTTTCCTAAAAACAATTAACGCTTTGAGATTCCTGTCACATGTGATAAAGCCTAGATAATAGTAATTGCGCATTTTTGTTATTAATTATTTAATTATACATTTTATATTTTAAACGTATAATTGCTTCATATTTATTTTCTGTGAAAATCTCCTTGTCTATTAATTCCGTAATGGTTTGGTTTGGTAACGTAAGTAAACTGTTTCACATTGGTAATTGTCAAAGACCAGTATCCATACTTGATGTATACCCAACGTATACATGAAATAACAAACCTCTGAAAAATTAAGCTAAATTGGTCTTCGGAGTCAAGAGAAAACGGTGAAAAACACCATTATATGTTTTCACTGTTTTCAAACATCGGATTTTATCACCAGTGATAAAGACTATAGGCCTAATTTTTTTACTCATTTCCTAAAAACTACAGCATTTCAAGCAATACATTTTCAAGGGAAGTTTTCCACCATGACCATCTTTGTACCATGTAAGTTATGTGCAAATCTGTGAATATTTTTATTTTCAATCTTACTAATAATGTATACACTATTTAACTTGAAGTAAAACATTTCCACAACTGGGCCTTTAGCTGCCATTTGATGAATAAATGAATGAGAGTATATTTATCACTTTTGTTTTCGATGAACTCCTAAACACCATCACAAAAAAACCTATTCATCAAATAAAGCAAAACAACATTTGATTTGAAATGATCAGAATGGGAACGGGGTTGTAATGTGTAAGTAGACACTGTCGTACCTTGTTAGATTCAGGAAGAATGGCATAACGTTATCTTGATAACATCTGTCAATTTCACCCAGACATGTCCGTAGTGTTTCTTCTGTTGTAGTGTCCTTTGGAATTCCCTACAAAAACATAACGAAAGAAAACAACCATTTTATACCAATGACTCCTGACTAATTACAAATTTAGAGAGGAACCCACACAACAGAATTGGTGACGGATAAATTTTCAAAAGCCGGGTTGAACCAGTTTGAACCAAAACAACTTCAAAGAAAGTGTTCTGAGAGCATGCCCACATGAACATCAGAAAGAACAGCTTTACATACAGAGTAGTTGACCACTGGAACATGCTCCCCAAGACGGCAGTAGAAGCAGCATCGATCATGCCCCTCAAAGGTCAAATTGATGATTTTTCTCAACAAAGTACGACAAGTATGACTATTAAGTATGACTATTAAGCAGACAGCATAGCTATCTACATTCATGTTAAGGATGATATCTGTATTGTATGACATAATATCCCATGCAGTGGATTTTGAATGAAAGAAGGTGGGCATTATAGGACTACGTCTTAAATTAGAGCCCGTGAAGACAGGTAACTACAGGTAACTACAGGTAACTACAGGTAACTACAGGTAACTACAGGTAACTACAGGTAACTAAAGGTAACTACAGGTAACTACAGGTAACTACAGGTAACTACAGGTAACTACAGGTAACTACAGGTAACTACAGGTAACTATAGGTAACTATAGGTAACTACAGGTAACTACAGGTAACTACAGGTAACTACAGGTAACTACAGGTAACTACAGGTAACTACAGGTAACTACAGGTAACTATAAGCCTTATATCTCATTGAGATTTTATGTTTGTTGCCATGGCTACTCACCCATCTGAGGTCACAGTCTACAAGATGAAGACGTTTCTTCTCACACCACACACGCAGATCGGGAAATACCTTTTGGTAAAGATACAAGAAACAAATCTTTTAAAATGTTTTGTGTGCCGTACAAGGTGTAACATAACCAACCAATATACGTCAATTCTGGCAAATATCATTTTGGCAAATTAGAACTTGGTGTAAACTTACAATCAATTTAATATCAAGGGAAAGCTCATTTTAACAATAGATCTTATGCACTAATTTCATCACACCGCCATCTTAGTGGTAACAAGATGATGAAACAATGGAATGCAGATCTTTGTACATTGGGCGCACAGGATGGACCATTTGAGCTAGTGACCTCCTTTTGACCTCCAGCCGAGGGCGCCCTTATCAAATGACATCATGTGCATAAGGTCTATAATAAAAATATTAGGCTCTTATTTGTGTTTTTTTAAACCAAGAATCAAAGTTCCTTTCACTATCCTTTTCATCAGGCCTAAAAACATTCCTGAAACCACATCTCAACTCCTTAGGAGTATGCAGCACCGGCAGGCCAAATGGTATAGGTTGCTAATCATTTACACAAAAAAGTTGGATTCACTATAAATGTTTTAATTTTAATCCAGTTTGGTGGCAATTACACTCAATTCGAACACCGCCTAAATTGACCTCTTTGATCAGTATTTCCCTCTCGGCGTGGAAGTCTCTGAACGTTGATGACACAAAGATCCTGACTGTTTTCCACCCTGAGCGACGGATGACAAGTTTCTTATCGTTTGTCTTAGTAGATGAGTCCACCGTGCGTCTGACTTGATTCCACATAGTGTTAACATCAGCTTGGTAGCTCCCTGCAGCATTGGACGACCCACAGCCCATGATTCAGAAGGCAGTACTATATGGACATGGATTTAATTAGAATTAAAACAATTAAAAAGAAATGATGTTCAACATTTGCAGTTGAGCTAGAAGTCAGAGACCAAGAAGAAAAACATTCAACAAACATGCACAGAGGGAAAGATATGATTATTATCAAGCTATGATTATCGCAGCTAAGGAGAAAAGTGTTTTAGAATCCAACATTTATCCAACCAATTATTAAAACCAAAATTGGGTCAGTTCTAATGGAAGTCTATTTTTTCTACTAAAATGGTCATATTTTCCAAATTGTGTTTACTTACAGCTCCAGAGTTCAGCTGGCTTTGTGTATAATCATACAACCGGGGAGAGGGCAACGACCATCGCAATTAGCAAATTCCCTTTGGAATTTTTGGACTAAGGCTTTTATTCTAAAATTGTTTCAATAATTAACTGAGTGGTTTGGATCAACACTCCCCGAGATATTGTTTTAGATTATCCATCCTTGAAATTGGTACATGAAAGTATTAATAATTATCTAGATCTCTGTTTCATTGCCAAAAATGGGAAAAGAAATGACCACCACATTATGTCACTTTAATGGTGTGTACCCACGGTGAAGTGTGATAATAAATAAATTGAACAAACTGTCTCCCAAAATGAAATATATCCTCCTGTACCCCAATTTCGCGCGTCACAAATATTCGCGCAGGTACCTTTCCCGACGCATATCATTTTGTTTACAATACGCAGTGACTCAATTTTTAATTTCATAGCCTTTCCGGTAAGATTTTAGATAAACTACAAATGTAGTATCGTAGGACGCCCTGTATTCAGGGGGTCCCTGAAATCGAGGCAAACCTTTGACCTCTCTGCGCGCGATGTAAACAGTCCCTAGATACAATTTTTGTGGTTTGACTTGCCAAGCAAAGAGTCTCCTCTCATTTGACCAAAACTTAGAAACATGAAAGGCTCCACTGGTTAGTTGCACTTGTAAATGCAAAAAGTTGTGGTATTTTAGGCATTTCTACAAGGTACAAAAATATGTCATACTGTCGGGGCCATAAAACAAATTTTCCCCACCGAAAAAGTTTCATCAAACACTTTTTCAATTCACAATTCACGATGATCAAATCATGTGACTGAACATTCTGCTGAGCATTCTGGGGAAAAAAATACAGAGGTTTAAAGAAGCCATGTGCCTTACATTAATAAGGTTGACAGTTGATCGAATGCGACGGGTGTGAGTTTAAAGCTCCGCAAAAAAATCACCTAATTTACCATTACGGTCGTTCGTAGGTGGCTATCTCCTCATCTGATTGTTAGTTGTACAGCCAAGGTAATCCAGGACTGGAATTTGTGATTGTCAACCTCAGCCATGAGTGATACCAGATCCAAAAAAACCAGACGAACGCCTCCTCAGCGCTCATCCACTCGCACCAAAGATGGCGGCGATGTACAAGACGTGGCGCCAAATACCGAGCGGCCTTCAGAGCCTCTGGTCCGACTAGATCCACCCGCCTCCACTAGCAATCTCGGGCTGGTTGCCCCTATGAACGACCTTAAAGACAATCTTACCAAGGTAATCCTGTCAGATCCGGCCATTTTGACCCCCATTGTTGAAGCGGTAGCCGAGGCTCTGGTCACCAAGCTCATATCCACAGATGGCATCGACTCCATTGTTAATAGACTGGCCAAATCGGAACCACTACTAATATCCTTGGTGAAATCAATGGAGCACGATGTTAAGCAGGACATGTACCAATCTCTCCAGATGGATTCTGAAGATATGAGTGACGCCATAACAACGCTAGAAGTTAAAAACTCTACTCTTCAGGAAACAAACGAAGCCCTCCAGATTAAGCTTGATGACCTGGAGCAATACAGCCGGCGGAACTGCCTGATCATCCATGGTTTGGATGACTCGGATGACCACAGAGAGCCCCCAGAATCTGTTGTTATCTCCAGATTGAACGCAGTGATGCCTGACTTACACATCTGCATAAATGATATTGACCGTGCTCACCGACTCGGAAAGCCACAACAAAGTCCCCGTAGCTCAAGGAAACAGCGACCAAGACCCATGATTGTCAAGTTTGTACGCTACTTAAATCGAGCCAAGGCCTTCCGGGGTAAACGTCTGATGAAGGGCACCGGTATGGGAATTACCGAAAGTCTGACCCCATCCCGTCTCGCCTTGCTGAAATCGGCCCAACAACACCCAAGAGTCACCAACGCCTGGTCCCTGGATGGCCGTATCATTTGCCTGCTCAAAAACAACCACAAGGTATCTGTATCATCAATAGCCCAGCTTGAAAACATGTAACTCCACACTCCGCTCGCTGTTCCTTCAGCTGCCACTCTGCTTGAATGGTTTATTATGGACACGATCGGCGACTGCGGCGCGTGGCTCATGGTGGGTGTACGCTGTGGGCGGGCCGGGCAAGTGATGCGCAGTAAGTAGATCTTCGAAGCAACCATGCGTTTCATCCACACTGATCTTACTTGCTTGGTTTGTTTGCATTGTTATGCCCGCTATGGGTCGCGTGCTGCTGTCGCCGATTGTGTCTATTCATCTGACTGCTTAATTCATCAGCTTCACTCATAACATCTGCATTGTCATCAATATGCATTAATTTGATTTGTTTTGCCTTCTATGCGGTGTCAATTCATGATTTTTGTGTGTGAAACATTTGGCTTTATCTCCATAGCTCTTGTTATTTAGCTTTCATTGTTAACATTTTCATTTGTGTTATTGTTTTTAAGTTTATCAGTTTTGTGTTCCTTAATTGGAATGCCCGTAAAATCCCCATGTGTTTCTTGTAATTGTCTTGTCAAGGTGAATCAACTGCGATCATGTTGTAATATCTGTAACAAATGGGTTCATTTAAAATGCACAACCATGTCCCCATGCGAATACTACAAATATTCTACCATTGATGTCCCCTGGCTCTGTCCAGTATGTATGTCTAACTTATTTCCATTTAATTCTATAGACAATGATGATTTTCAGAACGTGGTTGACGAACTAAATGACAATTCAAGTAGCTCTGCTAATGACGTAAATCCATTTCATCTATGTATGTCTAACTTACTCTTCAACCCTGATCCAAATAATCCCAACCCTGTCGTTAACAATTGTATTTATTCTGCTGAAAATGAATTTATTGATATCTCCAAATATCCCTATTCAAACTGTTCAATTATTCACTTTAATATCAGAAGTCTCCCTAAAAATTGTGATCCTTTAAAACTTTGCCTTCAATCTTTAAGTAAATTCTCAATAATTGCCCTTTCAGAAACCTGGTTGAAAGATTCATCTCCAGACATGTTTTCTCTCCCTGATTACAAACTGATTACTAATAATAGACTAGACAAAATAGGTGGGGGCGTTGCTCTTTATGTCTCCTCTGCTATCCAATATAAGGTGAGGCAAAACCTCAGTCATTCCACAAATTCAATGGAATCACTATTTATTGAAATTCCAAATCCTTCAACCAAAAACACTGTTATTGGAGTTATATATAAACCGCCCCAAGCATCACATAATAACTTCATGTCTATTTTTCAAGAAACTTTTAGTCTCCTTGCTTCTGAGAATAAGAATTGTATTCTCTCTGGCGATTTTAATATTAATCTGTTAGATTATGATAGTAATCCACACACTCGAGAGTTTCTGGATACTATTTTTTCGCACTCATTCTTACCTTTAATTGATAAACCCACAAGAATATCTAAAACATCTGCCACCCTGATTGATAATATATTTACAAATATTCTATCCCCATCGAGGTCTGTAATTTTAATATCCGACATATCTGACCACTTTCCTATATCCACTTCATTTCCAATCTGCAAACTCCAGTCAACTATCCCCAAAACAAATTGCCCCCGTCAATACACTAAAGATAACCTGCAATCTTTGCATCAGGATCTGAGGACTGCTGATTGGTCATCTGTTTTTAATGCAAGTGAACCGAATTTGGCTTATGATAATTTTATTGGGATCTTTAACCATATCCATGATGCAAATTGCACCTTTCCTACAAATAAAATTAAAACCAACAAAAACGTTCCAAAATTACAATGGGTCTCTGGTTCTCTTTTGAAGTCGATAAACGTAAAAAACAGACTTTATCGTAAGTACCTTAAAAAGCGTACCGAGGATAATCTCAATGATTACAAAAGATATAAAAATGTCTTAACGAAAGTTCTGAGAGTAGCTAAGAGAGATTATTACTCTTTTCAATTTCATAAGGAGGAAAATAATATTAAAAAAACCTGGAAAATAATAAACTCGGTTTTAAATAAAAGTCCCTCTCAGAAAATACTGGGTATCTCTCACAATGAAAACTTAATTAAAGATCCTTCCGCCATGGCTGACATTTTTAATAACTACTTTGTTAGTATTGGCCCTAACTTAGCCAATAAGATTTCCCGATGCAAGACCAATTTCACTGGTTACCTTTCTGATCCCAATCCACACTCTATGTTCCTTAACCCAGTTACTAAGCAAGAGGTTTGTGATATTGTTAATAATCTAGCTTGTAAAAACAGTTGTGGCTTTGACTCTATTACTACTTTTGTTATCAAAAACGTTTTCAATGCAGTTGCCGATCCCTTAACTTACATTATTAATGTTTCCCTCTCTACCGGTGTGGTTCCAAAAAATATGAAAATTGCGAAAGTCATTCCAATCCCTAAAATTTCCGAATCTGAAAATGTTAGTAATTACCGTCCTATATCTATTCTTCCAAGCTTTTCGAAAATCTTAGAAAGAGTAGTTTATGGGCGCCTACTTGGGTTTCTTCAGAAACATAATATCCTTTCCAATTATCAATTTGGGTTTCGTGCTAAACATTCTACTTCACATGCAATTCTCCATTTCATTAATAGTATTGTGACAGGAATCGACAACTCTCAACACACTTTAGGTATCTTTCTTGATTTCTCTAAAGCATTCGATACACTAAATCATGACATCTTGCTGTATAAACTAAACCATTACGGTATTCGTGGAAAATCACAAGAGTGGTTCACCAGTTATCTGTCTAACAGGAGGCAGTGTGTTTCAATTGATTCAAATATATCCTCCTATCGCACATTATCCTGTGGGGTACCCCAGGGATCAATCCTCGGACCCTTGCTTTTTCTAATTTACATCAATGATATCACTAGTTCGTCCAAACTTCTTTCTTACGTTCTATTTGCCGACGACTCTAATTTATTGTATAGCCATACAAATATTGTTACTCTTGTTAATACCATAAATTCAGAACTTTGTTCTGTTTCTGACTGGATTAAATCTAACAAATTATCCTTAAATCTTAACAAGACTACATGTATGCTGTTTAGCAACAAGCACTCTATTCTTCCTACAGACATTTGTATTGATAATACGGTGATCAACTTAACAAATAGTGTAAAATTCCTAGGCTTATATATTGACAATAAACTGTCCTGGAAATACCACATCGATTACTTATGTAAAGTAATTTCCCGTAATATAGGTATTATTAATAAACTTAAGGCATTTTTTCCACATCATATTTTACTTTCTCTGTATAATACCTTAATATTATCTTATATTAACTATGGTATATTAGCATGGGGCAGTGCCGCCCCTACAACAGTTAACAGATTGACTATCTTGCAAAAACGAGCTCTGCGCATTGTCAACAACTCTCACTATTTAGCTCACACTAATCCCTTCTTTGTTAAAGATAAAACCTTAAAATTAAATGATCTATACAATCTGCAACTTGGCAGCTTTATGTTTCAGTTAGTTCATAATGAATTACCTAAATGTCTTACTACAATGTTCACCAGTAATAAACTGGTACATTCATATCCTACACGCCAAGCCTCCCTTTTTCACATTCCCTTAACTCGCTCTTCACTTGCCCAACGAAATATTAAGTATACAGGACCCAAACTGTGGAATTCTTTCGACAATTCTCTTCGGAAACTTAACAATATGAAGTCATTTAAAAAAACATTTAAGGAAACTCTTTTATATAAATACAAGTAGGTCTAAATACAAATAATTCCCAACACATCTATAGTTATAATTGTTCTGTCAAAGCTTCGCTACCCCCACTTTAAACTTTAACTGAGACTATTTCATTATTTATTTTCAGTGCTTGAACTTTATTCACAAGCTTCACCGCTTTGCGTTTTTTTGTTTGTTTGTCTGTTTTTGTTTGTTTGTTTCTTGGGGTTACTTACTTACTTTTTGCTTACTTTTTTATTTGCTTGCTTAGGTTTATTTATTTATTTGTTCATTGTATTTTCTTTATTGACCTTGTTATTTATTTTATACTCATTTCAATAACTTAAAATGTTTGTTTTTTGTTATTTGCGCTTTAAGTAGATTTAACTTGAAGCACATATAATATAAATGAGGGGGTTCGCACTCGACAAGCTTGCTTCTTGCAAATCCCCTCCACATCTTTGTTTAGTCTTATCTACTTGTTTATGTAATTAAAAAATGTACCTCTGCTTCTTATTTTTTGCATTGATGTGGAAATAAAATGAATGAATGAATGAATGAATATAATTTTCTAATAGTCTGGAGAATTTTTTTTGTAACACTCATATCATTATTGTTATTAATATTAAAATTTAAACATCGGCTTTGTGATTTGATTATCACTGTTTATTTATATGCTTTAGTATAAATGTTAAGAAACATAAAAAGACACAAAACTAAATAAAAATAAGATTTGAAAGCCAAGAATTATTTACATTTTTTTATTTATAGGGGCCTATATATATATTTATTTTTTTTTGCAAATTACCATGGTAATTTTTAAAATTTAATAAAAAATATGTTGAATAAAATGAAGACAACTGCTGGCTATAGAGTCATACACAAAGTCTCACAGAACACTTGTAGTCACTGCAGATGTTTCTTCCACGTATGGCTTCACCCGGACACCATACTTTCTTGTTTGCATCGAAAACAGGTCAAACTCAAAACAAATGGGATGCTATTGAAGTCATCGAAGATCGGTGCGTGGTGTGAAAGTTTCAATGTCCATCACGTTTTAATATATGTTTGCATATTTCTTATAAACAAAGGAAGGTAATTAGGGCATCAGTTGATTATGGAATATTTTTATTTTTTTTCAATTCAAAGAAAAAGGCATACTACATCGAAAACCGGACAGGGGAGGATATATCCTCCTGTACCCCAATTTCGCGCGTCACAAATATTCGCGCAGGTACCTTTCCCGACGCATATCATTTTGTTTACAATACGCAGTGACTCAATTTTTAATTTCATAGCCTTTCCGGTAAGATTTTAGATAAACTACAAATCTTACCTTTTTAGACTAAATACAAAACATAGCTAGATAAGATGGTCGATTAAAACAAAAATAGACAAGTGAAAGTTCCGTGCGTTCGTCGTCTGCCCATGGAGGAAGAATTCTTCCTCCATGGTCTACCATACTTCAATTACAAGACCACATGATTTTCACTAAACAAAAGAGGGCGTACAAAATACTACGGAAGGTTGAAGTGGACGTGCGCCTTATAATCCTTTTTTCAGAAATTACGAATTGTTTGCATTTAACTGGACGCGGGGCTTACCAACTTTGTGATAACAGCGCAGAGTCCATTTAATTCCCACCTCGCCAACCCCACCACCCCTTCCCGTAAATAATTATCACTGCCGATTTCAACCGGCAGCTTCCTTGCCGCACAGACTAAAGCATTTAGAAGAAAGGCGGGACGTTGCAATATGACGTAAATCGGCCATCTTTACGGGCAATTTGGAACACACAGTCATGCGTTACGCGTGAGAACGGCGTGCAGCACGCGCACATTTCACAAAACTCATTGCGTGATTGGTTAGTGAATGACGCGGCTGCGTTAATAATTTGAGCGTTTGACGCGCCTGCAAGCCAAAATGCGATTTGCCCGTAAAGATGGCGTCTACTGGGAACTATCTATAGGGACTCCGTAGTGACGTTCCAGCCCAAGTGCGCGAATTTATGTGACGGAAAACGAAACTTGACAAATCGGGGTCGATTGCAGAAGACGAGTTTCGTTGTGCTTTGACGATGTTCTGCGGGCTTCAAATTCTCCTCTCAGGTGGGCTTTGACATCAGACAATTAAAATTAAAGCTAAAAGTTGTTCTTGATTCTGTTGATCAATTCAAAATGCAATTTCAATTCTTACGTGCGCGAATATTAAATGGGGATACGAGGATACATAAAACATCAACAACACAACAAGTAAAACGGTGCAGAAACATCTATTTACCTTTTACGCCTGACGATCGACGTCGGCCCACAACCAAAGAACAGTATCCTACACTACTTCACCACATTATATTTGCACTGAGCAGGTAAAAATAATAGAATTACTCATAAAACGGTCACCTTGCTATGCTGCTGCAGCTCTGTGCACAAAACTGTTTGTTAATGTTAGATTGACCTACTCTGTACAATATGCTACAATGGGAATTTGTGTTGGGTGTGTGTATTAATTTCTATCACCGACCACACACACTACATCAGAGTGCATTGTGTACGGTTGCCATAGTTTCTACAAAATGAACTTGTAGCAGTCCTCACAATGAAAGCTGAGAGACTGCTGCTGGAAATACCTTTCACTTTCGTTTTAGCGTACATTCGTATATTGTGGTGAAATCATTCAGTTATATACCCCTAAGGAAAAAGATGTGTGTGGGTGTGATGGGGGGTGGGGGGTGGGGGGTGGGGGGTGGGGGGTGGGGGGGGGGTGTGTTGGGGGGTGTTTCTCTCCTTCCAATTGAGAGTACATGTATACAATGTGCAAAGGTGGCGTGGTGCAAAGGTGGCGTGGCGCAGGAACACAAAAACTTTCATAATAATGTACTGGCAAAGAAAAAAAGTAAAAAATTGTGCTTTTATGTGCGAATAAAAATCAACCTTTCATCGGGTTAACACGTAACAAAAAGAAGAAATATTGTTAACTGTTTGAGGGAAATAGTATCCTACAGTCCTCTCCTTTCCTCGATCCAGCATCCAGTCTATGGCAAAAGAACTGATGGGTTTCTCACCCAATGGGGACCACTTATACCCTCATTG
Organism: Leptasterias polaris; assembly: GCA_037783415.1. Classification (NCBI taxonomy): domain Eukaryota; kingdom Metazoa; phylum Echinodermata; class Asteroidea; order Forcipulatida; family Asteriidae; genus Leptasterias; species Leptasterias polaris. The sequence goes on along the minus strand of JAZGTN010000005.1, from coordinate 4,252,317 downwards.
GGACAAAAAGGGATATAGCTGGGTAAACAATTTGGCCCTGAAGGTAATAAAGGGAATGGAGAGGGGGAAAACACTACAGGGGTGTGTTGCCTTATTGGGCGCGTCGAGCTATAAAAATTGTTTATATTAAAATTAACATGATTGGAGATATCTTATAATATAATTTGGGAGGCTAATCATCCTTACTGGCAGCTAAGAGCTGAATTGTGAAGGACGCGGCTACAACGTGTTCGAGAAGCAGGCATGCAAGAGCGCCTTTGGCAGCCATCAGCCACATCAACCCATTATGACCACGGAGCACAGCCAGAGATTGAAAGTGTTTGATTTATTCCGAGGGAGGAAAACCGGATGGTCTGGAAAACCCTCGTGGCACAGCAGAGAACCAACGCACAACTCAACTCACATATGGCCCTGGCCGGGTATCGAACCTGGGTCACCTTGGTGAGAGGCGAGCGCTTTACGCACAAGCCAACCATGCCACCCTCTAAAAGTAAAATATCATGATTCACATAAACATGACCTGAAAATATGTGGTTGTTGTGTAGTTTCGTGACGGAACACAGTCTGCTATTTTGTACAACCAACTTTTCTTTGACTCCGCAAAAATATGGCGGACTGTGTTCTGCTGGTTGTTTCAATCACTACTCACTAATCACAAAGCACTGCTGAGGTGTTTTTGTGCATTAACAACTTTTGAAAGGATAATTGGAGCAATTTCAAACACCTACATTTTTAGAGATTTGAAGGCATCGTGCCCCTTTAATAGTCAGACGTAATCACCAAGACAGATTTGTTCATCAAGATTTTCATCGTGAAAACATTACAGAAAATGCCACATCAAGTATTTTTTATTTCCTCTTCTTTAATTCTATACAATAATTATTTGAAAATATCATCAATATTCTGTACAATGTGTGTACAAATTATGTACAGAGTGGTCTAACATAAGAAAAAGAAACTTATACAACAAACTAAAAATGATATTTCCAGAATAAGAAAAGAAACATGAAAAGAGAGATGGCTAATGCTTTGGACAATGATGCTAACAAGATGAGCGTCAAATTATGCATTAACAAGAGACAACTTTAAATTAAAAAATAATAACTTCTGTCAATCTTTAGCATTTATAATTTGTAATAAGCTGAGAAATGTTCTTCTGAATTCTAACTGGCTTTCTAACTTTATACAGCAAATGTTCCCTTTTCCCCCCCGTATTGAAAGGTAGGCCCTACTTGATTTCATAAACATTTATATTGAATTGTTTAAACTTGAAAGTAGGAAACTGATGCATGATGCATGATCAAAAAGCACTCTGTACTAATGGTGTAACTTTTGCTCAAAATACCTTTAGACTCATTGTCAGGAAACATCCACCAAGTAGCTCTCACGCAATCACTGTATTCAAGCAGTTTAACTAGTGTTTTAATAAGTCTCTCAAATAAAAATACAAACCTATTATTTCTTCACACACTTTATTTCTAGTGTGCAATTTTGTTAGGAATAAATGTGTAATCCTAACATATTTTAAATTGACGCTGCTTTCCTTGCTTTTGTCAGTGGCTGCACTGCTCCTATTTACACTTGCAAAGCATTCCCTGCAAAAGTGCACAACACTGCTTACCCAATAATGGAGCTGAACCCTGTAATAAATGTTTTACTTAAATATACAAATATATCTTTTGAGATAAATATACTATAAAGATATGAAAGTTGCATTATAAAAGAATGATCTTGGCATTTAAGGACTTCCCAAAGTTTTGAACATTATATTTGTTTAAAAAAATTGACCATTTTATTGGGGGTTTTCTTTCACATTCTATCAAATCCAAGTTACAATATTTTGTAAAAAGGCACTTTAATTTGTAATTTCAACCCTAATTCGGTAATTTATGTCGAAATTTTCTTCCAAAATTCAGAAAAAACATTCTATATCATTTTTCAGTGACAAATCATGTGATGGAACTTAAGCAGCATTGCAATTTGGCATATAATCATAAACATACCTGAGACATCATATTTAAAAAAAAATTAAAAATGAAAGGAAGTGTAATGCACAAATATGAGTATAAATTATGAATACAATACTTGAATACTTCTTCTAAATTTTAACTTGGAGTACTTCGATAAATAAAAAAGCGCACTCATATGAAACCTCAAACTACAAACAAACAAGGTTTTAGCCAGGATTTGGTAAAAGGGTGTCCAAATCTGCTGGAAATTTAAAAACTGGGTGTCCAAATTGTTCACTTACAATACATTTACATGTAAATGACAGATGAAACAGGGTGTCCAAATTTAAAACAGGGTGTCCAAAAGACACCCAGACACCCCTCTGGCTAACACTATGCAAACAAACAAACTAGAAGAGTAGACCCGCCTTACATTTGACGCCACAATGTCAAAAAGCACCCTCACTGAGGTCAAACAAAGACCAATCATTGGTTGAGAGGTGTGCACTTTTATTGTTTGACCTCAGGGATGGCAGCCTATGCAAGGAGATTATGTCATCAATACAAATTTCACTCAAATAATACAACAAACCTGAAAATCTGACATCATCCCTCAAGGCTTGTGAATAACGCCAGATAATCTCACTCGTAAAAATTGCTTTACCAACTCTATGTCAATATTTAAGTGATACAACATACATTTTAAAACTAAATATACTTCTCTCATCAAAACGAAAGATAAAAAGACATAATAAAATCAGTGAGTGCTACAGCTGCCATTCAAGTTTCCCGATAATAAAATACAACTAGCCTCAACATCTGACGTCATCACTTTGAGGCTTGTGAATAATGTCAGATCGGCCTTTCAAACCATCACGCAACTACTAGGCTCACGGGACATGCTCCTTAGACCCACATTTGCTCTGGTTTAACACAAGTTTATACATTTCCAAGAAAGATCAGTTCTAAAAGGCATGCTGCCAATCGCCCACTGAGCCTACTCTTATCCCGTCAGCCAAACCTAGACCTGCCCTAGTCCTTATTACTAATAATAATAAAAGTATTTATAAAACGCTTTGAAGTGAAAGATCAAAGCGCTCAATAACAATAAACAAATTACTCGGGTGTCGTGAATAAGAAGTGTTTAAGACGCTACCTGAAAAAAAGTGAGCAATGGGGCAGCCCTGTACTGGATGGAATTGTGTTCCAAAGTTGTGTCACTTATTGAAATAAAAAACACTACCGAGGGATCTGGAACTTAAAGGAAAGGTAAGAAAAAGGAAAGATCTGAATCCCTCCCCGCTGCCTTGTTGATACAAAGTGAGTCCTTGATGGATATCCACTAAAACAATAGAGACCTGCAGTTTTATCCAACTTTAAATTGTCGTTTATATTCAAAGGTAGAAGGAATTTCTCACCTCTAAGTATCCATTAAATGTAGGGTTGTAGATTGGTAAATAATTCATTAATGACCATAAAAACTGACTTGATAAAAAGCACTGAAGCTGTCGATTGTATAAACTATTTTGAGAAAGGGTTCCCACTGAAGTAATATGGTTTGGATAATTGTGGCCCAAGAGCATTTCAATCTGAGAAATGATTCGTTTTGGTGTCCCTATGCGAATGCTGTGGCCAACCGATCCATTGTCACCTTGGATTTATGTTCTTGTTGAAATACCGTAACAGTTTTTTTGCTGTTTTCTCAACGAGCAGACACTGTATTCAGCTGAACCTTTCACATGTGACTTTTATTGTATCTGTCTTTATCATTTTGCCTATAAATCAGCATTACTGATACAATTAAGACAAATCCGTGTCCCTACCTTCAAGTATGACCTTTTCTTTCGCCCGTTTTTCAGCGATTCTTTTCATCTTTGGTTCATTCAATGAACTGATGACACGCTGTGTTGATGGATGATCAATTCCCTTGAGCTGCACAGAAAATTGGAGCGAAAGTAAAAGTGAATGTTTTATTTCAACTATATTTCTATGACCTCACTCTAAGAGTAGATTGACTACAGTTTGCTGTTCGTTTACTGTAGATTTGTTACGTGTCTGCAGTAAATTCTTTAAGACCTTTGTAAACTAAAGTACACAGATCTCTTTGTATTTGAATAAGGGAAAATTTGAAGCGATTATATTGTAAGGAATACAAAAATAAATTTTCTGAGATAAATATTATTTTTTTCAAAACTTATAATACAAAATGTCGTTCATATTTTAAGAGACTTGTGAGCGTAGATTTCTGCATACAATGTACATGTCTTCGACTCGTAAAAATTGTATACACAAGTCTACACTTTCACGTCCATTCTCCTTGACTTAATTCTTTTAGGTGCATAAATATTCTCTCTTTAACCACAATTCTCATTGGGCGACAACTTTAGACGCAAAATCTTTTTAGACAGACTTTCGGTGGACGTTTTTTAACGCCCGTAACAACAGTATTTTTCTCAATTTTGTTGCTGTCAAGTGGGCGGCTTATATTTTTATCTACCCAGCCTTTCCAGTGTGTAGCCTGATGAGGCAGATACCTGAAGTGGTAGTTTACGCCTCAATTCAACCGTACAAAGAGCGTCAACAGGATCTGGAAAATTTGCCATGTAAAATTCCTTTTGGGGGTTATTGTGTAACCCCTGATTCCAGACCTTTGTCCTGTTGTACAAATGTGGCATACTAGTATGATGGACAGGCTGCCACCATTGGCATTGTTGCTCATTATATTTGGCTCAATTGGTGGCAAGTCCAAGCGATCCAATGTTCCAGCACACAATGGCAGATTCACAGCCAAGATTCTGCGAATCACGGTGAGTGCCTACAACTTTCTCACACGACAACAACAAATTACAGATCTCATTAACAGAACCTTTGTTGTCTTTCCTTTGTCAAGTTTCGTGTGCGAAATTTTGTTTCTTCAAATACTTTAGTTTAACTTAAGTTTCTGGCTCTAAAAATGATATTATACTGTTTGGCCAACTCTTTTATTCCCTTATTAAAATATAGTCTTCATTCGAGTTGTTTTTGATACTCGCGAGACTTGCACAGTCTTGCGCAGTTTTTAAACACTATTGTTTTACATGTTGTACATTAATCACTTCAATGATTCCAGCTCACCATTATTTTTGATACTTTTCCTCGTTGCCAATAGTCGTAGGCTTCTTCAAGTCGCCCATTCTTTCCAAGATAGATGGCCAAATTGATGTGAATACGTGAACCCAGGATGCTCATCTCTCCACAGGACTGCATAATTATCTCTTCGGCTTGTTTTAGAAACTACAAGACAGAAGAATATTTCATCAAAGGGAGATGATAGAGGGCGTCCCACTCATCGGTCCTTTTTTTTCCATTGTTCTAAGCAGCAAGAACAAAAGATCAGGGCCCATTTTCATAGCTCTGCTTACCATAAGCAAAGAATCGGCGCTTACGGAGGACATTTTTTGGTGGGCGCATGCCTAATCACATTACTATAGGCATTCTTCGCTAACACTGGTAGCGCAGAAATTCGCACTTGCCCAGTAAGCGAAGAGTGGTGATCATAAGCGCAGAATTCCTTTGTCTTTCCTTTGTCAAGTCAGGGTTTATTGTGACAACGATCTTTCCTAAAAAAATTAGTTCCGAAAAAAATCCCTCGCAGAGGCACGGAAATAATTTTTTGAGTACAACCCGAAGTGTTTAAAGGTCAAGACCTTAAACAAATTTCCAATTGGTACCAATTGGAATTTTTTTCAATGTTGTGTTTTGGCACAAAACAAATTGGACCCTATTGGACCTAATTGGACTCAGTTTTTTTTTTTTTTTTTATGAGATGTCGCCCAACTCACAAGGCCACGGACGGCCACTCAAGGTGAGGGCTACACATAACTGATTTGGGCCATCGACCCAAATCAATTGACACCAGGGGCACGTTGCCTCCTACTCCTGGGGCTGAAACAGGGTTACCCCCTTCACAGTCCTTAAGGATGTAGGCATGGGTATCATCCACTAGGATGCCTGTCTGGTAGAGCAGAATGCACTACCTTCCCAACTTTTTCGAAGCAATTATGGTTAAGTGCCTTGCTCAGGGGCACAAGTGTCATGACCGGGTATCGAACCCACACTCTGCTGCTGAAAACACCAGAGCTTAGGTCCGGTGACCTAGACCGCTCGGCCACGACACGCCACAGTTTGAATTTTGTGTTTCCAATTGGAAACATATTAGGAGTTGAAATTTCCAATTGGTAGAAACAAATTCCAACTAATTCCAATTCAATCAAATCAAGCCAACTGAGTCCAATTGGATTTCCAATTGGACTGGTGGTCCTTTCTCTATGGTTGGCCTAAGATTTTATTCCAGTTAGAAGTTCAGTATTCCAATATAAACCAACTCACACCATAGAGAAAGGACCCGTGGTCCTTTCTCTATGCTCACACCAACTCATCAATACCAACTCAATCCAGCTCTTTTCAACTGGATATCCAACTGCAATAAATTGGAAATTTTGTTAAGGGAGTTGCCAATAGAGTTTGCTAAGAGTTTGCCAATAGCACCCTCCAGAGGCGGCCCCATATAGGCTATGCATGCATGCCCCATGAACGTCTTTTCTCGAGCGCCATATAAGGATACAGGCACCCAGAGTCATCGAGGATAGTGGGGAAGGAGGGCGGGACGCTCTACAGGTAAGTATTCACTCAAAGACCCCACCCACACTTCTGTGGGGGGAGTCAACTTCGCTCATACATTACCTGTAGAGCGAATTACTACTTCTGCATAGAATCGCACCGGATGATGGTGGAGGGTCTACAAGATGCAGCCATTAACAGAGGGGCACGCCAACGTGAAAACCCCCCAGGGCCTGGAGCGGTGCCCACGGGCGCTGTCATAAGCCCTAATCAAGCGCGACGCAGACCCACAGTTACGGGTGTGCACGTTGCACTATTGACGGGAAGATCCCGGCTTGGGCGGGATGAACCGTTTGGTAGAAGCTCAGCTAGCCGATGTCAGGACTGCCCTTCCAGCTCTGCCCTTTGACTGGAGTACATCCCATAGGTAACAGTCAGTAAAAGTATTCAGCGTCTTCCAACAGACAGCTTGGGTGATGTCACCCAAAGATATGCCCCGAAAAAACGCCCACGATGTGGCCCCGGCCCGAACCTCGTGGGCTCGAATAGGCACATCCGGCCGGTGGGGACGGCGGCGCACGGCTGACTGTGTGCGGTGCGTCCCTTTGTACTTGCGCCACCCAGCCGTGACCGATAACGGAAGGTTGCGCAGCGTACGCAAGCAGTGGCACTGGGCTGCCACCACGGCCATCTGCCGGGGGGCAGAGAGAGCCGCTAGTGAGGCCGAGATGGTTTGAAAGGCCTGCAAGAACTCGGTCCGGGAAACACTGTCACCATGGTGACGCTTTCCCCGGCGGTCCAAAGAGCTGCACGAGGAGGGTGATTGACGAGAACGCCGGCCAGACTTGCCCTTCTTATGCCTCGAGCGGTCCCGGGAGGACTCTGATAAAAAATCGGACGACTCCTGGGGGACCGGGACCCCCGAACACCGGGTAAAATCCGAAGCGGTGGTCGGTCCTTCAGAGCGGGGGTAGGCCAGCAGTCCAGGGGTAGGCCAGCAGTCCGGGGGCCCCCCGGACAGACTGCTCCAGTCCCCTCAACCCCTGCCTGGGCGACAGCGCCTCGAGCCCTAAGGGGCGGAGATCGGCTGTAGAGCCCGGGGGCCCGTACGCCTGCCCACCCTGTGACTCTGTGGCGTACACTGCCAGTGAGCTGGGGGGCGCGGGTTCTTACGGCCCACTGAGCTGCATGGGCTCGTCACACAAGACTCGGGGGCGGGCGGGTAAATCATGCGGGCCGGTGACAACGGACCCTGGCTCCTTACTACCGCGCCCCTTCTTGGGCTTGGTCCCGGCAGCAGAGTCCGCCTTGCGACTCTTGCCGGAACTACCCTTGCGTTTAGCTAGCCCACCTACGACGGCCGGGGAGGGGGGGGAGACCGTACCTGGTACTCCCCTGCCAGATCGGTGGGACTGGCAGTGCCCGCAGCCGCCTGTGGCTGTGAGCGCTGGCCGGGGGAAGAATTGGGTAATGGCGCAGCGTTTCCCGCATCAACCCCCGAGGGCACCGGCTGTCCCAAGGGGGTACAAATTCCCTCGGATCCGACAGAGGGAGCTCTCGCTAAACGTTTCATTCTACTCTGATCAAATCACTCAAGATACAAAATCCAGGTAAGTTTTAGCGTAAAAATGGAGACTCCAATATAGACACGTCTTACCGCTACCAACGCTAAGAGAAAAGAGGACGTTCACGGGGCACACATGCGCCGCCTATATGGGGCCGCCTCTGGAGGGCGCTATTGGCAAACTCTTAGCGTTATACCTGCCGGTCTAGGAAATATGCAGAAGTAGTAATTCGCTCTACAGGTAATGTATGAGCGAAGTAGACACATTAAACACTTTGAAAGCTCTAAGTTTAGTCATGGGTCTTACCTTCAAGCCTAATTGTGGATTGTCATCCCTGCGCAACATGCCTTCCGTCATGATGCACTCTCCGAGATGTGCTTGGTCTCCCAACTGGCGTAAAGAAATCAAAAATAAATACAAACATTTCCAAAAAATACATTCAAAGAGAGTTACAGAAAACAAATGAGCGAAATTAGATAAAAAAATAAATGAATAAAGCAAGGGAGAATAATCCATACCCGCACACACATTATGTTACTTTTTAACACGCAGCATAATTTGGTTCTAATACATGATGATTATTTAAGACCTGAAATAACATAATCACATTTTACTGCTGCTTGAGGCCATCGACAAAAATCCAATGTATCAGGCAATACAGTAATCAACAAAACACATCAAAATACAAGGAAAACATTGGGGGTGGGAAATAAACAGAAAAAGCCCAGGAGAACCTTGAAAAGAGACATACATCAACAAAATGACAAAACAAAGAAACACCACTGAAACAGAGATGCAGGCCCGATGGATTGCCTAAAAAGCTGAGAACTTATATAGAGGATTTCCCACTGCACCCACTAAATGGAGAAAATAGAAATAACAAACAAAGACAAAATAAACCAAAAAGAAAAAGAAGACAAACACTGATAAATAAATCAATATACGATCATAAACCGATCATAAACCACAACACTTCAATATGCCACTACTGCTAATTATATAGTCATTTTATGAAAATGTATGTAAAATGTTATTGATATTTTATGTAAGTAATACATTTACTTACTTCCTGAAATATTTCCTTGGCTTCATTGAGGCTGTCAAAAGCAAGATTCGTAGCTTCAGTTGCACTCATTGTATTATCACCTCGAAGGCGAATCCAGTTATGTAGAATAAGAGCCAGTTCAGTGAGTGAGGTGGCACGTTTAAACTGGAAGATGATTACACAAAACCAATCGCTTAATATCAGAGTTGTAGCTTCTTCTCTCAGATGCACAATGAATCAACAATTATTATAATACCAACATTTATAAAGTGGCCCATTCACCCTTTGGACGAATCCGCAATCCGTTTGGATGAAAGTGTCATTACATTACTGTGACTAGACATGGTTATATATAATTATATTTATTAGCTGTTCCGACTATTTCTGTCGGAACAGCTATTGTTTTCGTCCAGATTTTTATTTTTAGGTGTTCGGGCAAAAGCCCGGAACACCTCTTGTTATTGTTCGTTTTTTTGTTTTACTTCTTCAGATTCTTCTTCTTCTCGGCGTCGCTTGTCCGCTAACAAAAACACACTTCCCAAGCTCGTATAAACTTGAAACTTTACATGTAGTTAGATAACCATTAGGAGATGAAACCGTTTCAGTTACGTCATGATGACGTCGTCAGGTGTCAAATTACAAGGTTTTTGGAAAAAAATAATTTAATCTTTGAAATTCTGTAACAAATCATACTTAAGAGGCCGGCGGTTGTTTTATGCGGGATCATACTTAGGTCATATAGGTCTTTATTTTTTGTCCCGTGCGTGACCTCACATGATTTTGTATTTATTTTCCTTATTACTTGCTTTTTTATAACTGTTTTTCCGTTAATGTTCTTTCTTGTGCTATTGTAACTTTGGTTTGTTGTTTGTTTTGGTCAAATAAATAATAATAATAATAATAATAATAATAATAACCTCTACTTCCGGTCGAAACAGGAAGAAACCGGAAGTGCCTTGTAATTTAAAAGTGGCACACTTTTTGAAGTTTTTTTTAATGGTGTTATAGTCGAGCAAGAGTCTGGTTTAAAAAAATAAGACAAGTGACGTCATAAAAGTCAAGAGCGCCCTCTAGAGGCAGGTTAAAAACAATTAAAAATACACTTTTACTAGATGTCTGTGGTGAAGTTTATGATAATCGTTTCAAAATTGGTATACATAATGACCTTCATGCAGACAACATAGTTTTAGATTGATGACGTCATCATGTGTCACGTGGTATTGCCTTAAAGGTTTACTTTTTGAAGCTGTGTATCTACAAAACCATAAGTTCGACTGAGTTGAAACTTGGCACGTTGATAGACAGTGAAATTGACTACGTAAATTCAAAAAACAACATTATGACGTCATTACCTTTTTTTTTACACAATTATTTGAAATTGTGACCAATTATTACGGGTATTTATTGACCCGCTGTAAAACCACGGGATACACACACACTACGCGAACTAAACCAGTTTACTGTTTTTTATCGCGTAGTGTGTGTGTATACGTTGAGCAAATCAACCGCAAGGTGCAAAGTCCATCAAACGTGCTTGTGGTCTAGTCTCTGTTCAAGGTTCGCGCAACCTGCTTTTGACAATACGCTTTGTTAGTCTCTAAAACAGCCGTCCATGCAAACCTCGTTAACAAACAAATGCTAGGCTTTTGATCGTGTGCTTTTTAACCAAAAGTTGAACATTTCATGAATTCATATCTCGTCGTCTTCTTTTCCCCCAAGATTGTCCAATAAAAAAGGACACTTCCTAAGCTCGCATAAACTTTAAACTTCACACATAATTAGATATTCATAGGTGGATGACACCGCTGCAGTGATATCATCATGACTTCATCGGATGTCAAATTACAAGGTTTTGAAATATTAATTTTTTAATGTTTGAAATTCCATATCAAATCACTGACATGAGACCGTAGGTTGCTTTTTGCGGGATTATACCAAGTTAATTTAGGTCTTATTTTTGTATTGTGTGCGTGACATTACGTTACCTCTACTTCCGGTCGAAACAGGAAGTGCCTTGTTATACTTTAGTTTTTGACCGATTAATATTGTTCTCTCCCGTGCAAATAAGACTGAGAAAAGAAGGGAAATACTCAGGTCCAATTTTGTCGATAAATAACGACTTTTTAAATGTTGCATTCGTATACACAGGAAGTGTGGCAGCTTTATTTATTATTTTGAATAACATCTTTAGGATTGTAATCAAGTGGATAATCATTCAAAAATATTGGGTTTTGATTCCAAAGCGACTACCATGGAAACTAGCATGCAGATCGATGCCCGCGCCCGTCAAACACTTGATTCTTATGTTCTATCAATCTAAACATGTAAGCATTGTTGTAAAAAAAAATCGTACACGATTATTTTATATGTGATCATATTAAGAAACATTATACTTCCATCCAATTGCCGTCCAAAAACCAATTGAGTAATTAAACTCGCAATTCAAAAGTCAACTCTAGCGGGCGCTACAGACATTTTGGGATTTGTGGAATAATGTAAACTCGGAACATTCTATAGTTTGTGGTGCTCTGTTCTATGCGTGATATGAGTAGGAACTTCAGTATGTAATACATGCAGTCCAAATTACACGGGAAAGGGGTAACTTTATTTGGTTTAAACTATGGAAGGAAGTAACTCTCATGAAAGTAGTTGGGGAATAATTTGTTTCTAAATAGATTCATTCAATAACTTTTGATAAAAACTTATCGTACAAATTTCTAACAGAGTCATGTTTACCAAAATTTTCATTTACGGTACATTTAAGCCACTGCTAGTTCGTACAAGATTAATAAGTACAGAACAACTTTGGTAATCAAGCTGAAACTTTGCATGTATCCAAGTTGGGATTTGTTACATCCAAAAAATTAGTTCACACTACGATGACGTCATCAAGTGTCACATGACGTCACCTTAAAGGAGCAGGTTCATGATCTATATACTGAGTAATAAATGCTTGGTCAAGCTGAAATGTAGCTTACATGTATTCAAACTGGGATGTGTTACGACCAAAAATTGAACGACATTCCGAACACCTTGTTTTTGTTACAACAAAAACTTATTTAAAATTATTATTCTTCCTTTCCCTAAAACCCTATTGAGTTAACATGTGACTTTTCTAAGCGTCATATGTCAATTTTAGCAATAAAAAACTGTAGTTAAATTTTATTCCATATGGAAGCTTAGGCCCTGACTTAACTTTAGATGTAATTAGATTAAAATTCTTAATTAATTAATCACGTGACAGCGGTGTGAATATTTAATTAGCTAATGTTGTTGTAATCATATCTCAAGAAGTATTCATCCGATCCTCAAACTTTTTTCAGTTATGGACTTGTCTTGTATTGTAGATGTTAGTTTTGGCCTAACATTATCTGTCACGTCATCATGACATCACTTTTTGTGCTATAAATGTAGTATTTTGCTGGTTTAAATAAATTAAATTTGAATAAGTTGAATTTCATCGTGTTCCTTATCAAATTTGTTAGTACTAAAAACATTTTTTTTTTACTGTGACGTCATCAGGTGTCAAATTACGGTAATTCAAAGTTTATTACTCAAAAAATCATATCTCCCCAACCACAAGTCATAAAATTGTAATGTTTGTTTTGTATGGTAGCTTTCAACAATTTCGAAATTTCCTTAACCAAGATGACCCCATTTTGACCTTTACTTCCGGTCCAAACAGGAAGTTCAAACATTGAAAAAATCATATCCCCCGAACCAAATGTCATAAAATCGTAATGTTTGTGTTGTATTGTAGCTTGCAACACTTGCGACATTTTATTCAAAGCGATGACCTTATTTTGACCTTTATTTCCAGTCTAAACAGGAAGCTCAAAATTGAGATAATCATATCTCCTGAACCACATGTCATAAGGTCGTATTGTTTGGGATTTCTTGGAGCTTAGAAAGCTCGAAATTAAGAAAATTACCGGAACAGCTCTGTGATTGTTAGTTACAATCACTATCCCTAGTTATTAATTGGTTTACAAAGGCTGAATTACTTAAAATTTACAATATAACGCACACCCATGGATAGACATGTCAGTATGCCCCTTCCATGACTTCGCCATACCCAGGGCATAATAAATCTTAGACAGTTTAAAAGAAAAGATAATCTGGCTGAGAGTCCTTACCCTAAACTCTTCTCCTTTGAGGTCCTTACCAAGTTCCAACGCCTTCATACGATGCTGTATCGCAGGCTTCAGATCTGGCATCATTGCTTTCACAATAAAATTATTAAGTTGAAGTTTCTGTTGGTAAAATGTGTCAGATATCAGACCTGGAGTTTCATCTTTGAGAGGGCAAGGCCATTTTCTATTTGCAAAGGGCACTTCCATTAGAAAAACTTAAAGTCAATGTGAACATTTTGAAGGGGCACCAAAAGGCCAAGACCAGGGGCATCAGGGACCATGACCTCCACAGCCTCTGTGTGATTCCAGACCTGAGATATGAATCAGGAGTACAGCCAAGTGACCTCAACCAAATGCCACCATAAACCACACCCAGTTTAAGCTCCTATAGACTGTGCAAGTCTTGAAAGTATCAAAAACCAGAAAACAACTCAAACAAACACTATATTTTTCTATGAAATCAAATCTTTAAAAATTCTATTTATACAATATTATTGAAAAGAAAAGATACCCATGGCAATTTTTTTATAAAAATACAGTTTCAATTTGTATACAATGCAAATCATTTCTTTATTTGTGATTCCTAAAATGTTGAGCATTGCGCTTAGTCTCCAAGTGTGATGTGCATGATCAAAATCTCAAAGGAGATGCTTTGAGCATGAAAGTACAAGTTTTCTTCCAGGTTTTCTGCAATACACTGTGATGTTCTGGACCCGCCTTTCACACATGTTTTTTCAAATGACTCCAGTCATCTTTTAATTAAAATTTTTCGGGGTCAAATGAATAATTTTAAAATGGTGAAACAAGGGAGTTGGGACTGAAACACTGGGTGACACTATCAGATTCTACTCACACCATCGTCCTTTTTCCTACAGTATCTTTTATAACAGCAAGTGGTATAATGATGCACTTTTGACAGAATTTGGTGGGGCATATATCGTCGCGTCAGTGAAGCAAGGTAATAACTCATATTTCGGTTGTTTTACGTAAATCACTTTTTAAGGTAAAAAGACCTTGAAGTACTGAGCTGACAGACTGCAGCATAATTGGGAATGAGAGTGCTAAAGAATACATTGGAATAAAAACCAAATACATTGAAGTGGGTTAGCTTACCGCACGATACAAAGTAGCACCTACGTCATATATTACCATCATGCGTTCCGGACGATTACCAAGCTCTTCTTCAACAGCGAAAAGCTTCTGCAGCAGTGAAAAGCCACCTGTCAGTAGACTGGCATGCGAACTATTTACACGAAAAGAAAACACTGGAAATTAAGTAGTTTGCAACAGATAGTTCTTTTAAGTGATATTTGAAGCTTTGCACGGTGTGGAAGTAACTACATAGCTGGTAAACTTGTGGGTACAATAATGCATCAATTTTTTTTTGGAGGAGTGCATCCCTCCAGCCCTACTTTTAACCTCAGCATCACCAGCAGTCCACAATTGTCCTGAAGATGAGCAGAGTAAACTTTTTGAAACGTCGAGACCACAACAGCTCTTGATGCCAGACCATTCCAGAAACAGCTGGATGGGATATAAAGCCATAGGTCCTCTGTGCTGTGTAATGCACGTAAAAAGAACCTTGTACATTCATCACAAAAAGAAGAGACTTGCCCAGCTGCCAATTTCACGAAATTTTATGCAACTACTTAAGTCCACTGCGCAACATTCATTGCATAAGTTGTGTACCACAAACGCAAGAAGTCTTGCAGAAGTGGACTTACACAGTTGCTTAAAGTTTCGTGAAATATAGGCTGTTTCTGGAATGATCTGGCAGCTATTTGCACCACCTTACCTCTTCTCAGAGCCAACACTCCTCCCAAAAGAGATTTACACATAGTTGTACCTACAAGTTTACCATTTATAGTTACTTCCAAACAATTCTTTGTTTTTCTTCTATTTAATTTCAATCAGGGTAAAAGAGTCAAGAGAATTGAGGACGAGACTCGAGAGGTTTTCGACAAAATGGGCTGATGCAAGGTTGAAATCTTTGGAGTGTTCATAATTTTGGAAATAATTTAATATTGGATGGAAATACATGTATTTGAACCATACTGCACTTTTTACATGTTATTATTTATTTGAAAAGCAAAAAGCACCTCATGGGCTTAGGAATTAACAGTGTTTATCTACTACAACCAGTCAGGCAAATATGGGTTAGAAGTTGTGTGTGTGTTATTAAAAACTTCTACTGAATAGAATTTCCTTCATCACCTCTAATGTTACATCCCCTTCCCATATCCCGCCCATCCTTGCTCCCCCATCTGTCCTTAACTGACTTACAACACTCGAGCAACTTTCTCATACAGCAGACAAAGGTCTTCTAAGTTGGCTGTAGGGTCATCTTTCATGATCTCAAGAGCCTTAAGGTAACATTCCTCCATTGTTTGTTGGGAGTCGGATGCCTGTGGATCAAGTAGATACAAAGTTTCACAACACAAGCTTTATTAGACAAGCAAAGAATCATTTTAACCTTTAAATCATTTTCCACATTAAATTCATTAAAATCTTTTTTAGGTAACCACACATGTGAAGCAGCTGACATCATAAACAGGCGAAATATTTTAACCAAAACCGCTTTAACCGTATAAATACAAATATACAATACTCGACTATTTTTTCAAAACTATCTCGGAGCTTCCAAAACAATTTTTTTTTTTTTTTTTTTTTGGTCACAATGAAGCATTGATGACTAAAAATAGGAAGACAACAAACGTTCTTATAAAATGCACCAGATTTTTTCCTTCACTATCGAGAAAATATGGAATGTCTTCACAGTGAATAGGCCAAGCCTTGCCTCCCATGCTGAACATAATGGTAAACAATGGTAGCAGTGAATAGGCCAAGCCTTGCCTCCCATGCTGAACATAATGGTAAACAATGGTAGCAGTGAATAGGCCAAGCCTTGCCTCCCATGCTGAACATAATGGTAAACAATGGTAGCAGTGAATAGGCCAAGCCTTGCCTCCCATGCTGAACATAATGGTAAACAATGGTAGCAGTGAATAGGCCAAGCCTTGCCTCCCATGCTGAACATAATGGTAAACAATGGTAGCAGTGAATAGGCCAAGCCTTGCCTCCCATGCTGAACATAATGGTAAACAATGGTAGCAGTCTATCAATCTCAAGTAATCCTTATTTGTGCAACAAAAAGACGAAGGTTTGGAATCTGGGATTACACATCAAAAACCCTCGGAAAAAGGGAGATTTTGAGCATAACAAAGCCATAGCATAGTAGGTGCATACCTGTACACTTGTCTGGGGCGTATAATTTTATGTCAACCAGTCAACCATCCCCAATCCAAACAGGACAATCTAAAGTTGTTTTGAGATGTTTATAAGTGTCCTATGTCAGTTTGAAAGAGTTTTGCTGAAAAAAGACTTATTTTATTCCATGTAGAATGTCTGCAAGAGTAGGACAATCTTGTTGCATCTATGTGTGAGTTCATTCAACAATTGAGAAAGACTCTGCCAGGGTTGAAACATCAGGCCAATACAAAAAATTTTGACAAATGTGACTGATCCAAGTACATTTGGTATGGGTTTATTAAAGATTTTGATAATTTTTCTTAAAAACTATTTAATCATGTGGGCAAAAAACAAATTTGAAAGCAGATTAAAGTACAAAGAATATCATGTCTAATTCAAACAATAGTTTGTGTCCAGTGAAGCTAGACTGCTCGGCAATCATACTCCTCTGAATTCTTCTAAAATATGAATGAGCAAACACACCTGTCTCCAAAGAGTCAATAACTCTCCACTGAACTCTTCTACATAATAATGATGAAATACATTCCAGTCCTTCAAGAATTCTATCAAGCGCTTCTTGTCTTCGATCTTAATCAAGTGATGTGGGTATTCCTGAAATTTAACAAGACAGCTCAAAAGTTTATTTTTTTCTTATTATTCAGCAGGTTTTTTCACATAAAAACACATCAATACCAGCAACTCACATACAGTTTGCCCACGAGATCAACTATTTTCCCAATGTATTATGGGAAAAAGGTAAACAAGTTCTTGGTTGTCTCACAGCCCCCCCCCCCCCCCCCCACTAGATGACCCGGATTGATTAAGTTCGCTTGTGGTATACAAAGCAGCAAGAATGAATTTGTCTGTGTTAACGGCACAATATGTGCTCTTGTCAGCCATTTAAAGGTTTTAAACTACCCATGCAGTGCTGAGTCAGAGTGTGATTGTTTTTAGTCGAATGCTTTGGGGGAAAATCGCCCTCTCTTGTGTAAACAGTAGAGGGTGCAGTATTGTGAATTACCCCTCATTTGAATCCAGAGAACATACTATCAAAGGACTAGATACTTTGTTCAGATTTTGCATTCATTTGAATTTTCAAGTCCAAACCAATAAAGTTTCTGTAATCCAGTGGAGATTACTTTGAATTGAAGTTCAAGGAAATTTCTTTTACATACAACCAAATGTATCCAATTTGGGGCCTATGAGTCATGGCCATGCTTACCACAGAATTCTGCACTTTAGAAGTGAACAGAACTGTGGAAAGTATAGATTAAAGTCCATCATGGATGCAAGTCCCGTTCATACCTCTCAGGAATTGCAAAAGAGAAGCAAGTTTTAAGAACATTTTTGGACGAGTATCAAGAACATCAAACGGTAGGATTTCTTTATAGCTATTTGAAAATATCAGCAATTTTTCTCAATAGACAGACGTAAAAAGCCCGAACCGCCAGATGAAAGCCTGAAGTTTCTTTTCTGTTCTGCGTAATTTAAGCTCAAGCCATCAAGTCAATCTCCCCCTAATTAAAGTCCCACATCCTAAATCAGACTCAAATGTTCACACCAAGTAAGACTCTCATCTATAATGAAGACACCTACCTCTGCCTTACGCTCCAGATTTGTCACCCCTTCAAAATGATCAGCCAGTTTGGTATGCCACCAAGTGTAGACCCCATCTGAGCTGATCTCAGTGTTGTTCTGTTGACCTTTGTCGAAATACCTGAAAATAAATTCAACCACAGCGGTGCAGCTTGGATCGGTATACTCTTGCATCATGAGATTTTATAAAACAATTAACTTCAGATTTTTTGCCCAGCACTGATGTAGGATAACATGCCCTGAAAGATGCTACGTAACCCTAACTGCCTTGCTAACTGAGTATTACTTATGTTGCCCTGACTGCCTTGTTGAGTGAGTATTACTTTACATTGCCCTGAACGCCTGGTTGAGTGAGTATTACTTACATTGCCCTAACTGCCTGGTTGAGTTTTACTTACTTTGCCCTGACAGCCTTGCTGAGTGCACGATGATAGAAATCCAGCCTCCCCTCTCCACTGTCGCCAAACGGACGTAAAAATGGCTTCAAGGCACGAAAGACGCGAGCCCATTTGTGAGCCGAAAGTGGACTTATGTCTTCTGACGTCTTCTCTCTGTTTTCTGCAAGAAAAAGTTATTTCTAATTTTTACTGTTTCTCTACATTAAAATGAAAATATTACTTCGCTTTCCTTTTTTGCCAGCTCTGGTTTTATTGGGTGTGTTTGAGTAACTTAGGTCATCCTGAGTCGCCCAGTGCTTTTTTCTGTTCATTTCTCTTGCAACTTCGAGGACCAGTTGAGCCCAAATGTTCACAGATTTGTTACTTTATGCATATGTTTGGTTATACCATAGATTCTTCAGTAATGAATACCTTCCTGTCCCTTTTCCATTTTTCCTGAGTTGTTTTCCCCGGGCATGAGGTTATCCTCATCACCCAAGATGTTCAAGAGCTCTGTCTCCAAGAGTCCACGGCAGGAACATTCCAGAAGACACAGACTGGCAACCAGCAACTGCCCGCCATTCTCCTCCTCAAAGCGTGTCAAGACTTGCTCCAGCAGACTGCGACAAATATGGGGGGAAAACAAAGGAAAGCTGAGCCCAAATTTCAAGAAAGTCCCCACTATACTCAGGTTGAAAATCTTATAACTTACAATGAATCAGATTTTTTTTCCCCCATTTGGTATGAAAGATTGCTTTTGATATTTCAATTAAATCAACTTCCAGACTTTTGAGATGTAAGGTGCCAGCAATCAATTGAAGATGATCAGAGCACCTAACGAAATATTGCCTTGTTAAACCACTAGCTCTTCTCTGAACCACTACAGCTTATAAAGAGATTTGTTACATGGTATCTTTGCAAGCAAATTCCACAAACCTTGTCTGCATAGTGACATGACCTTGTCTAGTACAAATGGGCAGGCAACAATTATTTTGGAAACGATGCTGCGAAGAATCCAAAACATCCTTTCATTTTCATCCATATAGGACTCCTATATTAAATTTTGGAGCACACCGGCAGCAAACATGGCCACAAGTTCCACCAATCAAATGACAAAGATCTTTGTATGCAATATATATTTATCTAATCAGAGACTTACTTGAGTAAACCGTCGGCTAAGCTGTTGATCTTATCAGAGAGTGATTCAAATATACCATACACCCTCAGCTCCTCACATGCCACCGATAGCCACAAAGGATTCTGGGAGGATTCTTTACTGAGTAGACTGGCCATCTGCTCTGCGTCAAGACGCTTCTGATAATTTCCCAGAGTCTCTTGAACAATTGCCTGATCATAGAAACAACAAAACCAGTCGTTATTTATCCAAATTGCATAAAGCACGGCTTGATCTCACCTGTAATTCTTCTTGAAATCTGACTTTAATGTCAACATTGTCCGATGAATTCTTATTCTTTGTCGCTGTGCTTCTTCGTTGCTGGAAATAAATAAACTGATAAGATAAAATAGAATAAGTGATCGAACCTCCCTGGATGACATGTCCAGCGGAGTGACATACACCTCCTTGGGCTTGTTGGGTCGTGAATGCAGCGTCTGATGTTGTGGTGTCTCGTCAATCATGGAAAAGATGCAGCGAATCTGAGGACCAAGCTTGCTTGGTAACCAATTCAGTACAGTTGCCTCCTTGCATTCATCAAACTGAGGAGGAAAAACAAAGTTGCTTAGTCTGATTTTTTCACTTACTTACATTTTGGAAGTGGAAAAAACTCACATTCAGTTTGTTTAAAGTGCCATTATATTTGATACCAGTCCAGAGGGATATTTGTTAAGATAAAAAAAATCTCAAATGACGGCACATTTCAAAAACATAAATTTGTGACGTTGTGTAGCAACAGAGACAAAAACATTACCTGATTGAGGGCATCTATGATAATGATGACAGGCTTGGTGTTAGGGTTGGACAGCACTGCATAAGTAGTTTGACATGTTGACTCTAGATCCTTAGGCATTGTTGTATCCTGACAATCAAACAATTGATTTCACAATATGTTAGTATTGACCAGAGGTAAAATTTTATTTAATTAGGCCTAAAAATATATTACACTTGTCATTAAATGTTATGTTTCATGGAGATTGCGCCGTCTGATTTTTATCAACTTTTGATATACAGAAACAGGCACATCTCAAAACTTGTTCAGCTGTTACTTTTACAACTCTTTGATTTATGTGAAAATTATGGCACAATTTGTAGAATTTTACCATATGACCAGAGTGTAGTATCTTAATTGCTTGCCAGAAAGGCCTAATTGGAATGCACAAGGAAAGATATTGACACAATAGGGAAACTGCCAACATTAGGGCTAGATGGCTCAGTTGGTACAAACAATAAATAGTCAAAACCTTCATCACAAACCTGATGTTACGTCTTTGCTGACAAACACATGCATACCATGAAATGGAGGCAAGAAGTGTAAAATAGTCTGGCAACAATCTATGAATGACAATCTGCATTACAAAAACTACTGCCCATTCAGGAAATCAGACTTGAAAGATGGGTTTAATATGAAATTGAATGCGCACCTGAGCGTGCTCGAAATCCATGGCAAAACACAAACTGGTTGTCACTGTTTTCACTCAAACGCAAGCACCAAACCCAATCCTCCTCAAAACTAAACTTACATTGACTTCTCCAAGCTCCCTTAATAGACGTTTCAGGGTTGTCTCAAGATTTGGTGAACCTGGTACAGCACCAACAAAATGGTAGAAGACATGCCATCCTTGCTCCCCACCCCTGCCATGAGAAAAGGCATGGATAAATATTTTAATGAAAGCTAAAGTTAGAGCAGTGAGAGATTTAAAGCTTTGCATGTTGTTGAGCATAGAGCAAGGACCAGTAACTTGCTCTATGTGTAGAGGTAAGAGGTGAACACAGCTGAACAGATTACTGTTTAATGAGAGAAAGTCAACCTGATAGAATGGTTTATTGGTCAGCTTTTTGGTTTCACCTTGTTTCAGGTCAGCAGTACTGGTCAGCACACTGTGGCTAGACCAATGTTAATTTACATTTAGAATAGAGCGTAAAACCATGGAGTGGGGGAAGTGGGAAATGACATTCCACATAATTATTCAACAATTAAAGAGGTTTGGGCTTGGATGGAGAGCATTCCCTGAAATGGGGGTGAAATTCACAGAGGCCAGTCAATGGTCTGCTGACTCTTTTTTCAAGATGGTTTAAGGGGATTGCAGTTTCCTTAGAGCATTGTGAAAGAGAAATAATTCCTTGAATTCTAGCCAAATCCTGCACTTCACCGAGATTTCACGGTGGTTTCACAGCAAAGATTTTCAGAAGAGGTACAAGTTTTGAAGGTGTTATGTCACTGTTTTCACGAAGGGCTGGCTTGTAGAAACGTGTTAACATAAAGTTTTGAAATAATTGCATTTTAAAATGTGCTTAAATCGAACTAAAAACTCTGCAGTATTAAAACTTTCTTTTGCAGTTCATAGTGCCCGGTTTTTAGGTGCATTTATGCAAGGTTGCAGTAGATGTTAGTGAGAGGAATAAACAAAACCAGTTTACCCTGGTATTTCTTTAGTGAGTGCTTTTGCTACCGTCACATCAGCTACCCTGGCCATAATTGAAGATTTGCCAGTCCCAGGACCTCCTAAGAGTAGCAAGGGAACATCCACACCTATCCCAATTATGTGCTCTTTCATCTGTATGTGATTCACAAATAAAAATACTGTTCAAATGAAGTTTCCATTTTACCCTTGTGTTTATCGCTGTAAAGGGTTAACGGCAAACAAATATTCGTCATCCCTGATTCAAAAATTTCATAAATCCTAGAGAAAGCCTTTCTCTATGCATCAACTCAATGCTAATATATCAAAATGCATAAAGAAGCTAGTAACTGAAAGTCACTACAGACTGATGAGAGGTGAGAACCTGTACAAAAAGGTATCAATTTGTTATGGTATTAAAAAGGAGAGCCCTACCTCTTCCAGAATGTTGGTCCTACCCAAGACTGAAGCACTACGGTTCTTCATGAAGGACTGAGGACATAAAAAGGAGAACAGAATTACGTGAATATGAAGTATTAAACAAGTATAAAAGATAAATATTTCACAGAATGTGTTGTTGTGTTTTTCTACATACTTAAATATCATCAAAATTCCGAAATGAACTGAAAATTCTTTGTAGAAAATTGTACAGACAATTTATTTGAAATGTGACGTTATCGAATGTTTTTGGATGTTGACAAATATTAGACATAAAGGGCAGTGGCATTTTACAACATTTTGACATGAGGTTAGATACTTTTAATTTTTTCCCCATGTTTTCATAAGGTTAACAATCCAAGCCCACACAAACTGCCAATGCAAATATCTCAACAACAAAAGCTTGTTAAAATGACCCTAAAGGGATTTCAACAAGACTGTCACCAGACTGTTGGGTGTGTAAACTGGCTCAAGGTGAATGGACAATGCCTGAAGGGGCAGAGCCTATTGTGGATCAGTCTTTCTTATCAAATGAGATGACAAACCTCATGAGCTTCTTTGGCTTGTTGATAAGGGTCCAGAATACCATCTTCAAGAGGATACTGCTCTGTGATCCTCCTCTGGAAGAATTCATACACCATCTTTCCTAAGGTCTTCTCTAACCCTTTGAATTCCACCTTTCCCTGGTCATTGACTCCGTCAAACTCACAGTTGAAGAAATTCACTTGGTCTTGCTGAATGATTAAAATAAAAAATATATAAAAACTTTCTTCAGTTGTGCAGATTGATTTTTTACATATTTTTTCCCTGCTGCCTATAATTTGTCCCACAGTTCAAGTTGACATGAATGGTACTTTTAATTGTCTACGCTTTGTCTATCCTTTTTGTAGCCTACAAAATAAAATGAAGAAATATTTAATAAAAACCTGACTTGTTTTGTTTTTTTACTCGCTGGCTGTACTAGTGAACCAGACTTCTCGCTGGCTGTACTAGTGAACCAGACTTTTGAGTAGACTGCATGTATTTGCAAGAATGTTCCACTCCAATCCCTAAATGTTTCCAAGTTTTCTTTTTATAATTCAACAAACCTATTAGTTACTACATGTAGCAGTGTTACATAGAGCTGGTGCAGTAAGCTGAAAATGATTGGAACGAGAAACCACTTGGTCAAACTCGCATTTGCGTTTAGTTTTTGCTTTATGGGGGGGGGGGTTGAGGGAAAGGGGAGATGATGGGAGAAGGATAGAATGACAATGAGCAGGAGAAACAGCATTTAAATTCTTAATCTGGATCTACAATAAGCCAGATATCGATCAGTTGAAGAGATCTTACCCCAAATCGTTCCTTCAGCATCTGCTTCAACATCTGCAGCTTAGAAGGAGCAATGGGATTAACGTCGACAAAATCCTTGTGATGCTCTTTAGGAACATCTTGTAGAAAACTGGAATCTCGTATCATAAACAACGCTGGAAATCAATCCAAGATAAGATCTTTATTTACTTATATATTTATTTAATTATTATATATCCGACAGCACAATTAGAACCAATATCAGGATGAATATATGAAACAAGAAGAAATGTTACGTTTTAGGTTTGGGAGGACAACCTCAAATGGGAAAATCTCATGCAATCAGGTAGAGACTGAAAACTCTATACACATGAACTGCTCCTTGTAGTGGTGGGATTCAAACTGGGGTCCAGCTTGATCCCAGCCTGCTGTTGTTGGAATAGTAAGAGAGTGATATGGTTGGGTTCTTATAGTTAATATCTCACAGGCACAGTAACTTTCTCTTCTGGAAGAGATTGCTCCCGAAAATAGCCCAGGGTTTATTATTATCAATGTTGACAGTTTGTCCTGGTCAGGATGAAAATAACTTACGCTATTCCCATATCAGATATCCAGAGACTTAGTCTGGTTACGCAATAAACTTTCCTATAGTGAGGAAGTTTTCAAAACATGAACGTTAATATTATATTGTATATACTACGCACAACACTCAAACACAATCGGAGTATGCTAATCTCAGGTGTTGGTTTATTCTAAGAGCTGAAAACACTAAAGCTACACTAACTTTGAACTTAGATAAGGAACAGAACAATCGTTGGCAAAATGGGTCTTGATATGCCTATACTACCTTTGAACAAACATGAGGTAAAGTATTGGCATTATTGACAACACTGCTGTATATGCGTACTCTCTTTGAAGCAAGATAAGGTACAGCAATGGTAATGCAAACAATTAAGCTGACTGATTGCTCTCTTAAACTAAGATGAGTTGGTACAGCAATGGCAATATTGGCAAAAAAGCTCTTACTATAGTAATGCTCACTATCTTTGAACCAATTGAAAATAAACTAAAGATGGTTAATGCTGACAAAACTGCATGCTTCTACCATGTATACAAGCAAATCTTTCTTCAATAGATCATACAATGAATCTTACAGAACTTTAGTTGTTCAAAAAAATCAACATCAACATTTACACTCACAGTTGAAATTGTCTTTACGGTAAGCACCGTGCATGATCTCCATTTCTGTGACAGACAACCCTTGAATCCAGCGGTAGTCAGTACGGATTGATGGTGGCACCTCAATCTGATTAGGAATCCAACCACAACGTTCACTGTCATAGAGAAAAAATATGTATTAGTTTAAAGATAAATCCTAACATTACAGTTTACAGATCTCCATGATCGTATGTTTTGCTTTGTGTTTATTAAGGGAAAAATTTTAAAAAATTAATCTAAAAAAAGAAATTGTTTGCAAAATTTACTAGCACTTGTACATGTCCAAGCTTTATGATTACCGGTACTCTCGTGTACTGACTGTGCGGTATAGCCTCGATGTAGTTATCGCGTCAAACAAACATGCAAAATCAAACAAAAAAGATTAAGTGCATTTATTCATTCCAAAAGAAAGTCCAAAAATGACCTGTTTGTGAAACTTGACTTCTGGAATATCAGTGGAGACAAAGTTGTGGACTATTGGCTCTCGAGTTGTGACAAAAGATGCAAACACTGTCAGAGGAGGAAAGAGAAAGATAAGGAACTGAACGAATAAAAACAAAAGAATTGAAACAGAGGTTAGAAAAGTACAGTAAGGATCAACAAACAACTGATACATCAGAAAGAGTACAGTAGAATTCACTCCAGTTCTGAGGCTTGTATTTTAAGTGGGGCTCTAAGGTCAAACTCAGTTTTGAGAGTGTCAAATAAAATGACACTTTACACCAATTTGACGTGAAGGTAGAACTTGTCATTTCTTTTCCACTTTCACATTTAGTTAATATGATTTTGATATTAATCGAAGGGTTTGCCCTGCTTTTTCTTGCATGGTAGGCAGCAGATCAGTTTGTAATTTGTAAATCCCTACAAGATGCTATAGTAATGGTCCCATAAGTCAAACATAGCTCTGCAATAGCTTGCTAAAAAACAATGAGCGCTTTGAAACTCCCGTCAGATGTGATAAAGAGACAATAATAGAACTGCAAATAATTTTTGTTATTTTCCATGTTACATTTTAAATGTATAACTGCTTCAAATTAATTTTCTGTGAAAAGTCCCCTCCTTTATTAATACTGTAATGGTTTGGTTTACCAGTGGCTGGTAAGTAAACTGTTTCAAGTAACTTGAAGTAACAATTTCCACAATTAGGTCTTTATCTGCCATTTGATGAATGAATGAATAAATGGATATTTATCACTTTTTTAAATATGAACTCCTAAACATCACCAGAAAAAAGGTCATCCATTAAACAAAGCAACTTTTGATTTGAAATGATCAGAATGGGAATGGGGTTGTAATGTGTAAGTAGACACTGTCGTACCTTGTTAGATTCAGGAAGAATGGCATAACGTTATCTTGATAACATCTGTCAATTTCACCCAGACATGTCCGTAGTGTTTCTTCTGTTGTAGTGTCCTTTGGAATTCCCTACAAAAACATAATGAAAGAAAACAACCAGTTTATACTAAAGACTCCCGACTAATTACAAATTTAGAAAAGAACCCACAAAAATGTGAAGAAAACAATTTACAAAAAATTGTACCGGATAAATTTTGAAAAAGCTTGTGTGAACCGGTCTGAAGCAGTTTGAACCGAAACAACTTCAAAGTGCATAAGCCTAGTATCTCATTGAGGTTTGTTGTCTGTTGCCATGGCTACTCACCCATCTAAGGTCACAGTCTACAAGATGAAGACGTCTCTTCTCACACCACACACGCAGATCGGGAAATACCTTTTGGTAAAGATACAAGAAACAAATCATTTGAAATGTGTCACATAACCAACTCAAAGGTTCTTAAAGTTTACGTCAATTCTGGCAAATATCATTTTGCCAAATAAAAACTTGGTGTAAACTGATAACCCATTTATTTCAAGGAAAGCTCATTTTAAAATAATATTCCTTATGCACTGGTGTAATCACAACACCCTCTAGTCTTATAGGTAACACGATGATGAAACAATGGAAATGCAGATCTTTGTACGTGGGGCGCACAGGACGGACCATTTGAGCTATGTGACCTCCTTTTGACCTCCAGCCGAGGGCGCCCTTCTCAAATGACGTCATGAGCATCAAGGTCTATAATAGTAATATTAGGCTCTTATTTGTCTTTTTTAAACCAAGATTTAAAGTTCCTTTCACTATCCTATTCATCAAGCCAACAAAAAAGTTGGATTCACTGTAAATGTTTCAATTTTAATCCTAAATTGACCTCTTTGATCAGTATTTCCCTCTCGGCGTGGAAGTCTCTGAACGTGGATGACACAAAGATCCTGACTGTTTTCCACCCTGAGCGACGGATGACAAGTTTCTTATCGTTTGTCTTAGTAGATGAGTCCACCGTGCGTCTGACTTGATTCCACATAGTGTTAACATCAGCTTGGTAGCTCCCTGCAGCATTGGACGACCCACAGCCCATCAGAAGGCAGTACTATATGGACGTGGATTTAATTAGAATTAAAAAGGAAATTAAAAGGAAATGATGAAAACAATTAAAAGGAAATGATGTTCAACATTTGCAGTTGAGCTAGAAGTCAGTGACCAAGAAAAACAAAATTCAACATACATGCCCAGGTGGAAAGATATGATTATTACAACCCTTAATCCTCCCGATGGTCAGGGACTGGAAGGATGTGACTATAGAGCTATGATTATCACAGCTAATTATGCTGTGAATCCAACTTTTATCCAGCCAATTATTAAAACCAAAATTGGGTCAGTTCTAATGGAAGTCTATTTTTTCTACTAAAATGGTCATATTTTCCAAATTGTGTTTACTTACAGCTCCAGAGCTCAGCTGGCTTTGTGTATAATCATACAACCGGGGAAGAGTGCAAAAAGATCGAACCATTGCTATAAATAATCAAATTCCGTTTAGCACTAGCCACTGTAGCCAAGCACTAGCCATCTTAAGCACTAGCCACTAGCACTAGCTACTAGTGGCTAGTGGCTAGCACTAGCACTAGCACTAGCCCATCATTGTATAGTCGGACAATGTCACAGACCTAGTTAACACATGTATGGTGTAGGACAAATTCCCTTATTTTTACATTCAAAATCAAAATCAAAGGGGCAATTTTAAAGACAAAACCTGATAAATTTTAATGGACCCTCAAGTTTTATGTTAGAAATGCTCTTCCTCCATAAATGACAGGCAATTTCAAACCATTTTCACAACCCAAAAAACAGTATTATTAATTCCCACCACACTACTTCATCACATAATTATTACATTTGCACTAAAAACATAATGTGATGTTTTTTTGGACTAATTGGCTTTTATTCCAAAATTGTTTCAATAATTTTGTATAAGTGGTTTGGTCAACACTCCCCGATATTGTTTTAGATTATCCATCCTTGATATTGGTACATGAAAGTATTACTCATTATCTAGATCCTAATTGTTTCATTGCAAAAAAGGGAAAAGAAATGACCACCACATTATGGTGTGTATACCCAAGGTGTAGTGTGATAATAAATAAATTCCACAAACTGTCTCCCAAAATAAAATATACATATAACATCAACAACACAAGTAAAACCATAGAGAAAGGTCCTTTCTCTATGGTAAAACGGGGCAGAAACATCTATTTACCTTTTACGACTGACGATGGACGTCGGCCAAAACCAAGAACAGTATCCCACACTACTTCACCACATTATATTTGCACTAAGCAGATACAAATAATAGAATTACTCATAAAACGGTCACCTTGCTATAATATGCTGCTGCAGCTCTGTGCACAAAACTGTTTGTTAGATTGACCTCCTCTGTACAATATGCTACAATGGGGATTTGTGTTGGGTGTGTGTATTAATTTCTCAGCGACCACACACACTACATCAAGGTGCATTGTGTACGGTTGCCATAGTTTCTACAAAATGAACTTGTAGCAGTCCTCACAGTGAAAGCTGAGAGACTGCTGCTGGAAATACCTTTCACTTTCGTTTTAGCTATTTATATGCTTCTCTTTGTTATTGTGGTAAAATCATTGAGTTATATACCCCTAAGGAAAAAGATGTGTGGGGGGTGTTTCTTTCCTTCCAATTGAGAGTATGCGAGGTGCAAAGGTGGCGTTGCCCAGGAACACAAAAACTGTCATATTATTGTATGCAGGCAAAGAAAAAAGTAAAAAATTGAGCTTTTTGTGTGCGATTAAAAATCAACCTTTCATCGGGTTAATAACAAGTTTACTTTTGTATTTTATTGTAAACTGTTTTAGGGAAATATCCAACTATCCTCTCCTTCCCTCCAGCATCATTTGGCAAAAGAACTGATATCCTGCCCCACCACTGGGCTTCCCACCCAATGGGGACCACTCATACCCTCATTGGGGGGAAAAGGGTGCCATCAGGGTAATTATATATCCCAATTGAGATATAGCTGGTAACAATTTGGCCCTGAAGGTAATAAAGGGAATGGAGAGGGTGGAGGGGAACACTACAGGGGCATGTTGCCTTCTTATTGGGCGCTTAGAGCTACTAAACATTGTTTGCATTGAAATTAATGTGGTTGGAAAGATAACTTAAAAGTAAAATATCATGATTCACATAAACATGACCTGAAAATGTGTGATTTTTGTGTAGTTTCATGACGGAACACAGTCTGCTATTTTGTACAACCAACTTTTCATTGACTCAAAAATATGGCGGAGTGTATCTTCTGCTGGTTGTTCAAGGGACAAAATTACATGTTTCAATCACTACTCACTAATCACAAAACACTGCTGAGGTGTTTTTCTCCAAAATAATTTTTGCCAAGGATAATTGGAGCAATTCTAAACACCCACATTTTAAGAGATTTGAAGGCATGGTGCCCCTTTAATAGTCAGACATAATTACTGAGTCATATTTGTTCATCAAGATTTTTATCTTGAAAACATTACAGAAAATGCCACATCCAGTGTTATTTATTTCCTCTTCTTTCTATACAATATTTAAATATCATCAATGTATATTGTTTACAAATTATGTACAGAGTGGTATTAACTAACATAAGACAGAATAAGAAAAGAAACATGAAAAGAGTGATGGTAATTGCTTTGGGCTGCCTAATGATGCTAACAAAATGAGTGTCAAATGATGCAATAACAAGAGACAACTTTAAATAAAAAAATAATAACTTCTGTCAATCTTTATCATAATTTATTAACCCATAGTAATAAGCTGAGAAATGTTCTTCTAATTGAATTCTAACTGGCTTTCTAACTTTATACAGCTACATGTTCCTTTTTTCCCCAGTGTGTACATATTGAAAGGTAGGCCCTACTTGATTTTATAAACGTTGAATTGTTTAAACTTGAAAGTAAGAAACTGATGCATGATGCATGATCAAAAAGCACTCCGCACTAAAGGTGTCACTTTTGCTCAAAATACCTGTTGGCTCTACGTCAGAAAACATCCACCAAGTAGCTCTCACGCAATCACTGCATTCACCAGTTTAACTAGTGTTTTTATAAGTCTCTCCAATTTTATAAAAAAATATTATTTCTTCACACACTTTATTTCTAGTGTGCTATTTAGTGAGGAATAAATGTGTATTCCTAACATATTTTAAATTGACGCTGCTTTCCTTGCTTTTGTCAGTGGCTGCACTGCTCCTATTTACACTTGCAAAGCATTCCCTGCAAAAGTGCACAACACTGCTTACCCAATAATGGAGCTGAACCCTGTACAAAAAAGTTTTACTTAAAAATGCAATTATATCTTTTAAGATAAATATACTATAGAGATATGAAAGTTGCATTATAAAAGAATGATCTTGGCATTTAGGGGCTTCCTAAAGTTTTCAACATTTACAAAGGCCATGTACCCCCATGCATATATTTGTGTAAAAAAGGGCCATTTTAATGGGTGTTTTCTTTCACATTCTATCAAATCCAAGCTACAATATTTTGTATAAAGGCACTTTAATTTGTAATTTCGAACCTAATTTGGTAATTTATGTTTTTATCTTCTTCCAAGTTTCATTCAGAAAACAAATTCTAGATCAGTTTTTCAGTGAAAATTCATGTGATGGAACTTTAGCAGTATTGCAGATTGGCATATAATTATACACATACCTGAGACATCATATTAAAAAAATGCATTAAGAATGAAAGGAAGTGCAATGCACAAATATTAATATAATTTATGAATACAATACTTAAATACTTCTTCTAAATTTTAACTTGGAGTACTTAGATAAATTAAAAACGCATTCATATTAAACCTTGAACTAAAAACAAACAAACTAGAAGAATAGACCCTCCTTACATTTGACGCCACAATGTCAAACAGCGCCCTCACTGAGGTCAAACAAAGACCAATCATTGGTTGAGAGGTGTGCACTTTTATTGTTTGACCTCAGGAATGGCAGCCTATGCAAGGGGATTATGCTTTTTGCAGAAGGTGAATAAAATCAGCTATTACTGCTAGATGTGTCGTTTATACAAATTTCACTCAAATAATACAACAAACCGGAAAATCTGACATCATCCCTCAAGGCTTGTGAATAAGGCCAGATAATCTCACTTGTTAAAAACTGCTCTAAATAAAATCTAACTCTATGAAAATATTTCAGTGATACAACTACATTTTCAAATGTTGTTAAAATACCATGAAAGGTTTTTGCTGTTTTCTCAACGAGCAGACACTGTATTCAGCTGAACCTTTCACATGTGACTTTTATTGTATCTGTCTTGATCATTTTGCCTATAAATCAGCATTACTGATACAATTAAGACAAATCCGTGTCCCTACCTTCAAGTATGACCTTTTCTTTCGCCCGTTTTTCAGCGATTCTTTTCATCTTTGGTTCATTCAATGAACTGATGACACGCTGTGTTGATGGATGATCAATTCCCTTGAGCTGCACAGAAAATTGGAGCGAAAGTAAAAGTGAAAGTTTTATTTCAACAATATTTCTATGACCTCACTCTAAGAGTAGATTGACTACAGTTTGCTGTTCGTTTACTGTAGATTTGTTTTGTGTCTGCAGTAAACTTATTAAGACCTTTGTAAACTAAAATACACAGATTTGTTTGTAATTGAATGAGGGAAGCGATTATATTGTAAGGAGTACAAAAATAAATTTTATGAGATAAATATAAATTTGTTCGGAACTTATTTTACAAAATACATCAAAGGACATAAATGATCAGAACAAATCAAATGTTTCAAGGGAAATAGTTTAAAAGCAGAGAAGAGACTTGTGAGTGTAGATTTCTACAAATTATATGCACAAATCTACACTTTCACTTCCATTCTCCTTGACTTAAGTCTTTTAGTTGCACAATGTAAATGATCTCTCCGTAACCATTTCTTGTTTTTTAACGCCCGGACCAACTTAGTATTTTCCTTAATTTTTTGCTGCCATGTAGCCTGATGAGGCAGATACCTGTACAAAGAGCGACAACAGGACCTGGAAAACTTGCCTTGTAAAATTCCTTTCTGGGGGTTATTGTGTAACCCCTTCCTTTCTGGGGGTTATTGTGTAACCCCTGATTCCAGACCTTTGTCCTGTTGTACAAATGTGGCATACTAGTATGATGGACAGGCTGCCACCATTGGCATTGTTGCTCATTATATTTGGCTCAATTGGAGGCAAGTCCAAGCAATCCAATGTTCCAGCACACCATGGATCTCATTAACAGAACCGTTGTTTTATTTCCTTTGTCAAGTCAAGAGTTTCGTGTGCGCAATTCTGTTTCTTCAAATACTTTAGTTTAAATTAGTTTCTGGCTATAAAAATTATATCATACTGTTGGGAAAGTAATATTTCATGAAATATATAAAAGTAAAATTAATTTAGCAAATCAACAAAGAAAACCCGGGAATAGGACTTGATCTCTGTTTCCTCCAGTTAAGACCTTGTCGCAAACTCTTTTATTCCCTTATTAAAATAATAGTCTTCATTGGAGTTGTTTTTGATACTCGCGAGACTTGCAGTCTATTGAAATAAAAATAACCATTTGTTACAATACTATGCCAGAATGCAGTTTTTAAACACAATTGTTTTACATGTTGTTCATCGATCACTTCAATGACTCCAGCTCACCATTATTTTGGATACTTTTCCTCGTTGCCAATAGTCGTAAGCTTCTTCAAGTTGCCCATTCTTTTCAAGATGGATGGCCAAATTGATGTGAATACGTGAACCCAGGATGCTCATCTCTCCACAGGACTGCATAATTATCTCTTCGGCTTGTTTGTACAACTACAAGACAGAAGAATATTTCATCAATGGGAGACTTTTGAGATGATAGAGGGCGTCCCACTCATCGGTCCTTTCCATTGTTCTCAGCAGCAAGAAAAGTAGACCCAGGCCCAATTTTATAGCTCTGCTTACCATAAGCAAAGAATCGGCGCTTACGGAAGCAGGGAATTCTGCGCTTACGTCAAGCATATTTTAAGGGTTAGAGGGTAATTTTTGCTTGTGCGCATGCCTACTCACATTACTATAGGCATTCTTCGCTTACACAGGTAGCACAGAAATTCGGCGCTTGCCCTGTAAGCGAAGAGTGGTGATCACAAGAGCTTAATTCGGTGGTAAGCAGAGCCATGAAATTAGGTCCTGGTGAGTGGGATGCCCGCTATTGTCTCAAAAGTCTCCCATTGTAAATAATGCCTATTCATGTGAAAATGTTTATCACATTTGACTTCAAGATTTCAACTATAAAGCAAATATGAACGACCTAAGTTGGGGAATTTTTTCATCACCAACTCCCAAGTATTTAAACTGTATATTTAAGTCTACTTTTGTTGAAATCCTTTTGTTAAACACAAAGTTCCGTATAGGTGTACATAAACCTGTCAATATTTTACATACTTTTTAAAGTTCAACATGGCAAACCCCCTTATTTTAACTGTTTCCTTTCTATAGGTGACTTTAGTTTACTCATATCGTCCCTCTATCATTACCATTGGTAGAATGTGTCGCCCAAACCTTGCACACAAAAACCAAACAAGCCTGAGCACAAGGGTCATTTGGTATAAAGCTGTAGTTTTGTCCATGTTCACCCTACATACCTAAATGGTTGGAAATAAAAAAATTGATCTTTCCAATGATAGTGAAATAAAATAAGTTTGCTAGTACGCAATTCTTTCAAGGAGTGGAAAGAACCAGAATGCCAACACCTCTGGAGCGCCATTATTATGGTTCTGTACAAAGAAACATGTTTGAGTTTACAGATAACACTTATACAACAAAGACCAAGAACTGGGTCATTTATTGGCTAATCTCAATGATGTCTCGATAATATGAATGGGACTCTTGCATCTTTTATTACTTCTTGCTGTAAAACAACATCTTCATAGTGACAAAAGATGTTGTAAAAGTTGCCTTTATAAAGACTTTCTGTTGTGTAAGAATATTTGCTTCATGCTTGAGTGGTCAAAACATGCAGTCACCAGCTTTTGTTTATGTCAAAACAATTAGGAGTCCCTAAATATAACCACTTCACGTCAAATGTTGTGTATTCATGCCACATGTTTCCAAACTGGCTTACATTGGACGTTTTTTAACACCCAGAACAACTTTGAAGCACCCTCTATTTGTTGTGGTCAGCTGGACGGCCGACGTGCGTATTTACCCGAACATTCCATTGTTGCATGAAACCTTAATTGTCTTTCCTTTGTCAAGTCAGGGTTTTATTGTGACAACGATCTTTTCCAAGAAATATAGTTTGGAGTACAACCCGAAGCTTTTAAAGGGAAAAAAAAAATCAGGCCTTCTGTATTACCTAAAAAATCCCTTGGAAAAAATATATATATATTATTTTCTTACATACTTTTTTTATAGAGTTTAAGTAAAACGAATTGAACTCAATTACAATGAATACTTTGAAAGCTCTAAGTTTAGTCATGGGTCTTACCTTCAAGCCTAATTGTGGATTGTCATCCCTGCGCAACATGCCTTCCGTCATGATGCACTCTCCGAGATGTGCTTGGTCACCCAACTGGCAAAAATAAATCAAAATGAGAACATTCCCAAAAGATACATTCTAACAGAGTTAATTGAATCAGCATTGAGTTCTTCCCAATATAAATCAATAACAAAGGCAGATCTCTTGCATTTTTTGTGTGTTATTTTTCTGTCTTTATTCTTATTATTATCTGCACAAATTAAAAGGTCAAATTTAAGACTGGTTAAGACCCTTTTAATGCTACTCGCAGCATAATTTGGTTCTATACAAGCTGATAGGAATTTATTAGATGCTTCATCCATTTTTTAAGACCTCAAGTAACTGAATTTAATACTTTTTAGTACTTCTTAAAGCCTTAACTTTGGAGAGTTAAATTTAAGACTTTTTAATACTTTTTAAGGATCGACAGAAATCCAATATATCAGGCAATACAGTAATCAACAAAAACACATCAAAATACAAGGAAAACATTGGGGGTGGGAAATAAACAGAAAAACCCACCTTGAAAAGAGACATGCAAGAACAAAATGACAAAACAAAGAAACACCACTGAAACAGAGATGCAAGCCCGATGGATTGCCTAAAAAGCTGAGAACTTGTCTAGAGGCTTTCCCCACAGCACCCCTCAATGGAGAAAAAATAAAATAAAAAACAAAGACAATACAAAGAAAAAGAAAAAGAAGACAAACACTGATCATCGGAAATAAATCACTATACGATCATAAACCACAACAATTCAATATGCCACTACTGCTAATTTTATGGGTCTTGTGATGTGTTTGGAGCCCCTCTCTTAATTCCTTTCGTGGTCAGGTTTTACATGCCATATCCTCTGCCAGTAATTAATGCGTATGTTATTGTTCATCGGTTTTTATTTACTGTTTCCTTTCTTATTTTTATTTACAAATTTATTTTTAATAACTTTTTAATTACTTGTCAATATTTAATATTTTATATTGTTTTATATGCTTATTATTTTTTTTTCCCTTACAAGCCTTAGTATTTTATCTCATTTGTAATTGTTACTTTTGTTTTCTATCCAAAGATGTTATTTAATTTTTATTTATTTGTTTGTTAAATATACATGTATATATACATAATTATTATAGACTATATGAATATTTGTGTACATTATCCTTTCCTGTAATTGGCGGCTCGTCCGCTGTTGGTTTGGTCAATAAATAAATAAGACTTTCTAAATAGACATTTTATGTAAATTTATGCAACAATTTTTGATGGATATTTTATGTAAGTAATACATTTACTTACTTCCTGGAATATTTCCTTGGCTTCATTGAGGCTGTCAAAAGAAATTTTTGTAGCTTCAGTTGCACTCATTGTATTATCACCTCGTAGGTAAATCCAGTTCCGTAGAATAAAAGCCAGTTCAGTGAGTGAGGTGGCACGTTTAAACTGGAAGATGATTACACAAAACCAATCACTTAATATCAGAGTTGTAGCTTCTTCAGTCTCAGATGCAACAATGAATCAACAATTATTATAATACCAACATTTACAAAGTGGCCCATTCACCCTTTGGACGGATCCGCAATCTGTTTGGATGAAAGTGTCATTACATTACTGTGACTATACACGGTTATATATAATTATATTTATTATTAATTGGTTTACATAGCAGCCAAAGGCTGAATTACATGAAATTTACAATATTACGCACACCCATGGATAGACATGTCAGTATGCCCCTTCCATGGCTTCGCCAAACCCAGGGCATAATAAATCTTAGACAGTTTAAAAGAAAAGATAATCTGGCTGAGAGTCCTTACCCTAAACTCTTCTCCTTTGAGGTCTTTACTGAGTTCCAACGCCTTCATACGATGCTGTATTGCAGGTTTCAGATCTGGCATCATTGCTTTCACAATATAATTATGAAGTTGAAGTTTCTGTTGGTAAAATGTGTCAGATATCAGACCTGGAGTTTCATCTTTGAGAGGACAAGGCCATTTTCTATTTGCAAAGGGCACTTCCGTTGGAAAAAATTAACGTCTATGGGGAAACTTTTGAAGGGGCACCAAGGCCAAGACCAGGGGCATCAGGGACCATGGCCTCCACGGCCTCTGTGTAAATCCAGACCTGAGATATGAATCAGGAGTACAGCCAAGTGACCTCAACCAAATGCCACCATAAACCACACCCAGTTTAAGCTCCTATAGACTGTGCAAGTCTTGAAAGTATCAAAAACCAGAAAACAACTCAAACAAACACTATATTTTTCTATGAAAAAATACCCATGGCAATTTTTTATAAATACAGTTTCAATTTGTATACAGTACAAATAATTTGTTATTCCTAAAATGTTAAGCATTGAGCTTAGTCTCCACATGTGATGTGCATGATCAAAATCCCAAAGGAGTTGCTTTGAGCATGAAAGTACAAGTTTTCTTCCAGGTTTTCTGCAATACACTGTGATGTTCTGCACCGGCCTTTCACACATGTTTTTTGAAAGGACTCCAGTCATCTTTTAGTTTCAATTTTTGGGGGTCAAATGAATAATTAAAAAAATGGTGAAACAGTGACTGAAACACTGGGCGACACTATCAGATTATACTCACACCACTGTCCTTTTTCCTACAGTATCTTTTATAACAGCAAGTGGTATAATGATGCACTTTTGACAGAATTTGGTGAAGCATCAGGTAATAACTCATATTTCGATTGTTTTACGTAAATCACTTTTTAAGGTAAAACGGCCTTGAAGTACTGATCTGACAGACTGCTGCATAATTGGGAATGAGAGTGCTAAAGACTACATTGAAATAAAAACCAAATACAATGAAGTGGGTTAGCTTACCGCACGATACAAAGTAGCACCTACGTCATATATTACCATCATGCGTTCCGGATGATTACCAAGCTCTTCTTCAACAGCGAAAAGCTTCTGCAGCAGTGAAAAGCCACCTGTCAGTAGACTGGCATGCGAACTATTTACACGAAAAGAAAACACTGGAAATTATGTAGTTTGCAACAGATAGTTCTTTTAAGTGATATTTGAAGCTTTGCACGGTGTGGAAGTAACTACATAGCTGGTAAACTTGTGGGTACAATAATGCATCAAATTTTTTTGGGAGGAGTGCATCCCTCCAGCCCTACTTTTAACCTCAGCATCACCAACAGTCCACAATTGTCCTGAAGATGAGCAGAGTAAACTTTTTGAAACGTCGAGACCACAACAGCTCTTGATGCCAGACCATTCCAGAAACAGCTGGATGGGATATAAAGCCATAGGTCCTCTGTGCTGTGTAATGAACGTAAAAGAACCTTGTACATTCATCACAAAAAGAAGAGACTTGCCCAGCTGCCAATTTCACCCAATTTTATGCAACTACGTAAGTCCACTGTACAACATTTATTGCATAAGTTGTGTACCACAAACACAAGAAGTCTTGCAGAAGTGGACTTACACAGTTGCTTAAAGTTTTGTGAACTATAGGCTGTTTCTGGAATGGTCTGGCAGCTATTTGCACCACCTTACCTCTTCTCAAAGCCAACACAAAAGGGGTTTACACATAGTTGTACCTACAAGTTTAACATTTATAGTTACTTCCAAACAGTTCTTTGTTTTTCTTCTATTTCACTTCAATCGGGGTTAATGAGTTGAGAGAATTTAGGTCGAGAGGTTTCTCAACTAAATGGGCAGAGAAAACATACTCTCTGCTGATGAAAGGATGAAATCTTTGGAGTGTTCATAATTTTGGAAATAATTTAATATTGGATGGAAATACATGTATTTGAACCATACTGCACTTTTTACATGTTATTATTTATTTGAAAAGCAATAAGCACCACATGGGCTTAGGAATTAACAGTGTTTATCTACTACAACCAGTCAGGCAAATATGGGTTAGAAGTTGTGTGTGTATTATTAAAAACTTCTACTGAATAGAATTTCCTTCATCCCCTCTAATGTTACATCCCCTTCCCATATCCCGCCCATCCTTGCTCCCCCATCTGTCCTTAACTGACTTACAACACTCGAGCAACTTTCTCATACAGAAGACAAAGGTCGTCCAAGTTGGCTGATGGGTCATCTTTCATGATCTCAAGAGCCTTAAGGTAACATTCCTCCATTGTTTGTTGGGAGTCGGATGCCTGTGGATCAAGTAGATACAAAGTTTCACAACACAAGCTTTATTAGACAAGCAAAGAATCATTTTAACCTTTAAATCATTTTCCACATTAAATTCATTAAAATCTTTTTTAGGTAACCACACATGTGAAGCAGCTGACATCATAAACAGGCGAAATATTTTAACCAAAACCGCTTTAACCGTATAAATACAAATATACAATACTCGACTATTTTTTCAAAACTATCTCGGAGCTTCCAAAACAATTTTTTTTTTTTTTTTATTTTTTCACAATGAAGCCCTGATGACTAAAAATAGGAAGACAACAAACGTTCTTATAAAATGCACCAGATTTTTTCCTTCACTATCGAGAAAATATGGAATGTCTTCACAGTGAATAGGCCAAGCCTTGCCTCCCATGCTGAACATAATGGTAAACAATGGCAGCAGTCTATCAATCTCAAGTAATCCTTATTTGTACAACAAAAAGACGAAGGTTTGAAATCAGGGATTACACATCAAAAACCCTCGGAAAAAGGGAGATTTTGAGCATAACAAAGCCATAGCATAGTAGGTGCATACCTGTACACTTGTCCGGGGCGTATAATTATATGTCAACCAGTCAACCAACCCCAATCAAAACAGAACAATCTAAAGTTGTATTGAAATGTTTATAAGTGTCCTATGTCAGTTTGAAAGAATTTTGCTGAAAAAATACTTCATTTTATTCCATGTAGAATGTCTGCAAGAGTAGGACAATCTTGTTGCATCTATGTGTAAGTTCATTCAACAATTGAGAAAGACTCTGCCAGGGTTGAAACATCAGGCCAATACAACAATTTTTGACAAATGTGACTGATCCAAGTACATTTGGTATGGGTTTATTAAAGATTATGATAATTTTTCTTAAAAACTATTTATTCATTTGGGCAAAAAACAAATTTGAAAGCAGATTCAAGTACAAAGAATATCATGTCTAATTCAAACAATAGTTTGTGTCCAGTGAAGCTAGACTGCTCGGCAATCATACTCCTCTGAATTCTTCTAAAATATGAATGAGCAAACACACCTGTCTCCAAAGAGTCAATAACTCTCCACTGAACTCTTCTACATAATAATGATGAAATACATTCCAGTCCTTCAAGAATTCTATCAAGCGCTTCTTGTCTTCGATCTTAATCAAGTGATGTGGGTATTCCTGAAATTTAACAAGACAACTCAAATGCTTATTTCTTTCTTATTATTCAGCAGTTTGTTTAACACATATACTATAAATATAAAAACACATCAATACCATTAACTCGCATACAGTTTGTCCTCTACAGTTTGCCCAGGAGAACAGCTATTTCCCAATGTATTATGGGATGTTATGGTTGTCAGGTTCTTGGTTGTCTCACAGCCCAACTAGATGACCCCGATTTATTAAGTTCGCCCATGGTATGTATGCAAAGCAGCAAGAATGAATTTGACTGTGTTAACGGCACAATATGTTTTCTTGTCAGCCATTTAAAGGTTTTAAACTGCCCATGCAATGCTGAGTCAGAGTGTGATTGTTTTTAGTGGAACGCTTTGGGGGAAAAATGCCTCTTTGGTGTAAACCAGAGGGCTCAGTATTATGAATTACCCGTCCTTTGAATCCAGAGAACATACTAAATCAAAGGATAGTATCATAATTATGGATACTTTGTTTAGAATTTGCATTCATTTGAATTTTCAAGTCCAAACCAATAAACTTTCTGTGATCCAGTGGAGATTACTTTGAATTGAAGTTCAAGCCATTGTCGTATACATAACAACCAAATGTATCCAATTTGCGCACTTTAAAAGGGAACAGAACTGTGGAAAGTATAGATTAAGGTCCATCATGGATCCAAGCCCCGTTCATACCTCTCAGGAATTGCAAAAGTGAAGCAAGTTTTAAGATCAATTTTAGACGAGTATCAAGAATATCAAAGAGTAGGATTTCTTTAAAGCTATATGAAAATATTAGCAATTTTCCTCAATAGACAGACATAAAAAAGCCTAAACCGTCAAATGCAAGTCTGAAGTTTCTTTTCAATCCTGCGTAATTTAAGTTCATGCCATCAAGTAAATCTCCCCCTAATTAAAGTCCCACATCCTAAATCAGATTCAAATATTCAAACCAAGTAAGAATCTCATCTATGTATCGAAGACACCTACCTCTGCCTTACGCTCCAGATTTGTCACCCCTTCAAAATGATCAGCCAGTTTGGTATGCCACCAAGTGTAGACCCCATCTGAGCTGATCTCAGTGTTGTTCTGTTGACCATTGTCGAAATACCTGAAAATAAATTCAACCACAGTGGTGCAGCTTGGATCGGTATACTCTTGCATCATGAGATTTTTTAAAACAATTAACTGCCCAGCACTGATGTAGGATAACATGCCCTGAAAGATGCTACGCTAACTGCCTTGCTAACTGAGTATTACTTATGTTGCCCTGACTGCCTTGTTCAGTGAGTATTACTTTACATTGCCCTGAACGCCTGGTTGAGTGAGTATTACTTACATGTACATTGCCCTAACTGCCTGGTTGAGTTTTACTTACTTTGCCCTGACAGCCTTGCTGAGTGCACGATGATAGAAATCCAGCCTCCCCTCTCCACTGTCGCCAAACGGACGTAAAAATGGCTTCAAGGCACGAAAGACGCGAGCCCATTTGTGAGCCGAAAGTGGACTTATGTCTTCCGACGTCTTCTCTCTGTTTTCTGCAAGAAAAAGCGACTTCTCATTTTAACTATTTCTCTACATTAAAATGAACATATTACTTTGCTATCCTTTGCTAGCATGGTTTGAGTATACCTAGGTCATCCTCGAGTCTCCCATTGCTGTTCAAGTAGCTCATGGTGTCACTCTGGTGGATGAATGACTCAAGTCAACCATGACTATCCTTCCCATGAAGCTGGGCATTGAAGGCACACATGGGTTAATGGTTTAACATTCATGTCAACAAATTTGAACTAAAAAGTAAAATAAATCCAGCTTTGATAATTGTGTTTCAAACCCAAGCAATACTCTGTTTCAGACACGTGTAATGCCATGCAGTTAATTACTACTTTTTTAACAGATGCAAACAACTATTCTAGAAGACTGCAGTCAAGGCATATACAAGTTCACAGCTGACAAGCAGCTGAAACTTTGGTTTCAACTTGAGCTTTCCTTGAACTTTCACAAAAGTCATTTTAAAGGCAGGGTGTACTTTTGGTAATTACTCCACAAGTTACTTACTTGGTAAAGAGCACTGGATAGCAGTTGATATTAAAAAACATTGTTAGAAACGACCCTCGTTGAAGTAAAGTAAATTAAGAGAAAGAAGTAACTTTTCACCAAATTTTTTGAATCTCTGAAAGGCTGCATGGCATAAAGCTTTTCTCAGGCATCTGAAAGCACACAATTTTACGCAATAACGGTGTTTTTTTCGTTCATTTCTCTTGCAATATCGAGGACCAGTCGAGCCCAAATGTTCGCATATGTTTGGTTACATCATAGATTCTTCAGTAATGTATACCTTCCTGTCCCTTTTCCATTTTTCCTGAGTTGTTTTCCCCGGGCATGAGGTTATCCTCATCACCCAAGATGTTCAAGAGCTCTGTCTCCAGGAGTCCACGGCAGGAACATTCCAGAAGACACAGACTGGCAACCAGCAACTGCCCACCATTCTCCTCCTCAAAGCGTGTCAAGACTTGCTCCAGCAGACTGCGACAAATATGGGGGGAAAACAAAGGAAAGCTGAGCCCAAATTTCAAGAAAGTCCCCACTCTACTGCAGGTTGAAATCTTACAACTTACACTGGACCAGATTTATTTGTATTTTTTCAATTCGGTATAAAATATTGTGTTTGATATTTCAATAAAATCAACTTACAGACTTTTGAGATGTAAGGTGCCAGCAATCAATCAATTGAAGATGATCAGAGCACCTAACGAAATAATGACTTGTTAAACCACTAGTTCTCATCTTAGAACCACTACAGCTCATAAATAAAAAGATTTGTTACATGGTATCTTTGCAAACCTTGTCTGCATGGTGACATGACCTTGCTTTGTACAAACGGGAAGGCAACAATTATTTTGGAAACGATGCTGCGAAGCATCCAAACAATCCTTTCATTTTTATCCATATAGGACTCCTATATTAAATTTTGGAGCACACCGGCAGCAAACATGGCCACAAGTTCCACCAATCAAATGACAAAGATCTTTGTAATTCATTTTATCAATTTTATGATCAAATGCTTTATACTCAGCATACCATATCACATTTCCTAGTCTGTGCGTTCATGCTTGGATTGGATCGGCCATTGCCGTGCATACGTGATGGATCAGGCTAATGTGCATGTACTGTGGTGTGTTAACGGTTGGACGTGCTGGCCCATTCTGGCAATTGTGATGTGTGAAGCTATTTATACTGGTTTGGGGGGTCCAGATGTTCGGGCCAACAACCAATCAGCATAGCCGTAGCGGCGAAAACGATTTGATTGGAAAGGTCAGCCAATGAGAGCATAATATTGGCAAGTCGCTTGTTAACCTTTTTGGAGGGAAATTTGTCTTGCTTAGCGTCACTTTGTCACAGCTTGTGATTGAAGCCAAACTTTATAACCCGCCTCCTCCCCTATTGCTCCACCTTTGAAAGGGCAGTTTTTCGCAGAAAATGACAGAAAATAGTAAATGTATTATTTCATTTGTAGAAAAGATTGTATCACGTAATTTCTAGTTGTAATGGCCAAGGTTATGTTGGTAAGGATGTGGTACCCCCCTTGGTGTGGCCACTTTGGTAAAAGGGCGTGATCGTCCTTGGTGTGGTCACTTTGGTGAGGGCGTGGTAATCCTTGTTGTGGCCACTTTGGTAAAAGGGCTCAGTATAGTCCTTGGTGTGGTCACTTTTGTTGTTGGTGTGGCCACTTTGGTAAGGGTGTGGTAGTCCTTGGTGTGGCCACTGTGTTTATGGTTGTCCATTGTTACATGTATGTTTTGTTTGTCTGTCAGCCGGTTTTGCCCTATGTCCGGTATCCGGCTCCTTGCCATTTTACAAATTGTTGTTTTAAATAGTGTTATTAATTTTGGCATTTAATTGCAGG
Organism: Leptasterias polaris; assembly: GCA_037783415.1. Classification (NCBI taxonomy): domain Eukaryota; kingdom Metazoa; phylum Echinodermata; class Asteroidea; order Forcipulatida; family Asteriidae; genus Leptasterias; species Leptasterias polaris. The sequence continues at coordinate 4,208,196 of JAZGTN010000005.1, read as the reverse complement.
TATGAATAGCACTTAAATAAATTGCAGTGTCAAGCTGTGGCGGAAAATCACATATTGGCTAAGCTTATTGCATTTTGTTATTGTCTGAGTATAAGCAATATATATTTATCTAATCAGAGACTTACTTGAGTAAGCCGTCAGCTAGGCTGTTGATCTTATCAGAGAGTGATTCAAATATACCATACACCCTCAGCTCCTCACATGCCACCGATAGCCACAAAGGATTCTGGGAGGATTCTTTACTGAGTAGACTGGCCATCTGCTCTGCGTCAAGACGCTTCTGATAATTTCCCAGAGTCTCTTGAACAATTGCCTGATTATAGAAACAACAAAACCAGCCGTTTCAAAAATTATTATTATCTAAATTCCATAAAGCACGGCTTGATCTCACCTGTGTTTCTTCTCAGGACCACCACTTCTCTCTGGAAGATATTACTGCATGATTGTCCCCTGTAAACTACATTACTATTTCTCACTTTCTTCAACATGCAGAGCTTCAAATCTGACTTTAATGTCAACATTGTCCGATGAATTCTTATTCTTTGTGATTCTGCTTCTTCTTTGCCGGATATAAATAAACTGATAAGATAAAATAGAAGTGATCGAACCTCCCTGGATGACATGTCCAGCGGAGTGACGTACACCTCCTTGGACTTGTTGGGTCGTGAATGCAGCGTCTGATGTTGTGGTGTCTCGTCAATCATGGAAAAGATGCAGCGAATCTGAGGACCAAGCTTGCTTGGTAACCAATTCAGTACAGTTGCCTCCTTGCATTCATCAAACTGAGGAGGAAAAACAAAGTTGCATGGTTTGATTTTTTAAAATTACATTTTGGAAGTGGAAAAAACTCACATTCATTTTGTTTAAAGTGCCATTGTATTTAATACCATTCCAGTAGTATATTTTGTAACATAAAGAAAACTCAAATCACGGCACATTTCAAAAACATGAATCTGTGACATTTTGTAGCAACAGAGACAAAAACATTACCTGATTGAGGGCATCTATGATGATGATGACAGGCTTGGTGTTAGGGTTGGACAGCACTGCATAAGTGGTTTGACATGTTGACTCTAGATCCTTAGGCATTGTTGAATCCTGACAATCAAAACAATTGATTCCATAGTATATTAGTATTGATCACAGGTATAATTTTATTTAATTACAATCATATTACACTTGTCATAGTACGCGGTTCTTATTTAGACCATGTAACCTGTGACATCACAGACCCACAGAGCCATAATAATTACAAATGATAAAGCTTTATTTTCAGGTGGTATAGGCATATCACCAAAAGATGATTTTCATTATAGGGCATCATTTAAAATTTGAAATAAAGTAACATAATCAAGTTTAACAATAAACATACAATTAAGTATAACAATTTTAATTATTAAAGGTAGGGTAATGACACCGAAAAGAAATTGTTGAATTTTTATTTGAGAGCCTACTTGTTATAAAGATGGAATGGTAGTAAGCATCTTGTAAAATTATTTTGTCTGAAGTGTCCCTGTTGATTTAAAACTTCAGTAAAAAAAAATTTAAAAATGCGACCACCAAAACCAATCCTCCTCAGAACTAAACTTACATTGACTTCTCCAAGCTCCCTTAAGAGGCGTTTCAGAGTTGTCTCAAGATTTGGTGAACCTGGTACAGCACCAACAAAATGGTAGAAGACATGCCATCCTTGCTCCCCACCCCTGCCATGAGAAAAGGCATGGATAAATATCTTAATGAAAGCTAAATTAGAGCAGTGAAAGATTAAATAAAGCCTTGCTTGGTGTAGAGGTTAAGACAAAATCTTCAGTCTTGAAAAAGGAGTGAAAATCCACTTTTCTCTATGAAATTGTAACTTTCCCCTTTTCACCTTGTTTTCATGGAGTTCTCAACTAGCCAGAGCATAAGTGTTTCACAGTGATTTCATTGTGTTGTACTGCTGAAAACAGCCCTAGTCTGAAGTCAACCTGAGTGATAGAATGGTTTATTGGTCAGCCTTTTGGTTTCACCATGGAGGAAGGAAAAGATCACCATGTGTGAACTGGTCAGCACACTGTGGATAGACCAATGTTTACATTTGATGGCTAATAACCCCCATGAGACCATGGAGTGAGGATGTGGGAAATAACACTCCACATAAATATTCACCAATAAGGTCTGGGCTTGATGGAAAGCATTCCCTGAAATCATGGTGAAAGTCACAGAGGCCAGTCAATGGTCTGGAGACTTTTTTTAAAAGATGGTTTAAGGGAATTTCAATTTTCCTTCAGCACGGTGAAAGAGAAATAATTCCTTGAATTTTAGCCAAATCCTACACTTCACTGAGATTTCACGGAGGTTTTACAGCAAAGATTTTCAGAAGAGATACAATTACAAGTTTTTAATGCGTTATTTTATATATGAAATGTCACTGTTTTCACGGAAGGCTGGCATGTAAAAACGTGTTAACAGAACGTTTTGAAATAATTGCATTTTAAAATCTGCTTAATTCAAAACTAAAAACTCTGCAGTATTCAAACTTTCTTGTGCAGTTCATAGTGCCCTGTGTTTTAGGTGCATTTATGCAAGGTTGCAGTAGATGTTAGTGAGAGGAATAAAACAAAACCAGTTTACCCTGGTATTTCTTTGGTGAGTGCCTTTGCTACAGTCACATCAGCTACCCTGGCCATAATTGAAGATTTGCCAGTCCCAGGACCTCCTAAGAGTAGCAAGGGAACATCAACACCAATCCCAATTATGTGCTCTTTCATCTGTATGAGATTCACAAATAAAAATACTGTTCAAATGAAGTTAATATGTTATCCTTGTGTTTATTGGTGTAAAGGGTTAACAGCAAACAATATTCTTCAACCCTCTGATTCAATTATTTCAAAATCCTAGAGAAGTCCTTTCTCTATGCGTAAACTCAATGGTTTTATCAAAATACACAAAGAAGCTAGTAACTTAAAGTCACTGCAGACTGAGAGGTGAGAACCTGTACAAAAAGTTATCAATTTGTTATGGTATTGAAAAGGGAGAGCCTACCTCTTCCAGAATGTTGGTCCTACCCAAGACTGAGGCACTACGGTTCTTCATGAAGGACTGAGGACATAAAAAGGATAACAGAATTACGTGAATATGAAGTATTAAACAAGTATAAAAGATAAATATTTCACAGAATGTGTTGTTGTGTTTTTCTACATACTTAAATTAAATATCATCAAAATTCCGAAATGAACTGAAAATTCTTTGTAGAAAATTGTACAGACAATTTATTTGAAATGTGACGTTATCGAATGTTTTTGGATGTTGACAAATATTAGACATAAAGGGCAGTGGCATTTTACAACATTTTGACATGAGGTTAGATACTTTTAATTTGTTCCCCATGTTTTCATAAGGTTAACAATCCAAGCCCACACAAACTGCCAATGCAAATATCTCAACAACAAAAGCTTGTTAAAATGACCCTAAAGGGATTTCAACAAGACAGAGTGTCACCAGACTGTTGGGTGTGCACCAGGCTCAAGGTGAATGGACAATGCCTGAAGGGGCAGATTCTATTGTGGATCAGTCTTTCTTATCAAATGAGATGACAAACCTCATGAGCTTCTTTGGCTTGTTGGTAAGGGTCCAGAATACCATCTTCAAGAGGATACTGCTCTGTGATCCTCCTCTGAAAGAATTCATACACCATCTTTCCTAAGGTCTTCTCTAACCCTTTGAATTCCACCTTTCCCTGGTCATTGACTCCGTCAAACTCACAGTTGAAGAAATTCACTTGGTCTTTCTAAAAAAAGTTCAAATAAAAAATATAAGTCTTAATGAAAACTAAATTTCCTCAGTTGTGCAGATTGATTAAAAAAATATGTACATATTTTTTCCCTGCTGCCTATAATTTGTCCCACAGTTCAAGTTTACATGAATGGGTTTCGTTTAATTGTCTACGCTTTCTTTTTTCTATCCCTTTGGGTAGCCTGCACCTCGAAAAAATAAAATGAAAATATAAAAGAAATATTAATAAACCTTTCTTGTTTTGGTTTGTTTACTCGCTGGCTGTACTAGTGAACCAGACTTTTGAGTAGACTGCATGATTTTGCAAGAATGTTCCACTCCAATCCCTAAATGTTTCCAAGTTTTCTTTTTATAATTCAACAAACTTATTAGTTACTACATGTAGCAGTGTTACATAGAGCTGGTGCAGTAAGCTGAAAATGATTGGAACGAGAAACCACATGGTCAAAGTCGCATTTGTTTTTAGTTTTTCCTTTCCTTTATTTTTTTTTGGGGGGGGGATAGAGGGGAGATGATGGGAGAAGGATAGAATGACAATGAGCAGGAGAAACAGCATTTAAATTCTTAATCTGGATCTACAATATGCCAGATATCGATCAGTTGAAGAGATCTTACCCCAAATCGTTCCTTCAGCATCTGCTTCAACATCTGCAGCTTAGAAGGAGCAATAGGATTGACATCTACAAAATCTTTGTGATGCTCTTTAGGAACATCTTGTAGAAAACTGGAATCTCGTATCATAAACAACGCTGGAAATCAATCCAAGATAAGATCTTTATTTACTTGTTTTTTTATTTAATTGTTACATATTCAACAGCAACAATAGAACCAATAACAGGATGAATATATGAAACAAGAAGAAATGCTCAGTTTTAGATGTGGGAGAAAAACCACAAATGGGAAAATCTCATGCAATCAGGTAGAGACTGAAAACTCTATACACATGAACTGCTCCTTGTAGTGGTGGGATTCAAACTGGGGTCCAGCTTGATCCCAGCCTGCTGTTGTTGGAATAGTAAGAGAGTGATATGGTTGGGTTCTTAGCTAATATCTCACAGGCACAGTAACTTTCTCTTCTGGAAGAGATTGCTTGTGAAAATAGCCCAGGTTTATTCTCAACATTGACAATTTGTCCTGGTCCAGGATGAAAATAACTTACGCTATCCCTTATCAGATATCCAGAGACTTAGTTGAGGAAGTTTTCAAAACATGAACGTTAAAATTATATTGTATACTACGCGAAACACTCAAACACAATCTGAGTAGGCTGCTCTCAAGTGTTGGTTTATTCTAAGAGCTGAAAACACTAAAGCTACACTACATGTAACTTTGAACCAAGATAAGGTACAAAACAATCGTTGGCAAAATGGGTATTGGTACACCTATACTACCTTTGAACAAACATAAGGTATAATATAGTATTGGCATTGTAATGACAACGCTGCTGTATATGCGTACTCTCTTTGAAGCAAGATAAGGTACAGCAATGGTAAGGCAAACAAAGCTGATACTGGCATACATTAATGTTACACTCACAGTTGAAATTGTCTTTACGGTAAGCACCGTGCATGATCTCCATTTCTGTGACAGACAACCCCTGAATCCAGCGGTAGTCGGTACGGATTGATGGTGGAACCTCAATCTGATTAGGAATCCAACCACAACGTTCACTGCCATTAATAAAAAAATATGTATTAGTTTTAAGATAAATCGTAACATTACAGTTTACAGATCTCCATGATCGTATGTTTCGCTCTGTGTTTATTTAGGGAAAAGTATAATTTTTTTTATCTTAAAAAAAAAATTGTTTGCAAAATTCACTACTGACTGTGTGGTATGCGCCGATGCAGTTATCGCGTCAAAGAAACTAATGCAAAATCAAACTAAAACATGCATAACCTATTTAAATTTGATCTATCTAAAGATTAAGTGCATTTATTCATTCCAAACGAGAGTCCAAAAATGACCTGTTTGTGAAACTTGACTTCTGGAATATCAGTGGAGACAAAGTTGTGGACTATTGGCTCTTGAGTTGTGACAAAAGATGCAAACACTGTCAGAGGAGGAAAGAGATCAAAGATAAGGGACTGAACGAATAAAAACAGAAGAATTAAAACAGAGGTTAGAAAAGTACAGTAGGATCAACAAACAAACTAATACATCAGAAAGAGTAGAGTGGAATTCACCCCTGCTGCAAATCCTGTATTTTAAGAGGGGCTCTATTAGGTCAAACTCAGTTTTGAAAGTATAAAATAAAATGACACTTTACACCATTTGAACTTCTAATATTTTTTCCACTTTTACATTTAGTTTCCATGTGAACATAAGACTCAATATTGTTAATATTAGGAGAAGGGTTTGCCCTGCTTTTTTGGCATGATTAGCAGCAGATTGTGCCACATCACTTTGTAATTTGTAAATCCCTACAAGATGCTTTAGTAACTTCGCTCTTCATTAATTGCCAAAGACTAGTATCCATACTTGATGTATACCCAACATATACATGAAATAACAAACCTCTGAAAGTTTAAGCTAAATTGGTCTTGGGAGTCAAGAGAAAACAGTGAAAAACCCCATTATGTGTTTTAATTTTCACTGTTTCCAAACATTGGATTTTATCACCAGCGATAAAGACTACAATTGTTTTAATAGTTTCCTAAAAACTACAGCATTTCAAGCAAAACATTTTCAAGGGAAGTTTTCCACCATGACCATCTTTGTACCATGTAAGTTATGTGCAAATCTGTGAATATTTATTTCCAATCTTACTAATGTTGTACACACTATTTAACTTGAAGTAAAACATTTTCACAACTGGGCCTTTAGCTGCCATTTGATGAATAAATGAATGAGAGGATATTTATCACTTTTGTTTTCGATGAACTCCTAAACACCATCACAAAAAAACCTATTCATCAAATAAAGCAAAACAACATTTGATTTGAAATGATCAGAATGGGAACGGAGTTGTAATGTGTACATGTAAGTAGACACTGTCGTACCTTGTTAGATTCAGGAAGAATGGCATAACATTATCTTGATAACATCTGTCAATTTCACCCAGACATGTCCGTAGTGTTTCTTCTGTTGTAGTGTCCTTTGGAATTCCCTACAAAAACATAACGAAAGAAAACAACCATTTTATACCAATGACTCCTGACTAATTACAAATTTAGAGAGGAACCCACACAACAGAATTGGTGACGGATAAATTTTCAAAAGCCGGGTTGAACCAGTTTGAAACAGTTTGAACCAAAACAACTTCAAAGAAAGTGTTGTGAGAGCATGCCCACTTGAACATCAGAAAGAACAGCTTTACATACAGAGTAGTTGACCACTGGAACATGCTCCCCAAGACGGCAGTAGAAGCAGCATCGATCAATGCCTTCAAGGGTGAAATTGATGATTTTTCTCAACAAAGTACGACAAGTATGACTATTAAGTATGACTATTAAGCAGACAGCATAGCTATATCTACATTCATGTTAGCATCTACATTCATGTTAGCATCTACATTCATGTTAAAGGCCCTGTACACTATTGGTAAGATCGAAAAACACAAATGTTCACAGATTCACACACAACTTACATGATTTAAAGTAAGTAATGGTAGAAAGGGTTCCTTAAAATATTTCTGCCTAAAATGCTATCGTTTCTGAGAAATGAGTAAAACAATAGTTTTTATCGCGCGCGATAATAAACTCGATGTTTGAAAAACAGAAAACACATAAGGTCTCTTTTCACTATTTTCTCGTGACCTCGATGACCAATTGAGCTCAAATTTTCACAGGTTTGTTATTTCATGTATCTGGTTGATTACACAAAACATGAACACTGTCTGTGATTATTTTGTCAGCTCTGCCAATCCTGTATAATACCTTTAAGGATGATATCTGTATTGTATGACATAATATCCCATGCAGTGGATTTTGAATGAAAGAAGGTGGGCATTATAGGACTACGTCTTAAATTAGAGCCCGTGAAGACAGGTAACTACAGGTAACTACAGGTAACTACAGGTAACTACAGGTAACTACAGGTAACTACAGGTAACTACAGGTAACTACAGGTAACTACAGGTAACTACAGGTAACTATAAGCCTCATATCTCATTGAGATTTTATGTTTGTTGCCATGGCTACTCACCCATCTGAGGTCACAGTCTACAAGATGAAGACGTCTCTTCTCACACCACACACGCAGATCGGGAAATACCTTTTGGTAAAGATACAAGAAACAAATCTTTTAAAATGTTTTGTGTGCCGTACAAGGTGTCACATAACCAACCAATATACGTCAATTCTGGCAAATATCATTTTGGCAAATTAGAACTTGGTGTAAACTGACAATCAATTTAATATCAAGGGAAAGCTCATTTTAACAATAGATCTTATGCACTAATTTCATCACACCGCCATCTTAGTGGTAACGTGATGATGAAACAATGGAAATGCAGATCTTTGTACATGGGGCGCACAGGATGGACCATTTGAGCTAGTGACCTCCTTTTGACCTCCAGCCGAGGGCGTTCTTATCAGAAATGACATCATGTGCATAAGGTCTATAATAATAATATTAGGCTCTTATTTGTGTTTTTTTAAACCAAGAATCAAAGTTCCTTTCACTATCCTTTTCATCAGGCCTAAAATCATTCCTGAAACCACTTCTCAACTCCTTAGGAGTATGCAGCACCGGCAGGCCAAATGGTATAGGTTGCTAATCATTTACACAAAAAAGTTGGATTCACTATAAATGTTTGAATTTTAATCCAGTTTGGTGGCAATTACACTCAATTCGAACACCGCCTAAATTGACCTCTTTGATCAGTATTTCTCTCTCGGCGTGGAAGTCTCTGAACGTTGATGACACAAAGATCCTGACTGTTTTCCACCCTGAGCGACGGATGACAAGTTTCTTATCGTTTGTCTTAGTAGATGAGACCACCGTGCGTCTGACTTGATTCCACATAGTGTTAACATCAGCTTGGTAGCTCCCTGCAGCATTGGACGACCCACAGCCCATGATTCAGAAGACAGTCCTATATGGACGTGGATTTAATTAGAATTAAAACAATTAAACAGAAATTATGTTCAACATTTGCAGTTGAGCTAGAAGTCAGAGACCAAGAAGAAAAACATTCAACAAACATGCCCAGAGGGAAAGATATGATTATTATAAAGCTATGATTATCGCAGCTAAGGAGAAAGGTGTTTTAGAATCCAACATTTATCCAACCAATTATTAAAACCAAAATTGGGTCAGTTCTAATGGAAGTCTATTTTTTCTACTAAAATGGTCATATTTTCCAAATTGTGTTTACTTACAGCTCCAGAGCTCAGCTGGCTTTGTGTATAATCATACAACCTGGGAGAGGGCAACGACCATCGCAATTAGCAAATTCCCTTTGGATTTTTTTGACTAAGGCTTTTATTCCAAAATTGTTTCAATATGAGTGGTTTGATCAACACTCCCCGATATTGTTTTAGATTATCCGTCCTTGAAATTGGTACATGAAAGTATTAATAATTATCTAGATCCCTGTTTCATTGCCAAAAATGGGAAAAGAAATGACCACCACATTATGTCACTTTATGGTATGTAGGGGCCTACCCACGGTGAAGTGTGATAATAAATAAATTGCACAAACTGTCTCCAAAATGAAATATATGTTTAACATTAACATCACAAGAAATAAAACGGTGCAGAAACATCTATTTACCTTTTACGACTGACGATGGACGTCACAAAGAACAGTATCCCACACTACTTCACCACATTATATTTGCACTAAGCAGATACAAATAATAGAATTACTCATAAAACAGTCACCTTGCTATAATATGCTGCTGCAGCTCTGTGCACAAAACTGTTTGTTAGATTGACCTCCTCTGTACAATATGCTACAATGGGGATTTGTGTTGGGTGTGTGTATTAAATTTCTCTCACTGACCACACACACTACATCAGAGTGCATTGTGTATGGTTGCCATAGTTTCTAGTAGAATAAACTTGTAGCAGTCCTCACAGTGAAAGCTGAGAGACTGCTGCTGGAAATACCTTTCACTTTCGTTTTAGCTATTTATATGCTTCTCTTTGTTATTGTGGTAAAATCATTGAGTTATATACCCCTAAGGAAAAAGATATGACAATCAAATCGGGTGTGTCAGTGTGGGTAGGTATCCACATTCAAACCGTGGACCTATAACAAAAGGGACAATAGGTCCACGGTTGCTATCACAAAGGAAAGCATTGTGGTCCACGGTTGCTATCACAAAGAGTTGAACAAAGGATCAGGGTCCACGATTGCCGGTATTTACACACGTGTGTGTGTGTGAGTAGGTAACCACATTCAAACCGGGGACCTATAACAAAAGAGGACAATAGGTCCATGGTTGCTATCACAAAGGAAAGCATTGTGGTCCACGGTTGCTATCACAAAGAGTTGAACAAAGGAGGGTCCACGATTGCAGGCTGTTACACACTTGTGTGTGTGGGGGGTGGGTCTCTCCTTCCAATTGAGAGTATGCGAGGTCACAAGGTGCAAAAGTGGCGTGGTGCAGGACCACAACAACTTTCATAACAATTAATGTACAGGCGAAGAAAAAGTAAACAATTGTGCTTTTGTGTGCGAATAAAAATCAACCTTTCATCAGGTTAACATGTTAAGAAAAAACTTATTGTAAACTGTTTGGGGGAATTATCCGACTGTCCTTCCCTCCAGCATCCAGTCTTTGGCAAAAGAACTGATGTCCTGCCCCACCACCGAGTTTTCCCACCCAATGGGGACCACTTATACCCTCATTGGGAAAAAAGGGTGCCAATCAGGGGAATTATATACCCCAATTGGAATATAGCTGGGTAACAATTTGGCCCTGAAGGTAATAAAGGGAATGGAGAGGGTGGAGGGAGAACACTACAGGGGCATGTTGCCTTCTTATTGGGCGCTTTGAGCTATAAAAATTGTTTGTATTGAAATCAACATGGTTGGAAAGATATCTTAGAAGTAAAATATAATGATTCACATAAACATGCCCTGAAAATGTGTGGTTTTTGGGGGTAGTTTCATGACCCAACACAGTCTGCTATTTTGTACAACCAACTTTTCATTAACTCAAAAAATGGCGACTGTATCTTCTGCTGGTTGTTCAAGGGGAAAATGTATGTTTTTTGTAATCACTACTCACTAATCACAAAACACTGCTCAGGTGTTTTTGTGTATGATCAACTCTCAAGCATAAGGAACAATCACAAACAGCAACATTTTGTGAGATTCAAAATTAATGTGCCCCTATTAAGTCACACATAATTACCGAGACAGTATCGAGATTTAAATCGTGAAAACATGACAGAAAATGCCACGTCGAGTGTTATTTATTTCCTCTTCTTTCTATACAATACTTATAAATATCATCAATATTCTGTACAATGTATGTACAAATTATGTACAGAGTGGTCTAACATAAGAAACGGAAACTTATACAAAAAACTAAAAATGATATTTCCAGAATAAGAAATGAAACATGAAAAGAGAGATGGTTAATGCTTTGGGCTGCTAAATGATGCTAACAAAATGAGTGGGAATGATGCAATAACAAGAGACAACTTTTAATTTAAAAAAATAACTTTTGTCAATCTTTAGCTTAATTTGTTAACCCATAGTAATAAGTGTCAATGAGAAATGTTCTTCTAACTGAGTTTTAACTTTGTACAGCTACATGTTCCCTTTTTCCTGGCTGCATGTTTTGTTTTCCCTCGGTGTGTACATATTGAAAGGTAGGCCCGACTTGATTTCATAAACATTTAATATTGAATTGTTTAAACTTGAATGTGAGAAGCTGACAGTGATGCATGATAAAAAAGCACTCCACACTAATCGCGTCTTTTTTGCTCAAAATACCAGTGGGCCCTAAATCAGACAAACATTCCCAACACCTAGCTCTCATACAATCACTGCAATCACGCGCTAGACCGCAGTAGTACAGTCAGTACACGCCAAAACTTGGACATGTACGCGCACGTATATAAGTGAATTTTGACACACTATCTGAGAACCAGGTTCTGAGCTTCTATTTTTAGCATGAGTGCGGAGTGTTATTCATGTTTGATATAGGAACTTGAGATTGTCCTCCCATCAAACTAATTCAAAGGAATATTAAGACCTTTTGACTATCTTAATTTTAATAGATAATACATGTAATAATTTGTATCTGGAAAGAAAACAAAATTATAATAAGCACTGTACATGTATACTCCGTGCTTCCCCCGAGGTGTCCAGTCATATAATTAGCATCAAATATAACAACCCCGCTGCTAATTACAGGCTTGGAACTGGCCTCAATTAAGCTTGATGATTTTGTGGTTAAGATATCCGCTCTTGAATGCGGCGGCTGTGGGTTCGAATCCCACCCAAGTAGTATGCCTGTGGATTTTGTTTTCTGCATGACTCTGGAAACCACTGAGTATAGGAGTATACAGTGCTTATCACACATCAAAGTATTATTTAAACCAAAAACTTTATCTTAATTCGAGTGCTTTTTGCCCAAGACAAAGACTCCTGTTGTAAGCCATTTTACACACACCTATATGCTGTGTAAGCAATTTTTTGGCTACTTCTGGCTCCAAAGCTAGCATACATTTGCATACAATTTTATCCCAAACTACAAGTGTGCAGTTGTACATTAAGTCCCGGCAAGTATTGATTGCATACGCATTGTTAGCGACCAACATATGTGTGGCTATGAGCGCCAAACGTTCATTATTCAACTGGTCTTAAACAGCTCCAGCTACTACTTTATCAGTAATTTAAGACTAGTGAAACACTACCACATGATCACAATTCGACCAATCAGAATGCATAAACTCTCCAAGGTATTTATGAAGTCAAATCCAGAACTCAAGAGTTTCTTACATCAATCAAAAATAAATAAAAAATAACCCTCAAAAACCCATAACTCAATGCATTTCTTATGGGCATCTAATAATCGGCGGAGTCTAAAGGTGTAAAATGGGTGTAGTTTACGATGGAATCACGTCATAACAACAGGATAAGTAGATACAGTGATTTTGCAGCGATTTTGCACATAGGTATAGCCAATGTGGCTCTTTTGGACATGATTGGTACACTGGAAAAAGGCTGAAAAGTTATCCAAATCTCTTGATTCCGATTGTTGTAGTCTTGTTACTTTAACAGATATCTAACACCAAGGTGAGGCAACATGTTGGGAATAAATATAGTCTTGGAAAAAAATCTAGAGACAGGGAAACTTTTTCAGGACCCTAAGCTGTAATGTAAAACCCTAGCAGTGCCCAGGGCCAAATTTCATAGAGCTGCTTATGCAGAAAATATTGCTTAACAATTGTCTGCTAATCAGAAATGAGCAGGATACCAGTCACAAATTGTACATGTGACATGGTAGTTTGGTTGGTAACGTTATTCTGGTAAGCATAATTTTGTTGTGCTTAGCTACTTTTTGAAATTGGGCCCAGGTGTGAAGTACAAAATGCCATCCATTCTAAGCAGTAAATGCCTACTTTATTACGAGGCTGCAAATACAAATCTAAAAACAGTGACTGCAGTCAAGGCATACGCAAGTTCAATGGTGACATCCTAAACTTTACCTTGGCCACAACATAAACTTTCACAAAGGTCATTTTAATGGTCACACGGTGCATTGTAACCAACTTGAATGTGTAATATGAATAAGGACAATTTAATCGACACTGCCGATACACAATCCCAAGATCGGACCAATTTAATCGGCCTGGGTAACTGCTAGGGTCAACCTAACTTTTGCTCAGAATGTTCTTGCTTAGTAAAAAAAAACAAAGGAGCACTAGTCAGAAGGCGTGAATAACATAAGTGCTAGTTCTGAAAAAAACTTAATTTTTTCCTGTGTTAAGATAATTGTTGTGCTTAAAAGCTTGATGAAAATGGGCCAAAGAATAAAATCAGAGTTCATATTGCTTGAAGCCCAAGAAGTGTCTGGAATGTAGGTTTCATACAATCATACAAAAATAACAATACGTTAACTAACCATTTTAAAGAATTTCAATTTGTTACTAATTTATCACCAGTTATTGATACTATTTTGAATACAGTTGACACTTCAGAAGGCACTGGAATAGTTTTCAAAAACCAAAAATAAAAACAAAACACGCTTAATACCTTACCTCAAACAAATATTACTACCTCACTTTGTAAAATTGCATGGAACATCTTCACTCAAACGACGACGCTGCAAAAGTGACTGTGAATACTTCAAGACAAAGAATCATCGACATTGACTTCAGAGCTTTAGCCGCTTTATATCTTCTGTCCGAAAATCAATCCTGCAGGGCAGACAAAGTGAACAATTTTGGTTGTATTAAATTTCACAACTTTTAATGGTAATAATTGAACCACATGGAGAACTGATTTTGTGAATTTTTGAAATAAATTTGGGTTGAACCTGCAACCTCCGGATTAACATCCCGGTGCTCTACCAACTGAGCTATCTAGCCCTATGTTGGCAGTCTCCCTATTTTGCCAATATCTTTGTTCGTTTATGGTTTATTAGGTAACATTTGATATCGCATCGCCTTAAAGTGATCCCTCTGCTGCCGCTTCCCAGGTTGTATCAAAAACTTTGGTGTGATCCCTAGCTACATTCCAGTTAAAAGGTTGAATAGCTTCTGACTGGCACCCCGAACAAAGATATTGACAAAATAGGGGGACCCCTAACAAACGACAGGATAGCTCAGTTAGTAGAGTGCCGGCACGTTAATACGGAGGTCGAAGGTTCAATTCCTGCTTGAGAAAGCTATGCTTTTTTCAACCTAAAACTCTAAATGGTGGGTAAAAGCCTGTTGCGAACCCTGAAAATGACTTGCAGTATAAATGCAAAAGGAGGTTTAGGTCTCATGTTTCGATCCTAGCAGAGTCTCTTTCAAAGCCTAAATGACACAACGAAACACGCATTTGAGTCTATTAATGTAACCATGGACGAAGGTGTAACAGAAGCAGTCAGGTGAAAAAAGCAATAGACTTGCAAATATTTACATTGCAGAGATTTATAGACTCTTTACATGTCAAATACATGTAGATATCTGAAGGTTTGGTCACAACAAGGGCCAAGTCTTTTCATCTCTGTTATGGTAAATTTGCCTCTTTCTAGAAAAATTTAAGGTGCAGGAAGACAAACGAAAAAACCTGGAAACAAGGAAAAATAACAAGCCTGTCCTATAACATGCACCATACTCGACATGATCTTATAGATCCAGACCAAAGGCTAATCTCAAGAAAACTTTTTGCTTTTTTTGGTCCTATTTATTTTAAGTGTTGTATTCACAACTTTATAAATTCTTCACTTCACGACGGACTGTCAATTACAAAACAAAAAGGGACTGGGACACTTTTAGGGACACTACATGGCAGCAGACTTATGAGGTAATTCACACATGCATAAATGGCAGAGTGGTTTAGATCATCGGATTCAAGTTCTGGTGGTTTAGTCATCGGGGTGTGGGTTCAAGTCCTGGTCGTGACGCTTGTGTCCTTGAGCAAGACACTTCGCTTTAATTGCTTCTCTTCACCCAGGGGTATAAATGGGTACCTGCGAGGGTAGAGGTTGATATTGTGTTTGAAAAATCCTTCTAAGCGCCACGGCAGCTCGGGCTGTATACTGAGAAAGATTAAAGGAATATTATTAGCCCAATGACCAGGACACTAATGTAAAGCCCATTGAGACGTTATAAGAATTGGTTATTAGCTGTTCCGACCTTTCAGTCGGAACAGCTTTTGTTTTCGTCGAGATTTTTATTCTTTTTATTATTATTATTATTATTATTATTATTATTATTATTATTATTCTTTCTTTCCCTAAAATCGTATTGACTTAACCTGTGTCTCTCTCAGAAGCTATATGTCCCTCTTAAAATTATCAAAAGTAGACAAATCATATACCATTGTAAAGCTTATGCCCTGACTTAATTAGATGTAATTAGATTAAAATTCTTAATTAATTATTCACAGCTGTATGAATATTTAATTAGCCAATCTGGTTAACACCATATCTCTAGAAGTACACATCCGATCTTCAAACTTTTTTCAGATATCCTCGTATTGTAGATGTGAAATCTGTTCTAACATTTTTCGTCACGTCATCATGACGTCATTTGTAGGCGTATTTTCTTTTTGTGTAAAAAAAAAAAAATTGTTTTAGATACGTTTAGGTGGTTCAAAACACAAACCGTGGCTACAACGCTGTGCTTATTTGATTAGGTTCAGTCACCAACAATTGATCAGTTAGCCTGGAATATGGTTCGCGAATTGTGAAAGCCTGTCAAGAATGGGACTTATCTCAGTTCACCCAGAAGTAATGCTTAGATGTTATTTACAAACAATCTTAATTAATTATTCACGTGACAGCGGTATGAATATTTAATTAGCCAAACTTGTTTTTGTCATATCTCAAGAAGTATACTACCGATTTTCAAACTTTTTTCAGTTATAGAGTCCTTGGGCATTGGATATTAGCCTTGGGCAACCGTGACCCATTGTTGACCTTTACTTCCAGGTCAACCGGAAGTGAGACCATATTTCAAGAACTACACAACCGATTGTCAAACTTTTTTCAGTTATAGACTCCTTTGGCAATTGAGATTAATAATGGGTAACCGTGACCCTATGTTGACCTTTACTTCCGGGTCAACCGGAAGTGAGACCATATCTCAAGAACTACACAGCCGATTTTCAAACTTTTTTCAGTTATAGACTCCTTGGGCATGGGAGATTAGCCTTGGGTAACCGTGACCCCATGTTGACCTTTACTTCCGGGTCAACCGGAAGTGAGACCATATCTCAAGAACTACACAACCGATTTTCAAACTTTTTTCAGTTATAGACTCCTAATGGGCATGGGAGATTAGCCTTGGGTAACCGTGACCCCATGTTGACCTTTACTTCCGGGTCAACCGGAAGTGAGACCATATCTCAAGAACTACACAACCGATTTTCAAACTTTTTTCAGTTATAGACTCCTAATGGGCATTGAAGATTAGCCTTGGGTAACCGTGACCCCATGTTGACCTTTACTTCCGGTCTAAACAGGAAGCTCAAAAATTCAGATATTCTTATCTCCTGAACCACATGTCATAAGGTCGTAGTGTTTGTGATTTCTTGCAGCTCGAAATAAACACAAACTACCGGAACAGCTCTGTGATTGTACACAATCACTATCTCTAGTTATTATTATTATCATGCCAAGAAATACGTGAACAATGGAAATTTACGTGTTAAGTTTGCTATCGTTAAAAGTCCTATTCTTAGCACATACCTGAGCGAGAGTACTTGTCTGACCTCTGCAGGAGTCAATCTCCAGGTCAAAGGTCCTGAATTTGGACCCCAATAGTCTAGGATTTCAGACACCTGTGAAAACAAAAACCAAAGTTTCAAAATGTAATATACAGGCTAAAGCATCCATTGAATTACAATTCCAATGTCTAGGGATTTTTTTTATTCATGGTGCTTATTTTCATCCAATAATCTTTTTTCTTTTCCTTGGTCAAGGTCACAAAAGGCAATTTACCGGTAACCAGTTCCACGCAACCTCCAAGAAGAACAAGTAAATCGGTCACATTCAAAGTTTTACAAACTTTTCTTTGACAAAACAGGACACTCATAGAATAAAAAGCCTCTTGTGCTACTGTAGTTTTTTTTAGCAGTGCAGTTGTTTGCCTTTAAGTTGCTGTTTCAGTTGCTTGTGATAGGACTTTTGAGGGTGTGGAGGGGAGGGGAGGGCAGGTGAAAATTTGGAGGTACACCTCAAAGGTGAGGACACATTTGCAAAAATGCAACCTCAAACAAACTACTCACTCGTTCAAGGTTCAAGATGGTAGCCATTTGGGTGAGTCTTGCAAACTTATCTCGGATGGTCCACTGAGTGACAGACGTGAGATACCCCACCAGCGACCGCAACTCCTTGTCATACTGCAGACCTCCAAGCTACACAAAGAGAAAATTATGTACACGCACAGCAATCAGCATAACGATATGCAAGGCCAAGCGGTTAATACACATAACCATTTTTGCTTTTTAATTTGAATGGGACGTAAAGTTGTGTGTCCCTGTGTTGTGTAGTGTACATATAAGACCCCAGTTACTAAGAGAATGGGTTTCCCCTGTTGTATCTGGCAGTGGCTGCTGAAAGCACCACACCACCTTGTAAAACCTCATGAAGGTGCTACATACTATGGTCTCATATTTCAAAAAAAAAAAAAAAAAAAAGGTCTTAAAATGTTTCTGTATGTTCAAGCCCCTTCAGTACCTTATTGGTCGATTCGTAAGCTATATAAGACTTATATGTATAGTTATACAAAATGTATATATCATTACATAAAGCTGTTAATCAGAAGAGACAAACAAGTTACTGAATGAATTTATCGGAAAACAAATAGTGAACCGGTGAGTCACAAGCAAGGTAAAGGGCATTCAGGTTGGCTCAGCAGTTTCTTCCCTACCTTTCACCTCTGTGGACCCTGGTTTGAATCCCGCACCGAAGCCTTTAATGTGGATTGGAAATTATTATTATTTTTTTTCTCCATCATTTTCTCTACACAATTGTATCTTAAGACATTTGGGTCATAGTGCTGGTCACTTTTAAGAGTCTCTCAGTTTTCATTACCAGAGAGATATAATAAAAAATAACAAAATTTCTATAAATTCGGGTAGCAACCTGTTTCTTCATTGATACTAGAAATATAATAGGTAAATGAGATTTCAAATGTCCCCATCTTTAAGATTGCAGCGAGCTCGATGTTGGCAAGCCCCCTAACCCCCCACGCTGTCAGAAAATGCCAGATTCACCCGATTAACTACTAAATAAGCATGCAACATTTCATTCTAGCATCTCAACACAATGTAAGAGTTTGTTTTTTTCCCCAGTGCAAAAAGACTGACTTACTCTATTGAAGACTGATTTGAGCACAGCTTTCTCCAGTTGGATCGCTACTTCAGATGTGAGTAGCCCTATAAGGGCGTCGTTATTAGCCGATGTCAGCAAATCCTAAACATAGGGCACAAAGAAGTCATACAACTCACTATTAATCATTTTGTAGGATCTGAAGCAACGCGTGGTGGAGTTTCATCTTAGTTTAACAACAGAGGTTCCCCCATTGTAATGATCCCTTTTGGAAGAAGTGGTGGCCCTGAAAAGAGCTACTTTTGGTTTATCCTTAAGGTTTTGATGCATAATTAGGTGTTCGGGCACTCCGCCCGGAACACCTCTTGTTTTTGTTCCGTTTTTTTTGGTTCTTACTTTTTAATACTTCTTCTTTTTCTTCTTATCCCCCGCGATTGTCCGCTAACAAAAGCACACTTCCCAAGCTCATATAAACTTGAAACTTTTACATATAGTTAGACAACCATTAGGAGATGAAACCGCTTCAGTGACGTCATGATGACGTCATCAGGTGTCAAATTACAAGGTTTTTAAGTTTAAAAAGTTACCATTTGCTATACGCTGTATGTCTTTGAATTTTACAACTATTCATAATTGAGCATCTAATAGATCAAGACTGGGCTACATTTGAAAAGTTAACGCCAAAATCGTATGACCTCTTCTTCTGGTCGTACCGGAATGTCAAAGTTTGCCTTTAAATATTTTCTTCAAAATCGGACGATAAAGCCCACGTATGTATTAACCTGCATGTTAACTATGTACACAGCGCTGTGTGTGGCTGGCTGTTCCGCTCCATTGATGACAGTGTCATACTTCCACGAGGCTTGTGTGTAGTCCAGCCATGTATTGTGTATGTGTGCAGCTGGACATGTCAAACGTCGATCAAAACAAAACATGGTGTTTGGCACGATGAGTTTATCGTTAACTCGTGCGAAGTTAAACTTAAGTGATTTCCCTTTTGCCCGTCTGATGGTTTGATGGTAAACAACGAACAGAAGACGAGTTCTCACTGAGATGTCCACCTGATTTAGTAATATGTATGACGTTTAATAACTGACTTAAACTCAATCTGAAAAAGATCGAAAATTGGTTCGCTTCTCATCAAACATCGAGACCGACGGCACGTTGATCGACGTGACCTTGCCTGCCGAAGGCGCTCTAGGCCCGCTGAGTATGTCTCTCAGACACGGCGATGAAAATTGTAAGATTTATGTAAATATCATCATTTACAAAAAACGTCGCAATTTACTTCGTGTACAGTACTTGTCATATATTTTGTCCATTACTTGACAAGTGGTGGCTTTTTTAAAATTACGAATACGACAGCTGGGATGTATTACGACCAACATTTAAATATCATGCCGAACACCTCGTTTTTGTTATGCAACAAAAATTTAAGTCTAGTTTTAGTTATATTTCCATAATTTGAATTGCTGTAGTGTGCACTTTGTATCTGGCAAGGTGTGCCGCTTTGCAGAGCAGATGTACATGTTTGTTCTTTCAAGAGCAAAGCCCGTTTCACACGAGCTTTCTAAACCATGGTCGTTGGGAACGAAATCGCATCGGTGTCATGAAATCGCAAATTTGCGTCGTGTGAAAGGAATCCGTGTCATGAAATTACCTGGGACCTGCGTTATAAACAACCGGAATCAAGACCTCCTCCAAAAATCGCATCCCTGTTTAGAATCGCCAAGATCGGTCGTGTGAAATGACGGACGTTTATGATACCAAGGTCCCATGCGATCACACAACGATCACGCATGCGCAGCGGGAGAAATGTCGTTTGTTTGTTCGAGTATTCCTTCCTCCGTTAAAATGGCGTCGGTGGAAGAAATGTTCGTGTCGCAAATTATGTTAAGTTACCTTTGTTTTTGGATTTGGCATTTCCACTTTCCATCTCTGACAAAACACTTTCCGCTACATTCAGCTTCGGAGTTCGTCAGGAAACTGAGAATTCGCACGAAAAAGCAGAAATGTCGCGCCGAGAAAACGATCGATGGTACCCTACACGCATTTACGTAACATTAAACGGGACACCAACAGAGAACCAGCGAACTAATAAATAACCAATGATGACCTTTGACCCAATACGTAGCGAACTCACGAAAACGAGGGACATTGTGAACGCGAAGTGTCATCGTGTGAATGTTTGTCATGATATCGCACGCAACCTTTGGGACAGACAACTGGCGCCCAAAACGATGGACGTAAATTTCCGATTCTCGTGTGAAAAGAGCTTAAGGCAGCAGTTTAAGGCACCTCAATGAGACAAATGTAAATTTCTACTGTAACATTTAAAGAGGCACCAAGGCAATGGCAAGGGGCATGGAGGCAATTGCCTCTGTGAAGTATCAGGCCCGGTTTCATATTCACTAATTTATTTTTACTATGGGTTGGCCTTCATGGATCAGTCTGATTTTTGTCTGTAGTTCCCTCAAGAGGCAAAAAGTTGGAATTTAGAAAGCCCTTCCTTGCCAGCAGATTTCAAAGTCTGAAACTTTTGTGTGATGGGAGGGGGAGGGGGGGACACCCAGATCTGTCACAAAAAAACCAAACCTTGAATTCATTTAGGAGTTGCTTCAGGTTCATCATGAATGCCTGGATGAAGGGGTCGTTGGCCTCAAAGTTTGAGAACTCTTCCTCTGATATGCTATGGCTGGTGGACAGGAAGGTGTCTACCCAGGGTTTGAGACGAGGTTTGATGGCGCTAGTGCTAAGCTGGCTCAGGCCGTACTGAAAGGAATAATGAGACAGGTGGATTCAATCAAATCTCATTGACAGACTCCAACACTGCATTGCGGATGCATAGATCATCTCATGCAGTGAGGGTATAGAACTATACAGCTACCCTCATCAGCAATCAGTATAAAGAACACACAAACAAACAAACACAACAAAGAACAGACAGACAAGGAACATGAGCTGCACTGACACGAGACACAAACATCAGAGATAATGTCATGAACTGATAGGAAAAAAGGTTCAGGAAAGGGAATTAATATATACAAGTAAAAAATGATTTGGAAGACTTTAAAAGACTCACAGACTGCTGAGATCTTTTTGCCTCATTTACAGCATTCCCAACATGAGGACCAAAGAAGCAAATCGTGTTTCTAGGTGAAGTGGTACGAGTAAATTGAACAAATAAATTAGCAAAAGATCTTGTAGCTGTGGGTTTCATAAAGCTGGTAAGCAGAAACAATTGCTAAGCAAATTAATTTGCCTAGCAAAATAATACCGGGGCACACAATATGAATGACATGCCTTTATGGTTAATAACCTGTTTCTGCTTAGCAATATTTTTCTAGTTGTTAAGAAAAAATTTCTGCTTTACAAGTTCTAACAAAGTTGGCCACAACTTGCACACTGTTTTGGGTTTATCCTCACCTACAAAAATGAACAGTGATGCCACCTAGTGCACCATCCCAGTATAGACCTCTTGCACAACACGCAGCACACTGACGAACGCTTATCCTGTCCGCCATTTTGGGAATCAAAAAGTGCACAAAGGAATTGACTCCCAAACTGGTGGAAATGTTAGATGCAAGTACACTGACGCGCATCATGCAGAAGTGCGTTCCACATTGTGCAAGGGGTCAATTGCCCACAACATTGTGAGTCAGCAGCAATAACTCATGACAGACTTACCTCTAGAACATCCTTAAATTTGTGAGTGACGTTCCCCAAGTCCGCCAGGCAGCTTTCCAGTTTCTCTTGTTCTTTGTCCGTTATGTGTTGGCTCCTT
The DNA here is from genome assembly GCA_037783415.1 of Leptasterias polaris. Lineage (NCBI taxonomy): Eukaryota > Metazoa > Echinodermata > Asteroidea > Forcipulatida > Asteriidae > Leptasterias > Leptasterias polaris. The sequence continues at coordinate 4,185,741 of JAZGTN010000005.1, read as the reverse complement.
GAGGCACACTCACTGGCGAGACTCTTCCTGAGTGACTGTGTGTACTCAATACTCACCTCAATGTTATTTAATGTTGTCTGCAAACAAACCAAGCAGTGAGTGTTTAGTATGGAGTGTCGTGGCCAAGCAGTTTAATAAAACCCAGCTAATGTTCTGGGCCCAATTTCATAGAGCTGCTTTAAGCATGAAAAGTAGCTAAGGGGCCATTCAGAATAGTCAATGTCAATTTTTATAAATTAAAAAAAAAGTTTTTAAATTAACAAACAGGAAACAAAACAAAAAAGTACCCAGTTGGCCAAGATCGTCAATTTCATTCCTGATTAAATTACAAAGTTGTTTGTTTACGCCAGAAAAAGCCAGTGAAAACAACTGATGTTGGAGACCTTTGATCTAAAATATCTGGTTCAATTTAGGCATTACTTTTTTCTTCTAGATTGTATTATGAAGCAAATATTGTGAGTCAAAACAATTTCGAGAAAAAACAAAAACAATTCTGTATAGATGTTCGTACTGACACAGAAGTGGTAAACGCGACTCACCAAAAATTCTAGTTTGGCAGCATTCGTGTCCGTTGTGGACGTTGAAAACCTCCCCTGCTGCAGCATACTGTAAGCCTGGCTGACATCGAAGGAGCCGGATGGATACCCAGCGCGAAGTTTGCTATACAGGACATCCCGGTAGGATCCCTCTAGAAGGGAGCTGGTGTGATTGAGCATAGCGCAGGCACAGTCTGCACTCCCACTAGAGATAGCTCTCCTGTGAATCAAACCATTACGGGAATACCTCAACCACAGTGCAGCAATCTTCTTCATGGAAACCTCTTAGGTTTTCAAAATATACAGGATTTGTATCCTTCCCCAGATTAACTTCTTATACTTCCATGCTCCCTTCATAGACTACTTTTTCATTGTTCTCTCTATTGGCCCTCATGTCATCACCATTTTTTGTATAAAGCTATTCTATTTATTTATCAAATAACAAACCACAAGGAAAACTGACTGGGTAAATTTTAAATGATTTTGGGTTGAACAAGGAAAAATTGACTAGAGCGGGATTTGAACCAACGACCTCCGGATTGACGTGCCGGCGCTCTACCAACTGAGCTATCTAACCCTATGATGGCGGTCTCCCTATTTTGTCAATATCCTTGTTCGGTGGGTGCCAGTCAGAAGCCATTCAACCGTAAACTGCCGTGTAGCCAAGGATCACACCCAAGTATACGATACAACCTGGGAAGCGGCAGCCAGGGGATCACCATAAGGGGATGCGACTTTTTATATCAGATATCAAATAACAAACCACAAGGGAAACTGACTGGGTAAATTTTAAATGATTTTGGGTTGAACAAGGAAAAATTGACTAGAGCGGGATTTGAACCAACGACCTCCGGATTGACGTGCCGGCGCTCTACCAACTGAGCTATTTAGCCCTATGATGGCGGTCTCCCTATTTTGTCAATATCCTTGTTCTATTTATTTATGTTTATCTTTTTGCTATGTCTTTTCTGTTTTGGTTTTATTGTTCCTTTTATTGCCTTGTATTGTATTTTTTGTTCTTGTATTGTTGAGGTCGAATAAATAATAATATACATAACATCCTTGTTTAATTCTAGTCTGAAGGCTTACTGATTATGAAGTTCATACTAAAACCATTTTTTCTTTGAACTATTTCCTCTGAAATAAAGTCGTATACGAGAAAACTCTTATCTGAAAACCTAACAAAAATGCCAGTTGATTTCAGTTGTTACAACCAAAAGTAAGGACAATTCGTTCATACGCTGAAAATTGTACGTGGTATTTCACAACTTTCTTCTGACTCACACAACGGATTAAGACCAAATTTTCACTTACGTTGAGTAAATGAGCAAGTGATGGTGGAATATCAAGATAGTTGTGGTTTGCTGTAATAATAACAACAATGAACATTTAAATAGTGCTGGTAAATTTTGACACTCATGGCACATGAACACCATAACCCCAGTCTGAATTGTTCAACAAGACATACCTTGTACATTTCTTGACAATAAAGAATATATCATCTACCATGCTCGATGTATGTGCACCTGTTTCCAAGCTGTCTAAACTCACCGCCTAGAAGGGGGACAAAATCATCTGTTTAATACTTTGCTACCATAAACTAAATATTCATAAATATCTGTCAGGTAAACCAGGGCTCGATTTCACAAAGAGTTAAGATTGATCGTAACTGCAAATCCATCGCAGTTGCTTAGCAAAGAGTGATGTCACAATACAAATCACTATGGTAATACTGACAACTCATCTTAAGATGAATTTTAGGCTGCTTTGTGAAATCGACTCCAGGCACGATATTTGGTATTTGGAAAAAAGCAGGAATATTTAATTGAGTACAAGGGCTGACCTACATGTACACATGGTGTAAGGTTTGATAGTCTTTTCAGGATGTTTAACCACAGTTTTTCTGATGTTTTCAAGGGCCCAAAAATCAGACTAAAGTAGGAAGATCATCACGCCTGGTATATGTTTCAAAATATTTTTGTTTTAAAATCAAAGATTTTTTTCAAACGGATCATAAAACCACAGAGCTATGTCCTTCTATGAATTCTAATTAATTCAACAGACCATTAACTCATTTTCATTTGTACATGAAACAGTTGAATACATATATGCGGTTAGTAACTAAAGTATACTAGTATAGTAAGGTAAACTAACCTTGGTAACCGTTTCATGCATGAAAAATTCTTCCATCATGATATAGTTGCCTATGAGTTCCTGCATGTGTCTGCTAAGTTGGCAGTTCATAAGAAATCTGTCAAGTTCCGCTTGTCGCTTTTGTTTAGTGGCGTCGTCTTCATCCAAGACTTCTATATCACTCTATAAATAGTGAAGAAGAGTGTTTTATAACACCCATACACACGCAATCGGTTTAAGCAATCCTATTGGTTGAAAGGTGGTCTTGCGATCATGTTTACTTAGGCTTAAAAACAGCATTTAAAGACACAGCTAGAACTTTTTGGGAACGGTTATGGCCTGCGCATTTGGCATGTGCGTGTTGGTGCACATAAACAAAACTCACAAATATATTGCCAACAAATTATATAATTGCGAAGTAGGCGGACACACAACCGTTGACGGCACTTATTAAGACGTCACATTAAGACCTAAGAACTTTCATATTAACAATCATACAGCATTTGTAACAAGCATTTCCTGTGAAAAACATACAGAGTTGCTGGTAATGAAGAAGAAATATTATCAAAATGGTTGGACGTGCAAGCATGAACAAGTGTGATTTCAGTTTCTGCTGAAAGAGAGTGTCGTTGTGAGTTCGTCAAATGTTTCAGGTAGCGAATCGCAAAGTCTGGGTGCAATGCTGAAATAAGGCCCAGTCCCCAAAACTAGCTAAGATTGTAGGCTATTAGGCAAGTACACCGCAGACCTGCAGGACTGTAACCTGGATTTTTTATTTATTTATTATTATTAAACTTATGGGGGGAGATTTATTATCCCCGCCCCCCCCCCCCCCCCCCCCCAGTTACAGGTCTACAGACCAGCGGTCTAGTTGTATAAGGCATTTTAAAACAGGTTTTGTATGTAGAGTGGTTTTAAACTATTTAGTGCCTTTAATGTGAAAAGAAGCATTTTGAATATGAATTGCTGATGAACAGGAAGCCAGTTTATTAGTTCACAACGGATGTCGGTAATACAAGTATATTTTAGAACAATATACCTATTGCAGTGGTGCTCAGCACAGACTGAGGGCAAACTCAACAGCCTGACTTACCAACACTCTTCTCTTGACAAACCTCAGGTACAACTCCGTTCTGGTGTTCAGTAATGTACACTCAGCCAGCATGACATCAAGGTCTCGTGGGTCTAATCTGTCAAGTTTGAAAGTGGACATTGCTTTTCTTAAAATGGATGGTCCCAAAAGATTGTCACAGGGTATACGTGTAGCTTTCTATACAATAAGTTCTAGATATTTGACCTAAAACTAAATCAACATATCTGGGCCCAATTTCAAAAAGCCTGAAAGCACAAAAACTTGCTAAGCACAGAAAATTCTTGCTTAGCAGAAATTTTGTACAGGCCAAAATTCCATAAAGTTTGCATTGTTCTGAAAGGTGCCCCCATCACTTTTTGCTTAGCCAAAAAATTTGCTGAGCAGCATTTATGAAATTGGGCCCCGATGATAACATTTTGGGTTCTTACACTACACCAATGTGTGACAACATTCAACTGTATACTCAGTGCTTCCGGAGTTCTGTGGGGAAAAAACCCCACCACAGGCATATAAGCCCAAGACCCCTGCATTCTACAACGAATATCTTAACCACTGAGTCCAGTGACAAGAGGAAAGTATATTCAATGTTATTCACAAGATTTGAACTGGCCTCTCAAACTGGCACACTTAGTGGTCCTGTATCGGCTCTAGAATGCTGGAGTCGAGGGATCAAATCCCACCTGTGGATTTGTTTTCCCGTAGGACTTAGTAAAGCACTGAGTATAAAGTGCTACTTATCATGCATCGGTGTAGGGTAAAACAAAAGTATTATATTTGATGAATGTTTTCAATAGTTGTTCCATTCCGCACTTGAAATGGCTGTGCTAAATTTACAACTTAAAATGATACTATGTTAAAGACAATATAGCAATATTTATATTGTTTTTTGCCCATTAAAAAATAGATGGTAAAATATCAGTAATTCGACAATACAATTTTAATAGACCTCTTGCATATGACGTCACAAGCCCATCAACAGTCCCCTGACTGAGGTCAATGGAGAGCTATCATTGGCTGAGAGTCGTGCTCAGTGCGTATATGCGGGCACGTTTCCATTATCTGATATCATAGATGGCGACCAATGCAAGGGGTCTATAAAAATTACAAGGTTTTGAATTGTTCTGTTTCTTACTTTAAAGGTACTGGACACGTTTGGTAATTGTCGAAGACCAGTATTGTCACTCGGTGTATCCCAACATATGCATAAAATAACAAGCCTGTGAAAATTTGGGCTCAATTGGTCATCGAATTTGCAAGGGAATAATGAAAGAAAAAACACCCTTGTTGCATTACTTTGTGTGCTTTCAGATGCATAATAAAAGGCTTCAGCAAGAAGTCTTTAATTATTTGAGTGAGAAATTACCTCTTTCTCAAAAACTACGTTACTTCAGAGGGAGTCGTTTCTCACAATGTTTTATACTATCAACAGCTCTCCATTACTTGTTACCAAGTAAGTTTTTATGCTAACAATTATTTTGAGTAATTACCAAAAGTGTCCAGTGCCTTTAAGCAACAGTGATGATTTGCAACTTTGCATGATACTCCATGTAGGAGTAATGTTTTCCATTGGTTTTAGCTTAACACCATATGATAATATCTACTTGCTGTGTAGATTGTTATAAGAACTATCCCATTATTCGTCTATTTTTCTTTCTTTTTTTCTCCTTATATTTGACCAGAATGGATTAGGTTAACATGAATTTTAGTCTCCTTATTTCAATCTGCAAGTCTGAATACTCCTAAGGAAGTGAGATGGTTTAACCCTTTGGTGCACATGGCGGTCGCTAGCGACCACCAAAAACACGTTCAATTTGGACTTTGATAATTGGTCATAACTCAAAAACTACGGTCCCCATTTATACCGCCCTCATTCGGTTGTTTAGAGCAATTGCTGAGCTTTCGTTTGATGTCACATTCAATAGGAGGTGCTATTGAAAAAATTTGAGAAAAACATGGTTGAACATATTTTTTTCTTTTTTTCTTGCGATTTTGCGATAAAAAGCGACTATTATCTCAACATGGCATCTCGTTTTGGGCCTGATCAAGCACTGGAATTCCTTGAAAATATATCAGATGATGAGATTCAAGATGATTCTGATTTAGAAGACGAAATAAGTGATGAAAACAATGACATGGTGAAAGATGGTTATGACACATACGTGAATCGCAACGGAAGCATTTGAGTCCGGCGAGAACCTGCGACTACTATCTCAACGTTGTTACATAAAAATGCAGTATAATCCGTTGCCATGGTAAAAACATTGGGTTTTTTCGTTTTTGTTTTCATATTCTGAAAGATTATACCCTTGGCTAAAAATAATTCCACAGGTTCATATCTGAATCTCAATCAGGTAAAGCACAAGCACCATTTTTAAATGAATTGCATTATTCCTTTTATTTTACATTTAAAACAATAAAATAAATCTGTGCACCAAAGGGTTAAGGAATACTTATGGCTTGATAGTTAGGGATAATAACATCATAAGGCGCTTTGAGTGGCATACTTGGCTTGAAAAAGAGCACAAAAATACACACCAATACAGTTATAAGGAAGTAGGGAGGGCATACAAAAAAAAATTGGGGGGGGGGGGGCTTTAAAAGTAGGGTCATAGATTGGTTTTTGTCACCGCAATGATGAATTATAGGCAACATTTTAAAGACAGTTGCAATAAAAGTCAGATGTGAATGTTTCAGCTGAATACAGTGTCTACTTGCTGAGAAAACAGCAAAAAACTGTCACAGTATGTTCAAAAGAACGTTGAATCCATCAGCGTCTAGCGAGGTGACAACAGGTACAAACTGCATCTCTGGCCGCAGCAATCACAAACAGACATCAACCCTCAGAAATCTCAAAAACGATTCAAGCATGAATAATTTTTTCGATTCAAATGTTTTTCATATTATTTCCAAGGGAATTCTTTCCCAAAATAGCTTATACGATCAACAGCCGCAGTTGCTAACACCAAGTAAGTGTTTAGGTCATTGTGTTTTGAAATATTTACAAATCTATGAAACTACTTTTAAAATGAAGTGAAAAGGTACATAACAAAAAAGTCATACTTCTCGTTGGGATTGGAGGACTTGTACCCTCGTAAACTTTGCTGCACTTGCTGAGACCGGGAATCAAACTCCCGATTGCGGACAAAACTCTCGACGATCTTCTTGGCTTGAATGTCACACTCCTGCTGTAGCGACTGCATTAGATTGAAGAGTCTGCCTGGACCTGTGGTTAAATGTTGCAAAAAAACAAAACTTCACTTTTTTGTTGTATTTAAGAATTTTATATGTTTTGTTATATTCAAATGCTAATTTATTTCCATACCAAATGAGGAATAGAAAACAATTTGAAGATGAGTTATTTTTTTTCTTCTTCTATTTTTGTATTTGTTTAGTTTTATTTCATTGTTTTTCTTTTGTCTTGCCAGTAAAGAAGTGTAACAAAATAAAATATAAATAAAAAAATAAAAAAATAGATAAACAAATACATATATTTCAGAAGGAAAAATTAGTACCGACATGCAACTTTGCAATTTCAAGAAAAGAGCAAATGGCCAAACCCCACAAAACTCTGTACAATGTGTTTCAAGCCTGGTACTTCACAGAGACGACTGGCTCCACGAGCCAGGTCATCGCCTTGATGCCCCTCATAATGTTTCAATAGACCCCTTGCATAACGCGGAACGCTAAATGGACCCTGAGGTCACGCACACTATTTTACGCACAAAGAACACCTATCGTCCAATCATCTGCCTCCTTTGACCTCAGTGAGGGCGCTTTTTGGCCTCAGTGAGGGCGCTTTTTGGCCTCAGTGAGGGCGCTTTTTTAGCGTGTGATGTCATATGCAAGGGGTCTATGTAATAGACCCCTTGCATAACGCGGAACGCTAAATGGACCCCGAGGTCATGCACACTATTTTACGCACAAAGAACACCTATCGTCCAATCATCTGCCTCCTTTGACCTCAGTGAGGGCGCTTTTAGGCCTCAGTGAGGGCGCTTTTTTAGTGTGTGATGTCATATGCAAGGGGTCTATAAAAGAGAGCAATGTAATTGTCATTTCCCTAATAGATGTGCCCTTAACTTTAAAATAACTTCCTAGCCCTTTTAACCCTTTCCTTACCATAGGCGACTATAGTCGACTGCACTAATACCCCTTCTTCCTTACCATTGGCAACTTTAGTCGACTGCACTAATACCCCCTCTTCCTTACCATTGGCAACTTTAGTCGACTGCACTAATACCCCCTCTTCCTTACCATAGGCGACTATAGTCGACTGCACTAATACCCCCTCTTCCTTACCATTGGCGACTTTAGTCGACCAAGCTTACACACAAAAAAGCACTCAAGCCTGAGCACAAAGGCCATTTGTAATAAAGCTGTAGTTTTGTCCATGTTTGCCCTCCATACCAAAGCTTACCATCATTGGAAAGGGGAAGATCGGATCTTTCCAATGATGGTCAAATAAAATAAGGTTGCTATTTTGCAATCTCTTCAAACTGGAGTTGAAAGATCCGAAATGACAAACTCCTACAAAGCGCCATATACTTGTGTACAAAAAAGTGTTTGAGATTACAGATCACACCAAGGAAAGAAAGACAAAGAACTTTGACATTTATTGACCGATCTCAATGATTTTTGGATTATAAGAAAGGACATTCAATAAGTGAGAACTTTTTCATTACTTATTTTGCTGTAAAACAATGTCTTCAAGGAGATAATGGGGTTTGTAAAAATGGCCTTTGAACGAAAGCTTTCTGATGTGTAAGAATGTGTGCTTCACGCTTGAGTGGTCAAACAATGTGGTTATCAGCAGTTGTTTATGTCCAAACAATTCGGTAAGGAAAGGGTTAAGACCAACGTATCAGACCTAGTGCTTTTCAGTTTTCTGTGGCACTGTTATTATTATTACTAATGAAAAGGAAGGAAACAACTGCATAGCTGGAAAGTTGCATGCGTGTAACCTGTAAGTAGGAGGTACTCTCTTGAACCTGGGCTTGCAGTGAGATATCTTATGTACAGACAAACACAAAACATGTACAAGACTAAGAAAGACAGATTGAACGTTCAAAAGAAATCTTCAGTAAAATGTTACTTTTCTTGTGTAGGCGTCTTGATAAAAAAACATTGTTGGAGAAGTATGAATAAGAAGCATTCATACTTGTGTCAATGCAAGAAGTGTGGTATCGTCAAAAGTAGCATTAATATAACACATGTGTATAAATCTGTAACACTGTCAAATCTCACCACAACTACCCTGGATGTCAAACCCAATGGCACTGAGCTATAATAATCTCTTCTTGTGACAGATGTGACAATACTACAAACTTTTTTTTTTGAAGTGACACGATAACATTAGTTTTACTTTTTCCTTGTGCAATGAACTGAAAGAGAGGCAAATGTAATAGGAGTCATTATAGACCTTATGCATCGACGTCATCCAGCCGCCATCTTAGAGGTAAACTGATGATGAAACAATGGAAACGCGCTGATTTGTACGCGCGGCGCACAAGACTGGCTAATGAGCATCTTCCTTTTGACCTCTAGGTGAGGGCGCCCTACTCAAATGACGTCATATGCATAAGGTCTATTAAACTGTACTATTCAATCTCATGTAAACGCTTCCTCTTTAAATATTTTTTTAATTTTAGCATTGTTGTTTCCCCCCCCCCCCCCCCTGTTTACAGTGCTATGATCCTGAAGTCAGAATAAAACAGTCAGTCAGTTGGTGCTACTATTAGGAACAATTTTTGACTCTGAACAATTCTACAATCACTCACCATAATACGTCTCTACCAGGGGTTGATGGATCTCCACACTCTTACCGATGTCCTCAAACAGCATGGTAATGGTGTCTGCATACACGACGCTTGCCCGTCTGTCGGTGCTGTCCTTACCCAGTGCCAGGGCTAGGTTCTCCTGAGCCTTGTTGGCAATCTACAACATGATCATATATAAAGTCAGGATTACTAGACCATTACACACTGTAAATACGACGGGGCCCAGTACCATGGCGCTGCTCACCTAGAATTTTGCGCTATTGGCGACCCATAAGGTATGTAATTCTATGTAACTAAAATTTTTGCCGCAAAAAGCGCCACTCAAATTCCAAGTAATTGCACATTTTTTCAGAATCATTTCTTAAAGTCTCTGTGAGATTCAAATAAACGTATTCAATTTAAAAAGAGATCATCTTCAGCTTAATTTGATAGCAAAACTTTGACCTGCTGGTAAATACTTTAGGGATGACAATAAATAATGAACCTTGGAGTTCTTGGGCCATTTTCAAAAACAAAGCTTATGCTACGTCCGCCTGTTTGAAGCCTCGCACCAAAAGCACAAATTAAAAAATAATTGACGAAGCCTTAGCCGGAGCCAGAGCTTTAGCGGGAGCTGAAGCCAAAACCCTGGTTTCTCAAAGGGCCTCAGGAACCAATGTATACCTGTGTTCTGAGATATGTTGAGAATTTCTCCAGCCCTTCCTCGTGGAGTCCAAGGAGTGGAAAGATCTTGAAGAATCTCTCCACAGATCCCCTGTCTGAACTCTGTATTGCCGTGTCAAACTTCTTGCGTACAAGCGCCTTGAGGTTCTGCTCCGCCTCATGAAGATGGCTGATAGAGAGGTCACCCTCGCCTCCTGAAGACATTGAAACCAACCCCCAAAGAGGTCAATTGTGAGTTTTAAAACAATAGTACAAATAATATGGTATGTCATGGCAAAACAGACTAGAGCAACCGGCTCTGGGTCTGAACACTTGTCCTAACTCCATAGAGCTGCAATTTTGCTGATCATAATAAAGTTACCAGCCAAAATACCATATAACATGTACAAGCTGTGGATGGTTCCCTGCTTATTTTTGCAGAACAGAAAATTGTTAAAAACTTTTGCCCACTTAAGCAGCTCCCTGAGATTGAGACCAGGTCATGACACTTGTGTCCTTAAAGGTGCTGTATAAGTTTGGTAATTGGAACCTACTGATTGTGTTAATCCTATATAAATGTAGGTACATACAATAAAACTAACCTGTGGAAATTTCACTTCAAAAGGTGGTAGCGTTTTTGAGATATCACCGAAAAACCGGAGCGAATATTTCCACGCAGGAAGAATATTCCCCATAGGAATACACAGTCTGAGAAGCGTTATGGCCATAACGCTTCTCAGATTCAAATTTTGGGGAATAAAAAGTGATATATTTTTCCATAACCGTGACTTCAAAGTGAAAAGTTTCTCAAAATTCATTATACTACCCAAAGCTGCTGTACTTTTCAGAGTCATTACCAAACGTATACAGACCCTTTAAGCAAGACATTTCACTATAATCGCTTCTCTTCACCATGGAAAACATTGGAAGTTAACATTTAGGATATGACCTTTACTTTGACCTCTTCGGTTGAGTGGAAGTAGATCAAATCGTGCAGCTGTTTGCAGCCACTATAGGCATTTTGATACAACAGATTTACAACCACTGCGTCTCTAAATGGGTTAACCCTATTCTAGTGTAGAATGACCACCACAAATATAGGTAATTGTAGGATCTAGCATTGGTGCATCCAGTGTATCATGGTGGCGGTGAGGTGAAATGAAGTATTTCCTAGGCCTGTTTAGTTCTGGGTCTGGGGTTGATTTTCCCGCTCTTTTCCTTTTTGAGGAAGAGGTCAAGCTTTTCCCTTCCCCATTGTACCATGTCATGGCAAAGCAGTCTAGAGCATCGAACTCCAGTTCTGGTGGCTGAGTCATCAGAGTGTGGGTTTGAATCCTGGTCATGACACTTATGCTCTTGGGCAAGACACTTAACTATAATTGCTTCTCATCACCCAAATGGGTACCTGTGAGAAGGTAGAGATTGTAGATGTGAATGATTAGCAACCTGTGTGCCAATTTGGCTGCCAGTGCTGCATACTCCAACGGAGTTGAGAAGGCTTTAGAAATGCTTAAGGTGTAATGAACAGGGTTAGTACTAGCGTAAGGTGCTTTGATACAATCTTTACAAGGGCCTAATAAATGCATATTAGGCCTAAACAAAATTGTTATGTTGGCGTAACTCAACCTACCCTAAAAAAAGGGCTAACCCTGGATATTTTTATTTTTCAAGGGAAGAAATTTAATAACTAAAGTCTATAGAAATCAGTTAAAAATACGTTTAACACCATTTCTGACCATTTCTTTTCAATTGTATGGCAATAGCATTAGCATCCATGGGACTTTTGAGTGCACAATGTTTTGCACAACAGGCAGGAGATCGTCGCTGACTGATACTTTAGTACATGTATAGTCTCGTTCAACCAGTTTGCAACAAGTGTTTAGATGATGGGAAAGATTTCCCAAAACCTAGGCCATTTAAACACTGAAAGGTTAATATTGCTTGAATGTCATATTCTATCCTATACCTTGACCCCAAAAAACTAAAACAAAAAACAAAAAACCCACCTACCTACCCTATTTTTTCTGGCCCGTTAAGCCAACGTAACAATTAGTTTATTTATGCCTTAGTAGTAGTAGTAAGATCTGTCTGATAGGAAGATGCATGTTTACTTACCATCTTTATCATCATCTATAACTTGTTTAAGAACCTTCTCATCCAGACTCAGATACCTGTGTATATGACCCGCTGCCTTCTCATAGTTCTCAGACTGAAGAGCCATTTGTACGCCATCTGTGCAGAACTGTTTCAAAGGCAAAATGATTCCCCAAAACAAATTTCAAAACGGAAAGGTTTACAAATTTCTAGTATATTTTGTCCTCATTTTACGAAGGTTGATAGTTTGTTTAATTGCCTTGGTACCCCTTAAGATGTTCCAGCAGACTGTTTCAAAGGCAAAATAATTCCCCCAAAACAAATTTCAAAACGGAAAGGTTTACAAATTTCTAGTATATTTTGTCCTCATTTTACGAAGGTTGATAGTTTGTTTAATTGCCTTGGTACCCCTTAAGATGTTCCAGCAGACTTTTAAATATTTTTCACTGAGGTGCCTTTTACTAAGGAAAAACTGTCTTGCCTTCACCATGTTTACAAAAAACATCAAGACTGTTTACATGTATACTTTGAGATTTTTCAAGGGAAAAATCATGTCTTTGAATATTTTTCTGTTCTGCATTTTTCACTTTGGACTTTGTTTTTAACTTTCTTGGTAAGAACATATTTTAAGATATATTTATTTTCTGTACTTTGGAATACGTAACACAAAATAAACATGCCAATGACTCATCTGATTCCATCATGTCCAATGTTGCTTAATGTGGATTTCTGAATTCAGGCCTGGCAAGTACAGATGATAGTGTTCAGGTGCAAGATACTATACCATTATTGCCTTGCCCTTCAGATGTTGAACTACACAATTGTGTCTTTTGCTTAGTTTATATCAAACTCTCCTGTTCATAGATTTTGACAAAGTGACACAAAACCACCAGTCTTGCAGCTTATAATTTTTCCTGGATTTATGAAAACGTTTTTTGAGATCAGAACCCGAAGTATATAAAAATGAAACTTCGAATCCATCAATCAAAAAGTGTAAGCTCAACAATTGGGAAGGGGGGGGGGGGGGGGGGGGGCGCTACACTGGTAGATGCTAAAGCCAGCAACCCAGCTGGGATTTAAAGCAATGTACATGTACTTACCTTGAGGTCAAGTATATCATTTACTCTCTGGATTGCAATCTGTACTCTATTCTGTAGGAAACAACATTATTTGTTTAAGTAGTGATAGTCAAATCCAATCAAGCAGCAACTTCCAAAAGAAAGCGTTGTGTTTAACACCCCCTTTAAACCACTGGTATTGTAACACTTTGTGCTGTCATGACTGTAGGTTTGAAGCAATGTAAATTGATTAAACCATTTAGAAATCATAGCGGCCGCAACTGGCTTGCACATAATGCCCAAACAGCAGTCACAAATGTCTGCAAGGTCTGCAAGGTTTACACGTATACTCACTTTGTATATAATGCTTTATCAAGTGATATTTTATTTCATTTCATATTTAAAAAAAAAAGAATACCGGTACCATCAGGCAGGGCTGAATTATTTGGAATTTTCAAAGGGTAAAAATAGTATTCAAAATGTACACTAAAGGTATGCTATGTTTGAGACTCATTTATACAACACCTTGTAATGGTTTGCAAGGTACTGAGGTGAAATCTGAATGCAACCAACCATGTCAGAAACACTGGGGCAACCCCTTCGGTTGAAGATAAGTGTACTGGGTTCTTTTACATGCATTACACAACACTCCAGACTTAATATGCCTTTATGTCCCACTCAAAGGACAGAGAAATTACAATCAAGTGTCGTGCTCAAAGACACAAGTGCCACAACAGGGCACTAAACCCTCACCCTGACAACACCAGGGGTCGATTTCATAAAGCACCAAGATTCATCTTTAAGATGAGTTATCAGTATCACCATAGTGATTTGCATTGTGACATCACTCTTTGCTAAGCAACTGCGATGGATTTGCAGTTATGATCAATCTTAACTCTTTGTGAAATCGACCCCTGAACTTGTGTTTAGTGCACTAGACCACTCCTTGACCACTCCGAGACTGCTCACAAGACCCCTGGGCCAAGACATGCAGTAAACTTAAAACATGTAAGACTAAACACTGGCTCCCAATCAAACTGCGTATCGTTTATAAGTTAAATCTTCTCACTTTCAAAGCTCTTTATGGCTTATCCCCTGACTATATATCTGATCTTCTCCATAAATATATTCCTGTTCGTCCTCTCCGATCTGCTGGCCAATCCCTACTCACGCAAACTACTTTTTCCACAAAATTTTATGGTCAAAGAGCCTTCAACTTCATTGCACCTTCATTATGGAATGACTTACCTCTTAATATTCGCCAAGCTGGCTCTCTTCAGATTTTCAAGGGACTTTTAAAAACTCATTTGTTTCAATCTTTATTTGTGTAACTTGCTTTTTAAAATTATATTCTTTTCTATGTTTTTGTTTTTTTGTGTTGCGCATAGAGGCTTCTGCATTATGCGCTATATAAATTTCTCGTATTATTATTATTATTATTATTAAACGAGTTTGGCAGTCTTTGAATACATATCTACCAATTTTGTTGAAGTATTACCTATACAACAAGTGATATAAATCTTCTGTAAGTGCTTGTTCAAATAAAAACAAAAACATGACTCTACTCTTGTAACAAATTGTTTGGTCCAGAAATTGTTTAGCTACAAGCCCTGCCAAGGTTTTCCCCCAAAAATTCAAGCCCTGCTAGATGATATTGGCTGTTAAGACAGTGGGAGGGTTAATGAACGCATCTTACTTTGGCGACATCCAACTCCCTGACTTTACTGCTAACATTCTCCGCCAGGTCTGAGGTGAAACTGATCATACTGCCAAGCTGTTTAGAGTCACTGTGTACAAGCTGAAGGTTTTGCCTGCAAAACAACAATAAATTAATACCATATTTATTTTCAAATCATAAATAAGACATTTTTAAAAAGTGGATTACAGGAACTTACGGCAGTACAGAGTGTGAACAATCTATGAAAGAAATCAATCACTTATGACTGGAAGAGTACAGTTACCGTAATCTTCGGAATATAAGCCACCGCTGTATAACCCGCTATGCCAAGAATTTGTCAAAACAAGATTTATGCGTCAGTGTATAAGCCCCCCGGCGTATTAGCCGCCGAAATGTTGAAAAGGGCCAAAATCAATGTATAAGCCACGGCCTGACCAAAGATTACGGTAGTTGAATTCTTACCCCAACCGCTGTAATGTGCTCATCTTTGCTTCCAGGTTTGTCTGCCTGTCTAACAAGCCATCAATGTTATCAGTCATGCCTTGCTGTAAACCAAAAGAGAACTCCAGGGTTATTTCCATCCAAATATTGGGTCGTATGAATAAAAAGTAGTAAATTCTGAAAAGTATTAGCAAAAAGTAAAAGCATCAACTTCCAAGTAGAAGCATTCAGTACCAGCATCTTCTTAATTCCGTATGAATAAACAATTTATTTTACTGCAAAGTACTCACTTAATGCTTTGGAGTAAAAACTTCAGCTATCGAGCTGTCTGCCATGGCTGAATGGCTCTTAACAAAAGGTTCCCTTTGTGTTGTAACACCCATTCACGTCCACGCACACACGTGTGTAAATACCGGCAATCGTGGACCCTCCTTTGTTCAACTCTTTGTGATAGCAACCGTGGACCACAATGCTATCCTTTGTGATAGCAACCGTGGACCTATTGTCCCTTTTGTTATAGGTCCCCGGTTTGAATGTGGATACCTACCCACGCGCACACCCACCCTTACAGATCCGGTTTGTGGGGTACTGCTATTGTTGTTCTATTATTCCCTTTTCTGAAGAATTCCCTTGTGGGGTCCAATTGTTCCTATTGAAATGACCTTGTGGGGTCCATTGTTCCATTGTTGTCAGGACCCCACAAGTGCCAATCCGTGCGAACACACACACACGCACGTGTGTAAATACCGGCAATCGTGGACCCTCCTTTGTTCAACTCTTTGTGATAGCAACCGTGGACCACAATGCTTTCCTTTGTGATAGCAACTGTGGACCTATTGTCCCTTTTGTTATAGGTCCCCGGTTTGAATGTGGATACCTACCCACACACACACAGCCACATCCCAAAGCAGCATTTGCATTGATAGAAACCTAGAAACCTAGAAGTCAGCCATGAGTGATTTTGATTCTGACAATCATCAGTTTGATGATGGAGATTCATCTGGATCTCCAGAATCAAAGCAAAACGTTTTTGTTAAACTTCTGAAAAATCATTGTGTCTTATTGACCAAATCACACGTGCACATCAATCTTTATCCTGTGAGGAATATTGATAAGCCTGCCATTTCTTCAGATGTGTCTTTAGTTCTGTGCCCAAGGTAGCTCTGGGGCTACCTTGAAAAATGACTAGTACTTACTTGTATTTTTTAGTATTTTCTCCATTTTATTCATACGGAAATAAGTAAATGCTAAAAATTGAAGTAAATACTTTTCATGTAAAAGTACATCCTTTTAGTATTTAGTAAATACTTTCCAGTAAAAGCTTTTACTTCCTTTAATTCATATAGGTGGTAGTAAACACTTGATATTTTCAAGTAAAAGAAAATACTAATTTTTATTCATACGACCCCTTGTGCTAAAATAATAGTAATTTACCAAGAAGTATTAATAACTTATCTTTAGCGTTCATACCTTCATTCAACATTTTTATCTTACATGCCCATTATTTGAGATATATATACGAACAGACATATGAAGCCAAATTTCCTGCCACAACCACTCACATTACAATGGCGTGGTTGTGTGGCTTCATACATACATGTATGAAGCCACAACCACGGAAGTTTGCATGTAATTTGTGCATGGTTGTGGCTTCATACATATGAAGCCACAACCACGAGACGGTGAGGGTGACTGGATAAGAGGGGGAGGGGGTGAGGGTGAGGGTTAGGGGTAGGGTGATGAACACTCCCCCCTTTCAACATGGAGGAACTCAACCAAGTAATAAATGTGCATGGTTGTGCCATTTAAAAAAGCGAGGAATTGGGCTTCATACGTCGTGACGCATATATGCCTCCATTATTTTTTCTGCGTAAATGTAAGGAAAAGGGAATTTTCTGGATTTATGAGAGAATAAACCAAGGGTACAATGATTTCTTGTAAAGTATTTGATAATAACACTTGTGTTGCGGAACCACACAGTTCACTTGATTGGTCATGCATGTTGCTTGTTTGTTAGCTGTACTTGCAGTAGCCCCAATAAATAAACGGCCAATTTAGACTGTTGAAGAAAGCACTGGTTACAGGCGCTGCAGAGTGCACCTGGATGAACGTACTACATTGTACCTGCACTCACTGCGGCGGCCGTAACCAGTGCTTACCCATCTACTGCTGCACCGCAACAATGCGGTAGGCAGGGCACCCGTTTAATTCCGAGAGTGTTCTCAGAAGTGGATCGTGCATCTTTGACATACATGTATCAAGAAGCCAGTAGGCCGAGTAGGCGGTTTTAATTTTTTCATTCTGGGGCATTTTTTGTGGCTGGATGTTTAAAAAAACATAGCAAATTGAGATTTTCCATCATATCTACAAGTTTTCGCTGGGGCGCTAGTAGTAGTATGACTGCAGATTTCAAAATGTTGAAAAAACAAGTACAGCGCCCCAGTTTTACTGCCTGGGTCTAGGGCGAATCCACTTCGAGAACGACCCGGATTAAAAATTACAGCTGGCAAAGAAAAAGGATTGCAATGGGGCTGGGGCCTAGGATACGAAGTGGATTGGCCCTATTTTTAGGGGCCAGTGTAGTTGGTTGGTGCCTCCCCCTGCGTCATGGTGGCGATCGTTGACCACTTCATTCAGCAGTTCAGGAACTCAGTTTCACTTTTAGTTTTGTTAGTCATTCACATTTCTACGGTGAGTGATCTCTGCCAACAAAACACTTTTTCAGTATGGCGTTATAGCGCCCTATTACTATTAGTATTACAGCGTAATATTAACGCCCTATATTACGGCATTATAAAGCCCTAATTTTACGATTTTACGAAGTTATAACGCCTTATTTTACGGTCGTTATAACGCCCTAATTTTACAGCATTAATTTGGGCGTTATAACGCCCTATACTGGGAGTTATATAAACGCCCTAACACTAACAGAGCATTATAAAATGCTGTATAGGGCGTTAAGCTGTTATAATTAACATCGTACTATATTTATAGTTTTTTTTATAGGGCATTATTTTTTTTATAACGCCGTAAATTTAGGGTGTAAAATGAGGCCGAGGGCGTTATAAAGCCATAATAGGGCGTTATAATGCCGTACTGAAAAAGTTTTTTGTTGTTGGCGGAAATCAGCCACCATTATACATTTCGTTTCCAATTTTGAAATTTTGTTTAAAATTTAAATAATAATAACAAAAATTAAATTGCAATTTTAATTTTTAGGCCTATATTTAATAATTATTAAAAAAGTACAGTCGAGTCAAATTCTTTAACACTAACAGGCTCAATAGTTAAAAAATAAAAACGGCTTACTTCTTCCACACACAGTTTTTCAAATGCTTCTTGTATATCTGACATATCGGTCAAATTATCCACGCCCATTGCGTCAAACACCGAGGACGTGGCGGACGCCATATTTACATCAGTTTTTATCGGATCGGATTTTTGCGTACTTGGGCTTGAACTTTTTATAAAGTTTCATAAAGTGATAACACGCTCGGGTAAAGTAAGCATTTATGCAATGGTCTAACAGATCCGTTGCTATTATTTAAAGTGTGCAAATCAAAACTGAAACAAATTCCATGGTATTAAAACAAGATTGTTTTTAAATCAACTGAAAATGTGTACGTGCACAAATCATATCCGAACTCGTAAATGCTATATAGACTGGTACCATAACGTTAGTACATTCATAAGTTTATTTAAAAGTCTGGGTATGGGACATTAAGTCTGGTTTCTTGTTTAACTGCATTAACAATGCGTACGTAAATAATATACACTTATGGTACCAATCTGTAGCTCAACCCGGCTATACCCAGCAAGATCTGCGGAAGAAAAAACAGTGTATGTGTCGTGTAGGACTACAACATCCTACACCATTGAACTGTGTACAAACCGAGGCCTCATAAATCCTACACCATAGAACTGTGTACAAAACTGATTGCAACACATTGCGCATGCTCGAGTGCTCGCTAGTGGACTATGTATAATGTATTGCATTAATTGAGTACTTGTACAATGTACATTATATTGTTGGTACCCTGCACGCATACCGCATTCAGCAGAGTGCACAACATAACAACGCAAGTGAGAATTTTTATTTATTTATTTTTGTTTTCCGGGGGTTGGTCAATGGTTGAAAAGAAAAGTCCTACACCATTATACACTGTACAAATTTGTCCTACACGAGTTCTACACAGCTTTAGAAAATCCTACACGCATATACAATGCAGAAAAGGTTTTATTTTTCTGGGGGTAGGTGGTTGAAAAGTCCTACACCATTATACACTGTACAAATTTGTCCTACACGAGTTCTACACAACTTTAGAAAATCCTACACGCATGTACAATGCAGAAAAAGTTTGATTTTTCTGGGGGTATGTAGTTGAAAAGTCCTACACCATTATACACTGTACAAATTTGTCCTACACGAGTTCTACACAGCTTTAGAAAATCCTACACGCATATACAATGCAGAAAAAGTTTTATTTTTCTGGGGGTAGGTGGTTGAAAAGTCCTACACCATTATACACTGTACAAATTTGTCCTACACGAGTTCTACACAACTTTAGAAAATCCTACACGCATATACAATGCAGAAAAAGTTTTATTTTTCTGGGGGTAGGTGGTTGAAAAGTCCTACACCATTATACACTGTACAAATTTGTCCTACACGAGTTCTACACAACTTTAGAAAATCCTACACGCATGTACAATGCAGAAAAAGTTTTATTTTTCTGGGGGTATGTAGTTGAAAAGTCCTACACCATTATACACTGTACAAATTTGTCCTACACGAGTTCTACACAGCTTTAGAAAATCCTACACGCATATACAATGCAGAAAAAGGTTTATTTTTCTGGGGGTATGTGGCTGAAAAGTCCTACACCATTATACACTGTACAAATTTGTCCTACACGAGTTCTACACAACTTTAGAAAATCCTACCCGCATATACAATGCAGAAATTATTATTTATTTTTCTGGGGGTTGGTGGTTGAAAAGTCCTACACCATTATACACTGTACAAATTTGTCCTACACGAGTTCTACACAGCTTTAGAAAATCCTACCCGCATATACAATGCAGAAAAAGTTTTATTTTTCTGGGGGTAGGTGGTTGAAAAGTCCTACACCATTATACACTGTACAAATTTGTCCTACACGAGTTCTACACAACTTTAGAAAATCCTACACGCATATACAATGCAGAAAAAGTTTTATTTTTCTGGGGGTAGGTGGTTGAAAAGTCCTACACCATTATACACTGTACAAATTTGTCCTACACGAGTTCTACACAGCTTTAGAAAATCCTACACGCATATACAATGCAGAAAAAGTTTTATTTTTCTGGGGGTAGGTGGTTGAAAAGTCCTACACCATTATACACTGTACAAATTTGTCCTACACGAGTTCTACACAGCTTTAGAAAATCCTACACGCATATACAATGCAGAAAAAGTTTTATTTTTCTGGGGGTATGTAGTTGAAAAGTCCTACACCATTATACACTGTACAAATTTGTCCTACACGAGTTCTACACAGCTTTAGAAAATCCTACACGCATATACAATGCAGAAAAAGTTTTATTTTTCTGGGGGTATGTAGTTGAAAAGTCCTACACCATTATACACTGTACAAATTTGTCCTACACGAGTTCTACACAGCTTTAGAAAATCCTACACGCATATACAATGCAGAAAAAGTTTTATTTTTCTGGGGGTATGTAGTTGAAAAGTCCTACACCATTATACACTGTACAAATTTGTCCTACACGAGTTCTACACAACTTTAGAAAATCCTACACGCATATACAATGCAGAAATTATTATTTATTTTTCTGGGGGTATGTAGTTGAAAAGTCCTACACCATTATACACTGTACAAATTTGTCCTACACGAGTTCTACACAACTTTAGAAAATCCTACACGCATATACAATGCAGAAATTATTATTTATTTTTCTGGGGGTATGTAGTTGAAAAGTCCTACACCATTATACACTGTACAAATTTGTCCTACACGAGTTCTACACAACTTTAGAAAATCCTACACGCATATACAATGCAGAAAAAGTTTTATTTTTCTGGGGGTATGTAGTTGAAAAGTCCTACACCATTATACACTGTACAAATTTGTCCTACACGAGTTCTACACCACTTTAGAAAATCCTACACGCATATACAATGCAGAAAAAGTTTTATTTTTCTGGGGGTATGTAGTTGAAAAGTCCTACACCATTATACACTGTACAAATTTGTCCTACACGAGTTCTACACAACTTTAGAAAATCCTACACGCATGTACAATGCAGAAAAAGTTTTTTTTCTTCTGGGGGTATGTAGTTGAAAAGTCCTACACCATTATACACTGTACAAATTTGTCCTACACGAGTTCTACACAGCTTTAGAAAATCCTACACGCATATACAATGCAGAAATTATTATTTATTTTTCTGGGGGTAGGTGGTTGAAAAGTCCTACACCATTATACACTGTACAAATTTGTCCTACACGAGTTCTACACAACTTTAGAAAATCCTACACGCATATACAATGCAGAAATAGTTTTATTTTTCTGGGGGTATGTAGTTGAAAAGTCCTACACCATTAGCCATACACTGTACAAATTTGTCCTACACGAGTACTACACAACTTTAGAAAATCATACACGCATATAATGCAGATAAAGTTTTATTTTTCTGGGGGTATGTAGTTGGAAAGTCCTACACCATTATACACTGTACAAATTTGTCCTACACGAGTTCTACACAGCTTTAGAAAATCCTACGCGCATATACAATGCACAAAAAGTTTTATTTTTCTGGGGGTATGTAGTTGAAAAGTCCTACACCATTATACACTGTACAAATTAAACCGGAGGTCGTTGGTTCAAATCCCGCTCTAGTCAATTTTTCTTGGTTCAACCCAAAATCATTTAAACATTTACCCAGTCAGTTTCCCTTGTGGTTTATTATTTAAATACATTTTTGTAATTTTCACGTTTACAAGAGTAAATCATTCACGCAGACACAAAAATAAGTTAAGTTTCTTGTTTAATAATGGTAATGAAAAAACTCTTCATAACAATCAGTTGGTGACCTTTCATGCAATTAAACAAATTGGACGGGTAAAAACACAGTCAAAACCTTATTTCCCGACCCCAGAAATTATTCTGTGATGTCTGTAGTATCTCAGGTTATCTTACGGCCGTCACGTCTTCCCCTTGGCTCAGTACCAAAAATAGCCTTTCGCTAAATGTAGTTTTTGTTAACTTGACGCCATTCCAGTACAATCGGGGTCCCAATTTTGCACTTAGACCTTGCATCTGCCATAAAACAGGCCCCCAATAGAATCATTGCATCTTACAGAGCCCCGTGGGCACAGTTCAGAGCCATACAGTGGGCAATAATATTGATAATAGTGATTCCAGCTACAGCTACACAACCACTGCTAGTGTTACGAAATGGTCATATTATGACACGCATGTCACAAGTTCTCAAAATGTTAATACAAAAGAATTAAGACCAAATCAAAAAATAAAATGCTTGGCGGCCACCTTCGAAAGAAATTAAAAAAATAAAATAAAAATGCCCTCATCCTCCTCTTTTTGAAAAAACCCGGACGATCAACTGGTATTTTTGTTGACTTGGCCTAATCAAAATGAAACCAAAATAACAAATACTTAACTTGTGAAAGGAGATCTTTGGTACATAGAGTCATTATAGGCAACAACAAGTATTGGTTTCTTTCAAGAAACAACTGCAAAGTTACCACTCGCATCTTTTGAACATAATATACAGGAAGTAACCTCATGTACCTATACTTCTCTGTGATCAACAAACTAAATTACAATATACAAAGCACGCCAGTCAGTGAAATCTGTGACAATAACTTGTTCAAAAAATCGCTATGTCATTCGTAATCATTTTACACCAAAAGTGTAAGACTTCACTCAGTTTGAGATAATGGTTATTTCTCGCGTCTATCACCAATATGTTACAATCACTTCAAAATGTCTTGTTAAATCTCATTGATCCTTTATGGTATTAATACTAATAGTTATGTTTTTATCTCAAACAATACAATATATCTAAAATGAAGTACATACTAAAATACCCTTTTAATAGAAAAAAACGTGTTACTTATGCTTTGAATGGAATAGCCACTATTTTTGCAACGTTTTTAGACCATTGTTTTATTACATATTAATTAATTTTGATTTAACTACATGCATCAATGCTGTATTATATCCCGTGATATAAATGGTTTAATTTGATTAATCATTTTATCATAATCATTTTATCAAAGGCTTTTAACGATTCCGCACTGTCACAATGTTCCGTCCACTATTTCTAAGTCTACACCTGGTCATGATTTTCTAAGCTCAGACACCGGGTCCAAGGGGGCTTATGGATCGGTCAATTCCATTTTCCACCACCAATGATGCTATTACAAAATAATTGGTGGATAAGACTTGATCCATTGAGCACACAGCCCACTGTGTTGACCAAAAGTCTGACAACAGTCTGACACGCTAAAACTCCAATGGGAATGTAAACATGCGTGCGAGCCGCGCACTCAGTTAGAGCTCACAATAAATGCTCATGCGGTGTGTTGTGCCAGTCAGTCACGTGAGCATTTAAATTGTTGGCAATAATGTTATTGTTAAAGGGTGTGTACAACATTAGACTGAACAATGTTCACCGATTTTCACATAACTTACATGGTATAAAGATGGTTATGGTGGAAAACTTCACTTTGAATAGGTTTAATGCCATAGTGTTTAATAAATTATTAATGAAAGTCTTTATCATGCAGGATAAAATCCGGTTTTGGAAAAAAGTTAAAACATGCCATGTTTTTTTTTTTTTTTTTTTTTTCTTCTCATGACTCCGAAGATCGCTTGAGCTTGAACTTTCTCAGGTTTGATATTTCATAAATATGTTATGTCACATAATGTTTGAATACAGATCTTCGGCAATTACAAAGGTTTTGTTCACACCCTCTAATGGATCAGTCTGTTAACCCAACTAAAAAGGCGCTCTTTTCATCATCACTGGATCAATACAAATATACCAATGAGTACCAAAGCATCGCTTACATAATGACTTTAAGCATGTAGGCTTACATAAGAAATCATATCTGTGCCCTCTCATGTCGCCGTGTTAGTGTCACTGTTTGCCAAGTAGTGCAAGGACAGTGTACTCGTAATGAGGAAGGGAAGTGACCTAATTCAATTTTTGGTTACTAAATTTCTCATAGAAAAGTCCTCATGTGAGTGTGGAAAAAGGTGCAAGTCTCTAACCTCTTAATAAAATGGTGTAAGTTTCATTCAATACCCTTCTAGTGCAAAAATTCGTCAACATTCAAAACATCTGATGAAATCATTCTGAGAAAATTGGACCTCAACATTGTTGTACGTGGTTGTTAACCTCAATCCTTACTTTTAATAGAGTTTAATCAAAACAGCATTGAATGCGACATTTTCACTGTCACAATTTCTTCCTTGGAATGTAAATATCCGTTAATTGTTGATTTACAATCGCACACAAAAGGTTAGTTATGAACCAAACATCCCTGTACAAAAATGTTATGACAATTGTTCTCAGAATTATGTCATGAGATGTTTTTGATGTTTACAATTTTGGCACAGGAAGGGTATCAAATGCAATGACAGTGTACACAATTATAATTTGAGGTTAGAAACTTTTCATTTCACACCCGCTCACATGTGGACTCCATCTATTGGAAAAAAGTACATCACAAAATTCAATAAAATCAATCATTTCCCTTCTTTTAATTTTGGCAAAATATGTCACATAACACAATTAATACAAACGCTTTATATAACAATGTTCTTGTTCGCTGCCCTTGCAGCTTCATGATTGGAAACATAACGGTGTCGTTGAATTTATCAGGTGAAAAGTATGCATTGCGTTTATATGCGCACCCAAATGAAATATTCGCTTCAGAGTGACCAGACAGATTTAAAACATATGGCTTAATATTTACTGTTCCACCATGTTTTGATGAGGAAGCAAAGATCCAAATTTAACCTGATGATTATATTCAACAACCCTATTACGAATCCAAAATAGTTAAACCTGTTTTGACTGACACTGCTTGCATACAAACTTCAGTCGTTGTGCTTTATCGCTGGTTACATCAACACACACTTGGTGAAACCAAGTAGAGCAGGTATCACAAGAAATCCATTGTACTACCTATTTAAAACAGATTTCCATAAAATCAGAGAATAATTCAAAGTTTTTTATATCTAAATCCGATTAGTAGTGAATATACTAAATTAATTATTTTGTTGAATCTATAATATGTCAATACAGCCATGCACGTCTACAGTGAATGTTTTCAATCGTGTGTGTATGATAAAATATTGAACAGTATTTTAAATTATGATTCGAAGCGTAGTCCTACTGTAGTTTCAGTCCGCTTTGTGCTCCTCCTAATATAAGTAAATCTAAGATAAGTGTAATTATGTTATGCTAGTTATACTATGAGTCAATTACGGAATTTGGTTGCCTGTATTAGGCCCACTAACTGGTTCTTGGTTTGTTCATATTGATTTCAAAAACTTGAGCCAAATGGTTTCATTGATAATCATTCAATTTTTTTATTATTAACAAATTTAATTATTTAAACTTACTTTTGATTTCCGGTATTTCTTCAAGTCATACGATTTACACGCGAAGCACACCTCCTGCATTAAAAATAAAGGAGTATTCGTTAAATACATTACATACATAAAGTTCAGTATTACAAAAAGTACAGGCTTCGGGTTCATAACCAACTTCACTGGAATTTTTCCCCTAGTGTTGTTTCAATTTCAACAACCTTCTTAAAGAACCCAATCCATGAATAGGTACTTTTAGTCTGCATGTACCGCTCTACGTAAGTGCCTATATACAGTCCTTTAATTGAACAAAAGCAAAGACGAAGACGACAGCGACAATAGCAACGATAACGACAACAAACCAACAAGATACCAAAAGGGGTTGTTGTCTTTTCACTTATATACATCCAAGTGTATTTTACCAAAAATAATTTAAAACCCACAATAAATTAAAACCCACTGTCAACAATTTGCTTTTAGGCCTAGACCTACCTCTTGTTTATGACTCTGTACTGATGTAGCAAGTTCGTCATCAACAGCATCATTCTCACATCTTCCTTTCCTGTGTGTAGGTTACATTACTGTTATGTTACTTGAACTTGAATTATTTGGACCAATATTTAAGTAAAGTTGACCATTGTAACCACTTACATTGCCGTGCCCTTAAAGAGGGTGTTGAACAATGGTAAGATTGGAAATATAAACCTTAACAGAGATTTGCACGGTCTAGTCATGGTGGAAAGCTTCCCTTAAAAGTTTTGCTGGAAATGCCATAGTTTTTAGGAAATTAGTAAAACAATAGTCTTTATCATGCGGGATGAATCCGATGTTTAAAAAAAACTTTTAAAAAAAATGCTGTCTTCACTGTTTTCTCTTTAATCTGAAGATCGATTGAGCTTCAACTTTAACCGGTTTATTTTCCTTCATCATCATACCAACAGCAGAAAAGCACAAGTTACATCATTTCATGTATATTTTGGGTCACATGAAGTGTGGATACAAGTCTTTGGCAATTACCAATGTTGTACACACTCTTTGCGTGAACTATAAACATTAAAATCCCGTTTATTATTAATAGCATCTAGTAATTACTGTTTTATTTAATTTGAAAACCCATGATTAGGGGGCGTATAACTAAATGTGTTCTTTATGAAGAGGTAAAGTCCATGTACATGTCAAGTTTCGGCATTCTGCTGACCTTCCCATACTAAGTTCTGTTTAAAAATTCCCTTCCTACTGCCTTTAGCACGGAGGAAAACGAAACCTGAAACATGATGATTATCATTATTACCTTGGACGACAATTCTCATCAGTCATTTGCGGGAACAGTTGCTTCCTTTGTCTGGCTTGAGCTCTTGGCTTACCTACGGTAATCGTTGCAAGAAAAACAGTGGTCTCTTCCTGTTAGGCTATCAAAAAACTTTAAGTATAATGTCAAAGCCCTAGATGAAATGTTCAGCTGAGATGACCATAGTTATATTCTGTAATGTTCATTTAAAGGCACTGGCCACTATTGGTAACTACTCAAAATAATTGTTATAGCATAAAAACTTACTTGGTAACGAGCAATAGAGAGGTGTTGATAGTATAAAACATTGTGAGAAACGACTCCCTCTGAAGTAACGTAGTTTTTGAAAAAAGGGTAATTTCTCAATCAAATAATAAAACACTTCAGCGAAGCCTTTTATTATTGGCATCTGAAAGCACACAAAATTGTGCGACAAGGGTGTTTTTTCTTTCATTATTTTCTTGCAACTTCGATGACCAAATCAGCCCAAATTTTCACAGGCTTGTTATTTTATGCGTATGTTGGAATACACCAAGTGAGACTACTGGTCTTTGACAATTACCAAAGGTGTCTAGTGCCTATAAGTCATTGTTATACTTCTTTACCTTTGCTACGTGTGTTTCGGATGGTTGGTAATCACGCTTTTGTTCGTCAAAGGTTTTCCACAAAAGAACATTATTCACACTAACGGGAGGCAATGTATGTTCTGAGCATTGCTTAAAAATATCAGTGACCACTACATTTTGAGTATCACTCACATTCCTGCATGTATGCTTAATAATTTAACTTCGTATCATTTCACCTGCATGCCATATGCATTGTAGGTTACAGAACATCCAGAGGAAAGTTGATTAAATTCTTTCTGCGAAATTGATTGATGTGTATTGCATTTCCCTTGTTCCAATAGCCCCCAAAACATTATCATTTAAAATGTTTTGCAAAATTAAAAGAACTATCTAAAAGGAGACAGAGAAACACTTATACACAAATGTCTCGCATTAATCATCATTTTGTCCTCACATATACTTCACTCTGATTTGTTCTGTAGCCGCCCGATTGAACGTAAATTAATAACCTTATTGTTGACCCTAATTTTGCTGTTTTTCTGGATGCCGTCCCATAATTATTTGCTCGTCTTTTTGCTATAAATGGATATGTTAGCGTTGGTGTTTGTTTATGCCTGTGACGAACGTCCTGTTTTGATCGAGAGTTAAGGCCATCTACCCTACTTTTAAAACTACTATATTGTAACAAGAATTTGTCCACAGATTCTTCTCAGCAGAACACAACAAAAACACACAGCAGGATACAGTTTTCTCGGTCAATTCTTTACTGGTTTATTCAACACGTCTCTACTCCAAGACTCACATGACAAGAAGAACGTTTAGGCTACGTCTTCCCAACGAGACGGGTGTCCCAGCCGTTCAGCGAGGGGCCCGCTGCGACACAGCTCTAACAACGGTGCCGTGTCACAGCGCCCTCCAGGAGGCCGCTCGGTAACACGGCTCCCACCGGGCCCGTGTCACAGCGCCCTCCCATCATCGGCCGACTCCACCACGGAGTCGTGCTGGCGCCCTCTTGCTGAACGGTCTGGGCCAACGCTACACTGCCCCCTCCAAGAACACTGCTTGTCCCCAAGCAGGCAGCGAACTCCCGTCCCGGTGGGAACACGCAACCTGTACAGAAACGACAAACAAAAAAGGAAAGAGCAACAACAAAAAAACAATGGCTGGCAAGTCTGTCCCAAGGTCCGGGCGTCCCTGGCGGTGGCTGTCGCTGGGTCTCCGTCTGTTCCCACCCCCGTGTGCTCCATCCTCCACTCGTTCCGCAGGTGTTCACACAGGGGTGTGGATGCGTCCCGGCGATGGTGATGCGGTTCGGACTGGACGGCGGCGTCCTGGAATGACTGGTGGGCCACGAGAGTGCCGTCCACTGGCAGCGTCCATTCGGAGCCATCAGGCATGGTGATGCAAGCGCCCGCTGGAATCCTATTTCGCAGCCCCAAACCCAAGGGCAACGGCGGTGGTGGACAGGTGGGGGCCTCCTTCCCGGTCTGGGACGCCTCATCCCTCTGATGTGACATCCCCCGTTGTCGGCCGGTCCAGCGGTGCCCCGAGGGCTCCAGAGGCCCCTGCTTCCGGTGGGAGCCTGGTGACGGAGACTTCTCCGTGTGGGTCTGGTCTCCGTGGGGGGCCTCTCGGTCGAGGACGGGCGGGGGTGGTGCCCGTTCCCTCTTCTTGCTCTCCCGGCGTCCTGGGGCAGGCGGTGTCTGCGTACCAGGTGCTGCGGAAGGTCGCTCCTGGGTGGCCTGTCGTCTCTCTCGGGAAGGGGGTCTCCGGTGGGCGTCCTCCGGCTGGGGCTTCGAAGCGTCGGAGGGGGGTTCCGAACGGTCCCCAACCCTTCCCTGCTCCATGCCGTCCACCTCCATCTCCGTGTCACTGGCGTGAACTTCCAACTTGTCCTCCACCAGGGCCGTCGCCACGAAACCCGGCTTCAGCAGGCAATATCGTAGGTGGCGCTGCCGCATGTCATCCCTGTAAAAGTCCCTCCCGCATCCGAACGGGCACGTGAAGGGCCTAAAAGGGTGTGTGACCGGACAGGAGGTTTTGAGGTGTCGTTTCAGGTTCCCGGTCCGGTTGAAATATTTCCCACACTGTCTACACTCCGCCCCCTCCATCCTGGGGGGGAGAGAAACAGAGAAAAGGTCTGTGTTAGTAACAGGAGGGCAATATCTGCTGGGCTTGATCACCCTACGCCTGCACCGTGTCGTTCGACTAGGAATGGTGTCTGGCTCCCCGGCTGCTGGCCGTGGTTGCCCACCCCCTCCATTACTGGTTCGTCCTGCTCCTTTCTCCTTCTGCACACTTCCCCTTTCTCCTGTTCTCGAGGATGTAGTTGCCTCGCCTAGGTAGGGCTTCAGCCGATTATACCACACCGGCCGCCCTGGACCGTAGCGAGCCCCGGTCACGTGTCTGTCATACTGGCGTCGCTGGTGCGAGGGGCCTCCGCCGGTTGATTGCTGTGTCGACTTAGGTTCGTTCGGCACCTGTCGCTTGTTATAAAATCTCCGCTTCTTGAGCGGGCAGTCCCGTCGGATATGGCCAAACTCATGGCACCCGAAACATTCCACCATCGGGCGATCGAAAACTCGGTGCGGGGCACCTGTGTTCACTCCATTAGCCCCCGGCTGTGGTTGTGCTACTGACCGGACATATTTAGCCTCTTGCCTGATTCTCTTGTTCTGCTCCTGAGATTCCAGGAACGCCTCCATCTCGGTGGCGAGGGTGATGGCTTCGGTCAAGGTCGTCGCCGCCCTCGAGAACACGTAGCATTGCAATTGCTCGTCTCCCAATGCATTTCTAAAAGCCTCCACGGCCAAATCCTCTCGAGCCCGGACTGACAGTTTCGGGTAGCTCTTGGCGACCAACCGCCGAATAGACTGTCCCAGGCTGCTTATTGACTCACCGCTACCTCGGTGACGCATTGACAGCTGCGCCCGATGCAGTGGTATTTGGGCCGTGACTCCGAATCGCTTCTCGAAGTACTCCAGGATGCGAGGATACTCCTTACGTGCCGCCGGCTCCATGTCAGCCAAGGCTTCTTGTGCCGGGCCCTTCATATGGGAGGCCAGAAACAGTGCCTTCTCGGCCTCCCCCCACTGGTTGACGGTCGCGACGCTCTCGAAGTGGACTAGATAGTCGGACCAGGAGGATCCGCCGTCAAACTTATTCGGAAGCATCATGGGTCTCCGACTCCCTGAGGGGGGGCCCGACTCCTCCCGTTCTGCGGAGGGCACCACCCCGCCCGCAGCTGTAGTCACTGGTGGTGCGTCAACAAGCCCGGCGTGCTGAGGGCTGGTTGTGGTGGCGTACTTTGCCTCCACGCCATGGTCCACCCGCTTCGGTAGTGTGGTGCAGAGCTGGGCCGTGGGCTCCGCTCCATAGACTTGTGCAGTGCGGAGCTGACTCACAAGCTCCGCTCCATTGACTTGTGCAGTGCGGAGCTGACTCACCGGCTCCGCTCCATAGGTTTGTACAGTGCGGAGCTGATTCACAGGCTCCACTCCATAGGTTTGTACAGTGCGGAGCTGGGCCATGGGCTCCGCTCCATAGGGTTGTGCAGTGCGGAGCTGATTCATCACAAGCTCCGCTCCATAGGTTTGTACAGTGCGGAGCTGAGCCGTTGGCTCCGCTCCATAGGGTTGTGCAGTGCGGAGCTGATTCACCAGCTCCGCTCCATAGGGTTGTGTAGTGCGGAGCTGAGCCGTGGGCTCCGCTCCATTGGTTTGTACAGTGCGGAGCTGATTGACAAGCTCCGCTCCATAGGGTTGTGTAGTGCGGAGCTGAGCCGTGGGCTCCGCTCCATTGGTTTGTGCAGTGCGGAGCTGATTGACAGGCTCCGCACAATGGGGTTGTGCAGTGCGGAGCTGATTCACAAGCTCCGCTCCATAGGGTTGTGTAGTGCGGAGCTGAGCCGTGGGCTCTGCTCCATTGGTTTGTACAGTGCGGAGCTGATTGACAAGCTCCGCTCCATAGGGTTGTGTAGTGCGGAGCTGATTGACAGGCTCCGCACAATAGAATTGTGCAGTGCGGAGCTGAGCCGTGGGCTCCGCTCCATTGGTTTGTGCAGTGCGGAGCTGATTGACAAGCTCCGCTCCATAGGGTTGTGTAGTGCGGAGCTGATTGACAGGCTCCGCACAATAGAATTGTGCAGTGCGGAGCTGAGCCGTGGGCTCCGCTCCATTGGTTTGTGCAGTGCGGAGCTGATTGACAGGCTCCGCACAATAGGGTTGTGTAGTGCGGAGCTGATTAACAGGCTCCGCACAATAGGGTTGTGCAGTGCGGAGCTGAGCCGTGGGCTCCGCTCCATTGGTTTGTGCAGTGCGGAGCTGATTGACAGGCTCCGCACAATAGGGTTGTGTAGTGCGGAGCTGATTGACAGGCTCCGCACAATAGGGTTGTGCAGTGCGGAGCTGAGCCGTGGGCTCCGCTCCATTGGTTTGTGCAGTGCGGAGCTGATTGACAGGCTCCGCACAATAGGGTTGTGTAGTGCGGAGCTGATTGACAGGCTCCGCACAATAGGGTTGTGCAGTGCGGAGCTGAGCCGTGGGCTCCGCTCCATTGGTTTGTGCAGTGCGGAGCTGATTGACAGGCTCCGCACAATAGGGTTGTGTAGTGCGGAGCTGATTGACAGGCTCCGCACAATAGGTTTGTACAGTGCGGAGCTGAGCCGTGGGCTCCGCCCCATTGGTTTGTACAGTGCGGAGCTGAGCCGTGTGCTCCGCTCCATAGGTTTGTACAGTGCGGAGCTGAGCCGTGGGCTCCGCTCCATAGGTTTGTACAGTGCGGAGCTGGGCCGTGGGCTCCGCTCCATAGGTTTGTGCAGTGCGGAGCTGAGCCGTGGGCTCCGCTCCATAGGTTTGTACAGTGCGGAGCTGATTGACAGGCTCCGCTCCATAGGTTTGTACAGTGCGGAGCTGGGCCGTGGGCTCCGCTCCATAGGTTTGTGCAGTGCGGAGCTGAGCCGTGGGCTCCGCTCCATAGGTTTGTACAGTGCGGAGCTGATTGACAGGCTCCGCTCCATAGGTTTGTACAGTGCGGAGCTGGGCCGTGGGCTCCGCTCCATAGGTTTGTGCAGTGCGGAGCTGAGCCGTGGGCTCCGCTCCATAGGTTTGTACAGTGCGGAGCTGATTGACAGGCTCCGCTCCATAGGTTTGTACAGTGCGGAGCTGGGCCGTGGGCTCCGCTCCATAGGTTTGTACAGTGCGGAGCTGATTGACCGGCTCCGCACAATAGAATTGTGCAGTGCGGAGCTGAGCCGTGGGCTCCGCTCCATTGGTTTGTGCGGTGCGGAGCTGATTGACAGGCTCCGCACAATGGGGTTGTGCAGTGCGGAGCTGATTGACAAGCTCCGCTCCATAGGGTTGTGTAGTGCGGAGCTGAGCCGTGGGCTCTGCTCCATTGGTTTGTGCGGTGCGGAGCTGACTCACAGGCTCTCTAATGTTCCCCGCCGAATACCACGGGGAGGAGAAGGTCGGTTCCGTGTGGGACCGCCTCAACACCTCCCTGGTCTCTGGGTCATGCTGCGGAGAGGCACAGAACTGCTTCCTCGGAACCCGCTCCGATCCTTCCCCCCTCACGTCGGTGCTCTGTGGAGAGAGCCGGAACGATTCCGTGAGGGATCGCCCCGACCCCTCCGGCCCCCTTGTGTCGGTGCTCTGTTGAGAGAGCCGGAACGATTCCGTGAGGGATCGCCCCGACCCCTCCGCCCACTCCGTGCCGGTACGCTGCGGAGAGAGCCGGAACGATTCCGTGTGGAACCGCTCCGACACCCCCGCGCCCACCTGACCCGAAGCGGACGTGACTCTCCTGTCCTTAAGAACCCGTGGCTGATCCCCCTCATCACAACTGTTACTCCCACCGGCTTCTCCCAGCCCTAGGACTGATGATATCTCATCTACTGTAAACCAAAATGGCCCATTCATTGTCTGAGTCTGGCTCGGCGTGTCCTCAGCATGTGCCGAGTCTGACGCCATACTACCCAACACACGTGAAAACCCCCACAGAGAAAACAATCTTTTTACCTGATTCCAGTGTCTTGATAGTGCCCTGCCGTCCCGTCGCTGCCACCAATGTAACAAGAATTTGTCCACAGATTCTTCTCAGCAGAACACAACAAAAACACACAGCAGGATACAGTTTTCTCGGTCAATTCTTTACTGGTTTATTCAACACGTCTCTACTCCAAGACTCACATGACAAGAAGAACGTTTAGGCTACGTCTTCCCAACGAGACGGGTGTCCCAGCCGTTCAGCGAGGGGCCCGCTGCGACACAGCTCTAACAACGGTGCCGTGTCACAGCGCCCTCCAGGAGGCCGCTCGGTAACACGGCTCCCACCGGGCCCGTGTCACAGCGCCCTCCCATCATCGGCCGACTCCACCACGGAGTCGTGCTGGCGCCCTCTTGCTGAACGGTCTGGGCCAACGCTACAATATAGAGAAGATTAGCCTTAGCTTTAAATCCAAACAGGACCTTCGTCAGAGGCATAAATAAACACAAACAAAAGCACATCCATTACATTTTAATATTTTGATATGCATCTCCAATGCTAGCACAGAAAACAGTTAAGTAAAACATTTCTAAGCATATTTTGAATCATGTTTCTCAAGTCAGTTTCATCCAAGAGAAAGGTTTCATGATGTGTATTTGCAAAGAAATTAACCATTCCACCAACAGTTGTGGCTGTCCTGTTTATAACCTTCAAAAATAACAATGCAATTGTCTCACCTGTCAATGCCGGTTGATGTGCTTTCAGCGGCAGCATGTCTGCAACTACTGTGGGGGATACATTATTGAATTATTCATTTGATGCATCCTTGTAGTGGCGCTTAGAAAAAGAAGATTTGTAATCTTAAATTGATACAAGTTTATCTATCTGAAGTCACTTTTGGCTTGGTGGTGACCATTAACTTTCTAAACTGCCAGTTTTGGTTGATATGAATCTTCATGTGAGTGGGTTTATTTACCATGTAGACCATTAAAGCAGCTTTGATGCTTCCGTGGTTGAATATTGTTTGTTGCTGGACAAGATGTCCATGATGTGAATCCATTTTTTGATTAATGTGCTTTGAGTCAGGGCTATTGTAATGCCTCCCCAATAAAATATGAGGCTCTATGGCTTGTTGCAAATCGATGCAGCGCTCGTGTTCGGATGCTTTTTGATGGCCACTGATTTTGCTGTTGATTAAGCCAATGGGTCTTATGGTGAGATATTAACTGTCTCTATACAAGGATGCAATTATTCTAACCTTTTATTCCATCTGATGATCTGAAGTGGTTAGATGGTTTCTTCTTCTTTGTCACTCGCGCACCACTCTTGGTTGCTGTCCGGGGAAAACATTCAAAGTAATATTTAAAAACTAAAAATTAACATGTCTTTTACATTAAATTATTTTTACTCAAACTATCATAATTCCACGTGGTGGAAAATGTCACATTATTTTGTTACTTTTCAACTTTGGTATTCATAACAGCAACAAGTTCAACTAACTGCTGTGTACATTTTTCTACAATGAAAAAGGCGAGCAACTTCCATTTATGTATAATTTTACTGAGCCTAGTAATATTGAAAACCCCCTAAGTTATATGGAAGTGCACTTTTATAGAAGCATGCAAGTGACAAATATTTTGCGTGTCCTCCCGGCTGCACTCGTGACACACTTCCACTACAAAAACTAAACATTCTACTTACGGGATGGCATTTTTTCATGGATGTTTAAGTCACCTGAAAAAATATCAAATAATTAAAATATTAAATAAAAATACATTGCATACACACACATCTCGTGAGTGTTGACCTTTTCCACGGTCTATCCAGATTCGTCCTGATGATCTTAATGTTTTTAATAATAATACTCTTGGCAAGAGCAAATCAACAGAAAGTAGTCTACTCCACAACAAGTTAACACAGTCAACTAACAAAGTATACAATTACATTTATACCACTATAATGTCAACATTTGCTACTTTCAAATGAGATTCTGTTTAATATTCTATGCTAACTGTTTACCAATGACATCATTAACACAATTTACAAACATTACTGTGTGCCAGGAAAAGGGTAAACGCAATATTTGCCCCAACATCACGAAAATTTATACTCACGGAATCCATCATCTTGATCTGCACAACTCGCTGCGAATGAAAAAGGGAGTAACAACAAACATTTATTTTATTTTATTTCATGTCATGCATCAGCCAACCTGGATAAAAGTATTATTACCTGGATTAACGTATGAAATGTATACAACGAAAACACCAACAACAAAAATGTCTACTCACACTCACAGGCTCCACCATCTTGATCCGAACAACTCCCTGCGCCTGAAAAAGGGGAGTAATAAAAATGTATTGTGATTCATTTTAATTCATGCAACAGCCAACAGCTCAAGGGGGCATTGACATGAGGGATAACTTCATTATTAGGCCTATTACTTGGAAAGTTTTGGTTGATATGAATCTTCATGTGAGTGGGTTTATTTACCATGTAGACCATTAAAGCAGCTTTGATGCTTCCGTGGTTGACTATTGTTTGTTGCTGGACAAGATGTCCATGATGTGAATCCATTTTTTGATTAATGTGCTTTGAGTCAGGGCTATTGTAATGTCTCCCCAATAATGAGGCTCTATGGCTTGTTGCAAATCGATGCAGCGCTCGTGTTCGGATGCTTTTTGATGACCACTGATTTTGCTGTTGATTAAGCCAATGGGTCTTATGGTGAGATATTAACTGTCTCTATACAAGGATGCAATTATTCTAACCTTTTATTCCATCTGATGATCTGAAGTGGTTAGATGGTTTCTTCTTCTTTGTCACTTGCGCACCACTCTTGGTTGCTGTCCGGGGAAAACATTCAAAGTAATATTTAAAAACTAAAAATTAACATGTCTTTTACATTAAATTATTTTTACTCAAACTATCATAATTCCACGTGGTGGAAAATGTCACATTATTTTGTTACTTTTCAACTTTGGTATTCATAACAGCAACAAGTTCAACTAACTGCTGTGTACATTTTTCTACAATGAAAAAGGCGAGCAACTTCCATTTATGTATAATTTTACTGAGCCTAGTAATATTGAAAACCCCCTAAGTTATATGGAAGTGCACTTTTATAGAAGCATGCAAGTGACAAATATTTTGCGTGTCCTCCCGGCTGCACTCGTGACACACTTCCACTACAAAAACTAAACATTCTACTTACGGGATGGCATTTTTTCATGGATGTTTAAGTCACCTGAAAAAATATCAAATAATTAAAATATTAAATAAAAATACATTGCATACACACACATCTCGTGAGTGTTGACCTTTTCCACGGTCTATCCAGATTCGTCCTGATGATCTTAATGTTTTTAATAATAATACTCTTGGCAAGAGCAAATCAACAGAAAGTAGTCTACTCCACAACAAGTTAACACAATCAACTAACAAAGTATACAATTACATTTATACCACTATAATGTCAACATTTGCTACTTTCAAATGAGATTCTGTTTAATATTCTATGCTAACTGTTTACCAATGACATCATTAACACAATTTTCAAACATTACTGTGTGCCAGGAAAAGGGTAAACGCAATATTTGCCCCAACATCACGAAAATTTATACTCACGGAATCCATCATCTTGATCTGCACAACTCGCTGCGAATGAAAAAGGGAGTAACAACAAACATTTATTTTATTTTATTTCATGTCATGCATCAGCCAACCTGGATAAAAGTATTATTACCTGGATTAACGTATGAAATGTATACAACGAAAACACCAATAACAAAAATGTCTACTCACACTCACAGGGTCCACCATCTTGATCCGAACAACTCCCTGCGCCTGAAAAAGGGGAGTAATAAAAATGTATTGTGATTCATTTTAATTCATGCAACAGCCAACAGCTCAAGGGGGCATTGACATGAGGGATAACTTCATTATTAGGCCTATTACTTGGAAAAACATGTAAAAATGTATACAACGAAATCACCAATGACACGAAAGATCAGGTTTTGTTTAACCTAAAAGCCATACCATCGAAGTCGTGGAATCGGTTTTTGTAATTTGTTTTCCTTATTTTCTATTGTCAAAAACTTTTGTATGGCAAATTACACGAAAATGTGATTTTCGAGACATTTTCCATTTCGATAGAGCAGGTAAAATATAAAAAGGTTTTTCACTGGCTCTACAGTCTTTATCTGCACGACTCGCTGCGTCTGAAAAACATTACGTGAAAATCATTCATCATCCAATTTCACCGACATCAACGAGGATGTCAAATTTTAGCATTAAATGTCATACACCAACATTAATTTCAAGTTGTTACACTTCAATCACTTAACACGAACATGTATGAATGCAAAACTTAAGTAGAGATCATTTGAAAATAATACATATCAAATAACTCACGGGCTCCACCGTCTGCGTCTGTGTTGTTCTCTATGTCTGTTAACAAAGAGAGAAAACAAATAATTGACTACTCAATCAGCACTATACAGCGCAGGGGCCATCAACAAGACGGTTGAGAATAGCATATTATAACCGGGATAACTGAAATTATACAATTAAAAAAACTGTACTCACGGGCTCCAACATCTTGCTCGTCATCCAGCAGGCTGCTATCCAGATCTGAAAAACGTAGTAAAATCTTTATCACAACTACAAGGTTATTAAAAAAGATGTCAAATTTGAACACAAGTCACCAACAACATTGACAGTAATGTATGAGATTTCCACAATACTTTTCGAATTTCAGTAATATTTGACATGGATGTCTAAATCAAATAGTTCTGTGCAAACATAAATGACTTTTTTAAGTATTTGGGAAGGTACTAGGTCTCACCCCACTCC
The DNA here is from genome assembly GCA_037783415.1 of Leptasterias polaris. Classification (NCBI taxonomy): domain Eukaryota; kingdom Metazoa; phylum Echinodermata; class Asteroidea; order Forcipulatida; family Asteriidae; genus Leptasterias; species Leptasterias polaris. The sequence continues at coordinate 4,146,968 of JAZGTN010000005.1, read as the reverse complement.
CGCAACAATCCCACCCCCTTGAAACAATTCATGCATTATTTCCATAATGTAGAGTTACGCATAGAAGACCAGTGGATCTTTTAGGTCCATTTGATCTTATCAGAATATTTCCAGCTTGTTCGCACTGCAAACATCAACAAATATAGTTGTTATAATACAAATGAAAAACGTACCTTCATTCACACGATCGCCAAGTCTTGTCTTGAACACTAACAATAATAAAATTAAAAACAAGTAAAATAATAGATTTCATGTTTGGTCACTGAATAAAAATGTTAATATTTGTTTACTTCGACCAAGCAGGGTAGTTTGATTTCCACTTTTTTCGTACAATCTTCTCTTGTCTCCTGTCATAATATAATGAATTGGCATTGATTGGAAAGGTTTTAACTTACTTTGTCTTTACAAACGCTGAATGGCACAAAATCACAATTATGAAAGTATAATATAACCTGACAATATTTGTATATACAACGTCGCAAATGTGGTCAAGAAGTACATTCAAATGAACTAATATTAACAAAAGTAGACAAATATTCTGGTCAATTAACAGAAATGCTGAAGCAGTCTGTCTATTGGACGGTACATTAAACTTCTCACCCTTATCTATATCATCCAATTGGGCCGCTGTAAAACATCTATAGTCCATCCAAACGGCCGTTTTATTAATGGGGTTAGTGCCTTCTCTTCCTCTTTTAATCTTCAAATGCTGAGGGCTTGTGTTCAAGAACACCTGGGTTCCCGTCTTAACAAACGGGTGTTGTTTTATGTATCTACGCCAGATTTCCTTTGAGGGGCTGGGGACTCGGTTTTCTCTCATGACGTCTGAAAGTTTGCCGAGATTAAATGCTATCCCCGATTCTCCATTCTTCAAATGTACGGTTGGATTCATGGCTGTAAGAAGCTGATATTGAAACGATAAATAAACAGTAATGCTTTTTAAATCCTTTTGAGAATAGGAAGTAACTGTATAGTTAGAAATTGTAAGCTTGCAGGAACATAATAATTCAAAGTTTGTATCATTGGCTCTGGAAAAAGCCGTACGGTTGTGGTCTTGACTTTTCGATCAGTGTGCTCTGATCATCACCTAGTTCCATATTAGAATCTACTGATTTCAAATTAAGACTTTCTAGAAAGATTGGTTACTAATTCACAAACATAAGGGAGTTGAGATGCAAGAAGTTATTTATAAGATTAAACACTTTACCTCACCGACCCCAATAACTTTTGCCGCTTGGACAATTATGCTTGGCAGATCCTTGCTGCGTGGAGGAGAACATTTTGTGTCGACATTCAATTCCTTCACTTGGAATCTGCCTATTGCATCCGGTGCAATCACGTCTCGTAAATACGAAAACGCAGCATCTTGCGGAAAGTCAGGGAGCTCTGCCTTCTGCAAAATCTGAAATGATAAACAAATGACGATAAAAATGCATGAATGAATTTAATTTCCTTTGAGCATCTTAAGTTCCATATGAGTCACAAAAGCAACCCCAGTTATTGCTAGTCGTATACAATAATGCTTACTTTGATTATGTTCAAGATGATGAAGAAGTTAGCCTAAAGTACAGCATTAGTACAATGATGAAGAATTTTGAAGACGGCCTTTCAAGGTGCTGCTCTTAATAAATAGAGGTTTATCATTACAGCAACCAACAAACAAGGAAGTACATTAGAAAATGTGTTAAATCAGATAGTCCCTGAAAAGTTTGATGTATTAACTTGTAAATTTTGTCATTGTTTATAGAGTAATTATTCATTCTCAGAACCAGCGTGTCATAGTTTGTTTTTTACCTTTACAAGAGTCGAGGCAGTGAATATTTCTGTTTTATGAATTAAAAAGTTGCCAGTAATTTTCCAGAATTAGATTTCAATATCCACTTTGAAAAACCGAAAAATCCCCCCCCCCCCAAGAAAAAAAAAATACAGCAACAAACGAACAACCAAACACCCCAAAAAGCAAACTAACAAAAACAAAAAAACAAACAACCCAACAACCCAACAAACAAACACAACAACAGACAAGCAAACAATCAAACAAAGGAACAAACAACCCAACAAACAAATAACAAAAAGGAACAAACAATCAAACTAAACCTTAACAAACAAACAAACAACCCAACAACCCAACAAACAAACAAACAAACAAACAATAACTAAATAACATAATCATGTCTCTGCATCTATTTTTATGAGCCACACCTTATACACCGTGCCTCAGTGATATTATTGAAAATTAAGCTCACCTGTTGTGTGATAAATAGGAGAATGGAATAATTGAGGTGAACCCTGTCCTCTACTTCCATGCCGTTCGTCGCCTCAATCACCCTGCTCCTGTTCTGACTAAGGATGTTCCTTTTGTTCTTGATTATATCTTGGCCTATGCCAATTAGCAGTGGCAAACAATGCACTGCCTCTACCTCGGCCTGGTCACGGATGTCTTCGGCCATAATTTGTTGGTCTCCGGCACGTCTTTTATTTTGGGTGAATGGGACCACAACAGCCCTTGTCGTGGCTCTGAAAGACGTTTGATAAAATTAAACTAAAGGTAAAATATTAAAACTAAAATAACATGTCAAAATCAAATATAATTTTCCATTTTTTTAAACATAAATATTGTTCACTTTCAGTGTGTGTGGTTTTTTTTCCACTGATTCGGCGCATGTAAACTGTGGGTTTTGTTATGTTGGTTTGATACTTGTAACCACATTGTAGTGACGAGTGGGTTTTTAAATTTTTTTTTTAAAACTACACGATCACGCTAAATACTTGCGTAAGTTGGGGTTATCCAAAACGTTCAAACGTATAATTGACGTCCCTATAGAAGATTTCAAAGTAAAAGCATAATCCAATATGAATAGTCGTAAATTTAATATTCATAAACACGCAGGCCATGTTTGTCTTTAGTATCATCCTTTTATGGCAAAAAACATCCCAGCACTGTGTTTGATTTACAAACAATCACCTCTTTTTAAGATTATGATATTTGTTTAGAAACATTACAAACACAAGTGAACATACCGACCATTTCCCGCCACTTTTTCTAAATACGCCCAATTGGCTGTAATTAGGGGACACGTCTTGGGCTGCAACTCGTAGTTGCAGTTTGCCTCAATGCCACCGTTGTAATACTTTGTCAACAAAGTTTCCAAGTCCAATGCATCGGCGTCATCCAGAATGACTGGGAACGAGGAAGCTGCCGTTTGACGTGGCAAGAAACGGTCCCTCGCAAAACCAACCAGTCGGTCGCTGAGCGCCATCATTCGGGCTGACATTCTAGCTGCAGTTGTTTTGCCTGGTCAAAAATTATAATAGGACTCAAAAGTGATATCACATGTTTATTAAATTGTGTTTGCACATGATTATTAATTTATGTTTAGGTGTCATGATATTGGTATAATTTAACAATAAAATTGGTCTAACCATAATTTTAACATCATTGGTTGGAGGCCTGGAATGCACCCTTATTGAACGCTTGATACTGAACAAGGAAGGACCGCAGTTTCAAGTTTAGTATCGTGGTCGTCGGAAATGGTGTTTGGTACGCCTAGAACTCTGAGGTATGATTCGTTAGTGTCTCCACGAACCTCATACTCATAGAGTGACTGACCTGTACAAAATCCTATTCGAAACGATTACCAAGGGTTCACAACATTGGTTGTGCCTATACGTATAATTGTATACGTGCACCGTTGGTTCTGTGACCAGCGTAGCGCGCAGCATTGAGTCAAAAATTTCAGCGGCAGCCACATTGTTACCGAAGGGAAGGATTCTGAAAACTGTGAGAATTTCTCTTTTATGGCAACTTTTTTTGGCGGAGTTGATTTTCTGGACCCGCGCAACGCGTAATGAGAGTACAAAGAACATTTTAGAGCCTATAATTATATTCGCATTGTTGGAGTTCTTTGCAGTTGAGAGTTCACCCAACTCACAACTACAGTGCCTACAAGGAGTACCGAATGTAAGACCTTACAATTTCTAACCTTTTTAAAATGAACTTTTCAAACACAAGCCAGTAGCTCTTGTGCAGTCTAACTATGGTGAACAGCGGTAACACGTGGACATTTCTCTCTGTGTTGTGTTGCTTACCTGTGTTTATATCTCCGATGAGGATGGGGATTGGGCAGCACTTAAACGTGTCAACAATACACTCGTAGTTAAGAGCCATACATGCACAACCTGTAAAAGAAAGAAAAAAACAAAACCAAAATAAACACGATGAAACTCATTTCAAGACTGATAACCGAAAAACCAATATGCAATGTTCACGTATGATTCGAGTACTTAAATTAAACGAAGTGATTAATTCCTCTTAAAATTTACCCAGGCTATTTGTGTGTTACTTTTTTTCAAGAAGATTAAAATTAAACTCAGTGAATTCTGAAAAACAATTGTGTAAGCAGAATATAAGCAAAGTGAAACAAGTCATGAAGCATTATTTTATTATCTATGGTGTGATGATACTTTCTCAAGTTCTTGTTCATGGGATGCAGTTATGTAGCGAACTAAAATGATGTACTTCACCAAACACATTAGGTATACATTCACCTTGCATGGGAAGAAGTGACGTGTTTTGATTGAGTGTGCTTGCGAGAGCACCTTTGTCTGAGGTGCTGTAGAGACCGCACTGTAGCATTCACAGATTTTTGTTGAGTATATTTTATTATTCCTTTTAAAGAATAAATATGCAAATGTAAAATGACAAAATAAATACCTATTGCGAAAAAGGCTGACATAGCATTCTCATGTAAGGTGTCTGCTAAACTACGTAGGACTTTGTGGATGACTTGCTTGGATTGGGTGAAATGATCTGGAACATTTACACCCAATTTGCCACGGTTGCCACCGACAGAGATAATTCTGTCCACCCAAATGAAATGTTGGTCTTCGATAGCAATTTCATTCCCGTCACCATCAACTTGCATAGTAGGTGACAATACCCATGTGTTGGTTCCCCTCTGTCGTCCCAAGGACGTTGCAGCCTGTTTGTTGGTACTGATGCCCTCTTCTTCACATCTCCTGAATATTGAACAATTAAACATGACATCGAAAATAACTCAAGCATCACAAAAGGGCATCGGATTAACTGACTTTTTGACCAACTGACAAAGTAAACCAAAAAGGTGAGGGAAGAGCACATAATAAATATCAGTCCAGCAGGGGATTAATTAAAACATTTCTGAGCAAAGTAGTAGTACACTGTGAAATTTTTGATCTATGCAACCAACTGAAACAAAAATGGAACAATGATTCCAGATTTTAACGCGTGTTCCATAATATGAAACGAGTGCGTAACACTACAGTTATTATTGTTCTATAAAACACCTATTATGTAGAACTGTGTCCTTTGCATGAAAAACAAATCACCAAAAGTATAAGGCCACTCTACAAAATTGTAGAGGCATCCATACGAGGGAATTGTGTACGTCTGTGATAGGCTGGTTTGTTGGACTAGTTTCAGTGGTTCGGTTGGATCGCACCGGGGGGGGGGGGGGGGGGGGGGGGGGGGAGGGGTAGCTCCACCAACGCGCCACCTACGTTGAAAATAATCTCATTCAACCATTCATAAGTTGAATTTGTACTGATGACTAAATAAGTCATATCCCCCCCCCCCCCCCCCCCCGATTGATCAGCCCTCTTTTTAAAAATCAAAGTTGCTATAGAAGAATAACACTTTTCAGATAGGCCTAAATTATACTTTTATGAGGAACGGCATAAGATACGTTTATGGATTCAATTGCGGGCGGGTGTTCTTTAAGTCGCACCGTTTTTCTGCAAATCACACAAAAGTGCACCCACGTTTATCTCCCATACCCACAGCTGATGGCTAAAAGGTGCCCCGGAAGCTCAATGATCAGATGGCTAAAAGGTGCCCCGGAAGCTCAATGATGAAGCGAGACTTACATGGTCTATATAATTATTGTGGCCGAATTCAAAATCGCTACCATTGAGAACAATTCTGTCATACCTACCCTGCAAAATTGTTAACCTCTTGGAGAAAAAACTTGGAAATGTCCTTTGAAGTCATTGTGTGAATCAAACCACCTGATCCTGGCCCTTGTTCACCGAAGGACAGCCTGAGCTCATTTGAAAACCGCTCACTGTTGCTTATTGAATTCTGTGCAATAAAGCAATTCCTGTTCAGAAAATAATGAGAACAGACATAATTATTGTTATGAAAAGATCATTGGTATGATCATTTGGTTGGTGAAACATCGTCGAGACACGTGTCGCGCATTCTTTAACTTAATTATAATATACATCTTTGATGCATGACGACTGGGCTCCAATTCTGGGTGAAATGTGGCCTATCGCCTCGTGAAATAGTTAACGAAGATTTCACCTCATGATTTATATGTATTTATCATTTATTATAAAATAATATCAGGCAATAGGCCTACAGTAAACAGTAAAAAGGGCCAAAATAAAACACACAAATAAAACGGGGAGAAAATAAACAGAAAAAGGACAACCTAAAAACAAGACATAGGCATACCTATAGTACAATAATTAAAACACAGAGGAAAATGCAGGCCCGGGGGACCATAAAATGTTGTCTGAGACTATAACTGTCTGAGACAATACTTTGTGCAAGTCCCGCGCATAAAAAACGACAACTTCGATCATAAATGCATTTGCAAAATGCTTGCACATTCACTGTAACTGTTAGGCCTGTACCATAGTAGAGCAAGTTGTTCTAATGAAAATGGAAAATTGTGATTTATAAAAAATATTGCGTAAATATTTCATTTCAAGCCCCTCAATTATTAAGGACATGTCGTTTCGGTTTCTTAATTCTTCAGATTGTATTCTTGGAAGGGGGAAGATTTGATTGCCTCACCTTGTCATTTTTGTTAGGGCGCACGTGACTTCCATTAAAAAGCCAGTTTTAGGGCCTGCCTCTATTATCTTTTCGATAGTCATTGTGAACGCAGCAACCTCTCTCTTCCGCTCCTTCTTCGCACTTCTCCTGACCTTGTAGGTCCTGTTGTTTTCCATACTGAAGTACTCTGCAGTTTAAAAACAAAATTCTATGATGCTCCAGGGCATAACCATTATACACACTTGTTACTTTTACTTGACCCACTTATAAACACTTAATTTGTTGCCTACTTTCCTGTAATTATAAACTAAACACTTGTTCCCCTCAGCTATTGTTTGTATTAGATACACTGAGGCGGTAAACTACACCCCAAGCTATGCTAATTAAGGAGATTAACCTTACATCCAGGTAGGGGCATGCCAAATACAACAGAATGTTGTGAACGATAGGGCCTATGGCTTTCTCCATGGTCATACTGAGGCCATCTCTGACAATTGGAAGATCAAATTCTGACTTTTTCCCAAACTCGTTTTGTTGTAGAAAAGATAAATGCATAAACCCGCCATAGTGATACTGGAGTATTGAACTTGCCCCCCCCCCCCCTTACAAATCCAATGTGTCCAAAAACACAACGAATCCATTAGCCAGCCCCACTTGCCGGTACATACTCGGGGACTATTTCTAATATCACTTTTCTTGTTGTAAATAATACATCCGTTACCATAAACTATGATAGCCTTTTAAAAAAAATTGATTTCAACCAGTTTTCAAAAGATTTTCACCGTAAAATCTGAAACCTCTCATCAGCCTCTTCTATAATTGGCCTCTTCCGTTTATTGACAAGTCAACGGTCGTTTAGATATATCACAATTTTAAGCCCATTGTCTTTGCACGTATGCACGGAGAGTGAATATTTGAGTGTGCATACTCAAACATGGCAAGCATGCTGCCTGTCAACAATGATTCTTTTTGTCAATAATTTTTATCAACAGCCGTCAAGAGGATTAAGAGGTTTAAGTGTCAATTTGTTGAACAATGCCCTTGTTACACGTTATGTAACATTGCCTTTGGTTTATGTTGTGTGGTGCAGGTTGTATTATTAGTAGGTCGAACTTGAGTATGCAGTACCTGAAATGGTGCTGGTCTTATTTAACTGAATCAACAAAAGAATATACTTTGGAGAGAATCCAGATGTGTTCTCTGTTTTTTGTTAGGTCTTCCTAGAAGTGCTTTAAATACTTCTGACAAAGAAAATTGGATTAAGGGAGACATGATTTCTACCAAATCTGTGCAGGTCTACTTAACCGTATAGGGGTGGGGTGGTTAAAGCAGCCCCGTACTTGTAATACTGCCTGTGGCATTTTAACGCTGCATCACAACGTACATGGACAAGAAAAAGAAAAACAATTGCGCTAGAACCGTTTTCTTTTACCACAAAAATTTAGGCCTAATAAGTAAGTACAGTAGAAGAAGCCTAGTATTAGAAGGGAAAACCCCCACTAAAAACACCACTAGCTTTTATTTCAGGGGGAATCGAATCCTATCTTAAAGCTTGGGAAAACGATAAAAAAGAAAGTGACTATCAGATGAGGAGCGCAGCATTTTTTCTCGCCCTTCCAAATTTTTACATAACAGTGTCAACAATAACTATCAATGGAAAAAACAAATAATTTTTATTGTTTTCAAAATAAAACAACGACGTAAAAATAAAATCAAAAAAAGGCCACCCCCAAAATAATAATAAAACATAAAATAACATAAAAATAAGGTCTAATGCAACGACGGAGGACCCGCACGACGGAGGACCCGACCGACCAAAATGCTTAACTTTTGGGTCGGCCTTTTCTGGGGTTTTTTCTGTCATTCAGAGTTAATTAAATTTACAAATTTTCTGTGTATTACATTACTGAAAACCAGGTATTATAGTAGCACAAATATACTTCAAAAATGTGAACAGCGCTGCACCCTTGTTTTCCTCGGTATACCGTTTTACCTCGGTCAGCATCATGAGCAGAGACGAGGCATTATTTACAATCACGGCAAGTTCTTACTGGTTGTTTGACTCAATTTGTGTACTCTATACAAATACACACATTGATTGTTTACTCATAAAGGTCAACTGTAAACTGTCGAAATTTTGTCGTCAAATAAAGCGAAAACAAAACGGCTGACGATCTGTTTTTAATGACGATCTGTTTTTAATGACAGGCAGCAAAGTGACAAATACAACGGCTGTTTGAGTATGTTTGAGAGGTGTAGAAAAAACCTTTGTCCAGCAGGAGACTTAGTGTCTATATGATTACACTATATAATACAGGGGTGACTTAATTACCACTACAAGGATGAAGGATTAAGCTAAAGGGTTGCTTATTAATACAGGATTTCCTAGAAACTAACTTGTACAGGTAAGGGTGCTAGAAGACATTAAATTGGAAATATAAACAGTGGAGGGAACATAAACTACTTCATGTACAATGTAGCAGCCCGGCTTTACTATAAGCAGACCATGGTAGGAATCTATTCCTACCTTCATGAGCAGACCGACAGTGGAGATAACGCCCAGTACCTGGAAGTTTTGTCTAAGTCATTGAGGTGGCAAACTTTGCACAATCTGCAAATTTCACTTATATTATGGGGTTTTTGGAGATTATGCGTTTTGCCCGACAAAGTTATTTTTGGCCTTGATTTTTGTATAGTTATCTTGTTAAGTTTTATTTTGCTGTAAATTCAATGTAGTTTTCATTTTGTATTTTTTAACATTGTTGAGGACAACAATGGGTTTAAGTAGTGGCAAGTGTGACGGGTGTAGAAAAAAACCTTTGTCCAGCAGGAGACTTACTAGTGTCTATCTTCCCTTCCACTGTTTATATTTCCAATTTAATGTCTTCTAGCACCCTGTACAAGTTAGTTTCTAGGAATTCCTGTAATAAGCAACCCTTTAATAAGCAATCCTTCATCCTTGTAGTGGTAATTAAGTCACCCCTGTATTATAGTGTAATGTATTATAGCTTAGTTCATATACATGTAGCAGCCTGGCAGCGCAAGGGGAATACTCCACAATTGTGTGTTCTCCCACCATCACCTATTTCTTTGATTTTAAATAACTACAACTTCATTTGCCTGTCTCAAGTATTTACTGCTATGGACTCGGTTTCAAAGCCATTTTGATTTGAATTTGTAACCTTCTTTGGCACTGTGTTTTGTTGTTTTTAGTGGTTTCTATAAATTCTTTTTCTTCAACAAGTATTCTGGGTTTAGTTTAATAGTTTCTATTGGTCTTGGTTTAGAGTTTACTTGGTTTATTGACTATAATTATTTCGATCACTGGTTTTGCTTTTGGTCATTGCCTAAACCAATAAAGTTATTTTTCATTTTGGGTCATTCCATGTCAGACCAACGCACTTTTTTACCTCATGTCTTCCGATTTTGATAAAAATTGCTGTGCTTGTAGGTCCTGATGAGCACTGAACGCACACAAATTTTTGGCCCGATCCGACCTACCATGTGGTCAGGGCAGAAACCACAAAAAATTGACATTTTAAGAGTAAAATACCATCTTTTTGGTACAAATATGTCAAAACCATGTAAATTTCCATTGAATATATGCAAACTTGGTATTAAAATAATGAGAATTGCATGCTCAAATTAACTCTTTTGTCAAAATTTAATTTTGTGAAAAGTAGGTCACCGTGACCTTTAATATGTTATCGTGACCTTTGACCCAATTTTTGCAACAATGTATCATTCCGAAAATCAACAAAATGAAACTGACTTGATAGAGCATGTCTTCCTCTATCAGAATCCACTAAGAAAAAACTGGGCTCTTCAAAATTTACAACTTTAGGCCTATGGCTATTTTTGTACGAATGGTAGGTTAAAAAGTAGACAATTTTTATACTTTACATTATAAATTGTAAATGTATAAAGTACAAAGCCAGAAAAGGCTAAATTCTACCTTCTGATTTCAAGAAAAATGTCTCATCAGAATATCTGGCCTTTGAGTTGTGCTAACTCTAAAGCCTTGCACTATATCTTTATATTGACTGGACAAATAATTCATGCATCAGTCAACACACAAGACATGCAATTTAGCATCATGCAATGGTAATTGGTATATATTTCAAGTTCTTCACTGATTCTACACCAGTTGGGGAATTTTTGCTAAAAGACAGTCTTCTCTTTGGATTGGTTGAAACAATGTCTCAGTCTCAGTGTTCAGTGGGACATCGCCTGAATGAAGTATGTTCTGATGACACTGAGCATTATCTGGACCCGCACGATGAGGAATTACTATGTCTGCATTATTTCGTATTCCAAATGCGCTCGTGGGATAACTAATTATTATTAGTGGCGCACCCGAGGGGGGGGGGGGGGGGGGGGGGGGGGTCGAGGGGCTTGAGCCCACCCCCTCAAAGGTTGTCAATTTGTTTGTTTGTTTTTTTGTCATATTTATACAATCCTCTAAAGAAATTTGAAGAAAAGAAATGAGCCCCCCCCAAAAAAAAAATAAAAAATAAAAATAAGAAGCCAAATCCTGGGTACGCCATGCCACTGCTGATAATTTAAAGTATGATTCTGGTTCGACCACATCAGCCCTCAACATGAGAAATTCCCAAACCAAGAATAATTTTGATAACAATTGAAACAGAACAGTAAAGTTGTGTTAGTGAATTTATAATGTTAAAGGCCCTGTACACGATTGGTAAGATCGAAAAACACAAATGTTCACAGATTCACACATAACTTACATGATTTAAAGTAAGTAATGGTAGAAAGGGTTCCTTAAAATATTTCTGCCTGAAATGCTATCGTTTCTGAGAAATGAGTAAAACAATAGTTTTTATCGCGCGCGATAATAAACTCGATGTTTGAAAAACAGAAAACACATAAGGTCTCTTTTCACTATTTTCTCGTGATCTCGATGACCAGTTGAGCTCAAATTTTCACAGGTTTGTAATTTCATGTATGTTGGTTGATTACACAAAACATGAACACTGTCTGTGATTATTTTGTCAGCTCTGCCAATCCTGTATAACACCTTTAAGTCTATAAATTGACTAATTTGTAACCTACCAACTGTACAAAAATAGTAATAAAGTTGTAAATTTTGAAGAGCCCAATTTTTTCTTAGTGGATTCTGATAGAGGAAGACATTTTCTATCAAGTAATTTTAATTTCGTTGTTTTTCGGGATGATACATTATTACAAAAATTGGGTCAAAGGTCACGATAACATATTAAAGGTCACGGTGACCAACTTTTCACAAAATTTATTTTGGACAAAAGACTTGATTCGAGCATGCAATTCTCATTAATTTAATACCGAATTTGCATATATTTGATGAATATTAACATGATTATGACATATTTGTACTAAAAGGGTGGTATTTTACTCTAAAAATGTCCGGTTTTTGTGGTTTCTGCCCTGACCACATGGTAGGTCGGATCGGGCTAAAAATTGGTGTGCATTCATTGCTCATTAGGACCTACAAGCACAGCAATTGTTATCAAAATCGGAAGACATGAGGTAAAAAAGTGCGTTGGTCTGACATGGAATGACCCTTTTTTGTTTGTTGAGAAACCTACATTTTGAGTCGCTGTCCTACTTTTTGCATTTCCTCGCGTCTTAACCCTATTCTACCCTTAGATTAATTTAGTGGTTCTGAAGTGAATTTCCCCAGTGTTTAGCTTTATTTAGTTTTATTCAAGTGATCCATTTTTCCGGGTTACATAATTATGCACACACAAATTATTCTCTCTCCATGCAAACACATGGGCTAAAAATAATGTTACTATCTAAACAGCCGTTTACTTAACAATAACGGAAGAGGCTAACAGGTTTCATACTTTATGGTGAAAATCTTTTTGAAACTGGTACTGTAGATAGATTTTTTTTTGAAAGGCTATATGGAGGTTATTTGCAACAAGAAAAAATGTATTGGAATTAGTCCCTCGAGTTTGTACAAATAGGTTTATGTGAAATTTCAGCCCCTGGCTCATGGACTGAACACAATTCCTAAACGTATTACAGTATTTGCCGCTGCATAAAATCGGTGTGGGATGATCTGAAGAGTCACATGACAATTTTGTCTATATATACCCTTTGCTATTGATTGTTAAAATGTAGTTAACCTTTAACGTACGTATACACCTTGAAATGCTGTTTTAGAAAAGAACAGTTTCAAGTTGATCTAACACGGACATATTTTGTAAATGAAATATGGTGCAACATCAACACAGTCAACTATAGCTAATTATTAGCGAGCCTTGTTTGTCTAATGCTCAACAAAACTAACCATACACTACAGCTGTTTACAACAAAATAAGTTTTAAGCATCATTCCAGGGAAAGGCTTCCGTGTATATTTTAAACTGGAGTGCAAGTAAATCGGTTCAAAAACAGATTATTGATTATTGTTTATTCGGCGAGGTTTGCTGGATTTCTTTTAACAATTTTTTTTTCATTAAAGACACCCCCTCGGATTTTTTTTATTTATAAATAAATATAAAAACCAACTTAACGTCATTAAAATGAATACATTTATTTTGCTTTGGTTTTCCTGTGTGCGACATCGTTCAAACTAAAACTTTTTCGCACGCTTTTCGCCGGTTTTTATCACTAGTTGATTAATCAAGTTTTTACAACTTACACACGTATAAAAATGAGCATCTTACCTTCACTCATTTTGCTTGCGGTTATCTCGTCTCACTGGCTGTAGAGCACAAACTCCGAGCATAATCTGCTAAGCCTCGAAGGTAGACAATGATGCACTTGATGATTCTGATAAGGAGGTTTAGACAACTGTGATACATTTGGTTTGAGTTCGTCCTTTTATGGTTAATGGTTACGTCATTAACTCCAGGCCACGTGCACTGAGAATACTCATTAAAATTAGTTTATCTTACACCATGACTGCGGGTTAGATTTATGCATGCTCCAGGCAAACACTTTACCCCTTCGAGCGGGTGAGTATTCATAGCAAGATGGGCGATTTCATTTGATTGTATTGATATTTGTACAGACAGACGTTATACCCAGTGGCGGCACCAGACCTGTTAATCTGGGGGTATAATTGTCTGGGGGGGGGGGGGGGGCAAGAGAGGGGCAAACTAAAATTTAGGGGGGGGGAACAAAAATCTATAATGTAATTTTGTACTGCAGAAAAGCATTGACTTACCACTTTGACGGACTTACACCATCTGGGACATTTACCTCAATATTAACTTCAATCCTGGGGTGTTTGTGTTTGGGGTTCAGGATTCTCATCGCTAGATCTGTGCCTATCATCATGGGATGGAGGTTGTTTGGATTTCTTGCAAAACTTTCTAATAATAATATCCACTAACTGTTTTACCAACGTGTTTAAGAGCAACAACTAGCAGTAGGCATAATACAGCACTCCACGTGAACATCAAGTTTATGTCGTGTGTACTGTATAAGCATAGAGAAAGGACCACTATGGTATAAGCCTACAATTCACTCCAGAAATAAGATTTTGCACTGTGTGAATTCGACGTGTTGTGCGAACTGCGTGTACAATGGCTGATGGTGGTTTTGGGCAGACAATGCATTTCTATTTATTGCAAGTTTCCAAGCTTGTACAGATAAATAAATCCACATTTTATTAACATTGCCGGAGATGAAAAGTGTATTGGGCTTTTTGATGGTGCCAGCTAATTATGATGGATGAAATTGAGTTTATTATTTACAGCGCAAACAACATTGTAACAAATTGGGTGCAATGGTTTGGGATTAAACTCAATTTCCGCCATCGGGGAAAAAATGGGGGGGGGGGGGGCAAACTGGGGGGTGGGGCCAAACAAATAACTGGGGGAGATTTGCCACCCCCCCCCCCCCCCCCCCCCGCCCCCTGTCCCCCGTAGCGGAGCCGCTGGTTATACCCTCCATGGTTTTATTCCTTCTAAAGCCACCAAATAAGGGAATTTCAACTAGGGTCATTAACAATTTAAATAAAAATGCAGCATGAGACAAAACCATAAAGTTTACCTCTAAAGATCCTATGCTTGGTACTCAAAAGTTTGGTAGCAAAGCAAATTGGAAGGGCATTTTTGCGTTCGATTAGCTTCCCCGTGTGTACTGTACCGGGGATTTACACTCGTGTTTGACACGCAACGAGGTTAATCGAACGCTGTTGTGTTTTCGCTTGGCACTCTGGGAAAATTAAGGTCAAACGTTTTTGCGTAGCGGCAGGACTTACAAAAGTGTAAGCTCCGTCGTCTGCTCACTTGGAAAATGTCAATGTCCGTAACGACACAATTTAATTATAAAATATCAAATAACTTGCACACAGTCACCATTTGTTTGTTTTTCGGGAAGTACGTTTTCTTTCCATTCCCCACAATTTGTTTCATGACGATAAATCTGTGTCTTTGTGTACTTTTGAACTCACGTCAAATTCAGCTTGTCCCCGCCATCTTGGTATGATACGTCATAAGAACCTGTTATTATTATTATTATCACCTGGGCATCCACCAGAGACCCGCTCGCGAGCTGGGGTTGTGGTTGCTTACCCCCGGGACAGACACGAGTATCACGTGATGGCTAATCGAATGCTCTCGTGTAAGTTTCAGTAACACGTGTTAGCTAATCGAACGCACCCACTTTTATCAATGAGACGCAGTTCTTCATGTAAGGTTACAACATCCACAAGTACACGATCAAGTCAAGAAACGTGATAACTACAAGAGGGCGCCCCTTTGATCCCAGACTTGTGAACAGACTGAAATGAGAGTTATAATTGTCATGCTTAAAGGCACTGAACACGTTTTGTAATTGTCAAAGACCAGTATTCTCACTTGGTGTATCCCAACATATGATACATAAAGTAACAAACCTGTGAAAACTGGGGCTCAATTGGTCATTGAAGTTGCAAGAAAATGATGAAAGAAAAAAAAACCTTGTTGTACAAACTAGTGTGCTTTCAGATAGGAATAAAAGGCTTCTGGCCAAAAGTCTTTTATTATTTTAGTGAGAAATTACCTCTATCTCAAAAACTACGTTACTTCAGAGGGAGTCGTTTCTCAAAATGTGTTATACTATCAACAGCTCTCTGTTGCTCGTTACCAAGTAAGTTTTTATGCTAATATATATTTTGAGTAATTACCAAACGTGTACAGTGTCTTTAAACATTATAAAGAGACAAACAAACAAACAAACAAACACAATACTCTTTATTGGTGATTTTGGTTTTTAACAGATCTTGCCCGACCCCAACCCCTGGGCTCGGGGTACTCCTTGGATCAACTATTCTTTTGCCCCTGTCGTAGAGAATTTGTAAGAAGAGGTTTAAAAAAAAATTAATTGCATGTAATCTTAATTGATATCACACATTTATCATAATTATTCACAAACAATTAGCAGAAGTAACAACGGCGGGGTCATAACCCCCCCACCCCCCCCCCCCCCCAAAAAGCACCAAAAACATTATGTTGTGTTTTGTTCTGCTCTTCTCTTTTTGGTTAAATTTTTTAATCGGTGCTGTTGCTCAGTTGTATTGTGTCATGGTGGGTTTTTTCAGTTATGAACAATTCATAATTTTCGTTGTTATAAAGAGTTGTTTGTTTATTTTTCTGACATCGTTTACAGTTTGTAAATGGGCCTATAGCTTTATGTTTTTAAAATTCGCCAATATATAAATTGACAGAGTTTTAGAACAAATTTCCTCTGAATTGGCAGTTCAAAAGTGTTTTTTTTTTTTAAGTTGGACTTAAAAAAAAAATACTCAAAATATAGTGGTTAAAATGCTTCAAAACGCCGCCGAAGTTCAAGTCACAAGCCGCCGGGAAGTCGTGAAAAAGACGTGGACGGTAACAAACGCAACTAACTGAAGACCCATTATAAAAACTGTTCAAGTTAAAATTAATTGTAATTTTAGTCAAAACATGATCACATTTTTGGTAAACATGGGTTAATCCGATCGGAGTGTCCTTTCTGTATAGGAATTGAACCCCGCCACCAACACACACACACAAACAATAAAGTATGTAGGATAATTGGATCTGAAACAAAACGTCAGAAACAAAAAACCTTACATGAAGTGAGTGAAGTTGTTTAACTTCCCAGGCGTTTTAATTGGTGGCCCACCGAACAATACTGGCCTAATCCGATGACGTATAATTAAAGTGCAATGTAGTAATCGGCACAATTGAAAAATTAACAGCTGGCTTTGGGAAATTGCATGCGTATGTATACAAGTTTCATCTTGAACAAGCAAATCTGTAAGTTGCGCGAGTTTTTACTTCGTGGAAAACATGCATTGAGGGCGCCCTCATGCTGATTTTTTAAAAAGGCTTTTTAAGTTTCCAGTGTCCTGACTTTGACATTAATTAATTAGACATTTTTGAGGTGAAATCGTTCTTTCGGTGTAAATTTGTTTGGAATACAAGTCGAAAAGGATATGAACACTTATATTTCAAAGCACATAAGAGATAATAATGATAATGATATAGTGGTACTTTTGGCAAACATGGTGAGCGAAAATTCGTGCGGTGGGCCAATGAATGTTTTTTTCAAAAAACACTTGCTACATTTCAATTTTCTGAATTTATTAGTTGGTTTGTAACCAGAATGAAGAAAATGGATTTTAAGGTACCACGACAGTACAATACTCACGATAATGATGAGACTTCAATATTATCACTACGTCGCAACAGAACCAATAAATAAATAAAAATGAACAGATAGGTCAATATTTGGTGTATAGGAATTAGGTTGCGGGGTTGATTTTAAAAAGGGTGGTCGATGT
This sequence comes from Leptasterias polaris, assembly GCA_037783415.1. NCBI lineage: Eukaryota > Metazoa > Echinodermata > Asteroidea > Forcipulatida > Asteriidae > Leptasterias > Leptasterias polaris. The sequence continues at coordinate 4,129,381 of JAZGTN010000005.1, read as the reverse complement.
AGGTGGTGTAGTAAATTTCACACATTGGAACGGTTTTCTATTGTCGCTCGATAAAAAGAATCACCAATCCCCATAAAACTGTAAGTCAATGAAAATGAAAGCTGATAAGTAGACACCGCACCGGTTTTCAATAAATGGAAGAACACATATTCAACCAGAACATGGGCAACTGTCACCATTTACACGTCTTTTTAAAATTACAATGTTTGCGATTACCCATATTATGGAAACGTTGTCACTCTCATCCGCTAAATCCGACTTGCTTCACTACAGATAGATCCACGAGGTAGTAATGACTCTGAAAATTTAGGCCAATAAAAACTGACTTGGTAAGAAGTACAGCAGCTTTGGATAGTATAATGCATTTTGAGAAACTTTTCACTTCGAAGTACTAAAAATACTACGGTTAGGGAAATATATACCACCTTTTATCCCCCAAAACTGCAATCAGATTGTGTCGTGGTACTCCAATATCCTTAGAAAATATTCTAACAGCGTGGAGCTATTCGCTCTGGTGTTTATGATATCTCAAGATATATTTGTACAGGTTAGTTTTATTATATATTACCTACATTTATACAGGATTAACATAATCAGTAGGATCGAATTACCAAACGTAAAACAGCACCTTTAAAGTTCGTTGGAATATTCAATCTATTTGAGCGGAAACTAGTCAAATGTTTCCGTTTTCGGAAACATGTTACATGTATTACTCACTTGACTGTATAAGGCAGATTTGTGTTCGTGTCCTTGGCTCAATTTCACCAAGACTTATTTATTACTTTGCAAAGTGTAAGTGTGACGTCACAACACAAATCACTCCAATAATAATGACAACTCATGTCAAGATGAATCTGATAACTTAGTGAAATCGACCCCTGCTCCCCCCAAATAACAAGCAAAGCTATTTAATAGCAGAGACGACCTTGCAAAGTCAAAATTAAACACATGGGCATATTTGACATGTGACTTTTTCAAGCTGCAGTAAAACCAGTAAACATGTATAAATTATTTGCAAAACCGAGGGGTGCATAGAATTGTTTTGGGAACAGGTCAAATTATATTATTAATTATTTTAATTTTTTCTTCAAATGCGATTGTCAACTGGTGAGCATTGTATCAATTATCTCATGCCATTTGATATTTCCATTCGCTGACGCCGCATTTTTTGTCTTTTTAAGTATTGTTGTTATACAGCTTTCAACGGGGTGGACGACTGTAAATAAATAGATGACAGTAATAAATAAAGGACAATGAAACATACTTCGCAGTAACATTCATTAAATATTAATAACAGATAATGGAAACCTTAACATTCGGGTTTGTGGTGATAAAAAACAATAACCACATTAAGAGTCAGCCCCCCCCAAAAAAAATAAATTCTACAATAAAGCCAACACGTGAATATAACACACAATTGAACCATATAAGGGTAAAAACCTTATTAGGTTCATTATCCCCGATGCAAAATTAACATTTATAAAATTGTTGCGCTACCTGCTGTCAATGATTTGAACAGCCTCTAGCCAGCAGGCTAGCTCGGTGGTTTATTGGTAAGACATCTGATCTAGCAATGCAAAGGTAGTGGGTTCGAATCCCACACGAGCGATTTGCCTGTGGAGTTTTTTTTCACAGAACTCGGGAAAGTACTGAGTATACATTAAGGGTACAAACCAAATTTTACAAACACATGAAGTTTAATTCAAAAGTGGTGACTGTTCACATAAAGAAATTTCTTCCTACCAAAACAGAAAAATTTCAAAATGTGCTGAAATTTACATTAAAAATAGCATCTAACTTGAACGTATAACCGTTACACACGATGAAAGTTAGCTAAACAAAAACCAAACTGATTCAAGGTAAATAAACACGAAAGACTTACATATTCAAAACACCACAAAATCAAAAGTTATTAGTACAATACACGGCAACTACTTTCATTATGATGGCTGTGTCAAATCTTGATTGATTTATTTTTAAAGGAACATTCCTCCCAATCCAGAACGCAAGCATTAAATATTTAACTGTAAGAAAAATAAACACTTTAAAAGATAAAACAACACTTGAAAAGATACGTTGATTAAATAACTGTTCCGCGCTTATTAATTTTTTAAAAAGTTAGTAAGACACATCACTTGTTAAAAACAACTGTCTATTTTTTCATAGAACACATAACATAACAAACTTGTCAAATTTCACTGAAGTCGTTGTTCACTTAACGAGGAAAGAGTGACCAACTGTTTCTATTTACAACTTATTTTGTCATTTTGTGTTTAATTAGATGGAAGCTGTCCAATTTATTGTTATTTCTTTTACTGCATTTAAGCAAAACATTTTTGCAACTGGTCTTGGACTAGTAGCATCTTTGTTTAATTCAGGTTTCAGAAACTTATCACATTATAAGATTCAAACATAAATCAAACTTGTACAATAACTAGGACTATTAGTAATTTTGTTTGTGCAGCCCAAACCATAGAATTGACATTCAGTAAACAAAACAATGATAACAAAACTAAAAGTGCCCAACAATGAGACTTTCAACAAGTATCTATCAAACAAGGAAAACAAAACAAAGTCAAATGTGTTAAATTCACTGTTACTGCAAATGAAAAAAAAGAAGAAAGAAAAAAAAGTGAACCTGCAACCACCTGTGTATCGCAAAATACTGTTTTTGAGACACAAAGCCCCATGTTTTCGTTATTTTCATTTTGGTCATTCATAATCATAGAGCGAGGAATCAAAGTTATCATCTCTCCTTAGTAAAGGCACTGGACACGTTTTGTAATTGTCAAAGACCAGTGTCCCCATGTTGGTCACAATAACACAGTTTTAAAAAGACCAAACATTATTTTGATGGTGCACACAGCGATAAATTTTTGAATTCTCGGTCGTGTACTAAACAAAACAAGATATAGTAGTGTATGGGAATTTGTCCATATCAAATCAAATTTAACTAGGCAGAAGTGTTAAGTTGCCCTTTAAAAAAAATTCTGAACTCTCTGCAAATGGTCAATTTTCAACAAACTTCTAAAATACAATGCTTCATCACATGGTTTTGCTGGAGTTTAATATTTACATGTAGGTACTACAGCAAAAAGAAACGAAAACTGTCCGAATACACACAGACAATCCAAAAATGCCTAAATCATAAGAAACAAGTAAGGGTGTGGATTGATGATGGGTTTCAAGGAATTTATTACAGTTCCTTGGGTTGAGATTTATGTTGTTCTAGCAACACTGAAAATACTTAGAATTTTTTTTAAGGCAAGATTTCTTCTTCTTCTCCCATATAAGTACCGACTCAATTACACCAGCAAAATTGTACTGTGTAAGTGCCCATGGGTGGGCTCGAAGATGACGAGACATTAAGCCAAGTGCAGTCAATTACAGTTGAACTTGGTTAAAATCCCAGGTATAACTTGGATAAAAACCAAACCATTTAAAAACACATAAACATGACCAACTTAGTGGAATGGTCAACTAGCATAAACATGAAGTACATGCTAATGATGCCTTTCAAGTATATGTAGTTGAAATTTATGTGGTTTTAGTGCTTTTAACAACTGGGAGGACTGGATCACATCCTTGCATGTAGCAAAACTCGGTATACAAGTTTCGCCTCAGAACCATTCTGTGAAGATAAAATAAATGGTGGGCTTTGGGCATCGCACAAACTATTTTCTTATACCTTGACAGCCAGACAAAAGTCTGTTCACAGCTGATTGTGTTGTCTGTTTCTCTGAGATGGTCTTTAGGGTCGTATTTTGATAGGCAAACCTCATCAACATGATTCCTGATATGTAACCTATCGATGCACTTATGTGGAGCCATCCACATCTGGGACCATGGCCCTGACATGGGAAGTGGTTTACGAGCCACAAGCATATTGTCAACATGACACATGTTGTCATACACGATGGCAAGGTTACACCATTCATCTGTTGGAACTCCTTTGAGATGTAGCGACAACCATGCAAGGAGTATTAAAAATACCTGAGATGGCGATTCTGAGCTGAAAATGGGAAAAAAAGAGCAAGTCAGAATGAAAGTCTGCAATTCAAAAAAATTCAAAGTGCAGCTGTATGTGTTTTGTTTCAATGAATTGTATCACTGCTAAAAAAACAGAGTATACAGATCACCAAGGGCAACTAGCCTAAAAATTTGATCTTTTGAAAAAAATGCCCATGAGAATTTGGGTTTGGAGTTGGGTGCTGATACACTCTAAAAAGCGAGGGCGTGTTTCTTGTTAAAAATAACACCCAAAATTGGCTGCCCTGCATTTACACTAGAAAGGGTTGCGAACAACAAACAAAGATGGGAGATACTTAATAATGCAGATTTATAACCAACCAACCAACCATAACTGTTAAAACTATACACTGCAAATGGACAAAGGCTCGTTGATTTAAAATAGTAACTTAAAAGCTCAAATTTGCAAATTGTCATGGTCAACAAGTAATTGTGCAAAACATAAGCATGGCACAAGTGTCAGCATTAGTGTTAAATATACAGGTGAAACAAGAACTACAACCAAGAGGCGTCGGTAAGGCCACAGATCCACAGTCAACACCAAAAAGCAAAGCTGGTAAACCAGTAGGAAATCACTTAAATATTCATAATCACTCCATTTCCGACTAGCTTTACACAGCATTAAGGCACTAAGGAACCACAGAGAGACTGTTCGTCTGAGTAGGACAAAACTGTGGGTAAGGCGACTCCAGACCATTCGACTCATAATATGAACTCCCAAGAAGATAATGACTAATAACCTTCCGTCTTTGCCTTCTCTTTTTTTACCACAGATAATCACCTTCATGATCTGCCTTATTTACTAATTTAATTCATTTTTCTCCCTTTTCCTACATTCCTTTTTTGTCGTTTGTATTTCCAACTTCTTGTGGTCAAGCCAGCCCCATTCCCTCCAGCACCCCCCCGTCTCCTTTTCCTTTGTTTACCCCTTGCTTTTTCCGTATGATTTCTGCTTATCTATCTCTATTAATGATTTTCCACTAGACACCTCTTGCCACACTTGTACACATGTTTATGTGAGTTGTGTTGTGTTGCTCGAGTCGAAATGTCATGCCATTAACTAGTCTTTGAAATTTTGAAATTAAATACTTACATGAATAATGACTGCCAATACTCAATATGGCCACCAGCGCGAACAACAAATAAGTGACCCCTTGACCACTTTTGGAGGCGCTTCTTCTTGCCTGTGTCCTTATTACAGGAGGTAGGATGTACTTCTACAGCTTCTGTCATCATTGTGTCAATTGTAAGTTGGTTTTCGTTTATGAAGGCTGAAGTACCTGAAAGTGTAATTACAAAGTAAATTAACTAACTGAACACAGAAAATCTAACAATTAATTAACAAGCATATCACTGGGGCATAATCAACAAACACATTGTAGTTAGGCTTGTTAAAAGAAACTCTCAATATGAAACATGAAAAAAGGACTTCACAACAAAACTTTGAAAGGATTGTGAATGATAAACAGTGGATGAATTGAATAAAACTAGTAAGTTTTTCGAAAAGGTAGTCGATACACTTTCCGTGTAATGCTTACGGACATATAACGTTGACCAACTTAACTCACGACAAGTCAATCACAGCATATTTATAATGTCTCAACGGTGATCTGCATGTAGCCCATAAAATATGGAGTAACGGAAAATACCGAAATTGAAGTCGGTAAGAAGCAAGTTAGGGGGAAAACCAACCAAATGGCATAGTCTGGAAATAAGAAAATATACAACAATCTGTGTCACCCCTGTATAAAATAAGTTTTATGCTAACTAACCTTGAGCATCAACTATTGTCTCACCAACAAAGCTTGGCTCCATGTTCTCCAATGTCTTATCGACGGTTTGGAAAATTGAGTCTGTAGAAGAAAGGGATGTTATGGTTAAGACTAATTAACAAAGAATTTCAAATGTTTACATTGTAAAACAACAAGCTGTCCATAGCCATTATTGTAATGGCTGGGAAAGAAGATCAGTGTTTTAAGTATGCAGATATTGTTTCTTCAGTTATTATGCAATTATTCTATAATGAGGTAAAGATCAGAAGGTACAGTTTGATGTAGTGTAAGCACACCACTATACTGCAAGCAAAATATGTCAACAACCCAGTGCCAAATGATGAATGCAGAAACAGAACGTGAATCTTGAGTGGCTTCTTACAGGAATGAATTGAGTTACATGTATGGGGCTTTGAAATTGTTCAGCCCCAGAATCGGACCTTATCTAACACTATGACACTGTATCTGTGTACAGCACAGAGGAGGAGTCCTTTAATAGGGCTGGTAGTTGTAATGCAGTGTGTGCATGACTTGACTGGCCAAACTGTGCGCATTTAACATAATAATCACTAGTCAACAATTCATGATTTGGGTAAAACAGTTTAAAAAAAATCATTACATCTAAAATAATTCATCAATAAGCACTACCTCCTACAACAAAATCTGGGGAAACTTCAGGGTCACCGGCAGCTTCAGCTACACCAGATATGTCATCTCTTTCAAAACTAGGTCCAGGAATTACATCATCAATGCCACAAACAGTATCACTTGTTTCTCCAACTGCACTGCCACTGGTACCCTGAGCTGCAACACCAGCTATGGCACTGACTGCAACATCACCGGTACCATCAGCTGCAACTCCAGATGTGCCACTGACTTTACCACCACTCTGGGAAGCTTTACTGGTTGTGCTACAAACTGGGGAAAATGCAAAACAAACAAAGACATCGGTTAAATGACTGAGAACAAACAAAATCATACTTGCCTGGCCAAACTTTTATTATTTATGGGCAAAGTTCATGTGATGGATTTAATTCTGAAACATGTGACAGGAAGCAGAGTTATTATTTTCTAACAAAGGAAAATGAACATTGTACCATTAAAACTACAATTCAATGCAGTTTTCATCACCGCACCGGTAACTTTGTATGAATAATTGAATTAACAAATTGTATAAATATGTAATTGCTAAGACATTCACTTCTTTAAAAGAAGGGTAAGTTGAGAAGTTATATTTTGTTTAGAATAAAGATAGGAAATTAAGGAACATAAGCTATTCAACTGTACCACTCTTAGACCTGACACCGCAATATTCCAAGAATGCATGTAAATCCGTTGGTGCTCCACATTTTTCCGCAGCCTTACAATGGACGACGCAGAAAGCCTTTCCACGAAGAGGAGAAGAAGTGCACACATTTGGAAGACTTGGAATTGCTATTTTCAGGGGTGAAGTCTGTAAACAACATTTTTAAATTAGAAATGGAACAGTCAATATCTGAACATGTGATTATATTCGGTGACATGATATTAAGCCTACATGTATACAATGTACCGTCCTATAACACTTTTAAAACCTTCATAGGAAAATATGGCAAATTATGGAGAACACATGTTGAGATTAAACTAAGTTCTGTGTATGAGTTTATATAATACAATTATAATACAACCATACTATTTAGCTGTTCCGACCTTCCAGTCGGAACAGCTATTGTAATCGTCGAGATTTTTATTTTCTTTCTTATTATTATTCTTTGTTTCTGACCTAAATCCCATAGCATTTGTACACGTTTTTTCTTTAAGCCTAATATCCTAAAGCGTAATACGAAAGAGTGAGATCATTATATCAAATTGAAGCTTTGTACATGAACTTAACTCTAAATGTAATAAATGTTAAAATTCTTAATTAATTAGCCACTTAACAGCGAGGTGAATATTTAATTAGCCAACCTTGTTAGCACCATATCTCTAAAAGTATACCCCCGATCGTCAAACTTTTTTCATTTTTAGACTTCTGGGATACTGTAGATGTGCCTTTTGGCCTAAAATTACGGACGACGTCACAATGACGTCATTCATTGCGCGTTTTCGCCCATGTACAAAACACATGGAGATAGTGAAAACAAATCCGACTTCTAGAAACACAGTTTTTTCAATTAAGCTCAAATTTAACGTCCTGGATTCACAAATGTTTCTTAAAACAAGAAAGGTTTTATAGACAATCAGTTTAAAAGCATCAAAACTTATTAAAACATTGTCAGTAGAAAAAACCCCAAAAATTCTCAGGCAAATTGAACGCCATGGGTACTCTGACTAGAATTTGATATGTGTTTATTAACGACAAGGTATAAATTTTTCACCTTTTTAAAAAAAGTTAAAATTGCACCGTTAAACTCGTATAGCGCCCTCAATCTTTTAGGGTGCTATACGAGTTTAACGGTGCTTTTTCTGGCATTTCTTAAACAAGATAAAGTCCTGAACCCATTTATGACCCGTGTTTTTGCCGTTTTTTTAGAATATACATTGAGTCATCATTCCTGTCGCCGACTGACACAAGTCTATGTTCATTCACAAGAATCGTAAAGAAATTGTCTTGTATCAGCGCAGCGTCGATTCAGATTTCAGCGTGGACGTAAAGAATCGAAGCGCCGCGTTCTCGGTGATTTTTTCGGCCTGGAAAACTTGTCTACGCTTGGTCCCGTTCGCCGGAAAACGATATGTTTAAAGTCTCTTGTGCAAAGGCATTACTTCAGGAAACCGCGATGTATCAGTTACAAAACTGGATGGCGGTTGCAATAACTTTAGGCAAAGCAATAAAAAGAGCTGATTGAGGAAAGGTGTTGGATTTGGGGGTGTGAAGAGACAAAATTACAATACAATCGTATCCCATATGAATTTACTTTTTTAGCCTAAACAAATATAACATACTCGATTGGCATTTCAGGGTAGAAAAATTGTTACGATTACGATTTAAATACAACATCATTTTGTTTACATGCATTTACAGTTATTTTTTAGGAAACTCGTAATCATTTCTGAAACGGTCAGTTACATGTGTAATCGTTCACATTTATTTTGGTCAAAATTTCCGAAACACTTTTTGAGGATGATTTTTCAACATTTATCCGAACCGTAATAATGTAGATGTTCAACCGGTTGATCGGATGGTTAACCGTGTGACCGTCACAGGCAGGCTTACAAAGCCTCGGCATTTAAATGTAAACGTAAACATTTAAACGTTTAACAGGATTATCGTTTGATTCACCGGGTAACCGTGCAATCGATTTGTTGTGGAACGCCCTCTAGCGTTCAATGTTTCTTGCAACTAATGCCGCACACAAAGTATTGGAAACGATATAGGTGTGTGTGGCAATTATTATGGTCAGCATTTCGCAGCACTTTTCAAGTGAAATTTTCAACGTTTATTCGAACCGTACAAATGTGAACGTTTAACCGTAAGATCTGTCACTTAACCGTGTAACCGTCACAGGCTTACGTATAAGCCTGCGCATTCACGGTTATTTTTTTGTAAACGTGTAACCGTAATTCTGAAACAGTTGATGACCCGTGTAACAGCAGTTTCATAAACAACATTTCATGTAAAAAAAACTGTTTACACAACCAGCATGTGATCAAAAACATTGTGTCTTCCTTCTTTATTGCAGAATTTTGACTTTGCCCACCTGCAAAAGCGAGCATGTTGTGGAACGCCCCCTAGCGTTTAATGTTTCTCACAAATTGCTGCACGCACAGTTGTATTGAAATAACAACGACTACGAGTCTGTAAATTGGGAATGATATTATGTGTGTGTGTTTTATGGGATATTGTGCTGTGAAAATCGTGATCGCAGTTATTATGGTCAGCATAACACGGCACTTTTTAAGTGAATTTTCAACGTTTATCAGAACCGTACAAATGTGAACGTTTAACCGTAACATCTGTCACTTAACCGTGTAACCGTCACAGGCTTACGTATAAGCCTGAGCATTCACGGTAATTTTTGGTCAACATACCGTTTCTGAAACAGTTGGTGACCCATGTAACAGCAGTTTCATAAACAAAATTTGAAGTAAAAAAAACCCTATTTACACAACCATGCATGTGACCTAATATCCTAAGCGTAAAAGTATGAAAGAGTTAGATCCTATATTAAATTGAAGCTTAGGAGTACATGAACTTAACTCTCAATGTAATTTTTTTCTTTTTTTCTTAATTAATTAGCCCATTTACAGCGAGGTGAATATTTAATTAGCCAATCTTGAGACCACTATATCTCGAAAAGTATACAACCGATCGTCAAACTGTTTTCAGTTATAGACTCCTTGGGCATTTGAGATTAGCCCTGGGCAACCGTGACCCCATGTTGACCTTTACTAACGGGTCAACCGGAAGTGGGACCATCTCAAGAACTACACAACCGATTTCCAAACTTTTTTCAGTTATCTAGACTCCTTGGGCATTAGAGATTAGCTTTATGTAACCGTGATCCCATGTTTATCTTTACTTCCGGGTCAACCGGAAGTGAGACCAAATCTCAATAACTACACAACCGATTTCCAAACTTTTTTCAGTTACAGACTCCTTGGGCATTGGGCATTGGAGATTAGCCTTGGGTCACCGTGACCCCATGTTGACCTTTACTTCCAGGTCAACCGGAAGTGAGACCAAATCTCAATAACTACACAACCGATTTCCAAACTTTTTTCAGTTACAGACTCCTTGGGCATTGGGCATTGGAGATTAGCCTTGGGTAACCGTGCCCCCATGTTGACCTTTACTTGTGGGTCAACCGGAAGTGGGACCCTATCTCAAGAACTACACACGCGATTTTCAATTTCTTTTCAGTTTTATACCCTTTGAACATTTAATGTTAGACAAGAGTTACCATGACCCCATGTTGACCTTTATTTCTGGTTTAAAAGCTCCTTTCGATTCAGTATCAGAATGAAGACCAGGTTTAGGTTTTTAGGCACACTTAAGTGAAAAAGGGCCTGTCAAAGGTCAATATTCTTCTATCTTGACATCAGACCAACTTTAAAGCTTTGAAGCACTTAATCTAAGCAAAACAATAATACACGGAACAGCTTTGTGTTTGTTCACAAACACCTAATGTCTAGTTTGTATAGTTTTTATAAAGTACTAACCTTGATCTTATACATACAATGTGGAAAATTCAACTTCCAGATGCCATCTACCACAAACACACGTCCACAACCTTTGGGTAAGAATTATACAGAACAGAAAACAGATGTACATTCAGTGATTCATTGGAATGAAAACAAAATTAATTTTTGTTTAGTTTTTTTTTTTTTTTTTACTGTTAATTGTTAGCTTTTAATTCTTATTTCTTTTAAGAACAGCATTCATTTTGGAATATTGCAAGTGCAACCAAATGGTACTCTTTTTAGTAAGGGGAACCTGTATAAAAAAACATGTTATGTACAGACAGGACATGCAGTAAAAATATTGTACACATATTATTCAAATACCTTTAGCCTTGCAGTTTGGATGGCAGTTATGATGGACATATGCCTTCTTTCTCCTTGCACTCTCTATCTTCGCAAACAACTTCTCCCGATCAAGGTCGAATTTCACAAGTTGAAACATATCCAACTGCCCCAACGAGCGCATTTCATTTTCCAACTCACCGCGAAAAAATGAGGCGGAAACAAGCTTGGCACCAAAACCTAAATGTATTTAGAGGAAATTGTACAACATTTTGTTAACAAGGAAACCCATGTAATACACTTGTACTTAATTTAAAGCTTCAACTGATCAACAATGATGTCTTTATACCAATAAAGACAATTCAACATTCTTGGTTAGGTTGTATTGTAACTTACCAACTTATAAATAAAAAATTGATCATGAATAATTTGTTTAATAGTGATTTCCTTACAGTTTCATGATGCCAACATTTAAAGCTCATGACATTTCAGAGCTTCAGCTATCACAACCATGAGAGAATAAAATAATACAATTAATATCGTTTATACGTACCAGTGCTCCTTTTCAAGTTGAATGTTCCATTGTAGGATTCAGAGAAGCCCATGAAACTCACCCATGAATGATTACTGTGGAAACAAATTTTGAATTATTTCTTTAATGAGCTGAAGTAAATATTCAACAAAGGGTAACATATGTGGAACCAAGTATGTTACAGTATACACTGTAACACGACACAAAAAGATAGTTAAACATATGACTCAACAGGGACATATCTTGAACACAGAAAAGAATGCAAAGTTTGACTTTAGAAATCCTACATAGACTATTAATCAAGTTCATCTGGATTGTGGATTGTTACTTTACATATTAATTATTATAGTTACGTTTCACTCCTAAGCTTCGAAGCTCCTAGCTTTAATAGGAGTGAAATGTAACTGAAATAATATGTAAGGCCTCATAAATCCTACACCATTGAACTGTGTACAAAACTGATTGCAACACATCTAGTGCATAGTAACACATGCTAGCAGGTATTACATGTGCATTTTACTAGATTCAGACTTTATGGTGCATAAGGGAGAAAAGACTTTTTGAGTCACAGTGTAACTATAACCCTTACGGGTGTTTACGTAGTAATTAAGCAGAAGCAGAAGCAGAAACAAAAAATCTGATTCGAGAAATTGAAGTTTTACATTAAACGTATGAGCAATCCCCACAACTTAAACATGCAAAGAAAATAGAAAGTACATTATCTTTTGGGCTAGATATAACACCATGTCACGCTTTGGCCCCCTTATTTATGGAAAGACCCATTTACAGAATCATGGATTTAAATATTTAAAAACAAAAAACACTTACGCTAAATTGCACTGGAATTCAAATAATTGCCGTTCCACAAACACACAGTCATTGGCCAAAACAGCCATCCTCTGGTCATCATACAGTCGCCAAAATGTTTGGGGAGTGCCATAGATGTCGTACTTGTATATTATGTTGCAGCTCTTGCACCTTAAATTAAACCTTTTTGCAGATTTCAGTCCCTCAAAGGTGAAATACCTTACAGAAACTGGGTCATGGTCCCTATATAGTTTTGCAGAGCACTCCAGGCATTCACTGTAGGGAGGGGTAAATATGGTGTTGGTCGCACTAACACTAACAGTCGCAGTGGTCAATGGACGAGGACCTAGAGTTCTTCCTGTCACAGAACCAATTATAGTAGTTGAACTTGTAGTAGCGGGACTCGAAGTACTTCTGATGTTGCTACTATTATTAATGCTAGTGCTGCTCGTAGCTAAAGGAATTAACGCACCCGGTAGTGACAACAGTTTTATAACAACTTTGCACGCGTCAACAGAAAACAAGAAGTTGTCACTTATAAACTCGGCAGATGGAATGTCATCTAAGTCTTTCACAACATTAATTAATTCAACAACAGTTTGAAACCCAAACTGGCTAACTACAACTCCAAACTTTTCGTTAACCGACAATACTGAAGAGTCTAAAAAATCTAACGAAGAACAGACGTCTTCCAATGTTGTTTTGTATCTCCTGAGTTTAGTATGATTTTCCTGCGCACGGCTTACCAGTTGAACAAAGTCAAATTTTTTCACTTTTTTCGGCGGCATGGCTGGCAGATTCAAGTGATGAACATCTTCAGAAAAGAAGGACACAAAAACACTCTGAATGAAGACGGCCAGGGAACAAAATCTCGCTGTTGAAATTGTCTGCTTATAAACACGTTTGTTGTAAGCTGAAATTACTGACGTTTGTTGTAAGCTGAAATTACTGTCTGCTTTGGGCATAAAAGAAGCAGAAATACGGTCTGATTTGAGCTTAAAGAACAACACGTTTAAAATGGTGAGAATGCTTGTTGCGTTTTTATATTTTAACGTTACAAGCAGAAAGTTGTATGGTAACCAAGTCACAACAATGTTATTTCAACTATTGACAACCATGGAACACAGACTAAGCGCTGGTACTCACTTAATACGCTACTCAACACAGTGACACGAAGAGTACCAGTTGTGTAGGATGTAGGATTCCTACACGACATATGCCTTGTTTTTTATTCCGCAGATCTTGCAGCAATTGAACCCGGCAATGGCAACGTTTGGAATACGAAGCTGAACGATTGAGGTACATAAATCCACTGACATCCGTGTAATTTGACGACAATTTCTAACTCTTTTCGTAAATGCTATAATCTTGTAATGCAATGTTTGTAAAAAAATGTTTTACTGTAGTTTATTATAAGGTTTAAAGTTGTTTGATATGTTTTAAAAATCGTATCTGTGATATGCCATGCCCATGCCACACTGCAGTGTACAAACGCCATGTAACATAACGAGACAATGTCATTGACAAGACATGGGTAAAACAAATAGAATTAACGGGATCCCTCTTAGTCTTAACAGATTTTCCTAGGCCCCACTGCATATGTGGTCCATAGACACTGAAAGTTTTCGCAGTCTCTAAAATGCAGGTTTTTTTCTGATTAAATTAAATAAAAATAAAATGCTGTGTTTCCCCGGCAGTTTGAGTTTGTAAAGCGCCCTCTTCTTTGACCTAGCCACATTGTGTGGCCAAGCTTAACCACCTTGGCCGGCCACATCACACACAAGTCAGGGCCCATTTTTTGTGAAGCTAAGCAATACAAAATTAAAAGTGCATTCTTGGGCAGGTCAGCGTTTTAAAAACGAGCTAAATGTGTCTGTTCTGTTGGGTGCAATTGATTGAAGTTTTTTGTATTTTAGGAAGCCGTATTTTATTTGCGCGGTGTGCCTGCATGTGACGGCGCAAACTTTGTTTCCTCGCATGATTTAAAAATTTGCGCAGTGTAGCTCGGGCAGGAACTTTGAACACCGCGCGATCTTTGTCGTTCAACTGTAATTCCCACCAGTTGTCGTGAAATGTACGCTGTTTGAAGGGAATTTACATACAAAAGTTAAAGGGTTGAGTTTGAAGTAGTGTTTTGCCGGATCTTAATCTCTGTCTGAAGTAATACTTTTGTTCAAAAACTTTGGAAAAGTTTCGAGAAACAGGTCTGCTCATGAACTGTAAGTTCCTAATTTCTTGTGGCATAAAACGGGATAATCACGCTGGCAGATGCTCGTGTGATTAATAAACTGCGCTGCAACTCGTTGAGAAACTTTTTTTACAATAGAAAAACAAAACTTACAATTTGACAACTGCATCCTGTTTTTGTTTCTAGTTTGACGACAACAATTGCCGCTGTCATGTTTCCCCAATGGAATTATTCATGCAAAACGCTTAGTTTGTGTCAATTTCAGGCCTCAGTTGCGCAATTTTTATTAATATTTTAGTTCAAAAAGTGCGCGCGCGCAAATTTTTTAATTGGCTTGTGCACATTTTTATAAAGGACAACTTTATAGATCGCGCCCAACATGTTCACCTACCTCGACCTGGGTGTTTTGGATGTTTAAACAAATAACCTTTTGTTTAAAAAGATATTTCAAACAATAATTGTGCGACTTCCTTCGAATTAGTTTCCTCGATGAGCACCGAGCGCGTCCATTTCGGAATGATCCAAATCATGCTAATCAAATAACGTCGTCATCAGCCGGCTTGGCTGTGGGCGGAGCGAGGGTGCGAAATTTCACGTATCCGCTCTGCCTGGCCGGCTGATGACGTCGTGATTTGATTGACATGATTGAGATAATTCAAAAATGGCTGCGCTCCGTACACATCGAGGAAAGTAATTCGGAGGAAGTCGCACAATTATGTTTGAAATATCTTTGTAAAGGTTATTTTGTTTAAATATCCAAAACACTCAAGGCTAGTTGCGATAATCATAACCCACCGACCGTCGGGAGGATGGTGGGTTACAATTATCGCAACTAACCCAAGGCAAGCTACATGTAAGAGGTAGGTGAACACAATTAGCTGGTTTAAACCGCCGACCTGCCCGTAGGGAATGCGCTTTTAATTTTGGATCGCTTAGCTTCACAAAAAATGGGCCTTGACGTGTGGCCAAGGATTCAGCTTGGCCACACAAGTCGGGCTATCTTTGACCATGTTGACTTGTGAGTGACGCATACATAAAATTATAATATTTTTTTGAAGATTTTTTTGAAAAATTGACACCTACATTTAAATGGGTAGTAATAGTATTTACTGGATTGCTACCTTTTCTTTTTTCTGATTTTTGGTTATCAAGGATTCTTTTTAGTTGAGGGAAATAAAATATTTGCAGTACGATAAAAAAACAAAACTAAATACTACTACGTTGTAGTAGTAGTACACTAACGCTTACTTGACATGATTTTACCATCGCCAGTTACAAACAAAAATTGTACATGCACTACGATTCATTAATCGTAAATATGGATAATTGCGGGGGGAAAAAATGCAAATTCAAAGTTCAAGCTCAATGCAAGTCAACTGGGGGAGGGTGCCTGTTTTTCTAAATTCTAACACAACTAAGCATTAACAGCTATTTTTATGCAGAATCTGCATTCATGTCTGAATGCATTAAACTACCTTCATCCAGAAACAATTTTATTTTCCAGTGCTTTTAATGTAAAGTGGATCTGAAACAAGTTTAATTTAACTAGTGTTTTTTCCCATTATCATTTCCAGATTGGGTGCTAGTGACACATCAGTTTTGAAGCCACTCATCCATCGCTGTCATCATGTTTCTGTATTCACTGACCCTCCAGAGGGCCACGGGAATCGTTCAAGCCATCCATGGCAACTTTGCTGGAACCAAGCAGCAGGAGATCGTTGTGGCCCGCGGGAAGGCCCTGGAGCTGCTCAAGCTGGATCCCAACACCGGCAAGCTCCATGCTGTGCTGACGTATGAGATCTTTGGGATCATCCGTTCATTGATGGCCTTCAAGCTTACTGGAGGGAGCAAAGGTAAATCCTTGTGAAGATTGGAAAGGCTGGTTCATACTTGTTGAATCTATGTTGCATAGGTGAAATTCAAGGCCTGGCACTGACGCAGTTGGCATTTTAAATAGGTTCCAATATCACAAGCATGGCAAGGTTTGAAATGTATCTGCAACTGGTAAATAATAAAATTTATAATACAATGAAAATAAGCATTTATATTGTAATTGCACAAAGAACAATGCGCTTAAAAGAAAGGAAAATACAGTTTTCTTTGCTGCCATTAGAACATGTTCAAAGTTTGAATATTGCATTTTCTTAAGTACTACAGGGGGGGATTATTTGCAAACTTTCATCCTTACTCTTTTAGTCCTTTTGAAATCTGTAAGAAACCCCAAATAAACACTCTGGCTGTAATGCAGTAGAAAAACCAACACATGCCCAATTTCATAGAGCTGCTTCTGCAGACGATAGTGCTTCAAAATTGTCTGCCAAGCAAAACAAAAATGTAGAAATCTAATCACAGATAGTACATGTGACTAGTTGGCTGTTAACCTTATTCTGGCAAAGGAAAACTGTTTTATGACTAGCTACTTTTTTTGTATCCGGCAGGGATGAAAAGTTTCAGAATTTTATCTGAATTCAGACTTATTAAGTCAGGCTGCTGAAGAAAATCAGCCATTATTTTTGTCCACATTTAAAAAACTGCAGCTCTTTAACCTACATGTACTTCTGTAGAGCTTAGGACTCTAAACCCAAGGGGTTGCCAAGAGGTGGAACTGCCAGCATTTCAGCAAATGATAAAGCCCAGTTTCAGACTTTTTTTGTCAGTAATAACTCAAACACCCCTGACCCTTATACCATTCTGTATTCCAGTACAACAATACCAGATTACGCAAATGACATTTGTCATCCATCACACTATTTATCTTTACTATTGTTGTTATGGCAGATTACATTGTGGTTGGTACGGATTCAGGGCGCATTGTCATCCTAGAGTACAACCCAGCCAAGAACACCTTTGACAGGGTAAGCAATGAATTAATCTGAGGGCCATGATACACTAGGCAAGTTGGCAACCGGTTCTAGGCAATCTCAAAAAAGAAGAAAAAAGAGAGGCAGTGCAAGAAAAATATCTCTTGTCTTAGTGAAGTATTCATTGAGCTTGTTGCGCAGTTTTTTTTAAAATACCTGCAAAAAATGCTGCGCGTGGGAAAGCTCTATGTTAGGTACCAGCAGAGTAAAGACATAATGAGTTTTTTTCTAGGAATGTACACATTTTGTAGAACAGACAATCTTTTTGTAAAATCTTGAATTCTTCATGAATTCTTCAGAGTTAAAAGTATGTTTTGTCAAATAAAGTCAAACTTAACCCCAATTCTCAAGTGTGGTTGTCAGGAAGTTGTCCGACAATTTTAATGCCGAATAACAAATGTGAATCGTTGATTTCATGCCCAATAATTTTACCAGTGCAGCATATCTTTGGAAATGATGAAAAACTATTCGCGCTTCGTATGAATAGTCTGTGATTTTGACAAAATATTTTCTTCACAATTTTTTTCTGATCCAAAAAACTGCACTTAAAAAAAACATTTTCCTTAACCCTTACTATGCTGTATTCTCCAAAAAAACGTCCCCTAGTTGTATCTGTCCAAGGTTGAGTTACCCTTCCACACTCTTTCAAAATCAAATGTAAAGCATGATCAATTACTAGTGTGGTCCTTGGTCCAATAGAATCATACGAAACATGCAGTTGGCTTTTGATGGGTTTAGGGATGTGCCTCAAAAATACAAAAAAGCTCTTATATCCTGTTCAGGAAGTTGTCTTACGATTTTAATGCCAAATAACAAATGTTAATCATTAGGCCTGGCATACCAATCTTATCCAAGTCCAACATTTAGTCCATCTTTTGTTGGGCCACCTGATTTCGGACCACAATAATAACTTAATATTCATCTGATATCCAAGGTGCATCAAGAGACATTTGGTAAGAGCGGTTGCCGCCGCATCGTACCCGGTCAGCTCCTAGCCGTGGACCCCAAGGGCCGCGCCGTCATGATCGCGGCCATTGAGAAGCAGAAGCTGGTGTACATCCTGAACCGTGACTCCCAGGCCAGACTGACTATCTCCTCCCCGCTGGAGGCACACAAGTCCAGCACCTTTTGTTACCACATTGTGGGCGTGGACGTCGGTTTTGAGAATCCCATGTTTGCGTGTCTGGAGATTGATTATGAGGCAAGTAAGATTTGAAGCTTTGTGTGGTGTGGATGGTAAGAGCAGGGATCAAAAGGTTGAGATTATTGATTTCATGCCCAATAATTTTACCAGTGCAGCATATCTTTGGAAATGATGAAAAACTATTCGCGCTTCGTATGAATAGTCTGTGATTTTGACAAAATATTTCTTCACAATTTTTTTCTGATCCAAAAAACTGCACTTTAAAAACCCCATTTTCCTTAACCCTTACTATGCTGTATTCTCCAAAAACCTCCCCCTAATTGTATCTGTCCAAGATTGAGTTACCCTATGCTGTTGGATTATGTTGGGTTTTAGGGTAGTGCCCAGCTATAATCATTAAGGGGTTAGGGTTTTAACCATTTCACATCAGATGATGTATATATATCCGCCAAATTTTTCTAGACTGGCTTACGACGGACAGTTTATTATAACAGGAACAACTTCAGACCCCTCTCAACTTTTTTCTGGCATTCTGACGGCTGATAGTAGGCCTAGCTGACAGTAATGTCCACCAGGATATTCTATTGTGTAGAATGCAAAGGCATGCACCTACCGTGGTAAGCTTAATTTCACCTGTACAGATAGGGAAACCAGCTTTTGGAAAACACTTCTCTTAATATCCCTTTGACGGAACTTGTTGTGTGACCCGTGATTCCAGGCCTTTGTCCTGTTGTACAAATGTAGCATACAAGAATGGACAGGCTGCCACCATTATTTATCATTGTTTCGGCTCTTTTAGAGGCAAGTCCGAACACTCGGAGATTCCAGCATACCATGTCATTGTGACAACAATATTTCTAAAAGAAAACAGTCATTCAAGAAGCTCCAAAATTTACGAAAAATAATACTGCGTATGAGCACGGAAAAAATAACGAGAAATGTTTAAAACTCCCTAAAACCACCAATCTTACCCTAATGTGCATTTTTGGTAACACTTGTTCAATGAAGGATGGCGATTCAGATCCAACCGGTGAAGCTGCAGCAGCCACCCAGCAGATGCTGACCTACTATGAGCTAGACCTGGGGCTTAACCATGTCGTGAGGAAGTACAGTGAAGCACTCGAGGAACATGGAAACTTCCTCATTGCTGGTGAGTATCATTTGCACAATTATCTTAGTTTGAAGGCTACACTGTGGCTTGCTTTTAAAGTGGGTTCACCTCTAAAAGTAAGCACAATCCATAGGCCCAATTTCAAGCTGGTTAACCCTCCTACTGTCTGACCATTCAATATCATCCACTGTGGTTTTGAATGGTAGATAAACTATGCCAGCCTGCAATGTAATATCATGTGGTAAATGCATCTACACAGTACACACATGTTATGTGCACAGTTGTGCCATCATACACAACCAGTGCAGTTGAATGGTTTCAAATGGTTGGTCAACTCACTGGAAAATGTTACAAAGAGTAGGAGGCTTAAGCAAACAATAGTGCTGAGCAATTTTTCTGCTAAGCCAAAATAAGCAGGATACCCATCTAGGCCTATACCCGTCACATATGGTACATGTGCGTTTTATATGGCTGGTAACCCTATTCTGGTAAGAATAGTTTTATTGCTCTTAGCTACTTTTTGTTCTGAAGCAGCTCTAAGAAATTGGGCCCTAGTTTTTTTGATTGCCTTATTCTTATGTCTTTTTGTCCTGCTTACAAGATTGTTGGCTTATCAATTGAGGTAACACTGATTAAGTAAACTTCAGAAATTCCCTTCTAATTCATAGTGGGGCTTGAGTTCACAAAGAGCT
This sequence comes from Leptasterias polaris, assembly GCA_037783415.1. Taxonomy (NCBI): domain Eukaryota; kingdom Metazoa; phylum Echinodermata; class Asteroidea; order Forcipulatida; family Asteriidae; genus Leptasterias; species Leptasterias polaris. Next base: position 4,108,800 of record JAZGTN010000005.1, on the reverse strand, counting down.
AAGATTGATCTTAATTGGGAATCAATTGCTAAGCAAAGTGTGATATCACAAACACAGGTCACTGTGGTAAGTCAGCTGTACTTCAACTTAAAAGCCATTCTTTTGAGCCATGCAAAGTTGGCATTCAATTTAGCAGAGTAGGTACAACTAGAGTTCTCTGCAAAAAGCTGCAAATTTTAATGCTAACGCGTGTTGTTAGTTTGATGATTATCTTTAACTTTTGCTTACACAATTACGTGAAATCGAGTCAATATCACGTGATTTAGAATAACACAGCATTTAAAGTGGCCGCTCATTGTCTGAAAGTAACCGGGAAAAACTATTAGGAAATAATGTTTTCGTTATCCATTTATTTTACCATGGTAATCGGCGGATGTTCATATTTGGTTTTTGAAAATCTTATCAGTTTGGAAATGATGATTGAACTTTAATCCGTGTTTCAGCTGATTAACGTGATTAGTAATCTTAAAGTACTGATCCAAACTCACACAGGTTGGAATTATTCCTTCCTTCTTTCTGAAGCCTTCATCTGTTCAATTATTGGGGTGGCATGGTTGGTTTGTGCATAAAGGGCTCACCTCTCACCACTATTGCACTGGTTTGATTCCCGGCTTAGGTCTTATGCGAGTAGAGTTGTGCGTTGGTTCTCTCCTAAGACAAGAAGGTTTTTCCCTGGGCCCTTTAGTTTTCCTTCCTCTAGAAAAATCAAACACTTTCCATTTCAGGCTGTGCTACGTGTTTATATATAGGTCGATGTGGCTGCCTGCCAAAGGCATCCTGGCATGCCTGCGGCTCCAACATGTTGTAGCCGTGTCCTTCGCAATTAAGCTTCTCTGCTGTGAGTATTGATGATTAGCCTCCCAATTTAGTATTATTATTGTTGTCATTATTCAGTACCTGGAGGCAGTGACGGTCCCAGCGGTGTACTGATCTGTTCAGAGAATTATATCACCTACAAGAACCTGGGTGACCAACCAGACATCAGAATGCCCATCCCAAGACGAAGGGTAAGTGCAATCCCTGGCAGACTGATTGGGCAGACGGATGTTTGATTTATCCAAAATCCATTCCCCGATTTGGCTGGACGTCAGCTATCCTCAAATTCATCTCAGGTCCCGACTTATTTTGATGGATTCAGTACTGCAGTATCAAACCAACCAAGCTTGCCCTGAGAACAGAGATATTGATACTATCCTCAGTCATGCAGACTGCTTGGCTTTACAACTGTTGAGGCCTTCAAAATTCTGTAGTAAGGCGACACGTTAGCTACCCTACCCGTAAATTCATTTCAGGTCCGGCCTAGTTTTGATGGAATCAGTACTGCAGAGTCAAAACAAACAAAGATTTTTCCTTGGGACAAAGATAAATACTGTCTTTAGTAATGCAGACTGCTCAGATTAAAGGGCACATCCTTTCAATTGGGTGCTTTTGGCTATAAAAAGCATTTTGTTTTAAATTAAAATGGTTGGGAAGACATTTTAAAAGTAAAATATAATGATTCACATAAATATTCCTTGAGATTGTGTGGTTTTTGTGTAATTTCATGACAGAACACAGTCTACTAGAAAATAGCGAACTGTGTCCCGCTGATTGTATTTCAAGAGCCAGAATTAATTTTTTTCTAATCACTACTCACTTATTACAACATAATGTGGGTGTTTTTGTGCATAGACAGCTCTTTAAAAGGAGGAGTAATTCCAAACAGTAAATTTAGAGAGATTTGAAGGAAACGTGCCATTTAACAACCCTTGAATCCTTCTAAATCCATACATAAATTACAAAGCAAGTACAAATGACGTGACACAAAACGCAATAGATAGTTCCCAGTAGATGCCATCTTTACGGGCAAATCGCATTTTGGCTTGCAGGCGCGTCAAGCGCTCTAATTATTAACGCAGCCGCGTCATTCACTAACCAATCATGCAATGAGTTTTGTGAAATGTGCGCGTGCTGCACGCCGTTCTCACGCGTAACGCATGACTGTGTGTTCCAAATTGCACGTAAAGATGGCCGATTTACGTCATATTGCAACCTATCTATATATCAACTGCAGTCAACCTTTGGAGATGATGATTGCCTATTCGCGCTTCGTATGAATGCCAGTGATTACAACCAAATACTTTTCTTCACTATAATCTGATCCTAGGTTGAACTGCATGCATACTACAATACTATCTACAATAAGCAAAAAAATACTAATACCAAAAACATAAAATAAAACTTGAGATCAATGCAAGTTATTATATTTTCTACTAAAGTTTGTGGTAGCACCATGTACACAAACACACTCACTTTGAGTTGTGATGGTTCTGGAAAGAATCGGTGGTGTAGCAACCAGGGCCCCAATTTCATAAAGCTGTTAAGCAGAAAATACTGCTTAGCAAATATCTATGCTAAGCAAAAAATGAGTGGGGGACCAGTCACAACAATGTAAACTTTATGGCATTTTGGCTGGTAACCAGTTTCTGCTAAGCAATATTTGTCTGTGCTTAGCAAGTTTTTGTGCTTGCATGCTTTATGAAATTGGGCCCTGACAGTATGCTCCGATTGTTTTTAGGAGAAATTTGTACTATACTTGAGAAATCATCCAAAAACAGCAATTTTACATTCTGAACAATTTTTTTCTTAAATCGTCTTTCTTCTCTATTTTTATTTCGTTGTTTTATCCTTCCTGTAACAGAATGATCTTGACGATCCAGAGAGGGGTATGATCTTCGTTTGTAGTGCTACTCATAAAACAAAGGTAGGGAAAGAAGAAAAGTATTGTATCCCAAGAATAACCGTCAATTCTCCTGCAGAAATATTGTATTTGCTCCCAGTCCTTGGTTAATGGGAAAGTGCATCATTGTATTTTGGGGGAAGGGTGATTTTATGTCCATCTTAACACTCCATACAACCGACCTGTGAACATTTCATCACATTCAAAAGTTCCGTTTTAGTTAGCAACAACAAAAATGGTTTATAAGGGATTTTTTGCAAGTTCACATCAGGCTTATTTCGATGGTGGCAATTGAAATAAGTCTCGCAGCGGTGATATGTTTGGTCTGCAAAAGCATTTTCCCTGACTGTGAAAGGTTATCAGATAGAAATATTTCTCTGGAGGATTGGTACTGGCTTGAAGTTCATAATGTTGTGTGTTTTCAGATTATTAAACACTAATCATTTTTTTTCTTCGATAATTATCAAAACTGGGGGCATTCTTGACCCAAATTTCTGAGGTTTGGCCTTAGCACGCTGAATTGAAACGAAGTCCTCCGACTGTTTGTACTAGGTGTTTATCTTTGCTTTTAAAAGCCCTAATGTGCAATCTGGGTCATGTTAAATGGTTTCATTTATGAATTTTGTGAATTTGATCTGAAGTCACAATTTTATTATACATTTTTTAGTACTGCCGCAGTTAGCGCATATCAGCTTGGGGCATATCAACCGGATATGCTACCTTGTGCCGGATATGCTACCTTGTATCGGATACGCTACCTTGTGCATGAATAGAAGCTGGTTACCAATCCTGTACCCTGTCTTTTAGGAAAATTCATATTGGACCATGAACAAGTTACAGAAGTGCTTCACTGTCAATCAGATGATCTAGTCACATGCAGTCAATCTTTTGAAATGATGATAAATTATTCGCGCTTCGTATGAAAAACCATTGATTATACTCAAACACTTTTCTTCACATAATTATCTGACCTTAAGTTGTACTGCATCTGACTCCTAACTATTTTAATCTTTTCTTCTTCTGATTTTTTGAGTTAGGGTCCCTTGTCGGAATCGGGCATGCAGCTTTTCAGCTGATTTTCTCTTTTTCTGTAATGGGTTTTCCATAGAAAACTGACAAACACTGCAAAATTAAATGTGTTTGGCCATTTTCTCTTTCGCAACTTATGTCAATGTGGACAGAGTTTTATCATGCCTAATTGATCTGCATGGATTTAATTATACTTTTAACCTAGGAATTGCCACAAGCCCGTCAATCTCTTTTAGCGGTCAGTTGAATGCAAATTACATCAATGTGGACAGAGTGTGTTTTATAGTGCCAACATAATTTGCATTATATTAAACTTATAATAAAGGAAATACCACAAACCTTTCAATCTCTTTGTGCAGTCGATGTTCTTCTTCCTGGCTCAGACGGAGCAGGGAGATATCTTCAAAATAACCCTGGAGACAGACGAGGACATGGTCACCGAGGTCCGCATGAAGTACTTTGACACGGTCCCCATTGCCACCAGCATGAACGTCCTAAAGACTGGCTTCCTGTTCTTGGCTGCAGAATTTGGGAACCAGTGAGTTTCATTTATTTGAATACAATTGTTTAATTGTCATTTAATAACCAAGGAGTTTCCTGTGTTAAATTTGGTGATGCCTTGCATTTTTAAGCTGTAAAGTAGCCCAAAATTATTATCATTTTTTGAACATTAATAAGTATCTGTCATTCATATAGTGGCTTTGCCACAAGATTCGATGCACTATGACAGGTATGCTAAGTTAAAATTATGAAACCCTGTTTTAAGCATCTTGAACAAGTACAAATGACGTGACACAAAACACATATCAACTGCAGTCAACCTTTGGAGATGATGATTGCCTATTCGCGCTTCGTATGAATGCCAGTGATTACAACCAAATACTTTTCTTCACTATAATCTGATCCTAGGTTGAACTGCACGCATACTACAATAGTCTCTTTAAGCAAAAAAACTTTAATACCAAAAACAGAAAATAAAACTTGAAATCAGTAATTAAAAAAATCTACTAAAGTTTGCGATAACACCATGTAAACAAAACACCCTTCTTTGAGTAGTGGTTGTTCTGAAAAGAACCAGTGGTGTAACAACTTGATCATCCTTTCCCTTATCATCGTGCAGCTATCTCTACCAGATTGCCCACCTCGGTGATGACGACGATGAGCCAGAGTTCAGTAGTGCCATGCCCCTGGAGGAAGGAGACACCTTCTTCTTTGCTCCCCGCTCCCTCAAGAACCTGGTGGAGATAGATCAGATGGAAAGCTTATCCCCAATCATGAACTGCCAGGTACTCGAGTCATGGAGATAATTCAACTGCTTATTTTAAGGCAGCCAAAAGGTTTTCAATCGATGACTTAATAGACCTTATGCATTGACGTCACCAAGCCGCCATCTTAGAGGTAAACTGATGATGAAACAATGGAAACGCGCTGATTTGTACGCGCGGCGCACAGGACTGGCCAATGAACATCTTCCTTTTGACCTCTAGGTGAGGGCGCCCTACTCAAATGACGTCATATGCATCTCGGGGATGAAGAATATTTTAATTTGGGTTTTTTTAATCTTCATTAGGTTTTTTTTGTTTTTTTTTGTTTTTTTTTTGCTCATGGCAATCGGGTTGGCCCTTTCCTTGCCTTTCACCTTTAAGACCCCGTTTCAAATTATGCCGGGGGGAACTATTTGGATTGGGTTTCCAGTCCCTACCTGACTGTATGGATTTTCCCTGGAGTAACTCTCTGGGGTTTTCCTCCCGCATCTAAAACTGAAACTTCCTTCCTTGTCTTCTCTCCATGGGGTTCTTGGCTAGTACAGTGATTAAGTTCGCTTATCTGAGAATTCTTTGCTTCACAATCAGAATCAGAATTTGTATCTGTGTATAGTTGGTGCCCACATTGTTCCCCACTTCCAAGTGCAGTCAAACTTTGGAGATGATGACAAACTATTCGCGCTTCGTATGAAAGCCACTGATTACACCCAAAGTATTTTCTTCACTCAATAATCTGATCCAAGATTGACTTGCACTGGAACAGTTTACGAGATTCTTTCCCATCAGCTTTCCAATTAACAAATGTTTAAAGAGATATCAAACAGGTTGTACTCATATTTGTTTTTCGTTTTATCTTTTATTTCATTATGATTGGCCTTCCTGATGACCAGATTGCCGATTTAGCCAATGAAGATACGCCACAGTTGTACGTCGCATCAGGAAGAGGGCCCCGATCGTCCCTTAGAGTTCTCCGTCATGGTCTAGAGGTAAGAGAGTTCATGAAAAGTTAACCCTGTACTTGCTATAGGTTACTGAACTCATCAAAGTATGTATACAACCTGTACAGTGACTGGCTTATAGCCAGAGCCCTTGCTAAATGTTGTACAAACTTTTGTATTTCTATCATTAAATTCTGGTAATGAAAGGAAGGATTCGTCAAAAATAACTGTAACTCGGAAGCCCGAGAAAACCTACAGACAGGTGTGCTCAAAATGAACCAGAAATCGAGGTAAATCCCTACTCTTGCACGATAAGTGTTCTGCGTTCTTTTACGTGCACTTTTTATCCTAAGCATGTAGGACCTAGGCCATATGGCTTAATGTCCCACCCGAAAGACAAGGCAATTGTGGTAAAGTATCTTGGTCAAGAACACAAGCACCAGGATTAAAACCAACACTCTGTGAACAACAGAGCTAGAAAACGGTGCACTAGACCAAGCTCCACAAGTTTGAGGCGGCCCATTATACTTAAATCAGGTTGCAACCTTAATAATTTTCCCTTGATAACCTCAATGTGACCAAAACATGGCTGCTTCCAAGTGAACAGATGCTGCTGAATGTATAGCATAACAGAATTTATATGAAAATGGTTCTCCGAACACTTGGTACAAGTATGAACTATATAAACTTGCCAGCTGTCGAATAAGGCTACTTCCCCCCCGCACCCCCTCCCCACACACACACTGAAGTGTGTAAATACCGGCAATCGTGGACCCTCCTTTGTTCAACTCTTTGTGATAGCAACCGTGGACCACAATGCTTTCCTTTGTGATAGCAACCGTGGACCTATTGTCCCTTTTGTTATAGGTCCACGGTTTGAATGTGGATACCTACTCACACATACACACACAAAAGTGTGTATACGCCTGCAATCGTGGACCTCCTATTGTCCCTCTTTTGTTTATACTCCCAGCTCCCATTGATTTTGTACACGTTTTCCAACCGTGGACCTTTCCCCAACCGTGGACCTATTGTCCTCTTTTGTTATAGGTCCCCGGTTTGAACGTGTATACTCTTCCCGGTGCGCACAGCTTTGTGGGGACTTCCTATTGTTGTTCTATTATTCCCTTTTCTATTGAATCTGGTGTGGGGACCCAGTTTAACAAAGAAAACGTTGTGGGGACCCTTTGTTCCATTGTATAAAAGTCCCCACAGCTCTGGGTATGCCTACCTACACACTCACACACGTGTGTAAATACCGGCAATCGTGGACCCTCCTTTGTTCAACTCTTTGTGATAGCAACCGTGGACCTATTGTCCCTTTTGTTATAGGTCCCCGGTTTTAATGTGGATACCTACCCACACACACACACCACAGTGATAACAAATCTCGTTCATTGTCGTTTGATATTAATTTGTTGGTAACGTTTGTTTTGAAATCCAGGTATCAGAAATGGCTGTGTCTGAACTGCCAGGTAATCCCAACGCTGTCTGGACTGTCAAGAAACTCAGCGATGGTAAGAAATCTTCCCAATATAATCTCCCTTTTGTCTTTATAAGTTAATATTTTTAATGTTTTATTTTGTTGTAATCATTTTTAAAATTGATTTGAAGATTACTTTTGGTGTATAGTTTTATTTATTTTGAGCAATATTTGTGCATTGTCTTCAAGAAGGCAGTGTTTTTAGACTATCTTACGGGGAAATGCAGAATTAAACCAGTGGTAATTCCAGGTAACTTGAGTTTAACACCAGATAACCCTGAAAAAAAAAAACCCAAAACAAACTTGTGACTAACCTGGAGTTACTGCCTGTTTAATTTTGCATTCCTCCCTAACCATATGGACACAATGTATAATAGGGAGGTTTCGCACGCGAACGGATACGCATACGCATACGTTTAGCTATCCGTAACCGTTAGCAGTCTTTCTGTTGTTTTGCAATCCCAGCGTTTTGGTGGCACTGTTCGCTGTTCCAGCACAGCACTTGGTGGCGCTGTTCAACATGGCATCCTCCATAGACGAGCTTATGTTCATAGCTTTAGAGGAAAATGACAAAGAAACAGTGCATTTTTTCGTATTTCAAAGTCTTTAGAAATCAACAAAATGACACGTACATGTTCAGTGATTCATTTATTTTGATACTATTCATACATATTTGGAAACAAATACAGGAGAATTACTAGAAGTTCGAGTTTTCCTACGTGTTTTTCACTTACGTGTAGCAAGCGGGATATCAGTGTCGTCTGCACGTATAGCGGATAGTGAGTAGCGTATGACGTCATAATGATGACGTATCCGTCGCACTAACCGTATTCGTTCGTATGCGAAACCTCCCTATTATAACTTATACCTACAATTAGGGCAAGCTTATTACAGTTTTGTGGAGTTGAGGAAGCAAAGTGTTATCTTCCGAGAGTGGAGAATGTGTTGTACCTAATTTAAGAGAGCTGCCACGAACCAGATTTGTTGTGTGCAAACAGACATCGATTTTGTTGAAATGATTTTAAAGACAATATTAACAATATTAGGGGGGGAGGGGTTCCGATAAAGTAGGGCTTCGTTTATAAACATTTTGCAATTAGTGTACTGTCCAGTGTTCGTCGCGTACAAGTTTCTTAAAATGTCTGTAAAAGATAGGTTTGGTTTAGCACCATGTAAACATTGATGCTCTATAGTGTCATGCCTTCATTGAACAATTCAGTGCACCAAATTTCCAACCTTTGGTCTGCTCGTGGCTGAAACTATTGAGACCAAAGCTAGCAAATGACTAATATGTGTCCCTTAGTTTGCCAATATGGAATATGTGATCATTTGCAGAGCTTATTAAAGGCATGCAACTTTTCAGCTGATTTCCTTATACTTTTTTTTCTTTAAAACCACTTTTTTGTAACTGTCTTAAAAAACTATTTAAAAAAATGAATTTTCAAAGTGTGCTAGATTTGTCTTCTTGTTTTGGCTGTAACAAAGTAGCTTGTCTCTTTTTCCCAATTGTGGCAAGTTCTATAGCCGATTGACAATTAGAAATTGTTGCACTGACTTATTTTTCCACTGAAATGCAAGGGGATAATATCTTTGAAGAAAACCGCTGCACCACGTGTTCTTTTCAAAGCCTCGCACAATTAGTACAAGAGATATGGTTTTCTTGGTGTTACCTCAAATCAAATGTGTTTGCCAAGTTTTAAAATTCCGCTGTAAGATTTATGTAGGATCTGTGGTTGCCTAAAACCAAGGGTACCTGTCTGAACTGTTGATGCAGTTCATGTCAACTGTGATCAGCATAACAACACGTGTTGTATTCTTCCGATAGTTGAGATGAATTGGTACTACACAAAAACCGGTACCCAGTAGCGCATTAAGCATTAGATATAATGACCCAGAGAATGTACATCATGGCTGAGGTTTTGGGTAGAACGTCAAGCTGCCTGGTTTGAAAAAAAAAAAACATTGCTAATATTTTAACCTAAAAGTGAATACATTTACCCAAATATTTGTCCCTGTCTGTGAGTTCTCGAGGGATACACTGTTTGTGCTTGCTGATTGCGAGCACAATTGTTATTGGGAAGACATTTGTACATATTTTATACATTACTTCATTATCCGGTGTGATGACATGATTATTTTGGGGGTCCGAAAGTTGTGACTTTGTTTTGATACACTACATTATATTCGACCACATTTCCTTTTGGCCAGTGAATGTCATTCACTGAATGGTCATCCAAACCAAAGCTGCAGTCATTCTCTGACTCATTATGTGTAAGTAAAACTTCCCACCAAGTTGAGAATTTTTTTTCAAATTACTTTTAACAAGCCGGTGTCTGGTCTCCAAACCAATACCAGGCCTCTCTCTTCTTTTACAGGCATACTCTAAGTGTCCTTGGATGGCAAAGGCAACCTTGAATGGGTTTGTATTTTCCACCTGTGATTTAGTTTGTTTTACCGGCAGCCCTGCATGGTTATAATTGTGAACAACTTTGACGATGTTTTGTTCTCAGTGATTAATATTTGAAAATTTATTTTAAAGTGTAGGTGGATTTTCAAAATGTGTTTGTTATTTTACGCACTGACTTGCAAATAAAAATATGTTCTTGAAATGTTGTAGATGTAAATGATGGCCCAATCCTTCAAAGGTCACTTCGGTTTTGTTCTCGTTTAAGGCTGCTAAAAATGTTTTTTTTTAGTGTACATGTATTCTACCCTGACCAATTATCATAGTTGAAAGCGAAAACTGATTTTGTTAATATTAAAACCTTTGACTGGTCAGAACATTGCCACTGTTTTGTTCTCATCCAAAGCCGCCAAAAAAAGTCTGTAAAAGATTAGTTAGTGTACATGTGTGTAGTTTACCATGACCAATTGTCATCATCAAAAGTGAAAAGTTATTTTGTGAGATTTTAAGTTCTTGTTTTTGTGTTTTTAAAGATAGCTTTAGTTTGGAAAAGACAAGGAAAGAAGGACTTGACTTGGTCAATTATGTTGTCTTTTTACATTTATTGGACAACTTTTGGTAGTTGGTCAGGGGCACTAACTGATTTGTTAATGATTTTTACATAGGCCTGGCCTCATATAAAAATATTAAATAGTGTTATGGAATGTGTTATAACAATTGTTACATTTATCAAAAGGTTTAGTAATAAATAAAAAAAAAACACTAATAAACCTCTCAAGAATATCTTATCTTCCCAGCTAGGTCACAGGTCAACTAACGCTCTTGGGGGCTGCATAGCAACTTTCTTACGTATTTCTAAACTCACCTAACTGTCATATTATTGGACTGGGTTTCGATGTCTGTTATTGAATGGAGACGAAAGTTGTACCAGTTTGATCATCTTGTGGATCCTCGCAAAGCCTCGTTGTGGTTGGAAAGCATCAAACCAAGGATTGTCAAGTGTTGATTGTTGTGGGAACGACATTTGCTGAGAATGTGGAAGACCGAATGTCCCGGCTAGTCAATCGAACACCTACAGATTGTTAGCAAACCCTCAAATTGATTTCTCATCTGAGATTGTCTTTCTTCTTCTCTTGTATGCTAGTCTAACTAGTGAATGCAGCCACTGCACTGCGTTCAGTTTGCAATCAGACAGAGCACCACAACCTCCAGGAAGACATCCTCTATGGGCAGGCAGTGATGTTTATCAGTAAAAACAAATTTTTTTAAATATGTGTTTGGAAAAAACACTTGTCTTCTGAACTTGTTCGGTTGTAATGTTAACGGTCAAATGTTTAAATTGGGGGTTGGTCCAATGAGTATTACAAGCCTCGACAGTAAAGTTGCCTTAGTGAGTGCTGAGGTTGTTTAGACAGTGCACAGAGAGTTACTGATGTCAGTGTACGTATAAATCCCAATGCTGTTTGGATGTGGGTGTGTGTCTTGATGGTCTTTATATAGCTTGGATTAGGTGATCGGTGCTATCAGTGGTAACCAGCTCATCATGGATCTTGTACTGCATGGCTGGCCAGTGTTCTACTCGTCTTGATTAATGAGGGACTGCCAACCGAGCCCTTCTTGGACTGTATCTTATTTAGTTAATCTACCGGAGGATGTTGTTAAAGATGTTGTTGATGACAGTTGAAAGCAGTGCAGAAATGGAATTAATTAAACTTCCGCCGAGATACATCTCTCTATGGACACAAGGCAATATCTACTGAAACTACATGTGACAATAACGACTCGGCTCAATCAAACCCAATCTCTTTTTCAATGCTTGCTTTATGTTTGTTTGCTGTTGATAACATTATCTGACATTTCAATTCTGCCATGTGCCGATGGTTAAACAAAACAGATTACATGTTTCAGCAGTTTCCTAGTTGATGTAAAATTGAATACTGGTTGGATATGAATTTGCAAAACTTTGGGCACAGTGCTTGAAAAATCAGTGGATGTTAATGGCAGCAAGTGTCACTGTTTAAAACTTTGATATTCACCTTTGCTTAATTTGTTTCTCTTTTGTTTCTCGTGTTTTATTTTTATTTGTTGTTGCCATGTAGACGAGTTTGACGCGTACATCATCGTGTCCTTCGTAAACGCCACGCTGGTTTTGTCCATCGGGGAGACGGTCGAGGAGGTGACAGACTCTGGGTTCTTGGGAACCACTCCAACGCTGTCATCGTCCCTGATTGGGGACGATTCTCTCCTTCAGGTAATTATCACTTTGTAATAATAATAATAGGCATTTATTAGGCTCTTTTAAACATTGTATCAAAGCGCCTTACAGTAGTATTACCACCCCTGTTCATTGGGACTTAAGCATTCCTGAAACCATCTCAACTCCTTTGGAGTTTGCAGTGCTAGCAGCCAAAATGGGGCACAGGTTGCTAATCACTCACATGAACAATCTCTACCCATGCAGGTACCCGCTTACTCCTGGGTGATGAGCAATTGTAGTTATTTCTGTCACCCAAGAACACTAGTTTTACAATCGCGATTCGAAACCACAATCTGATTACTTGACCATCAGAACTTGAGTTTGGTGCCCTCAACCACTTGGCTGCGACACGCTGCATCAGGACAATGGAACTTTATATCAACATTATCAAATTGTGGTCCATTATATTGTAGCTAGACGCAGACTTAGAATGACAATAGTAATGGTAATTTATATAATGCCAAGTATGACACTCAAAGCACATGAACATTACCTTGTGTAAACAAATATATATTTTGACCACAATGCCAAATTAAAGGACATCTGTTTTGTTGGTTGTTTGTGCCTAGATTTATCCAGAGGGTATTCGTCACATCAGAGCTGATAAACGTGTGAATGAATGGAAAACACCCGGCAAGAAAAGCATCGTCAAATGTGCCGTCAATCAACGTCAGGTAAGATGAAACTACAGTGTTTCTGAGATCACTATTATTTACTCAACATTATGAAGTGTCAAAGAATCTCAAGTGTTAACCCAAACAATGCTTGATTCAAGAAGCTGTTGGATATCTTTGTTGTAAACTTCATGGATATTTGTGCGCATTTAGTAGACTGCACATATTGGTGTGTTGGCATTTAATATTGTATTACAGACACCCTGGTAGTGGATGAAATGCTTGTATGAGGTGTTGGTATTATTTTTTTGGGAGAGTTTTGGAGATGCTTCGTTAAGTATACTTGCCGTGTTAATTTTATTGTTTTCATTAATAGACCCCCTTGTTGCATTGGCCACTATTGCTGAGGGCAAACAATGGAAATGTGCACGAGTGTACATGCCACGCACAACTCTCAGCCAATGATAGGTCTTCATTGGCGTCAGTCAGGGCGCTGTTTGGGCTTGTAATGTCATATGCAGGGGGGTCTATCTAAATAATTGAATGTGTCTCCATTGTTTCTTGATATCATTGTTTATACCAAATTAGTGTTTCCTAAACTGAATTGAAGATAACGTCATTGCTGAAATTGTTATTAGATAAACCCACCGGACTGGATTCCTCTGAAAATCAAAGTAAACCTCTGATTTGTTTTTGAAGTTTTAGGTTTTCTAAATTTTCAATTGTTATCCTTTGCTTTTTTTGTTGCAGGTTGTGATTGCTCTGACTGGGGGAGAGCTGGTGTATTTTGAGATGGACCCAGTAAGACTTTTTTGAATTTATTTATTTGTTGATTTGGGCCTAACTTCATACATGTGGAATTACCTTAAAGCAAATAAATTTTCTTAACAACTTTCTGTAAAGCAAAACAAAACAGGAAAAAAAGGCAAACTAGTGGTTATTTTGGCTGGTTACCTTTCCCTGGTGAAAACAGTTGTTTTGTGCTTAGCTAAATTTTGTGCTTATTGTTAGCAGCTCTTTGAAAATTTGCCCCGTAATGTATAAGTAAAAAATTGTCAATCTGTGACAAACATTTTGAGGGACAATAAGACCCTATGTCTTCTCTACAGTCGAGGCTGAACCAGCTCTCAACAGAATACAATACAATAAAAACGGAAATATAATCTGCATTGTGCTATTTGTTAACACAGTAGAATTTGAGTCATTTCTCTTAGGTCAGGAGAGGCGAGAGAAAAAAAATCAAAATTTTTCTCGTTTGTTTGTTTGTTTGTTTGTTTATTTTTTATTTTTTTTGTATCAACCGTAATTCAAGCATATCAGCACGAAACATTAGCTTGTGCATTGGGTGAACCCTGGTCTCATATTTAACTGTTCTTCTTCATCAGACGGGACAGTTGAATGAGTACACAGAGCGGAAGGAGATGTCAGCCGATGTCAAGTGCATGAGTTTAGCCACTGTGCCATCAGGGGAACAGAGAGCACGATTCTTGGCTGTCGGTCTAGCTGACGACACAGTCAGAATCATATCACTTGACCAATCGGTGAGTTTCTATTATTTCTTAATGTAGGACTGTTTTATAGACAACTGGACATCAGAAGTAGTTTGGTGGGCTTGTGATTGACAAGAGTGGGTGGTTTAGGAGTACTGTACCAAATACATCAAAACGCTCCACTCTTTTGGCAACCCAATACTCAATGTTTGGACTGGGTTGATTGGTATGCCTGGCCTCTTGCGAAGAGTGAGTGGTGTGGGAGTACTGAACCAAATCCACAAAACACTCAACTCTTTTGGCAACCCAACACTCAATGTTTGGACTGTGTTAATTGGTATGCCTGGCCTCTGGTGGATGGTTTGGGAGTACTGTACCAAATCCATCAAAACACTCCACTCTTTGTAGGTTTGGGGTATCTGAATCTATCCTTCAAAAACCAGGCTCAAACCAAAAGCAGGGTTTTTGATTTCTTTGGGTGGTAGTGTTTATGATCATGATGCGCACAAGAAGGTCAATGGGGGACTTTTGGATGCTAGTTGGAGGCAGACATACCAGGTAGTTGTCCATTGTTAAGGTAATTCTTAGCATAAGGGCACTTCAGAGAACAATGGAATTACCTTGTAAGTCTGCTGCCACCTAGCATTTCTAAACATTTCCCGTTGCGGTTCAGCGGTACACAAAATCACTTGTTCTAAGTGTCATGTAAAATTGAGCCCACAACCTAATGATTAAAAAACCTTGAGTGTAGAACACCTCACCACTCAGTGTTATATTGCTCATCCAAATGTACACTCAATCTCTTTTACAGGACTGTTTGCAGCCTTTGAGTATGCAAGCATTACCAGCCCCGTCAGAGTCCCTCTGCATCGTGGAGATGGGAGGCACTGAGGCAACGGAGACTGGAGAAAGGGGAATGGCTGGGGGGCTCTTCTTAAACATTGGACTTCACGTAAGTCATCATGCTTCCCCTCTGTCCAATCTATCATGCCATCACTCCAAAGTGCTGGAACAAAACCGCTTGGATCAATTCATAAAGCCCTGTCCACTATGACCATGTTTTATGTGAGGAATAAATCGTAGGCCTTGGTGGTGACTGCTTGGAACACATTGTTCAGAGTGTAAAGGATCTGTGTCCTGTGCCATTTTTATGAAGCTTGTACTTAATAAATAATAATTTTGGGTTGAACAAAGAAAAATTTACTAGAGCGGGATTTGAACCAACGACCTCCGGTTTAACGTGCCGGCGCTCTACCAACTGAGCTATCTAGCCCTATGTTGGCGGTCTCCCTATTTTGTCAATATCTTTGTTCGGGGGGTGCCAGTCAGAAGCCATTCAACCGCAAACTGCCGTGTAGCCAGGGATCACACCCAAGTATACGATACAACCTGGGAAGCGGCAGCCAGGGGATCACCTTAAGGGGATGCGACTTTTTATATCAGATATCAAATAATAAACCACAAGGGAAAGTGACTGGGTAAATATGTTTAAATGATTTTGGGTTGAACAAAGAAAAATTGACTAGAGCGGGATTTGAACCAACGACCTCCGGTTTAACGTGCCGGCGCTCTACCAACTGAGCTATCTAGCCCTATGTTGGCCGTCTCCCTATTTTGTCAATATCTTTGTAATAATCAGCTCTGGAAATATACCTGTTACTATCCCCTTTATATATTTTGTTAACTTGATTTCAGTTAAGTAAGGGCTCTCTTATGATGTGACGTTACTGGTGGAAACAAGGAACATAACCAAAATGTCTGAATTTCACTACTACCATTCAGGCATGTACTTAACATTTCTTGCTCCACAAGTGATGTCACATGTAATGAATCATGAGCCAGGCTTGTTTTTTGTTTTGGTTTTGTTTTGGTTTTTGGTGGGGGGTTGTTTGAGAGAATTGTTTTAAATGGAATGAATTAGGCAGAAAATATGTGCAGGGGTCGCAACAGGTGTATTTTCAGTTAGTTTTGTTATTTATTGCTAACAAAATTTGACGTGGGTTTAATGGTCCAGGCAGTATGGCACACATCTTTTAAGTGATCGATTTATTTATGTATGGAATTTAAAAGTTAGGCCACTTTCAGGATTTGTTTATATTTGTCAAATCTCATCCCCGACTCAAAATTTCATTTGCCTGCCAATTGTCTCATTGTGGTGGTACTTATTGCCAAGCAGATTTCAATCAGTTGGAACTGTAATACAAACTCTTATCTGTTTCAAATGCTTTTCGGGATGTTTTTTCCTGTATCATTTCCAAGATACTGCATATAAGTACAGTAATAAGTTGTCTGTAATACAAACTTAAACAACTGAACATTTTCAGCTTTAATTTTATCATCTACAGAATGGTGTTTTGTTGAGGATGGTGCTCGACTCTGTAACTGGTGACCTATCTGATACAAGAACAAGGTACTTGGGTTCCAGACCTGTCAAGCTGTTTAGAATCAAGATGCAGGGCTCTGAATCGGTGAGTAGCTTTAACAGTTGTTTATGTTTGTTTACGACTGTCCTCTACTATCTATAAAATTTGCCAGTGAGTTGACCAATTATTGCAAACCGTTCAACTGCACGGGTTGTGTAGGGTGGTGCAATTGTTAACAGAATTAATTGTACATGCGTGTAATGTGTAGATTCATTCACAACATGATATCATATTGCAGGCTGACTTGGTACATCTGTCGTTTTAAACCAAAGTAGACGATATTGAATGGTCAGACAGTAAAAGAGTTGATGATTGTTTTGCGCAGATATATTCACCACACCATATAATATTGCATTGTGACATAGTGCATATCATTAAAACCCATGGAGATGGGTTTGAATAGTGAGACAGTAGGAAGGTTATATATATATGTATTAAATGCAAATTTGTATCAGCAATATGGATTTCTTGAAAACCTCATTTGGTGATGTATCTTGTCCACAGGTTCTTGCCATGTCAAGTCGTTCATGGCTTAGTTATTGGTACCAGTCTCGTTTCCATCTGACCCCGCTGTCCTACGAGACATTGGAGTATGCATCTGGGTTTGCCTCTGAGCAGTGCCCTGAAGGAATCGTGGCCATCTCAACCAACACACTCAGGTAAAAACATCAGTGTTTTCATTACATGTATTAATTCTGGTTGTTAAGCCCAAGGACTCTAGTAAAATTGAATTTAATCACTAGCCAAGAACCCAATGGAGAGAAGATGAGGAAGGAAGTTTCAGTTTTAGATGTGGGAAGAAAACCCAAGATAAATATTCCAGGGAAAACCCATGCAATCAGGTCGGGACTGAACACCATATCCACATAGTCCCCCTGGCATGATTCGAACTGGAGCCCTAGAGGTGGAAGGCAAGGATATATACAGCTACGCCAACCCGACACCCGGTTTTGAGGAGGGGGGGGGGGGGGGTAGAGTTAATTCTTAGGTGTAATCACAACGAATGGTCGGTAACATGAAAGACAAAATCAAAGATGGGAAAGAGAGAAAAAAGTAATTATATTTGTAATTTTTCTACAATCACATAATTGTTTTGTTTCTTCTTGATAGAATCTTGGCTCTGGAGAAGCTTGGAGCAGTGTTCAACCAGGTGTCCACCCCACTGACCTACACGCCACGCAGGTTTGCCATTCATCCAGAGAGTAACAATATAGTCGTCATCGAGAGTGACCACAATGCATACACAGAAACGACCAAAGCGATGCGCAAACAACAGATGGCAGAGGTAGGCTCCGATACTTCTTAGTGTTAATCCCCTTAACGGTGGTCCACTCGTCTTTTGCAAGATAACAAAAGGAAGTAGTGTTGTCCTCCGTGTACTGAAAAAAATGCGATCCACCTAAGTTGATGCGTCAAATCCAAGTTGTGCTGAAGTTTGTTGTCAAGATTATATTAATTGGTTCTTATTTAGTGACCATATATTCAAATGAAAGATCAAGTGCTGTACAACAGAATCGTCATACTTAATCTTTTCATTTAACTTTCTCAACTCCCTAATGGGGAGCAGACAACCTCAAGCCACTTACTAAGCAGTTATTCCAACATAATGTCATCTCTGACCCTGCAAACTCCCATTTATACTTCTGGGTTTAGAATCAAATCATGGTTAAGTGATGACTGTGAGGGTGTTAGTGGACTATGCCGTGTCTTAATACACCGATCCATTAAGCCACGCCCATTTCTCATTGACCAATCACAACCGCGAAATCTGATCACCATTTGAGCCGTTTGGTGATCTTTGCACTAATGGTGATCGGGTTTCGCGGCTGTGATTGGTCAACTCGTAAGGAGGCGGGGCTTAATGGATCGATCTATTCGGATACAGCTACAGCAATGGCTGGATCGCCTTGCATCGAAGTATAGCACGTCCTTAGCAACACCCTTAGCAACAGACGTAGTCGTAGCTGTAGCCGCCAATGTGGATACGGCCGTAGATCACTCGGACATGATACGTAGAGGTGCTGTACTTGAGTATTGAGGGGTTAGATCATATCCAGTCATAGTCAGGCTTGAGTTTACCGCAGTTACCCACACTCGGCCAATCACAGTGATACTGATGCTTCCCCCTGTCTTCCTCAATAGGAAATGGTAGAAGCAGCCGGGGATGAGGAAAGAGAACTAGCTGCCGAGATGGCCGAAGCCTTCCTTCAGGAGGACCTACCAGAGAGTTTGTTTGGCGCCCCCAAGGCAGGCCCAGGCATGTGGGCCTCGCTCGTCAGAGTACTGAATCCTGTGAATGGAACCACGTTGGATACGGTGGCTTTGGAACAGAATGAGGCTGCATTCAGGTGAGAGACAAAAAACCCTCTCAATATTTATCCATTTGCAAAGCTTTCTGTTGAGGATTCTGGACAGTTGATTGATAAATATCTTACAGATTTTGTTAATTTTTTTTATTTGTATTCAACTGAATTGACGTGTATAGACAACTTGGGAATAAGCAAATAATCAGTGCAATATTTCAATTCAATTCTTACATTTATTTCCATACCTAATGAAAGGTTCTAAACAATACTTAACAAAAACATGAATTTCAGAAGTAACCATGAATCCAGTTTTACAAGACAGAAATCAAAATAAATATGAATGTATCTTCTAGTAGGGGGGGTGGGGCTTGTGGTGAGATGCTTGTAAAGAGATAATGTTAAGTTAACTTTACTAGCAGTGAATAGCCTTTGCAAGTCTCAAGCCTGAAAAAAAAAAGTTGGGGACTGTTTTTGTCCCATGTATATTGCTTTAACCCTAGCAGTGTCCTGGGCCAATCAAATTTGTCAAATTTTTTGACTGCATTTCCATGCACGCACATTCTAAGAGGATCAGCTGATTTTTATCTCACATTTTTTGTGCTGTAGGAAACTACCCCAAAATGCTACAAAAATTCATGTCCATGGCAATTAAGTTTGTAACTTAACAGGCATGAGAATCTTCCAGTTTAAACCGGAATTCCGGTTTTTTCCCTTTTGAATTTGTGGTCTTCGAGTTCAATGTGAATTTGATATAAAATTTGGGGGGTGAGTTGTTGGGGTATACATTTGGATCTCGCTAATCCCTCTTCTTGGTCTTATGAGAAATTGTAAGTTTACACGCTTCCGTTCGTAATAAATTGCCGCCCGGCAGCGGCCGGCCCAATATGCGTTGATTTGTTTCTTCCATGTGCATGCAGCGCGTTCAATTGATATCTGTAGACTTCTTTCAGTCTTTCCCCGCTTCATTCATGGTACGGTTTGACCGTAATACATGTATGTTTACTGTTGCAGCAAAGGAACATTCGTGGAGACATTGAAAAGTCTACTGACAACAACATACGGTGTTTTGGATGCGCGCGCATCGTTATACTTTTTTTACCAGTCGTCAGTACGAACCTTCATAGGCTTAAGTGCCGTTTCTTCGATACGTTTAATGTGTTTTACGGCTGGAGATATTTTTACGCATTGAACTATGACCTGGAAGAAACGTATAGACAATGAGTGTGGGGAGGTTCGTTAACGTCTGACGTCTCACATTATTTTTCCAAAATGCTATGGTTTATAAACTGTTGGGATCTTGGAGATACGAAAAGGTGTTTGAAGAACAAGTTTCAATGGCCAAAGGGGGGCAACACTTAACACAATTATTCACTATAACAGGTAAAAAGAGCCCCCAAAAATCAATTTTTGTAACAAAAGCATGACTGCTCCGTTCATAATCATTTATTTTCGTGGAAGTAAGTTCCGAATATCATTTTATTTTTAGCTTTTTAAGACAATATACGTCTAGCACTGTTATGATTTCATCTTGTTTATAAGTATTTTCCTCCTATTAACATGTCCTCAATCCCACAAATGGTCTCCAAAACGCCAGAGGGATTCACTGAGTGCGACGCTGACGCCTGGGTAAACTTGCCCAAATTCCGGACACGCAAAAATTTGGACTTTGCCCAAAATCCGGACATGCAATTTTTAGCGTAAACATTTTTCCGTTTTTTTTATCATCGCATATTCTCATGCCTGAACTTAAACAAACATTAAGAAATATGACAATTATAAACTAGGGATTTCATTTCTCAATTTGATTTCTCATCATCTACTCCAAGGGCAATTCCTTTAGTACACCACTTGTTTTTATCTCTTCAGAAATTGCCTAATTGAAGTCATTAGAGTTTTTATTTTCCGTTTCTGTGTTAATAATGTTCCTAAAAATGTATGCGTTGTGTAGAATCCTTGTAAATTTGTTTATTTTCACCTTGTTTTGCTGCAGCCTGTGCCTGTGTAAGTTTGCCAGTAGAGGAGACGATACCTTTGTCTTAGTGGGCACAGCCAAAGATGTTACCCTGAGCCCCAGGACCTGCTCTGGGGGATTCATCCACGCTTACCAGCTCACAGAGGATGGCAAGAAACTTGAGTTACTTCACAAAGTAAGATTAAGGATTTTAACACACCTTTGTTTTGTCCTTCCTTAACCCTTAGGAATCAGCCCTGCAGTACATCGAGCGCCCCCGCTCGATGATTAAAATCATTTGTAGTTTTGCGTCTGCTGCCCTCTTTAGGTTGAGTCAGGCACCATCAGAAAGGTGTAGAAATAAGCTTTCCAACCATAGTATGGTACCCCTCCTAAGAACTACATGAAAACTAATACAGAGCGAAACAGAAACCATACCATTGCTGTGTTCACCAGCATGAAAAAAGCTTGTGTGTGTGTTTCCCATGCAAGTTTCTCCGCACAACCTCACACACTTTATCGGATTATTACGCTCTCTTTCTCTGCAATAATGCCTAAAAAGAAGCCTGAAAGGTTGGCAAATCCTGTCCAATGTCAAAGAAAGAGATTTGAAGACTTAGAAAAATTAAGATTTGTTGAGGGTGTCGACGAGAGCGACGAAAATGGTGATCTCGACAGTGATGAGGAAGACATGCTGAATGAACGCATCGATCCATTGACCGGTAGTGGTATGACTTTTCAGTGAAGGAGTTGTGAATATGTTACTGACTACAGCTGTCACTTTTGTTTATGTTTCCAAGAATGGTCAAAATTTTGATATTTTTTTTCATAGATAGAAAGCTCTGGTATGGTAGATTCTAAATAGGGCATCAAAAATTTCCCTTCATGCTGAGAAATTTATGTTATTTGCATAAAATATGAAAAATATGAAATTTTATAGTGAAAAATCATATTAAAAATGGCTGCAATTTTTTTTCAAAATCTCCTTGAGGTTCACATTTCCCCCAAAAATAAAGCCCTATATGTAAGCTTTCCAATGATACATAATTATATAGGATTTCTAAACTGTAAATGAGATTTTGAAATATAAAATGGCAACACATACAAAAACCTCGAAAACAGGCCTGATTCCTAAGGGTTAACTCAGTTGAAATGATTACCAACTATCGGTTGGTTTGTGGGGGATTCTTTCTTGTCACCGCTATAAAAATATTAAACTGCTAGCTTATTTGTTTTATTGGAGTGTATTCTAGGGTCAGTGGGAGACTCTTATTTTTATCAACCCTTTAAGAACATCAAAGGCTACACAAGGTGATCAAGCATTTGTGTTCTCTGCTCCCAAGTTGTGGAATTATCTCCCTGCTCGTATCAGGGAATTATCTTCACTTGATGCATTGAAATCAAAAATCAAAACCCAGTTGTTTACAGTTGATTCTTTCTAGTGAGGGTAATTTGCCTTTTCTTTTCTTTTGCTCTGCATGTGGTGTTATTTATTGTAATAAACAGAGTATGTTCATAGCAGTATTGCATAATATAAATTATTAATACTATTAAAATAATGATACTTTTTTGTTTACCTTTATTTCTGTGCTAAAATTTGTGCCAAGGAGAGTCTTTGGAACAGTTGGGAGTAGCAGACTAAATTCCAATTGTTTGTGTGGTTTTGAGCTTGGGCACATTAACCCTAACTCCCAAAGCGTTTTTACTAGAATCCATCCCTAACCCAACACATTCCAACAGCTTATACTACCATGAGATGGGAACTGTACCCAATCTTAGGGGGACGATACACAACCTAACAAACTCCAACAGGCCTTTTTTGTTTGATTTTGTTGGAGTGTGTACACTTGGCATGTGCAAAATTTGATCAGTGAAATCACACAGTACCCAACATAACATAATCCAACAACTATCTCATTAGACCATGGAGGAAAGAGCAATGCCAGACATGTACATTTCACACATCCACCATACCCACTCAATCAAATTCAAACACCATTACTTGTCAGCAAGGATACACAATCCCACAGAATCAAACACCCAATCCTAACTTCACTGTACTTAACCTAACAAAATTAAACACTTTGCCCTGTTTGAATTTGTAGGGTTAGGGATTGTTAGGGTTAATGAGAACATAGAATTTACCTGGTAAGTCTGCTGCCAGCAAAGAATCACTTAATATGTAATAGTCTTGAATTATTGCTTCAATGATTTTGTCCATTTTTGTAATAAAGTCAAAGTAAGTTCAGGTTTGGTTTTGTGTTTTTGGTTGTGCTTATATAGACTCCAGTGGATGATGTTCCGTCGGCAATCTGCACTTTTCAGGGCCGAGTCTTAATCGGTGTTGGTAGATTACTCAGAATCTATGACTTGGGAAAGAAAAAGATGCTCCGAAAATGTGAAAACAAGGTAAGTTTGTGATATTAACATCAAATGAAAAGCACTCTTTATGTCAATCTTGTCATCATAATTACTTTAGATTTATTCTTCCTAAGGTTGTTGTTTTTGATTTGTTTTGTTTTTCTTTTGTTCGTCTTTTAAATCTATTTATTCCATTGCTAATAGCCTTGAAGCTGAGTCAATACTTAAGAAAATATGTTACAAAAGTTTAGACTTTTCCAGTTGCATTAATCAACAAACCTTTGTTTATTTATTTATTTCATTATTGGTTAAAATATCATGTTTCATGTGATCCGTTCCCAACCAACATCAACACAGAATTTGAATACAATGTTGTAATCTATCTTGTGTATTTCTCAAACTTTCCCACTCTTTAGCACATCCTAAACTTTATAGTTTTAGACTAATATCAAGACAGAATTGTAATGCAAGATGCTTTATGATTTATTTTGTATATTTCTCAAACTTTCCCACTCTTCAGCACATCCCAAACTTTATAGTGAACATCCAGACGACAGGTCAGCGGATCATAGTCAGCGATGTCCAAGAGAGTCTACACTTTGTACGGTACAAACGTCATGAGAACCAGATGGTCATCTTCGCTGATGACACACACCCTCGCTGGGTAACAGCTATGGCTTGCATGGACTACGACACAGTGGCTGTAGCCGATAAGTTTGGAAATCTTTCAGTTGTAAGTAAAAAGTAATAACTACAGTTGGGATTTTAATTTTAAATTGTTACCATCAACTGTCGACTGCAACTGTTGGGCATGATGATGGATGCGTTACCATGGCTACATACATTGTTTTACCGCAAAGCTTGGGTTTTTGCACCAAACTGATTTTGTACTAACTAAATAATAATGATGATTTCTGTTGTAATTCCTTCGCATAGATTCGCCTGATACAAGGCACCAACGATGACGTTGATGAGGATCCAACGGGGGTCAAAGCCCTGTGGGACCGGGGCCTCCTCAGCGGCGCTTCCCAGAAATCTGAAATCATCATCAATTACCACATCGGGGATACCATCCTGTCGCTGCAGAAGGCAACCTTGATCCCTGGTGGCTCAGAGTCGCTGGTGTACACCACGCTGTCTGGGGCAGTTGGAATCCTTGTGCCATTCACATCTCATGAGGTGAGACTCAATACTTGGTGTACCCAGAAAGGCTCGCTGTAATGTGGGTTTTGGTAATGAGGTCTTGCAAAATATTGGTTTGTAAACCAACTTAAATGTCGTTTTTTTATTTGATTCATGAGTGTAAATTTTTTTTTTTTTAAACAGAATTTCTTTGGTGAAATTACTAGGCCCTTGGTGGAATCTGTATTTGCAGAATAATAGCGTAATTGGCTGTACAAGTCAGGAGACTACATCTAGATCAGTGCTTTTTCTTGACAGCACAAACACAATTTTTGTTTATGTTTTATTTTTATAAAAGAACACAATGACTGCATATGTCATTGTTTTATATGAATTAATTGCAGTGTGCTTCTATCATTTCAGTGGACCACCAGCTCTTAACGTATTTTTTGCTAGTTCGCGAGCTTTAATTCATTCAATAACACTTCAGTTAGTACCGTCATTGGATCATTTGGCTTAATGTAAATATAACAGATGTTATCCTCACCAATGCATAAACGTTGTTACCTTTGTATAGGACCATGACTTCTTTCAACATCTTGAGATGCACATGCGCTCAGAATACCCGCCTCTATGCGGACGGGACCACATCTCGTTTAGGTCCTACTTCTTCCCAATCAAGGTGAGTCCACAGATTGTTTTAAGTGTTGTCGGAGTTTCTCCAGACTGTTTGGCAGATTATCGACCCTACCCTAAAACCCTTCCTCCTAGAACCTGTCTCAACCCACCACCCCCGGAACCCCCAGCACACCACCTAGAATCTCCCCCACCCTAAGAACTGTTCCACACCCCCTAGAAACCTCCTGACCTCCAGATCCCTCCCTCGGATGCAAATTTAACATGTATTGAAATTATTTGTGCATAACCTTTAAAGAGTAAGACAAGTGCTTGAAAAATGCATGTACAGTTCAGTACATCAGCTAATATGATGAACAGTATTATGTAGATCTAAACCTGGCCTATGTCTGGCACTTCTTGTATCTTGGTAAAAGATATTGCCCCCAATTAATGTTTCATTTTTTTTGCCAACACTTTTTGTATGTGGAAAACAAATCTTAAAATATTTATTTTATTTATTTATTTATTCGGTTTAAAAACATCAACACGTAAAGTTCAAGAACTCATAATGGTTGATTTACAATAATATTGAATAGTATAAACAAAATTGAACCAACAAATATACACTTAAGAAGAACATATTATTTCACACACATAAAAATGTGATTGCAATACAATATACAACGGCTGGCTAGATGTGGCTAGACCAAGGCGAGATATGACAAAGAAATCGAAAAGAAAATAAATGACAAAAGAGAGAGAGAGAGAGAGAGAAAGAGAGAAGAAGAATAGTGAGAAGGAAAGAGAGAGGGACAAGAAAAATATGACTTTGTTGTAGTATGGTGTAGTCATTGTCTATTTTATATAACCCTTTACCCCTGTTATGATATGCTTTGCTTTCTTCAATTTTAATGATATGTATTTTATTGCTTGTTTGGTTAAGAGTGAGTAGATGTGTTGAATTGTTTAATTTGTCTGCCTTGGGCTGGATTTCACAAAACGCTGAGGTTCATAATAAGATGAGTTGTCTGTATTGATATATTGATTTGTATTGTGTGACACCACACTTAGCTTAGCAATTAAGATTGATACACAGTTAAGAGCAATCTTAGCTCTTTGTGAAGTAGAGATCAGGTATATTGCTCCTGCGGTCTGTTGTTCTGCTCTTTGTAATGTCCTTGTATGGTTTTATATGAATTTGTTATTGTTATCATTAATTATATTATACTGGTTTATTACTTTAAAATGTATTTTTTTTGTAAAATCAGCCTTGGTTGTGGTGAGGACAATTTCTTGGTAAATCAATCTTTCTGTCTATCTTATTGTTTCACCCAGAATGTTATCGACGGTGATCTGTGTGAGCAGTTCAATTCCATGGATACCGGCAAGCAGCGTAGCGTGGCCGATGAGCTAGACAGGAACCCCAGCGAGGTATTAGGAAATCAGATTGTGGTCTAAGTTGACAACTACCCCCCGCCCCCAGGCTGAGCCAAGAGAAATAGACCTGAGCTTCCTATACAGCAATCCTTCACCGATCTTGAACTCTTGGTGGCAGCAGATATGCCTCCATTACTGCGGTGTACCTGGGTGGTACTGCGCTGCCTAGCGACTGGTATAAGGTTTGGGCTACACGGCGATCATTTGATCAGTCGCGGGTTATTGGACTTTCACTTTGCAAATCGCTTAAACCCGTCGCTAGGCAGCGCAGTACCACCCAGGTACCACCGCAATAATGGCGGTATCTGCTGCCACCAAGAGTTCAAGATCGGTGAAGGATTGCTGTATACCCTTTGAAGATATCTTCACCTATATTTGAATGGTCTTTCTAGTCTTGCTGCGTCATGGCCTTGCTGCCCCTCTTAAACATTCCAATTGACATGCCATTTGAAAATAAAACTGGCCTTGTCCTTTCAAGGATGAAATTCCAGGCCTGCAAAGATCTGAATATTTAAAATATTAACTGAATTGAATCCCTCGTTTAGTAAAAGATAAACTAGTAGTTAGTTTTCTCAGGATGAGTTTTCATCATTACACATCTAGTAATACTTGTTCTTCTTGTTCTATTTGTGTTGATTCTTACAATCTCTGCAGTTATTTAACATAGTTTGACTTGTAATGTTTCTTATTTTCTCGCAGGTCTCAAAGAAGCTTGAAGATATCAGGACCAGATTTGCCTTCTAGACATTTTCACTTTCCTCTACTGACAATCAAGTAGTCGTTCAGTGTCAGGTCCCCGAGACCAACTCCTCTAGGATGCCATTTTATTTTCCAGAGAGTCATCAGCACACTCCCCGGAACAGAGGTCAGCTTTGCAAATACATATAAAAACACCAGTGGACCAGTCACATGCGGTCAAACTGGCCAGTTGTGTGTTGAAAAGGGTCTCTGTTAAATACACAATATGGAGTAGTGAAAGAACTGGTGGGCTAGTGAAATGCCAAGCTAACTGGTCCCACTGGTTAGTCACTGAAAAAGTGATGAGCAAACAACCCCTGATCATGAAAAGATGTGTATTAATCCCTGTTTAACTCTTTCAGTGCCAAGGTTGTACATACATGTACGATCTATTTTTTATGTACTCAAAAAGTGTCATCAAATGTATGACCCATAATTTACATATCACTACAACAGGGCGATATCACTCATGAAATTGTATTGATTTTGTTTGGTGAGAAAGACTTTATTTGCTCTTCACAGAAGGATCTGGTTCTTAATCGTTGTCAAGAACATCTAGGTACAGTCTGCCTTGCATGTCCTAAAACCCTGCAACAGTAAATGCACCAAGTGGTCATTTTGAAAAGCACAATTTCTACCATTGTTTTTTCCTTTTGTCTTCAAGGAAAGAAAAATAACATCAAACATATGCACAATTTCCTTGATAAAATTCCAGAAAAAAAATTCCCACAATAAGTGCATTTCAATATACAAAACTTTGTTCACTTTACAATCACCATAATTATCCCATGTTTTAAGATGGCTGTTGTGAAGATGATTGGTATACCAAATGTTTGTTCACGTTGAGAGATTTGGTTCTCTGAAAGATTAGTGAATTGTGTATAACTTTTTATAACTTGACCACTCTGGCCTGATGCCATGTAACACTTCATTGTAAATATTGTTTTCTTTTCTTTTTTCCTTTTTTTTTTCTTTACCCTTTTTGTTCATCACTTGTAAATAATTGTCAAATAGTTCCTTGATTAGGATTCCTTGTGTTATGCGTATGTTTTGTTGTGAAATATAGGTGTTAATTTTTGTGCGTCCGGAAATTCCGTTAATGAATACAAAACTTTATGCCGCTTAACTTTACTGCTTCTTCGGACAAGAGGGGAGGGGGGGGGGGGGGGGACATCAGAACTCCAACTCTTACTACTTAGTTTATTCCTCCAAAATACTCCTCTCTTCGGTAACTCAACAGCAAATGTTTGGACATGATGGGAAAGTGATAATAACTTTTGGCCTACAGTCTTCCGTAATCGGACAACTTACTGTTCTTTATTTTACACGATCCAATTTTTCATTAACTAAACCGGATTTTAAAACTCTTTGAAGTCTAGGTACCAGATACAGTAGGAGGGCCAGACAATTTCTTCACAAATCAAACATGTTTTATTTGTAGAACACAGTTGAACAATAAGCCAAATCTCCTCGTTTACTCGACATCAAATTGTTGGACTTGCATTAAGATTGGTATGCCTGGTCCAGTGATAGGCTATTCTTATTTGGGCCAACCGTTCTTGATAGGCTATTCTTATTTGGGCCAACCGTTCTTGATAGGCTATTCTTATTTGGGCCAACCGTTCTGAATAGGATTTGGAAAGATATTGGAGGGTTAGAGTTTAATTAATGCTTTATTTTACATGATCAGGTTTTCATTTACAAGCTGTGAGCCAAGTTTTGAAACTCAGAAATTTCAAACGTGATTAAAGCACAGCATTTCTAATGAATAACAATAATTGATACCTGCACCAAATAGATTCCAGCAACTATTGTTGAGGGTTACAACAATTTTGGCTACTTTATTTGGCTGTATACATGGCAGCTGTAAGGAAATTCTTACATGGTTTAGTGAGATCATTAAAATTTGAGTAATTTTGTACAAAGAAATCATTTCTTGTTGTAACAGTTTCTTGCTTCTTTCAGTTTGCTACTATAATATGTATATTTCATATGTCACTGGGAATGCTCGGTGGTGATGGTTCATCTGCTCAACAATGGCAGGGGATGTGGGTTCAGATCCTACCTGAGTAGTTTGCCTGTGGAATTCTTTCCATAGGGAGTATACAGTGCTTATCACATTATCAGTGTAGGGAGAAAATCAACAATAGTTTCCTTAGGCCAAAGATGCGTACAGAATATCACATTGACCCTCTTGCTGTCTGACCATTCAATACCATTCACTGTGGTTTTGAATGATAGATAAGCTATGCCAGCCTTGCAATATGATACCATGAGGGAATGCATGTACACAGTACAGTTAGTTCTGTGCACAGTTGTGCCACCATACACAACTTTGGCAGTTGAATGGTTTCAAATGGTTGGTCAACTCACTTGAAAATGTTGCGAACAGTAGGAGGGTTAAAGATTATTGCAGTCCCTCATGAGAACCCATGACCGCCAAAACTGCAATCCGCCAAAGCTGGCGGCGAACAGTTTATTTGTGGTTTTTGTTCCTAAATTTCTGAAAATAGTGTATATAGAAAATTACTCCCCAACGGACACAACCTCCGAATGTAAAAATGCTGTAAACTTGTTTTTGTTTCAACAACACAGTGCCATGGGAAATATGAGGGAGAATTAAAGTTATCCTTTCCAAAAATTGCCAAATTTTAAACAAAAAGTAATAAAGTTGCATTTTTTTAAATTGTTTTTATTGCATTATTAATTTATAGATTTTAGTAAAATAAGGAATAATTGTGGAAAGTCTCATGAAAATCTGCCATGAACTCATGGAAAATACAGAAAGAGATAGGAATTAATATACAGCAGCCTCAAGTCTATTTCAGGCTCAACCTTTGGTAGAAAAAAAACCCATGATGCAAAGACAGAGTACGTACATGATTGTCAGTGAATAAATTCAGTTATACATCAATTAGTTAAAAACAAAGAACTATGATTGAGTCATCATGAAAGCCTATACATGATTATCAAGGGTTAGTTCATACCAAGTTCACTCCCCCTGCAGGGAACAGCACTAAAAGACCTAAACCTTCGATCCTGCCCTTTCTCAAAAAGCCCCTTACTGAGGACAAAGAAGGCAGATCATTGGACGATAGTTGCGCGTAAAAACGTGCACGTGACCTCAAGTGTCACTGTAGTGTTCCGCGCCGATAAGAACCTGAAAACAAAGCATTAACTTGTTGCATTTCACTATTAAAGACAGATGAACATACCAGCCGTAATCGGGTTTTGAGTGTTCAGTCAACAGCCGAAAACCTGTTGTTGTCCTGTTTCTTCTGCGTCTTCTTCTTTTCTAGACTTGCAATTTAAAAGTAAAGGTAGTACAGACTTGAAACTATTATGCACTTAGACCTTAGTGTTTAATATGAAACCGCAACTTATTGGGGTTCTCTATTAAAGACTAATTTCTTTGTAATTTTATGTGATTAGAAACGCCAGTAGCGGTTTATAAATGTTATTATTATGACAATGCATTTTTAAATTCACATTTAATATTTGAAAAACTTCCCTATTTAGAGATGCATTACTATAAATACAAAATCTGTGCACTTATGAAAGCTATATAGTGCCAAACCTTACACAAAGTGAGACCACGGGACCTTTACTTCTGCTAGAAACCGGTACTGAGTTGAAATTTTATATTTAATAAAAGGTATAACTTAATAATCAAAAATGGTATTATTATTAATATTTATTACACCATCTGAATCTGAAATCCCTTTACGATTCTACAAATTCTTCAAAATGTGTGACCCTCATTAATTTGACCATTCGAAACCGGCAGTAACGTTTAAAACTTAACCCCCCCCCCCCCCCCCCCCCCAATCATAATATCTCATTAACCAAAAATAGTTCAGACTTGAGACTTGAAACTTATCATGTACTTATAGACTTGTTGATTTATGATTTGAGGTCATCGACGTCGTCATAATCCCAAAAACCTTTTGCAGTCGACTCCGATCCCGTTGTCGTTGATCATCGAACGCGAAGTTTCTGAGCTCCCGATCCCCACAGTACGTGCACTTGAGCGAAGTATAGAGGGCGCTCCGAAAATTTCAGACTACTGCCACTGTATAAGTGCAAGTGATACGGACGAACTGCTAGCTGCCAGTAGTGGTGCTAGCAGATTTTTGTATCTTTGAGGAATAAAAGACATATTTATCATGGCGGTGAGTATCTAGAATCGTTATATAGTTTATGTGACAAAATAACTGATACTGATAACTATCGAAATTAAAGTTTTGTCTAACAAGAGGTGGCATGAATGAAATTGACGACATGAGTGTGTGCATATATATGGTGGAATGTGCTGTACCAGTTTCGTGCATTTTTTTTTTTTTTAATTGATGACTCTCATCCTCTGTTGGGTTCGCTCGGCCCACCGGTGTCATCCAAGACTACTGACTAGTTGCAATAATCGCCTCCAATCCATCCTTCCCACGGTCTACATGACCGCCGGGAGGATGGAGGGTTACGACTATCACAAATGATCCAAGCTAAGACTAAGACAAGAGTGAGTAAAGACTAAGACTAAAGAAAAGAGCATGAAGAGTAGACTGCTGTGTGTGGGTGAGATGGGCTGACGAGCTTGTGCAGTTTCTAGTGAATGATGCAGGGATGGGAATTATTATAAAATTGTGCTGCTGACAGTGACAGTGACATTGGTGAATGGTGATCTGTGCTATGCTATTGGGATTTTACTTGCATTTTGACCCGTGTGTTCCTAAAAGACTACTCAAACTCCATCAAGCGCTCTCAAGTTTTTAACAAGCTTAAGTGCACAAAGCAGTCACTTTTTGGGGGAGCCAATCGGCATTGATTTTTTTTAGCCCATCCCTACCATACTACTACCAGGGTATTGTGAAAATTAAGTAGCTTTGTTATAGGGATCGCGATATTGACATTTCCTATTCTGGCCGCACACAAAAATGAGGTTTTTCAAATTAATGTTGCTTCGACCTAACAATAACATGCTGTCTGAGCTTCAAATTACTCCTGTAGGTCAATAAAACACTCTTCTTTCATAATCCTTTTGAAAAAAAGGCAAAACTTTACCTCACTTTTTCCCGCATCAAAAAGATTCAGAGCATGGTCACCGACGCGACTACCGCGAGCGCAGCCATTTTTGAACTTTTTTGAAAGATAAATTTGTTCACCGTTTTCAATTAATACCGCCCTCTCTTGACTTCTAATCCAATGACAATGAGCATGCGTAAACGCAGGGTTCAGGCACTTGAACCGAGCGAACTCTATTGGAGCTTAAAAACTCCTTGCAGCTCATAGCCAAATCCCAAGTTGCCCATAAAAATGGCGTCAATATTGGGAACTATTTATATCAATTGTATCATTAACAAATGTTTTCAGGGTAGCTGTTTTATGAAATTGTAATCTTATCAATAAAAACAAAGGTGGCAGACAAATGGGGAACTTATGCATCTTTTAAACTCATTTGAACCAAAAACAAAAATATTCTCTTAACTAGTGATTTTAAATGCCCAAATTTTTTTTGGGGGGGGTCAGTCAAAGTAAGAAAGTGGCAGTCAGTACAGCACTTCCAGTTGCTAGTTTGACCTCTGTCTCTGTTTCACTATGTGTGTAGCCATTCATGTTGGATGTCGGTATTGTTGTCTTTCATCTTAGGATGCATGACAAATACAAACAGTATGTAGATGATGAAGTCCTTATTAAAAAGTTACAGAACTGTGTAATGTTAAAGGGTGCTCTCACAACATTGTACTAAGAGTGAAAACATAAATGTTCACAGATTGCACCTTTAACTTAAAGAGGCTGTGTCATCATGATCAAAGCTGGCCTGTGGCTGCACATGGAGTTATGAACTCTCACCCAGTTACTTTGGGGCTCTTTCTCCTTTCTCGTTACAGCCAAAGGGTAAAGTAGCGACGAAAGGTCAGAAACAAATTGCTGAGGAGAACAAACAAACGCTGATCTATTACCGTAACATCATGTTTGGTGCTAGCGCTGCGTACGTCGTTGTTCGTCTTCTATGGTGGCTAGAATCCTTTACGTGGCTACACTGGGTGAGTAAAATTCTGTAAACAAAAATTACTTAAATTGTTGATACACTCATAAACTCAAAGAGGTTTTGAACGTTGTTTTGTGATAATATTCATAAAACCACCTCAAATTCTTTCCCTTCAAGTATTTGAAGGATTTAGAATTGTTCCTTGAAATCTGACTTGGTTCCTCCTGTATCGAGTGTTGAGCGTGAAACCAGGCTTTTCGCTTTATCTCATCCATACATTTTTGATCTGCTGAGATTAGGAACAAAGAGCTAATTCCGAAATCTTGAGTACTTTTAGATTTGCATCTCTTTGGAACTCTTTGCCTGGTGCTTGTTTCCCCCCGTCCTACAATCTAGACTGTTTTGAGAAGAATATCAATTACTACTTTCAGCTCTCCCAAGTTATTGTCATCTTAAATGTTTTCAAATAATAAACCACAAGGGAAACTGACAGGGTAATTCTTAAATGTTTTCTTCTGTAAATTGTAGCCCTTTAAAACCAAGATTGGCATCTATTTATAACCTTGTTTGGGGCGAACTTGCAAAATCATAATAATAATAATAATAATAATAATGGCTTCTTATATAGCGCTCATATCCGTCACTCAGTGACGCTCAAGGCGCTTCAACAGTCAGTATTTTTCCTGCAAGGTATATATGTGGAGCTACTTTTTGAAGTTTGAGACCTATTCCTTTACATAACACCATGTAATGGTTTACAAGGTGCTGTGGCGCAATATGCAGCCGATCAAACCAGAAACACCGGGGCGAACCCCTTCTCTTAACGATAACTGCACTGGGTTCTTTTACGTGCATTACACAACACACGAGACCAACGGCTTTACGTCCCATCCGAAGGACGAAGCAATAATGGTTAATTGTCTTGCTTAAGGACACAAGTGTCACGACCGGGGCTCGAACCCACACTCTGCGGAGCAGAAACACCAGAGCTTGAGTCCGGTGCTCTTATCCGCTCATAGCATCACCTCCTCTAATAAACAATAAATAAGCCAGGCAAATGATTGTTCAGCCTAATGCTTTGCTCTTGGGAGGACAAGGCAGTTTCTACTTAGTAAAAGGTACCCGATGAGGGAACTAGAAGATTTCAAATGGCAAACTGCATCCATGCAGCACTAGGCTTGGATTTGATCAGAGTCCCAAGATTTGCAACTGACATTTCGAGAAATCCCGCCCTTGGCAGCTTTGGTTTCTACTGTTGCTGCTGTTGTCGTTTAAATTTGGACACAGTATACAATAGGTGTTGGCCTAAAAGTGTTTTGGATCGCTGTGTTAATGGATTTAGATTTTAGACGTCTCTTTGCTAAACCACATGAGGAGTTAGTAATGCAGTTAATATTAATAATGCATGTTTTTGTTTTCCTCACTTCAGCTGTTGTTGATTTTTGCATCTTCTGTTTACTTCGGTTGTTACCAGTTCATGGCCTTCATGGCTAAGGCTAAATACTCATCAACAGGCTCAGTAGTGGACGGAGGTGTAGACCTAAACATGGAGAATGGCATGGCTGAGTGAGTTTCAACCTTAAATTACCTCTCCCCAACCCCTGACCTAGACTAGTAGTTCATAACCTAGACTAGTAGTTCATTGGTGGCGTGTCGTGGCCGAGCGGTCTAGGTCACCGGACCTAAGCTCTGGTGTTTTCAGCAGCAGAGTGTGGGTTCGATACCCGGTCATGACACTTGTGCCCTTGAGCAAGGCACTTAACCATAATTGCTTCGAAAAAGTTGGGAAGGTGGTGCATTCTGCTCTACCAGACAGGCGCCTAGTGGATGATACCCATGCCTACATCCTTAAGGACTGTGAAGGGGGTAACCCTGTTTCAGCCCCAGGAGTAGGAGGCAACGTGCCCCTGGTGTCAATTGATTTGGGTTGATAGCCCAAATCAGTTATGTGTAGCCCTCACCTTGAGTGGCCGTCCGTGGCCTTGTGAGTTAGGCGATATCTCATTTAAAAAAAAAAAAAAAAAAAAAAACAAGCAGTGTGTAGCACACTGGACTCTAGCTCTGATGTTTTTGATCAGCAGATTGTTAGTTCGAGTCCAGGTCATGACACATGTGTCCTTGAGCAAGACACTTAAAACAATGATTGCTTTGTCCTTCGGATTGCATGTAAAGCCATCTAGATTCCGTGTGTTCTGTAATGCATGTGAAAGAACCCAGTACACTAGTCATTAATGGGTTTGCCTGGTATTTTCTGGCATGGTTGGCTGCAAAATGTGCCACAGCAACTTGTAAAATCTTACATGGTGCTACATAAATATGGGTGTTGTATTCATAACTCTGCATACTAGTTGTAAAAATAATCAGTGAATAACACTTCCATGATTGCCATCTGTGGCGGATATCAGCGCTTTAGGCTGATGTTTAAAAAAAAAAAAAAAAATTAGCTTCCGGGCTCCTGAAAAAAAGGAAGCGGGAAGGTTTTTTTGGTTTTTTTTTCCAGATGGCCGCCATTCTTGTAAAAATGTTGAACAACCATTGGTTTTTCCACTGTTCAACTACAAAAGAAACATGTTCGAGCATTGAACATAATAACAGTGATTTCCTTTAATAGTTTTTTTAGTAATAAAATCCTTAATGTAGCTCACTGTATAATAATATTCAAACTATTTTGAGAATTTAAACGTTTGCATTGTCTTACTTTGTTTCCACTGACAACTTTCTTTTTCAAAACTTCACGTTTGTATACAGGCATGTAAAAGACATTCTTCTGGTCACAGCAGTCATCCAAGTACTGAGTATCATGTGGGACTACACTTGGCTCCTTTGGTTGGTTGTTCCAGGCAGAGCTTTTCACCTTCTCTGGACAACTATTCTTGCACCGTGGTTTTTTGCTCCGGCTCCGGAGGTTGATGATAAGAAACAAAAGAAAATGGACCGCAAAATGCAGAGAAGATGATGACCCTTCTGTTTTTTATCTTCGTTCCTTTGTTTATTATTTCAAAATATCTTTAGATATTTTATTCAGGTGTATGACCCAGTCATGTGCCCTGTCATGAAAAGGTTAACATAATAACAATTAAACAAATTTTGTATATTGCACTCTATCTATGGGCGTGTCAAAGCGCCTGTTGTTTTACAATATAAGTACAGAGCTATTCGAAATGTTGAGGCCCATTTACATAGCGTCTGGTAAAGCTTGACTGTTGTGGTGCAGTCAGAACCATCCATGCCAGAAACACTGCCCGTGTTTGTGATTGGCATTTGGTGCTCCATATGTGGCATGGTTTGCTTATTGTGTCTTCATTGTGTTCTGGGAATCTCAGGAATTCTTAAGAGTAAGGGGGGTACTACTTGACAAGTGGGGTGTCGTGGCCGAGCGGTCTGGGGGCAGTGGATTCAAGTTACAGAATGTGGGTTCGAATCCTGGTCAACTGCAACACTTGTGTCCTTGAGCAAGGCACCTGAACAAAATTGCTTCTCTCCACCCAGGAGTACATGTGTATTGACGAGAGCTGGGGAGTAGCCTGCGATGGACTGGTATTCTGTCCAGAAGGAATAGAAATATTCTCTGTCGTTTAATTCCAATGAAACCAGGTATATACACCGGCCTAATGAACCATTTTGGCCCAGGACAGACTGTACTTCTTTTGTTTTACTTCTTTAAATAATCAAGTTTACTTAAGACTTGTGCTTTTTTTTAAATACATTTTAAATATGGGCAATACGTTTCTTGTATGTGGAATTTTCTCCCATACATGTACAAAATAGTTACATTAATTTTAAATAATTTTTCGAATGGGTTTCAAAAACACAACAACAGTTTGTTTTTCAATTTGGTCATAAGAACAGACCATTACTCATTGGGTGTTGACATACACTTTCAGGAACCCAATTGTTGTCTTGGCAGACTGTATGATGGGCTCCAAGCCTCTAACCACAGCATAAAGCATGATCTATGGCAGATGGGGTCCACCCTCCCCACAAATGTTCTCATACTTTCACACACTCTTCCCCTATTTTAAAACATGTCAGCCTCAACATATTGTACCACTACATCCTCATGCCCATGCTAAGTTTAGGTAAATTGGTTGCTGAGCTTGCAAACCTTCCCAACATACCAATCTCGCTCCTGCAGCAGATTGAAGGAGTGACACCAGGGTGTGCTCGGTAAGACTTCACGAACGACGCCCGTAGCCGGAAGCTCCTCCATGACGTGTTGGAGCCCATGCTATGATGCTAAATGAAGCCCATGCTATGATTTGAACCATTGTTGAATGAGTTCAAGTTCAAGTTGAGCCTTACTGTAATATAAAGTAGTTGGTTTTAAATAGTAATATAAATCAATGTTTTTAATGTTATTGATACTTTATCTCATGCATAAAAATAAATATGGAAAGGGGGAAATGGTATGTGACTTCCTATTGTTGTCATTATTGTCGTTCTATTTCTGAATCTCTTTTTTGGCAACAGAGTGTGCTGGGAACCGTTGACGTAATTAAACCTCGCGAGTTATATCGCGACCTGTATTGACTCCTCGCACGCACGTCACGCGCAGATACCGTCTGCCTCGCCCACCATTAATTTTAGAGGGCCAAATTATATACATTTTTAAGCAGACCGAAATTTCTGCTTCACGTAAGACAATAAAATGCGATCGTCGTGATGCTTGACGTACACGATTATATACGGTAGGCCTACTTAACCGCGCGAAATGACGTCTTGTGGTAGCGAGTAAATGTCAGAGTTATGGATGGAACTGAACTCATCCATAAACAATTTCCTGAAACGTTTTCCGGTAAATTAGGCTCACTCCGTTTCTAAGGAGTTTCAGATGTGCCACAGAAAACGTGAAAATTATCTCACAAAAAAGTGAGAGTAATAAAACAATTAAATGATAGCCTAAGTCAACTTCTTTAGTTCCAGTAATCATTTTGTAAATTATTACGCCGTGTCGACACCTCCAATCAGTAATTTGTTAATATCATTCTCATTATTGTCGACTTATTCGTTATATAGCCTAATAATAATACGAGATTATAGCAGATAATGCCGGATCCTCTAATGGATGGGTAAGCTTGATGGCACCAATGGAGGTCCGTCGTTGCCACTTTTGTTCACCATCTAATTAACAGAACGACCGTTACTTTGGAAACAATTAAAGCTGGCTCTAGTAACGGACAAGCGTGTTTTTAATACATAATTTCGGTACGAGTCCATTGGGCGATAAACTCTAAAGCTGCTACTTACGTGAAACCCAGATTTTGCCTTGACCAATCAAAACTCCAATCAAAAGGGAAAATCTTGGCCTCCAAGTGATGATGTCTGATTGCAGGATATGCAATAAAGATATATTAAACTAGTGTCAACAAGTACCAAC
This sequence comes from Leptasterias polaris, assembly GCA_037783415.1. Classification (NCBI taxonomy): domain Eukaryota; kingdom Metazoa; phylum Echinodermata; class Asteroidea; order Forcipulatida; family Asteriidae; genus Leptasterias; species Leptasterias polaris. The sequence goes on along the minus strand of JAZGTN010000005.1, from coordinate 4,070,282 downwards.
TCAAGCAAAACTGGTTGCAATTAAGAGGCTGGCATTGATCAGTGTGGGCGTCATTATTACCGTTGAATTTAGCTAAGTGAGTTGACAACAGGACTATCGGTATATTTTGACTGAGACTTCACTGATCCTTCTCACTCCTTTGCCTGTAGATATCGAACCAGCTACTTTCAAGAATTCCAGAATGGATATTATTCAAGTTTTAAGTCTGCTTCTGGGTCTCGGTTGTGGTAGTTTACTGGCAGATATCTGCCAGCAAAATATCTGCCAGCGTGAAAACTGTCCTCCTGATTGGCGCAAAGACGGAGCGTCTTGTTACTTCATAACGGAGAAGATGACTTGGGACAAAGCAGAGAGTTTTTGTACGCAGCATGGAGCGACGCTTGGCATCCCAAACTCACAATCCGAACAGGATATTATTTGGGAATTCTTCTTGCAAAAGATTGAGGATAACCCAACCCCAAATCTCTGGATTGGTTTCATCAACACGAATGGAAAATGGGATGATGCACGCCACAATGATGCGAGCGACCCTTACGAGAACTGGGCGGAACATCAACCGGATTCCCCAATTAATGATAGGCACTGTACAGTGATGTGGGCTGCACAAGACGGCAAATGGGATGATCAACTTTGCCATGAGGAAAAATACGCAGTCTGCGAGCTCCCCGTCACCAACACCCCAGTATTCTGCCTGCACACCGGTGATGATAGACTTGTTGACAAGTCGTTAATGATGGTCGCGGTGAGTCGAGTCGCATCTGGTGCTGTCGCGTAAAAGAATGCTCTCGCGAGATCACTGCTCTCGCGCGAAGTTGCTGGCTGCCAACTCTTCTTCGTCATTAACGACTTGTGAAACCCGCCGGCGGTTCATATTCATTTATTCATGTACGAACGCAGTGTACATTACGGTTGCTGTAGCGACGATCATGAAGACGAGTCCATTTTATCTAAGGGTAGTAGTAATTTTAGTTACTGTAAATGTACTGAATGCTTGCGCTTGAGACATCTGTGGGTGTGTTTTGTGGGTGTTAACTCCTTCATTAATTTAGTAACTAAAGAAATAAAGTAAACTTATCTTAAAATTCATTATTATAATAATTGTTTAAGATGTGTGTTTTGCCTCATAAAAATAAATAATGCCTTCCGTGAATAGTTACTGATCGCTCCAATCATTTAACCCGATGTGTTCTACAGTGATTGTGTGTATTAAGTGTGTATAAACAACAGACACGGAAACCAGTCAACTCGCCCCCCTAGCAAAGTCGCCAATTTCAAAAAACACATGTACAAAGTCACCAACTACAAAGTCGCCCCTAGCAAAGTCGCCCCCTGACAACAAACTCGTCCCCTCTCATAGTCGCCCCTCACAAGGGAATTTAACAAATTTGTGTGATTGGACTATAGGGCTTCGAAAGCTATCTTAAGGGAACAAAAGCTAGCTATCTTAAGGGAACGAAAGAGGAATTTTGGGGAACAAAATCTCATTGCGAAGGAACGAGAACGTATATTAAGGGAACGAAAGCATATTTCGGACGAATGAACGTATATTTCTGGCAACTAATTCAAAGTCGTATTTTGATGAAACAAACGCTTGTTTTTAGGGAAAGAAATCTCCTTTCGGTGGAAAAAATTCATATTTTTATAGAACGAAAGCATATTTAGGACGAATGAAAGTATGTTTCGGGCAACTAATTCAAAGTCGTATTTTGATGAATCGAAAGCTTGTTTTCAGGGAAAGAAATCTCCTTTCGGTGGAAAAAATTATTTTTATTGAACGAAAGCATATTTAGAGCGAACAAAATTATATTTTGTGCGAACAAAATCATATTTCGAGGAAACGAATGCGTATCTTTCAGGGAACAAACGCGTATTTCTGGGTAACAAAATCGTATTTCGGGTGGAGAAGGCGTGTTCGAGGGAACAAAAACGTATTTTCTAGGAAAAATCTATTTTGCTACCTAGAAAAACACAACTTTGTTTACAAATTTAAAAAAATATAATTTTATGTGACAAAATTATATTTTGATTGAATTATATAATATTTTGAGGAAACGAAATGACTTTGTTGGAATTTTGTGTGTCGAGAGTGGAAAAAGAAATTCAGAGAGAATTTTTTTTTCACATTTTAATTTGTAATTTATTTTTCACCTGTTCCTTCAGGGGCTCTGGTTTTGTGTGTTGTTGGTTTTTTTTGGGGGGGGCTCGTTTTTGTCTCACAAATTGTTTAACTTAATTGCACCGTCAATATAAGAGTGGTTTTCCTATTTATTGACATAAATCTTATTTAATTTCCAAATCGGGGGAAAGGAACGTACACCGAACATTGAAACGTAACGATTTTAAAACAGCGGATTCGATCAGCGAGGTTTACCGACTAACAAACCCGCAATGACAAGGTAGTTGGTGGTCTGGCTCCCTAACCCCTCCCACATGTTCATGAGCTTCCAGGTACAGCTATCTCTTGGCATGCTAGGTAGGGTAGGGGTTTCCGTCATGCTGAGCCCCACCGAGAGAAACTCTGCGCCCCATGGCAGCATGCAGCTACACGATTTGCCCGTGTGTTTTACGTCATGTCCCCACACGCTGTGCACTGTCAAACACTGAAATAAAATCTTACGTTCGATTTTTTGTAATTATTTACAAGTTGTACCCATAATTTGAATACGTATTTTCTTGTGTCAAAATATTCATGAACACAATCACTCTCACCACTCAGTGTTTGGTTTTGATCGTGCATGATCAAAGCAACATAAAACTCCATCCAGTACAGGATTTGATGTTTAATATTCATCTACAGTTTGAATATTCATAGATATAACGAAATTGACCAATCAGATGCGTCCGTACGAATTCGGCTGAAGTGGCCATAGGCCGTGCACAAACCGCCAGCGGGTTTCACAAGTCGGTAAATGCGACCAGTCGTGAGAGCAATAATCTCGCACAGAGCAGCCCTCTCGCGGGATATTGCGAGAAAGCCGTTCCGCTATCACCGCGACAGACATTTAACGACTTGTCCACAAGTCTACGGTGATGACGGTCGACTTATTTCTCAGTAAGGGAGTCGTGAGGGAATTCGGCTTGCCAAATCACACCCTGACATTTGCTCCATCAATCTACCGTTGAGCAAGGTGGAGGGAATGTGGTGTGCCAGCTCAACAACACAACTCGTCATGATGCGGCTGCCGAAGGAGACATGAAGAAAGAGGAAAAATGTAACTTTTCTCATTGTAAAGAGCAACTCGCATTTCATTGGGCTGAGAAAAACACCATGACGAGTCTCTTGACTCTGAGTGACTCTCTTTTTCTGTGGATGTCCGAGGATAATAATGACCATGTCTCGATGTATCATGACAAACACCTTGTACAAATGAATATTTAAAAGTCAGCGTAACTCTTTTATTTCTAATCTGTACCCACTGAGTGGAAACTTAATATCAATCATACGCTTCTGCGCAAAAATAATTGCTAAACTAAATATCAACGTTTTCAGTATAAGCTGTCAGAATTAGAATTAAAGTTAGCATTTTTGACATATTATTATGCAAATCGGGAAAAACTACATAGTAACAAAGTTTTGAATTTTGCTGAACTATGACTCCATTTTATAGATGCAGAATATTCAGGTTATTATAGTTAAAGGTGTGTATACGTTTGGTAATTGGAGCCTACTGATTGTGTTTATCCTATACTTATGTAGGTACATACAAAAAAACTAACCTGTTAACATTTCTCTTCAAAAGGTGGTCGCGTTTTTGAGTTATCACCGAAAAACCGGAGCGAATATTTCCACGCGGGAAGAATATTCCCTATGAATACAAAGTCTGAGAAGCGTTACGGCCGTAACGCTTCTCAGATTCAAATTTTGGGGGATAAAAAGGGATATATTTTTCCATAACCGTAGTACTTCGAAGTGAAAAGTTTCTCAAAAAGCATTATAGGCCTACTACCCAAAGCTGCTGCACTTCTTACCAAGTAAGTTTTTATTGCCATTAATTTTAAGAGTCATTACCAAACGTATAGGCCTATAGAGCCTTTAATACTCTTGACAGTGGAGGTATCGAGGTATTTTGGGAACAAGCCAAACGTAATGAATTGTTTTTTGTTATTTGTATGGTGGGATCTGAGCGATTCTTTTCATACCGATTATAGCGATAATCGATTCCGACATCGGTAGTTAGATTAGTTAACTGTAGACAATTAATGCAAATAAGTCTCATTATGCAGAACACACGGTGACGAGTCTCCAGACTCTGAGTTACTCTGTTTATTTTATCGATGGTCGATGATATTGTGACTACATCTTCAGATACACAACTTTAATCATACAGCAACTAAGACCCTTTCGAAATCTAGATATTAATGGGCTTGGGTTACGGCTGAGACTCAGTCAGTCAATTTGAAAACGAGTGCTTTCGGTATGAGCGGAGCGGAGCCCAAGCCGAAGCCCAAGCCCAAGCCGTGGTCTCAAAAAGGGCAGATGATACGTCACCGTCGTGCCTTGCGCAATAATGCAAAAGCGCAATTATGGAAAAACCCAATCTTCTTTTCTCTGAAAATAATCTATGCGTGAAGGTTAAACGTACTGCGCATTTCAGAAAGTAGGTCAACACTGTCATTTATTGTTCGCTTGTTGCTGCTGTGAGATATTTTGACTTCAAGACATTTACTGGCAACAAAATACAAAGTTCACTTTAGCTATGTTCGATTCCGAAATCATCTTCTTGACGAGTGAGCTATAATCTTTGAAAAAAATAAGCATTTATACCTACCGTCACCCAAAACTATCACAAAATATTGGCAAAAATAGTATTTCAAGAGTCAAAATTGTATTTTTCTTCGACATTTCAGTGACACAATGATGAATAATTAAAGAATAATTAGCACTCTCATTTGGTACGATATAATTACAATTGTGTGTTGTTCATGTTGTGTGTTGCCAGGTCTGGCTTTTAACTGAACAATAAAAAATGGACCTGTCAATTGATGACAAATTATTCATTATTATGGTGTCCTGGAAGCTGCGTCCCAGAAATAAGTATTAAAACATTGCAATCAATTGATTAAGTTGTGTGAAAAGAAATTTCTGAACAGGTTAGTGTTGATTGACCAACGACTTTTCCCATCAGTTTGACACATATACCTACGGCACTGTTGTAAGGAGCTTAAAAAGGGCTGCATACAGTGGACATGTTGGACTGGCATTCCTTTGACGAATAATCGTTTCATTTTACAAAGTTCAGCGACACTGTTTCATCGACTGCAGTTAGCAATCAATGACTCTAGAGAAAATAATTAAAGAAAAAGTAAAAAATTCCATCGAAATTCATTCAGAGCTGAGATGTTTTCACCCGTGGTGCTGCAAGTCACAATGTCTGCTGCCATTTCGTTTGACTCGATCGATTGCATCTTTCATGTTTTTGAAAAAATTCCATGCGTGCTTTACCCTGATGATGTGTATCGTTGACCATACAATATCAAGCTCCGTGTATGTATGTAGATTCACAATGGCTTAAATTTGTATGCTTGGCCCTACATACATATGAAGTCTCTGCTTGTAGATTCATATTGACTTTATGTAAAATCACTTTTCAATATTTGGTCAAAATTTGATTAAAATGCCCCTAATTATTTTAGTTTTTTTTAATTTGTGGTCTATTTCTTCAATTCAATTTATTGCTTTAAAAAGAATTAGAAGCAGACATCCCTAATGATCCTATGTATAGTTTAACTTGACATTTTTTAATCTTTCATATTTTCGAAATAGGCCTATTAAGGGTTTTTCAGCAAAATTAAAGAAAAATATTCAAGTTAAATAACAAGTCATCAGTTGTGTCCACTGCATTATTTTAAACCATAATATCGCTGTTTTCTTATTAAGTATAGACCTTATGCATTGACGTCACCAAGCCGCCATCTTAGAGGTAAACTGATGATGAAACAATGGAAACGCGCTGATTTGTACGCGCGGCGCACAAGACTGGCCAATGAGCATCTTCCTTTTGACCTCTAGGTGAGGGCGCCCTACTCAAATGACGTCATATGCATAAGGTCTATTGTATGTCCAACACTACTGCTTTGTGTATTTTATTACGGCATTGTTTACTCGCCTCTGTCTAGCTGTTCTTTTGTTTTATGTCTTGGTTTTCTGTTTACAGTGATGATTTCTGATTGCAGGATACGCAATATTTTAAGATGTAAAAATAGCGCAACAAGTACCAAGTCAAGCGAAACTGGTGATACAATATTAAGAGGGCATCAGTGTGGGCATCGTTGTTATCATTGAAAGGAGTTGACAACAGAAGGCATTTTGGACTATCGGTATAATTTTGATCGCGACTTCACTGATACTCTCTATTACGTCATGTTGACATCTCCAGTGGGTATAAGTCATTAATATCATTCTCATTATTGTTTTGGTTGACTTATTCGTTATGTGGCTAAGGTGTATGGCACCCATGGAGGTCCGTCGTTGCCGCTTTTATTCATCATCCTAATTAACAGAATGGTCGTTACTTTGGTAACCAGGCATGAGCGCGTTCGTAAAATGAAGTTATTATTTTGGTAACCTTTTAGTGTAATTACAAAATGTCAACAGTTCGAAGAGTGAAAACAGTATACAGCAGAGCTGGTTGCAATTAAAAGGCTGACATCAGAGCAGGCGTCATTATCACCGTTGAAGTGAGCCAAAGAGGTGCGGAAGGCATTTTGGACTATCGGTATAATTTTGACTGAGACTTCACTGATCCTCACCCCCTTCCTTTAGATATCGAACCAGTTACATTTGATGAATTCCAGAATGGATATTATTCAAGTTTTAAGTCTGCTTCTGGGTCTCGGTTGTGGTAGTTTACTGGCAGATATCTGCCAGCGCAAGATCTGCCAGCGTGAAAACTGCCCTCCTGATTGGCGCAAAGACGGAGCGTCATGTTACTTCATAACGAAGAAGATGACTGACTTGGGACAAAGCGGAGAGTTATTGTACTAAGTCAGGAGCGACGCTTGGCACCCCAAACTCACAATCCGAACAAGATATTATTTGGAAATTCTTTCTGCAAGAGATTAAGAATAACCCAACCCCGAATCTCTGGATTGGTTTCATCAACACGAGGGATATTGGTATGATCGGATTAATGCAAGCGGCCCTTACGAGAACTGGGCGGAACATCAACCGGATTCCCCAAATGTTGAGCACTGTACAGCAATGTGGGCTGCACAAGACGGCAAATGGGATGATCAACCTTGCCATGAGGAAAACAAAGCGGTCTGTGAGCTCCCCGTCACCAACACCCCAGTATTCTGCCTGAACACCGGTGAAGACGGTCGCCTTATTTCTCAGTAAGGGCATCGCGTCGTGCAGGATTTAAGGCTTGCCAAATCACACCCTGACATTTGCTCCTTCAATCTAGTGGAAGAAGGTGGAGGGAAGGTGGTATGCCAGCTCAATAACACAACTCGTCACGATGCGACTGCCGAAGGAGCAGTTGCGTAACTAAGGGGGGGGGGGGGGGGGGGGCACGGGGGGCACGTGCCCCCCCCACCCTAATTGATGTCAGTGCCCCCCGGGTGCCCCCCATTTGAAATCTGAACCTTTGAGACTATAGTAATTACCAGAATATAAAGTGTTAAGTTTTATAAACTTTTATGGAGCACTGGTGGCGTATAACTCAATGTTTCAAACTATTTTTTCTATCTACACATATTTGTTGTACCTATGCAATGGACAGTTGTTATTTTTACCAACGTCTTCAGAGTACGGTAAATCACGTCCGCAAATTGTATGATGACTCATCGCCCGCGCGCGCCCCATTCTGCCACAGTCTGCCACGTTAAATACGGTACGGTAGTGTCACATGAAGCTACACGAAGTGGTGGGTGCCGTTGCATTTATCGTACATGAGGAAAGGACATTGAAAACTCCTGAGCTGATGTGAGAGCATTGATCTAATATATTTGCTTCATTTGAAACATTACTTTGTTCTTCAGTGTATAGGGTATATTAAATAGTTTGTCAATATGTAAAAATCGAAATTGGGGGCGGGGGCGGATGGGTCAAAACAATTTCGAAAAAATATCAAAGTTTTTAACATTGATTAGGCCTACTGTGCATGGCCCCAAGTGTGTAATAAATAAATACTAGTGCCAGTCCTCAAATACATAAATCCCCATAAAAAAGACTCCGGTCTCGCAACTCCAGGGGCGAAAACAGTTCTTTGCCGACTTGACTATATGAGCTATCACAGGGTGAACTCAGTCCGATAAATGTCCAGAAGAAGACGAAGCAACAACGGGTACACAATCTGACACCCGCCACAAAATATGGGGAAGAAGATCTCAAAATACCGAACTGTAGATTTAGTTCGAAAGTGTCCTTTCCGGATTTAAATTCAGCTCTTCACTGCACTATCGCTTAACACGAACTTTCAAAATGCTCCTCCAACGAGTCGTATCAAAACACAGGAGTCGTATCAAAACACAGAAGTCGTAGCTTCCACCAGTCTTGAGTATTTGTGTCCTCCAGTCTTGTGTTTGTGTCCTCTCGAAAGTCACTCGAGCCCGTATATATATAGAAATTGTAATAATTTCTAGAAAATACTACAACAAACCTTAAATTTCTGGAGCCTATACAAAATACAAATCTAGAACAATCGTAACGGATTAGCGCCGCCCACTAGGTCAACGGATTTACACACAGATAATATTTGACAGCGCGTGCTTAGGCCACATGTACGCAGAACCACGTATGTCATGTATTTCTATTGGGTCTCATAACATATACTATACATGCCAGCCGTTAAACTACAGATGCATCAGAGTCATGTAACAATGCCTTCCAATTTATTTCTATTTTTTCCAAATTAGTTCCACTTCGTTGCCTACGGAGTTTCAGATATGCCAAAAGAAACGTGAAATTGTCTCAACAAAAAAGTGAAAATTGAAATAATTAAATTATAAGTCAACTTCTTTGATTTATCCTGCTGGCAAACTATTACGTCATGTCGACATCTTCAATCAGTAAGTTATTAATATAATTCTCATTATTGTTTTGGTCGACTTATTCGTTATGTGGCTAAGGTGTATGTCACCCATGGAGGTCCGTCGTTGCCGCTTTTGTTCACCATCTAATAAAAGAACGGCCGTTAGTCACAATATTATACCAGGCATGAGCGCGTTCGTGAAATTATTTATTATAATTATTTGTTTGGTAACCGTATAGTGTAAATACATAATTTAAACAGTTCCACTGTGTGAACAAATATACCACGGGCAGATCTGGTTGCAATTAAAAGTCTGACATCAGAGCAGGCGTCATTATCACCGTTGAAGTGAGCTAACGGGGTTGACAACGGAAGGCATTTTGGACTATTGGTATAATTTTGACTGAGATTTCACTGATCCTCACTCCTTTGCCTTTAGATATCGAACCAGTTACATTTGCTAAATTCTAGAATGGATATTATTCAAGTTTTAAGTCTGCTTCTGGGTCTCGGTTGTGGTAGTTTACTGGCAGATATCTGCCAGCGCAAGATCTGCCAGCGTGAAAACTGCCCTCCTGATTGGCGCAAAGACGGAGCGTCATGTTACTTCATAACGAAGAAGATGACTTGGCACAAAGCAGAGAGTTTTTGTACGCAGCATGGAGCGACGCTTGGCATCCCAAACTCACAATCCGAACAGGATATTATTTGGGAATTCTTCTTGCAAAAGATTGAGGATAACCCAACCCCAAATCTCTGGATTGGTTTCATCAACACGAATGGAAAATGGGATGATGCACGCCACAATGATGCGAGCGACCCTTACGAGAACTGGGCGGAACATCAACCGGATTCCCCAAATGATAGGCACTGTGCACTGTACAGTGATGTGGGCTGCACAAGACGGCAAATGGGATGATCAACTTTGCCATCATGAAAAATACGCAGTCTGTGAGCTCCCCGTCACCAACACCCCAGTTTTCTGCCTGCACACCGGTGATGACGGTCGCCTTATTTCTCAGTAAGGGCATCGCGTCGTGCAGAATTTAAGGCTTGCCAAATCACACCCTGACATTTGCCCCTTCAATCTACTGGAGGAAGGTGGAGGGAAGGTGGTGTGCCAGCTCAATAACACAACTCGTCATGATGCGATTGCCGAAGGGGACATGAAGGAAGAGGAGGAATGTAACTTTTCTCATTGTAAAGAGCAACTCACATTTCATTGGACTGAGAAAAACACCATGACGAGTCCATTGACTCTGAGTGACTCTCTTTTTCTGTGGATGTTCGAGGACAATAATGACTGTATGTCTCGATGTATCATGACAAACACCTCGTACAAATATTAACAGCCAGAGTAACTCTTCTGTATTTACAATCGTTGTACTCAATGAGTATGCTATACACTCACCAGATACTTTTGCGCACTCTAAATTATTTGCAAATATATCAATAATTTAATAGAAGTATAAGTTTAACATTTTTGACATAAGAAAATTGGGAAAGACTGCATTAGAACAAAGTTTTTATTTTGCCGAACTACGATTAATATAACGATTTTGTAGATGCAGAATCTTCGTATTAACATGTTTAATTAATTTTTCTGAGAAGGATAGGTTATCGAAGTATTTGAGAACAAGCAAAAACATAGGCCTAAACGGTGATTTTTGTTATTTGTAAGATGGGATTTTTGCGACTCTTTTCATACCGACTATACCGGGAATCGATTCCGATACCGCGGTAATCGATAAGTTAACCGAGCATTTACTTTTACAGAAAACATGATGACGAGTCCCCATACTCTGAGTGACTCTGTAGTTCTAGTGAATGTCCGATAACATTGTGACTACAGTATTCTCAGTTACCATGACAACTAATCATACTGCAACTAAGACCCTTTCGGAATCTCGATATGGACTTTGTCTACGGCTTAGACTCCGTCAGTCACTTTGAAAACGTGTGCTTTTGGTACGAGAGGAGCCCAAGCCGGAGCCCAAGCCTAAGCCGCGGGCAATTTTTTTTCTGCAGCATACTCGGGCTATGGAGACAACAGTTAAGGGATAGGCTAATCTTCCCTATCCCTTAACTGTTGACTCCATAGCCTGCGTGTGCTGCAGAACAAAACATTGTAAGCCGCGGTTCTGAAAAGGGCATATGCTAATCGGAGTCTCCGTCATCAAAGAGGGCAGAAGGAGAGAGGCAATCTTGGAGAGAGGTTGACATGGAGAGAGAGCCGTAGCTCTTACAAATAGACCAATGGCCTGAGTTTGGGATAAGTTCCCAGTTATATGGGCGATAGCCTATAGCGATGTAATTTGTCGTAAGACACAGTATTTGGCGATAGCCAAAGTGAGAATTTCAGCGATAGCTGTATATGATTCAGCCGGGTGAATTGCCCCGAGTTTGATGAAAAAGACGCACCTCTAGAAGCCAGAATTAACTGGCTTCTTTTATGGACTTGATCTAGTCCTAGTGACCGAAAGTAAGGCAACCGGTAAGAGCATATCCATTCCGTGGGACACCCTCCTAACCACGACCCCAAGTCACATCAGCCATTGACGAGGTGCACGCTACCCAGTCGGTATCGTACAGCCCTTAGATGACGATAGTTAATAGTGGTGGTGGGAATTATCTTAAGTAACTGATTATTATAGAACGTAGATATTATTTAATATCTGAGTTAGTGAAAACACAATTGAGTTCCTAATCCAAAGTGTGATTCATACTATTTCTTTGTTTTGATGTACATAGTGTAAATAAATTTAAGTTTAATGGGTCGTATGAATAAAAACTAGTATTTTCTTTTACTTGAAAATTTCAAGTGTTTATTACCATCCATATGAATAAAAGGAAGAAAAAGCTTTTACTGGAAAGTAATTACTAAAATGCTAAAAGTATCTACTTTTACATGAAAAGTAAATCCTTTTCTTTTTAGCACTTACTTACTTCCGTATGAATAAAACGGAGAAAATACTACAAAATGCAAGTAAGTACTGGTCATTTTTCAAGGTAGCCCGAGAGCTACCTTTGACACAGAAGTAAAGACACGTCTGAAGAAATTACAGTGTTTGTGAATGTTCCTCACAGGATAAATGTTTATGTCCCAAGGAGAGACATCACTGAAATACTGAATAGACTCATGCACAGTGTTTCACGACAGAAACAATACACAAAAACTCACACGGCTTTTACACAAAATTGTTTATATTTATGATGAGGATAAAATAAAACCGTTTGGGTTTTGTTTCAATAAAGCAAGCTATTTTAGATATAACAAAGCATTTTTTCTTCTCAGAAATGTATGCCTTGATCATTAAGGATTTTTTTTCTTCATGAAATCAGAGGAAGTAATTTTTTTGAAACAAGTAAATGCATTTCAACAGAATGTTGTGCATATATTATTTGAACTTTTAAGTTTAAATTAAATAGCTAAATATGATGCTCGTATTCAGCTCTCATCTTCTCTATATAGCACTCTCCTGCTCCACCCTAACTTTTGGTAATTGTGCTTTGGTCAATTAAAAGACACTATGACGTTTTAGCAGCCTAACCGCAACGTTTTGCTTTGATTCTGGGGATCCAGATGAGTCACCTTCATCAAACTGTTGTCAGAATCAAAATCTCATGGCTGACTTGTAGATTTCTATGTTTCTGTTAATTCAAATGCTGCTTGGGTTGTGTGTGTGTGCGCGTACGTAGACGTGAATGGGAGTTGTAATACAAAGGGAACCTTTTGTTAAGAGCCATTCAGCCATGGCAGACAGCTAGATATCAGAAGTATTTACTCCAAAGCATTAAGTGAATACTTTGCAGTAAAAGAATAAGTTTATTCATACGGAATTTAGAAGATGCTAGTACTGAATGCTTCTACTTGGAAGTTGATGCTTTTACTTTTTGCTAGTACTTGTCAGTATTTACTATTCATACGACCCAATGTTCTTGATCACAAAACCGCTGGTCATATGTTCCTTTTTAGGGTGTTGTTGAGTAGCAAAGTGAGGACGCATTGCGCGTGAGCGTGCGGGGGACCCGGGGTTGTGACACTGATACTCACTCCCTATTACGTCATGTTGACATCTCCAGTGGGTATAAGTCATTAATATCATTCTCATTATTGTTTTGGTTGACTTATTCGTTATGTGGCTAAGGTGTATGGCACCCATGGAGGTCCGTCGTTGCCGCATTTGTTCATCATCTAATTAACAGAATGGTCGTTACTTTGGTAACCAGGCACGAGCGCGTTCGTAAAATGAAGTTATTATTTTGATAACCTTTTAGTGTAATTACAAAATTTCAACAGTTCCAAGAGTGGAAACAAAATACAGCAGAGCTGGTTGCAATTAAAAGGCTGACATCAGAGCAGGCGTCATTATCACCGTTGAAGTGAGCTAACGGGAATTGACAACGGAAGGCATTTTGGACGATCGGTATAATTTTGACTGAGATTTCACTGATCCTCACTCCTTTGCCTTTAGATATCGAACCAGTTACATTTGCTAAATTCTAGAATGGATATTATTCAAGTTTTAAGTCTGCTTCTGGGTCTCGGTTGTTGTAGTTTACTGGCAGATATCTGCCAGCAAAAGGTCTGCCGTGAAAACTGTCCTCCTGATTGGCGCAAAGACGGAGCGTCATGTTACTTCATAACGAAGAAGATGACTTGGCACAAAGCAGAGAGTTTTTGTACGCAGCATGGAGCGACGCTTGGCATCCCAAACTCACAATCCGAACAGGATATTATTTGGGAATTCTTCTTGCAAAAGATTGAGGATAACCCAACCCCAAATCTCTGGATTGGTTTCATCAACACGAAGGGATATTGGTATGATCGGATTAATGCAAGCGGCCCTTACGAGCACTGGGCGGAACAACAACCGGATTCCCCAAATGTTGAGCATTGTACAGCAATGTGGGCTGCACAAGACGGCAAATGGGATGATCAACCCTGCCTTCAGGAAAAATATGCAGTCTGTGAGCTCCTCGTCACCAACACCCCAGTATTCTGCCTGCACACCGGTGAAGACGGTCGCCTTATTTCTCAGTAAGGGCATCGCGTCGTGCAGGATTTAAGGCTTGCCAAATCACACCCTGACATTTGCTCCTTTAATCTTCTGGAGCAAGGTGGAGGGAAGGTGGTGTGCCAGCTCAATAACACAACTCGTCTTGATGCGGCTGCCAAAGGAGACATGTCGGAAGAGGAGAAATGTAACAAGCAACTCACATTTCATTGGACTGAGAAAAACACCATGACGAGTCCATTGACTCTGTGAGTGACTCTCTTTTTCTGTGGATGTTCGAGGACAATAATGACTGTATGTCTCGATGTATCATGACAAACACCTCGTACAAATATTAACAGCCAGAGTAACTCTTCTGTATTTACAATCGTTGTACTCATTGAGTAGGCTATACACACATCAGATACTTTTGTAAATAATCATATCAATATTTTAATAGGAGTTTAAGTTTAACATTTTTGACATAAGAACATTGGGAAAGACTGCATTAGAACAAAGTTTTTATTTTGCTGAACTACGATTAATATAACGATTTTGTAGATGCAGAATCTTCGTATTAACTTGTTTAATTATTTTTTCTGAGAAGGATAGGTTATCGAAGTATTTGAGAACAAGCAAAAACATAGGCCTGAACGGTGATTTTTTTTATTTGTAAGATGGGATTTTTGCGACTCTTTTCATACCGACTATACCGGGAATCGATTCCGATACCGCGGTAATCGATAAGTTAACCGAGCATTTACTTTTACAGAAAACATGATGACGAGTCCCCATACTCTGAGTGACTCTGTAGTTCTAGTGAATGTCCGATAACATTGTGACTACAGTATTCTCAGTTACCATGACAACTACAACGGCGCACCCAAGGGGGGGCTCGGGGGCTTGAGCCCCCCCCCCCAAGAGGGTTAAAAAAAAAAAAAAACCGGGGGAGGAAGAGGGAAGGAAAGAAAGAAAAAGAAAAAAATGGGGGAGGGGAGGAAGGGGAAGGAAAAAAGAGCGAGGGAGAAAAGTCGCAAATGTGTGTGTAGCTTTTGGTTTTTATTTCCGGTGGCAGTATTTTATTTTCTTCCTTTGCCATTCGCATTTTTTTCCCCTGCCAAATTACTCTTTTATACGGGAGATTCGATAACGCGAGGTGCGAGGTGCGAGGTGAAAGATTTTGAACACCATTTTATGACAACTCCCTTGTAATTGTTTAAACTTGCAACAATAACATATTAAGCATTTGAAACCAACGGGCTAATTTGTCCAGGATAGAATTAAAATATGTCTCACGTCGTTCTAGTCTTGGCCCAAGACGTCAGTGATCGATAATGGATAGTGTAATGCGCTCGGTTACAACTCGTTACAGCGCGCCCTCTTGTGGCTTGAATTACCCAGAGCTAGTCAAGTTGGGTAATTCAAGCCACAAGAGGGCGCGCTGTAACGAGTTGTAACCGAGCGCATTACACTATCCATTATCGATCACTGACGTCTTGGGCCAAGACTAACGTCGTTCCGGCATTCGATGGATTTTCCCCTGCCTGTAGTACTACACTTGAATTTGAGAAACGCCGGATAGTAATGTTTTTTTACCCGCGATGTTTTTAATGAATATGCATGGAACCAGATACCGACCAGATCAAAAATGAATACATGTATCATCACGCGTTGCTTCTTTTCCACATTTTTCATTTTAGTCGGCTATGTTCAGGGATTAAAAAGGTCTGCAATCCTACCCTTTCCAAATTACACATCACATTCATGCTCTGGTTAAACTTATAATTTCATTTTTTAACAGTAGGCCGATTCTGATATAAATTATTATTATGTGACACCACTTTCGCAAAACAAAGGTTTATCTGTAGGATTTGGGTTTGCCGCCCACTTATTAATGGAATTTGCCGCCCAGTGATTAAAAGTAGGTGGGATTTTTTTTAAATAAACTTAAAAAATTTATATGGATCAGAAGTGCTTAAAAAGTACGTTTTTTCTAATTGTATGCATAAAGAGGCTTGATTTTTCACCCCTAAAACGCCAAAAGCTCAGAGCTCCAGGGGGCAAAGCCCCCTGGACCCCCACCGGGGCTTTTCCCCTGGACCCCACCAGGGGCCGTAAGGCCGGCCCCTGGACCCCACCCAATACATTGGTTTGAGCCCCCCCAAAAAACATAATCCTCGGTGCGCCGTTGGTCTGAAATTTTCAAATAATTAGGCCAACCTTCGTGCATCTCCGACTAACGTAAGAGAACTCCCGTGAAAAGAGCTCCACAAAACGCAGCTTAGTCGTCTCTCAAGTCTAAGTTGACGTTACAAAAAAACTTAATCATTACTGGAATAACGGGAGAAAAACATCGATAGGTCAGGAAAGGGGACAAAATAATTATAATAATGAAGCGGCTGAACCTCGGTGTGTGGCGTGCAGTGTTTGCTCTCATTACATTGAGTGTAACTGGTGAGTGAGGTTTATGCAATGAGTCGCAATATTGACTAGATATTTCTATCCATCTTGTGTCTAGTGCAAATTTACTTTAATGTTTTGACTGTTTGTTGTTCCTTTTGACAAGCTTTCCTTGTTATCTTTGTTTGGGCTTGATGTGCGAATTGTACATGAAATTGGTCCATGTCATTTCTGCGGTATACCCTTTGAAAAAATTTCAGATAACATTGACAATTTCAAGAAAGAAAAAGTGTATTGCTGTAGTATTTAAACGAAGTATCAAACCTGTTAATTCCATCCATTTATGATTTCTCTCGCACAGATGCGATCGATTCCGGGTGTGGTGGGCTGAGACAACTGACTGCATTAACCGGCACCCTGTCAACAATGAACTACGGTAACGCCTCAAACCCGCTGTACGAAAACAGCGCGTTGTGTTCATGGCACATCCAAACTCCAACGGACTGGGTGAGACACCGAGCCGAATGGTCCGATTTCACATAAGCACAGGGGGGGGGGGGATTTCTTGAGAAAAAGTTATCAATCTGATTGTTTCTTTATTACCCAGCTCTGAATATAAGTGGTAACAATTAAAACTCTATATGAATCTTTGGAAAATGATATCCCAGTAGATGTGGTTTTTTTTTTTTTTTTTTTTTTTTTTTTTTTTTAAACAAACTTTAAAAAACACAATTTGATCACTCCTAGCTCTGTACATAATACTGATAGCGTCAATAATAAGAATAAGGTAAACTGTACTTCCGACTCCAAAGCTGGCGTACATTTGTGTGTAATTTTACCGCACAAAAATCACTCATTTCCATCATTCAAAGACCGGGACTTCGTTCAAGAGAAACTTGTAATTATTCTGCCGTATACCCGAATCTTTACACAGTACACAAAAAGGAACCACAAAGTCCAATATTATTGTTTTATAAATCCTCAACAAATTTTCTGCAGGACATCACACAAAAAGGAACCACTAAGTCCAATATTATTGTTTTATAAATCCTAAATAAATGTTATGCAGGACACAAACAAAAAGGCACTAAGTCAAATATTATTGTTTTATAAATCCTCAATACATTTTCTGCAGGACATGACATTGTTGGCAAACATTACTCTTTAGTCAAAATCTTCACTGGGTGACAAAATGATAGCAAAAGTCATGATTGTTTCACAGATAATTAGCTGAAAAAAATATTCAAAAGTTTAGTTTTCATTTTCCAATATTTGTAGAAATGTTCCGTTCATGTTCAATGGTATTAAGGGCTGTAATTTTTTGCATAGGACCACAATCGTGTACATCTATTTAACTATTAATAAGTGAATCAAAGAATGACGACGATTTCTTATTAAACGGCCGTTTAATACCGGCAGGTTCGTGACTGTGCGATAAAGGACTGAGCCGAAGGCGAGGTCCTTTATCGAACGACCAAATGCAAGCTCTTTTATTCCCCTTCATAAACGAAATTTGTGTAAAAAATATTAATAATTTTTGAAAAACTATGAAAAAATCTATAATTTTTCAACTCTTGTCACGTACCTGGCAGGCTCCGCTTTGGGAAGTGGGTAAAATTGCATGCAACGCTCAACGGTTGTGCGTGAATTTTTAATTTCACATTTTAGTAATGGTATGTATTACTGGTTGTTGCGTAGCGTAAACTAGCGCCCTCCTATATAAGCTTACACGCCACATGTATGAAAAAAAATGTTAACTTTAACTCTACTACTACTAGCTTATAATGTTGATTTTTACAAATATTTTTAAAGTGCGTAAAAGTGTTTGAGTGACCGTATATCCGCAGTGCCTTCAAAGATAAGAAATAAAAGAGTTACACTGACTTCTAATATAAATTTTTTTGTACAGTGTTTGTCACGATACATCGAGACATACAGTCATTATTATCCTCGAACATCCACTGAAAAAGAGAGTCACTCAGAGTCTAGAGACTCGTCATGGTGTTTTTCTCAGTCCAATGAAATGTGATTTGCTCGTGAAATTCTCCTCTTCCTTCATGTCTCCTTCGGCAGCCGCATCATGACGAGTTGTGCTTGAGCTGGCACACCACCTTCCCTGATTTGGCAAGCCTTAATTCCCGCACGACGCGATGCCCTTACTGAGAAATAAGGCGACCGTCTTTACCGGTGTTCAGGCAGAATACTGGGGTGTTGGTGACGGGGAGCTCGCAGACTGCGTAGTTTTCCTCATGGCAAGGTTGATCATCCCATTTGCCGTCTTGTGCAGCCCACATTGCTGTACAGTACCCATCAAATGCGTAATCTGGTTGATTTTCCACCCAGTTTTCGTAAGGGTCGCTCACATCATTCAAGCCAATCCAGAGATCCGGAGTAGAGGTATTCTCGATCTTTTGCAGAAAGAATTCCCAAATAATATCCTGTTCGGAATGTGAGTTTGGGATGCCAAGCGTCGCTCCATACTCCGTACAAAAACTCTCTGCTTTGTGCCAAGTCATCTTCTCCGTTATGAAGTAACAAGACGCTCCGTCTTTGCGCCAATCAGGAGGACAGTTTTCACGCTGGCAGATATTTTGATGGCAGATATCTGCCAGTAAACTACCACAACCGAGACCCAGAAGCAGACTTAAAACTTGAATAATATCCATTCTGCAATTCAGCAAATGTAACTGGTTCGATATATAAAGGCAAAGGAGGGAGGATCAGTGAAGTCTCAGTCAAAATTATACCGATAGTCAAAAATGCCTTCCGTTCAACTCCTTTGGCTCAACACAACGATACCAATGACGCCAGTCTCTTAAATTGAAATCGCTTTCGCTTTATTTTTATTTTTTTTTACACTAGAAACCTTTGAAATACTGTCACCAAAGTAATAACTTCATCAAGAACGCGATCACGTTTCTATTGTACCAGCAATTGTTACCAAGGTAACGGCCTTTCTGTTAAATACAATATTAACAAAAGCGGCAACGACGGACCTCCATACAGCTTACCAAGATAACGAATAAGTCGACTGAATCAATAATAACAAAAATATAATAATAAATTAATGACTAGAGATGTTGACATGACGTATTCATTTGCCAAGATGATTTAACGAAACTAACAGAGTTGACTTATCATTTAATTGTTTTTTGTGAGATAATTGTTACGTTTCTTGTGGCGCCATGGCACATCTGAAACTCCATAAGAAACGAAGCGGAACTAATAAAAAAAAAAAAAAATATTGGATGAGTTCCGGTCAATGACTCTGAGGTATGGTCAAAGATTAGTTTTTGTCAACGTAATGCTTATTTACGGAAGCGTATAAAGGGCATGGTAAAACCCAAAAAACTATTCCGCCCGGGCGGATTACTATTCCATTTAAATTTACTTTAATGTTTTGACTGTTTGTTGTTCCTTTTGACAAGCTTTCCTTGTTATCTTTGTTTGGGCTTGATGTGCGAATTGTACATGAAATTTGCATAGCCATGAAATTGGTCCATGTCATTTCTGCGGTACCCTTTGAAAAAATTTCAGATAACATTGACAATTTCAAGAAAGAAAAAGTGTATTGCTGTAGTATTTAAACGAAGTATCAAACCTGTTAATTCCATCCATTTATGATTTCTCTCGCACAGATGCGATCGATTCCGGGTGTGGTGGGCTGAGACAACTGACTGCATTAACCGGCACCCTGTCAACAATGAACTACGGTAACGCCTCAAACCCGCTGTACGAAAACAGCGCGTTGTGTTCATGGCACATCCAAACTCCAACGGACTGGGTGAGACACCGAGCCGAATGGTCCGATTTCACATAAGCACAGGCGGGGGGGGGGGGGGGGGGGGGGATTTCTTGAGAAAAAGTTATCAATCTGATTGTTTCTTTATTACCCAGCTCTGAATATAAGTGGTAACAATTAAAACTCTATATGAATCTTTGGAAAATGATATCCCAGTAGATGTGGGGGGTTTGGGTTTTTTTGTTTTTTTTGTAAAAAAACTTTAAAAAACACAATTTGATCACTCCTAGCTCTGTACATAATACTGATAGCGTCAATAATAAGAATAAGGTAAACTGTACTTCCGACTCCAAAGCTGGCGTACATTTGTGTGTAATTTTATCGCACAAAAATCACTCATTTCCATCATTCAAAGACCGGGACTTCGTTCAAGAGAAACTTGTAATTATTCTGCCGTATACCCGAATCTTTACACAGTACACAAAAAGGAACCACAAAGTCCAATATTATTGTTTTATAAATCCTCAACAAATTTTCTGCAGGACATCACACAAAAAGGAACCACTAAGTCCAATATTATTGTTTTATAAATCCTAAATAAATGTTATGCAGGACACAAACAAAAAGGCACTAAGTCAAATATTATTGTTTTATAAATCCTCAATACATTTTCTGCAGGACATGACATTGTTGGCAAACATTACTCTTTAGTCAAAATGTTCACTGGGTGACAAAATGATAGCAAAAGTCATGATTGTTTCACAGATAATTACTCTGACGTTCGAATATATGGACATAAAGTCAAGTTTCCGATGTATGGCAGATTATGTAGTGGTGCACGGACCGTGGGCAGACTACGTCAACGGACCTCCGCCGAGCCTGCTGTGCGGTTCAACTCTCCCCGACCCAATCGAAGCGGATAATATACAAATATTGACTGCTTCGAGTGCATTGTTAAAACTACGACTCCCGAGGTGATCCCCGGAGCGTGCTATTTTCCCGAGGCGCAGCCGAGGGAAAATAGAACGCTCCGGGGATCACCGAGGGAGTCGTGGTTTTAACCATAGCACGAGTAAAAGCAGTCAATATTTGTTTTATTTCAGATACACAGATGCACAACTGATTGGGCACGAGGTGGGTAAAAAAGACGTCTAGGTACTGCACGCCGTGTGATAGTCGTCGGACTATCACACGGCAAACGATGCACTATCACACGGCCGCCGTTTCTAGTAAAACTAAGACATATCATGTGACGCGCTCTAAACCAATGAAAAGGCAGAATATTTGTTAGGGGTGTTAAAGACGAACTATTCGTCACGTTCGTCTCTAATGCAAATTTGGCGTTCAGTGGGTTCCTTGCGACCTACGAGATGAATATGTGAGTATAACACAACAGTGTCATTTAAAATAGAAATTCACTCTAAAATTTCCTGGGTCAATATTAGATGATCCGGGTCACAGGGGACCCTTACCCACTTTCGTGTCAGGCTGGACCGGAAAGTGGTTACAAAATAGGATTAGGCCTAATACCCAGATTCCTTTACGTCGTCATTTCGATCCTAACACGATCCACAGTCGTGTAAGGTAAACAAAATTGTTCTACAAAATGGCGGGCCGTGTTACTGTTAGTTCACAAAGTTAAAGGAAACCACACAATTTCGAGGGATATTTTTGTGAATAATTTTATTCTACGTTTAAAACATCTGTCCAACCGATCTTTTCATAATAAACCGGTTTTTATAGCCCAAAGCGCCCCAATCCGAATACAATGTGCCCCCGACATCTCAGCTGACAACAACATATTTTTTACTGACTGGCACCCCAAACAAAGATATTGACAAAAGGGAGACCGCCAACATAATAAGGCTATAGATAGCTCAGTTGGTAGAGCGCTGGCACGTTTACTTTTCCGGAGGTCGTTGGTTCAAATCCCGCTCTAGTAAACTTACAAACTGTTTTAGCAAACAGTTTACTTAAAGAGTGTATGCTTAAATCTGTTGAGTTTGTGTTTATTTTATTTTTGTGTTTGACTTCCAGCGCCAACTCCTCCAAAACTAGCCACGTCAGGTTGCGACAGTTTGAAATACCGCACGGGGCCTTCGGGCATCATCACCAGCCAGGGGTTTGACGGGAAATCACCGTATCGGGGCGACGCAGATTGCGAATGGGTCATAACTGTGACTGCTGAAATGGTAAGGCCTTCACTAAAACGTCGCACTTTTGCCTCATCGAACTCAAATAATTATAAAATATTGAATTAAGTTCGACAAAAAAGAGCGACGTTTAGCGCAAACTTTTGATTTAAGTTCGACACTGGCGTGTAGCACGGCAAGCTCTGCCGTGCTACAAGGTAGTTGTGACAAACGTCGCGCTCTTGCCATGTGTATGGTAATAGGGAGGCTGGACGTTTATAAAAAAAAAAAAGTGTGTCAAAGGGAATGGGTATAATGAATTAATTTATAGGGAGTGGGTGGTGGATAGAAAACGATAAATAGAAAAGGGAGGTTTAAGAGTGGAATTGGTGACAATTTAAGAAGCCTTTTGGGTCTTGCGATAATAAGCAGGTGGAAAACACGTCAATCTTGGATTCGGGTTAATTTTAATAAACGTAGTGTTAGGAGATCGAGGCTTTTGCTCACCCATCCTGTTTTTTTATTTATTTTTAAATTTGGATTTGATTTATTTGGTAAAATAAACGAATATACAGAGAACAGCAAGAACAGAAATTCATTTGCCGAAGATAACACGACACAAATTAAAGATTTGTTTCCATTGAGGTCCTCAACTGGCATGATGGTTCAATTAGGCCTAGGCTTTACAATAAAAACGAGACCTGCCTCATGGTCCCAAAATACAGAACATTTTTAAACACAAGTGAATTTTCTATAGACCATAATACCTTTATTTACACCAAAAAGTGACCTTATACATTCTAATGCATTTCCTGACAGGCAAGATACTACACTGGCATGAGAAAATTTTCTTTTTGTGTCATAATTGTTAACGTAAATTCAAGAGTTCAGGCTCTGTGGCTCTTTTGTAAACATGAACTCAACTGCAGATATGACGCACTTATTGTACACGATGGTCCCAACTCATCGGCTCCCGTGCTTGGCAACTACTGCGGGAACCAGGGACCGTCTCCAGTGACGTCATCACAAAATGAGATGACATTGATGTTTAAGAGTGACAGTTCTGTTGAAAGATCTGGGTTTTCCGTGTCTTACATCGAACATGACCCTGCGTGTTATATGTATACCTTAATCATGTTTTACTTTTTACTTTGTCAAATTCCTAAAGGTAGGGTCATAGATTGTTTTTTGTCAACGTAATAATGATATACAGGCACCATTATAAAGAAAGATTCAATAAAAGTCACATGTAAAAGTTTCAGCTTAATACAGAGTCAGTTAATAAGAAAACACAACAAAGCTTAGTGTATTTTCACAAGAACGTCGAATCATCCATGTTTAGCGAGGTGACTGCGGGTACCATCCGCATCTCTGGCTGTACCATTCCCGAATGGACACCAACCCTCAGAAATCTGAGGAACGAGTCATGCTCGTTTCTCAGATTTAAAATGTTTTTGAGCGAAACATTTTACAAACCATGTACTTCAAATTGACGCTCAAAATAGCTAATAGCCTACTATCAACAGCTGCAGTGCTCTCACCAAACAAGTTTTTATGGACATTAATTCTTTGAGTATTTACCAATCTATGACCCTACCCTTAATCTGTGATTCAATGTAAGAAATACAAACAATAGTTCTCAGCTAATTTTGCTGAAAGTTTCCCAATAGCATGCATCCCCAACAATTTTCTCCAAAGCGAAAGCAATGCGTCTTATTTTTATGACATTAACATCATTCTCCATCAACCTGAGAAAGTTGTTCACTTCATAAAATATTTAACTTCACAACTTTACACTGCGTGTCAGCAAAAACAGTTTTCAAAGCGAAATAGAAAACATCCAAATACGTCGACCTGAACATTTGTTTTTAGCTATACCAACACTTAAGTGCAAATTTAATGTTTAATGTTGTCATTTCTTTTCACAGTCAGCTGTCCGGATGCAACGTTCCAATGCGAAGCAAGCGTAACTTGTCTGAAGTCGGAGCGCCTTGTGTGACGGGCGTAAAGACTGCCGTGATGGAAGTGACGAGTCAGGATCCAGGTAGTAAAAACAAATGTATACATCTTCGAAAAATAATACTTTAAGATTAAGACATTCAGACAGGTTAGATTCCAACTTTCAATTTCCAGAATCGTCAGAATTACAGTTTCCAGTTTGTAAACTTTATATTGATATCTGATTTTACAGTGAA
Source organism: Leptasterias polaris (assembly GCA_037783415.1). Taxonomy (NCBI): domain Eukaryota; kingdom Metazoa; phylum Echinodermata; class Asteroidea; order Forcipulatida; family Asteriidae; genus Leptasterias; species Leptasterias polaris. The sequence continues at coordinate 4,045,841 of JAZGTN010000005.1, read as the reverse complement.
TCACCCGTCGTGTGGTTTACCTGTTGTCGATTCGGACTTCGGCTCTATTAATATAGTTGGTGGTGGACCAGCAACACCAGGCGCCTGGCCTTGGCAGGTATTTTTTTTAAATCAATTTATTATAATCGTCTAACTTCCACAAAATAGAATTGACGTATACTGAAACAATTAATAGAGCTACTTTTGAACGTAAACGGCAAAAAGTGCGATCTCTGCTGAAAATCATTTACATTTTTTTCAATCAATGGGGGGTAAGGAAATTGAGATTACATTAGAGTTAACGGATATTAGTTGTATTAAACATAACAATCATTCTATGCACTTTTCAAAAAGATTCGCAAGAAGCCACGTGCCGTGACGTCATCACTCGTGTTACGTCATTTTGTGGGAATTCCGTTTTGTATAATTATAGTCTCTTTGCTAAAATACTTTACACTAAAAAAACTGGGGTGTTAAAAATGACACCATGGGTGTTGTAATTTTCAGACACCAGAGAGAGAATTTAAAAAAACACACATAAAGTGTAACTGTGTTTGTCAAAATTAGTGTTTTAACGCCCTTTGGTGTAAAATTTGATTATTTTTTTAAAAGTATCTTTATGTGACATCATCAATGGTATCAATATCAAAACACCCCATCAATTTTTGCAGTGTATAAACATTATGCAACATCACCATCTTTAAATAATTGTAAACGATGAAAAAATGTGATCTACAAAACGTTACCAGACTATTTTTACCGTCCAGTCTCGCATTTCGTTGATTTAAAGGGGGATATCTCGATAATAATCGTGAGAGAATATCTTTCTTTTGTTTCATTTTTTTTGCTTTTTTACGTCCATTAATTTATTCTGCCATTTACCCCCAACCAGGTACAGGTTCGTAAGTTATCATACGGTAGGGTATGCGAGGCGACACTTATCAATACGATGTGGGCCGTCAGTGCAGCTCACTGCTTTGCTCCGTAAGTTATACATCAGGCCATCTTCCAGTCTTCATAAATTTGGAATCAATTTCCTTGATTGTATTTGTTTCATGTTCAATCAATTTAAACCAATTTGTATTTTTTCCCTGTTGAAACCGTCGCGTTACCGAATTGTTTTGACAGCAACCGCTGTTGACCGAATTGTTTGACCACTCATAAAACTAGTTAGTGGCCTGACGTTTCGACCCTATAGCGAAGTCTTTCTCGAGGGCGAAATGACAACACAGCACAGATAAACATGTGTACAAGTGTAACAAGAGCAGTCAAATAAATTAACAGAAAAACATACAACCGAAAAAATATTTGCAACACCTTTTCAGCTCACCCTAACCAAAAGTTATACAGCTTACAAAATTAGTTTGAAGAGACTTCCAATTTATTTATTATGTCAATAATTTCATAATAGTAACTCGCCTTTTGACATTAATAATAGTTGCTTGAGTGAGTTTTGTCTCATACCCTTCTGGTGTCACATTTAAAGGTCTTGAATCCAAAAGAACATTATTTTATCATGGATGCGGGATTACTTTTCTCGTGAGCAGGGAACCACTGCCGACATCCTACCGTCTGATCCTCGGTCGATACGCTTTGGACATACCCGAGCCTTCTGAGGAGCAAGCCATCGATATTCGGACAATCATCCTCCATCCCCAGTACGACCAATACACATACGATAACGATATCGCCTTATTACGACTGGACAAGAAGGCTACCATCACAGACCACGTGGTGCCTGTTTGTCTTCCCGGGAAAACTCGGCGATTCTCGGACGGGAAGATGTGCGAGGTGACGGGATGGGGCCTCACTGAGGGTACGGTATCAAGCCGAGATAATTGGCCCTTCCCATGAACATTCGCTCATATTATTATTATACAGACACTATTGGTTTGGCAATAATAGAGTTTGCACTAGGCAGCAGAGGCACTTAACGCGTATTCGTCACGCCACCATCAACCATTATAAAAAGGCATGATGGTCCTTCATTTTTCTAACATCTATGGTGTTATCTATGGTGGCCCTGAAGGGACATCGCACATCGCAAATATCTTTGCAAATATTTGTGATGTCGCAAATATCTTTGCAAATATCTTTGCAAATATTTGCGATGTCGCAAATATCTTTGCAAATATCTTTGCAAATATTTGCGATGACGCAAATATCTTTGCAAATATCTTTGCAGATATTTGCGATGTCGCAAATATTTGCAAAGATATTTGCGACATCACAAATATTTGCAAAGATATTTGCGACATCACAAATATTTGCAAAGATATTTGTGACATCACTAATATTTGCAAAGATATTTGCAAAGATATTTGCGACATCGCAAATATTTGCAAAGATATTTGCAAAGATATTTGCGACATCGCAAATATTTGCAAAGATATTTGCAAAGATATTTGCGACATCGCAAATATTTGCAAAGATATTTGCGATGTGCGTGTCCCTTCAGGGCCACCATAGTTATCTGTTAGTACGCACTCGAAAAAAATAACTGTTTTTAATTTTTCTAGATGATACAACATCTTTATGTTGAAAATCTTCGTATCGATCTAAGGGAATCAATCTTTTCCACTAGCTAGCCTTTTTAATAATTTAAAAAACTATTTCTCTTAGTCTTACAATTTATCTGCAATATAGGCCTACTGTAGGCAAATTGTATGGAACTTCACTCCACCTGCATCTCTCCCCAACCCACCCCTCTTTAATAATTAAATTTTCACACCACCGCAGATACCGGATTTGACGATCTTTTAAAACAAGCAGCAGTACCAGTGATTAGCAGTAAAGTCTGTAACGATGTGTACAATGGTGATATTACACCTAGAATGATTTGCGCAGGTTACCTGCGAAGGTGGTGTCGACTCCTGCCAGGTAGGTGATTTGACCTTTGAGGGCGCTCTGAACACAGTTACGACTTGGTCGAGGCCGCTCTGTGTGGTCAAGGCGTGAGCGCTTGTGGGCAGTGGCTGTGGGCCTACACAGTGAACACTCCTGAGTCAGAATTGACCTGGATGCGGGTCCCGAGGGGCCTGACCCTTTCTGGGTCAGTGTGACCCGGAACCTATGTTGAAGTGACCCAGAAATGGGTCAATTGACACTGAATCTGGGTCAAGATCCCATTTTTGACAAAGTTTCCCGGGTCAGCCTGACCCTTTATGGGTCAGGTCCCTGGTACCCGGAATCTGGGTCAATTCTGATCCGGGAGTATTGAGAGTGCTGCACCTATCCTGCCTGCAGCTAGATTACCACAGCATTTTGTTGATGCTTAGGAGACCTATACACACCCTAAGCAACAGCAGCTGCAACCGACAATGCGGAAACGCCAATCTTGTTGTAATTTACGAATAAACGGCATGTGTGATGGCGGGCTTGTGGTGTTCAATTTGTTACATTGTGCATTTTTAAACCACAAACTGAAACAATTTTCTTTGTTTATTCTCTTATTTAATTTTGAAGGGAGACAGTGGCGGGCCTCTTAATTGCCAGGGAGGTGACAACCGATGGTACCTCGCAGGGATAACCAGCTGGGGCAACGGTTGCGCCGAAGCCAATGCGCCCGGTGTTTATACTCGCGTCACGGAGTTTGATGCCTGGATTAAAAACACTATTTTATCTAATTTATAGAATTACAATCTTTCATTAATTTTAACTCAATCTGGCTCTTGACGTCAATTTGCACTACCAATCATTGTGTGACTGTTCATCAGTAAATTAACTTGTATTAAATTCCAAGGATTATTTCTCCAATTATTTTTAGTAATTAAATAAAAAACTTAATAAATAAATTGTCGACACAGTCATATCGAGGACTTGTTTGTCTTCATTCTGTTTGGACTTCATTCTGTTTGGACTTTCAGTGTTTGGGCTTTCTCTTTAATTTGTACATATAATCGAAGCATGTGACTTAGTCGATAGTCGTCCTATAGACTTACGAAGATCGATCCCTTTTTCCTTAGCAGTTAGTCCTACGTGTCACTGGCAGCAGTTCGCGCACTCATGGTGTCACTAAAAAGGTCACTGTTTAAGTTTTGTTTTGTGTTGTCTGGGTTTTTTAATTTTAATTTAATTTTTTTAAATTTAGTTATTCATGTTTACGTATTTTATATTTTATTTTATTTATTGTTTATTTTTTATATGATTTATTATTATTATTATTTTATTTTTTGGGGGGTGTTTTTGTTCTTGTTTGTTGTTTTTTGCTGTTGCCGTTTTTGGTTCGTTTGAAATTTTGTTTATTTCTTATTTGTTTTATTTTTTTGGGGGGAGGTGTGAGAATTCCATGGTATCATTGATTTCATCACCGATTAATCAACCGTTGACAGTAAATAGCGCCCTCAACTTTTAAACTAACAAGCCGACCATCATCATCATGGCCGACAACGATCTCGAAGAAATCCGCGCAAGACGACTTGCAGAGTTACAACAGCAACAATATGGGGTAGGCCTCAACATTCTTTTGAAATTATGTAATTGTATAGTTATCGTATCTTATTTGTTTTTCTCAAAAATTTGACCTAAACCTAAACAAAAAGTGATGGTGTTTTGGGGGTATTATGGGTCTCAATTGTCCGGAAACTAGGCAAGACGTGTGTCATTGATGGGCTTTATTTTGTACTTGGTTGTATTTATTTTGTAGCATCCTTTCTCTATGGTAATAGCAAGGTGTTCCTGTACGGTAACAATAACATTTCAATTTGCATAGTCACTCGTCATGTTGTTGGCAATGTTTTGAGTATTGCAATTTTTCCCGTGCACAACCAGTTCATCACTCAACCGGTGGTGAATCGGTTCTTCGCTCATCAATTGGTGATTAATTCCCTGACGTTGACGTCATTCAAATAAAGCTTCATCACTCACAGTCACAGAAACCCTACTGTCTTTGACCCGGAAGTCGCCACCCGGAAGAAAGAGTGCTGCACGAACGAGTGAGACTGCACCCTCTATCGTGGTTGCTATGCACCTACCAATAGACTGTGCAAGTCTCGCACGCATTCGAACTTCCGGGATCATAGTGGTCCCAACCATATGGAGTTTTACGTGGGCGAGATTTTGTTTCGTCAATTATTTTAGTTTAACGTACTTTTGACCTAGAAAATTATACATGTTGTTGGGAATGTAATACTAAGTGATAACAAAATATGAAAGTAAAACCAATTCAACAATATAACGAAGAAAACCCGAGAATTAAACTTGACCTCAGCTTCCGGTTATTGCAAAAAATTAAGAATTTTGTGCTCGCCTCCGATCACAAAACTTATGTAAAAGCTTGTTTTGGGTGCGGTATTATAATCGCCAGATGCTGTAATTGCAAAGCGAACCCTTTTCATTGCAGTCTATGGTGTTGAGGCGTCGGCATTCCTCTTTAAACTGCGATACGAGTCAATTTAAAACCCGTTTGACCATCACGAATCTGCGTAAGGGGTTTCTAAAAAGTTAACATCAAAAAAGCATCCTTGTCCCAGAGTTTTAATTTGTTTTTAATAATAATTAACACACTTTGGCGTATTTTTTTAAAAAGCTAAAACTAATTTCATAAAATTTTAATAATTTATTTTTGTTGTTCAGATTTTGTCATGAGATATAATTTAAAACAAAGATTTGATTTCAGAAATAAAAATGTTCTTCGTTTGACGTGTTTTCTCGTTCGGATACGCGCGAGACTTGCACAGTCTATTAAGTATGCACATTTATATTAGTCTTCACAAGCAAGTCGGTTTAGGATGTCACAACAGAGGCATAAACTTTCAATTTATTTTCACAAATAATGTCATCAAAGAATAAAAAAAAAAAAAATCTGAACCCAGCAGGCAGAGAATTCAGGACAAAAAGGAATATATCCTCAAGATAAAAATATGAAAAAAAAGTTGGTATAAATTTGTTTGCAATGGTACAGGACCTTTATACCCTTGTATGCAACGGAGGAGTCCAACCTGAGCTTGGGGTCAGTGTAAATTAACCATTGCATTGTGCATGGTTTAAAACCTTCCCAGTATTTTACTCATTTGCATAAAAATTATGAATACCCCGGTAAATAGCTATGAAACTTTATTATCAAGGAATTCCAGGAATTATCAAGGAATTCCAGGAATTATCAAGGAATTCCAGGAATTATCAAGGAATTCAAGGAATTATCAAGGAATTCAAATTTAGTTGGAACTTGTGACTTGTCAGTGACCAGTGGCATATCCAGGTGGGAAGGCAGGGGCCTGAGCCCCCACCCCCCTCCAAATCGCACCACTGAGAATGGGGGATAGTCCAGGCATCGAATTGAAAAATGTTTAGGGCAAGGCCACTTTGGACTTTGAGTACACCAAATTCTGAAGGGTACCAATGCCAGTAGAATTAGAAAGGGCACCAAGGCAAAAAATGCAAAAATAGAAAAGGCATGAAGGCCATTACCCTCTTGCTGTCTGACCATTCAATACCATTCACTGTGGTTTTGAATGATAGATAAGCGATGCCATTCTGCAATATGATACCATGAGGGAATGCATATGTACATAGTACACAGTTAGTTCTGTGCACAGTTGTGCCACCATACACAACCTTGGCAGTTGAATGGTTTCAAATGGTTGGTCAACTCACTTGAAAATGTTGCCAAAAGTAGGAGGGTTAAGTTATGAATTGTAAATCAAAATAAAACCATAATGCATGCCCTTTTTTTAGTAAAATTGATTAAAACTATATACTATATTTATTGAACAAGTTTAGTTACCCTTAATTATTTTTTTTAAATTAACAAACATCAATTTTAAAATTGGCCAGAGGTTTCCCTATGGCCATGGGTGGTAAACCCGATGAAACAATTTGCATGAATAAGATATTGATAAATCATCTTATTCATAAACAAACCGTAAAAGTATAATTTTACCTCCTTGCTATAAGCTAGCACATGTCAACACACTTTCTAGATTTGATAGAGCAGAATACCCACTCCTAATGGTCACAAAACCAGCTCATAAAACCTCAAAGACACCAGTTTGTCTTTTGAGTGAAGCAAGAGTATTACAAACTAAAACAATATACATAACAATTTGCAGAGGATTAAAATAAGACATAATTTGATCTCAATAGCAGTCTTGTATTATTTAAATGGAACAATCGTGGCGTGTCGTGGCCGAGCATTCTAGATCACCGGACCCAAGCTCTGGTGTTGTCAGCAGCAGAGCTTGGGTTCGATTCCCGGTCATGACACCTGTGCCCTTGACCAAGGCACTTTAAAAACATAATAACTTCGTAATAACTTGGGAAGGTAGTGCATTCTGCCCTACCAGTCAGGCTCCTACTCCCCTCCTAGTGAATGATACCCATGCCTACATCCTTACAGACTGTGAAGTGGGTAACCCTGTTTCATCCCCAGGAGTACCGTAGGTGGCAATGTGCCCCTGGTGGCAGTTGATTTGGGTCGATAGCCCAAATCAGTTCAGGGGTCGAAATTAACTACATTTTCAAGGTAGCCCACAGGGCTAGTAACCCTGAATTTTTACTAGCCCTGAATAAATTTGAGTAGCCCTGGCTGGTTTTTTGTTTCCTTCTGTATTGCATTGATTTAATTTGCTTTCATGGCATGTGAGTGGGTCACGGTAAAAAACGCGGAAAAATTTAGCAAGCGAAATCCATGTCCGGATTTTGGGCCAGCGCTACAGTCTGAATATCAGGCTTTTTACTGCAGCGTGGACGAAACATTAACAAAAACAATATAGGCCACAATTCTTACTTGGTAACAATGTGTTCTTCGTCCTCATTTTCAATGTTTTTGTGACATTCCTTAGAAATGTTCCACAAGCGCGATGCGTACATCACACACGTGAAAGATCGTGTGCACTTAGTCTTGGCTCAGGGTGTTGGCTTTTTTAATACAGCTTTTAGTAAAGCGCCCTCTCTTGGTGGAACGGGATGACGACATGGGTATAAAGTGTAATGGAACATCGCGCTTAACGACAAATGAACAACAACGGCTTTAATCAAAGACTAACGCGGAGCATTTTACCGGGTCTAGCCCCCCGACTCACGTGTTGAGATCAAATGGGAAAATAAAAAACGAGGATTTCTGCGTAAACGAGGAGGTCTCACATGCTATTATAATTATGTTTGTTAAGATGTGAATTTGCTTTATTTTTCCACTAGCCCGCCGGGCTACTAAAAGTGGGGGAAACGGTAGCCCGGCTTTCAATCTGGTAGTCCCGGGCTAGCGGGCTACCGGCAATTTCGACCCCTGCAGTTAAAGGCACTGAACATGTTTGGTAATTATCAAAGACCAGTATTGTCACTCGGTGTATCCCAACATATGCATAAAATAACAAACCTGTGAAAATTTGGGCTGAATCGGTCATCAAAGTTGCAAAAAAATAAAGAAAGAAAAGCACCCTTGTTGCACAATTTTGTGTGCTTTCAGATGCTAATAAAAGGCTTCATGCATGAAGTATTTTATTATTTTAGTGAGAAGTTACCTCTTTCTCAAAACCTACGTTTAGTTACTTCAGAGGGAGCCTTTTCTCACAATGTTTTATACTATCAACAGCTCTCCGTTGCTCGTTACCAAGTAAATTTTTATGCTAATATATTTTGAGTAATTACCAAACGTGTACAGTGCCTTTAAGTGTAACCCTCACCTTGAAATGGCAGTCCGTGGCTTTGTTAATGAAAGGCGATCTCTCATAACATACCTCACTTTGTAATACAATTTTTTAACTTAATAAAAGTAGATGTTCACAATGTCGACTTCCAATCTGATAAATACCTTTCAATTCTGTTAAGAGCATCGAAGTACATACCATGAGACAAATGATTGAAGTAATTAGTGATTGTCTAACTCAAAACAGTTTAATGCATATATACCTCTTTATTTATTCTTGTAAAAATTATTCTGATCTGGTCATGCCAGTGAAAACTTTGAGCTACAAGTCCTGTGGTCTTGTGGATTTTCCCACAAAATTTGAGCCCTGACCATAATACAAAGTTTTAGAATTAAGGTACACTTTTTTTATTTTCCCAATGAATAACGTAGTTTATTGCATGTACTGGAAAGTTAAAGGTCAGTCTGCTGTAAACAAGTTGAAAGTGTGGTAATTTGTCCTTGATATAGGAGGAAAATTTAACTTTGTACTTCAAGAACATTTTAAGGGACAACACACTAAGTTAATAGTCGGCAGGCCTTATGCCTGTAGGGGTGTCATGGCCGAGTGGTTAAGAGCATCGGATTCAAATTCTGGTGGTTTAGTCATCAGGGTGTGGGTTCGAGTCCCGGTCATGACGCTTGTGTCCTTGAGCAAGACACTTTGCTGTAATTGCTTCTCTTCACCCAGGGATATAAATGGGTACCTGCAAGGGTAGAGGTTGATATTGTGTTTGAAAAAGCCTTCGGAGCGCCATCACGGCAGCCCGGGCTGTATACTCCCCAGGGAGCTGAGAAATATTAAAGGAGTGTTATTGGCCCAATGACCAGGGCACTAATGTAAAGCGCATTGAGACGTTATTGTGAAATGCGCTATATAAGAACTAGTTATTATTATTATGCTTCGTTCTTGAAAGAGCAAAGGCACCACAGACATAAATTTTTATGAACAATTCAAAGGGTACCAAGACAATGACCAGGGCCGGCGAAGGCAACTTTCTTCTTTGCCCCCTGTGAAGCATCAAAGTTGGGTCAGGGAGGGGCAAGGAGGGGCCTCAATGAAGTACCAGGCCTGAGGGCGACATGGTCTATAAAAATGTGAAATGTCCACTGTGCAGTGTGATTGCCCATAGAATGTGGTATTTAAGTAAACAAACAATTTAATGTTAAATAATCTACGATTTGATCAATGATTGAAGTAACCATTTCTCTTTTGTTTCTCTGAAGGGACAAGATCCAAATGCAAGGAAGGAGCAACAAGAGGCCCAGAAAAGGTACATGAACAATGCTTTTAACTATTCTTACTGACTCCGACCACCCACTACATGTGCATGCTGAATTCCAGACCAACTCCTATAAAATCTTTTACAAAGAAGGATCAGAACACAGCGATACGGCAGCTCATTTGTTCCAGCAGCTATCGGAATGGTGCAATGAGCGGAGCGATGAGCTGTTTTATGGCATGTATGGCATGTATGGCTGGCTTAGATCCCTAATTACCAAATTGTAGTCATTGCTGTTTTATTAAGAATTTTATTAATAAGTGTGTGATGTAAACTATAGAACAATTTTTTGTATTATTTGCAATTTTTTATTTTGTGTCCTTTTGTTACTGATTGTTTGTGTACAGTGCTTTGTCAAGGCCATTTTATTTTCCCTGGTGAGATTTTACCGAGTCTAAACTATGTACGTAGCTATTTATCTAAGCCTATCTTCTTAGGATTCTCTCCATGCACAAACTAGCATACCGGGCCAATACGCACGAATTGTTGGCCGATACGTGCAAGTTGTGGTAAACTTCTTGCAAAATTATTGTGCTGGAAATGCCCCTGGTGGTAATCAATAAAAGTATGTCCAATATATTTGAATCTCCAAAACTTACCCCAAGTCGAGGTTTTGGGGACTGACATTTTCATTTTAATGGTGTTGAGGTCTGAATACTATATTCCCTGTTTATTAATGTATGTTTATATTACTTTCCTTGCAGGCAAGAAGATATGATGCACTCAATCTTGACTCAAGTTCTGGACCAGAATGCTAGAGCAAGATGTAAGTCTATAGGAGCGTACGAGTTAACTGTTTGTGTAGTTTAGTGATGTAGAATCGTAGACAATCGCAGACATTAATTTTTAGATGATTCCATCCAAATGTCATTTCAGTTTACTGTTTGTGTAGTTTAGTGATGTAGAATCATAGACAATAATTTTTTGATGATTTCCATCCAAATGTCCCAATGTCATCAAACATTAATATGAAAAAACAAGTGATCAAAGGTCAGCGTATACGTTTAACAAGCCATCATTGCAAGTGTCAAAATAGACAATGATTTTTCCATGTCTTTGTATGCAAAAGCTTGCGCTGCCAGCACCCCAGTAATGGCGGCTTGCAGCACTTGCGCATATTTCGGATTTGTTTTACCTTTGAAACAAACCAGAACACAACTTACTGTATCAATCAGTTTAACCTTTTCACTGGGTTTCAGTGAAAATCCCTGTAGCTCTAATTATTGTGATTGTAAAACATTTACTTTTTATCAAATAATTTATAATTTCATTTTGCAAAAAGTTGGAGAGAGAAAAATACTTGAAATCCTATTGTATTTGTTGATATTGTGGTAACGACCGATTGATCATCAGGTTAGCTCAGTGGTTTCTTTCCTTGTCTTTCACCTCTGTGGACCCCGGTTCAAATCCCACCTTAGACCGGAGACTTGAATGTAGATAGGGTTTTCAGTTCCTACCTGATTGCGTGGGTTTCCCCTATTTGGGGTTTCCTCCCACATCTAAAACTGAACATTTCTTCTCATTTCCTATTCACCATCCTGTTATTTGCATTTGTGCTGATGAATGTGTGATGAAATAAATGGATATTTTGTGTCCGTGTCTGACAGTGAACAGTATTGCCTTAGTGAAGCCAGATAAGGCCAAGATGGTGGAGAGAATGTTAATACAAATGGCACAGTCTGGCCAGCTACCAGGAAGGGTGAGTAGCGCATTCACCTTCATTCATCAGTCGCCATTTTATGTCTTATTCCCTGACTACAAAGGTTCATTTAGATATATGCATTGCTTACTATGGTGACCAGACTATTTTGGAGGGGTGTCCTTTCTTTAAAATATGAGATGTACCTACGTCATGAACTGTTTCTCGTTACCGACTCTTATGCTTAGCTCTCGGAAATTGTTTCGGTCAGTGAATTTTACGTCAAAGTTTGTTTTGTCGCCAAAACACGCCCCTTTACATATGACTTAACGGAAAGAGCGGTTACGTAGTTGGGTATTTGATTGGATACTTAAGTTTAGCAACAGACCCCTTGGAAAGGCAGCCATTGGTGAGGTCAAACAATGGAAACCTCAGTGAGGGCGCTGTTTGAGCTTGTGATGTTTATAAGCAAGGGGGGTCTACAGTTACTTTTGTTATAGACTGTGAAAGTCTCTCGCGAATTGGAACTTCCGGGTCCCCACCATATGGAGTTTTAGGTTGGCAAGATTTTTTCTTCTTCTATTATTTTAGTTTAAAGTAGTTTATGACCATGAAATTGTTGGGAATGTAATTAATACTACTTGATAAAAAATATGAAAGTAAAATCAATTCAACAAGACAACAAAGTTACTTGAAAATTTTTTATAATTTGTGCCCACCTCCAATCACCAATTTTGGTTTTGGTTGTGCAATGATATTCACCAGACGCTGTCATTGCCAGACACTGTAAGACCTTTCATTGAAGTTAAAGGTTGTTCAGGCGTCAGCGTTCTCTTTTAACTGCGTCAAGCGCTAATTTTATGCCCTTGCGACCATCGCGCATCTGCTTATAAACCAGCTTTTAGTGGTTGCACATACTCAGGCGTGGATTTACAAAAGGGTTTCCTAAAAAGCTAACATAAAACAGCATCCTTGTCGCAGAATTTTCAGTTTGTTTAAAAAAAAACTAACAAATGATTTGTGTATTTATTACAAAAGCTAAAAATAATTTTATACAAATTGTAATGAGTATTTTTGTTCAGATTTTTTCATAGATCTAATTTAAAACAGTGATTTGATTTTAGAAAAAAATATGTCCTTCGCTTGACGTGTTTTCTCGTTCCGATACACGCGAGACTGGCACAGTCTATTACAGTTGAAGTCAATGACAGTATGACACTTTCAATTATCGCCAACTGCATGCTTTTAACTGAACCACGTGAAAAATCCTTGTAGAAATGTTTTATATTATCTTGCAGCCCCCCAAAATTGAAAATAAAATTCCAGAGTTTATCGGTAGCAGAGATGAGACCCAATGTTGTGACAAAAGTAGTTCATACAGGTTGCAAGCCTAATATTCACAGAGGCAACTGGGCAATTGCCTCCCTTACCCTAGTCTTGGTGAAAGACCTTCTTGTCTTGATTTGTCACAATTTTCCCCAGGAGAGGGCGCTATAATCTACCAACTGCTCTCACAACACGAACCGCTCCAATGGAAGGTATTGGGAAACGTCATCATCAAACTGACACATACGCAGTGGTTTGCTACCAGTTTCCATGATGGAGAGTTTCCCAAGACCTGCTCCTGGAGGGGTTCGTGATGTGAGAGCAATTGGTGGATGAAAGTGCCCTCTCTTGGGGAAAATTGTGACAAATCATCCACTGCCTTGGTGTCCATTAAAATGTTCCAGTAGAAATTTAAATTTTCCTCACAGAGGTGCCCTTTTACCCAGGAGAAAAACATTGAAAACAACCTTTAAAGTCACCTGGAAATAGATTTTGTTTTTTTTTAAATATAAGAGTATATGTTTATTAACAATAAAACAATTTTTTGAGTAAGTGTTTGTCAGGATTTATAGGTAAAAAAATTGATAAAGTTGTTTGGGGTGACTCCGCCCATCCCTTTTTGTGACGTCAATCGAGGAAGACTTCGCCGCGATCGAACATCGACCCCCCTCGAACTTGCCTGCATTTACGTTGTATATACATGTTTCGTTTGGTTTGGTTTGGGGATTTTTCTTGCATTTTTCTGGCAATGCCGACCAGTTGTATTGCTGCTGGATGCAGCAAAACGACTAAAGATGGGGTCAGCCGGCATTTTTTTCCTGCAGACCCCAAATATAGGCAGTTACAGTCATCGAAAGTCAGGCCCAACGTCGTTTTCAGCGCTATGCAGCGCGAACACTTCGAGCCGTCGTGCTTCGATACCGGGGATTTTTTTCGTTGGTATTTGTCCAAGTGTGCAGAAGTGTCCAAGAAACGCGCATGGGACAGTTCGGGACCGGTGAAAAACCTTGTATAAACCGGCGTCTCGTATTAGTCGACTGTACGCTGTCCTAGGATTGCATTGGGTGACGTCCGAATACGAAAACGCATCATACTGATCAGGTACCCAGACATAATGTACGGGGCCTGACTACACATTTTCTCCTGCCTCGATTGACGCCACGAACAGCTCCATGTAAAGGGGGGGGCCTATTTTTAAACTTGTAATTAAAATAAAAATACAATGTTTTAACCTTAGTTAATTGTTTATTCACATTCCTCTCATAAAAATGTATATATTAATGACAAAAGCTTTATTTTGACAAAATACCACTGCCAGGTGCCTTTAAAAAATGTGGACAATGTCAAGTGAAAATATTTGTACAGGTCATTGGTAGAGATACCAACTTACTTTAAAAATATTTTCCCAAGCAAATGTTTTCCTCTGTAGTTCCCTTTTCATGTTCCTGTCTGTTTCATTTTGTAGGTCAGTGAAGACCAACTAAAAGGTCTTCTGGAGAAAGTCAGCCATCAAACACAAAGAAAAACTAAAATTAATGTAAGTGTTACCATGACTATTAGAGTTCAACCCCAGGTTTTTAAAAAACTTTTAAAAACATTGAGTCGACCTTTAATACTGATGACATCACTGTTTGTTTACCACCCTGCAGCAGAATAGGATACCATTTTGTCTCTGCTGTATCGTCAGAAATGCAGTAGCCAGTTACAGCACTTAAGCACTGCAGTGAATAAACCATATCCTCATCAGTTCAAGGCGGATAGAAAATGTTTACTTGATGTTCATGTTTAATTTTAAAAGCTATACTGTAAAATCTTGAGCATTTTAAACGATTTTATTGTATAATGTTTGTATTTGATCTTACATTGTAAATCTATTTAATTTTTTTATAATTTTTTTTTATTTGCATATTGGCCCTTATTTTATGCTTATCTGTTTGTAATTTTACGTATCGGACTGATACACTAGCTTGTTAGTGGGGGCGAACCCTGACTGCTGTAGTGTCAACAATTTCTGCCTTTTATTCCCATCCTGTCTCTGCTCTTTGAAGATGTTCTGGTAAGATGATTACAGAATAAGAAATTTGTTTTCTTTTTTTGTCCTTTTTGACCAGTTTGAAAGAAGAAGAGTGATGGACTCTGATGATGATGATGACTACTGATGCAACCCTCCATCCCCCGACTCTAAAACTTACTGTGAATATTTCCCTCGTGTACTGGAAGGTCCTGGATCAGGTTTTGATTTTGTGACAGCCATTTTTGTTTTGTGTAACCCACTTCTGCCTAGCCATTCAATATCATCCACTGTGTTTTGAATGATAGATAAACTATGTCCGCCTGCAATTTGATATGATGTGGTGATGGTTTGTATTTGTTGATAGTGTCTACACAGTACACAGTCAACCCATCTACAGTCTGACCGTTCAGTATCATCCACTATTGTTTTGAATGATAGATAAACTATGCCACCCTTCCATTTGTTGTGGTGACTGCATCTACACAGTAGACAGATAGTTCTGTGCAAACATTCTCCACCATACACAACCGGTGCAGTTGAATGGTTAAAAATACGAGTAGTTAGTCAATCCAATGTTACCGAGAGTAAGAGTGTTAAGGTCTCCCCTGCCCATTGAACCCAAGGGAGTTAGATGGGGGGCCATCTTGCTACTCAGGGTGGCTACTCTACTTGTCAATGTCACCACTTTGCTTTAAAACGTTTTCCATAAAGCTTTTGCCTTCTTCTTTGTGTATTTACGAGTTTTAAAAAGTGAATGTGTAATGAATCAAGGGGATAACCAACATTATTATGTGAAGTGCCTGTATCAGTGCTGTTTAGGTGTCATTTCTAGGGCTGTGAAAGTCTTGATTCTTTCTCTTACATCATTTTTGCCACTTTGCTCGAAAAGTTGCAAGTAATCACGTAATAAACCCCCAAAAGTTGCTTTTTGTAAATGTACTGACTGAAAGTAGTTTGTCTTGTCTGTAAGAGGAAAGATCAGTTTATTGATCCATTTCACCTGTTGTCATCTCCATAGTAAATCTTGGCTGCTCCAATTTTGGAGTCGGTTTCCGGTACACTGTGGTGCGCGCATTAAGTCGATGCATGGGCGTTTACACGCTCACCATATCTTTACATGCAATTTGGCAGGCAGACAGTGGCTGTGTGTGTTGTCTGTGCAAGGAGTCAAAACATACCCACATTAGCTAGTAGGTCATGTCTTTGATCCCTGGGAAAAGCTCTATTCAACTTGTGTTATATGCAAGTGCACCTTTCTCAGGAAGAGTGAAATGGTTCTCAAAATGCTTTATACCATCGAAAGCTGCTGCAGGCTTCTAACTAATACGTTTTTTTGCCATTAGTTTTAAGAGTGATTACCAAAGGTATACCTTCACTTTAAATAGAACAACCCCACAAATCAGGGTTCTGCCCAGGATTTGTTTAGTGCCGGAATTTTTTTTTTTTCCTAGTACAGTCAAGTCAATTTCCTTTCGATCGTGCACGGAGTGGTTACACACGTGCGCCCTGTAGCTAGCTGTGCCTTGAATAGGCCCTCAGTGCGCGCACGCCTTTACCGCCATGGGAAAACAATTTACAGCATCTATAGCATGGTGCTTACTCTGCAGTTCATTTCCGTTGTATTAAACGCTGTAGAATAGGGTTCGCAACATGATGAAACTGGTATCATGTTATTCCAAGCGTAAAGCTATAATCAGCGTGACTGGAAACCATTGCAAAATCAATGCGGGTTTCGTGCGTTGGATATATACATCGTACAGGCAGGAGGAATGCTCGATCCTGGATCATTAAAATAGACTCAAACCAAAGAAGTAGGCTACTCGAAACTTTGGATAAAACTGTTTACTGGTAAATAATTTGTTTTACACGTTGTTCAAAATATTTTGAAGGAAATGGGCAAAAAAAAGGGAAAATGTGTGGTGGTCGGAAAAAGAAAAAATTCTGCGAGTGCCGGTCGGGGAATCATGAGTGCCGGTCGGGTTTTCCGGCACCGACCACCGTGGGCAGAACCCTGACAAATGTCTGAATTGGTCTGCCATTGAAACCTGAAAAACTTCAGAGTATCTGAGAATATATCTCAAATTTATTTGTTGATGTGACATTGTACGTAATACATTTAAGCTTGTACGCATGTGACAAATAAAATTCTAAACAATTCTTGCATAGATTCTGTCATTGGTTGAGGGAATGCCGCATGATATGTTATTCCAACTTTCAAACCACGCCAATCAGAAAAAGACAATTCTGGCTGCCAAAAAAAGACTATCACCCGAGCAACAAGTGAAGTATCGCGTGGAGACATGGCCCAAATTTTCATAAAGTGGGTAAGCAGACATTTTATACTAACGGAGCAATCTCAAGCACAGTTTAATTTTTCAAAACCACTGCTAACCAATAGGACACTCTTATGGTCACTCACAGGCTAGAGGGAAGATGGGTTATGCCATTCCATATGTAATTTTTAACACAAATTTCATACACTAGCTGCCTCTTATATTTAACCCCACATGTCTGTACTTCAGCCAACCAGAGTTCAGAAACAGGAAGAGATGTAATATAAAAACCAATATTGACTACACAGCACTCGTGAAATAGTTGAACTATCTTCTCTCTGATTTCCCTGGGCTAATACCTTGGAAAATTAGAACAGTGCAGGGGTAACCAGCGGCGGCGCTAAGGGGGGGAAAATTCCCCCCAGTTATTTTTTTGGCCCCCCCCAGTTTTTTCCCCGATGGCGGAAATTGAGTTTAATCCCAAACCATTGCACCCAATTTGTTACATTGTTGTTTGCGCTGTAAATAATAAACTCAATTTCATTCATCATAATTAGTTTGCACCATCAAAAAGCCCAATACACTTTCCATCTCCGGCAATGTTAATAAAATGTGGATTTATTTATCTGTACAAGCTTGGAAACTTGCTATAAATAGAAATGCATTGTCTGCCCAAAACCGCAAGCAGCCATTCATTGTAAACGCAGTTCACACAACATGTCAAATTCACACAGTGCAAAATCTTATTTCTGGAGTGAATTGTAGGCTTATACAGTACACACGAAATAAACTTGATGTTCACGTGGAGTGCTGTATTATGCCTACTGCTAGTTGTTGCGCTTAAACACGTTGGTAAAACAGTTAGTGGATATTAGAAAGTTTTGCAGGAAATCCAAACAACCTCCATCCCATGATGATAGGCACAGATCTGATTCTGAATCTAGCGATGAGAATCCTGAACCCAAAACACAAACACCCCAGGATTGAAGTTAATATTGACGTTAATATTGACGTAATTGTCCCAATTGTCCCAGATGGTGTAAGTCTGTCAAAGTGGTAAGTCAATGCTTTTCTGCAGTACAAAATTACATTATAGATTTAAGTTTGCCCCTCTCTTGCCCCCCCCCCCCCCCCAGATTAACAGGTCTGGTGCCGCCACTGGGGGTAACCCATAATAATAATAGTAATAATAACTAGTTCTTATATAGCGCATTTTACAATAACGTCTCAATGCGCTTTACATTAGTGTCCTAGTCATCGAGCCAATAACATTCCTTAAATCTTTCTCTGCTTCCCGGGGAGTATACAACCCGAGCTGCCGTGGCGCTCAGAAGGCTTTTTCAAACACAATATCAACCCCTACCCTTGCAGGTACCCATTTATATTCCTGGGTGAAGAGAAGCAATTATAGCAAAGTGTCTTGCTCAAGGACACAAGCTTCATGACTGGTACTCGAACCCAAACCCCGACTAAACCACCAGAACTTGAATCCGATGATCTAAACCACTCGGCCATGACACCCTACAAAACAACAGTTTTCCTATTCCACACAATGCGGTCAATATTTGTATACTGTTGTTTCATTAGTTTGTGGAATTTTCCTCTCATCAGCAAAGTTGTAAAGCTCTCAGTAGTTTCATGGACAAATTCCACCAGTAACTCCTGCAGGATTTTGCCGCACTTCACCACTAAGGTAACAGTGACAAAATACAGACGATTCACAAAGCAGTGTGGAGTGAATGGAGAAACATTTTACATCCTGTGATACAGGATTTAGATTTAGGCAGAATTTGAATTTCCTTGATTTTAGGGGAATTGTTAGTTGTGTTACCAAGCTAGATTTAGTAAGGCGTGTTACCTGTTTTTCCTTTGTTTGATATTTTAATATATTCAGGAATAAATAAGTCATTTTTAACTGACTGACAAACCGAACCTTTTCATTGTAGTAGTTCAATTTATGATAAAAATTGATAGTTTTTCCTATTACTGTTTATATACCATCTGGGACCAGTTCAGGTTGGCCTAGTGGTGCATGGTGGTTTCTTCCCAGCCTTTCACCTCTGAGGGACCCAGGTTTGAATCCCTGACCTGAGTCTTCCATGTGGATTGGGATTTTAGTCCCTACCTGTTTGTGTGATTTCCCCCCCACATCTAACATTGACATTTCTTCATCATCTTCTACGGGTCACAGTGCTATTCGCTTTTGAGGGTCATTAGGTTTCATTACCAGAGAGATATCATAAAGTTTTAAAAATGTAAATTAAAAATTATAAAGCTGTTGAGCTGGAGAAAAGGCGCTAAGCACAGACAGTCATTGCTTGGCAGAAGTCGGGTTGCCAGCCAAAATACCTTGCAAAGTGCACTGCTTGTTGTAACTGGCTCTCTGCTACTTTGTTCTTGGCAAACTGAGTTGTGTGTGGATTTTTTTTATTGTAAACAACAAAACTAGAGTGTGGTTCACAAAATGTATATCGCTTGTCTGTAGCAACACTCGGACAACTTGATGTCCATGAAACAAAACACAATCAGCCAAGGAAACCATTTACACTTCATTCAGTTGTTCATTTATTCATTATTAGATTTATCAAGCTCATATAATCATTTGATGCATCACGAAATATTAACAGTTCTTACATTGCACCCAAAAGGCTTTAAAAAAAACACTGTTTATTTTGGGCAGGTGTGATGCAGATCTATGATTGAATTATGAGACCTAAACCAGCAACACCAGTGCAAACCACTTCTCTGACTGGGTTCTTTTATGTGCATTATACAACACACAGGACCTACGGCTTTACGTCACATCTGAAGGACGAAGCAAGTATGGTCAAGTGTGTTGCTCAAGGACACTAAGTGTCTTGACCGTGACCTGAACCCACACTCTTACAACACTAAATCTTGAGTCCTATGCACTAGACCCTCCACAAATATAAACCTTTCTATTGCAACGTCACAGCCCAAGTTTGGAAAGCCATAACTGCATATCAAAAACAGATAGCCATAGTTTGTAGTAATGTTACACAAAATATTCAAAAATAGTGTTGTATTTCAGTTCATGAATTTGGTCACAACATTTTTTAACACGATTTAACGTTGTCCATGCCAACCGGCGCACTTTAGACAATGCAGGAATGCATTTGTGAGTGGTTACATAATGACAAACGCCCGTAAACAACATAACTAATGTGTGGCACAAATATACCTGTATTTGCTGATCTTTAGGTTGCTATGGAAAAGCTTGCCCCGAACCATGTGTCATAGCAACACTGGATGTAGTCTGAGGAATAAAAGTTGAACATTCACTTGTAACCAAACATCATTCAAATACAACTCGTAAATAGCTTAATGTGAACAATGGGGTTTTTTACAACATAAACAAGGTAAACGTGTGAAAAGAGATGTATTTGTCCACAACTTTACAAGTGGGGACATTCTAAAAGTCCTTTCTAGAAGGCAAACTGGACTTTTCTTAACATTTCTTGGGCTAGATTTTGACACAAAAATTTGGCCATTTGAGCAAGTAAAAGTAAATTTTAAACTCAAACAAGTATACCTAAGATCATTTATAAACGTTGGAAATAGAAATGTTCTCAGATTTGCACACAACTTCCCTTGAAATATTTTTGCCTGAAATGCGTTTCGATCGTGAGAGTCCGAAATCTGATGTTTGAAAACAGTTGAAAAATAGAGTTTTTTTTTTTTTTAAACTCTTTTCTCGCAACTTTGAGGACCAATTGAGATTCAACTTCCAAAAGTTTCTTATTTCATGTGTGATCTGGCATGGGTCACATAAAGCGTAAATACTGGTCTTTGACAAAAACCTACACATAAAACGCAGCTACTGGTCTTTGACAATAACCAATGTTAGCCACATGCTTCAATCCGGGGTGCATTCCACTTGCTCAAATGTTGCCAACTTTTGGCAACAATTTTGAGTGAAACGAGTTGTGCGCCAACAACGTTGGCGTCGCAACCATAGGCGCAGGTGTGTGGTTTTTAAAATGGCGGACAACAAAACGTAAGCAGACGATATTATTTTCTTGTCACGAAAATAGTTATAATGTGTTTTTAGTGGTTGGTAATGCAGTCAGGTGGAGTTGAAATAACAACTTACCGGTAATTAGTTGAAGTCTTGATGTACCTACAATACTGCAAAAACCAAGTTACAAAAACTAAAACTCATACGGTGTCGCCATTTTCATTACAGAGCGGTTCGCGATCTGTTTGCGCACGTGGAATGCACCCTTGGTAACCAAACTTAGCAGTCATAAAATATGATCCAATTTATTGCTTTCGTGGATTTGGCATAAGAAGAAACAATTTGAGAATGTTAGTCAACATGTTCCTTGACCTCATCCTCTTTGGCCGCAGCGTTTTCTTTCTCCTCGAATGACATGCCGTACTCATTGACTCGTTTCTTATCCACTGGATACAACCTGTAGGGAGACAATGTCAGGGTTTGTATTTCAGAACTTCATTTAGGATTTATTCATTTTTAAACCTTTATTAATAATACAGGCATGATATTCTCCGATTATTTTTTGCCCTTAGAAAAATAAAATTAAATTGTGATTAAATAACCTGAAAAGTCTATTAAATCCGACACCGTATCTACATGTAGGTCAGCCCTTGTACTCAACAAAATGATAACGGGCATTCATTAAGCTACAGTGTACTGAAACATCCTCAACTCCTTAGGAGTATTCAGCACCGGTAGCCAAATGTTTGCTAATCATCCACACCAACAAACTTTACCCTCCAAGCTACCCATTTGGTGACGAGAAGCAGTTTCAGTAATAGGTGTCTTGCCAAAGGAAACAAGTGTCACACTCATGGGCACTCATGCCCAAGGACACAGGTGTAATACAAAAGGACACAGGTGTAATACAAAAGGGCACAAGTGTCACACACAAAGACACGACCGGGATTCTAACCCACCAACAGAACTGTGGTCCGCAATGAAATAATACTCAAAGCTTACCATCGTTGATAGAGATACAAGACAAATATAATATCATCCCTGAAGCATGCCAACCTGTGAGCTGTCGGCATGGTGATAATGAAGGCAAAGATGTCATCTATAAAAGTGTTGAAGGCCTGCGGGGAAAAAAGTCAGATACAAGTTTTCAAAGAATCGCTTTTTGAAAATGATCTGCTGCGAAATTGAGAAATGGCAGACTGCAAAATAGTTAAAGCCTTTGTATCCAAAAACAGGATGATAACAGACTTGCATGTAAATAAGATTTGTAAAAGAAAATTGACCAGTTTCAATTTGAAAGCTCATTCATTATAAAGTTCACACCAGTTCCAATCCTCCGCAGAAATATTTCCACCTGAAACACTCTATCAGTTGAGAAAATAGCATTTGAAGATCCCCAAAATCATCATCTTATTTTGATTGCCGACCTGAAAGAAGCGCATGTTGCTCAAAAGTCCAAGACGGAAAAACATTTGTTTGCGTTATTTTCACTAAAATGTGATCACCTAATTTGATGATATATTCACAGGTTGGTTATATGGTGTGTTTATTGAAAACAAGAGGATGAGAATGAATTTTCTTGTCGAAAATTGATTATGTACTTTACCTTTTCATAATGTGTGTTGTTTTTTTCATACTCACAACTGCAGGAATTTTTTTGGAACAGTTCTTTAATAGGTTTTGATTGTTTGAGGTCAAGCAATTCAACTATTTTCTTGTGATCCATAGTTTTGCAGTACCAAGATTTAGGATTTGTGTTTTTAATGAGCATGATATAAATTTGCCTGTAAATAATTACCTTACCTTATACATAAAGGCTCTCCATGGTAAATGAGCAACAGATTTTAACTGCAAAAAAAAATATAAAAAAATAACCACAGCTATACAATAACTTAAATCACATGACAATCAATACTTTTACATTTTGAATAACCTGAAATAAAGAACTCAGTGAGGTAAAGTCTCCAATCGACAGGTATTAAGAAAAGAAACCTTCTTAAGATCAATAAATATTCATGGTAATATGCGCCATCTTGTTCAAGAAGCAGATTTGTCTACTTTGAACAATGTAGACATTGTCATCTGGAACTTCCTGCATGTGTCTGGAAGATGCCAGGAAGTTAGAGCATATTACCGTGAAAGTGCTTATTCAACAAACAAACCTTTGTGAAATTTACATGCCTGGCCCACTTGGGCGTGTTTTGGCAATCTCAGACACTTTGTAACAAAATATACAGGCTTTCTTTTATTTTCATTTATATTGGATTGAGTCTGTACAATTTTATAAAAATTATTGCATTGGTATGCTTGAGCGATATTCGTTAGTTACTTGATAGTTTGCAAAATCCGCCATCTTGAAATCAAGCCTTTCCAAGCCCCAAAATGTTGTTACAATTTGGTTAACCAAACTCGCAAAGATGTTTAACCAATGACCGAAAATGTTATGTTATTGACAAAACATGTCCGAGGTGTCATGGCAGGAATGGTTGGGTGTTGTGGGTTTACGAAGTCCACCAGAGTGTGCTGATGCTTTATATCGGAGGATTTGGGGAAAGTACAAAGTAGGCCAGATCGGGAAAAAAATCTTACCTTGTAGTTAACAAACAACTGTGGTAGCATAAAGAGAAAGCCGAATGCATAGACGCCATTTACCAGACTCTTAACTAGCCAGGAATACCAACTGTTTCAAAACAAACCAAAATGCACAACAACATAAATAACCTTGAAGCATGGGGGGTCGTCTTCTCCCATCTTGGGCACTTTACGATTCCTTTCACATTTAAATGGAAATCGATTCTATTTTTGTATGATTTATACCTCTGGTGTGACTGAAACAAGAGAATGAGCCACTTTGCATAAACACCTTATGTTTTCATATAAGGCAAAACAAAAACATGTTTAGTGTCCTGCCTTTTGCCGGCCAGGCTATTTTCAAGATGGTTGCTAAAGTCAAAAAAAAAACGATCTTTAATTTTTTTTTTATTTGTCAGAGATCAGTAAAATTTATCATATTTTTTAGGGAAAAAAAAAAAAAAAAAGAGGGAGGAGGCCACTAAAAAGGAAGCGGGCGAGAATGCTAAACATTATTATTATTTTTTTCTTCTTAATTTTTTGGTTTTGTTCATGAAAACATTTCAATACAGTAGATCAGGCTTGGAATTACACGGAGGCCACACATGCCGTGGCCCTCTGTTGCCCTGGTCTTGGCCTTGGAACCCCAACAAAAGTTTCCAATAGACTTTCAGATTTTCCAATGGAAGTGCCCTTTGCAAAATGAAAGATGGCCCTGCCCTTTCAAAGATGAAATGTCAAGCCTGTAAGATTTTCAAGCCTTTTTTGACATTACATGTACACTGTACACTTATTCACTTGTCTCGTCATTTCTCTGAAATATATTTCTTTAGGGAAATAGCATACTGTCTTTTCTTACACATGTAGAGGACCATATCCTTCAGTAAATTTTATAAACTATCAAAAAATTACTCTGTATTTAACCATTTAGATGCCATTCATTTCTGTATAATCATCTCTTTATGCCCAGAAATGCTTTTATTGGTGAGTTTTAAACAATTTTGTCTTGCAGAAGTGTCTGAAAAAATAATTAACAACATAATGGCTTTTTTTAACATAGATATTATGTTACCATAGGAAACATTGAAAATGTCATTTCAAGACATGACCTTTCCTTCGACCTTTTTGGTTGAGTGAATATTGTTCAGATCTTGCAGTTATGTCCGGCCTCTCTGATTTTTTAATGGGTTATGGTACACTTGATAAGTGGGCTGCCCATTGCCCCACCCCCTTCAACAACTCCTTTTCTATTTGGCAAAATAATCGCTCTACTGCATTGTAACAATGACTTAATTTATGGTTAATGATTAAGCACTGGAATGTTGAGGCTAGTGCAAAGGACTCAATTAGTTCTGGTGTTGTCAGAGTGTGGGTTGGGTCCTCAATTAGTTCTGGTGTTGTCAGAGTGCGGGTTGGGTCCTCAATTAGTTCAGGTGTTGTCAGAGTGCGGGTTGGTTCCAGGTAATGGCACTTGTTCCCCTAGAGCCAAGGCATTTGATCATAATTGTTTCATCCTTCAGATGGGACACAAAGCCATAAGTTCCAGTGTGTTCAGTAATGCATACAGCAGAACCCAGTACACTTATCATTGTGATAAGTGGTTTGCCCCCTGTGTTTCCGGCATTGTTGGCAGCAGATTGCCTTGCCTTGTAAACCCTTTCAAGATTTCCTTATAAATGGGTCTCACAATTCAAATTCTTAGCATACCTGTCATTAACATAAAAAGCACTTTGATGAAAGGGCTTTAGAAGAACTGAGTAGTATTATCATACTGGACTTACCTTTTATGAGACACGTATACTAACGAGTAGACTGCCCCCGCTACACACAACGGATACAGGACATAGGATAGGTACTGCATGGCCTGTGAGTCAATAGCCTCTGTAGCCTTCTCAGTGTCTGATGTACTTCCAAAAGAAACACACGGTCTAATTCCAGAGAAGGACAGCTGAACTTTAAAGGCCTTCTTCACTTTCCACATCTATGTGATGAGAATTGTCGACATAATATTAATAAAAATCCCTCTGGTAATGAAACTCGGAGACCCTAAAAAAAGACTGGCACTGTGACCAGTAGGCCTGAAGACACCTGTGCAGAGATGACGATGAAGACACATCAGTTTTAGATGTGGGTGGAAAACCCCAAATAGGGAACACCCACGAGATTGGGTAGGGACTGAAAACCAAATCCACAAGTCAAGGATTTATTTTGGTTATCCACAAAGGTCATTTTGAGGTCACTACATGGTGTGTTGTAAACAAAGGAAAGGTCTCAATCCTGTGACCAAAACCAACATTTTCTATAAAGATTCATAAACTGAAATACCCTCCATGAATGGTTGATTTGGCTATCTGTTTTTGACTTGCAGTTTATGGCTTTCCATAGTTTTCCAACCTCGGTTGGCAAAAAACTCAGGCTGTGACACTGCAATAGAAAGGTCTATAGACCGTTATAATGATGTGGTCATCTGTGTCTGATACCCTGTATACAACAGTGACAATGGCAGTTCTACTTCTCATGTCATGAAAGGGACAAGATGGCCGTACCATGATAAATGTCAATACCAATGCATTATACATTGGCCATTTTCAGAACCATTGTTTTGGCTTGGATCCGTCAGTTTGCTTTCCTTAGGGTGCTTGAAACAGGCGGACGGAGCCCGAGCCAGAGACCAAGCCTTAGCTTTGATTTTCAAAATGGCCAGAGGGCTGATTTAATCAGCCCAGGATGCTGCTAGGGTTAATTACCACTTCAAGTCAGATTTTGTGAATATCGACAAATTTTTATAGACTGTCTTACGGCAGACAGTTTTTTTTAAACCGGAACGACTTCCGAGTGTCCTTAATTTTTTGCTGTGAATCACTGTGAGTGCCTACTCATATTTAGTTCACCCACAACATCAACCCCAATGCTAAATATGAGAACTTTTGTTGTCTTTCCTTTGTCAAGTCAGAGTTTCATTGTGGCAATGATATTTTCAAACTCAACAAGTTCCACAAAATAATACATGGACAATTTTTCAGAATACGAATCAAAATGGTTAACAACATAAAGACTGGTATTTTGCTTGATAAATCAACCTACCTCAATGAACATCCCAATCCCGGCTGGTATCAGAACAAGTAAACTAGTCTGCTGATCAAGGAGGTAGAAGAAGATAATGATCTGGCTCACACCACGCCACACCACTAAACACATGGACAAATATAAAAACAGCCAAGTTATTAAGTTGAAATACCTTCGCACAGAGACTACATAACAACAGACAGTGCAAGTCTCGCGCGAACACGAACAAATTGACTCAATTCACCCGATGTCATCACATGATAGATCTTGCCTGTGCCATTTTGGGAGTCCGATTCCCCATCTGTTATAATGCAGTGAGCGTTTCAGGCGAACCCACATTCTGCTGATCAGAAACACCAGAGTTTGAGTCCAGGGCCCAATTTCATGGCTCTGCTTACCGCCAAATTCTGCGCTTGCGATCACCATTCTCCGCGTACTGAGCAAGCGCCAAATTTCAGCACTAGCAGTGTAAGCAAAAAATGCCTAGTAAAGTGGAGTAAGCACGCGCACAAGCCAAAATTTCCTGCTAACCTGTGAGATACGCTTGATGTAAGCGCGGAATTCCCTGCTTCCGTAAGCGCCGATTCTTTGCTAACGGTAAGCAGAGCCATGAAATTGGGCCCGGAACACTTGCCCACACAGCCACAACATGCCAAATGGCAACATGTTTGTAAAAATTATTTTAATCTACAATTAGAGGAACACAAAATGTACAGATCATTGTTTAACAAAAAGTGTGATGCGCAGGGAGATACCAAATTAAATTCTGATCAGTGCTAATGGTTTTAAAAATCTTTCTTTACCTGTTCTTGTAGACAGACCAGCCATTGTGTTCCGCTTTCTCCAGTAGGAAATATCATTCTTGAATGCCAAGAAATCAAACAATAACTGTGAAGAAAAATACAAAAAATAGTAAGATTAAACTGTTTAAAGATCAGTGGTTTTTGAAAGAGTTTCTGGTCTCAATATACTTCAAAACTAAACTGTAATTTTATTCTTTGAAAAAGCCTTCAGTTATAAAAAGTGTCTTATTTGTTCAAATTGACACTATCCGTCCGTTGAATATACAGTTGCTGTGCAAAACTTAATCTATCAAATTTTATTCAAATTTCTATGCCATCAGAAAAAGAAAATGTGAATACAGCTTTATAGGCCCCCCTAGTACAACAACCAGCTAAACTCACATGAAACATTGAGACCAACACCGTCAAAGCTAGAAGGTAGAGACCAGAATCAGTGAAGAGCGACAGAACCTCCTCTGTATCCTTCTCCCCAAAGCCTGAACACAGAAATAGTGATAATCATTTTAGGCATGCATTTATTTCAAAACGTGGTCGCGTTTTTGAGATACCACCAAAAAGCTGGAGGGGAACATGTCCACACAGGAAGAACAATCCCCAGTAGGAATACACTATCTGAGAAAAGATTCTGACAGTAACGTTTCTCAAAGTCAAATTTTGGGGCATAAAAACTGGTATCTTTTTAAATATCCACATAACTTTGAAGAGATTCTCAAAATGCTTTGTACAAAATGCTTTGTACAAAGCTGCTGTACTTCTAAACAATTAAGTTTTTATTGTCATTATTTTTAGGAGTGATTATCAAACGTACACCTTCCCTTTAAGTGTGGAGACAACTTTGATCATCTACACCTTGTTCCCTTTCATTCTATTTTTGCTGATAGACCATTTTCCGTCTATGGCCCCAAAGTCTGGAATATACTCCATGTTATAGTTCATTCTACACCTTCAAGACACTCCTCAAAGCTAGACACTCCTCAAAGCTCACCTGTTTCTGGTAGCTTGTTCTGTCCCAACTATGTCCTAACTTGAGTGTTACAGTTGGGACGATCCAACTATGGCTGGGATTCTCTGATAGTGCAATCAGTCAGTGGGCCTCTAAAGTCTCTCTTGACTTAGAACAGGGCTTGTAAGTACGTGATATTTGTTAATTGATTTTGGGTTGAACAAAGAAAAGTTGACTAGAGCGGGATTTGAACCAACGACCTCCGGTTTAACGTGCCGGCGCTCTACCAACTGAGCTATCTAGTCCTATGTTGGCGGTCTCCCTATTTTGTCAATATCTTTGTTCGGGGGTGCCAGTCAGAAGCCATTCAACCGCAAACTGCCGTGTAGCCAGGGATCACACCCAAGTATACGATACAACCTGGGAAGCGGCAGCCAGGGGATCACCTTAAGGGGATGCGACTTTTTATATCAGATATCAAACCACAAGGGAAACTGACTGGGTAAATGTTTAAATGATTTTGGGTTGAACAAAGAAAAGTTGACTAGAGCGGGATTTGAACCAACGACCTCCGGTTTAACGTGCCGGCGCTCTACCAACTGAGCTATCTAGCCCTATGTTGGCGGTCTCCCTATTTTGTCAATATCTTTGTTCGGGGGGTGCCAGTCAGAAGCCATATTTGTTAATTATCACAGAAAAACTTGATAAGAATCAATCCACGCTACATTATACACCTGCGCCATCTGCCAGACTCGTGTTACGACCACCCATGGACCGTCCTATGTTCCGCTGATCCGATCCCACTGCACAGTGAAAGATCTCTGGATTCTAGCTATAATTGGGCTGTCCGACCTGTCAAGTTGGGACCTGTCCCAACTATACAGCTGCGACAGAAAAGGCTTACAAACAGCATTCATCATGTTCCACAGCTATTTGATTCGAAACTATGTAGATAACTTTTGATTGATTGACTGAATGTCAGTGCTGTTTGAATAATTCTGATTCTCAATCTTGTTCCAAATTTACGATTATAACAAAAATGTGTTCAAGAATTTGTAAGTCATTCCTTACCGAGGTTTTGAAGCATCTTCATAGATAGTTCCAGAGTGGAATAAAGTCTTAGCCAGCCGATGGATATTGGGCTGTACGTCAGACGAAGAGGCATCTCCTTAACTGTACTGTTAATTTGCTTTCAAATTAAAAGAAAGCAGGGGGAAAGATAAGTGTTTTAGATCATGTTGTCAGTGAACATGAAATGAACTAGATTTTACGCATGTCAGAAACCCTGGGTGCTTCACAGACCTATTGAAAAACTTTTTAAAATAGGAGCTTTAAAATCGGAAGTTGTACTCTCATGAGAGCCAATGCATAAATCAGAAAACTATATATTCTCATCAGAAATAATCTTTGTTAATGTTTTCTCTTGATAATTATCGTTTTACTTGTGCAACAAGTAAAGCTTACATAAAAGAGGAAAAAATTACACTTAAGGCTTTTATACTGTACACTGATGTGTGATGAGCACTGTATACTCATAATAGATAGGTTGCAGTATGACGTAAGTCGGCCATCTTTACGGGCAATTTGGAACACACAGTCATGCGTTACGCGTGAGAACGGCGTGCAGCACGCGCACATTTCACCAAACTCATTGCATGATTGGTTAGTGAATGACGCGGCTGCGTTAATAATTTGAGCGCTTGACGCGCCTGCAAGCCAAAATGCGATTTGCCCGTAAAGATGGCGTCTACTGGGAACTATCTATAGTGCTTTCCAAAATAATAATAACTGGATTTATATAGCGCCAAATTATCAAAGGATGCAAGGCGCTTAAAACACATATGTACAACATTGGTAATTGTCAAAGACCAGTATCCACACTTGATGTGACCCAACATATACATGAAATACCAAACCTATGAAGGTTTGCGCTAAATCAGTTTTCGGAGTCGTGAAAAACCCCATTATATGTTTTCACCATTTTCAAACATCGGACTCAACATATACATGAAATACCAAACCTATGAAGGTTTGCGCTAAATCAGTTTTCGGAGTCGTGAAAAACCCCATTATATGTTTTCACCGTTTTCAAACATCGGACTCTATCACATGTGATAAAGACTATTTGTTTTACTCATTTTCTAAAAACTATGGCATTTCAAGCAAAAATTATTTCAAGGGAAGTTTTCCACCGTGACCATCTTTATACCATGTAAGTGATGTGCAAATCTGGGAACATTTATATTTTCAATCTTACCAATGTTGTAAACACCCTTTTTAAGATAGAAAGACAAAAGTAATAAGGACAACCAGCTACAAGTTGGAGAACAGTTGGGTCTTAAGAACCTTTATGCAGGACAAAAAAGACTTAGCGTGTGCATGTACATTCCGTACATTCTGACATTACTGGAATGCGGGAGTCAAAATTATAAATTGTTAGGATAAGTCTTGTTTTAGAGTTCACTGGAAAGCTGAAGAAGGTACTCACAAGTAATTCCTTGTTCTTATGAACCAGATTGTTGATGAATAATACGGGTAAGTATTCACCCTTTTGAGTCACTCTGAAAAAAAACCCAAAAAACAAATATAACATGGTAAACTTTGTCAACAACTTGAATACAAAAATGGTGATTTTAAAAAGTTTACTTAGTGTAAAAAATGGTAGTTAATAGTTGGAGGACAGTGTGCCAACAATTCATACAAAATTTTGACACGATATTATCCAATGACAAAAGGTGTCGTGGCCGAGCGGTCTAGTGCACTGTTGAGTCTGTAAGAATTTTCATTTGAATTGTCAGCATTTTGCAATCAAGGTGTCCTGACCTGACCTGACTTGCCTGACCCCTGACACAACCTGACGTGATTCAAATTTTGATCGAGGACTGCAGATTTACCTGATATACTGCATGATTTCCTGAGGCACAGCGTTCCGTGTCATGGATAGTGGGTCTTGAAGGACGCTGAAGACCAACTTGGGTCTCCAATGGGTTACCGGAACTTCGCTTGTTGATGTATTCTCCTAGGAAAAAACAACAATAACTAACCTTTAGCTTGTTATTAGAATTTATTATACCAAAAATATATATCATTAAGTATACTCAGCCCCTACTAAAAATGTGTTAATACCAGAACTTGAAAACCATACTCTGTTCTTATTCCACTTGTCCACATCAATCTAAAGCTCACTATGAACAAGCACAAAAATCTCTGACAATACAATTTGACCACTTTTTCTGTATGGTGACCACCTAAATTGCTGTCTTGGTGCAAGATGGTGTTGCTCAAAATAACTTGACTATTGCAATTCCCCCATCTGCAAACTACACACATGAAACCATTTAACAATAGCAGGGCTGTTACAAAAACTGTTAGGGTTTGAGGCTAGAATATATGAGTAATGGAATGAAAGTTGTGAAAACAAAAACAAGATTACAAGCTTGGAACTCCTGAGTGGCAACAAGGCATGGCCCCCATTGCCCCTGGTCTTGACCTAGGAACCCATCTAAAATATCCCATTGACTTTGGGAGTTTCCGATGGAATTCCCCTTTGCAAAATGAAAACAGTCTTGTCCCTTCAAATATGAAACCTTCATGCCAGCTATAACGAAGTTCGATGACTCACTTTGTTGGCTTCACTGAGAAGGTTAAACTCCTCGGATCTAGGCACAGCATATTTCGTGAGTGGTGCACGCTGGTAGGAAGCCAGACGGTTATGCAAAGGTGACTCTCCGTGTGGATGGACAAAGACATGCACAAACAATGTTCCATTGTTCCTGGTTTTTCTTGGTAGAGATACATTCACCGACCTGAAATGCAAAAATGAAATACGCTTAAAGTCAAAGAAATTTCACCTAAAGTCATTAAAATAGATCGATCCATTAAGCCCCGCCTCCTTACGAGTTGACCAATCACAGCCGCGAAACCCGATCACCATTAGTGCAAAGATCACCAAACGGCTCAAATGGTGATCAGATTTCGCGGTTGTGATTGGTCAATGAGAAATGGGCGTGGCTTAATGGATCGGTGTATTTGCTGAGCATAGAAAAATTCTTGCTTGGCAGAAAATAGTTACTGTAATGTACATTGCTTCTGTAATGTACATTGCTCATGACTGGTACCCTGCAAATGTTGCTTAACAAATACAATTTTAATCAATATTTTCTTCTTAAATGCTTTACTATGACATTAAAAACTCAAACAGTTCCCTCAATGAGGTAGGGAAGAGTTTCACATTGCTCCTTCACACTTACACACTTCCATTGTTTAACCTCATTAATGGAGGTCTATGCAAGGGGTCTGTTGGGCCAAGATCTGACCTGTTTTGGTTTTTTGTGGTGGTGGATTATTGGTAGGTTATTCATTTATCTCTGGTTATATCATCGAAGATGCCTCAAAAGTAACTCAAACACTGAAGCTTCAGGAAACCTGTAATCAAGGGACTGGGTGCTCTCTATGAACCAGACACCATACTACTGTGCAGGACAACAAATGCGTCAATGCAAAAGTAGTTTCTTACAACAAGCGCTAATTCTGTAAAAATTGGAGACAAGGCCGGGGACTGGTACTTCATGGCGGTGCTGAGCACAAACTTGAAACCTGAGCAAGTTTGAAAATTGAGCGGGTTACTACTTTGTGCTCATCAGAGGCAGTTTCCTTGGTAATATTGCCTTCGTGCCCTTGAACTGTTTGAGGAGACATTAACCCGTATTTGCCTAACTACAGGGATTTCCTCGAGAACAAACTATCTATCTACGAGGAAAACATGTAGATGAACAAGAAGTTAGTGTCTTTTTTTGTAATCTCACTGCTAGTGATATGAGACGAGAAGCATGGCAAAATAGACATCATATTAAAAAGAAAGAGGTGCTTTTTGCAACGGTGTACAATTTTGTTGGGATATGTTTATTTGCAAGGCAACACATTATGAATGTTTATTGTGATGCAGCAATAAGCACTACATGGCCTTAGCCAGGATCAGTGTTAAAATGCACTGCGACTGCTCAGAATTTTCTCTCATAAGACAGATGTTCCCTCTATTTAGAGAAGCTAATTTGCCGTTACAAGAACAAACTTGCCATTACAAGAACAAGGTAGTCATGCTTGTCGTTACATACCTGACAAAAGTTTCCTCGATGGTGAAATTGTCATAGTTTGTGACAAGCTTGAGATCTTTCTCTAGGAGTTCACTCTTTATCTTCACTGATGTGTAGATGCTCAGCTGAAAGGAAACCCACATAGTGTTTTTATTAACAGACTTTGGTACTTGTTGTACAAAAATCCCGGAGGGAAGGGGAAGATGGGATAAAAGGGCTGAGGGACAGTGAGAGTGAGAGGTGTGGAGTGGTTGGGGGGGGGCACTAATTTAACATCTCATCAATCAAGAGGGCGTTGGATTAATGTAATGGTGTTATGGGGTGCACCCTCTGCACCAGCATTTGGCGACAGTTTGATACTTAAATGATTTGTTCACGTAATAAAACATTTGCTCAGTTCCAGCGCCTCATCCAAAGGTGCTGGGATGGGCTGACGTATGCACCCAAATTAGACCATTGCCCCTGACCTAATAACCCCCTAGTCACCTTTTCCTGTTTATGAAAGCTTTGACTATCAATAATAATGTAGCTCTGTTGTGCATATACTTTGCAAATAATTATTGTCATTCTCTGCATGTACTTTTGTACTAAAACTCGGGTTCGTTCCCAACAATCTTCTTGCAACTTTGGTTTAAAAAGATCGTTTAAAAAGATCGTTTGCATTCTCCATGGAGCATCCATGCTTTATCATATCATGTTGTGGTTGAGCTCATTGCACCGACTGAAGTACATTTATTCACATCATGCATCACTACATTCTGAACAACAGTTTTACAACAAACTCATCAGCCTATCCCAGCAGTCTTGGGTGTAGGATGAGACCAGTGGGGCCGAGAGAAGATTAAAAACTTGGTTTACCTGAAGCTTTGGTTTTCTACTTATGTACGGTGTTATGCATTTGGATGCAGAGCCTGATGGTTTGCACTCCTCAGGGTTGAACAACTGGAACATCACCATGGAGACGTGGATGAGGTATGCAACGAACAGACCAATCACTACGTAGTTAACAACAGTTCCAACTGAAGGCATGATGAAAGATTACCGGATTCCGACCTGATACTGGTTTCGCCCAAGCTGTATAGAATTTTAAGACAAACATGAATTCCTCCTTTTCAATCGTGGTTTACTGAAATTGTAAAAAGACCAGTCAGTTGGCTCTCTTTTTCAATCTAATTTTGTTTTAAATGCTTGATAAAATTCACAAAATTGTTGTGTGTACAATTGAAGAATTAAAGTTTCAAGTGACAGGCTGTGAAATGAAATGTCACTTTTTCTTGTACATCATGTGGGGTAACAGTTAGTCCAATTAACTTGGATCCTACATTGCTTTTACATTTGGTCATACAATTACCAGATGAATTAAACTTTGTCATGTCCTGCATCTGTCCCTAGGCCTAGTTAGGTTAGCTTAGGGCTAGCTAGGACACAAAATAATGTTTTCTTGACCCGGGGGGGGCAGGGCTGAATGATATCCCTTGTTGTTAGATTATTAAGCACGTTACCTGCAGTTTTACTTTTTAGTTGTGTGTTAGTGGGTTAGGGGTAGGGGTAGGGGTAGGGGTAGGGGTAGGGGTAGGGGTAGGGTTAGGGGTAGGGTTAGGGGTAGGGGTAGGGGTAGGGTTAGGGTTAGGGGTAGGGTTAGGGTTAGGGGTAGGGTTAGGGGTAGGGTTAGGGGTAGGGTTAGGGGTAGGGTTAGGGTTAGGGTTAGGGGTAGGGTTAGGGGTAGGGTTAGGGGTAGGGTTAGGGGTAGGGTTAGGGGTAGGGTTAGGGTTAGGATTGACAATTGTGGGTGAGGGAAGGGTGGGGTAGGGTGAGGGTGATGAACACCCCCCCTTTCACCATGAAAACGGAGAATTGGGCTTCATACGTCGTGAAGCATATATGCCTCCTGCAAGTGCAACCATCGGGAGGATGGAGTGTTACGATTATCGCAACTATTCCAGGGAAAGCATTGGTTGGATTGAAACATGGAGGTAGGAATAGTGTTATAGAAATGTTCACTTTTCTTCTGTATGCTTGATGACCCATGATTGGTGAGAGTGTGCTGGACCAGCTGGTTGATCTCCCTATATGTATGAATGATGAATGATTGCACCTGATTTTCACAGTCACAATCAATGTCAATGAGAAACTTCCTGTGCTACACAGTACATGTCATAGATTAAAAAAAGGGCGATCTGTTTTGTTTACCTCAATACTTAGTGTCTGTCCTTGCTCTATGGTGAACCTTGTCGAAGATCCGCTTTTTAAGACACCGGCGGGTCGTCAAGCCATCAAGGATCAGGCAGATCAGCAGACGACCGGCCCGGAAGTAGACTCTGTTATTTTGGAAGTAGCGCCCTCTGCCGGATATTAAATTAAAACGACCGGTATCCCAGTTAGGGGGCGTGCCCCCCCCCCCCCCACAACAAGATGAGTTTTTATGATGATATGAATATATATTAGGAATAAATGGCAGCAAAAGCATTAATAGATTGTGGTCATCTTGACCATCCATTTGCTGTGACAATTAATCATGGCGGAAGGAACCCAAAACGTCACTTTTGTTGGGGGCGTTTTGTGAACCGCTTGATTTCATTCCTCGATCGATACTATACTGGGGGTGTGTCTTGACGTCATCGTCAACTCATTCATAAACAGATTGACCTTTCACACACCCGCGCAAACGAGGCAAGAATTTTGTACACAATAATAATATACGTACACCCACACACACATATCACGACCTTCAATTATTGAGCACGAGGCCATTTATGTTGACAAAACACTTGGCATAGCGGACTTCAGAGAGAACATCTTGCTTCTATTCTACGTACTTGCAGTTGCAGTTTCATTCGTCAGCAGTACAGTAAACTATTACTAACGAACAAGTTATTATTGCTGATAATAATTATCACTTGAGACTGAGAGTATTGATGAGCTAGGAATAGGAATCGTCACGGGTAGGACAAGGAAGAGGTCTAAGTAAAACTTAAACAACAACAACGAGTTTTGCCGTTGTGGTACTCCTGTTTGATTGAAGTGTGGAAAGCTACATCATCGCCATTGGCATTGAAGAACATGGCCACCACCAGTACAAATGGGATTGGAAGACCGATGTATGTAAACTACGTTTTTATTATCAATATAGGCCTTTGTTCGTTTTTCATTCCTGGTTAATAATAACGTATATTTATAACAATTTTATCTGTTTATGTAACTATTCTTTCCTACCCATGTGGTTTTATTTATGTTGACGGGCAATGTCATATCTACCCCCGACCTTCCCACCTTTTTTTTCTTCTGAAGATTTGTATTAATCAAAAAACAACCAAACAATTTTTAATCCCAAAGTTCAAGTATCACCATCATTAGTAAAAGTATCACCAGTCTCACTGAAATACTGCCAATTCTGCCATGTAGAATGTTGTCAACCAACACGACTAAATATCTATCTTTATTCTTACTCTTTAGTCTTATTTTCATTTTAAAACAAGCACAGATGTAGGAAAATGCACAGACAGTCTAGTAGTAGACACCAAAGTATGTCCAAGCTTTACCAAGTTTATGTTTCCTCGAACGTGACTGAAGAATGTAGTTTGTACTATTCTGCGTCTGGTGCGCTGAAGCGTTTATCGCCTGAGGGCTAGTACTAGTAGTATTGCCACTAGACCCAGGGACTACCGCGGGTGTCAAGGGGTTGACGCTAACATGCGCTGTCCAAGTTGGCTCATGAATCATAGGCAGCAGGCCAGTGATTGATGATGCCATCTGTGATTGCAGTGCCGTGTACCTGTAATAGTTTGCTGTAGGAAATCCTTCCCATGAAAGATTTTTTTTTTTTTAAGTTAGAACATGTGCATGAGGGATGTCATAAATGGGCAGTGAGGTGTGACCGAAAAAAGTTCCCTGCAGCAACATGAACAATTGCATGCTTTGATCAGCATGCAAATTAAGTCCTTCATATGTTTTACAAAGCGCTGTGTGTAAACAAAATTTCAATTTATTTCTATTGTTCACTGGTAATATTTGAATGGGCAGCTCATTCTCCACAGGGAGCTAGATGGTCGAGGTATTAAAACATCTGGACCCGAATTTATAATAATAATAATAATAATAATAACCAATTTTTATATAGCGCTTTTCACACCCGAAGGGCGTCCCAAAGCGCTTCCAACATTATTACCCCT
The DNA here is from genome assembly GCA_037783415.1 of Leptasterias polaris. Classification (NCBI taxonomy): domain Eukaryota; kingdom Metazoa; phylum Echinodermata; class Asteroidea; order Forcipulatida; family Asteriidae; genus Leptasterias; species Leptasterias polaris. Next base: position 4,008,080 of record JAZGTN010000005.1, on the reverse strand, counting down.
GGTCACTGGGCCATTATTTCATTCCTTAAACCATCTCAGTTCCCTGGGGAGTATACAGCCTGTGCAACAAATATGCGCTACTAGGCTAAATCAATCAATAGAACCATCTCTGCCCTCCCAGGTACCCATATTACCCCTGGGTGGAGAGAAGCAATTATAGTTAAGTGTCTTGCTCAGGGACACAAGTGTCACGACCGGGACTCGAACCCACACTCTGCTGAACAGAAACACCAGAGCTTGAGTTCGGTGTTCTTATCCACTCGGCCACGACACCCCAATTTATGATAGACCTACTGTCACAGAATTGTGTTTACTACGATGCTGAATTCCCTGGGCATGAAATGTGCAGAAAGCAGAAGGTGGGTTTCGAATTAAACAATTTGGGTGGACTTTTTACTGCAGGGCTTAGTAAGCTCATGATAAAAATAATAATAATATCGGCACTTATATAGCACAATTCCAAAGAATGATCATTGCGCTTCACACATTATTACCCCTGGTCACTGGGCCATTTATTTCATTTCTGAAACCACCTCAGCTCCCCGGGGAGTATACAGCCTGTGCTGCCAAGATGCAATAAGGTAAATCATTCACAAAAACCATCTCTGCCCTCACAGGTACCCATTTTACCCCTGGGTGAAGAGAAGCAATCATTCATAGTTAAGTGTCTTGCTCAAGGACACAAGTGTCATGACAGGGATTCGAACCCACACCCTGATGACTCAGCCACCAGAACTTGAATCCAATGCACTTAAAACTGCTCGGCCACGACAGGATCATCTGATGTCAGGATCATCTGATGTCAGGATCATCTGATGTCAGGCAAATTGTTCTAATTACGCCTGATGCAATAATTTTATCAATTCAATACAAACAGCTTCACTAAAATTTCCCAGGTCCTGCTTTATTTAATCTATAGGCCTACATTGTGTGTTGGTAAAGTGGTAACGAATGTTCACCAAGGGACCAAGGTTCCTTTGGCTGCGGCATGTTGGATACATGATTAAGTGCAGTAGACTTGACTCAAGTAGGATTCCCATCCTTCATTGAACTGACAGCTAATAGATCGATCCATTAAGCCCCGCCTCCTTATGAGTTGACCAATCACAGCCGCGAAACCCGATCACCATTGGTGCAAGATCACCAAACGGCTCAAATGGTGATCAGATTTCGCGGTTGTGATTGGTCAATGAGAAATGGGCGTGGCTTAATGGATCGGTGTATTAGTAGCCTATCTATTCATTTTGAATCAAGCACACAACCTAACTTAGCCTGCTTGAACCAAGTCTACATACAATGTACAGAGTACATGAAGTGTAGACTATGATCTTTATGATTCTTCTAGGTCAAGTTACATAAGTTATTACATTTTATGTGTAAACAACTTTAGGAGTCCTACATATTATGTAGATTACTATTTAAAGGGTGTGTACAACATTGGTAATTGTCAAAGACCTGTATCTGCACTTGATGTGACCCAACATGAAATAACAAACCTGTGAAAGTTTAAAGGGACACTTTTCCTTGGATCGGGCGAGTTGGTCTATAAAAAAGCGTTTGTGTGGTTTTCCATTTACATCGTGAACTAACACGGTCGGCCATTTTGTGGAGTCAAATTTTGGACTCCACAAAATAGCCGACCGTGTTAGTTCACGAAGTAAAAGGAAAACCACGCAATTTCGAGGCATATTTGTGTGGATCATTTTATTCTACTTTTAAAACATCTTTCTAACCAATGCATTTTATAACAAACGGTTACAAATGCTTTTTATAGACCAACTCGCCCGATCCAAGGCAACGTGTCTCTTTAAGCTCACTCGGTAATCGGAGTCATGAGAAAACACTGAAAACCCCTTTATATGTTTTAACTTTTTTTCAAACATCAGATTTTATCCTGCAGGATAAAGACTATTGTTTTACTCATTTCCTAAAAACTATGGCATTTCAAGCAAAACTATTTTAAGGGAAGTTTTCCACCATGACCATCCTTATACCATGTAAGTTATGTGCAAATCTATGAACATTTATATTTTCAATCTTACCAATGTTGTACACACCCCTTTAAGTTTGTTTGTTAGTGTTAGTGTCTGATTAAAAGTTCAGACATGTCAGAGGCACAAATATCAGCAAAAGATGTCAACAGTTTTGTTTCTGAAGGTGTGAGACAATAGGTCGATCCATTAAGCCCCGCCTCCTTACGAGTTGACCAATCACAGCTGCGAAACCTGATCACCATTAGTGCAAAGATCACCAAGCAGCTCAAATGGTGATCAGATTTCGCGGTTGTGATTGGTCAATGAGAAATGGGCGTGGCTTAATGGATCCGTGTATTGTGAGACAATGGCCATTGTGAGTTGGTAGGGATGAATGCCACTGACATGTCTTTTGAGGTGAATCTGCCACGCCCCCCACCCCCCCCCCCCCCCCCCCCCAGGAGATCAGCCCTTTATGTGTTAGACACTGGTATTGAATTTAAGGCCCTTTTCCCTGGAACAGGCATGATATCCTTCCCACATAATAAGTCTGATTACTGATTTTTTTCGCTCCAGCAAAATCAGTAACATTGTTTTCAGGCATGAGAATCTTCCGGTTTAAACCGGAATTCCGGTTTTTTCCCTTTCAAATTTGTGGTCTTCCAGTTCAGTGTGAATTTGAGATAAAATTTTGGGGGTGAGTTGTAGGGGGTATACATTTGGAAATCAGAAATTGTAAGTTTACCTTTATCATCATATATCGCAGAACCACAAGGCGTGCGTTAAAAAAACGGCACATTATTAACAATAAATTGCCGCCCGACAGCTGGCCCGATAGGCAGCTTGCGGTCTTCCATGAATACGTAGGCGAGTAGGGAAACACACAACTCGAATTTCCAGGGTCGGAAGATGTGCGGTGGAGTCTAATTTCAACCTCGTTCCTGTTATATTTCATGCAAAATTATAACCTCGTACTCATAAACACACCGCTCTCGTCGCAAATTTTTTCCCCCAATGTGCGTCGTCGACCGATCGTTAAATCACGAAGATTTTAGTGCAAAAGAAGTTCTATAAAACTGATCCTAAAATTACAAATCCATGAAAATTGCTGTTGATGAAAACACTATTATTAAGGGCAGAAATTAGGGGGAAAGATCGTCACAAAACGCAATTTTATGAACTTCACTTTCATGATTTTTATATACATATATTTTTTTCATTTTAATTTTATTTGATTTTTTGATTTTTTGATTGTTTTCTACACTTCGAAAATTGTGTGCATATTACATGTGGGCCAGTAAAAAAACTTGCGGGCGACAAATTTGGGACTCTAACATTTTGCACTCGCCCAAGTTAAAAAAAAATCCTGTTTTTTTATCATCTCCCATTCTCATGTCTGTGTTTTTGAAACAGCCTGAAAAGTCTTTAAAAGCCATGTAGATTGTAGGTCAGCCCATCTGAATGCTTACTCAGTGAAATGTTCAGGGGTTTTTTTTCTCTGAGAGTCTAATATCATGAGGCTTGCAGGAAATCACTTGGGAATTTTAACTTCACACCGCCACCCCATTTTCATTTCACAGGAAAAATGGGGGGATTAAGCTTACAGTATGCGTGTATCTGACTTTTAAACACTCCCATTCCCAAGCAGGCGTAGCTGTTTCCCAGGAGTTTGCAAGATTAGAGATTCAAGTGGGAAAAGATCAAATCAAGATTTCCTGGGAATTTCCTGGGAAACTTGTCTAGTGTGAAAATGTGTAGTCTACATGCAGGCCCTACATGTAATCAAAGTTTAGTACAATGTTTAAATTGCTCATGCTCAATGTGGAAAATGAACAGCCAGGGCTACCCAATTCTTTCTAGTGTGTGAAAAGGTGTAGTCTACTAAAAAATTTACTATGCTGGCCCTACTGTTTACCTGTAACTAACTATAGGCCTACATCATTGTCATACCAAATCAAAGTTTAGTACAATGTTTAAATTGCTCATGCTCAATGTGGAAAATGAAAATCCTGGGCTACCCAATTCTTTCTATTGTGTGAAAAGGTGTAGTCTACATGTATGCAGGCCCTACTGTTTACCTGTAACTAACTATAGGCCTACATCATTGTCATACCAAATCAAAGTTTAGTACAATGTTTAAATTGCTCATGCTCAATGTGGAAAATGAAAATCCTGGGCTACCCAATTCTTTCTATTGTGTGAAAAGGTGTAGTCTACATGTATGCAGGCCCTACTGTTTACCTGTAACTAACTATAGGCCTACATCATTGTCATACCAAATCAAAGTTAGTACCGGTACAATGTTTAATTTGCTCATGAATGCTCAATGTGGAAAATGAAAATCCTGGGCTAATCAATTCTTTCTAAGTTTAACCACAAGGTTTATTTGCTGTAGATTAGATTGAATCACTTCTGCATACATGTTAGTTTACACACAAATTTGACCCAAATGCACTGTGTATTTAATATGTAACAATTCAGACTCTGGTTTTGTTGAGCAATTTGAAATTTATTGTGAATTTGTTTTTCTCTCCACTGAGAACTGGGACATTATATACATCATTAGACAAAGTGTAGTGTTATTTTTGAGGACCCCACACCTCTTTGAGTTAGTATGTACATAAAATGTACAAAAATAATAGGTATAATTTAACAAACCCTGTAAAGTCAACTGCACTTTTCCCATAAGCAGCTGGGAGTATGAATGGATTTTTCAGCTGGAAACCAAGCTGTTGATTTTTTATAAAATCAATATTTTCTGTGTATCATTGAAATATGGAAGTAGCCTTCAATTCAAGGTTGTGACCCTGTTTTTTTATTGTGCTGCATTAAAAAAACAACTTCAAATTCATAATATATACATAGGCCTATTTCACTTGTGATTGAATTGCTTACACTCCATTACTGATTTGGTTCAAGAGCTTTTTTTATTTGAAAACAGCTTGAGGTTTGATTTTTTTTTTTTTTTTTTTGTCAGGGTGTTTGTTTCGTTCAGGGTATTTTTGGGGGCGGGGTTGGGATTAAACTTTACTTCGGCTGCATTTTGAGACCCTGTTGGCCAATGCACCAGCACAAGGGTTCACTAAGACTATCCAAATTGGCAACTAGGACTACAGCTACAAGTTTTACTAAAGGTTTTGCCAAGGACAGCCCATAGTTCAAGCGGAGATGCAGTCGTAGCTACAGCCGTAGCTGCCAATTCAGACCTGGGCCTAATTTCGTGGCTCTGCTTACTGAAGCAAAGAATCAGCGTTTACGGAAGTGGGGAATTCCGCACTTGCGTCAAGCGTATTTCACGGGTTACCAGGGAATTTTTGCCATTGCGCTTGCATACTCAACGTTACTAGGTATTTTTCGCTTACACAGCTAGCACAGAAATTCGGCGATTGCACAGTTAGCAGAGAAAAGTGATCGTAAGCGCAGAATGCGGCAATAAGCAGAGCCATGATTTTGGGCCTGGCCTTGTATGGTTCATTCAGGGAACCCAGAGTTATGGGTTTGTGTGTACTTTTTTATACGTATAGGGCTCAAAATGTTGCCAAAATGTTTGTAGATTTTTATAACGTGACACACAGAGGTCAAGTGTGTTGTTGTGCCATTATGCATTTGGTCAGTGACATCTGCTCAGAACAAACATAGCTACATGTACATGTACATCAGCGGCCTTCTCGCGATACTGCTGCCTTCTCATGATACTGTCAATGAGACTTTCTGCTCTTGTGAGTACGGTCCCATGGGCAGTTGTCAGGAGCCAGCAGTGCGCAAGATTCTTGTGAGAGCTGTTACGCTATCACCACGAAACAAATACTGCTTGTCTACAGCTCCCGAGAACATGCTTCCCTACACCCCTAACCGTGTCTTTGAGTTTTACATACGTACATGATGACATTGAAGAGCAAATGTGAATTTCCCAGAAACCAACAGATGCTCATTGGACAGTTAATGTTGTAAACAGTGTTGTGACTACACTGGTCGGGGCTGGTCGGCACTAACCAGTTCTAAAAAATCCCGACCGGCTCTCAAGCAATGTTACGACATTGCCGACCGGTACTTTTTGCTACTAAATAAGCTTAAAAACTAAGGAATTCTTCTTACGTAACTGAAAACTATCAAAATCAAAAGTGTTGTTAAATCTTGGCCTCGATGATCGCGATTGATCAATTCTTGTTGGTGTCATTTTTATTTCAAGTTGACTGTTTAATGCAGCGATGTTTCCCCTTTCCATGTTAGCAGAAAAAAATATATTCTCACAGCGTCTGATTGCTGCCGCATCCTTTGAGTAAAGCATTAGAAAAACCTAGGAACCAGACGATAGTAGAACGTATAGCTCTACGTTACGCATCAGTACACGTAGCCAGACTTCCTCTTTTGATGCATGTGTTTTATTTTTTATCTAACTCACCAAGTTGTGAGCACACATGTCGTTCGTTCACGCGGCGGTGTTATTTTTCTTGTCGTTATTGTACGACAGATACGACGCTCATTAGAACCCTCGCTTCATGCCGCTCCGCCATACCAGTTGTTCACAAATCGTTCTCCACTGTTTCTTCATTATTTTTGTCACATTTATGCGTTCACGAGGGAGATATAGACAAGAAAATTATTTTCTTACGGAAGTACATTGTATGAAGAAAGAAAGCGCACATCTCCGAGCAGTGCACAATCCAATATTTTTTTTTATAGTCTGGACCGTACGTGCGTAACTGCGCAAACCATATTGACTTCTACTGGGTACTTGACTCACTGCACATTAGACTTGTTAAAAGTCCATCAGTTTTCAAAGGTTTCTGCATTCAACGCTCGCACACCAAATGTATCGCGATCTTCTGTCCCCATTTTTCCCACTGGATTTACACAATTCACACGGGTCGACTTTTTGGTTTAAAAAAAAGAATTTCCGGCAAAAACCGGAGGAATCACATCCCTGGATCATTCTATGTTTTTCTTAATACTAATTTACCGTATTAAGTTGCAAGAATTTTACACAACTTACATTTAATAAATAACAAATACTTTATTTGATTAAATTTGACACTCGTCTCATTTCACTTGTCAGCTCCAGATATATGAAGGATATTTAGAATTTGTGAGGTATAAGCAGGCTGGGTATAAGAACTTGATATAGGCCTATGGCTCAACATGTGTACTTCTATAATTCAGCAAAATACATTGTATGTTGTTAGTGTCTAGAACCCATAAAATATGTATTTTTAAGGGTGTAAAATGTAAACATTTTCGGGGCCACCCCCTTTGGACCCCTGATGAACGCCTCGCGCAAGCGCTCGGTACCTCGCTTAGCTCACTCCTCTGTGAAAATTAACCAGCTCTTAAAAACTTCTGGTCACAACACTGGTTGTAAACACCAGACATGACATTCTTCATACATGTAGTTAGTCTGATTTCCAATTTATGTTGTTTGTTTCCCTTAAACTTTTTTAAACAATTATGATTGAATTGTCTGAAATTTTCATTTTAAAGCCTACTCCATGTGTACATGATTTACATGTAGGCTAGCCCTTGTACTCGATAAAATATTTCCATTCCTTCCAAGGGACCCAATATCAAGTCTGGAACAGTCACAATTAGCTTTAAAAATAGCTGTATTTTTGGATAATTGCTACCAGTACCAGTATTACAAAGTATCAGTAAATAATAGGTTTTTAAGACAATAATCCCACAAACATGTACATAAAGGTTGTCACCAATTATGCTTTAGACTCCTTTTCATTAAGACTAGCTAAGTAATAGAAGGTTCGCTTTAAATTAATGTAACCTTGCTTGGTTCAGTTCCTGTCAGATGTCTAGGTGATAGGCCTACTAATTACACAACAGCTTTAGTCGATAGCCAATATTTTTACCTACATGTATCATCAGCTCTGTCTCGATCATAAGCACACATACAACCGCAAATGCATGGTCCAACATAGCAACGAAGATAAACAACCTTCATCTAGTCCGTATTGTGACGTATTTTATGTCACAATGGATTAGTTTTATGCTGGTTTTCTGAGGCACTGGTACTTCAGTGTTGATTTCACTTTTCATTTTTATGGGTCTTTGCTAATATGTAAGAACCATGCAGGGCAGTTGTTCAAAAATCAAACTGTGGGGGGGGGGGGGGGGGGGGGGGCAGTTTTTCCAATCAAATTTCAACGAAATTACAGAGAGGGAAACTTCACACTTAAAGACCAAATGATAACCAAACACCAAACAAGGATAAATACATGTAATCGAATTAGTTTGAGTGATTTCCTTCAAGTTGATCTTTAATTAGTTTATTGCTCAAGTACATTGATTGCAGCAAGCAAAATAACAAAAACTAAAAAATACAACTCAAACTGTTGCACAAAGTATACAGTGACAGACAAAATGTTTGTTCATTGTAAAATTATGATATTAATTATGGTATTTGATTTTCAATTTGATTTGGCTTATTTGGCAAACTACATAGCAAGTATAAATAAATGCAAACAAAATAGACAAATAGAAAGAAAACAGTAACAAAAGATTATTTTTTTTTCGAGGATCACAAAAAAATCAAAGACTAAATTTCCATTGCAGTCCTCTGAGTGAAAAGAAAATGGAGCACAGTCGATGTCATAGACGAGACAGTAAACTAGAAGGACTACAGCAAAATACAAGCAAATACAGGACAGGACTATAAAAGCAATCTACAAAAGCACAAGAAGTATTAACAAAAAACTTGAAAATATAGAAATTAAGGAAACATAAAAATGTAAATAGAATTAAAAAGTAAACAAACTCTCATAATGGATAAAACCAAGAAGGCATTATCAAGGTTGTTTACAAGATGGGAAATTCATTAAACACCTTAGTCAATTTCTAAGGTGGCTCAATTGTAAAAATCAATATAATTGTCCTTGCAGTGGCTTCCTCTGACCAGTCCTTTTTCTATGATGCTCTGACCCAATCGGGTTTGCCATGACCAGCAAACAAAACTGTGACACAGCTGAGCTGCAATTGAGTAGCTCATCTCTGGTTAGTTGTTAAAACAGCTGCCCTTGTCAAAGGTTAACAACTGAGACCGTTCCACATTGGTTCCTCTGTCTTATTTTCACTGGTTCTTTTTATTAATAACCCTTGCAAGCTCCCATGAGATAACCCTGGATAGTCAACATACCACCATGCCCCATATATCAAGCACCAAATGAGAGGTGGCAATGTGGTTAAAATTGGCTTGTTTGAATGTCTGGTACACTGACTTATTTGGTCACAATAAATATGGAACTCAAACTTGAATCCTTCATCTCTGTTGGAAGGGTCCTTTTTGTACAATTGGCTTTGGCTCCGGCGTAGGCTCCATCACTATTTTGAAAACATGCTCATTTGGTTTGGGTGTTTTTAAAACAAGGAGACCATATGAATTTGTTGTGTTCACTTAAGCTCGTTTCCCCTGTTCACGCATTTCCTGATAACAAACGAAGTGAAAAAGGCAGGTGTTTCCCTCTTTTTCGCTCATAACTTGATAACCCCACGGGTGATTTCACGGGGTCGAACAGTTTCAAAAAGTATATTTTAAGGTCAAGCTAATGGTGGTAGTTGTTTCCTTTTGTTATGAAAAAAACCGCTGTACTTTTGCATTTGAAAAACTAAGTTGTGCCGGTTTTCCTGTGGTAGCGTGCATTTTTCACCCCATCAGAATTACTCATTTGGGTGTCGATTCTTTTTGGAGTGTCGGATTCCACCGGGTCGAACAGAATCGAATAGTTGAGACTATTACCTTCACTGTGATGTAAGAAAGGTTTCGATTGGTTGAAAAAACCGCTGTACTTTTGAAGATGAAAAAGTGACCAATGATGATCATCGTTCGATATTCTGTTCTTTGGCCGAAGTTCCCACTGCTCACTGTTTGTTTACACGTGTTTGGGAACTCAACATGCGACCTTTATCTTCCGAGTTCATTAACAGATTTTCTGTGTTTACACCATTGGGAAATCTTTGAAAAACGGACCATATCTTATATAATAATCAATGACCATATTGTGAATTTTTTACGGGGAAATTCAATCTTGAAGTAGTGTAAATTTAGAACCTAAAAAACATGAAATTTACGATGCGAGGGCCATTTACCACTTCCATGACACTACGTGACTATGGGCCGTACCATTTTTGTCAAAGGAGGGTACGCGTGGATTTCTTTGTTTATTGCAGTGGGTATGGGCTATACATATAAGTTTATGGTGAGATTCGTCTCTTAATGATTATCATTATTTTTCTTATACTTCTATTAAATAGTATTATTGTTGCTATGTGATGAATAGGTGTCACAAAAGTATGATTTATTTTGGACTCATTCCATGTACGTTCAAAACAAAATGAGTATTATTTTTTTACTTGGAGTTTATAGAGCTTACGTTTTTGTTAAGTGTTGTTAAAAAATTACCCCTTGTTGAGAAAAGATAAAAAGAAATAACTTTCAGAAACCAACTTCTCATTGATTCAAATGTTTCTGTTTTTCCATGTATGTGTATTAGTTATATCAGTATGTTAGATACGAATGAACGTCCCTCTGTGGTTACATAACATGTTAAGTTTAACCCTTTCTGTGAATGGAACATGCAACCCAGTCCTGTTATGGTCGAACGCACAGCTACACAGGGTTAACCCTTTCAATACATCGAGACAGAAAAATGCATCCTTGTGGAGCACTCTTTTGTTCTTTCCTTTGTCCCTGCACTTAACAGTTTCCCATAGACTTTGTACACAAATTTCCTTGTGGAGCACCCCGGTCTTTAGAAATTCCATGTGGAGTCCTTTTGTTTTCCCTTTTTTGTTTTGTCCTTGGTCTCCAGAAGGTACCGAAATTGAGAGCCGCATTTTTTATAGGGGTCATCACACTGCTGTGTACCGCATTTTTTCACACACACACAAAAAAGCAACGTGCAGTGTTCACATTTTTTCAATCTTGATTTTCTGTGTGAAGACATATTTTTGTGGAAAAACTTTATGCATACAATTTGTAGCTTATGAAATGACCTTTTATATGATGTCAAATTTGTATACATTATCTCTATGTCCTTTGTCACCTCGATCGGCACGAATGGGTCGAGGCCCGCCGGGTCCACGCCCAAGCCCGCGGCGTTGAACGGGTGCCGTGCTCGGTCCAGCTACCGGTATATCGTCAGGATAGTTGTCATAATTGAACGTGCCTGGCGACGAAACATCACGAGTTTCATCTGAATCTTCACTAGGTTCTTCTTCAGATATTTCCGAGTCCAATTCGGAGTCACTTACGACAAATATTTCAACCAAAACCTCCAGGTCACGAACAGCCATGATGGTGATTTTTTGTCGGGAAAACGGAAGCGTGAAATCTGGAAGTACTGCTGCATGCAATGTAATTTTTCTCGGAATATCGTAATGGCGACCCCCTATACAATACATACCATTGTGAAGCTCGATAAACAAGCTACCCGTCTATATAAAGGTCAACAGCAGAGGGCGCCAAACAAAATAATTACAGGCTCTCAAACGCCGCTGCTTTTTGTGTCGAGTAAACTCGACATTGGTACGGAAGCAATACATGGCGCACTGTCGAGTAAACTCGACAATGGTATTTAAAGGGTTAATCTTAAGTGAACAAAACAAGGGGCAACAAATTCATATGAGAGCCTCTAAGGCAGGAGCTTAAGCCAGTTGCCATGGTTTCAAAGGAGCCTACTCACACCATGTGGGGCCAAGTTTTGTCAAGTGCCCAGTATCGTAGGCAGAGCTTTACATACATGTATTTGTTGGAAACAATTAACACAAGTCTTCACTGTCTCTGTGCAAAGCTTGTGATATAACAAGTTAACAGTCCTTCTTTGACGAATTCAAACTTATAGTTGGTGAAGCTGAGTTACTCAGTTTTAGTTTGTAATTGTCTTAATGTCTTGTTTGATTTTGCCTCCTTACTGTGAAGCTTTTGAATTTGTTTCTACATGTACTACGGACCCCAGCTTTTTAAAATTCATACATGTATTATAGGATTTGAAACTTTGCATATTGAGGAAATGATCTAAAAACAAGCCTGTGATTTGTCAGGAATTTGTTTCTGTTTGCAGGATTTTTCATTGGGCTTCCTGCATCTTCAGATTTTCTTGAAAGCAATGAGACTGCCGTTCACAATGGTGGCCCTTCTGACGAAGCCTTCAGATAGATTATCTAATTGAAATCATGCAGAGAGTCTGTAAACCTCTACAATTTATTATTTTGCTATTGCTGTTCTGTTTTGGAGCTTTAGTCAATCAATTTTAGACATTTAGACATTTTCCATTTTTATATTTTTAAAGATTGGACAATAAAGATTATATTTTTTGTTGTTGAAAGTATTGGCTGTATCTCCAGTCTCCACACAAAGAGGGACCTTTCAAATTTTCAGGATTTCTTATTTTCATACAATCTGACCACTAGAAAACCATCGACATGAAACATTATTATTAAAAGGTTTATTTTCTGCTTTTTGTTTGATTTTAAAGGTATACTTACGGTGAACTGGAAGGCTTTGCCAAACAAGTTCAGGATCGCACAAGTCACAAACCAACAGTCGGAATCATCTGTGGCTCTGGGCTTGGCGGTCTGGCAGACATGGTTGAGGACAGCATTATCATTCCGTACAGCGATATTCAGCACTTTCCTGTTAGCACAGGTGTGTAAACGGCTTGACCTTTTCCAAAACAAATCTTGGAGATTCATTACTCGACTTTTCTCAAATTTAAGTGGAATAAACTTCTCTTGTTCTGTCATAAGCCCAGAAGTCCAATCGAGGTGAGGGATTCAATGGACTGTTGACCGGTCTAGTTCATCGGACCCAAACTCTGGTGTCTTCGGCAGCAGAGTGTGGGTTACAATCCCAGTCATGATACTTGTGCCCTTGAGCAAGGCACTTGACCATAATTGCTTCTTAAAAAGTTGGGAAGGGGGTGCACTCTGCTCTGCCAGCCAGGCTCCTAGTGGATGATACCCATCCATGCCTACATCCTTACGGACCTCAAAGTGACCATTCTTGGCCTTGTGATGTATAGAGGGAAGATACTCAAAAAAAATTTAAAACAGCTTTAAATTTGAAGCAGGGTCACCAAGGTCAAATTAAGTTTTTGGATCCACTCGATTTCCAATTGATAGATTCCTTAGAACATGGGAGGAGAACATGTATTTCAATTCTCACACTAAAACAAAGTGAAATTGCCACTGTGTTTGATACTTTTTTTGTGAAAATATAAAAACATTTTGATGACATCACATTTCAAATATGTGGTCTGTGATTTTTGGGGCAGAGAATGTTTAGTTCGTTTCTGAATTCTGATGTTATGCAATAAAAATGGCATTGGATTTTCCCTTTTGACTTGTGCACCGATTCTTCTTTGGAAAGTATAAACCCAGTTGTTTTTGACGTCTCATGGCGTCATGCTTCAAATTGCGTTCTGAAAGAGTATCAACTTAAATGACATTGTACACCATTTTAACGTGAGTCGCATCCCCTTAAGGTGATCCCCTGGCTGCCGCTTCCCAGGTTGTATCGTTATACTTGGGTGTGATCCCTGGCTACACGGCAGTTTGCGGTTGAATGGCTTCTGACTGGCACCCCCCGAACAAAGATATTGACAAAATAGGGAGACCGCCAACATAGGGCTAGATAGCTCAGTTGGTAGAGCGCCGGCACGTTAAACCGGAGGTCGTTGGTTCAAATCCCGCTCTAGTCAATTTTTCTTTGTTCAACCCAAAATCATTTAAAAATGTACCCAGTCAGTTTCCCTTGTGGTTTATTATTTGATAGGTTGGAGACTTGTAAATTGTTTTCCACTTTCATACGGACTCTATACATTGGAGCCCCTCTTTAATAACTATTTTTTGCTGGAGCTCAGGAAGTTACTGTACAAACACTCATTTGAGAAACAAATAAAAAAGTTAATTAAAATGATTCATCATTGGGCCCCAGTTCTATCTCACCATCCCACATATCGTCACAATTTTCACGAAGTGACAAATGTGTCAAAAATCTTAAAACTTGGCGAATCATTTTTTGTACAAATTCTTGACATACTCATTTGCTGTTAACATTTTCAGCAAGTTATAGGACCTAACACGTAATGTTTTTGTTATACACTTATTATACACTTATTAGCATGACTGTTAATCACTATATTTGCATTTTCACGAAGTGGCGAATCAATATTTGCTCCTTTGATTTGCATAGCGCTGGCCAACAGTGCAAAACCTGCGGGGTATGACATTTGCATTGTTGACCTACATGTACATGTATTTATTTTAATTTTATTTCAGCCACATCCAACAGCGCAAGCGCCAATAACAGGATGGATAAAAACATTAAATTACATAAAATAGCACAATAAAATTATTTAAACAGACAAAACAAGACAGAGATTAAAATGGTGAAAAGTTCTTACATCAAAAAAAGTTAAAACATAAGTTACACTCTGGACCCAACCTCCCCTTTCAGATTAAAAAAATCACAAGATTTCATTGATTTTATGTTTGAAGGCAGGAAGGGTGAGGTGGAAAATGTCAATACTGGGATTTGAATGGGTAATTCTGTTGTAATTAGTGGCATTAGTTTTTAGTGGCATTGACTTTATTTATTGTTTGGAACGTAGAACCGGTCAGGATGCCGAAGGTTGGGGCGGGGAATCTTCAGGGGAAAAAGGGAAAACAGATTACTGGTAAAGTAAGAGTTCACACATTTGAAAAGAAAAGTCAGATCCAGACTCTGTCTACGTTTCTTTAGTGAATCAAGAGGAGACAAATTAACAATGTGTGTTGTCTACATTGTTGCCAAGGAAGCGAAGGAATTTGTTTTGGATGCGTTCAATGCGAATTTCATTGGAGGCTGATATTGAGTTGAAAGAAACAGATGAGAATTCAAGACTAGGTCTGACAAGGGAGCAGTACAGCAATTGTTTAGTCCTGAGATCTAAGCTTCTACAGTGGCGCCAAAAAATTCCAAGCATGCGGTTTGCCTTGGCAACAATGGAGTCAATGTGAGGAGAAAATGTTAACTTAAGAGTCAATAACAATACCTAGATCTTTATGGGTTTTGACTCTTTCCAATTGCGACTGGGCTATTCTATAATTGAACACAATGGGTTTGGTTTTCAAAGTAATAAGCAAGTTTAGCAATTTCATGAATCAGTGAATCTCTATATATATGTAGTGGTATACACAGTTCTATAAGTGCACGCCTATTTTCTTCATTATCACAAAGTGGGGAATGTCTAGGAATCAATAAATCATCAAAAGGTTTGCACGGTCAAAAATAATTGAAAATTCTATATGACTGTAGAAGTCATTTTTATTTGGTAGTAAAATGTCAGCTTTATTTGGTAGTAAAACTCCAACGCAATAAAAAGCAGTCCCCGAATCAGCAGTTTGAAAAATAGTTCAACTTTTAACACTTTTTACTTCAAACAGGCTGTGGTGCAGATTCACCAAGACGGTGACAGTGTGTCGCACATGGCATTATCAACATTAATTGCACTGCAGTGCTGGCTTTAGGGCTCACCTGCATTTCAGTGTACAGTGAATTTTTTTATTACAAACTGAGTTGAGTTTATGAAGGTGGTAACATTTTTGAAATAATTGTGTTTTCCAAAATTTATTTGAACTTCGGGTATGTGGAAATTTCTTTTTGGAAGAAGTGTTAACTCTGAGAAGAGCCTTTTGATTTGTTATCAATGTTTCCACTATAGCTTACTTTAGTCATGTTCACTGCTTCAGCCTAAAAAATAGTAATTTGATTCTTCTTAGAAGGTTGCTTGTCAGGTTGTATCATAAAGGGAGTGTGATTCCTGGCTGAACAATTGTTTACAGTTACATGACTTCTGCATGACTGAGCCCCCCTCCAAAAAAATAAAAAAATAAAAAAATAATGACAAAATAGGGAGACCGCCAACACTGGGGCTAGATAGCTCAGTTGTTAGAGCACCAGCACGTGAATCAAGAGGTCTCAGGTTCAAATCCAACTCTTTTAATTTTTGGTTTTGTTCACCCCAAAATTTATTTATAATTAGCCATTCCAGTTACCCTTGTCAATTATTACTTGACTCTTCTCAAATGGTTTCAGATCAAAAAATGTCTTGCTTTATTTATCCTACAGTCAAGGGTCATCATGGCCAGTTCGTTATTGGCAAACTCAAGGGCAAGACGGTTATCTGCATGAAAGGACGCTTTCACATGTATGAAGGATACCCAGCATGGAAGGTAGGTATTATCTTTTCGTTTGCCCCCTCAGGCTGAAATGAAGGATTCAGAAGGACTGAGGAGGGCTGTAGTCTTATCACTGGGTCTGGCATTCCAATCTTATCTAAAAGTCCAAACCTGTTGACGTGAAGTGACATAAGAGAGGAGGAAATTTGAGGATTCGATATCACCTGTCGCAAAAAGGTATCAGGAGAATGGGTTTTAAGAGTGACGTACATGTAGTTCCTCATCAAACTACATTAACTTTACTGGTGTTGTTCATCTACTTTTATTTCCCTATACACCAATCCGACGAAAACAAATTGGCAGCGCCCTCTATTGACAAAATTTAACAACTGCGGTATCGCAAGCTGGAAGCACAGTATATAGAGATCAGTGCTTCCAGCTTGCGACACCGCAGTTGTTAAATTTTGTCAATAGAGGGCGCTACCAAATTCTTTTCGTCGGATTGGTGTATAAAACGTTGGGACTTCCGTAGTAATTCCAATGCAAATTGAGGTTCTAAACCATGGTGCAGACTGCAAGGTACCCACATCCACAATCATCTGCACCGGCTCTCTTTTCTCTACATGTTTGTTTTGAGTAGGCAAATAGCAAAAGTGTTTGAATGGTATAGGCAAACCACTCCATAAATGAACACATTATTACTGGTCTTTTTCCACCTTTTGTCTGCCAAACTTGAAAAAGAAATCCACAGCTGAATAGAATATTAAGCATGTTCATTGATTCTTTTAAACTCTGGCAGTTTTGGCTGATCCCTTTCAGCCATTTACATTTTTCTTTTACATAAACATATTTGTAGTACTTGAGCTTGGAAGGTAGTGCATTTTGCACTGTCAGCCAGGCTCTTAGCAGATGATACCCATGCCTACATCCTTACTGACTGTGAAGGGGGTAACCCTGTTTTAGCCCCAGGAGTAGGTGTGCCCCTGGTGGGGGCTACACTTAACTGATTTGGGGGCCAAAATTAGTTAAGTGTAGCCTTGTGATATTAAGGGATACCTCCTTTAAAAAGAAAACACATAACAATTAATGTGAGAAACCTGTCTTCTTACATTGTACAGTTTGTTTAATGCATTTGGGACTTCTTTACTAGTCTGTTTATTTTACTTGTTGATTTATTTTGTCTCCAGCTTACGGCACCGGTCAGAGTAATGAGCCTGCTTGGCGTCCAAACACTTTTCATCACAAATGCCGCTGGCTCCATGAATAAGAATTACGAAGTCGGTGACATCATGCTCATGAAAGACCATTTGTATTTCCCTGGCATGGCTGGACACAATCCCCTGGTTGGCCCCAATATGGAAAAGTAAGTGTTGTCTAATTCATTGAAGTGTGCATTGTATTGGACTTGGAAGGGGGGGGGGGGGGGGTGGAAGGGGTCTTTCAGAATAACCAATGTTAAAAAATTTCAAAATTTTGGATCGGTGATGGGCAGTCCTGCAATTTCATCTTTGAGAGGGCAAGGCCATTTTCATTTCAAGGGGACCTTCCATTGGAAAATCTTTAAAGTCAATTGGAATCATTTGAAGGGGCATTAAGGCCAACACCTGTGTGTAACAGAGGCTGTGGACTTCATTTACTTCCAGGTCTAGGAAGATCAAAGGAAACAGCTGAATAACTGCTGTCATCCTGGGTGTAAAAGATCTCTACAATGCAAACAAAGTTACACAATTATTTTTTCCCCTATTTTTACCTGATGTTCACAGCCTTTTTTGTATTCAGGTGCTTTACATTGATATTAACTGTGAATAACTTTTAAAAGTGTCTGTGTTATCGCTTCGGGTGAAGTTTACTTGTGAAATAAAAAGCAAAATCATACATCAGTGCCGAACACAGGTGGGCACAACCAAGGGATTTTTACAAACGTGCAAAGCTACGTCAACTAAATTCTCCCGTGCAGCAGGCTATCACACTGGCACTGGCTGGAGCATGCCAGGAAATAGGCATGTGAGACTTCCGCGTTTACCCGGAAATCCCAGTTTTTTATTTTCCCATTCCGCGTTTTTCTTGCGGGTGCCGCGTTTTTTCCCGTCTTCGCCGTGAATGGCCGGTTCGCGTTTTTTTTTCTTTTTCATCAAGCAGCAAGTAATTTTACTGCACAACACTCACACAGAGAAAAGGAACCTGGCATCTGGAAGCAATTTGCGATTTGATTTTGACACGTGAGTCGGGGGGTAGATCCGGTAAAATGCTCCGCGTTAGTCTTTGATTAAAGCCGTTGTTGTTCATTTTTTGTTAAGCGCGATGTCCCATTATACTTTGCATGTCGTCGTCCCGTTCCACCAAAAGAGAGGGCGCTTTACTAAAAACTGTATTGAAAAGCCAACACCTTGAGCCAAGACTAGGCGCACACGGTCTTCCACGTGTGTGGACAAGGAAACTAAATAATGGCTGTCGAGGACGCATCTAAGGAATGCCACAAAAACATCTTGAAATGAGGACGAACAACACATTGTTACCAGGTAACAATTGTGGCCTATGTTTCTGTTAATGTTTTGTCTACGCTGCAGTACAAAGCCTGTTATTCAGACTGTAGCGCTGGCCCAAAATCCGGACATGGACTTCGCTTGCTAACTAAAAACAAGTTTTCCTCGTTTTTTTCCATGACCCGCTCATCACATGCCTGAGGAAAGAAATAATGCAAGACCATGAAAATGATGATGTGGCTTTGTGGTTTTTGCATTAAGCAATGTACTTGGGAATCCAAAATGTTTGAATTCATGTGAGACATGCACAGTCTATACCACCATTGATACCAAGACAATTTTGGTTAGAAAATCTGTAATTTTATATAAGATAATCAATGAAACTGAACCGAATTTTAACAGATTTGGTGATCGGTTTGTAAGCGCAACCAACCTTTATGATAGAAGCCTACGCAAACTGGCACGAGTCATTGCCAAGGAGATGGGAGTCTCTCATTTCTTCCAGGAAGGTGTGTATGCGATGGTGTGCGGGCCATCGTTTGAAACTCCAGCTGAGCTAAAACTACTAAGTCATTCTTGCGATGTCGTTGGTAAGTCTGAAAATATAGGGAAATCTGCTGTAGTATGCTAAATGGGCTTAGAGTTGGTACCAAATAAAGTGTTATGTTCTCAGGAGAATTATTGGTTCTGAATACAACTAATTGTGAGAAAAGTGTCTGAACATTTTGTATTGTATGAGTGATGTTTGAAGCTGTGCATGCTGTGGATCGTAAGAAAAACTATAGTGAGTTAACTTGAGAGTACAACCATAAATAAAACTCTTCTGGTAGAAGTGTTAGCTCCGAAAAGAACTGATGTGGTCTCAATGTTTGAACAGTATACTCTTCTTGCATTCTCCTAAAGTTAAGCAGAGTATTAGACCCAGTAACTGGGGCGCTGTACTCCTTTTTTCGAAATTTTGACATCATCGGTCGTACTAGCGCCCCAGGTTATTATTGTATGTGACCAAACTCTCAGCATGGTCGACGGGTGCCCTGCCTCAAACCGCGTAATCGTCATGGTCGAGGCAGGGCACCCGTCTAAAATTTTAGACGGGTGCCCTGCCGCAACCAATACGATTACGCGGTTTGAGGCAGGGCACCCGTCGACCATGCTGAGAGTCGGATCATGGTATGGACATACAATAATAACCTGGGGCGCTAGTACGACCGATGATGTCAAAATTTCGAAAAAAGGAGTACAGCGCCCCAGTTACTGGGTCTAGCAGAGTATACTGTTTGAAACATTGGCTCTTCTCATACACTGTTCGAAACATTGACTTTTCTCATAGCCAACACTTCTCCCAAAAGAGGTTTTTCTATGCACGGTTGTACCTGCAGGTCTACTAACTCTTTTTCTTGGATTGTATACTCGGTCAGTCTAAAGCCCGGTTCATGGCAAACGACACATTTTTTGTGTTGAAAAACAACTTCTGATAGTGACGCAAGGAAATTCACTTTGTTTTTGCAGTTGGAGTTCAATATGAATAGGGCCTTATTTCTTAAAACATGTAAGCACAGCAATTTGCTAATCACAGAAAAATATAGCTTAGCAGAAACTGGTTACCAGCCAAAATTCCACAAAGTTTACACTGTTTTGACTGGTGCCCAACTCTTTTTTTGCTTAGCATAGACTAAGCAGTATTCTTTGCTTAATAACAGCTTTATGAAATTTGGCCAAGAGCACAATGTATTAAAGGCAGGGTATACTTTTGGTAATTGCCAAAGACCAGTATTCTCAATTGGTGTACCCCAACAATATGCATGAATAACAAACCTGTGAAAATTTGGGCTCAGTTGGTCATCATAGTTGCAAGAAAATAGTGAAAGAAAAAAATATGTTGCATATAATTGTGTGCTTTCAAATGCCTGAGAAAGACTTCATGCCTGAAGCCTTTCTCAGATTCAAGTATTTTAGTGAGGAAATCCCCCCTTCTCAAAAACTACATTACTTCAGAGGAAGTCGTTTCTCACAATGTTTTACACTGTCAGCAGAAGCTCTCAGTTGCTCTTTCTCCAAGTAAGTTTTTATGGTTTATGGTGACGTATTTCTTAAGTAATTACCAAAAGTGTCCACTACCTTTAATGTTAAGACAATATACTCTAAATCTAAACTTTGCTCCCTTATTGGTTGACCAACTACATCCCTCTCTGCACACCTACTACATAGGCCCTTTAAATCTACAGGTTCGGCTCAGGCTGACTTGGGCTCTATCAGTACTTTGGAAAACATACACTTCGGTACTGGACAGGCGTACAGTGCCTAAGCCACAGTCAAGGACCATATACCATGCCTAATTTTTGAAAGTATTTTACAATTTAAAGTGCATTTATGTTTTTTTGAATTTGTGCTATAAATGAATAAATTGTTGTCGTTTTTATTTCTCAATTTGCCCCCCTAAACAAAATCAAAAAGTCGTCCAACTCGTATTACCGAAATACTGATCATTTTGGAAGTCCCTAAATCATGGACAACAGTTTTAGTGTAATGGTAATAAAGTTCTCTTTGCTTCATCTCAGGTATGAGCACATGCCCAGAGGCTATCGTTGCGAAGCACTGTGGAATGCGAGTCTTCGGCCTCTCCCTAGTGACCAATAAGTGTGTGATGGACAACGAAACAACAGAGGAGGATGGACCCAATCATATCGAGGTCCTAGAAACTGGAAAACTGAGAGAGGAGGTGCTCCAGGAGCTAGTGGCTGAGATGCTGTCTAAGATGGACTAGAGATTGAAAAATTAAGTATGTGAACAAAAATAGGGTGGCTTCCAATACAGACTAGAATAATGCTAGAAGCAAGAATACGAGTTGGCTAAAACCTTGGACCAAATTTAATAAAGCAGATTACCAGTAAGCAAATTGCTCTAATAAGTAGATTTGTTAACGCATTTGCATTGCTGCGTCACTCATCTGCTTTAAGACCATTCCAGGGCCTTTCTGATACTGCACTGGTCATACGGGAAATTTTACATTTTGGGAGAACCACAAAATAGATTTTTGGAACTGTGTAGTTTTTTTGCAACAGAAATTACAAAGTATTTCAACCCCAATTCATATGGGGCTTTTCAAAACACGTAATGACAGTTTGATGCTTTATCACTGTAGGGTAAGATGTCAGTGGTTTGGGCTATTAGTACGGCAGGTGGTGATGGAATTGTGACTTTGATGATATAAGCATGGAGTTGTGGAATCGGAATGGCATGTCGTGGCCGGACTCGGGCTCTGGTGTTTCTGATCAGCAGAGTGTGGGTTCGAGTCCCGGTTGTGACACTTGTGTCCTTTAGCAAGACACTTAACCATTATAGCTGCGTCCTTCAGATGGGACGTAAAGCTGTACAGGTTCCGTGTGTTGTGTAATGCACTCAAAAGAACCCAGTGCACTTAAAGAGAAGGGGGGGGGGGGGGGTTCGGCCTGGTGTGCCTGGTTTGATTGGCTGCATATTGCGCCACAGCATGTTGTAAACCGTTACATGGTGCTATGTAAAGGAAAAAGGTCTCATACTTCAAAAACGTAGCTCCGTATACCTTGCAGGAAAAAAAGTAAAGCGTTGTGGTCGCAATGAAATGGTGCTATATAAAAGCCCAGTGAAAGTTTTTTGGCTAAGGGCCATTGCAGATTAGTCTGTTGAAAAAATATAGGTAGTATAACAAGCATGGGCAGTCCTTTTGAATATTTTTAAAATTGCTTTTTACTGTACCTGTAATTCTTTCAAAGGACAAATCTGTGATCGCCTTATATAGCCAAACATCTTTCTCTTGACTTACTCTGACTGTAGTGGAAAATTCCATGTTTGTATCAACAAAGGCTCAATTCCCTTAAAAGGTTTTCCTTCCTTGCTCTATGCTTATATGTATGAGTGATTGTGAGCAGTGCTAATATGAACTCGAATATTGGCTGGATAACAAAGCAAGGCATATATGCCGCAAATCTGAAAAGCTGCACGTCAAACTTGTCTTCCCTCTAAACCCACTTAAAATTGTTGTGTAAAGCCATAAATCTTGAATACACTGTTCTGTTTAAAGACTATGCCCATTGTGAAAGAAGGCCCAGTTTAATAGAGCTGCCTAAAGAGAAAGGGTAGTGACCAATTCAATTTTGTGATGTACTTATTTTCCAATAGATAGAGTACTCATGTGAGTGAGGAAAAAATTACAAGTTTCTAACCTCACATTAAAATGGTGTAAATTGCCATTGCATTCGATGCCCTTCCATTGCAAAAATTGTCAACATCAAAATATATTGAAAGTCAGGACTGAACCGTACAAAAATGTTGAGGTTAATTTTTCTCAGAATGATGTCATCAGATGTTTTGGCCGTTGACAATTTTTGCACTGGAAGTGTGTTGAATAAAATGGCAATTTACACCATTTTAATGAGGACTCTATCTGTGAGAAAATGAGTACAAAACAAAATAGAATTGGTCACTTCCCTTCCTCTTTAAGCACGAAAAGATGCTAAGCACAACAAAATTTTGAGGACCAGAGTAAGGTTACCTGCCGGACTACCATGCTGCATGCACCATTTGTGACCGGTATCCTGCTCCTTTCTGCTTAGCAGAAAATTGTTAGACAATATTTTCTGCTTAAGCAACTCTTTGAAATTGGGCCCAGCTCAGTGGTTTTGCATTTTGACAATCTTCAGTACCCTTTCTGCTGCATTGGGTAACTCATTTTAACAAGCATGCACGCAGAGCAGTCATTTTTGTAGCCAATCAGTGTTGCTTTTCAGTGCTTCCCTTCCAGGGGCTAGTGGCAAGAGGTATTGATACGGTGCGCTGCCCATAGTAGCGAGGATGTGGGCACAGTAACACCTGTGTACCCATGATTGCGGTCTGTGTATTGTTAATTCCTTCTTCTTGATAAGGTGATGGACCACTTGCTGAAATTGTATTCTTTTATACTTATTTATTCTTGTATAATGCTTTTGTTTTAAACGAAAGTATTTTAAAGCAATGCAGGGACTTGTGTTGCAGATTTGCTTTCGTAATTAAACAAAATATGACTGTACACCGCTCTTAATTTTCATGAATCGTTATGTTCTAATATTACCATGCAAGGTTGTACCATGGAAATATTTTCTGAAGTCTGTGATCTTTTCTAACATAAATACTCAATGCACCTCCTTTGGGCTTCTAGTGATAATCGTCAGAGCCAAACTGTGCAAATAAAGAGGACACTGTTTAAGCTGGAATTATGTTCCACTTATCAACAGGGCCCAATTTCATAGAGCTGCTCATAAGCTGGTAAGGAACAAATAATTGCAAGATACTTTGTTTACGCACGAATGCGCGTGTAAATACATGGACCATCCTTTTGTGCACGTTTTGACACCCAAAATGGCGGACAGGAGACGCGCGTGTATGTGCGCTGCGCGTTGTGCAATGGGTCTATAGCTCGACTGGTAGAGTGCCGGTATGTTAATTCGCAGGTTCAAATGCCGTTCTGGTCAATTTTTCTCTGTTCACCCCAAAGCTGAACTCAAAATAGAGAAAGTTTTTTATATTATGAGCAAATATTACATTAGGGAGGTCAATTAAATGAATAATAAATAGAATGTAAACTGCTGTCTTAGGAAAAAGCTTTGGTCTCCTGAAAGTGTTTTCATGTGTCGCGGCAGTTTACATGGCAAAATACAGGATATCACCAATCAAATGACATAGATCTGTGTGTGAGGTATATATAATACCTATTCTTACTACTATGTAAGAATATTTTTTATAAGAGACCCCAGCATCTGAGAACATACATACATTATGAAGGCTTCATGATTACCTCAAAATAATTTATTTTCATTTTTCTTTCAGTCGGCTTCTTTTTATTTCATTCATGTAGAAGTCAAAGACGTATTCTTTTCCACCAGTTAGGTAGTCAAATTATTTATGAGTGTATTATAAAACTGAAAACTAAAAAAGTTTCTCTGAATAAAAAAAAAAAGTGTCTGTCCAATTGAAAATAATAATAATAGTAATAGGTTAATAATATTATATTGTTCATCAGTATCAATTCTCCCAGCACAAACTTCATCAAAAATACTTCACACAAATTCCAATCATGGTGTTTGTTGTTCATAGTATTATTTGTATTTGGATTGTTTCGTACAAATTTCAAGTACTTAGGTTTGCTTGTTAACTGTTATGGGTTTTACATGCTGATATGAATCAGGTATTTCTTGTCAGGAGGCTGTTAAATGTTATACATAAATATTTTAATAAGAACTTCTTGCTATCATATTTTGATATGTTATATTGGTATGACTCGTGTATAATGTATGCTATTCTGGTCTCGGTAAATGCTCTCAGTTTTTAGAGATATTCATAAAAGGAAACCTTATGAAAGACGAAGCTTATGTCATTAAAGTTAAACATTCTTAAAGGCACTGGACACGTTTGGTATTACTCAAAATATATATTAGCATAAAAACTTACTTGGTAACGAGCAACGGAAAGCTGTTGATAGTATAAAACATTGTGAGAAATGACTCCCTCTGAAGTAACGTAGTTTTTGAGAAAGAGGTAATTTCTCACTAAAATAATAAAAGACTTCTTCTGGCCAGAAGCCTTTTATTCCTATGTGAAAGCACACTAATTTGTACAACAAGGGTGTTTTTTCTTTCATCATTTTCTTGCAACTTCGATGACCAATTGAGCCCAAATTTTCACAGGCTTGTTATTTTATGCATATGTTGGGATACACCAAGTGAGAAAATACTGGTCTTTGACAATTACAAAACGTGTTCAAAACTGCTTTTATACACAAAACCATATTAGCACCTCATGTCATAACTGAAAAATACAGTGTTCTGTAAGCTTGGTGAGAATCTGTTTTACTCCACTTCCTGGAACAGTTAACAGTTAGAAATTGATAAATTTGATATTATACAAAGACAAATGTTGGTAAACCCCTTTTGTGTGTTGGTAATGTGTTCGGATGAGAGTATAACATTGTATATAAACTAAAGAAATGTACAAAATATTTTTAGAGAAATATTTTTATGGCTTTGCTGTTACTAATAATTGGTAGGATTAGTTAGTTAACATTATAGAGCACTTGTTAGTAAGCACTACGATATATGTCGGTTTGGGTTTCTAACATCTACAATTGTTGAAATGAAATATATTATGCAAAAAATAAGTTAGTGGCCTGACGTTTCGACCCTAGCAGAGTCTTTCTCGAAGGCTAAATGACAACACACAACACACATACAAGCAGACAAGAGTTGCAAGAGTAGTGGAAATACATGAGTGGAGGGAGAAAAGCAGAAAGCTTGTATGTGTGTTGTGTGTTGTCATTTAGCCTTCGAGAAAGACTCTGCTAGGGTCAAAACGTCAGGCCACTAACTTATTTTTTGCATTTATACCACAGGTCCTTTTGGTTGGTAAGCAGTTTGCAACAGCTAATTCTATTTTCTGAAATATATTATGTACAAAGAATTAAGAAATCCATTTAAACTCGAGAGAAGCAATAATGTCCATTGCAAGATTTGTTTTGAAAATTTAGTGTATATTATATAGCCGGAAACATTGTGAATATTCCAGATTGCTATTTTAGATATTGGTACCTAGTAAAAGCATCATTTGCAAAGAAAGATTGAATTTAAGATAACAGAAATACTTGAATGGTATATCACATGTATCATGTATCACATGTATTTTTATTTTTGTTAAAACTTGTCAGCGACTGACTGGTTTATTTGTAAAATGTTCATTTTACATATTTCTACAAACGGGAAGGTCTGCAGTCTACAGTACACTTTGTGTGTGTGTGTGTGTATGTAGTGCAAGATAAATGAAATGTGTTTTTTGATTTAATTGTGCATTTAACACTGGGCAAAATGAAGTAAATTTAACTGAAATGTTACCTTATTTTATTTTTTATTTTATTTTTTGGGGGTAGTCTTAAAAAAGCAGTTTTGTGATTGCTGATCTGTATTGACTTATAATGTATGAGTTATTGGCTTTTTGGGGAATAGTTGTTGTAAATATTATATCAATTGCATCGTGTGCCGGAACTATTTAGTCGGTATTGAAGCATTTTTGGTTATGTTTTCCTATAATATATTGTTAAGTTACAGTTTGATGGGAGCAAATAATTAAAAGCTGGTAAGCGGTTAGCTAACAGTGTAATATGCACTTGAAAAATAAACTGTTGTGTCTTATCTCTCTCTTTATTTTTGATTTTTTTAAAACTCAGATTATGTTCACGCTATGTACCATACATAAAAAGAACTTTTTAAATCGTAACTGGTGCCCGCACATTTTATGGTAAAACTAAAACACTGCCTAAAATATGCATACCAACCAAACTGCATACCAACCAAAAGGAACTTTTGTTCAAATGAAAAAAATAGTTAATGGCCTGACGTTTCGACCCTAGCAGACAGTCTTTCTCAAAGACTGAATGACACATATAATAAACAGGTGTAAAATATACTTCATCATTCGGCTACATGCAGCTGGTCACACTCCACCAAGTTTTGTGCACATCACAAAAGTCAATGGAAACAAGTTTTGATGTGTGTGTACACGCGCTGCACCGAGCAAGCGAGGACCTTTTTACGTGTAAGAATGTGTGCACGTTGTATGGTCGCACAGCGCCTAAAATAACCTTCAATATGCGGGTACTTAGGCTGCACAAATCCGAGGTTTAGTGGGTTTAGTGAGACAGAATTGTGCACATTATAATGGAAAAGTTATTTTACACATTGTGTGGCTTCGTACCGTTCATATGGTGACCTTTTCTACGAGTAAAATCTGTGCACGTTATACGGTCACACAACGCCTAGAATATCGTATATTTTGAAGGTACACTGTGCGACCAATGCACTGCGGTTAGGAGACAATTATTGTGCACATTACAATGGGATAGTTATTTTCTGAATACACACGCCCTGTACCGTACAAGTGAGGACCTTTTCTACGCACAAATGTGTGCACGTTGTGTGGTCAACATTGCGCCTAAAATAACCTTCATTTTGTGGGTATACTGTTGTTCTGCAAACGGAAAAGTTACATTCCTTATTTTACGTGGGGGAGGTCGGTTTTCACCAAACATGATAGGCGTAAAATAATGGAGACATTTACAATTTTTTGTAAAAGAAACAAAGTACAAAATTGAAACAAAAGGGTCATTCATGTTTATCGATCAAAATACAAGTTTCTATTTGAGAAATATGAAAAGATAGACCCTTATAAAGCAAGAAACAGTTTTTTCACAAAAATTAGATTTGCAACTTTGTTTTCACCCTCCCAACACTCAACTGCCCCATAATTAAAAGTGGGTTGTGCGACAAGCGACTCATTTTCGTAGAGCCAAAGCTTTGTACCGTACATATGAGGACCTTTTTAGTACGGGGTAAAAATAATCTGTGCACGTTGTGTGGTCACACCACGGCCTAAAATTACCCTCAGTGTTTAAACCGTGGTGTGGAGAGAGACTGGATTGTGCAATATCATCACTACGAACAATTTAAAAAGCAGTTTTGTGGATGCTGATTTGTATTGACTTATAAATGTATCAAATAATAAACCACAAGGGTAATTAATGTATGAAACATTTATAGTCATTGACTATTGGGGAATAGTTTTTGTAAATATTGTGGCATTTGCATCGTGTGCCGGGACTATTTAGTCGGTATTGATACATTTTTGGTTATGTTTTCCTATTATATTTTTAAGTACAGTTTGAAAGGAGAAAATAATTGAAAGCTGTTGCAAACTGCATACCCCAACCAAAAAGACCTTTTTGTTCCGAAATGCAAAAAAAAAAATAGTAAAGGGCCTGACGTTTCGACCCTAGCAGAGTCTTTCTCAATAAACAGGTGTAAAATAAACCTCATCATGTGGCTACTACATACATTATTACTCCACGGTTAGGGATACCAAATTTTGCACATCACAATGGAAACAAGTTTTGGTGAGTGTGTCTCGCCCTGCACCGAACAAGCGAGTTTTGTGCACATTGTATGGTCACAAAAGCGCCTAAAATAACCTTCAATATACGGGTACATTAGGCTGCACAGATACGGGGTTAGTGAGACAGAATTGTGCACATTATATAATGGAAAAGTTATTTTCCTCCTTGTGCGGCTTCGTACCGTTCATATGGTGACCTTTTTACGAGTAAAATCTGTGCACGTTATACGGTCACACAACGCCTAGAATATCACGTATTTTGAAGGTACACTGTGCGACCAATGCACCGCGGTTAGGGAGACAATTATTGCGCACAATACAAGGATAGTTATTTTCTGGACACACACTTTTTGTACCGTACATGTAGGGACCTTTTCTTCACATAAATGTGTGCACGTTGTATGGTCACATAGCGCCTAAAATAACCACCATTATGCGGGTACACAAGGCTGCACAAATTCGCGGTTTAGATAGACAAAAACTGTGCACTATAACGGAAAAGTTATTTTACACATTGTGTGGCTTCGTACCGTTCATATGGTGACCTTTTTACGAGTAAAATCTGTGCACGTGATACGGTCACACAACGCCTAGAATATCACGTATTTTGAGGGTACACTGTGCGACTAATTCACTGTGGTTAGGAGACAAATATTGCGCATAATACAATGGGATAGTTTTATTTTCAGAACACACACTTTGTACCGTACAAGTGGGGACCCTTTTACGTGTAAAATGTGTGCACATTTTAATGGTCACATAGCGCCTAAAATAACCACCATTTTACGGGTACACTGAGCTGCACTAGCTCGGCGCGTAAGGGTGACCTCATGCACCGTACATGAGGACCTTTTTGTACGAGGTAATCTGTGCACTTTGTGTGGTCACACAACGGCCTAAAAATTACCCTCGTACGTGATGCTGCCCGTTCACCGCAGTGGAGGGAGACAGAATTGTGCAATGTATCACTAATTTAGAATGTATGGAACATTTACAGTTATTGGCTTTTTGGGAATAGTTTTTGTAAATATTGTGTCAATTGCATCGTGTGCAAGGACTATTTAGTTGGTATTGATGCATTTTTGGTATGTTTTCCTATAATTTATTTTTAAGCACAGTTTGAAGGCAGCACATATTTAAAAGCTGGTAAGCAGTTATATGCACTTTAACTACTCTTTCCTATTGTTGAAATAGCTTTGTAGTTTGAAGTCTTACAATTATTCGCTGTGGCGCACTCTATGGACTTGTCAGTCGATCAAGAGTAGTTACTATTAATTTGCGTTGTCATGTTGCACGTTAACATTTTTGACCTCAGGGCTGAACAATTTCCTGGTTTGACCAATTTTATGCACTGTAGAAAAGTTATTAATCTTCACGCTTTGATGTACCATATCATAAAAAGACCTTTTGAAATCGTAACTGTGTGCACGCACATTTTATAGTAAAACTAAAACACTGCCTAAAATATGCTTAGAAAATAGAAATAGCTGTTGCAAACTGAATACCAACCAATAGGACCTATGGTATAAATGCAAAAAATAGTTAATGGCCTGACGTTTCGACCCTAGCAGAGACTTTCTCAAAGACTGAATGACATCACAACACACATAAATAGGTGTAAAATAAACCTCGTCATGTGGCTACACACAGCTGGTCACACCACACGGTTAGGGAGACCACACGGTTAGGGAGACCAAATTGTGCACATATTACAATGGAAACAAGTTTTGGTGTGTGTTTTGGTGTTTTGGTGTTTTGGTGTTTTGGTGTGATTTTAACTCTGAGATCGCGGTTATTTCTCTGCATCATCACGCAAAATTCCCCTGCAGATTTGCTATCACGCGCTCTAACTCGCAATCTCAGATTTGACCCTCTTGTGTATACGGATATTCATTTATTCACAACTTACATTTACATAACAACACTATGCCAGAGAGATGACCAATCAGGAGGCCACAAAACTCCTGTTGGCTGCGTCTATTCCCAATAGGTTATAATCACTTCAGTATTTTCCGTGAAATCGAGTCATTGTTTTTATTATTACTAGTGCTTTGTTGTACGTATGCTATTTATAATTTATACATACAATAATACAAGATGCATTCTTAAAATGTTGAAAAATAAACATGATAAATAACCTGATTCTTACTAGACGAAAAACCGTGTTACCTATGATTTGAATGGATTCGTCTTATGATTTTCCCAACGTTTTTTATTTATTTTGAATTTAAACCTAGAATCACTTTGGGTTTTTTGTTTCCAAACTGCAAGTTGAATCACTGATGAGCAGAGGCAGATAAGTTACACCTGCATCAATGTGAAGTTTGAATATGCATTTTATTGAAGGCTTCTGAGATTCTGACCAATGAGAGTGTTCCGTCCACTATTGGACTAATTCGCCATGTAGGGTGTGTGTACAAACCGAAGAACAATGTTCCCAAGTCTGTGATCGTAGGTTCAAGACGGACATTAATCCACAAGAGGGCGCTATTTCAGGCAATCAGTTAGACTAAAAACCAAGTCTACACCGCGGAACAAGTGAGGACCCTTTTATGGTGTTCCAAAGACGACAGATCGCGTCGCCGTCGCCGTCGCCGTCGCCGTCGCCCCACCCTCAACAGTAATACAGGCCTCTAAATGTAGAACTTGTCTCTACATCAAACCCGCACTACGAGTGAAGAGTCATAGCACAGGTTCTTCTTACAATATCAAGACTGACTCCCTATGTAGCACACAAAATGTAATCTATGTTATATCTTGTAAGAGATGTGGACTACAATGTGGGAGAGACTAAGACCAAACTCAGCCTTCGCTTTGCTAACCATGTCTCTTCCATAAAGACCAAAAACCGTACCCCGTCTCCATCCACTTCAACAGCCCTGACCACAGCGTCAAGGATGTTGAACTTCTGGTGATTGAGGCTTGCAATGGTGATGACACACCGCAAGCTCAGAGAATCACACTGGATTCACCAAATTAAGACAGTCCAACCCTTTGGACTTAACATAAACACTGGTGTTAAATAACTTCCCATCACTTATTTTGCTTGCTTATTTTGTTGATGCAATATAAATACGTTCACTGTAATTAACCTGTTCTCTCTACTGGTTTATTTTTACTCTTCTTTCTCTCAACAAGTTGTTTAAAATCAACCCGCTAATAACCTATTCCTTTTGCAGAGTATTTAAGAACCCGCTCTCTCCGCAGGTACCTCTTGCCTACTTTTAATTTCTTACATTTCATCTTACTGGTTATATATCTTCTAGAATTACATTCCTATTCACATAATTTTCTTGTTGCTTACTCAACTTTCTTCACTAGTTATTTTTGTCTTGCCCCCTATTGTTAGTTGCATTATCTTGATGCAACTTTCCCTCTAATCCTACCCTTTCATGCTTCCCGCATTGTTATACCCAGAATGCAGTTACCACCTTTATGGTCCAGTAATCCACCCTTTTCACACTGACCATCCTTTGTCCTCACTACTTTACTCTGATTGGTTCTTAGCCAACCCATTGTCTGTAAATTAATAACTTTGATTGGCTATAATCTTCCCGCTTTTTTCTGGATACCTTCCCCTAATCCTTTGCTCCTCTTTTTGCTATAAATAGATATGTTTTTGTTTGTACTTGTTAATGCCTCTGAAGAAGGTCCAGTTTGGATCGAAAGCTAAGGCCATCTACCCTACTAATTATATATATACAATTATCTACATGTTGTTTTGTGTTTCACTAAAAAGAATTTGAAACTGTCCTTTTTAACAACAGTTTTCAATGTATGCACAACATTTAATTAACATTTAGAAAGTTATGCAATAATTATAAATTACTATGAAGGATTTAATTTACTTATTAAATACTATGAAACTGATAAGGGAAACTATGGGCTACGACTTACAAGTATATTTAAATCTCATGTGACGTCGATGAAATAAACAAATGTGTTTTGGTTTTCGTAAACGGTCGTTACAAAGATTGAGCGTTAATTTGCAGTTTATACCCGAACAATGATCGATGCATCTGTTAAGCCGTGCAAAAAGGCAGCTTTGCTTTAGAAATGTATAATTAGCTGTTCCGACATGGGTCGGAACAGCTATTGTTTTCGTCGAGATTTTCTTATTCTTTGTTTCCACCCAAATTCCATAGCATTTGCACACGTTTTTTTCTTTAAGTATCCTAGAGTGTAATACGAAAGAGTTAGATTATTATATCAAATTGAAGCTTAGAACATAAACTTAACTCTAAATGTAAAAAATGTTAAAATTCTTAATTAATTAGCCACTTAACAGCGGTGTGAATATTTATTTAGCCAATCTTGTATCTATCATATCTCAAGAAGTATACATCTGATCCTAAAACTTTTCTCAGTTATGGACTTGTCTTGTATTGTAGATGTTAGTTCTGGTCATCATATTTGTAGGCGTGTTTTCTTTTTGAGTACAGAGTATAAACGTTTAGAAACGTTGGGTGGTAAATCCTGGCACCATGGCTACAACGCCGTGCTTTTTTGTATAGGTCCAGTCACTTTCAAAATGTTAATTACATTGGTTGGTAGTTCGCACATTTAATTAACTTTCAGATGTCATAGATTAAAATTCATAATTAATTAATCACGTGACAGCGGCTTGAATATTTAATTAGCCAATCTTGCATCTATCGTAACTCAAGAAGTGTACATCCGATTTTCAAACTTTTTTCAGTCATAGAAATCTTGGGCATTTGATATTAGCCTTTGGTAACCGTGACCCTATGGTGACCTTTACCAATTAGCCTTGGGTAACTGAGACCCCATGTTGACCTTTATTTCCGGGTCAACCGGAAGTGAGACTATATCGCAAGAACTAAACAACCGATTTTCAAACTGTTTTCAGTTAGAGAGTCCTTGGGCATTGGAGACTAGCCTTTAGTGACAGTGACCCCATGTTGACCTTTACTTCTAGGTCAACCGGAAGTGGGACCATATCTCAAGAACTACACACCCGATTTTCAATTTCTTTAATTCATTAATTGTTAGACAAGGGTTTCCATGACCCAATGTTGACCTTTATTACTGGTTTAAAATCTCCTTTCGATTCAGTATCAGAATGAAGACCAGGTTTAAATGTATAGGCACACTTAAGTGAAAAAGGGCCTTAGAGGTCAAGAGTGTTCTGTCTGGAAATCAGGCCAATTTAAATTTGTCATATTCTTTCAACCTGGTCTTAACAGGAAGCTCAAAATTGAGATAATCATATCTCCTGAACCACATTTCATAGGCCTAAGGTCGTAATGTTTGTGATTTCTTGTTTGTTATTTTATTTTTTTATTTTTTATGAATCAGAAAACAGGAACAGCTTTGTGTTTGTTCACAAACACCTAATGACTAGTTTATTACTGGAACTGTGATAAGAAAATAAAGAAATGGTTATCTCAGTTGCAGTAAATTCAATTAAATCTTTTTGAACTATACATTAGTTCCGAGCAGTTATTGTCAAGCAGTGATTTGGCGCAGTGGGCTAGCTCACAGCTCCCGGAAGTGTTTTTTTTTACACCGCAGCGAGGGGTTTTGTACTGTAACACTGTCAATTCCGTCTTGAGATAGGAGACTACGTCCAACCTTAAACCCTAACCCTAACCCTAACCCTATCCCTAACCCTAACCCTATCCCTAACCCTAACCCTCTATAGGGATAAATGTTTGTAGTCTCAATTCAAGACAGCAATTGGCAGTATTACAGTACAAAACCCCTCGCTTACCAGTGCATTAAATTTCTCTGCACGCTTGTTTTTTTTTAAAAGAAATTTTAACAATGCCTTGAAGGAATAAATGATAAAAAAGTCTTGTTATCTGACCTGAAGTTTCATAGAATTTAATTGCACTCTTGTGTTTTTTTTAAAAGAAATTTTAACAATGCCTTGAAGGAATACAGGTAAAAAAAAGTCTTGTTATCTGACCTGAAGTTTCATAGAATTTAATTGCACGCTTGTGTTTTTTTTAAAAGAAATTTTAACAATGCCTTGAAGGAATAAATGATAAAAAAGTCTTGTTATCTGACCTGAAGTTTCATAGAATTTAATTGCACGCTTGTGTTTTTTTAAAAGAAATTTTAACAATGCCTTGAAGGAATACAGGTAAAAAAAAGTCTTGTTATCTGACCTGAAGTTTCATAGAATTTAATTGCACGCTTGTGTTTTTTTTAAAAGAAATTTTAACAATGCCTTGAAGGAATAAATGATACAAAAGTCTTGTTATCTGACCTGAAGTTTCATAGAATTTAATTGCACGCTTGTGTTTTTTTTAAAAGAAATTTTAACAATGCCTTGAAGGAATACAGGTAAAAAAAAGTCTTGTTATCTGACCTGAAGTTTCATAGAATTTAATTGCACGCTTGTGTTTTTTTTAAAAGAAATTTTAACAATGCCTTGAAGGAATAAATGATAAAAAAGTCTTGTTATCTGACCTGAAGTTTCATAGAATTTAATTGCACTCTTGTGTTTTTTTTAAAAGAAATTTTAACAATGCCTTGAAGGAATACAGGTAAAAAAAAGTCTTGTTATCTGACCTGAAGTTTCATAGAATTTAATTGCACGCTTGTGTTTTTTTTTAAAGAAATTTTAACAATGCCTTGAAGGAATAAATGTACGCGGGTAAAAAAAAGTCTTGTTATCTGACATAAAGGTGCATAGAATTTAATTGCACGCTTGTGTTTTTTTTAAAAGAAATTTTAACAATGCCTTGAAGGAATACAGGTAAAAAAAAGTCTTGTTATCTGACCTGAAGTTTCATAGAATTTAATTGCACGCTTGTGTTTTTTTAAAAGAAATTTTAACAATGCCTTGAAGGAATAAATGTACGCGGGTAAAAAAAAGTCTTGTTATCTGACATAAAGGTGCATTAAATTTCTCTGCACGCCTGTTTTTTTTTAAAAGAAATTTTAACAATGCCTTGAAGGAATACAGGTAAAAAAAAGTCTTGTTATCTGACCTGAAGTTTCATAGAATTTAATTGCACGCTTGTGTTTTTTTTAAAAGAAATTTTAACAATGCCTTGAAGGAATACAGGTAAAAAAAAGTCTTGTTATCTGACCTGAAGTTTCATAGAATTTAATTGCACGCTTGTGTTTTTTTAAAAGAAATTTTAACAATGCCTTGAAGGAATAAATGTACGCGGGTAAAAAAAAGTCTTGTTATCTGACATAAAGGTGCATTAAATTTCTCTGCACGCCTGTTTTTTTTTAAAAGAAATTTTAACAATGCCTTGAAGGAATACAGGTAAAAAAAAGTCTTGTTATCTGACCTGAAGTTTCATAGAATTTAATTGCACGCTTGTGTTTTTTTAAAAGAAATTTTAACAATGCCTTGAAGGAATAAATGTACGCGGGTAAAAAAAAGTCTTGTTATCTGACATAAAGGTGCATTAAATTTCTCTGCACGCCTGTTTTTTTTTAAAAGAAATTTTAACAATGCCTTGAAGGAATAAATGTACGCGGGTAAAAAAAAGTCTTGTTATCTGACATAAAGGTGCATTATATTTCTCTGCACGCCTGTTTTTTTTAAAAAGAAATTTTAACAATGCCTTGAAGGAATACAGGTAAAAAAAAGTCTTGTTATCTGACCTAAAGTTTCATAGAATTTCTCTGCACGCTTGTTTTTTTTTAAAGAAATTTTAACAATGCCTTGAAGGAATAAATGTACGCGGGTAAAAAAAAGTCTTGTTATCTGACATAAAGGTGCATAGAATTTAATTGCACGCTTGTGTTTTTTTTTAAAGAAATTTTAACAATGCCTTGAAGGAATACAGGTAAAAAAAAGTCTTGTTATCTGACCTGAAGTTTCATAGAATTTAATTGCACGCTTGTGTTTTTTTTAAAGAAATTTTAACAATGCCTTGAAGGAATAAATGTACGCGGGTAAAAAAAAGTCTTGTTATCTGACATAAAGGTGCATTAAATTTCTCTGCACGCTTGTTTTTTTTAAAAGAAATTTTAACAATGTATTGAATAAGTATTTGGCATGGCTAGATAAAAGTGTTGTTATGGGGTAAAGTTTCATATGATTTCACTGCAGGAAATTTTAACAATGTATATTATAAGTATTTGGCATGGGTAGAAAAAAGTCTTGTTATGTGGTAGGTCTTGTCTTTTTCTTTTTATGCCAAGGAGATTAAAAATATATTTACTGCACTTTTCTGGAAAATTGATAGGGTATAGATCAGTTAGTCACTGTAGCCATTTTTGTTGGGTTCCCCGTCTTCTAATTCATCACTGGATCGCTTATACTAATTTACTGAGTGGAACCTATCTATTTTATTTGCGTCAGGTTAGATTTGCTACGTGGCTTTTGGTTGGGGGTATAGGCTCAAATCAGATCTCTATGTCTTGCTAAATACTTGTAACCACAACACAAAGTAAGGGGAATGAACAAATTTCTTGCTACACGTATAGAATCATTTTATTTGATAACTCCACATAATATAAACAATATAATTCCAACATTATTGGTATCAGAGCATTCTTTTTAATTTGAAATTAAATAAGTCTAAAGAGATAACAACTTAAAATCATTGGAAGAATTGATATTTTCTGCACTTCCTGTACACATTTCTTTTTGAAGACTGTCTGATTTATTAGAAGCTAAGCTAGTGTAACTTCATCATTAATTGGGCATGTTTTCATCACAATCACATTTAATGTTTTGTCACAGATTGTGTGCTAATTATGCATATATTCATTGTGTGACCAGTTTTTCTAACACACGCTTATAATGTTTTTAGAGAGAAATACTATTAAGGACCACTGATTCTGATGTAAGATTTGTAACATCATGCTTTGTTGAAAGTATTCTTAAGGGAATGAATAATTTCTTTTTGGAAAAGTCAATTTATTTAATTCCAACTGAGAAAAAACTAATTACACTAGGTATTCATGTCAAGAAACTATACCAAACAAAACTTTTAGTTTTTTAGAAATTATATGTACAAAATGGTTTTGATTTTGGTTAATTTTCATTTTGCAAAGGGCACTTCCAAGGCCAAGACCCGGGGCAACAAAGGTCATGACCTCCGGGTAATTCCAGGCCTGTAATTACCATAAATGTGTCACAGCCTTGATAAGGTCACCAATTACCCAATGGACCAATTTGAGATCTCTAGGTAAAAATCTCACCTAATTCTTTATAAAACAGCCAACTTTTTTATGTTAGTGTGAAAAAGTATATGTAACCCAGCACAGGGGTTTTACATACCTCTGTTATTACCCTCAACTAACAAAATTGTGCTGTAGACATTGGGCTGATGGTAGGCACTAGCAGGTCTTGGAATCGTCTTTTTGTGACAAGAAAACATCATTTAAAGATAACACCTGCAAAATACAAATGAATGAAATCTTTTTTACATAAGGCCAGACATATGTATTTCAACAAGGTACAATTTAAATAGGATGGGACCTTTAATTGTTTAAGTATTCATAGGAACAATCGTCATTCTCTTTCTGGAGGTCTGTGTACAAATTAATTCTATAACACATTTTTAAGGGGATGGTACTTTTACTTGTTGGATTCTTTTACAATTGTACAAGAAGCTACTTTCAATGATTGTTTTTTTTTTTTTTACAAATCAAATCATTGACCACAACAGCATATAGGTTTTTCATTAAATCTACCAAAAGATTACATCCCTACTATGTGCATAATATCTTTTGCATTCTGAACAAAGAAGCTTTCTAAACGACAGCTTTTCAGAATAATTTACTTCCAACCATTATGTTATGTTGGTTATTACTATGTACACATGTGTAACAATAAAGTGTTTATAAATTATTTACCATCTGATTGTTGACTTTAGTGCACAGACATTCTAAAAGACATGTTTTCAGAAGAAGTAATTTCCAACCATTATTTCATGTTGGTTATTACTTATGCACACATGTACACCCTATAGCTTGTAACTTGTAAAGTGTTTATAAATTTACCATCCGATTGTTGATTTCATTGCACAGACATCCACTTCGTTGATTGACGGGTCGAGTTTCAGTTTTACTAGCTCTGTAAAAATAAAAGGAACAAATTATTTAATTTTATCTTTTTAGACTGGAAATAACAGTCCTCTTTGTGTATTTTTGAATTGATTTTGTTATTCAAATCAAAATTCAATGTGATCAACTATAGGGATAACAGTCTCATACATAGCAAGATTTGCATGTTGACAATTATTTAAGGATATTATTTGTGTTTACCCATACAGTGATGTGTGTTAATCACTGTATATTGGGTACTTTCCTTAGTCCTGTGAAAACAATTCCTGGACATACCGGGATATCTAAGTTGGGATTCTAACCCACGACCTTTGCCATTCTAGAGTAGATGTCTCACCACTAGACCATCGAGCTTGCCCAGTAGCTAGAGGCAGTTTGAATTGCTGTTTGAATTTTAATGGATGTAAATTTGCAACAGGAATAAAAAATATAAGTGTGTTTTACCCATGGATCCATGTGTGTTAATCACTGTACTGGGTACTTTCCTGGACATACTGGCTTATTACTCAGTTGGGATTCAAACCCACAACCTTTGACATTCTAGAGCAGATGTCTTACCCCTAGACCACTGAGCTTGCAAGCAGCTAGAGGCAGTTTGAATTGCAGTTTGAATTTTGATGGATGTAAATTTGCATCAGGGATGATGAATATTGTTAGTGTTTTACCCATGGATCCATGTGTGTTATAAACTGGATACGTGGATCTTTCCCCATCCCCCGGCATATTACTCAGGTTTGACGTACCTTTGATGTAGGCCTCTCATATATAAACTGTGACGGGTGGACATTGGGCTGATGGTTAGGCACTAGCAGGTCACAGGAATCTTCTTTTTGTGACAGTTCAACATCATCTACAGAAGACACCTTCAAAATACAAACCTTCAAAATACAAACAAATTAAATCTTTTTTACATGAAGCCAAATATGTATTTTTTACAAGTTACAGTTTGAATGGGACCTTTAAAATTGTCATTTGAGATTTCCAAGCATTCAAAGTACAGGGAGGGTTAAAGGCAGATTAAAGGCAGGGTAAACTTTTGGTAATTGTCAAAGACCAGTATCTTTACTTGGTGTATCTCAACAAAATACATGACATAACAAAACTGTGAAAACTTGGGGTCATTGAAGTTGCAACAAGAAAATAATGAAAGGAAAAGAAGACCTTGTTGTATAGAATTGTGTGCTTTCAGATGCCTGTGATGAAAGGCTGCATGCCTGAAGCCTTTCTCTGAGTCAAATGGTTTTGCTGAAAATTACCCCTTCTAACAATGTTTTATAATATCAGCAGCTCTCCAGTGCTCTATACCAAGTAAGTTTTTATGGTCATTCACTTGAGGAGTGATTATCAAAAGTGTACCCTGCTTTTAAAAGATGATTGATGTCTAACCATGGGAAACAATTTATCATTCTCTTTGTAGAAACTACTCATTCTACAACACAAAGGGATGGTATTTCAGATGATTTCTCAAAAAGCTTTTGTTCCAAGAAAGAATTGGAAATTATTTTAGCGGATCTAAATGTTGATCAAACCAGCAAAGTGTTGTCCCTAAACCGACACATTATTAGCAGTCTTTGAAAAACAAATTTAAAAGTAATTTACATACAAGGGAAGGCTATATAAAAGACATCTACTTGAAAATGTTATTTCAACTAGTATTTCATGTTTGATATTACTTAGTATAATGTACACTGTGTTTAGAAATTTACCATCTGAAGGTTGCTTTACTATGCACACATATCCACTGTGTTGATTGGAGTATTTTTTTTCAGCTGCACTAGCTCTGTAAAAGAAAAATAACAAATGATTTAATTTTATTATATTATGGAAAAACAGTCCCTTTTTGATGGTTTTTAGAAATGATGCAGTGATTCAAAACAAATTCAATGTGATCGATCGAGGCAACAGTCTCATATAGAGCAAGATTTGCATTTTGAAAAGATTGAAGGCTTTCAAAGTTTTGGCCAATAAGCACCCTAAGTTAACGGTAGTCTTGAGACTGTTGTCTAGCAAAGTTGGTTAGTGTAAAACAAAAGAAACAATTGGGGCTAAAGACAAATAATTCAATCTATTCAAAAAACAATTTCAACTTAGAAAATAAAGTCAAAAGGAATGGAAAGGCAGCTTTAAAGTACAACTGCACAAGCCTTTTAATAATAAAAGACCAATAACAAACTTTTGTTCAATGGTTTTAGCGAGTTTGATTTGGGGGTAGAACCTTCATATTACATAATTGTTTGAAAGCAATAAAGTTTTTATTCAAAAAGATCTCATAATTTCAGCGTATGAATTTATCGTAAATTGGTAGTCAGAATAAGCTTCCGAACCCAGTCAAAAGGTTCTGTCTATTTCTGGGCTATTATATTATAAGGGGTGAGAAACTCATGTCCAAAACCAATTTTGGGAGATAGTTAGTTTGTTTTTTCATAAAAATTTTGTCAACCCCCCCCCCCCCCCCCCCACCCGTATAATCGCCTCCTTGGTCCCCAGCCGGGTAGCAGAACAAATCGAAACCTTGGAGGACCTCCTAAAATAGCTTTGAACCCCAACGAACCACTGTTACAGTACAGAGAATGGGGGTGCAGACTCAAGGATGAATTTCCAAGATTTGCACTCGCATGTCACCCTCACTTGTCAGAAGTGATCTGACGACCCTTGCAAAATCACCATTATCACTATCAAATTAGGAACTCACCATCACACTTTTTGTGGTAGTTGTGTCCTTAGTGTCACTTGGATCTCGGGGGAAAACGTGAACTTCGATGAAGAGTACAGCGCGGAGACTTGTTGACAGCAACCATGTTTGTGTTTATTATGATGAGCGGTTTAACCGGCTGCTCGTGTCACATGATCAAACAACACGGCATTTAAACTCATTTGAATAACAAAGCCGTTTCGTTCTATTTGAAGAAATATCATTTTGGTTGGTCATGGACAGGTTTCTAAGTTACAACCATATAAAAAAAAGTATCAAGTGAGACAAAACTAAAGAGTAAAATTTTTATTGGGGTGCATCTATTTCCAATTCCTTGGTGGTATTTCTGTTCGCCCATATATCCTGGGTCAAAACGGCAATTTTCTTATTATGGAGGGGGTTTTCTCGTTAGTTTCAAAAGTGACTTTGACGGACGGTGGTTGTGTTTTTCAAACTTATGACAAACTGAAACTGTGGTGGTTGGTGGAAGGAACCCTATAATTTTGACAAAAATAAAGTATTAAAATCAAAGGGTTTTAAATGAAATAAAATGTTTACTTTCAAAATTAAATTGTTTTTTCTTTAAATGTGTTTCAAGAGCCTTACCAAATAAAGCATTACTTTTCGTGTTTTATTGTTTGTCCCATAAAGTTGTGGTAAAAAAAGAAAGAAGAAAGAAAATCATTTCCAAATTGGAACCACATTCCAAGAGGAATGAATCTATCTAGCATGCAAGGAACCCTAGTATTTATTCAAGGGTAAAAGGTGAAAATACATTTTCGCAATTTAAAAAAAAACATCTTCAAACTTTACAAATAAGTGTAATAAGCTTTAATTACATTAAAAACGGCTTTTCGCTACTCATCCATCCCGGAAAAACTTAAATTTTAACAGTTTTTTCCAAATATCGCCAAACCCCCTCCATAAGAAAATTGCCGTTTGTTGACCCAGGATATGGGCGATTTCCTACACGGATATTTTGTACACAGTCTATGGAGCCATGTGGATCCGCTATATGGCCATATTCCTGTGCCCATTGCTTGTACACAGTCTATGGAGCCATGTGGACCCGCTATATGGCCATATTCCTGTGCCCATTGCTTGTACACAGTCTATGGAGCCATGTGGATCCGCTACATGGCCATATTCCTGTGCCCATTGCTTGTACACAGCCTATGGAGCCTTGTGGATCCGTGATATGGGCATATTCCTGTGCCCATTCCTTATGCACTGTGTATGGGACTCGGCGTCTAAGAATATCTTTATATCACGGGTCCATCAAGCTCCATAGGCCGTGTACAAAATAATGGCATAGGATTTCGCCCATATCCTGGGTCAAAACGGCGATTTTCTTATGGTGGGTGGGAGAGATTGGGGGGGGGGGGGGGGGTTTCTCGTTTGTTTCAAAAGTTACTTATTTGGTTCAAAATTAGCAGAAAAGGAGTTTTTTTTTATCTGCCAATTTTGCAACCAAGGAAGGTTCTGGTTGTGTTTTTCAAACTATGACAAACTGAATGAACTTGGAACCTTACAACTTAATTTGCTCCTTAGGCCGTGCACATTTTGAATTTTAGATTAAAACAAATGTTTTTAGGTGAATTGAAAAGGGTTTAAAACGCTTTTTTGAGGTTCATAAGACTTTGTTATATTTCTATAATTGTACCAAAGACGAACCCTTCACTCAAAAGCTAATACCATTATGATATGATATATTCCTACACCGGCACTCAATTAATGTTGTCCATAAGCGTTACTTTTGAGGCACAACTCTTCCCTTCAAAAATTGGTGCATATTTCCAAGCAGAGATTATTTTGTTTGACATATCAATAGAAACAATTAGGATCTATAAAAGTCAATATATTAAAACGGAGAATAACAAATGAATTGATAGGAAACTATTTGCAAGATCTTTTACCTTTTGTTATTTTAGGTCTAAACTTTTAAGTGTTCCGTTGTATTGTTTGTAATGTTTATTAAGAGAGAAACTCTACCTTAGCGGCTTCCTTAATCTTAAATGTTTCGGTGGTCAGCCTCTACATATATTTTGCACGGTAAATGTGCCACCAGCGACCTGGTTCCTCCTGTCAGGATGTTTGAGCGTGAAAACCAGGCTTTCTGCTTCATCATCCATACACTCTCGCTTAGCTGCTGAGATGTAGAACAAAGAGACATTCCAACAGCTTTATTTCACGCACTGGCATCTCTTTGAAACTCCTTGCCTGGTGCATGTTTCCCTCCATCCTACACTCTAGACTGTTTTAAGAGGAATATTAATTCCTACCTTTAGCTCCCCCGAGTTATATTCATTTTAAATGTTTGCTTCTTGTAGCCCCATACCAAGAGTGGCTTTTAGTATATTTCTACCTCCATGGTTTTGGGCATAAACAATAGTAAGTATGTATAAAAACAAAATCCATGACTCACTCAGCTCTTAATATAATATGACTCAAACAGATTTTGGGGCAACAGGAATCTCCACTAAAGGCAGGGCCTAATTTCATAGAGCCGCTTTAGCACAAAAAGTAGCTAAGCACAACAAAATAATGCTTACCAGGATAAGGAAACCAGCCAAATTACCTTTCCACATCTACGATTTGTGGTTGGTATCCTGCTCATTTATGCTAAGCAGAAAATCTGTAAGCAATATTTGCTGCTTAAGCAAATTGGGCCTAGGTGATTTTTGATGATGATCAACAAATTTGGAAATGAATTAAAATATTTATCTGAATTCTTGCCCATTTGAAATTAATTCAAAACACAACTCGGTTATGGTTCATGTGATAAAACCAAAGCACTCATTTTTATTACTCAAATCACACAATGTTTACAAGTTTGTACTTCAAAATACATCACAAAAGTGGTATAAGTAATAGTCAATAATATATTTACAGGAAAACAGGTGAAATGGAAAATACTTGACGGATATTTATAATCAAAATCTGATCTACA
Source organism: Leptasterias polaris (assembly GCA_037783415.1). Taxonomy (NCBI): domain Eukaryota; kingdom Metazoa; phylum Echinodermata; class Asteroidea; order Forcipulatida; family Asteriidae; genus Leptasterias; species Leptasterias polaris. Next base: position 3,963,863 of record JAZGTN010000005.1, on the reverse strand, counting down.
CTCTCAATATTACAATATTCTTATTAAAAAGTTAATTATTTGTTTCCATTAGTTATGAACTTAGCATGTAAGTGAAGTACTTCATTGGACGGATGGTAAAGGCTGTGTCTCAATGAAGCGTTTTTTAGCTCCAGCTGTGGCAGTCAGTAGTGACAACATTGAAGGTTCTACGATCTTGACAAAGCAGCAGCCAAAACGATTGATTCGGACTAGGCCTAAAGTTCTACTGATCGGTAATACTTTACTTTAACACATACAAATCAAGGTTACCAATTTCATTACTTTTAAAGCACATGTACAACATTGGTAATTGTCAAAGACCTGTATCCACACTTTATGTGAATCCAATAAAAAACTTGTGAAAGTTTGACCTAAATTGGTCTCTGGAGTCATGAGAAAACAGTGCACAAAAAACATTATATATTTTCACTGTTTTCAAACATTAGATTTTATCACGCATGATAAAGACTAATTGTTTCACTAATTTTCTTAAAAACTACAGCATTTCAAGCGAAACTACTTCAAGGGAAGTTTTCCACCATGACCATCTCTATACCATGTATAGTTATGTGCAAATCTGTGAACATTTATATTTTCAGTCTTACCAATGTTGTACACACCCTTTAAGGTGGGGACATACTTTGGTAATGAACCCAAAAATATATGGTGTGATTTTTATCCAAAAGCTTACTTATTATAAAGATGGTAACGGTAGAAAGCATCCTGTGAAATTATTTTGTCTGAAATGCCCCTGTTGATTTGATAATCAACAAAACTTTGTGAAAACATGCGAGTCTCCAAAGATAGCCTGTAAGTGACTATGAAATTTGCGTGGTGTCTGTTTGAATGCTGCCCTCAATGTGGCCAGAGATGCAGTTGGTACTCACTGTCACCTCGCTAAATGTGAATAGATTCAATGTTATTGATGAAAATGCAGTGATAGTTTTTTGCTGTTTTCTCAACAAGTGGACACTGTATTCAGCTAAAACTTTAACAGGTGACTTTTATTGTATCTTTCTTGATAATTTGGCCTATAAATCAGCATTGTGGTGACAAAAACCAAGAGATGACTCTAGCTTTTAATGAGAACATTCCTACAGTATGAATAAAGGAAAAGTTAAGTTAAATTTATCATAAAATTCCAACTATTAAAATACCAACACAGATCATTCCAAATTATAATATCTTTACAAAGAGAAATGATATAGTTTACATAATACATCAATACCAGTATTCATGGAGCAATATTGTACATTGAAATAGATAGATTATTTTCAATAACTGGTCCCAAACTTTGAAACACTATTCCCATCAACATCGGGGGCGCCCCATCCCTCATCATTATCAGGGAACGTCTTATAGACACATCTCATTCACGACACCCTGGTAATTCTCCTATTCTTGCACTTTGATCGCAAGCGTAAAGCGCTTTAAATATTCAAGTTCTGTCTTGTGATTGGTTGAGAGTGCATATGATAACGTTCTTATTCAAAAGTGTGACATAATTTTGCTGTAAGCCACGCCCACTTCAAACAAACTGGTTCCAGCGATAGCAAGAAGTGGTTAAAAGAAATGCATCGGTCTAGTTGACATTTTGTGCAAAATAATAATGATAATTTTTGGACTTGTTTTTCTTATATGTTTTGCATTGATGTTACAACAGAATGGTCAGTTCCCATTGAATAAATGCCTTTAAACGCTGGCAATTTGTGAAATTAGACAGATAAACTTGAAGTAGCAAAACTTTGCGAATCACCCCAGGGTTAAATACTTTTTCTAATATATTAAAGAAAATTTACAGAGGAAAATATTTGTTATGTGAACTCCAAACTCAATTAGACGAAACTATGTTTAGGGAAGACAGTTTTGGGGCTGCCTTCATATATCGCCGTGTCAGTCCAATGTTTCGTCATGTCAGTGCAAAAACGTTGCATCTCCTAAAAAAGCATTTACATTACACACAAGTTTGAAAGTTTCAAAACGTTGTATCTCTCTTCCAATAAATCTGGATGCACACACAAAATCAATTGGTACTGAGATATGTTTTTGCACGGAGAATTTTCGTGCAAGACTTGACGTTGTTGGACAATTGAGATACAATGTTTCAGCACTGACAAGGCGATTTATAACATCTTAGATTTGACAGTTGGAGTAGTTGGTGTTCAAGGGGTGATACCCTTGAGATAGAAGGTCCAGGCTACGTTAGCGTTCCCTCCAGCTGATCTAGGACAGGTTACAACCAATTTACCCATTTTGGGTACTTTAGAGGGGTCAGGGTTACCCTCATACCCAACGATGATGTTATGCTGCTTCTTCCCCCAGATGCTCTCACCTGGCTTGCATGAGAAGGCCGGGTTATTCACCTGGAAGGTGAACGCCGTGGTGTGGGGGAAGACGTTATGGAACGGGATGGAGGTTGTGGAGTTGGCCTTGATGCTGTAAGGACCCTGTGGTTTGGGCGGGATGCAGGTGCCGAACAGAGGGAAGGTGTACTCTCCAAGACGAGACGGCTCAAATGTTATGTCAATACCGACCTCTGAACCTCCACTTGACCCCGGGGCTGCTGTAATGGTTTTATCGGTGTGAAAATCACTGTTGTCAACCTGATATTATGAAGAGAAGAACGCAGTCAGACATTAAAGAGAGTCTTTAAAAGCAACCAAAGACATTCAAATTATTCTTTTAACTCTTTCAGTGCCCGCGACATTTCAAAAGTTTAACCCTAAAGTGCCCAACTTCGAGCGTTTTTTTTTATTTTCAAAATTCTGTAAAAAAAATCACCAAACTTGTTGTATCTTGCTCTCTGGTATATTCTTGGCACTTTCGAAAGTCAATAGTAGTCACGCACATAGTGATACACCCTGAAACACTTTCCTGCACGAAGGGGAATTCCGCACCCTTTTGCTCGTTTACTGGGCGCCGCCATTTTTTCCCACAAGCCGAAACTACACCCTCCCGCAAGAATTCGAAAAAAAAAAAATACAGGTCGTACATGAATAAAAATGGTACCATTAGAAAGAGCGAGAGCGCCCCCTTGTGATAACATGTTTACTCTAACCTCGTACATGTACGAGGTTTGGCGATTTTAAGTATGAACATTACCTCGTACATGTACGAGGTTGGCAATTTCGGATTAACAAATATACCTCGTCCTCGTACACGTACGAGTTTGACACTGAAAGAGTTAAGCTTACATTATTAAACAAGTTCAGTAGGCAAGGTACTCCAGCAGCGAGCAAAGCGGCAGGATACCAGTCACAGACTGTGAACATGATACAGTATTTTTGGCTACTTTTTGTGCTTAAGCAGCTCTACAAAATTGGGTCCAGAACATCGACTCCGATGATCTAGACCGCCTGGCCACAACAATCTAAGGTTGATTGTTTACCTTGCATGTGTACTCTGTCTTGAGCTTGGCAAAGTTGACAAAGTGCGCCGACTGCTGCTGCCCGCCGCCCAGCGGGGGCCTGAAGTACACCGCCTTCTCCGGTCCCGCTGCAGTAGCTGTGAGCTGAAGGTCGTACTGGAACATGCCAAGCTCTGCGCTGCTCAGCTGCAACTTGCTGTTGGCGACTCCGGTCTTCAAGGGTATAGGAACTCAAAGCTCAGTGATCCCTGTGAAGTAAAAGAACAGGAAGTAGTGTTGTTAATCAAGAGAGACTTTGGATTCATTTGATTTATCTAGGATTGCGGAAACATCTTCAGACTCTCTCTGCACCTTTTTGGTAATTACTCTTCAAGTTAATGACCATCAAAACTTATTTGGTAAAGAGCACTGAAGAGCTGTTGGTAGTATAAAACATTGTGAGAAGCGACTCCCTCTGAAGTAGTGTAGTTTTAGAGAAAGGTGTACTTTTTACTCCAACATTTCGAGTCTGAGAAAGGGTTCGGTATGAAGCCTTTCTCAGGCATCTTAAAGTACACAAGTCTGTGGAACAAGGCTGTTTTTTCTTTCATTATTTTCTGGCAACTTCGATGACCAATTGAGCCCAATTGTTTACAGGTTTGTTATTTTATGCATAATGCTGGGATACACCAAGTACCAAAAGCGTACCCTGCCTTTAAATGATCCCATTTTCATAAAATAGCTGGGAAAATAAGAGAAAATTTCAGGGGCGCCTTCAATGGAGTGTTCTATCATACTAGCAGGAATTATTGCCCTGGAAGGAGGGGGGGCGGGGAAGGGGTCAGCATGCATCCTTAACAACCCTATGCTTGGTTTGTCATGCAAGAGAATTTTTTGTCAAATTGGCCGCAAAGCTGACAGAAACAGAGGCCTTAAGAAGGCTGAGATAAGAGACAATTTCAGGGGTGCCTTCAATCCAGTGTGCTATCATACAAGCAGGAATGGACTTATGCATTGATGTAAAAGATGTAAAAGGATGACGGAACAATGGAAAACGCACATCATGTATGCGCAGTGCAGAGGGTTAGCCAATGGGCAACCTCCATTTGACCTCTAGTTGAGGGAGCCCTACACAAATTACATCCTGTGCATAAGGTCTATTCTTGCCGTGGAAGGGGGGGAGGGGGTAGTGTGCCTCTGAACCACTTAGGAGAAGTTTGTGTTTGATTAGTTCTTACCTCTGACTGAGGAGGCACCAGAAGTTGAGGCGGGAGCATGATGTCAGGGACAGGGCAGTTGGTGGTGAACGTCACCGGTAGGTTGAGAGGGTTGTCCAGGGAGATGGTATGAGACGTGCTGAGCCGTACGGGCGTGGTCATCTCAATGGTGTCGATCACGCCGGGCGCGGTGCTCTTGAATGTCGCGTAGTAAAATTGGAACTCACTGGTTACCTCGTTGCGGAAGATAACCTGTAGGAAAAATGGATAAATAACATTAATTTTGTTGTGCTTAGCTACTTTATCAAATTGAGCCCAGGTGGAAAAGTTGCTAAGGAGTGAAAAGCAAGGAGCAGAGAGCAGACAGAAGATGCAGAATATAAAACAAGAGAAGTCATCCAAAAGAGATTGTCTTAATTAGGATAAAGAGTTTAAGAACCAACTTTGAACTTTATGAAGTTCATCGATCACATGGCCTTAGCAAGGCCTTAGCAAGGCCACTCAAGGTGAAGCTTAAAAATAGAATAAAAACATAGATTGGGAAGACAAAGAAACAGAGAGATTCACACGGAAGAAAACCCAAACTATTGATGCTGCGTTTGAGCTAAATCAAATTGAAGAAAAAGTCCCCTTGAGCAAAAGCTACAAGAATGCCGTTCGATACCTGGTACAATTGTCAGTCCTTACCTTAGCTGAGTATGAAGCTTCTTTATGACAGAAGAAGTTCAGTTTGTACTCTCTCTTACTCAGGCCAGGTACGTCAATGTAATCCAGACCCTTGAGCGTCGTGGCTGTATCCAGCTTGTCTGGTTTGATCAGCTCAATGACGACTTTGAATCTGCGAGGGAAACGAAACACAACATGGGATAGAATTACTGGACAATACGTCGCAGCGGTGCAACAAGGTCTTATCTCGATTGTGCATTAACATCAAACCTCGCATGAAAACACTCTGAGCAAAAACATTGAATTATTATCAGTATTTAATATTATATATTTCTAGTAACAAACTAAGGATGCCTCAAAAGTGAACTTAATTACTGTAGCTCGCAAGCCTGAGGAAACCTGCAAACAAGGGTGCTTGCTACGGAACCAGAAACACTGAGCTTATGAAAATGGCAGAAACGTTCACATGCATTGTGGGGAGTTGCATTCTGCAGCGTGCAAGGGCTCAATACAAAATGCCATTGACGATGGTAAACACTAAATACGCAGGGCATATGAAAATGACCTCAAGCGGATTGGTCTATAAAGACTTTCAATTTCTTTGAAAAGTCACATCCCCTTAAGGTGAACCCTAGCTGCTGCTTTCCAGGTTGTATCGTATACTTGGGTGAGATCCCTGGCAGTTTATGGTTGAATGGCTTCTGACTGGCACCCCCCGAACAAAGATATTGACAAAATAGGGAGACTGTCAACATAGGGCTAGATAGCTCAGTTGATAGAGCGCCGGCAAGTTAATCCGGAGGACGTTGGTTCAAATCCCGCTCTAGTCAATTTGTCTTTGTTCGACCCAACTTTTTTTAAAATGAAACTAAGAAAAAGAAAAAGAAAAAGAAGATATCAAGTTGCATTTCTGGGGCAACAAAAATGCGAATGTTGAGACTGTCAACCTACCTCTGTGGTCTCTTTAGCCAGTTGGAGACGGATAGTTGCTCTGTGTACTGTGTCTTACTGGGTACTTCCCTAGTGATGCTACCTGCAGCCTTGGGTGCTTCAGATACGCCGGTCAGGTTGTACAGGAGGCCTGAGCCATCAGGCAGTGCAAAGAACACCGTCCCCTGCAAAGAGGTCACAATACAAACAAATTTATCGCTTTGTTGCAGGAAGAACTTCTGAAGCTGTACATGATTCTTTAATTGTATAACGGTGATTGGTTACAAACAAAACACAACAAAATCTGCATTTTTGTCAATGCCTTGTGAATCTTTCAAAGCTTCGGTAAAGATGAATCTTTGTAGGAGCATCAAGACAAGATCCAGGTTGCAAGTGCCTCCCTTGGGCTTGAGATAGATCTCCTTGGTAGGGGACAGAGAGAGGACGTTAGGCAGCTGCTGCAGGATGGAGCTGAGTGGGGTGATGACCACAGTGAAGGTAAGTGGGGCTGGGCTGTTGTTGATCACTGGGACAGTGCGCTTGATCGACTCTCCGACAAGGAGGGCGCCAAAGTTGACCAGTCTGTCCTTGGGGTTGGCTACTTCAACCCTCATCCCTGTTCCCTCTCCAAGAATTTCAACCTGGACAAACAACAAAGAGATGTATTGAAAAATGTCTATTAAAAAATGAGGTAAGTGTTAAGAACATGATGAACTGTTTTTACTTTCAATAACTGAGATAGTTAAGTAAAATATTAAAGACAAATTCTCAGAAGATTTCCGATGAAGTTTCTGACCGCATCATCAATAACAGGATGGATTGAAAGTCATTTATAAAAAAATTGATTTAGTGTTGACAATACGAACAAGTTTTTCTGTTTGTTTTTTTTGCTTTTATTATGGAACCAGTGGGGTCAAAGTTGACATCTGATTAAGTTTTGAAACTTGGTAAAGCTGTAGCAGCCATACTTCACTTGCTCAGTGAAATTGAGAACTGCTGGGTCAAATTTCATAGAGCTGCTTCAGCAGAAAATATCGCTTAATAATTTGTTGCTAAGCAGAAATGAGCAGAATACCAGTCACAAATTGTACACGTGACACGGTAGTTTGGCTGGTAACCTTATTCTGGTAAGCATTATCTTGTTGTGCTTAGCTACTTTTTTGTGCTTAAGCAGCTCTTTGATGAAATAAGGCCCTGGTCTGGATAAAACTCTGTGGGCTGATAAAACTAACATACCTGAGTACGAGATAGTCCGTTGAGCTCAAAGATGACAAGCTCCCTGTACTTGATGGCTTCCCGTGGGTAGAAGGTGAGGTGGACATCCCGGCTGTCTCCTGGCTGCAACACACACGCTGAGAACTGCACCTCTAGATGGGATGTACTCGTATACAGACAATCAATTTAAGTTTTGTTTATAACCTTTTTACAGTAATTTTGTTCACGAAGAGTAACAACTTTTAGGGTCAGTCACAGTTTTAGGACGGGTTGGTTTATGCCAAACACACAAATACTTTTCAAGTCTTGTGATTAAAGAAGAAGGATGCTTACCTCAGTCTTTTTACCTGGTGCAATGAACCCTTTTGTCGTCACACAACTAAACTGCTTAACTATCTTAGGGTCCTCCTCATCCTCACAGTTCCAGATGAAGGAATACTGAGTGTTGGGGTTTATGATGTAGAAACTCCTTCGGTTCTTCACCTGGATGCCGACCGAGGCGAACTCGATCACCCGGGTGTTGGGGTCAAGGGTAGCCCCTGGTGGGGCACCGCCTGGACCGCGGAGCTCCGGGTTACGACGGGAACCGGTGATGTAGTCGGAGTCTGAGGCCGCGGCCGCGGAGGGAGATCACTGGTCCCTGTTTACCCTCTTCAAGATTTGGGACCCTGGATAAGAATCCAAGCATGAAAGTTACTTTGTGTAAACAATCTTATTCAATTTCTCATCCAATTACCAAACATTCTACGCTTACCTGCGCTATGGGCTGCAGCAGGGTGTATTTAGAATTCCACGGTAAGCAGTGCTATGAAATTTGGGGTCTGAACTATTCTTGACAATTCATTTGAAAAATAACATCTTGCATACCTGCAGATGAGACGTCCCTCATAGTCTTGCATATCCGGTGGGGCAAACTTGACGGTGAAGTTCTGCTTCTTGCCGACTCCGACGGTTCCCATCTCGGGCACCACTGTGAACGGGTAGACATCAGCGAGATCCGAGCTCGTGGCTGCTGTGCTGCAGCGTGACGGCAGTCTCATCTGGTCCTCGTCGGCGAAGCTGACCGACTTACAGTGCAGAATCTCGTCTTCCATTACCACCTGCCAGTTGTAAGCGAGCTGGACTGTGCCCTTGTTGGTCAGCTGGAAGCTGTAGGGATGGACAATGAAGGTAAGGTTGAGTTAAGAGGGATTAGAAAGCTGAGCAAGGAATAACTTCTGAGGAAATATCTATATTAAACCATAATGGCGTGACTGGTCACAGTGATTCCTAAGCCCAAGTATCACTCATTGCTTCATTAGAATATCAGGCATAATACCTAAACCACAAGAATCTGTTGCAGCAAACTGAACAAAAATGCCACTTACACAAACTGTCTTGTTTGGAACATGAGAGTGTCTTTGAAGTGAACAACGTCAGTCTTGCATTTGTACTTGGCGTAGTCTGCATTGGCGCTGACGCGGAGTTCAACGTCGCGTGTTGTGTCTTCCAATGGTGTGTTGGTCGGCTCGGGCTGAGTCTCAACAACCTTAATTAAAGAACCACAACAATAACAATAACAACACAAAATATAATAATTTATAGTGCCACATGTCTGTCAGATTTGACACTACAGAGGCCGATTTCACAAAAAGGTAACATTGACCCTAACAGCGAATCACTCTTAATTGCTAAGCAAAGTGTGGTGCCACAATACACATATATACAGTTGACGACACAAATAAAATGAAAGAGAAAAGTTAGTTTCTTGTTTAGAAATTAGGATACTATGTCAACATACTAACATCGGAAAATTTCATATGTAGGCTATGACCTTTACTTTGACCTCTTTATGTAAATAATAGTGAGCTAACATTTGCGGCCATTTGCGGCCGCTATGGCCGTTTTGGTACAAGCTGCTTGTGGCCGCTCTGATCTCTAAAGGGTTAAGGAAAGCACCATTACCTTCTTCTTGGCAGGCTTGGGGACCTCAATGACTATCTCGCCCGCCGCTATCTTCCGTCTCAACTCTTCCTCCGTCTTCTCCTTATCCATCTGCTCCATGGCCGCCTCCTTAGCAGCCTCCTTGTCCTTGGCCCCGCCCTTCCTGTGCTCTTTCTTGGCTTCCTTCTCCTCCTTCTTGGCATCCTGGTTGGACTTGGGGCGGTTCCCCGGGGTGTCGCCCGAGGTCGGAGGGCGTAGGGCAGCCACAGGGATGTCCACCCACTTGACTGTGCGCAATCTGTCATCCCAATCAGGTACCTAGGTTTGAGAAGGAGGATGTTTTTGAATGCTTAGTCAAAATTCATAGACAAATTGGTAAACAAATTCACAAACAACTTGGTAAACAAATTCACAGTCAACTTGGTAAACAAATTCACAGACAACTTGGTAAACAAATTCAGACAACTTGGTAAACAAATTCACAGACAACTTGGTAAACAAATTCACAGAAAACTTGGTAAACAAATTCACAGACAATTTGGTAAACAAGTTCACAAACAATGTGGTAAACAAATTCACAAACAAATTGGTCAAACAATTCACAGACAATTTGGTTAAGACTTGATCATGACAAGCCTTTGAGTGTGGATGTCCAAACCCTGAATTTCATTTTTATTGATGAACCTAAAAGTGGGCACACAGGTTGCTAATCATTCACAACACATCATATTTACCTGATCCACCGGCTCATCAAACGTGATCTTGCAGACTTTACAGTTGATCATCGTATCCTGAAGACTGACGGCCGACTGAATCCGTCTTGAAGGTGACTGCAATATCCTTCGCCAGGCCGCCGTGGAGGTGCCCCACCGATGGAGAGAATTTTAGCTGGGGGTGCTCCGGCCACTGGAAGCGCACAGTATCTACCGTGTTGTGATTGCTCATCGTGAAGGTCAGCTGATAGGACTCCCCAATGTGGCAGTGGCCAAAGTGGATATGATTGGATGCTACAGCTGTGGGGAAGATTTGTACCAAAATCGTTCAAAATAATTTCCAGAATTCCTTCAGGTTGGAAAACAGCAGAAAAACTTGCGTTCAGTAAACAAATATTTCATAAACGATCAAGTCGATTTGACAGCACGTGTATGCGTTGACAATGTGTTTATTGTTGCATCATTTATTTGTTAACTCGAACCCCTAGGGTATTTTGCTTGTGGTAATGTAATAAAATTGAACCACTGCTTAGGGCTGCTCCATAAGCAGAACAATTTTGCTTACAGGCTTCAAGACTTTTGGCCCTGGGCCCAATTTTATAAAGCCTGTAAGTACAAAAACTTGCTAAGAACAAACAATTATTGCTTAGCAGAAACAGGTAACCAGCCAACATTCCATGAAGTTGACATTGTTGCCACTGGTGCCTCACTCAATGCTTTGCTTAGCAAAGGAATTTGTTACTTTATAAAATTTGGTCTTGAACTGAATTTTTGTGGTGATTTCCTACATACAGGTTGCAGTTTCAGGGAAGATTGTGCGATTATTTGGTTTTGATTGTGTGGAAAGAAACGAACCGTGACCTTTGATCCTTGATGACCTACCTGAGACTTGATTGTCAGCAGTGCCTCTACGTTCTCCTCGTCTGGTATGCTGTGTATATTATCCAGTGTAATCTCATCCTGGTACCCTTCACCGACCATTTGAATGACTCGGTCCTCATATTGATTGTCCATTACAGTTACTCGGATGGACCCCTCAAAGCGGCGGGCCACCTCTGGCTTGAAGACTGCCTGGAAGGTTGACTCCTCACCGACGCCGACGATGATGGAGGCTGTGTGGGGATGACGAATGGGTTCTTCACCCTCATCTGAAGGTAACAATCAAGAAAGATTCATATTCAAGAAATCAGGCGTCATATAACTCTTGGAAAGAAGTAGGAAAATCTTATTGACTACAAGGGCTGACCAATTTAGGATGCAAAGGCTGCTGGCCAACATATGAGTTGAAAGGGCTGACCAACTTGGGGTGCAAGGGCTGACCAACTTGGGGTGCAAGGGCTGACCAACTTGGGGTGCAAGGGCTAACCAACTTGGGGTGCAAGGGCTGACTAACTTAGGGTGCAAGGGCTGACCAACTTGGGGTGTAAGGGCTGACCAACTTGGGGTGTAAGGGCTGACCAACTTGGGGTGCAAGGGCTGACCAACTTGGGGTGCAAGGGCTGACCAACTTGGGGTGCAAGGGCTAACCAACTTGGGGTGCAAGGGCTGACTAACTTAGGGTGCAAGGGCTGACCAACTTGGGGTGTAAGGGCTGACCAACTTGGGGTGTAAGGGCTGACCAACTTGGGGTGCAAGGGCTGACCAACTTGGGGTGCAAGGGCTGACCAACTTGGGGTGCAAGGGCTGACCAACTTTGGGTGCAAGGGCTAACCAACTTGGGGTGCAAGGGCTGACCACTTGGGGTGCAAGGGCTGACCACTTGGGGTGCAAGGGCTGACCAACTTGGGGTGCAAGGGCTGCCCAACTTGGGGTGTAAGGGCTAACCAACTTGGGGTGCAAGGGCTGACTAACTTGGGGTGCAAGGGCTGACTAACTTAGGGTGCAAGGGCTGACCAACTTGGGGTGTAAGGGCTGACCAACATGGTGTGTAAGGGCTGACCAACATGGTGTGCAAGGGCTGACCAACTTTGGGTGCAAGGGCTGACCAACATGGTGTGTAAGGGCTGACCAACATGGTGTGCAAGGGCTGACCAACTTGGGGGTACAAGGGCTGAACAACTTGGGGGTACAAGGGCTGAACAACTTGGGGGTACAAGGGCTGAACAACTTGGGGTGCAAGGGCTGACCGATGAAATTCTTGGCCCAGCAGTCCGCTAGCATCATACTCAAGTTCAGATGGCCTAGTCGACAGAATGTGGGTTTGAATTGTGACCATGACACTTTTTCATTCATTTACAAGTCAAAGTTCTGTAAGGCAGTATCAGAATAGGCGGCTACAGCTACGAATGCCAGCATCCAAATTTACGGCTACAGCTACAACTCCAACTACAAGGACGTCCAGCCGTAGCCGTAGCTGTAGCCGCCGCTGTAGCCACCAATTCAGACATGGCATAAGCTAGCAATTTAAAGGACAAACTCAGGAAACTTAGTTCAGGTTTACTGACCGTCTAGATAGGTCTGGATATTTCCCTGCATGGGATAGATGAGTTTGGTCTCTGGTGAACTCTGCAGGCTGAACACTCCATTCGAATCAGTCAAATCAATGTCAACCTAATTAAAGAGGAAACAAAGGGAAAGAAACATGTCGACTTTGCAATTTTAGTACTGGTATACACCCCTTGCATATGATGTCACAAGCCCAAAACAGTCCCTTCACTGAGGTAAATGAAGAGCTATCATTGGCTAAGAGTCCTGCGCAGCACGTACATGCATGCTCATTTCTATTGTTTTACATCAAAGGTGGCGCCCAAAGGGGTCCATACAGCAACATTTAAGGCACCTAGATCACACAATTTGAAACGTAAAGAATATTTGATTCAACCAACTGGATTGTTTCAAAGCCGTTGCATCTTCTACAGAAAGATGGTGCACTCAAAAGATTATCATAAACTGATGAATGTATTTTACTGTGATCTCTTTATCACAGAAAAATACACAACTCGTAAATTTGTTTTCTTCTGATTTATAGAATCAAATCATCTTTTTGGGACTCTAATGGCCTTCATGTTATTTACATTTTGACCAAAAAGAGGCTGGTAGGATACATTATAGTCTGTCTCCTTTTCGGTATAATGATAATCAGCAGTTGTTGTTAATGATGCACACAGGGTACTTGACAAAAGATACACCCACCTTGCTAGGCATTCCTAAAGGCACAGCTGCAGCGTCTGTGTCGATCCCTGCAACAATCTCTTCAATAACAACAGAGGGCTCCCTTTCTTGTTGCGTATGGACGGCTTCTGGATGGACACACGAGGGAGGTTTCCCTCTCCCTGGACCTCGAAGGAGAGGTTCTTCTGCTTGGCCACGGCTCCACTCACACCGTCCAAGATGACTTCAAACTGACCGGTGTAAGTCTGGAAGTTGAGAGTTTGTGACAATGAATCGGCAGCTCAGTATTGTATGTCCTTACAACTGGACACTTTGGAACACTAGGTGGCAGCAACCACACTAGGTAAATCTTCCTTGTTTACTTAAACTGTATCCGAATCTGATTTTTGTTTTACCTACTGCACTTCTTCACATTGCTGTATTTGTTGAGGTCCAACAATAAACAATATCAACATATTAATATAATTTATGCAGACCTGGAGTTACATGGAGGCCATGGCCTCTGTTTCCCTGCTCCTGGCCTTGGTGCCCCCGTAAAAATGTCCCCAGAGACTTTGAGATTTCCCAATGGAAGTTCTCTTTGCAAAATGAAAATGGCCTTATTGCCCTCTCTAAGATAAAATTAGCCTCATTATGAGGAAAAGAAGTTCTTGAAACTTTCAGACAAACACTCGCTGAGATGTAGAACAAAGGGCCACTCCAAAAGCTTGATTCCACCCACTACATCTCTTTTGAACTCCTTGCCTGGTGCAAGTTTCCCTCCAACCTACAATCTTGCCTGTTTTAATAGGGAGTATCAATTCCTACATTCAGCTCCCCTGAGTTGTTTGCATCTTAAATATTTTCTTCTTGTAGCCCCTTACTAAGAGTGGCTTTGAGCGTTGTTTGGGGTGACTTGCACACAATATAAAAAAAATTAAAATAAATAACTCATCATGAACACTTATTCTAACCTGCATGGATGGTGGAGCAAAGGTGACCATGGCGTAGACGTGACTGTGGGCTGGAATGGAAGCCCTCAAAGATGTCTTGCAGTTTGGAGGACGGCTTGGACGTGACCAGCTTGCACGCAAAGAGAACGTCACAAGACACCTGATGAAAAACAAACAAACAGAGAAGAGGATCATTCGTCTTAGATTACTTACGAATCAGACGTTCATGTTCATAGTGTGAACAGTTTTTTGTTTTTGATTTTTGTTTAAAGAGAGAGATCACCTAACATCACGAGGCCACGTCAAAGGTGAGGGCTACACTTAACTGATTTAGGCTCTCGACCCAAATCAACTGTCACCAGGGGCAAGTTGCCACCTACTCCTGGGGCTGAAACAGGGTTACCCCTTCACAGTCTGTAAGGATGTAGGCATGGGTATCATCCACTTGGAGCTTGGCTGGTAGAGCAGAATGCACTTCCCAACTTTTTACGAAGCAATTATGGTTAAGTGCCTTCCTCAAGGGCACAAGTGTCATGACCAGGATTCGAACCCACACTATGCTGCTGACAACACCAGAGCTTGGGTCCGGTGAACTAAACCGCTCGGCCACGACACCCCACAAGTTACTGGATTAGGAGGAGTGAAGGTGTCTTAATACCCAAGCCCTCATAAAAAATGTGACAATGTTGTGTGTCAATTAAGGTGTTCGCTGGTTTTGGTCAGTGTACATTCAGTTTAGGGCACATCAAGCATGAAGGCAGGATGGCCAGGGTTCGTGACACCCAGGGTTGATTAAGGCCACATTTGCTTTGGATGGAACTGAGTCCGTTTACTAAGTAATTGCACTTTACAAAAGAACAAAACACTCGCCAAGAGCGAGCAGCACTAAGCCAACATTTATGATTGCTCAATGTGTTTCCCATGGGCTTTAGGTAGTTGTTGCAGTCAGTTTGTGTGCAGCGGGCATAGCAAGTGGGCGTTGGCGAGACCATGCAAGTCTCTCAAAATCAGCCTTGAGTTTGCATGTTCATTGCTTTAAAATATGAATGAAACAAAATCACTGGGCATTTTATAAGGGGGCCCAACGTTCAAATGCACAGAAGACATGCTGAGTATATAAACTAATCATAAATGCTGGCTTTGTGCTGCTTGCTCTTGGTGAGTGTTAGGTTCTTTATTAACGTGCCTTACTAAGTAAACAGACTCCAGTCAATCTGAAGCAGATAATGGTCTGAGGCTTCATACTTCCTGCGAATGCGAAACAGATTTTGAACTCACAGCTCTGTTTTCACTGCGAACAATTCGCAGGAGTTCAGCACATCTCAACTCTTCCAAATTATTCGTTGCGAATTTGTGACGTTCGCATTCGCAGGAAGTATGAACTGGGCTTTAATCAACCTTAATTTTCCACACCATGCAAAGCTTCAACCATGACAGATTCTTACCTTGTTGGCATTGGAGATCTTGAACCGTGCTTTCACTTTGCGTCCGACCAGCACATGGCCGAAGATGAACTTGTTCTCATCCTCTCCGTACACCCCACCTCCGTCCAGCTCAAGCTGGTGGCTGTTGAGGAAAACACTGAGGTTCTTGACGACACGGTGCTCCTCAAAGATGGAGGCCAGGTCCACCAGATTGATGCCTGGACTGCAGGCCTCGGCTAGGATCTTGTAGGGAATGCCCTGGGGATGATCGGAGGGGTCGCGGTCTCAATCGCAAGATCCTGAAAAGAGGGATGAACAACGTAATTGGTAATTATCTCACCGATATCAGTGCTGATAACAAATCAGCGTGAGTGTCAATCCAAACTGATAACCTTATCGGCTTACCATAGAAATATCTTGCTTGGCAAGAACAGAATATCCAGCCAAAACAAACCTGCAAACAGTGAGCAATGCTGGCGATTGGATTACTTATTTTACTTAAATGTTACAAGCACTTTGAGATGCCCCTAGAAAAAGTGACTTGTCGTGGCCGAGCGGTTTAGTGCATTTCGACTCTGGTGGCTGAGTCATCAGGTTGTGGCCATGACACTTGAGTCCTTCAGATAGACACTTAACTATAATTGTTTCCTACCTTCAGTTCCCCTGAGTTATTTTCATCTTAAATATTTTCTTCTTGTAGCCCCTTACCAGGAGTGGCTTTTGGCCTTGTTTGGCGCACACTTACACACAAAAACATAAAAAAAAAAAAAACCTGGTCTATAATGCAAAGAAGCCAGTCAGCATTACACAGTATGATGGCTAGTTTCACTAATATAAGTGACATTGTCTTAACAATTAGCCTCTTCTCTTTACCTCGTCTCCTTTGCCAGTTGCCTCTGGTAGGCACTCTACCTGTATGACCTGTGGGTTGTTGGGATACACGATGCCGTACGCTGGGTAGACGGTGAACATTCCCAGCTGGAGCCTTGTGGTGCTATCACCACCGCCACCTCCACCACCGATGTCTTGCCTGGTCGGTTCAAAGAAAAATCAATCAAAAATCACTGAAAAGCGACATGAATTTGTAAACAGTGTATTTTGAAGGATTTAATCTGGCATCTTATCACTGGGTACGTCTAGTGGTAAGACATCTTCTCTGAAATGGTGGGGGTCGTGGGTTCGAATCCCACCCGAGTCATATGCCTGTGGATATTTTCCCTGCAGGACTAGGTAAAGCACTGAGTATACAGTGCTCAAAAACACAGGTTTACTAATTAATTTAACAATTGCATAAATTAGCACGTATGCGAATTTACTATTTAACGTCCGGAAGAAACACGCAATTATCATTCGAAAAGTTGTCATCGAAAAAACATAATATCTTAAATGTTTCTTTACAGTTGTCTTCCTTATATCCTAAACCATTATGCATAGGCGCCCCCATTTAATTAACCTACTTATTAACTCAGCCCAACTAAATTAAACAATCGCAAAATATAGCCTGTATGCGAATTGACTGTAACAAAGTCTATGGTTAAACACGCAACTACCTTATTTTGATTTTTGAAAAGTTGTCATCGAAAAATCATGTGCTGGTTTAGGACATGATCTTGATATCAGGAGAAGAGTTTTTTCATACTATTTCAATAACTTTTAGGCCAATGTCAGTGTGCTTATAGTGGCTTATTGTAAGATTGTATGAGCTAGTCTATATCCCAGGAGTCTCCCTTTCTCCAAGCCAATGGTTTTGATGGGTCAAAACTGTCGTAGATATGAATTGTTGCAGATGTAGTTTTATTTTTGATTTGTTGGTTAACATTGTTTGTTAAGGACGTAAGTGGCACTTTCTTGTGATATGAAAGAGTAATGTTTATATTATATAATATATGTGAGGTGTAAAGTGTTACGATCCAAAAAACTCCAAACTATCCGTGAATATAAATCACTCAAAAAGCCTGAATTTCCTCAGATGCAACAAAGAAATCAAACAAGGTGACACTGATGTAAAGAACACAGAATCAAAGTGATTTAATGATAAAACTATCAACCACTTCAGTTACCGATTTGGTTTAACAAACGTACAATGATTGCGTGAAACAAGTGTACATTAAAAGTGGATCTTATACAAAATAAGTATCTTACGGGCTAATACGTCAACCTGGATGAAATCTGTCGCCCCTGTCGCCGGTGGACTCTTGAGGGCGCCGTTTCACTAACTATTTTATTGTTCTTTGCTTTATACAAAAGACATGTTGATAGCAAACTGTTTGAATTTTTAACTTTGTTAAAGCAAGTTTCACACCTTTTCTAAACAACTTATGTTTGTGATATGGTTTTTTAAAAATAGACAAGTTAACTCTTTTGTGTACATGTACTTTATTGGTTGTCTTTTATGGCTCTTTATGATAAACAAAGTAATTGTCAAACCTGAACTTGTATTGTTTTTAGGGAAAATTTCAAGTTGTAGTCAAGTACTACATAAATGTTTTTCGCCATGGCGTTCAAATTCTAACGGTGAGAAGTTTTAACAGTGTTTTTCAACCAACATTTTAAAACAAAATAATGATCACATCAATATCGCAGACAAACTTCAGGAAAATTGCCGTATTGCCGATGACGTTCGGCACCTTATTTTGGGTTTGTTGGTTTAATGGGTGTTATTCTTCACATGTATCTGTCAACAGAAATTGGTAAGGTGAGAAGTAATATAATTATTTGGTTATTGCAAAGTTGAAGTGATCCCGAACTGGTCAATGATCCAGAACTGGTCAAACGACTGTATACTAAACTATCGGACTGCAGTCACGACAAAACTTGCTCTCAAAAGCTGTCCTTTATACAGTTTCAACAAATAGATAAACGCCAAAAGACCTAAAACCTATTTCCATAAATTACAAAGTAAAAACTGAACAGAAAAATCTGTACTTACCAGAGTTTTGTGATGAAAACATTTCAATTTGAAGACCGAACGTAGCAAGCAGACGACATACAGCTCAATGATTGTACACAGTGTGTTCCGGGTATCCACTACGCATGTGCAGCAAGTTGTGCAATGGAGGGCGCCCTATCTTGGAGCAAACTGACTTTTATTTTGTTGTAAAGTTTTAATAGGCCATTGCTCTTTATATTTAAATACTAACATTATTTCTCCCACTGTTCCCCTTGTCTGTTTTCGTTGAAATCTTACCCCCCTAAAAAATAAAACAAAAAATAAATAAATTAACCCAAACTTCCCTACTTCAAAATTAATTATGTAGGTTCTATTAAAAAAGCCCTTTATCCAGAGCAAATTCCTGATGTAATCGGACCAACGCATTGCAACGTGTGGGGAAAAAATAGTCTGGTGTCGTTCTAAAACAATTTTTTTTAGGTCTGAAATTGCAGTATGCAGACAGGGAATCTGACCAAAATGTGAATGGTCTTTTGCATGGAACCTTTTTTTTATTGATCGTGTTTGTGAAAATTGAACATAAAAACATATTCTTTTTTTTAAAACAACTCCAAACGGTGCTGCTTGTTGCATGGTGACTTCTTTGTTGCATAAAAGTCAAGTATGCCAATATTGTTTTAATAGCCCTAATGCAACAAAGAAAAAGAAATCTAACAAATAGGCCTAGTTCGTCTTTAAAAAAACGATCGAACACCTGGTGTGTTTTTTTATGTGTGTAGGCCCAAGTCAATTACATTGTAATAAAAGGCAATCTGGAATGCACAATTCAAGTGAACCAATCAAATTTCAGTTGTATCATTTTTTTAAATAATAAGCAGTTCTTGTATAGCGCATAATACAATAAAGTCTCTATGCGCTTCTTTAATTAAAAAGATGGGTTTTAAGTTTTGATTTAAATTGTTCTAGCGTTGTACAGTCTTTGACATTGTTGGGAAGAGAGTTCCATAGTTTTGGTGAAGCATATTGGAAGGAACGTTGACCGTAGAACTTTGTGTGGACTGGAGATACGCTGTGAGAAGACCTTTCGAACTGGAACGAAGTTTTCGCGGAGGGTGATAGTCTTGTATTAGTCAAAATAAAAATGGTAACTTATACATATTTTTGTATTTTTTAAAGCTTGAAACATTGCAATAGTGAAATATATTTTTTTTAAACAATCAACTTAACAACCCTAGCTAGGGTAGCTTGCAGACACCACAATTAATAACCTTGCCAATGGGGAACCAGGGTCTGTGTATCTTAGGTCATAGGTTAAATTTGTAAGTTGGAAGGCTAATGGGCGGGGCTTAACGGCAATCCTGCTGATCAGCAACAACCAATCAAAAGAAGAGCTGGAGGGGCAAAAGAGCAAGCATATTCCATTTTGTATAAGGAATAAGCCTGTCTATATAGTTCCTCTGAGGGGTAATAGGCTCGATAAAGATGTTAAAAAAGCTTCATACCCCTGGTGTAATACGAATTCCAAGACTGGTATCGTTTGTAGTCCTTATGACTTGAATAAGTAACTTGCACTCCAAGGTTAATTACCACCTCGTTATAAAAAAGAAAATTAAGCGCATTTTCGACAAGAATGCATGGCTTACCCTTTGTTATTTTTTCAAGTTTTAGCAGTTTCGATTAAATGCAAGAACCCCATGTGATGATTTTATCAAATTTCTGCACATTTTCTCAAAAATCCAGCAGACTTACCCTTGTGATTTTATCAAATTTCTACAACTTGTGGTTTAATGCAATTTGACAAAAATAAAAGGCTTACCCCTGGTGATTGTAACTAATACTAGCACAATATAGCCACCCCTTGTAAGGATCGGATAACCCATGTGACCTTCGTTTTTTGAAAAATGCTCAAAAACGACCAAAATTGATGGTTTCTTTTAGGAACCGTTCTTCTCCATTCCTGGAAGACCTTTGGAGTCATGTTTTAGTCTATTTTGTAGGGTAGCCAAAATAGCCCAACTAAGCCGGTGTGTCCCTTTAAGCCAAATACAAATTTAAAACCAGCAAGGCTTACAACCCTTGTGATCTTATCAAATTTCAACCAATTAAAACAAAATCAGCACTTGGACTGCGTATTAAAGGAGTTATATCCTCACAATGGAGAAGTTATATCCTCACATTGGGGCTTGTACCGTACATATGGGGACCTTTTCTAGGCGTAAATGTGTGCACGTTACACGGGCTCTGAAACCCAAAACAACCCTCATACATGAACACACTGTGCTGTAAAAACACACCAATGGAGACAATGAAGCAGTGTACCTTACAAGTGGGGACCTCTTTACGTGTAAATGTTTGTAAACGTTGTATGGACATACATATAGCGCCTAAACTAACCCTCATTACGCTGGTACGATGTGCCTCACACTCGCCACGGTTAGGGAGACAAAATAGTGCACATCCTAATGGGAAAGTAATTTAATCATTATATACTTTTGTACCGTACATACGAGCACCTTTTCTACGCACAAATGCGTGCACGTTGAATGGTCAAACAATGACTAAAATAACCATCATTTAGTGGGTACACTGAACGGCACACACGCCATAGTAAGGGAGACAAAATTGTGCACATTACAATGGACAAGTTATATTCGCGACAACAACGCCTAAAATAAGACTCATTCTACGAGTACACGACACTGCGCGTACACAGTGGTTTGGAGACAAAATAGTGCACTTCCTGATGGGAAAATTATTTAAACATTAAACTCTTTTGTACCATATATACGAGGACCTTTTCAACGCACAAAATGTGTGCACGTTGTACGGTCAAACGACGACTAAATTAACCCTCATTTAGTGGGTACAACCAGGCGGCGCTCTTGCCACGAATTTGTGCACATCACAACGGAAAAGTTAAACGCTCAATAAGTGGCTTTGTACTGTACATGTGAGGACCTTTTCTGCGCAAAAATGTGTGCATGTTGAATGGTCACATAGCGCCTTGAATAACCCTCAATATGTGGGTACACTGTTCTGCACACACTCAACGGTCAGGGGGACAAATGCATGCACATTACAATGGGACAAGTAATTTTCTCGTTTCTCACACTTTGTACCGTACATGTGGGTACCTTTTCTTAGCACAGATGTGTGCACGTTGGTATTGTCATATAGCGCCTAAAATAACCCTCATTTTGTGGGTACAACCATGTGGCACACTGGCCACGAATTTGTGTGCACACACAATGGAAAAGTTGGATTATCAACACACAGCTTTGTACCGTATATACGATGACCTTTTATTCGCTATAACTGTACGGGTACAACAAACATGTCGCCTGCAATAAATATCCCTCATCAGGGGGAACACAGCCTGTATGTAGTAAGTAAAATACAGCACTTTTTCTTTGAAAAGCATTATACGTTTGGTAATTGTGGCCTTCTGATTGTACATGTATTAATCCTATATAAATGTACATACATACAATAAAACTAACCTGTGAAAATTTCACTTCAAAAAAGGTGGTTGCGTTTTTGAGATATCACCGAAAAACCGGAGCGAATATTTCCAGGCAGGAAGAATATTCCCTATAGGAAGAATACACAGTCTGAGAAGCGTAATATTATGGCCATAACTCATTCGTATCTTTATGTACGTGTTGCCATTGAACTTTTATCAAGCATGCAATTTGTTGTTTCTAAACAATTTCATTTACCTATTTTTGTCTGAATAATTAAAAGTCTGTCAGTTTCCCTTGTAGTTTATTTACTTGATAGGTCAGCGTTTCCACTTCTAAGGAAATTTCCTTATTTTAAGGAAATTTTAACGTCCTAAGGAAATTTCTAAGGAAACAAAAAATCTAAGGAAATTTTAAGGAAATTTCAAGAAATTTGAGAATAAAAGCAAATCATACAAAAAAAATACAATAAAACATGAAAACTGGTCAAGTTAGGGTTCACATCAGCGAAAAATGGCGCAGTGAAATCGATTACGACTGGGAACGAGGTTGGTTGCTTATAATGCGTACCATAGAATTAGAACCCGGTGCGTACTAAAAGCATCGCTCCACTGCTGCGCCTGGCGCCCCCAAGTAATTAGTCTGGTTTCGATTGCATCGTAGGCTGAGCCCAGGCCTGATATGCGGCGGGGTCGCGCATCCACACTACTACCGACCACATGATGACTGTGTGTGTGGTTTGCACGTCGTAGATTTTGCATACTGTACATTGTACATGTTGTGTTGTTTGTTCATTGCTGTTTGACTAAAATTGGGACTGGAATACTATGACATTTTTCATCAATTACCATCAATTACAATGGTTAGTTTAAGTTATTTTATCTAAGGAAATTTTAAGGAAATCCTCCAAAAACTCTAAGGAAATTTCTTTTAATCCAAGGAAAAAATTATGTCAATCTAAGGAAATTCAATTTTGGGGAGTGGAAGCACTGTGATAGCTATAAAAATGGCGGCCATAAAGAAAGTTTTTTGGTGTGATGTCATGCAGCCGGGTCGCATATTTTTTTTTACACCGCAGCGAGGGGTTTTGTACTGTAATACTGCCAATTCCTGTCTTGAGATGAGAGGGTTAGGGTTTAGGGTTTGACGTAGTCTCCTATCTCAAGACGGAATTGACAGTGTTACAGTACAAAGCCCCTCGCTGCGGTGTAAAAGAAAATACGCAGCCGGGTCTGACCCGAGTAAACCTGTTCCACGTTGGGTCTGATCCAAGTGGGCCACAATAATGACGATAGCAACCTACAACCAATTGCACAAAACTGTACTCAACTACATGAACATGTACTCAATTGAGTCCACATCCGCAACATGTTATTGCGTAAGTGGCTCAACTTACGTACTAAATGCTGTGCAATAAACTTAAAGGGACACGTTGCCCCAGATTGGGCGATTTGGGCCGGCTATGAAAAGTGTTTGAAGCCGTTTGTTATGAAATACATATGGTTAGGAAATGCAATGGTTTACTTAGAATATAATGATCCACACAAATATGCCTCGAAAATTATGTGGTTTTCCTTTTACTTTGTGAACGAACACGGTCCGCCATTTTGTGGAGTCAACAATTTGGCCCTTCAAAATGGCGGATAGTGTTGGTTCACAAGGTAAAAGGAAAACCACATAATTTCGAGGCATATTTGTGTAGATCATTGTATTCTACTTTTAAAACATCTTTTTAACCATATTCATTTCATAACAAACAGTTTCAAAAGCTTTTCATAGCCCAAATCGCCCAATCCAAGGCAACGTGTCCCTTTAAGCAGTTGTGTAAAGTTTCATAACATTGGCTGCTGGGTCGACCCAGGGAGGTGAATGCCCGGTTTATACTTCCTGCGAATGCAAATCAAATTTTGGTAACGCAATAGGTACGCGCTGTTTTTCAAAGTGTGGCGCAAGAAAACTTGCTTCACATGAGGAATTCGCAGGAAGTAAAAACCGGGCTTACTTGGACACGCCCTGTTTGTTTGGAATTGTATGGCCCTTTCCGAAGCTGCACTTGGTCACTACACAAACATGCATTGAAACTAGGTTGCCATTGGCAACTCCCTTAGCAACAGCCACAGCAGTAGCAAACAATTCTGACGCGGCCCATCTCAAAATGTCGGCATAAGTTATGGCAAAGTTTGCACAGTGACCACTTGTAGACTAGCGGCCGATATTGCCTGGTACTCATGCTAAAAACAAGTATTGGGTACCAGCCAATATAAGCCTTTTGTCAACAAATGGTTGTCGTGCAAACTTGGCCCATGATTTACGTGGTGTTCTTTATGAACGGATGAAATATTCCTTGGTCACCCGTCGTCATAATCGGCCTACCAAGACCCTAACAACAATCCGAAACCCCATCCCAGAGCCTAAACCCCATGTCAAATCTTCACTTTGGATTGATGTCCCCTGGACCTTGATGCTTAAATACACAGCAAATTCAGAAAATATTATAAGTACACAACATTAAGAGTCAATCAAATGTTCTTAGTTGACTTGAAATCTGTTTTATTGAATCATTGCATACTGCTACCAAAGGGGGTAATCACTCATTACATGGCCCAATGTTGTCCAAGTGTACATAAGTGATGTTACATTGGACAGTGGGTTACACTATCTTCCCTATATAAATAGTTTCTTGCACTGCAATTAATAAACACCTAGGATTCACATTTAAGTTATACACTTAAATAACAATACAGAAACTGAAGCTCAAATTGTTTAAAAACAGTTCCCTTTAAAAACGCAACAGTTCTTACCCTAACCCACAAAAAAAAAAATCATCACACATTATCTAAAATGCCCCAAAAATACATAATTTTCCATCATTATTTATTATCATGGTCGTTTACCAAGTATGGCAAAAATACCAACCATGTGTGTAAAAGATATCGGCATTTGTCTTTGACAAACAAGATTATTATTAGTATGATTAGTTTCATGTAAAATAAAACAGGTACAAGATATAAATGGTGTGGATTGGAGCCACTTAGTGTCACGATTCATTTTAGGTTTAAGTAACTCTCGTACGGATATTAGGAATAAGTAACTTTTAGGGTATGTCATCCATAATCCTTATAAGCTTTTGAGGTACAAAAAACAATATCAACAATCTGAATAGAATGATGCCCACTTTAATGTGCATGACAGGAGCACATTGACACAGCAAAACAAGAAGTCTTTTAAGAGTGGTTAGAGGTCGTGTGTGTGTGTGTGTGTTTTCAATATCATTTTTAACAGTTGGATCACGTTTGAAATCGTGTGCATCTCTACGGATTAAAAGACATTCTAGAGTTAGCGTAGATGTAGTATAGATTTACAACTGTACAAGTATCAAACATTCCACACACTATATCTCCACATTCAAGTTACGACCAAATTCAATTCCTCATACAGTTATTCTACAAATTGTGGTTTTTTTTTTTTCCTCTTGTCTTTTAAAGTATTTAGAAAGCTAAGAATGGAAAACGAGTTCAGACAAAAAGAAGCCAATTTGTATGCATAACACCACACAAGTTATGGTTAATTAACCCTCCTACTGCCAACACAATTTGTTATTGAGTTGACTGACCATTCAAAACCATTTGATCGAAAGGTTTTGAGTGGTGAGCTAACTGTGTATAGAGTAGACCCCCTGAATGGTTTAAAATGGTATGTCAGCTTATCTATAGCCCAGTATGGATACTTTCAAGTGGTGGAATGGTTTGCCCTTGGAGTGGTGATTTTGAGTGCATTGTTTTGAATGGCAGGTCAGCTGAACTCAATTAGGGTTACAATGTTTTTGTAAACACAGTGCCAGTGTTTTCCTCTGAACTGATAAACACTGTGCAGTACATTCACTATTCAAAACCATTTAGCCTTGGGGGCATACCACAGTGCAGTGTATCCACCACTCAAAACCATTCGAATGGTTGTGAATGGTGACACAGCTTATCATCAATACAGGTCAAATGGTACTGCCATGTGTGTACAAAAACAATTGGGTTGTAAACGTTAGTAAATTTTGAATGGTTTTGAATGGTGTATCAGTAGGAGGGTTAATGAAAACATCTTGACATCAAAGCGGTTGAACCAGTCCCCCCTCCCCTTCCAAAATAATTTGGGCATATCTATTATGCGACAGGAAGCCACTTATTATAAAATAGCCTTGACCTCATCATAGAGCACCAGAACGAGTGCACCACCTGTACCACGCAGGACGTTGGAGAGGGCTCCCTTGAAGAATGCGTTGGCACCTTCGTTCTTTGCGATCTTCCGCCAGCAATCAACGGTGTTCTTGTACATGATGTCTTTACGGCCGGACTGCATCATCATGCGTCTACGTACGGTGTCGAAGGGGTAGGAGATGATACCTGAGCATGTGGTCACGGTCTGGGCTACCATCCAGGAGATGATGAGATTCTTTGACAGGTGCGGGGGCAGCATACCCTTGGCGGTGTCATAAAAGCCAAAGTAAGCTGCTCTGTAGATGATGATGCCCTGTACAGAGACGGAGAACCCACGGTACAACCCCCGCGCGCCATCAGACTTGTAAATACTGCTTAGGCAATTGCCAAGACCAGAGAATTGACGATCTGCACCAGCTTTACCCACATCAGCGGCGAGACGGGTACGAGCAAAATCAAGTGGGTAGACAAAGCAGAGAGAGGTTGCACCAGCAGCACCACCAGATGCAAGGTTACCAGCGAAGTATCTGAAGAATTGCTTATTCTTGTCAACTCCGCTCAAAAAGATCTGCTTGTACTTGTCCTTGAAGGCAAAGTTAAGTGCCTGGGTTGGGAAGTAACGGATGACATTTGCCAAGTTTCCACGCCATAAGGAAAAGAAGCCCTGCTCTTTGGTTACCCTTGAGAAGCAGTTGGCAATGCCAGTGAACTGATCAGCCTTGGCAATTTGTGTGGATGCATGTTGGACCTGCAAAAATAATTTCAGGATGAAAAACAAAATTAATTAAAATTTTATTAAAAACAAAAATGATGACTAATCGGTAAAAAAATATATATATATTTAATTGCCATAATGTACATCTCACTTCATTTGATAAAATTGTATCCTTAACAGACCATCATTTTAAAGGAGCGCGATCGCGCTCCTCCGCGCCCCTTAATGTTTTCCAAGGAGAGCAAAAAAAAAGCGCTCCTTACAAATTTAACAAGAGTATGTTTTTTCAAAACCCTAGTTGTTGATTAAAATAAGCCGCTTGAATCTCGGAGTTGGCAGTGGCAACATCTAAAGAGTGCACGCTTTTTCTTTTCCTCCCGTTAATTTTACCTTTATTTCACCAATCGTAAATAAATTGCGGCCCGGCGGCGGCCGGACCACCATGCGGTGATTTATTTCTTCCATGTGCGTCGTGTATTGTATGCAGCTAGATCTATTGATATGTGTAGACTTCTCTCATTCGCGGTACAGTTTGACCGTAGTACATGTACATGTATGTTTACTGCTGCAGCAAAGGAACATGTGTGGAGACATTGAAAAGTCTACTGACAACAATGCACGGTGGGTTGTGTGGATACCTGCGAAACGTTAGACTTTTTTCACCAGTCGTCACTATCCACGTTCATAGGCAAAAGCGCCAGTTCTTCGATTCGTTTAATGTGTTTTACGGCTGGAGATATTTTTACGCATTGAACTATGACCTGGAAGAAACTTCGAGATAATTCATGCAATGAGTGTGCGTCACACACGTGAGGGGATCGTCGACGACGTTTGAGTTGACGTCTTACATTATTTTTCCAAAATGATTTGGTTTGCGATCTTCGAGGATGTGTTTCAAGAACAATTTTCAATGTCCAAAAGGCAACACTTAACCCAATGATTCACTAACACAGGTAAAGACCCCAAATATCAAAATTTCTTTTAACAAAAACCATTGAAAACGTCATGACTGCTCCGTTCATATTTTCGTGGATTATTTCGGAAGATCATTATGATTGTATTTTTTTGTTTTTTTAGACACTATACGTCTGATTTCATCTTTTGTAAAAGTATTTTCCTCCTATTTACTCGTCCCTGGTCCCATCTATGGTCCCAATAACGCCCGAGAGGTTCACAGAGTGCGGTGCTGACGCACGAGTCAACTTGCCCAAATTCCGGACACCACAAATTCGGGCTTTGCCCAAAATCCGGACAAATTTTTTAGCGTTAGATTTTTCCGGATTTTTTGTCATCGCCTATTCTTATGCACATGCGCAGTAAATTCAAATCGCTCTCCTTAATTCACTTTCTTGATTTAAGGAGAGCAATTTACAGCTCTCCTCAAATTTATTAAAATGAAGGCCTGTTTACTATTATTATTAATTATTATTATTAAAATTTAAATAAAAACAGACAAGAATTACAACTTCCAAATCCAAGTGAATGAGTGAGGGTACACATTGCTAGTTTTGGCTTAGCCCCATTTTATAGTGCCAATACTCTGGACTTCCTCCGATCCTTGGCCCTACGCCCATGTACCTCCAGGAGGCGGGATAATTTTTCGAATATAAACTCACGTTTTTATGCCGAGATTTTTCCCCCAGTTGTCACTCATTGTATCCGATTTGTGGACAGCACATTAAAACGCCATTGTGTGCGCTCGTTTTGGTGTAATTTTGAAGAATTTCTGAGGCGTTACTGCCACCGATTTGACTGCCCGGCATCCATGTTGTTTGCTAATGCACATGCAGGCAGCGTTCACGCATTGCGCAAAAATTAAGACAGCGCGGTGTGCGCGGAGCCTAAAGATGCTAGGCTACATCAAAACGAGCGCGCACAATGGCGTTTTAATGTGCTGTCCACAAATCGGATACAATGAGTGACAACTGGGGAAAAAATCTCGGCATAAAAACGTGAGTTTATATTCAAAAAATTATCCCACCTCCTGGAGGTACATGGGCGTATACTTCTAGAAACTATAAGGCCCCCCGTGAACCTTATTATAGGGGTCTAACATTTTGGACCTCCGTAACGCTATACGTTTTCAAAATGGTCGTTGATAGGTGAACATTTTACGGTGGTTTGCCATCAATATCTACAGTTTCCTTTGCACTACACACCACAAACTTTCCCCATACACTTAATATACATTCATAATGAATGCATTTCCTTTTTGTTGAGTTATGTTCAAAAACATCTTCAAAAAATGAAATTTACCACGCAATACTCACGGTTGTTTTTCCCTCATCGCGGCACTTGAGCGGCGTTCGCGATTTGCGCAAAAAAATAAGACTACGCGGTGTGCGCGGAGCCTTCTAATTGGCTTCCGACGCACACCGTGCTGTCTTTTGGCTCCGCGCACACCGTGCAGTCTTATTTTTTTTGCGCAAATCGCGAACGCCGCTCAAGTGCCGCGATGAGGGAAAAACAACCGTGAGTATTGCGTGGTAAATTTCATTTTTTGAAGATGTTTTTGAACATAACTCAACAAAAAGGAAATGCATTCATTATGAATGTATATTATGGGGAAAGTTTGTGTTGTGTAGTGCAAAGGAAACTGTAGATATTGATGGCAAACCACCATAAAATGTTCACCTATCAACGACCATTTTGAAAACGTATAGCGTTTCGGAGGTCCAAAATGTTAGACCCCTATAAGGCTCACAGGGGAGCCTTATAGTTTCTAGAAGTAATGGGCGTAGGGAAGGATCGGAGGAAGTCCAGAGTATTGGCACTATAAATGGGGCTAGTTTTGGCTAGCACTAGCAGAGACAACAAACATGTCCTTAATTATATATTTGATAAATTGGCACCACCAGAAACTAAATACATATCGATCGTGTCGATAGAGAAGGCACGCTAGACAGCTCTCACAAAGGACGGGTCATTGACTGAGTGAGACTGAGACATTACGCAACCTCTTTCTTCGTATGCAAATCATCGGTTGCCAAATGTACCAAATTCTACCACGAAAAGTGTGCTTCTCTTTATCGAAAGACTGGTTGACAATAATAACAAAATCCAGCAACTTATCATTGGAAATCAAGCAATATTTTTATGAGGCAATTACCTTAATTGAACCATGGAGGTAGACATGTTTAAACTGATAAAAAGATCACAAATTCGATTCACCGGCATTCAATCTCCAACACGGCACGCATGCCGACGTGCATGCTGCGACGGGGGAAATGTCCATGTGATTTTACTGGCCGAGTGTGACAAGGTTACCGAATTTCAGACTCCCAAAAAGCAGTTTATTACCCACGAATTTTGAAAAATTTTACCTGCAGAAGCAACTTGACTCTTTCGATGGGAGCTACAGCCGTCTTAGAGATGGCTGCAGAGATTCCACCGGCCAAAAGATCCTTGACGAAGGAGGTAACGGCGTCTTTGCTGATCGACATGATGGAGTTTCCAAAGTTGTAGAGGATGAAAAACGCCGGTAACAAAATGGATGCCCACGTTTAGTGACGTCATCGACTGCCTCTTTTCTGCTTTTTGCGTCAATGGTTAACTAATCCACACAATAAAGTAGTTCTTTGGTATTTCTGTTAATTTTGATCTTGCAACTTAAAAAAATTACAGGGCTTTAAATATTGAGATTATATTATGTTGTATTTTTTTTAAATATTTTAAATAATAAATGAAGATATCTCTCTCTTCTCTGTAAAGATATTGTGCTCATGGATAGTACCGTCCGTTCAGTGAAGCGGCATAAGGACACGTGACCTGTGACGTTAAATTGATCAGGGAGGAATTTCCCTTCAAAGTTACAACTTAATTTTGTAGTAGGGTGAAACAAGTAAATTTGTAAGCTCCAAAAATAACAATTCCACGTTTGTTTCTTTAAAACTGACTAACCCAAATAATTTTATTAAAAAGAATAATATTACTTTACATTTGAGTAACACCAGCATGGATTTGTTCTGAGATAAAGGTCACATATTCTATACGACATTACATGCTTCCCTATTATTAAAGTGGGTGGGTCCAATCACCTGCAGGTTGGTGGGTCAGAAATATTGTGGGGTGCAGATACATAGGAAACCCACTCAGGGCACTGCGGAAATTACTCATTTCAGAATCCAAGATGATTATTCTGTTGCAAAAATGGGGTGTTACAGTGCACAGGCTTTGTCTGCTATATTCTGCAGTGCTGGTCGGAAAAAACTAAACGCTCTTAACATCGGTCTGTTGTTAAGGGGCGTGGCCAACCGAACCACACCTCCTCGTATAAAAAGTGTTTAAATTTCTTTCAAATTATTGCGAGTTTTCGCGTCAAGCCATTCCATGCAACTAACAGACAATTTGTTCCATACGCCGTCGACAATAGTAAACCAAGTCTGTCTGAAAAAGTCTGAAAAGGGAAAGACAAAAAATAAAATAAAATAGCCCAGATCTCCATATTTGTCAAATCACGCAGGCCTCAAAGTCAAAATTCTATTTTTGAGCCCTAACAATTCCAATTGGCTCTAAATCAAGGGAAAACATGCCCCTTCCTTCCAGCCACACCCCTACATTACCGACATACAAACAAATACAACAGCAATAAAATATGTCTATATTCTAGGGTAACGTCTCTTGACAAGTTTCAGAAAAATTTCGCGGCTCTTATTAATTTATTATTAATTCTTCATCGTTGGTTGCTTTTTAGGGGATGGCAACTAAACTAATGATCAATGCAAAGGGGTGTGGCAGTGGATACAACTTGATGTTGGTTATGTCATTTTCACTCCCCGTACAAACCCTGATCGTGAAACATAAGTAAGTCACTATTGTTGTTCGTCTGTTTGTTTGTTTGTTTGTTTGTTTTTATTTGTTTTGTTTTAGGGTTGTTTTTTGGGGGGTTGGGGAGGGGTCCATCTCAAAAATGTAAATCCCTTCCCAAATTGTTCTTTTTCACTCGCTTCCAGAAACGACAAAGAATGAAAATTGGAAATATCACACACACAACAAGTAAAGCTAATTACTTTCTCCTTTTAATTGCAAAATCATTGCCAGATATTTTGGTTTTACCTCAGTTTGTAACTTTTTAAACAGTTTTTTTTCTAGTTTGCATCACTTGCAAAATACTCACTCAAGCACTCCCAAACGATCCTGAGACATTTTTGTATTCCTCCTTTTTGTCAGATGTTGTTAGATCTTAAGACACTGACTAAACTAAATACTTTAATTTAAACAGTATTCAGTCCTCTTTTTAAATAAATGTAATTAACATTTTCCTTTTAATGGAAAAACTGAATGGTATACCAAATGTTGAGCAGTATACAAATAATGAATGTGTACAAGTGCCAGGGTGCAAATACTTTCATGAGTTGAACAAGGCAAACCTGAGTTGCATGAAACATTCATTTTTTCAAGGTATGACTATATCATGAAAAGACATTATCAGCTTACACCAACAAAACATTGTGTTTCGAAAAACATACATTGACAAAAATAAAGACATTTATGATCTCGAGATGAACAATTTAAACTTTTTGATTTTGGACCAAACAAGCCCTGCATCATTATTCTATTATGTGTTTTCTAACAAACAATAACGGTTCTTATAATATAAAGCAATTCCAAAGTATGATCATTGCACTTAACAAACACATTATTACCCCTAGTCACTGGGCCATTTATTTCATAAACCATCTCAGCTCCCTAGGGGAGTATACAGCCTGTGGTGCCAAATCAATAACAAGAACCATCTTTGCCCTCACTTTATTGTGTCTTTAAAAACGGAAAGTATCAGGCATTGTTCTTTGGAAGCGTACATTAATTCCCAACCCTCTAGTTTTTAGTAAAAGCAACCTGTGAAAGATTTAATCTTGGTGTTAGAGAAAACAATGAGAAAACATTTCATGTCTAAAAGATTGAGTGCGTTATAATTATGGGCTTATTTTCATTGTAGTAACTGAAATAAGACACTGATTTGTGGGGCCTTCAAACATTATTTTCTTGATTTTAACATTACTGTAGAATCTTGATTGAGTTTTCTCTCTCCAGGACTTGAAAGAACTTTAAAATCAATGAGCTTTCAGAACAATACAAATAAGTAATTTGTTTAATAGACCTCATGCATTGACATAATCCAGTCGCCATCTTGGAGGTGATGAACCAATGTTAAAGGCACAGATTTGTCCGCGCAGCGCACAGTACCGGCCAATTAACAACTTCCATTTTACCTCTAAGCGAGGGCGCCCTACTCAAATGACGTCATGTGAATAAGGTCTATTTGTTACATTACCAATCCTATTCTTTGTGGAGTTCACTCAAACAAAGAGGACATTATGAGGTACCAATACCATGGTTAGACCATTTTCATCAGGCACCCCGTACATTAACTGACAATGCTAGTTCCTTCATACCACACTAACACAGATCCATGTAAATACAATTGGTGGAACATGCGCCACTGCCATCCTTTATATTGCCATGTATACTGCCGCAATGTTCCAAAAGCCAACTTTCTTTACTTTAAACGGGTTTTTAAAAGGCAGGATGTACTTTTGGTAATTACTCCACAAGATCATGACCTTAAAACTTAATTAGTAAAAAGCACCAGACAGCTGTTGATAATATAAAACAATGAAGCAAAGTAGTTTTAGAGAAAGAGGTAATTTTTCACCCACAAATTTGAATCTGAGAAAGGCTTCAGGCATAAAGCCTTTCTCAGGCAACGGAAAGCACACAAATCTATCCAACATGGGTTTTTTGTTTCTTTCATTTATTTTTTGCAACTTTGAGGACCAATTGAGCTAAACAAATTACAGGTTTGTTTATTTTAAACACATGTTGGGATACACCACATGAGGATGCTGGTCTTTGATTATAACCAAAAGTAGACCCTGTGTCTAATAATGAACCACTGCTTTCTTAGCCTTTGCTATGGTTTCTCACGTAGCCAAGATGTGGTATGGGGGAAAAAGTGTGACAATGCAGCGACGCCCCCCAAGAAAGAAAAAACCACCGCAGTATAAGCTTGAAATAACGCTTATTCTTTTGGGGTTCCTTTTTAAATGTTTATATGCTTTTGGATGATTATGAAATTTAGGTCTCGAAAAGTCTGGACACAAGGCCCCAAGATTGTTGCTATGAGACCCACACTGAGTCTTCAAAGTGACCTAGAAACAGCCGAGACAGACGGACGGACCTTCAGTGTTCACTTAACATTCTCTTTCTCAACATGTGCGCATGTTACAAACGAACTATTGCCTATAAGCTCTGCTTCTTAAATAGATCCATCTGCAGTATCTTATTTGTTTTGCACCTAGTTCTTCAAATCGTT
Organism: Leptasterias polaris; assembly: GCA_037783415.1. Taxonomy (NCBI): domain Eukaryota; kingdom Metazoa; phylum Echinodermata; class Asteroidea; order Forcipulatida; family Asteriidae; genus Leptasterias; species Leptasterias polaris. The sequence continues at coordinate 3,929,797 of JAZGTN010000005.1, read as the reverse complement.
TCAGTATTACTATATTTGTTCTCCTTTGATTTATATTGTCATCGTAAATGTCTATAGAACGTTGAACCTTGAGTGAACACAAACAAAAAGGAAACTCTACTCCATGCAATCATGCATTTCAACTTCCTAACAGGGAAAACAATGATGTTTGGGGAAATAAGCTGCAAACAGACTTCTTAGTTTGGCAGAACTGTGCATTAGTAGTAGTAGAAGTAGAAGTCTCGTTTTCGCTGTGCTTCGTCATTTCTATCACTGCTTGAAACTCTTTCTCTATCTCTCTTTCTACCCCTGTCTCTATCGTGGTGTCTGTCACGGCGTGGGGACTGCATCTCAGTGTCCCTACCACCCCTCCCCGGACTTTTGACTGCAGCACCCAGTGGGGCATTACTGGACTTGTCAAGACTGGGTGTGGCCACCATTGAATCACTCTTTGTTTCACCAGGTGGATCAGGCTCCCCACCGTTTGCAGCGGGTTTGTCACCATCAGTGGTACACTCTGTATCACCCGGTGTCTCACAAGAAGTGGCATCTTTGACCACACTGCTCGGACTAGAATTCTGTGGTGTGTTGCCGTCCTTTGGAGTTGAAAGATTGTCCACACTGTCTGTAGGGATGTCAATGTTGCACATGCGCAGGATGTGTTGCCGTTCACCTTTGGGAATGTATGAGCGAACGGAATGCTTGCCACGCCAACCGACCAGAACAAAAGATATGTCATTGCATTCAGGATCTCTGAGGGGACAGAACACAATTGATAATAATGGTTTAGACCTTAAGACTGGTACAAGAAATCACCTTTTGCCACTGACTGAACTTTTATTCTCCCCATGTGTTCTCTCAGGAGTGAAACCAGTGATATAAATCTTATTTCGTAATCTTTTTCCCAAATTGTTTTATTTTTGAATGGCAGCATTATACTACAAATGCTATTATTATGAACAATGCATCAAAATGCAAACTACCAGCTAATATTTGAAGAAAATCATTTTGGAAAAGATAATCTGGACAATATCCAAAACTTAAACGCAGTTAGCGATGATAACGCTCCAGCCAGTGGTTATGACATATTGCAATAAAACCCACACCGGTGTTGCCTGTGTAGCTGATTTCACACGATGACCTTTGTGTCAACCGTATCTTATCACTAAGTAAATACACTGGAGTGAAATGACCCAAGGTCCAAATTGATGGGACATTATTTGATGATACACAATACACAGCCTTTATTGAACCCATGTGGATATGGTGTACAGATAGGCATGTGTTGAAGTGAGTTTTTGCAAAAATTTGTCAAGCTTCAATTGTTTGGAAAAAAGACAAGTTTAAAAGGCAAAATTGCTTCTGTCTGAAATGAAATTTCTTTACAATTCCTTATTGAAGAGGGCTCCAGGGTCGTATTCAGTTTTATAACACACTCCTTTTTCCAATAGGTTAGGTTCATGAAACTGGAGGGAAAATTATAAGTTTCTAACCTCATGTTAAAATGGTGCAAAATGTATTTGATACAGCAATGCGAATATGTCAACATCCTAAAAACATCCAATAGTGTCTCATTTTGTGCCAGAAGTTTTTTTTCATTCCTGAGTTTTGTTGATATTCAATCAAAGAGAGAGTCATTGAATTTGCCCTTTTGACAAACGCAAAAATTCCTCTTTGGAATCTAGACCCATTCGTTGTTGATATCCAATGAAAGAGTATAAAATACATTGGCATATTACACCGTTTTAACGCAAGGTTAAAATAAGTGATTTTTCCACTTTCATAAGGACTCGATCTATTGGATAATGAGTGCATCACAAAACTAAGTTTGACCTTGGAGTCTCTTTAACAGTGCATCTCACTCAGATCCTTCAGTGTACCTCTACATACACACTGAGGGCCCCAACCCTTAAATCCAAATGCATGTTTTGTTTGATTCTGTTGGACTGAGGACTGCACTAGAAAACTGATCATGCTTTACATGGGATCAGTCATACCACCGAAATCAGAGTACACAGTTTGGGTGTTGAGTTACTGTACGGTGTTGTTCTGAGGACTGCACCAGTAAACTGATTATGCTTTACATGGGATCAGGCATACTACCATAATCAGAGTCCAATATTTTCGGTGATGAGTTACTGATATGGTGTAGCGTGTCGTGGCTAAGCGGTTAAGAGCACCGAACTCAAGCTCTGGTGTTTCTGTTCAGCAGAGTGTGGGTTCAAGTCCCGGTCGTGACACTTGTGTCCCTGAGCAAGACACTTAACTATAATTGTTTCTCTCCACCCGGGGGTAAAATGGGTACCTGTGAGGGCAGAGATGGTTCTTGTGATTGATTTAGCCTAGTAGCGCATATATTGCAGCACAGGCTGTATACTCCCCAGGGAGCTGAGATGGTTTAAGGAATGAAATAAATGGCCCAGTGACCAGGGGTAATAATGCTCGAAGCGCTTTGAGACGCCCTTGGGTGTGATAAAGCGCGATATAAATCCATATTATTATTATTAGGACTGCACTAGTAAACTGATTATGCTGCACATGGTATTAGGTATACCACCATAGTCAGAACTCAATAGTTTTGGTGTTGAGTTGTCTAACTATATAGATTTTGATGGACAGTATGAATGGATTCAAGTAAATCAACAAAAGAAAGTTAGGAATAATAATAATGCCATATCTCATTGTATACAAAAACAAAGACATTGCACTTAACTAGAGTCACAAAACACTAAATGATTTTAGAGCTGGTACAGTGTGAACTGTTTCTGTTCAGTTTAATGGCTTAAAAAAAATTGCCTCCCATTAGTGTCTCATCAGTTTGCATAAACCGCCCGGGGAGGTGCAGTTGCATAACAAATATAACCATGGGAACAAGGTTGTTCACCCAATCCATTTTAACAACACAGTAGCTGTTACTGTTAGGCATGTTCATAATGTTGATAACATTATTTGTTCCTTCCCGTAACAATCTGTAAACTACAAGGGTTTTTATTTTGAGTAATTGGCATCAACTGTTTGCTAATGTTAGACTTTGCTTCAACAAATGCTTACCTTTCTTTTGGGTCGTACACAAACACCAAACTTCCCTGACCTACACAAGTGTAAAACAAACAAGAAATGCAAACAATTAATGATGACTACTTTATTTCCCGCAGCATCAAGCAGCATTTATTATGAGAAGAAATACAAACGAATTTGAGAGAACAAAACAAACAAATAAAAATGCTTTGAAGGAGCTGGTTTCTTTATTTATGCAAACATTTATCTGAATGATGACCTTTGTGTTTAAAGAGGGGCTCTCAGGTCAAATTCAATTTTGTGATGCATTATTTTTTCCATTAAAGGGTGAAAGTTCAAAATTTCTAACATAAGGTTAAAAATCTCTAAGATAAAAAAGAATGTTTGTTGTCTTGACTTGGTTAAGTCAGGGTTTCATTGCTACAACGATATTCTAAAAATAAATGAATCTGAATGTAACAAAAGACTAATTCCATGCGTGAGCATAGAAACAATTCTGAAATCCCCGCACTAAGTGATTAAGAGGCCTAGTCTGATTCCCATTTGGTCTATTGTAGGGACACGTTGCCTTCAGATTGGGCGCTTTGAGCTATATATTGAGCTACAAATATCCCTCAAAATTGTGTGGTTTTCCTTTTATTTCGTGAACTAACGCGGTCCGCCATTTTCTGAAGTCAAAATTTGGTTCTACAAAATGGCAGGCCATGTTAATTCATTTAAGAAGTAAAATAAAAACCGAACAATTTTAGGAACATTTGTGTGGATGATTATATTATACTTTTTAAATATCTTTCCAACCACATTCATTTCATATTAAACGCTTATTAGAGCTCGAAGCACCCAAGGCAACATGTCCCTTTAAGCTCCTACACTGTGAATTTTGTTTAGCACATTTCAATAACAAATAGTGAAACAAGGTTGGGTGTTTATCTTATCTCCTGGCAAATTCCCAATTAATTTAGTGATAACATTCATTTTGCAGCACAGTGAACTTTGTATTCACTCGCACAATATACATTCCTCATTAAAATTTCTTGACAAAGAATGCAATCTCAATGTTTTGGGAATCAAATAAGAGCATAATATTGGTCAATGTTTGACAATCTCACAGCAAATAATATGTCGAAGGGTAACCTGTAAGTGCACTTGATTGTGTTGAATGAATATTTACAAAATATGATGCCTTGATGTTGATCCCTATTGACCCCATTCACCTGACGTCATCACACGATGAATTTTGCTTGCGCCATTTTGGGGGAATCGTATTCCCTGTGTGTAACCGTGCAGTGCGCATTTTATTTCTATACATAATTAAATGGTTACCGCAAACCAAATATACATTTTGTGGCAACTAACAATCAACATTTTCATAAAACTAAAAAAGCGAACATTGGAAATTAACCCCTTCTCCCTCGCATACAGTTTATATGCTTGTGAAAAAAAATTTGAAAATGTTGAACCACCTCTTTGCCCATTCATACGTGTTTGTGGATGTCTGTTTGATTTAAGAACGAGGGAGTTACATACCTGCCAACATTAAAACTGCAGAAATAGGAACAAAAGTTTTAGGAGTCCACAGAGAGTGACGCAAGCAGTTGTACGAGTAAAGCTTATTACATGTATACATACAAATTATGTACGTATTTAAACCATGTACAAAAATCACTGTATCCCGTAAGAAAATCTCTACTGTCGCAAGCAAATGACACCCTCTTTTACCAGAACTTCTTGACCTTTTTCATTGCTGTCTCTTGTCAGAAATAGGAATGTTCTGATTTTTTGCGGCCTGTAATCTCAACAATCTGGACAATTCCAATTCAATCTGAACAGTTGCCAGGTATGGAGTTAAGAGTGACTTACTCTTTCCGTTGACGGCCTCCCTGGCTTCCTCCTCCAGCTTGGAGCAGAATGGATTCTCCTGAGTCAACAAGGTCCGAATGTCCTCCTTTGTGATGTGTGGTACCTTACGATCATTTAGGAATGGAAACACACTGTAGATGCCCTAACACAGGAAAGAACAATTTGTACGTAAGCTGTCATAACAAATGTTTGTGGCTTAATGGTCAAGCAGAGTACAGAGTGAATATAAATTTTCCCCAAAAATTTTATGTTATTACATCTTTTCAATTTTGGGTTGAACAAAGAAAACATTAAATAGAGCGGTAGTTGCACCTGAGACCTCCGGATTAACGTGCCAGCAATCTACCAACAGTTGGTAGGATGGTAGAGCAATGGCACGTCAATCCAAAGGTTGCAGTTTTAAATCCCGCTCTAGTCAATTTTTCTGTGTTCAACCCAAAAATAATTGAAAATTTACCCAAACGTTTCCTTTGGGGTTTATTACTTGTTATATACCTCATATATAGAATCCTCTAATCTGATTGGTTAAAAGTGGAGTCATTGAAATAGCTGGGCCCCCTTTTTCTATCAAGATGACGTCATAATTAACTGTGCCCGGGGCACAGCAATCGACTGTGCCCGCCAGTCGCAACACACTGCTGTATTTCATAGGTCGCTTGTGTACTTCTGTACGCGTTGTATACGTTCGTGTCACGGCGCGAACTGATGTCCTTTCTTCGGTATATAAAAGAAATATTGACTGCTTAATATTCGGGGCACAGTTAAAATTGTAGGCCCTCGGGGATGTCAAAACCATGACTATGCCCTCAGCTTGGTTTTGACATCACCTTGGGCCTATAATTTTAACTGTGCCCCTCATAGCAGTCAATTTTTCTTTTTTCTAACATCATTTTCACAAATTTCCCCAAACTGAAATAAACCAAATCATCTCTCCAATAATAAATTTTCTAGAACTTTAATTTCCATCACTTCACACCCAAACAGCTCCATCTTGTGTTCGAACAACATATCTACTGAGAACTTGATTGTCTTGTTTCCTTTTTAATGACAAGCCTTGAACTTTGGGAGGAGTGTTGGCTCCGAGAAGAACCATTATGGTCTCGACATTTTAAAGGCCAATATCTTTGGAACCGTTTGATTGTTTTAATCCTGTATAAATGTAGATATATATAAAATAAAACTATCCTGTAAAAATTTCACTTCAAAAGGTGGTCGTGTTTTTGTGATATCGCAGAAAAACTGGAGCGATTATGTCCACACAGGAAGAGTAAACCCTACTAAAATAGATATACACAATCTGAGAAACCTTTCTAACAGAAACGTTTCTCAGATTCAAATTTTGGGGCATAAAACCCGATATCTTTTTCCATAACCACATCACTTCAAAGTGAAATGTTTCTCAAAATGCTTTATACTATCGCAAGCTGCTGTACTTTTTACCACTGAAGTTTTTATTGCCATTAATTTTCAAAGTCATTACCAAACGTATACAGACACTTTAAACAGTGCACTCTGCTTGCCTTCAGGAGAATGCTGCACAGGTGATGATGCTGAGGCTTGACCAGTTCATCATTCTCCTGAAGATGTGCAGAGTATACTGCTCGAGACGTCGAGACCACAGCCGCTCTTTTCAGAGCCAACACTCCTCCCAAATGAGATTGATACATGGTTGTACCAGCAAGTTTACCATTTTAGAGTTACCTCTTAGTATGCAGTTTGCTATGAGATAGTTATTTGCAAGACAGTAAATAATAAGTGTTTATTGCAGCATTAAGGGCTACTAGGGATTAGGCGGGAGCAATGTTTATCTACTGGGACTGGTCGGGCGGGTTTGGGTTAACTATTAATGAAACCATTTAGACAGGGGACCAGTTTTGTATTCTTACTTCTTGAGCTAGTCTGAAGTCGCATGGCACTTCCTTGGCATCGCTCCGGCTCCACACCTTAACTCCACCATTAACCACCTGCAAAAACCAAAGTCCCATACATTTATTTCAACACACTACTCTACCTGCTAAACACATACTACATATCAAAATGGATATCTGAAAGCTCACTGGTTCTTAAGTTTGTACCAGAACTAATCCTCCAGAGAAATATTCCCATAATAATAATAATAATAATAATACAGTATTTATATAGTGCCAAAATTCATGAAAAAACAAGCTCTAAGGCACTTTACACAATTTATTAATAAAACAGTTACACATTAAAAAGTACAATTCAAAACCACTACAGGAACAAATTAAAATATAGACAGGAAAATTATGTTATGAAAATCACGTAAATTGTATTTAAAATGCAGATAATAAAAAGCCATCATTAAAAATGTAAAAAGCACAGAAAACCTACAGTCTATTACGTAGTCAAACAAGTGAAAGTAAACAGTGAACAGTGAAAGCTCACTGATTATAAAGTTAATACCAGAACCAAACCTCCACAGAAATAGTTCTGTCTGAACTACTGTAAAAGTTGAAAGGAACAAATTTGAAGATCCCTGCAATCAATTGCAGCAATCAAATAAGCATGATTATTAATGTTCACAAAAATAATGTGATCTCTGTAAGGGTTCAGTGTTAATTCCCGTACATACCTTAAGTTTGTCTTCATTGTTTTCCAGAATAGACTTGATGGATTTATTAACCATGTATAAATTTCTCTTCTTTCCTACGTGGCATCGAGTCAGAAGAAGGGATACAGGAAAGCTGTCATCTACAGAATAGAATGACCTGCAAATACAACAAATTTATATAGGAATGAGGTTATATGTAAATGAAAAGTCCTGAATATTGATTGGAGTCAAATTTCATTTTAGCGTGGAAACGTAGCTCCCTGAATTAACAGATTGTTACATTTGAGAGGTTTACAATTACAGACTCTCTACATCATTTCAATAAATATCTGAAGATTTGGTGAACAAGTGCAAAGTCTTTTCATCTCTGTGATGGCAACTTTGCCTCTTTCAAGAAAATCAGCGCTGGGAGATCAAAGACACATCCTGACAAATCACATGCCTTGTTATTTTATAAAAGTCATGATAAATTTAAGAACACACAGACATGTCACTTTGTAATTGCTGAATAAATATGTAACTGCCAAGCATACAAAATGTTGTACAGTGTTTCTTGCAACATTTTCTTTAAAAAGGAAAACAAATCTGCTGAAAGTTGCATGCCTGAATATTAAAGCCCAAGGGCGTCAAAATACTAGTATTAAAGTTAAGGCTTGACGTTGTTGTTTTCTTGGAAGAATATGTTAATTTCCAGCCTCTAGTTCTCAATAAATTACAGACCTGTAAAAAGTTCATCAACTTATTAGGTGGTCATGTTTCCCGTAAAACAAAAAAAAAAAAGTTTATGTTTGCCAGGTTTTGGTGGGCATAAATGTTGTGCTTCTTATGAAATGAGAACCACCATACATGACTTGAGCAGTTGAATGGTTTCAAAAGACTTGTAAAGTCACTGGAAAAAGTGACCAAAGGTAGGAGGGTTAAATTATGTAAAATTCATCTGTTCATGAGATACACATTTTTAAGAAGAGGGTTAACATACTTGATCTGCTGCCAAACGGCCTCATCTTCCTTGAAGAAGACAAATGGGTCCTCCTTATAGCCTTGGAACTTCTTCTTCTTTGGAGGCGGCGGTCCACTGAGAAATGATAAAATACAGTATTTAAATTACTTCTTGCATCCGGGCTAAGAAAAAACAAGGTGTTAGTTTTTGCCCGACACCGACGAAAAGGGCTATACACTTTATGCTTTCTGAGTCCAGCAGACCAGGTCTGGACCTTCTTCTTTGAGAGGGAAAGGCTGTTTTTGTATTTTACAAATGGCACTTCCATTGGAAAATCTTTAAGTCTATGGGAAACCTTTGAAAGGGCACCAAGGCCAAGAGCAGAGCAACACAGGCCATGTAATTCCAGGGCTGAAAATCTGCAGGCAGCTCTGCAAAGATTTCAGAATCGAACATAGAGATTGTGTTCAGCAAAAAATATGTCTTAAAGTTCTTACTCAGTACTGGGTGCAAGTTCCTCCTCCGTACTGGGTGCAAGTTCCTCCTCCGGTTGGCTACTCTCCAAAGCCTCCTCAGTGAGAGGGTCACTTGATCCCTCGTCATCCTCTGCCATCTCACTGGTACCCATTGCATCATCCAAAGCATCCTCCTCATTGGTTTCCATCTTAACATCATCAGCGCACGTTCCGTCTTCTGGTTCAGATTTCACCGTCGTTTCCATCTCCTCGCTTGCCTCAGTCTTGACTACCTTGGCGATTTCGGGTTCAGTGCTAACTGCTGTTTCACCGTCCTCTGTCTTAACAATGCAGGGCTCGTTGGGCGACACCTCAGGCTCGGCTTTTACTGCTTCACCAGCTTCTGGTACCTCTGATTCGACTTTCACTATGAAGAACAAACAACAACGAGACAATGAATTATTACAACCAAAGAAAGTCTCCAGGGACTGTCCTGGAAGAATGTGGATTTAAAAAAAGATTTGTATTTTTATTAAAGAACGATTTCCTACCTCCCGCCCAGGTAGTAGTTAATAACCAGGACAGTTCTTTTTTCAGAACTGAGTAGTCTCCCGAATTCTGAATAATCTACTCCGCGGCAGTAGAATAAAAGCAAGACAAGTTCTCAAAGAACAAATCTACCTAGCAAGTAGATATACACATGGTGTTACCGCAAACCAAATATATATTGATACCTCACCATGCAATGCCTCAAAACCCATATACTAAAGAACACTCGTCACACACCTTCAGCAGTCTCCTCAGAAGGCGTGGTTTGTTTCATCCATGGGAGGGTGGCCACTTTCCTCAGGACGGCTACGAAGAATCCGCCAGTGTTTTGTTGATGAGGTAGAATGCGTACACTGTGATAGAAAGAAATCATTATTTAATCAATTTGGTAAAGTTCCACTTACTCAGAAATCTGGGTTTGCCGACTGCTGCTGAGTATTTACAGAGGGGCACCAAGGTAATTAAGTTTTGTGATCCAGTAATTTTCCAATAGACAAAGTCCTTATGAAAATGGGGAAAAAAGGTCTCTAAGCTCATGTTAAAACTACCAGGTTTGATACTCTTCACATGCAATTTCTATCAAAATCCAAAAACAATCAAACATGTCACATTTCAAATAATATGTGGTCTTTACATTTTTGAACATAATTTTTTTTGTCCATTCTGAATTTTGATGATATTTAACCAAAACGGCATGGATTTGTTTTGTTTTTTTGGCTGGTGCAAAAATTCCTCTTTGGAATATACAGATCTAGTTGTTTTTTATGTCCAATGATTTCATGTTTCATTAGGACTCTACCTACTGGAGAATGAGTGCATCACAAAACTGAATTCAACCTTTGAGCCCAACATTAAAATAAATTGTTTTTCTTTAGATTGTTTGAAGCTAGAAAATTGCTTAAATGTTTGTTATCTTTCGGTTATGTTTTGAATTTACTTGCAACAAGAATGTGTATGGCATGGCTGAATGGTCAAGTGCACTGGACTCAAGCTCTGATGTTTCTGACCAGCAGACTGTGGGTTCAAGTCCCGGTCTTGACACTTGTGTCCTTAAGCAAGACACTTCACCATTATTGCTTCGTCCTTCACATGGGACGTAAAGCCGGAGTTATGCACATAAAAGAACCTAGGAAGCTTCTCGTTAAGAGAAGGGGTTCGCCCCGCTGCAGATTGTGCAACAGCACCTTGTAAACCAATACAAGGTGCTATGTAATGCAGGGTACAAAATTAACGGTCACCAGTTTGGCAAATGCGAGTGAAAACAGCGACAGGCGAGTCAAACCCCTTCCTTTACTAGTCTGCTGGCAAGTCAAAATGATGTTCACTGCCTGTGAATTTACCGTCACAAATTTCTACAACATTTCACAAGTTCTTGTTTATAGTGTGAAGTCTTGGGAAAAAGCGTTAAATATTTCTTAAAGCAACTTTGAATCATAAAAACTGACCATATATATCTTGAGAAATCAAATAAGAAACAGTAGGACTTTCTCCCTGCTCTTCAGCATTACTGTTATTGATATTTGCTAGATTTAATGTGGCTGCGATCGCGATCGTTCACTACATTGTACATGACACCCATGCAAGTAACGACATGGTGCTGCATTTATATTGTGAGTATCCACCATACGCATAAAGTTCAGTTGCCTGCCGTATGGTGTACTGTGCAGTACAACCCACAGGTGCCGAGTCCACACTAACAAACAATCCTCACGCTGTGATTGATTGTGATAGTCATATGAAAGCTTGGCTAGACTACGATTGGGATATGTCCACGAGCCGAGTAAAAACTAGTTGCACAGTGTAATACAGGCCCGCAGAATCTGTAATATACACATCCTTGGATTAAGGTTTTTCAAACATCGATAACTTGCTTGCGATGTGGGGAACAGTTCATTAAGTTTTTCCCAGTGTGCGATGGACGACAAAGACAAACAGGTTTACCACATGACTCTTTGAAACTACCAAATCTCAGAGACCAAGTAGGCATTTGCAATCATGTTTAGTCATTTATGTTTTAAGATAAATATTTCAATACCATTAAATTGAATTTTTGAAATAAGGTAACAAGTAGGTGAAAATTGCTGTCAAAGGTGGGTTTCCTTCTTTTTGCACCACCCTGTATAGTGTGAAGCGGCCTGGCAAAAAAGTTTAGGATTTGTTAAATTTTTGAGTGAGGGCTGTACAGCAAACCACAACATATATTGCAGATGATATTGATCACTGACCATCTGTCGAGGTTTAATCGGTCAGCTTCGTCCTTCGTTGGGGGCCACATGGTTGCTTTGAACTTCTGCTTCTTGTTCTCTGGTACCTCTTCATAAGAGCTATATGCCTCACCCGCATTATCAATCACCTGAAGAAAACAACAACAACCAATCCAAAACTCAGTTTGTCTTCCACTCTCTCAAATCTGAAAAACTTACTCAGGCATTTTAGAAGAACTTTGCAGGAAGAAATAGCATGATAATTGTCAAAGAGCAGTATCTGCACTTTGTGTGACCCAACATATACATGGAATAACAAACCTGTGAAAGTTTTAATCAGTCATTGGAGTCAAGAGAAAACAGTGAAAACCCCTCACTGTTTTCAAACATCAGGTTTTGGTCTCGCGAGATCAAAACTTATTGTTTTTACTCATTTCTCAAAAGCTACAGCATTTCAAGCAATATTATTTGAAGGGAGGTTTTCCACCATGACCATTTTTATACCAAAAGTTGTGTGGACATTGGTGAAAATTTATATTTTTAATCTTACCAATGTTGTGTACACCATTTAGTGACTTTTGACTTGGAAACTGACTCAAACCAAGTGACTTGCGACTTGGTCTGTGACTCAAACCAATTGACTCAAGACATGGACTGGACCTACATGTAAGTAAGTCAACTCTACAACTCAGCTACAAGCAACTATTTTTCTTCAATGCCATCTTACTACTGAAGCCTACCTTCCATGTTATCAAGCCAGGAATTCTCTTTAATCCAGGTAGATTATCAGAAACATCAACTAGCTCCAAAGACCCTTCAAAGTAAAATACACAATTATATTTCAAGTGCATTCCAAGAAACAGGGCTGATTATTATTAATATTATCAAATCTTTCTGTCAATGTAAACCAAGGGATCCTCCAAAGTGACTAGCAATTTACCTCCCAGGCCTGAAGATACCTATTTAGAGAAGATGCTCAAGAAATGTCACAAATTTTACAAAAACAACTCTTAACTAGCGGTAAGGTTTTTGAGGTGGCAAAAACAAAAAGCTTAGAATTTGTTCAAGTTAATTTTCCACATAAACTTACCTCCACATTTTTTTAGTACACTTGCAACCACAGCCTCATTCTCGATGGGGTTGAAGGAACAGGTGGAGTACACCATACGACCTCCGACCTCTAGGAGCTCAGCACCACGCTGTAGAATCCGGTACTGCACACTGCATTATTGTTAGACAACATATTCAAATGACTTAATTTTCACCATAAGTAAGGTTTGAGATGCCAAATAGGCACATTACAAGCGTGCCAGTAACAGGTGCATTCATTAAGCTTCCCCAGGTTGACCGAGGTCTGACCCCAGTATGCTTGAGTAGCTTTGACGTCAGTATCGTGGCTCACCTGGGTCAAACCCAAGTAACCTGCTTGTGGAGAAGAATTACGGTGAGCACCTACTCAATTTCCTCACAAGACAACGTCAAGTTCCAAAGCTATATATGAGAACCTTTGCTGTTTCATTGTGGCAACAATATTTTGAAAGGAAACCGCTTACACAAGAAGCTCCGAAGAGTTCTGGAAAAACAAACATCGGGTGGGCACAAAAAATTGTTTCAGAATATCGCTGGAGGCTGTCAAAAATAGTAGACAAATTTACCACGCATGACAATTTGCCTTGTCAATCGCCAACACACAGAGACAACCCAAAAGCTTGTCTATTGCAAAATCTGTATGTGATTGCATGCCCTCCCAAATCAAGCGGTTAACAAAAGATGTGGAAGACATGTCCTGACTTACATATGAAGGTTCTGTCCACTGTTGGGAGTCCACTTTTTCCAGATGAGAAAATTCTTCCTCAAAGTCCCATCACCACTACCAAGAAATAAACGCAGAAATTATTAACATTTTAAAACACTCTTTTGCAATCTGGGGCGTTATATATGGTTGTATCTTAATTTTGTTATGAATTTGATTTTCAGCAAAAAGAACCTAGATTTCTTTTTTGGGAGGGCAAAAAAACCCTGGATTTCCGGTTAAAAACGGAGGACGGATGTACAGATGGTTCTGTGCAGAGTTGTGCTACCATATACAGCCCAGGTAGTTGAATGGTTTCAAATGGTTGGCCAGCTTGCTGGAAAATGTTAACATCAGTAGGAGGGTTAACCTAAAGATGAGTAACTTCCATAATAGTAGTTGGGTCTGTCCCAACTGCAGTCAACTTTAAGCTATGCATGCCAAATCTTTAGTTTGGTTCCATCTACAATAGATCGATCCACCAAGCCCCGCCTCCTTACGAGTCGACCAATCACAGCCGCGAAACCCGATCACCATTAGTGCAAAGATCACCAAACGGCTCAAATGGTGATCAGATTTTCGCGGCTGTGATTGGTCAATGAGAAATGGGCGTGGCTTAATGGATCGGTGTATTGGGACGATCCCCAAGTTGGGATATAACAAATAAAAAGCCTCCACTTCATTCTGAATTCAAAAGAGAAATCTCCTGCAGAAAAACAACACATCTACACTCAACCCAGTTTGAAAAAATAAAATGCTGAAAAATGAAAACGGTGTAAAAAAAAGTTTTTACTAAAAGAATTTCTCGTTTGCTTCAGGGTTTAATGCCTCACCTGCACGGCACATCACACAGGATGCGGTCATACACAACAGGCTTGGGTACGGCGTCCTGTCCCTGCGCTGCTCTGATTGTGGGAAACACAGAGGCGTCATGGTTGACTATCATGCAACATGGGCTGTTGAGTCTCTTAGCCTGGTGCACCATGATGTAGCAACGCTTGTTGTCAGCGTCGTTAGCAACCACAAACCCCTCTACAGAAAACAACCAAATACAAGTCAAATAATTGTGTACTATTTGCTTAAACAAACTTCTAGATTCTATCTGAATAGATGGATCACATCTCAAGTATGCTTTTAAGTTTCACATAATGACAAAACAAATTAATTAGGGGCTGCAAGGTCAAATTAAGTTTTCTGACACACTCATTTCCTAATAGACAAGAGTGTCCTCATGAAAGTGGGGAAAAGGTACAAGTCTCTAACCTCACTTTAAAATGGTGTAAAATGTCATTTTATTTTACTCAAAGCCAAAGTAAACCTTTTGTTTTTGTAACCGTTATGTTTTTAATCCTATACAGGATTTGTATAACTAAACTAAGGTCGTAGCGTTTTTGAGATATTGCCAAAAAACTGGTTGGATAATCAATAGTTGGAATACACAATCAGAGAAATGTTTCAAACTGAGAAACATTTCATTCATGAAACAATTCTCAGACTGAACATTTCTTTAATCCCTTTCTCTAAAACCACATTCCTTTAAAGGGAATCTTTCTCAAGATGTTATACATTATCAACAGCTGCAGTGCTTCTTACATATGTAAGATTGTTGTGGTCATTAATTTTGTTTAGGCAATTACTAAAGGTATACCATCCCTTTAACTATCATGCTAAAAGAACACAAGTGCCATGACCAGGATTCGAACCCACACTCTGATATTACTCTGCCACCAGAGCTTGGGTACAGAGCAGTAGACTGCAAGGCCAGGAACCACCTCTTACCTGGCCATCCGTAGACTTGTTCAGCATGTAGTAGCTCAATGAGCTGAGCCGTCTTAGAGCCTGGTGCAGCACACATGTCAAGCACCTTGTGATGGGACTTCACATCTAGTAGCAGAGGTGGGATCATGCTGACAGCCTCTTGACGACTTATATTACCCTGTTAGAATATGAAATATGTATCTATTAGTTTAAGGGTTTCAGCTTGCTTGAATTTGGAGTTTACTTGCAGCCCAGCAGACTCCCTAAAAGGGCTTTGTCCATGTAACGTCATGGTTGTTGTACTTAATGCAAAACACTAGTCCAATAACAAATTGAAGCTTAAAAAGTGAATAATAATAATAATAATAACCAGTTCTTATATAGCGCATTTCACAATAACGTCTCAATGCGCTTTACATTAGTGCCCTGGTCATTGGGCCAATAACATTCCTTTAATCTTTCTCAGCTCCCTGGGGAGTATACAGCCCGGGCTGCCGTGATGGCGCTCCGAAGGCTTTTTCAAACACAATATCAACCTCTACCCTTGCAGGTACCCATTTATACCCCTGGGTGAAGAGAAGCAATTATAGCAAAGTGTCTTGCTCAAGGACACAAGCGTCATGACCGGGACTCGAACCCACACCCCGATGACTAAACCACCAGAACTTGAATCCGATGCTCTTAACCACTCGGCCATGACACTCTACAGTGAAGTGATTGAAGCTGCCAGAAGAACATGACTGCCACATTTTTTGCATAAAAACAAAAATAAATATACATATATGAATATTCAAGAAACAAAATATATAAATATACGATAACAAAATTTAAAAAAATTATGGAAAATGCAATACAAACTAAATAAATATATACAACAAAATCTCTGCCCAATACACCCGACGTCATTACCACAATAATCTTGGTTGCTCCATTTTAGGAGTCAATGCACCTTTGTGTTATACTGTGAAATGCACATCTCAGGCCACAAGAGTTTACACACTTTTCATAGTTTTTACTTTCAAGTTGGATCCAAAAATTGTGAGTGTGGCCAACAGTAGCCGCATGTGACATTGGTGCACGGGGTCAATAGGTTTTAGACCCAAAACAATTTGACGCTGTTTTTAAAATTTCTGCAAATTTTGACACCCTCATTCCAGATCCAAGCTGAAAGCATTGGTGTGTGTCGAAAAATCAGAAAAACTGTTGTCTAAATTGGATCACAAACCAATAAAAGATCAAAACTCCATTGGAGCAAACTCACCTTGGTGCCATAGACAGAGCACAAGGTCTACAAAAACACAGTTTCTGTTTCACATTTTAAAGTCAACAGTCACTTAAAATAACATACAAACCAATAGAAGCAGTAAAAATAGACCACAAACATTTTGTTAAATTCACAAATCACCGATGTGTGTGCAAAGTCCAAGTCCTTGATTTGAGGCCTGTGTTTATCATTACCTTGTATTGAAGGTAAAAGCACAAGGGAACTCATACTTAGTGAAAACATGAAGGTCCTCAAGCTTTGTTGAAGTACAAGGGTACACAACCATCACAACCAACTTACACTTTCTGTCTCCGTGATGAGAAAGTTATGGAGTTTCTTGCAAGCTGGTGACTTCCTGATATTTTTCCTTGTCAGGTTCAACTGCCAAGCCAACTCCTCTGGGTACCTACAAAAATTCAAAAACATGTGGATTATTTAGGTAGGGGAAAATGTTGCCTTATATTTTATACTTGGGGGAGAGTCTATTCTAACGAGAATTTAGTAATCGTTTCATAGATGAAACATTTTATACTATGGCTGAAAGAGGCTTAAAGGCACTGGACACTATTGGTAATTACTCAAAATAATTGTTAGCATAAAAACTTACTTGGTAACGAGCAATGGAGAGCTGTTGAAAACATTGTATAAAACATTGTGAGAAACGACTCCCTCTGAAGTAACGTAGTTTTTGAGAAAGAGGTAATTTCTCACTCAAATAATAAAAGACTTCTTGCTGAAGCCTTTTATTATGCATCTGAAAGCACACAAAGTAATGCAAGGGTGCTTTTTCTTTAATTATTCTCTTGCAAATTCGATGACCAATTGAGCCCAAATTTTCACAGGTTTGTTATTTTATGCATATGTTGGGATACACCAAGTGAGAATACTGGTGGTCTTTGACAATTACCAAACGTGTCCAGTGCCTTTAAACAGTCGCACACTGGAGTGAGCTACAGCAATTAGGACAATGCTTCAGTGGAATCTCTAATAAGAACAAAAATGCAGCTGCAGTTCTCCCCGGTTGAAACAACGGCAGATACAGAACGGCAATAGACTGTGCAAGTCTCGCGCGTATCCGAACGAGAAAACACGTCAAACGAAGAACATTTTTATTTCTGAAATCAAATCTTTGTTTTAAATTATATCTCATGACAAAATCTGAACAACAAATATAAATCATTACAATTTTATGAAATTAGTTTTAGCTTTTTAAAAAAATACGCCAAAGTGTGTTAATTATTATTAAAAACAAATTAAAACTCTGGGACAAGGATGCTTTTTTGATGTTAACTTTTTAGAAACCCCTTACGCAGATTCGTGAAGGTCAAACAGGTTTTAAATTGACCTGTATCGCAGTTTAAAGAGGAATGCTGACGCCTAACACCATAGACTGCAATGAAAAGGGTTCGCTTTGCAATTACAGCATCTGGCGATTATAATTGCGCATCCAAAACAAGCTTTTACATAAGTTTTATGATCGGAGGTGAGCACGAAATTCTTAATTTTTTGCAATAACCGGAAGCTGAGGTCAAGTTTAATTCTTGGGTTTTCTTCGTTATATTGTTGAATTGGTTTTACTTTCATATTTTGTTATCACTTAGTATTAAATTCCCAACAACATGTATAATTTTCGAGGTCATAAACTACGTTAAACTAAAATAATTGACGAAACAAAATCTCGCCCACGTAAAACTCCATATGGTTGGGACCACTATGGTCCCGGAAGTTCGAATGCGCGTGAGACTTGCACAGTCTATGATCACAGTCAGTCAAAAAGTTTGATTCTATGATATTGGAATGTTTAACGAGAGTTTTTAACTTAGGAAGGGGAGGTGGACTTGTGCATGTGTAGTCTGTATTTTTGCATTGCTAATGTCTGTTGTGGGTTTTTATTGTGGTATTGTCTCCTCTCTGTATTTGTTATTCTGTAATAATTTTAAACACTTTTTATTGTAATTATTGAGTGGTGTGTCCTAATGTGGTTTTTGGTATTTTTATATATACTTTTCACACCAGGAAAAGGAATTTCATGTACTTTTTAACATGACTAATAAAACTTTTAATTTAAATGAATTGAATTGAAAAACAACCATGCTGGACCTTATGAGTCACAGGCAAAGCGATGGGCCAAGAAGGTGACAGTGCAAACGATGAAGAAAATGATGGATCAAAGACAGGACAGAGTCCCGAGATTCGTAAGCAGAACAGAGTTTATGGGTGAAAACCATGAAATAGTCTGAGAAATAATCAAACTAGTTTACGGGAGACAAGAGTGTAGTAATCTCTTCTTGTAAGAAGTGGTGGTTCTGAGAGGACATTTTCAAGCAGTGTACTCTTTCTCCTGAAGATGAACAAGAGCACACAATCATCTCATCTCTGGTTCGTCTCAGAACCATCACTTCTTTATTGAGAAGACTGTTCCGCGGCTGTCTCCCCTAGTCTGAGCTTCAAATCTTACTTGTTAAAATGTTCTTTTTGGAGAAATGGTGGCTGTAAGAAAAACCAGAGTCATTTTGCCTTTGAGAAAGACTTAGGCCGCTCACTTTTTGAAAAACAAGAGTGGTGAAATAAGCCGGGACATTTCAAACATGAGTTACCTCACTTTTTTTTTGGTCTTCTTTTTTAACTTCGTCAAAGAATAGATTTTTCAAATGTAAACCAGATTCCTTTCTTTCCACATCATGCAAAACTTTGTATCTAATTTAACGCATACCCTTTGTAATATTAGCCAAAGATGCTTTTGTATCTACAAAAAATATTTCACTCTTTGGTAACACATAGCCTGTTCTGATGATAAACAATTATTGTTTGGGGCTGCAGTATAGACCATGTAACCTGTGACATCACATGTTGACAAACAAGCCACAGAGCCTGGACTTCATGAAGGCACAATTTGTACACAGCACAACAGAAGAAATCATTAAATGTGATATTTTATGGAGATTGCACTGTCTAATTTGTATCAATTTTTGATATGAAGAAAGGGGACACATCTCAAAGCTTATGCAGCCATTATTTGTATAGCTCTTGAATTGATGTGGAAATTATTACACAAAAGGGAAAATTTCCCATATGGCAAGTGTAGTATCTTGCCTGCCAGGAAATGCCCTGGAATGTACAAAGCCACTCTTTTGGTAAACAAAGGTTACAAGCCCTTTACCCTACAAAGTCAGAAAACTTTCTAGAAAATATTGCGGAGGATTTTGAAGATCTGAGAGATGGAAGTGACTTACCAAGGCATTGGTTTGGGCTGAACCATTGTGTCCCCTTCATCAATAGTCTGCTCCATCATCTCACCAATATAATGGCCTTTCAAATAGCTCAACATTTGCTGTGCATGGCTGGAACAAATGGGTTAATTCCACAGTTCTTTACATCACATGGACAAGAGGTATCAAGGTGTGATTTTATGAATGATTTTACTCACCTGTCGTAACCAAGAACTTTTTGGGGTCATTGGTCAGTGATTAACCAATGGCCAATTGAACTGAAACAGTTATTGGTTACAACTGCGAAAACGCACCCCTGGTATGCCGAGATATAATTAATAGATGTAATAAATGCATCGACGTTAAGAGAATTATTTTGGTTGTACTGTCCCGAGTACCTTGGGGAAAAAATCCATCACCTACCTTGGGTGGGATTAGAACCTACAACCCCGCAAAAAAGTGAAAACAGAGAATAGTGGACCACGCCTTTGAATTATTACTAGTTTTTAAATGGTCATTTATACAAAATAATGTACCAATAGATTGGGTAAACTTAAAATATCTTTGGGTTGACCACAAACAAAATGACTAGAGTGGGATTTTAACCGGCGACCCCCCCTTATTAACCTGCTGGTGCTCTACCAACTGACTATATAGCCCTACATTTACCAATAGCCCTAATCCGGGGATTACAGGTTTAAATCCCGCTCTAGTCAATACAGAGAGTATCTGACAAAATATCCTTGCAGTCTCTCCCTAAAAATGTCCACCCATTGACACATTAGTCAACCGGTTCTTCTGGTCACATCTATATTCACCAATTACACCCTGTCATTATGGCAAACAAAAATAGGGGACATAATACCCAGAAGCAGACCCTACCAAGAGAACATGTAAAAACACCTTCACGGTTTTATGTATCTCAAGTCAGAGTGTCACTGAATTGGGAGCAGAGTCTATCAGCGGAGCCATTTTCTGTAAAGTAGGCGTGGCCTATAGTGGAACTACACCCAATAGCCCCAATAGAACGGGGTGGCCATAGTTGTCAAGTCAACAGTGTCAGAGTGTCACTGAATTGGGAGCACAGTCTATCAGCGGAGCCATTTTCTGTAAAGTAGGCGTGGCCTATAGTGGAACTACACCCAATAGAACCCCAATAGAACGGGGTGGCCATAGTTGTCAAGTCAACAGTGTCAGAGTGTCACTGAATTGGGAGCACCATAATTTAGCTATCAATCATTCAAGTGATTTCATGTTGAGATCCTGACAATAATTTATTTTTAGATTTTAATTAATAACGACTAATCATTGGCAGTTTTTTCCCTCAATCAACTGCCTCTGCTGCTGCTTTGAAGTATCAGACCAGAGTTTTAGATTCATTCCTCAATCTAAACAAGTCCAACAGCATTATTGCTTCGTCCTTCGGATGGGACGTAAAGCCGTTGGTCCCGTGTGTTGTGTAATGCACATAAAAGAACCCAGTTACACTTATCGTAAAAGAGAAGGGGTTTGCCCCGGTGTTTCTGGCTGGTCCGGCAGCAATATGCGCAACCTCACCTTGTATTTCTTACAAGGTATTGTATTGTGGTCTCAAAAAATCAACCAATTTGATATTTCGGCACCAGGATTGTCATTTATGACAGACATGTTGGCGCATTACATGTAACTCAACACCTTAACTGTTGGACTCTGATTATGGTGGTACGCCTGATCCCATGTAAAGCATTTCAGTTTACTAGTGCAGTCCTCAGTCGAACACCATTTAATGGTAACTGAACAACCTAATGTTGGACACTGATTATGGTGGTATGTCTGATCCCATGTGTAAAGCATATTATCAGTTTACTTGTGCAAACTTCAGTCTAACACCATCAGTAACTCAGCACCCAAACTGTTGGACTCCGATTAGGGTGGTACGGTATGCCTGATCCAATGAAAAGCATAGTTAGTTTTAACAGTCCTCAGTCCAACAAAATAAAAAAAAATATGGCATTTGATTTTGAAGGGCTGGGGGTGGTTACGGTTAGAACAATAATTAATTTAAAATGTACCTTCTGTAACCTGTAATGCGGAAAGTAACAGGCAGTTCCTCTTTGAGTGTTGACATAAAGCTATCCCATTCTCCTTCTGGTATGATGTTCTGTTCCTATTAACACATATCAAGTGAAGGTTGTCAATTATCACATCTGTGATCGTCATTTTAAACAAAAGCATTAGGGCATTGGCACTCAGGCCTGGTACTTCATGGAGGCAACTGCCTCCATGCCCCCTGGTGGCCATTACCTTGGTGGCCATTGCCTTGGTGCCCCTTGAAACATTGCAGTACTAATGTTCATTTCACTCACAGGGGTGCCCTTACCACGTGACGTGTCACGGCCAAGCGGTCGAGCACACTGAACTCAAGCTCTGGTGTTTCTGATCAGCAGAGTGTGGGTTTATGACCTGGTCAAGACACATGTGTCCTTAATGAGACACTATTACTTCATCCTTCGGATGGGACATAAAGCCATAGGGCCTGTGTGTTGTGTAATGCACAAAAGAACCCAGTTACACTTGTTGCTAACAGAAGGGGGTTTGTCACAGTATTTCCGGCAGTGGCTGCTGAATGATCGGCAGCACCTTGTTAAGCCCTTATAAGGTGCTACATAAATTGATCTCACAGTTCAAAAAGCTCAAAAGTTTTAAATGCTTCTCTTTGTTCAAACACCTTGAGTACCTTATTGGCCCTTAACTTTTTCAGTGACTGGCCAGCAGGACCATTTAGCTTGCCATTTCACTCGTTTACCAGTTTTCTCACTTGTCCATATTTCATATCTAAATCAGGGATGCTTTTCAAAACTGAACTAGCCAGTCGGAATACTCGGAGAGAATTGTGACTGGTCCTCAGCCCTTTTAGCCAGCGGACAACAATGTACCTGTGCTATAAATAAGACTCTAAAAGACTCCAGTAGTATATGGAAAAATTGCCTCGCCCTGACAAGAATGAAGCATCTGGGCAGTGTTCAAAACTTAATCCCTCATACCGGTCATTCAGTTATCCACACAAGGCTCAGTTACCCACAGAGTCCAGTAATTTTAGCATTGGGTCAGTGACCTCGCAACCGAACAAGTCCAGCACTCAAGCAGTCTGGTACTTTTCCTCAACACATGCCGACAATCACAAAGCTGAAGTCAACCCCACATTCAGCAGCCCGAGATCCTTCTCCAAATGATCACAAGCTCAAACGCTTGAAATCTTCTGTAGAAAAGAAAGTAAATATTTAAAATGTTGAAATTTGAAATGAATGGACGTAACCAATCTCACCTTATAGAAGGCCTCGAATGCTTCATTTTTCCTCTCAATCGCCTGATAGTTATTGGCACCACGCCAATCTGTCTGCTAAAGAAAAGAAAAGGGGATTAATAATAATAATAGTGGCTTCTCATATAGCACTCAAATCCGTCACTCAGTGACGCTCAAGGCGCTCCAATATTGTTACTCATGGTCGCCAGGCCACTTATTTCATTCCTTAAACTATCTCAGCTCCCTTGGGAGTAAACAGCCTGTGCTTCCAAGTATTTAGCGCACCAAGCTCAGGCAATCACAAGAACCATCTCTACCCTCACAGGTACCCATTTACCCCTGGGTGAAGAGAAGCAATTACATACATGTAGTTAAGTGTCCCACTCAAGGACACAAGAGTCACGACCGGGACTCGAACCCACATCATGATGACTCAGCCATCAGAACTTGAGTCGGATGCACTAAACTGCTTGGACACATCATGCCATAACTGACAGTTTGACAAGAAGCCTTTGGCTTATAAACTTTTCCTAATATATATTTCACAAAATAAACTAATGGTGCAATGAATGATTTGATACATTTCTTTTTGTGACAAGGGACCAGACCAAGTCTGTTTAAACTTAAAGAGTTCTCAAGAATGAATGTATAGCACCCCAAAGTACAAGATCTCTATCATTGTTAGAATATGAAGTACATTGGTTGTACAGCATGGGCACCATTTTGGTAAGCAAATGTTTTGTTATAGTAAAAAATAAGCAATAGTCATTGTCTGCACTGATCTGTTGCACCAAAAGAGTTTCTTACTAAAATGGCACCCAGTGAATTTCTCCCATTTCAGCCAAGTTGCTCATCTGATCTTGCTTCTACGGCGCTACTTTAGAATCTTTGGTTGGTAGTTAAGTTTTTTGTCACTTCCTCCCTGCTGTGGGGTTTTGAATCATGGTAGGTATGTACAAATGTAGGGCATTTGTGCACAGCCACAGGGTACCAACTTACAAACACATGAGCATTCACTCGGACCCTACATACGCGAGAATCCAAAATGTAAAAAAAAACATTGTTGGGGAATGTTGTGTCCAATCAGACTAGATCTTTAGAGACTTTGGTAAATAAATGGTTAACAAGTTTAGTTATTAAAGTTATACGGGATTACAGATTACTGCCATGACTGTACAGAGCTAGTAAAAGGCAAAGTATACCTTTGGTTTTTGGAACCGTTCGATTGTTTTAATCCTATATATATAAATATATAAATGTTGTCCTCACTACTTTACTCTGCTGATTGGTTCTTAGCCAACCCATTGTCTGTAAATTAATAACTTTGATTGGCTATAATCTTCCCGCTTTTTTCTGGATACTCTCCCCTAATCCTTTGCTCCTCTTTTTGCTATAAATGGATATGTTTTTGTTTGTACTTGTTAATGCCTCTGACGAAGGTCCAGTTTGGATCGAAAGCTAAGGCCATCAAACTGAGAAGCATTTCTGACAGTGACAAGAATGTTTTTCAGATCCAAATTTGGGGGCATAAAAACTTAAATTTTTTTAGTCATATTATACACCTATCAATTGTATGACGCACTATCAGACCCCCGGGGATGGTGCGTCACTGTCCATATGTGGGGACGGATTTGCGTGTCCAAAGACCCACCATGAGTCAAAAAATTGACACACTTGTTGCAGATTTGGACGGTCTTCCGAACGGTTTTTTGACTCACCTTTCGCGGATAGCAACGCACCACCGACAGACAAATCGACGCACATAATCGCTTGCTATGCTGCAAACGATGCACGTACGCGCAGTGAATACCAAGTATTTCAACCTTGTATGTACGAGTTTCCCGGCACACATGCTGAAAATACATGGCAAGTGTATGCACGAGGCGAGAATGTACTACTTGATCTTCGAGACGTGCGGTTCCCAACGCACTAGCTATCAAACACACGAAATAATAGAGAGGGAACCAGTCTACTAAATAATGCATCTTCGTATCCATCCATGACTCGACGATCGACCCCCAGTATCGTGCATGTGAGAGATATAATATACCACGGGGCAGAGGTTGACAAAACCACCGCGCCATGAATTACATGTGACTAAATAACACACATCCTCGTAATAACTGGTAATGACTGGCCGCTTTCCGATTGGCCGATCGCGTGAATAATTATTTATGACGTAGTGCTTCTCACAGCGCTGTATTCATCACCGCGATCCCGCGGATGTGCTTGCTCTACCTAACGTGGTAAACTTTTATAGTTAGGGGGCGAAGGAATGGCGTGTAGCTGTGGGAGCGATAAGGCAAGGGAAATTCCCTTGGTGAGAAATAACTAAGTGGTCAGAGATGTTTTTACACGTGCGTGAGCAATACTGCAGTTTTCGTTTGTCAAACTCAAATACACACGGAAGTGATGGGGGATATTCACACGACTTCGACTCTGCGGGATGTTGCTTATAATAAAGATCGTGAAGGATTATCTCTCGGTCGGTAAATTTTTGGAAACAACATGAAACAACAAGGATTTACAAAATACACTGACACAGGTACATGTACAGTCTCGATGTTAGTTGTCAAAACATTTGGGCTTCCTTATACATCGTCTTTGTTGTTCGTGTATTTTAGAACAAATTCACTTGCCGCCGATAAACGGTTAACCGTTTAGAAAAGTTTGAAACGGATAGTAAATTAAACGTATGGTCACAGGCTTACCTCGTATCCATCTATGACTCGACAATCGACCCCCACTATCGTGCGTGTGAGAGATATAATATACCACGGGGCCGAGGATGACAAAACCACCACGCCATGAATGATGCACATGTGTATTGGGCTTGGGCAAAAGGCTTGCTATGTGCAGTGTGGAAAATAAACGGCCGTCTGAGCTGGCATGTGGTGATCGCTGACTTTCTGGCGGTAAATTCCCGACCCTCGGGCAACATAAATGTTAACAAAATAATACCAACATCATTTTACACAGGCGGGGAGGGTAGGTGCATTTTTATTCTCCACTAAATAAACAAAATAAATGTTGAAATGGACATCGACGGACCATGACGTACCTCGAAAGACCATGACGTACCTCGACGCACCGCTCGAAGATTTTTTTGACTGACCACTATTGGACTTGACGTACCCACAGTCACTTTTTCCGAGAGTAAAGACGCAAACTTGACGCACCATCCCCGGGGGTCTGATAGTGCGTCATACAATTGATAGGTGTATTAGTACCACAAAACTTTGAAGCAAAGTGTTTCTTCAAATGCTTTATACTATCGAAAGCTGCTGTAATCTTCTAACCAATAATAGGTTTTTATTGCAATTTATTTTAAGAGTGATTACCAAACGTATGGTGGTATACCTTCCTTTTAAAAACCATACATCTATTCTAACAACAATTACAATACTGTCACTGACTAGTCAGCTAGTCAGTCATCTCACTCTCTCGTCTTTCTCAGCTCAGTCAGTGTATCGTATGGCCATGGGTAAATACAAGAAAGAGCTATTCTTCTTTAAAAGGCACTATCAAACACTGACTGACACTGACAGTAACACTTATTTAACAGTACTGCCCCCTTCAAATTTTATTAACAATAATATGATTTATTTATGTTTAAAAATTTTATATTTCGAACTCACCTGTTTATCATTGCCGGCATCACCACCACCTCCACCACCACTCGCATTTCCCATTTTACCTCCCCAAGAACCTTTGTTCCCTTTCTTCTTTCGCGAATGCTGCTTCGACTTACCCATGGCGATACTCGAAAATATTACACCGGTAAAACGAGAACAAAGCTTAGACTTGCAATTGTAAAATGTCACTTCTTTCTGTAAGTTCAACTTCTCTACTGCTTGGGTGAATTTTATTCGGATTCACGTGCACCGCAGATGGAAGTAGCCATTTTGTTAGACACAGCTGAGACGACATCGCAAGAGGGCGGCAGATACACACATTGGATCTTTTAGTTTAACGATGATGATGGGAGCGGAGATGCAATAATTATTCGAATGTTCAATGAAAAATGTATCGAAATGCCAAGGCCAAAGAATCTTTTCCACGACTTAGTTTGCTTAATGTTTGACCTATTGTTGTGCTTAATTGTGCGGCGCGGGGGATGGGATGGCCCAGTGATATAAAGCTTTCCCAATAAATCATCGGCGGTCATTGATTTGCAAATCTAACCTGTTTATTGACCTGCTTCAATCATGGAGGTAGAAATAGAACCTCCATGCTTCAATTAACCCGCTCGGTAAATGCATAAAGCAATATTTATAATGGAGACTATTCCCAACTAAGGAAATCATTATAATGAAAGTTTTAAATCCAGGGCTCCGCCCTTCGTTTGTGTTTGGATGATGAACAGAGCAAAGGAGGTAAAAACAAAGAAAGGGAGAAGAAATTACAATGAGAGGAAAATGAAGTGATATGATAAATCGGGGAATCATTTATCTTTCTCTTCTCGGTTTGCAAATTGATTTTCCAACACACTGCAAAAAACAAACCTCTAACACTAGGCTACGTGTTGCAATCCAGTTGGAAAGATTCCGAGAACTACGGTACAAAAGAAGAAAAAAGGGTGAGAGTGACTGTTTGTGAATGAAATGACCCGCATGGATGCACTTTTACTTTATAGAATATATTTCACCCAAATCGAAAGTAAAGCTTGGTACTATACAAAAGATACAAAAGAGAATTACTTTTCATTAGCTGATAACGTAGCTAATAAAAAGAATTGACGCATTATATCTCAACAAGGTAAAATCTGGACTGTTCCATTCACTGGCTTCGCCTCGTGAAATGGAACAATCCAGTTCAACGAGTAACTTTTTCTACTATGAATAAAATACATCCTAATTTTGGTTATATTTACCTCACATAAATTTTTGTAATTTTGTTTCTTCATTTCATACAATTTATAATTTATTTCAACTGCAAATAATACAAAGTTTGAACTATTTATGTTTAAAACGGCCTGACGCCTAATAATTAACGGAGGCAAATTATTGGACGATCTATAGCTGTTCTTTGTGCGTAAAAACTTGCAAGTGACCTCAACGCCGTTTCGCATTATGCAAGAAGTCTATAATTACGGTACTCAATGTCGCAAGGGTTAGATGCGAAGCATCCCAATCGGCCTATTTATCAATAATACTAGGACTCCTATGTAAATTTTGGGGTGTCGAAACAGTATACATGGCAAAATAAAGTATGACAAGTGACTCGTGTTCCATAAATAAAAAATGACAAGGATCTATAAGTGCAGTATATAGGCTTCATAATACCATATGCTTCGAGGACCTGTATCTTTAGCTGTCTGTGTGTGTGTCCCCGCCCCCCCCCCCCCCCCACACCCACATACACACACAAGTGTGTAACAGCCTGCAATCGTGGACCCTCCTTTGTTCAACTCTTTGTGATAGCAACCGTGAACCACAATGCTTTCCTTTGTGATAGCAACCGTGGACCAATTGTCCTCTTTTGTTATAGGTCCCGGTTTGAATGTGGTTACCTACTCACCCTCTCCCCCTCTCTACACCACACATCTCGGTCGATCTGCGCCAGGTTGGGATGTGCAACTGTCGCTTGCCCTTATATTTTATTGAGTATGAGTAGAGTGTTTTCGAAATCGATCATGTATGGACAGCCGTGCCCGAGGGGATTTCTTTCCGCGGTGTGTATGTCAACTGTCACTAACCCCCATACATACGGAAAAAATAAAAATGTGGGCTGAAGGAAGGAGATTCAAAAGAGGGCGCTATCAGACTAAATTTGTACATAATTTGCCG
Organism: Leptasterias polaris; assembly: GCA_037783415.1. Taxonomy (NCBI): domain Eukaryota; kingdom Metazoa; phylum Echinodermata; class Asteroidea; order Forcipulatida; family Asteriidae; genus Leptasterias; species Leptasterias polaris. Next base: position 3,901,125 of record JAZGTN010000005.1, on the reverse strand, counting down.
TATGGGGTGACAGAATGTCCTGTGACACAACCAATACTGAAAGGGAGCACCGTTGCATGCTGTATTGAATAATAACGTTTCTCTCTTTCTATAATGGAGTTCACTGGTGAATTGTCGACAACGGAGAACGGAGGGAGGGAGGGGGGGGGGGGTAATTATTTCGTTCACTCACGGTGTCTTGCGCTTTGCATAAAACATTTATAACCATCTTCATCGTCATTGTCGGCATAGCTGACTCACTCACTTTATTATAATTGTATACAATATTCAGCCGTATCGTATTACTATTAGGAGCCTTGTAGTTCCAAAATGGACGTGCATGCGCCGCTAATTATGGTGACTTAAAGGGCCTGATGGGCCAATTAAGACTCCAAATAATTGATCAATCTAACTTTGGATCTTCAAATGCAATCATCAGTTTCTTTTTTTGAGATGCCGATAGAAAATCTGTTCACGCCTGGTCGCGTTTTACTCGTGAAAACAACGAGAAACAGTTGGCGTTTTGTCAGGGATTTTCAAAATGCCATTTTATTAACTATGCGAATATTTTCAGACACAAATATTTGTATTATTTCTGTGGGAGGATTTGTATTGGCATAATAAGTGATATTTCAAATTAAAACTTATTAGCTGTTTTAAAATGAGTGTTGGCCTTAATATTTTGTCGTATGCCCTTGAAGTAAACACAATTTGGACGGGCTGTAGTGTTATAAATAATTGCACAACATGCTCTTAAATTACATGTTTTTTGTTTTGTTTTTTAAGATGGTATATGGCCTATCGCCATCACATACTTTCGCTTTCAGTATAGTCAATGACACATTCAAAGCAAAACCCTGTTTTTGTAACACGAGGCAATGCGGAAACACCTGAAGTTATTGGGTTGTTGATCTAACTTCTAAGAAGGAAACGAATTGAATATTGGTACTTATTCAAGACACATGATTAGTATCAATCTATTCTCTATGATTACAAGTTAACCAATTAGTTCACACTAAAATAATTAGGGCCTATTTCCGTCTGAAAGACTTTCACATTTCGTGAAACTATACACCGGCTATTTGACAATAATACCTAGGTCAGAATTTACCCCGATTCCGTGTCAAAGGGAGCCTGACCCATTTTGGGGTCAGGCTGACCCGAAATCTGCTTTGTGTTGTTTTTGTTTTTGCTTTTTTTTATATAACTCATCTGCGTCAGTTTGGCCCATTTCTATGTCATTTTGACATAATATTCTGAGTCACACACTATAGAACCTCAGCCCAGAAAAGATGTCAGAATTGACATCATATTCTGAGTCACACTGTACCTTCAGCCCAGAAATGTGTCTGACCCCACAAGTCGTTAATGTTTGTCGCGGTGTGTCGAGTCGCGTGTGTTGTTGTAGCGTAATAAAGAATGCTCTCGCGAGATCACTGCTCTCGCGCGAAGTTGCTGGCTGCCGACTCTTCGTCAATGTAAGGCCGTGTCCGAAACGGCGACTTCAGCTACAGCTACGGCTAGATCGCGCGCGTCTGCCTATCCTTCAACACTGACAGACGCGCTGATCTAGCCGTAGCTGTAGCCGAAGTCGCCAATTCGGACACGGCCTGACCACCAGTCTTGAGAGCAGTAATCTCGCGCAGAGCAGCCCTCTCGCGGGATATTGCGAGAGAGCCGTTCCGCTATCACCGCGACAGACATTTAACGACTTGTCCACAAGACTAGGGTTGATTCTGACCCGGAAGTTTTTGTAGTGCAAAGCATTTACAATGAAAACACCCACCCCAACACCAACCCCAACACCACCCCCAACACCACCCCCAACACCACCCCCAACACCAACCCCAACACCACCCCCAACACCAACACCAACACCAACACCAACCCCAACCCCAACACCCACCCCAACACCCACCCCAACATTCAATTGCCCCAATCAAGATAAGCACGTGTTATGGGCAAATTTACAAATTCCCTGCCATTACCTTAACATAAACCGTTTCTGTTGTTTTCACTCAAGCAGGATCCCCTAACCGTAGAGCAAGGACTGCCCTAACTAATTGATACAATTTCCAGAGGTTGTTTGTTTGTATTCATTGAAATCTATAATAGAGGGTGTGAATTAATTAACAACAAAAACCATGATGAAAATTGTTACACCGTTAAAATATGGGTGTTTATTGGGCTCTGAGATCGTTGGAACGTTCGGGGATGGGGGTCATTTTCGATTGTTTTCATGATAATTGGTCCTTATAATTCGGGGAAAAAGGTAGGAATGTTTTACCGAGTTCAATGGCTGACCTACTTGTAGCATTTAGATGGTGTAGACTAAGACATTTCATCACAATTTTTCTGATTTTTGCAAGGGCGAAAAAATCCGAAATCAAACCAAAGGGGAAGAATGAAGAATATTAAGCCTGGTTTTCCCCTGGCCGTTAAAATAAAGTGTGAGCAAATCTAACAACTATTCATGAGTGGCTTTAAGAAATCATGATATGATTATCACCCGTCACCATCAAACTTCCTCTGTTGCATCATGGAGGTATTTCCTTCTTCCATGGTTGTATGGAGGTTCCTTCCTCCAACAAAGGTTGTTAAACTGTGTGTTGTGGTAAGATAATCAGATTACAGGGTTTTTCCAAATCGGGAAGTCCCACAACTGACCGGGATTTACCGGGATTGTTTGCTATGATGAAAATGTTAAGGGGAAAGGTGCAACTTTTAGTAAAAATTGCAATGATTATAAAAATTTAAAAAAATAAATGTGTTTAGGTTTTTAAGTGGTACTGTCCGGCTGGATGGAGGATTTGTGTAGAGAGCCTATTACTAGAAAGTGCTGGTATGTAACAACGAGACCATTGTTGGTGTATGTAATGCTATAAGCCCACTCAAAAGGTATATACACAAAAGTAATGCACAGCTAGGATAAAAGACCCGTCCAGGAGGAGAACACCCGATGAATGCGATTGCCGACTGTAGGCACCACTCAATTCAAATTCAGGACATGATGTCGTCTCTTCCCATATTCTAGCTGCCAACATTCTTAATTGGAGATGGTGTCTTTTGAAGTAGGGCGGCTGGGGGAGAACGAATCAGTTCTTATCCCCTCTTTTTCACGGGCGAGGGTTGGGATTATCGGCTCCCTGAACACCGGCTATAATAAGTTTTTAATTCAATTGAAATTATATACCATGCCCAATGTGGCAGAGGGTGCCCCCCCCCCCCCCCCAATGTTCCTGTAATACTCTTTTCCTCTTGTACAGAACACAGAGAAAACTTTCTCTATAATACTGAAGTATACCATGGAGGTACCTCCATGAGTATACCCCCTACATTCCTCTGAAGAATTCCTGAGCGAGCACCAAATGTAGTGAATGGGGGACCTTATGTGGACCCCCGGGGAGGCCTCGTTGAGCTTGTTTTTTATCTTCTGAAAGAATATTGTTTGAATTGTCGAGGTGCTTGTTGGAACTATCAGTTTATTTTACAAAGAATGTCTTCAAACGAAGCACCGGGTTAGCTATTGCAAGCTGTTTTGCTAAGAATTAAACACAGTGCCACGAGAAGAGCAGGATATGTGGCAATGAAAACTGTTTATGAGCATGATGCACAGGCGTGTGTATTGACAAATAAACAGGAAAAGAAGCCGGGATTAGTGAGTGCTATGTAAGGCCAAGTAAAAAAACAAAAGAGTTTCTCGTCCGGACTTTTTCAAAAAAAAGGAGGAGGCAGGGCGTTACTATTTACTATTTTTCAATTTTTAGCTATGGCCGCCATGCTAAATATGGCTGGCCAAGGTATATTTATTCATAGATATTGTGCTATTTGAGTATACTGATGCAATTTATGACAAAAAAATGATTTGTAAGACCCTTCACTGCAGAATTGCAGCACCATCACCTTCGACAACAGTTGCTGTCCGCTCTGAAAAGAACGGCACGCCCAGCTGGGTTTCGTGCCAAGACACTGATGATATATTAATGAGAAAGTTGGGAATTTTTGAGGCAAAGCTGCTATTTTGGCCCATCTAATTGGATTCAGGAAATTCAAAATATCAGAGATACCACTCAGTTTTATAAAAAAATCTGATTTCAGCTTTCAAAAAAATCTGATTTAAGATTTTTTTCCCCCCATTTTTTCTGAAAATAGTAAATAGTAAAACAAAAGGAGGCGGCGGCCAAAAAGGAGGCGGGCGGGGACGAGAAACTCTTTTGGTTTTTTTACTTGGCCTAATTTATACCTGGATCGATCCAGTCGGCCATGATTGAGACCTCGACCTTTCCCTAATGGCGGTCTCCAAGCCTTATTAACAAAGGGTTGACGTCCGTGACCTTTTTGCGGAAGGAAACGTATGCATGTGTATATTCTTTTGTGATTTTGTTGTGTTTTTTCAAGCATTTCGCCAATGCTCCATGTGAATAAACTATATGAAACCAGGACGGTCAACTATCAAAGAGTTAGTTTATCAAGACTGTGCACATGTTGCTTCAACAAAGGCTCTCCTAATGTTAAGACGGAATTTTTTTTTAGCGACGTCCCCATCCTCGGTTTTGTACACACTAAAAAAGGATCGAGAACGTTCCTGCATGGTCTGGTCAAACCGGAGGGTAACACTTTCTCACCCACACATGGAGTAAGGGCCTAGTCGAAAACGACCAGTAAAATAACAAATTTATAAGGTGTGCTCAGTACTTCCATGGAGGTTCCTTCCTCAATTCATGGATTCCTACCTCCATGCTCAAAAATGATAAACCTTGTGCACTTGGTTTTGTACACAAAATCGGATCGAGAACGTTCCTGGTCTGGTCAAACCGGTGGTAGCACGCTCCCACCCACAACCACACAATGGAGTATAGGCCTATCGAAAACAACCAGTAAAATAACGGTTTTATATAGGGTGTGCTCGTACTTCCAGAGATTCAATTTTTTTTAAACCTGTGCAATTGTGGCTGATGGCCAATGGCAATGGACCTTGCCATTGGCTCCATAAACAGCGGCCGTATACTACAGCCCCTAACTCGGCCATTAGCACACAGTGAAGACCGGGTCTCGTTGTTAATATTTTAATCAATTAAAAAAAAAACACACACCTAAAACATTGTTATCAGGCCATGCTACAAAAAGCTGGTCTTCCTGCATGCACAATGGGTACAGCTCAATGGAAGAAAACATAACATCTTTATTCTTGGGAAATGTAGTAGGCCTATATCAACAGTATAGTGGGGGCGGGGCGCACAAATAAACACTTCTAAATCTACTCCGCGGCAGTAGAATCAGACAAGTTCTCAAAAGAACATCATCTATCCAGCACTGAGTATAGACGATGTGACCTCTGACGTCATTTGAAAATCATAACATGATGCGCGCGCATATCGCCGGGCAAAACCTTTGTGTACTTGACAGCCAGCTAGAAAGTACACGCAATATTACCATGACTACGCGTCTTTTTGCCCGGCGGAACATGACTTGGACAAAAGACTTGTCAACAGAGGGCGGTTAGAATGTAAACAGAGGTCACATCGTCTATACACATGGTGTTACCGCAAACCAAATATACATTGATACCTCACCATGCAATGCTACAAATCCCACAACTAAACACTTGTTCAGCTAATTAGCTGTTATTTATTTATTTTCTTGTTCACATTATTGACTTCATATTGAAATGACGTTACAGTTACTGAACGTAAAATTTCTCATCCGAATTGTGTATGTAATATCTGCCAATGCCCTGGGCCTAATTTTATGGAGCTTCTTAAAGGCACAGTACACGTTTGGTAATGACTCTGAAAATTAATGGCAATAAAAACTTACTTGGTAGGAAGTACAACAGCTTTGGGTAGTACAATGCTATTTGAGAAACTTTTAACTTTGAAGTACTACGGTTATGGAAAAATATATCACTTTTTATTCCCCAAAATTTGAATCTGAGAAGTGTTTCTGTGAGAAACGCTTCTCAGACTGTGTATTCCTATGGGGAATATTCTTCCTGCCTGGAAATATTCGCTCCGGTTTTTCGGTGATATCTCAAAAACGCGACCACCTTTTGAATTGAAATTTTCACAGGTTAGTTTTATTGTATGTACCTACATTTATATAGGATTAACACAATCAGTAGGCTCCAATTACCAAGCGTATACAGCACCCTTAAAGGGAAGGTATACGTTTGGTATCACTCTTAAAATTAATGGCAATAAAAACTTGGTTAGAGGTACAGCAGCTTTCGATAGTAAAAAGCAATTTGAGAAACATCACTTCGAAGTAATGCAGTATGTAAAAATATATCAGTTTTTATGCCGCCGAATTTAAATCTGAGAAACTTTTTTGTCAGAAACGTTTCTCAAATTGTGTATTCCTATATTAGAGACTATTTTTCCTTCGTGGATATTATTCGCTCCAGATTTTCGGCGATATCTAAAAAAAGCGACCACCTTTTGAAATTAAATGTTCACAGATTAGTTTTATTGTATATTACCTATACACAGGATTAAAACAATTGAACGGTTCTAAAAACCAAAGGTATACTTTGCCTTTATTTAAAGGCCCTGTACACTATTGGTAAGATCGAAAAACACAAATGTTCACAGATTCACACATAACTTACATGATTTAAAGTAAGTAATGGTAGAAAGGGTTCCTTAAAATATTTCTGCCTGAAATGCTATCGTTTCTGAGAAATGAGTAAAACAATAGTTTTTATCGCGCGCGATAATAAACTCGATGTTTGAAAAACAGAAAACACATAAGGTCTCTCTTCACTATTTTCTCGTGACCTCGATGACCAATTGAGCTCAAATTTTCACAGGTTTGTTATTTCATGTATGTGGTTGATTACACAAAACATGAACACTGTCTGTGATTATTTTGTCAGCTCTGCCAATCCTGTATAATACCTTTAAAGCCATAAGCAGGACATAAAATATGCTTAAAATACCATGTCACATACACCATTTCTGACGGTTATCCTGCTAAATTGTGTAAAGTACAACATTTATAAAAACAGCTCCATGAAATTGGGTCTGGAATACACAAGGTCACTCTCTTTGTAAATAGCCTAAAAGCAATTTAGCTATCATTACTTCGCTTTAGTAGAAGTAGCACTTCTAATAAGCCGACCCAGTGTAAAATTGACATGCTGGGGTTAATTCTACCTCCATGGCGGTGAAGTAAATTCAAAGGGGCTTTTTAGTTATTGATCGATCCATTTCGCTTGTTTGAATATGTAATTATTCATATTTACGGCCTCAGAGTGTGATAACTCAGTGAGTCAGTGATTCCAATCACTCTGAAATTAATATTCAAAGGTTTGATGCATTTGTAATAATCGAGCACAAAACATGACTAATTTTAAAGCTCAATAGCTTATCTGGATACTTTTTTCTAAACTGTGGCACCACTGGGAAAATACTTATCGTTCGAGGATGGTCTTTGATACCATGGAACTATCTTTTGTATAGCTCCGATGGTGATACCAAATGAGAAAGAATGTCCACTATACATGTACACACTCTCTGTTCTAGTTTCGATGTGCGCAAGATCGAAATAAAGCCCTTATGAACGTAGGCCATACTTGCACAAAACCACAGATAAAAATAACGGTTGTTTTGTGTTTTCAATAAAACGTGACCACCAAATTGAAGAAATTTTCACAGCTTGTTGTAAGGTGTGTTTATTATTAAGTAGCTAATAAAAGTTCAATGTATACTTTTTCAAAAACCAGTGATGTATGAAACCTTTAAAGGGGTGGTAGGCCTTCAAGCAAAATTGTTCACAATCGTGAACAGAAAATTATAAATCTTTCTTTTATTATTTAAACTCACAACAATTTATATCAATTCGTGGAATATAATTCCTTTTTTAGTGCCATGCTTGATCCTTCCCAACTTTAGAATAATCCCATCTATTGGGACCGGATCCAGAGACCTAACACTAACCCAACATTGACTGCGTTGGCTGCGTTGGAGGCGAGTGTATCACTTAATTTTCGTATAATAAGGGCCTATATCAACAATCGATTCGTATCAGGTTTTTTTACGGACAAGGTAAAAACATTCCTACATCCATGTTTTTTCTCGAGTTTTTGCCATGACAATTACCGTGCAAAGCCGAGAAAACTTTAGAGGATGAAATACTTCAGACTGCACTGATCATGTGGTTATTATATCCCCTTACCACTGTATAAACACATAGGGACCGGACGTAGTTGGGACAATTCTAAAGTTGGGACGGAACATACACGCTATAATACTCGCTTTTTGATTTCATTTCCTTTTTAAAACCACTCAGTCGAAACCACGCAATATTATAAAGTATTGTAGCTAACCACGTAGTACGGTAGGCCTATTGTAAAGTATTGTAGCTATGGAAACATATTGCCTTCATCTAAAAGCGATTTCGCATCAATAAAACGGATAGAGCAAGTTTATGGGCTATCTTCTGCTGAAAAGATTGCACGTCTGCATATAAAAGCCATTCATATGCAAACGTTATAGGAACATAAAACATGCACTTCACAATATATTTACGCGCCCCAAAAATGTAAACTGAACTCTGTTCTGAAGTGACCCCGAGAGAGATGAATAAAAAGCGAAACTGACGTCATAAAATAGCGACAAACTTCACGCCCACACAGTGCCAGGGCCAAAGTTGAAAGCGCTGCACAAAAACGAGCATTGTACAAGGCGTATAGTCCCCAATGCTGGCACCCATTTAAAGCGGAATTTTTAAAATGCAAACAGGTGATTGTGTGTTTATTAATTAGCCTTAGTGTAATTAAGCTGCGGGTTTATTTTACACTACGTTTCGTTTAAGGACTCTAAGGTCTTCGCTAAGGTCCAATGCAATCCAAAAATGCATGATGAATTTGGTGACAACTCAACCTTTTGTTTACTTAACGAGTCACAAAACCGGTCAGACTCCATCTTGGAAAAAAGTGCCCTTCGCTTGTGAGCTTGTGGAAAGCAACAACCCCAGGGCACCGTGACTCAATTACGTCCCTTTAAAAGCCACGACCTTCAAATCTTTGATTTACAGAAATAGTTGCGGGTTCCAAAATAATTTATAATGCTGCTGTAACACACAAAATCTGTGTCACTGAAGTGTGGGGTAAAACAAAATAACAAGCTTACATTGTTGGTTCAGTCAGTATTAACAGTGGTGTAGGCCATACCCTCTGCTGTTTTTTTTTCTACAATCACAACAGACTTTTGACGTTGTGATTCCAGTCCCGCCCGATTGGAATGATGGTGGTGCACACAGCAACCTGAGTGATCATAGTAAATGGCACTTTCAATACAGCGATCCAGGGGCTGATTGCACAAAGAGTAAAGATTTTTCTTAACTGTGTAGTTAGTATAGGCCTATAGTAATCTTAATTGCTAAGCAAAGTGTGATGCCACAATACAAATCACAATGGTGTCACTGGACTACTCATTATAAGATGTTTCTATAGTGCTTTGTGAAATCGAGCCCTGCTGCTGCTGGTCGTATAGCTCAGTTATAGGACTATATTTTGCAAACTGTTCTCACTTCTTCAACTTCACAAACAATGACTACCGCACTATCACAGACCTTTCGACTTGACGAATTTAGCATTCGCAATTGCACATCGTAGATTTTAATTGTCTAGTAATACGTCATACATAGACCACCAAGACCATGGCTTTACAGCTGCAGCTATACTCGTTAATTTAATCATTATTTAGTAATGCAATCGAACCAAATTTGGCCGGAGGGGAATGAGTTTGTATAATTTTTCTGTATAATTATCAGTCACAATAATAATGGATGGAGGCGCTAAAGCAATACTCACAATGTGTAGTAATAAAAAAAAAACATAACCTCAGTTTCCGGGTCGCCAAGAAATGATGTGGCCCATTTCAAAACTAATTGCTCTGTCTACCTGTAAAGCTTCCAAAGACAAAGCCGCAGCCAAAGGAAGCCGTGGTTTTGAGAAAATAACGGGTATAAAAGCCCGCTATCTTGAAGACGATTAAAACTAAAGGAATTTGCAATAGCAACGGAACGTGAATTTATTAAGAAGGTACAATTCCTTCTCCTCCATGCTACAACCATTGCTCTATGCTACAACTTAAACAATTTGAACAAGTTCACATGATATCACTGGTCATGATAACAAAATTAAATTAAAGACTTTCAGCTGTGAGCCTTTCGAGGAAGTCGATCATTGCATCAAATGTTTTCAAGGGCTCGCCCAGATTATGTTATCAAGACCAGTGATATCTGTGAACATTTTGTTGTTGTAGCATGCCATAGAGGAGAAGGAACTGGAACTTCTTGAATAATATTGCACTTGCAGCTTGTTATACTACGCCGGTAGCGCCCCTTTATAGTGTCCAAGGTCATTATATTGTACAACAAGGTGACGTGCTGCTTATGATCACACAAAATATTATTAAAAAAACACGCTGAGGTTATAATGATACCGTATTCGTTCCAGTCTTACTTTCAAACAACGCTGTTTGCATATTTCACAAGTCAACACGGTGTGTACAAGAAGCTTGTGTTGTACATGTACATGTACGTACATGTCAAGTATATGTCAAGTATTATGTACTTGTACATGACATGTTCCCATGATGACGGTGCAACGTGTTTTTACAAGTACTGACATACAGCACACAAAAATGTAGACACATCGTACACTGTATGACTGTGTATGCCACACCCATTCAAGCAAGGGCATCAAGCAAGGGCATCAGGCCAGAAATAAGACAACTCGACACTCGACAATACGTTTGGCTATAGGTGATCCATTTGATGATTTGGGGTCGTGTCATGGGGTGGGTGGGGTTGTTTCCTTGGTCTGGGGGCGTGGCTAGTGCATTTTGTTATTCGCTGCATTTTGCTCCACGTGAAATATCCTCTATTCTCTGAATCATGCGACAACCATTAAAAATGTTAGTCCCTCGGGATCGCCCAACAAACTAGCTCTGTTCATGAAGCTCCATGCTCTGGTGTAATGGGTACACAATCACAGTCAGCCATTTCCTCACAATAAAACCACTATTCCAAGGAAACACAATAATTTAAAGGTCGATCATTTTTCGAGAAGGGCCCAATGATTTTGCTATTATTTATTACATTTAGATAAATATGCAGATATAAAAACGGCTCTAACCAAGCTTTTCGATTCGGGGTCCAGCTCTGGTATCAATTAGATGATCCTGGTTGAATCCGGCCTTCTACCTCAAAACGTTGCATTCCTTCTACACCAATAATATCAATCGGAATCTCATCCTATAAACAACAACCAATATGCCATTGGAAATGACCGCCATCGGTGTCCACACGTGTTTGAGCAGTTGAGAAAGTCTCAGGAAAATTCATCGAAATTCAGAGTCGTCATGCAGTGTCAATGCCGAAGGCTGGCTTCACACAACATGAAGGAAGGAAACCATACTTACTATACATGAGGTCGGGTGGGTCGGGGTCGAGTGCCTCAACAAATTTTCACTGTGTCGCCGCCCAAGTATACGAGCCGGTGTACATACAATCCTTTATATCAGCATACTTCCAGTCAGGTACATGTACCTGTACAACAGCAGCCCTACATGTACATTGTACATGTATACAAATAGAAAGGACTTTTCTGTGATGTATAGATAGATAGATAGATAGATAGAAAAAACATATATTTCAATGTAGCCATGAAATAGATAGATAGAAAAAAACATCTATTTCAATGTAGCCATGATTAAATACATGTGTACATCGTTAGAGTTAAAGATACAAAACCGACCGCAACAGTTTTTGTTCCCGTACATAAGAAGAGACAAACAACATACAAACACACCAACAGACTAACAACACTCACTAACATAATATAAACAACTGAACTGATTTTTTTTAAACAAAATTTAAAAGGGCAGATTTTAAAAAAATCGCTGAGACTATTCCAATATTATGTAGCACGTTGGACACAACAAGACTATTACACTGATGTTCTGTTGAAACGGACATTAATATTTTTCTTACGGGAATTTCGAGTATCATAATAAAAATAAAAATGAGAATGGATATTTGAAGTTAAGGTTAAGAAAGAGTTGAAACAAGATGGTAGTGCATTATGGTTGTATTTATACATAAATTTACCCAAACTAAGATAGGAAATGTCATATAATTGTAGAAGTTTAAATTGTTCAAAAAGTGGAGCTGAGTGATCACGATAACCAGCCTTAGAAATGATGCGAACAGATTCAAATTTTGGGGAATAAAAAGTTATATATTTTTCCATAACCGTAATACTTCAAAGTGAAAAGTTTCTCAAAATTCATTATACTACCCAAAGCTGTTGTACTTCCTACCAAGTAAGTTTTTATTGCCATTAATTTTCAGAGTCATTACCAAAAGTGTACTGTGCCTTACTGCAGGACAAGAGAATTATGGTTAATAAAATATTACTTCGTAGGAAAAACTGTAAACGATTCATTATATCCACATTTTTTGATATTTTAATAGATACATTATTGAGATGATAGTTTCCAAGTTAAATATTCATCAATAATATTATGTACACCTAAGAATTTCGTGTCTTTCACTTGATTTAAATTGACACCATTTTAGAACTATATAAAGAGAATAGATTGAGCATATTTATATTGATTAGCACAATTGTATAACATAATTAGATTTTAACACATTAATACATAGCTTATTGGCTAAAAGCCATGTACTTATTTATTTGTTCAAGTTCTAAATTAAGGTTCCGAATCGCTGCATCTACATTATTATGACTGTACAATAAAGTAATTGTGTCATATGCAAATAAGCAAAATGAAATAATATCAGATGAGATACAGATGTCGTTGATGTATACACTGGCACATGTGCATAAACATAGTTTACAAAACATTGCATGGGCCCTACATGTACATTGCAGGGGTGTTAACTAGGACAGGAACATATCGTGGCTGGTCCTTGCTCTACTATGGATGGAAGCCAGGGCCCAATTTCATAAAGCATGTAAGCACAAAAACTTGCTAAGCATAGAAAAATATTGCTTAGCAGAAACTGGTTACCAGCCAAAATGCCATAAAGTTTACATTGTTGTGACTGGTCCCCCACTCATTTTTTGCTTAGCATAGATATTTGCTAAGCAGTATTTTCTGCTTAACAGCTTTATGAAATTGGGCCCAGGGTGGAAGTTATGGAAAGTATGATGGAACTTGGAAGTAAACAAGAAGAAAGAAACACACATGCCTCCACACGGACCCACACTTTCCGAAGCTCGCGTTGTTGTTTGATAAAACTTGACCAATGACTCAACGGGTTGTAAAATCTTGTCTTCCCCAAGGCACAATCCATTCTATCAGTTGACTCAGGTATTTTTCCTAACCCGATCCTCGGGGAAGTAGGGGCCGACCCCGGAAGTTAATTTTCGGCACTAAGTGACGCGAGAAACAACAATTATATTCAAGCAAATATCTCGACGGTGAAACGTCAGTTGGGTGAATTGTTTTTTTGTGTGGGACAGTTCATTTGAATTCAACCCGAAAACTATAATTATTACGTTGCCACATTGAAATGTTATTATATACCTAGTCACTATTGGAATGCTGTTGTGTGCCATGGCTTCCTTTCTGATCACAAAACGATTTCAGTGTAAACTTCAAAAATAAAATTTTACTCATTTACACTGCCCAAGTAGGCCCATGTTTTGACACACAGATCTGTAAAATATCTTAAATCAAATGTTTTGAAAGAATGTATTTGCATATTAGGGAGCCCCCAAGACCGATTTATTGAGATGATGTCAAGGGGTCAGTCTTTAAAAAAAAGGTCATGGACTCTTTTAATAAACTGATCACAAAAACTGTTTCCCCTTTTCATATACAGTTTTGGAATCAAGAAGGACACCTTGTGCGACAATCATTCTCTCACTAGTGAAGGAAATTCACTTTCGTTATCCTACCTCACCCTCTTAAAAAAAAAAGTAAAACCAATAATGAAAAAACACCACACCCCGTCACATATCGCAACAACCCCGGCGTCAACCGCTACACTTGGATTTGACGATTGTCACGTCAATGGATTTCTGCATGAGCAAAAAGCCATTGATATATCCAAACAAAATTGTAATATTTGCCATAAACCCAAATAGTATAAGCTGTACACTTGTCCGCATGATTGAACGAACATTCATGGTATATAAAACATATATATAGATTCATGATAATCGGATTATTTTATTTTTAAAACATGGAAATTAGATTTCCACTGCCACGGTGAAAAAACGACAATACAACATGAACACGGTACAAACCTACATCAAATAACCAATAGCCTCCCTCGTGCCTATAGTAAAAACAACAAACGAGGTCCACACAAGGCAGGGTTTTGAAACACTATGTGGACTTACACACGTCCACACAGTGTTATTTACAGTGTACAGAACAAAGGAATGTCCACACAGTGACTGCAACACTACATGTGGGGGAGTGTGTTTGGGATTGTACAATCATGTACAATGTTATAAATGATTGTATCATATAAATGTACACTCTACAAACTTCAGGGTTCAGAATTTGCAACAGATCCGGGTCCCGTGGGGCCTGACCCATTTCTGGGTCAGTTTGATCCGGAATCTGTGTCAAAATGACCCACAACTGGGTCAAAATGACGCAGAATTCAAGTTTAAAAACAATCCAAATTTTTTTAACCACATTTCAGGTCAGCCTGATGAGTGTACATGTATGTATACATCGAGCTAATACAGGCTTGACACTACAATGTAGGCCTATTTACCTACTGACCATCAAAACCGTCACAATTGAACTTCTAACACAATAATGATCGGATAATACTATAGGCTATACTACAGACATATTTCACAAATCTTAAAAGCAAAGTTTTAACCATAAGCAAGGTCGAGTGTGCCAAACCGAAAGCGTCACCGCTCGATCTTTGCATTGTTGGTAACAAGGGTTTGTTTATAGTTGTTGTTCCACTGTCTCCTGGTGGTAACCATGGCGAGCGTAATGAAGCTGCACTTGCAAATTGCACACTGTACGCCGTGGGCGCATTTTAAAACCGAAAAGCACAATATATTAATTGACAATTTACACAGCCATGATCCAACTTATTCCACACAACAACGATATGGAACAACCTACATGTAATCAGCAGAAGCATCAGCCAGGGGGTGGGGTGGGGGAGGGTTACATGAGCAACAACTGCTTATAAAATGGTAGTTAAGCAAGACATTTTCAGGGAAGCATCTCAGTCATGAACAAGTTTAATTAGTTATTCAGTGATTCTGAATAATTAGTTATTCTGACAGGATGCTTAGAACATCAGTTCCATGGGCATTAGCAGAGAGGCCTTCTTGAAGAATTTTCACAATTTAAACCGTGCTCTAAACACGTAGGTCTCCTCCACATCGGACGCTTGCAACAATGCATGATGGACTAAAATAGAAAAAAAAAATATTGTAATTTTATTCCTATTTCGGCAGATGGAGTCACACACGAGTTCAAATGATGAACAAACCAGATGGAAATAGCAGCCCGTAAAATTGCACAACCATTGAAAAATGTGGGTAATATAAAAATGTATTTAGCGTACAATGCTATATATAACGACCAACGTATAATATTATTATACAAGACCCAAACAAAGCTTGAATACCCGGTAGAGTATAACCCAGCATTTTATCAATTAAACGGAGAAAATTTCTAATTATTTTACAGAATGTGATTTCAAAACTTGTATTTAGGCGACGCACCCATAACTTATCTTCACATGCAACTTGACTCTTTAATGAAATTTATCATTAATCTCCATATTAATGGAGATCAATGGAACTTATGCATTGACGTCATCACGCTGCCATCTTCTTGAAGTAAAACGATGATGAAACAATGGAAAATAGACCAATGAACAACCTTATGTTGACCTCTTGCCGAGGGCGCCAGACTAAATGACGTCACGTGCTTCAAATGTCTTTTTTGGCAGGCAATAGACCCCTTGTGTATGACGACACAAGCCCAAAACAGTCCCCTGGCTGAGAGTTGCTCGCAGTGCGTACATGTTTCCGGTGTTTGACACAAAAGATGGCGGCCAATGCAAGAGGTCTCCTGGCAGATTCTGTTGGCAGACAGAGGCCGCGTGTGACGTCATCAATGCAAGGGGTTGGTGAAGGAGAATTTACAAACTAAAGACTTGAAAGTGACCGTTCCTCTTCCCCAGGATTTGTAAAGTGATTGCGACAAGTTTTTTTTTCTTCAGACGGAGATATAGGACTAGTTGTAAAATACACTGCTCTTACAAAAACCTGATCCGAGAATTATATTATGTGCAAAGGTACTAGTGCGAAAAATACTGTATGTACAGTCCTACTATAGTTAAAAGAAAATAAACACTGCATCACTATAGCCCCTTATGTAACATCATTATTTATGTAAAATGAAAATGAAAAATTCAATTTCAAAGTATGATTACGGGCACCCTGAACCATACCTCACTGCATGAACTACACTGTGCATTACTCCAAGTAGGGCAAAAGGGGTTCAAACGATTATATTGCATAAGCTGAATAATGTGCAGGCTCTATGGTTGACAGAATGCTCCTATATTCGGATCTACTTTTAATATTTAGAAGAGCTCATACAAAATGGACTGGGCATTATAAATAAGCAATGCAGCCGATGTTAAGCTATAGTATGGTGGCCCTGAAGGGACATCGCATATCGCATACGTGTGCGCACACGTATGCAATGTCGTGAAACAATTCGCGAATATGTGCGCACACGTATGCAATGTCGTGAAACAAATCGCGAATATGTGCGCACACGTACGCAATGTCGTGAAACAAATCGCGAATGTGTGCGCACACGTATGCAATGTCGTGAAACAAATCGCGAATGTGTGCGCACACGGTATGCAATGTCGTGAAACAATTCGCGAATATGTGCGCACACGTCTGCGAATATATTTGCAATGTCGTGAACGTTTATTGCATACCAAGTTGCATACCTTTGAATAAAATGTCTAATGATCTGGGGGGTTTCTTGCCTACAGTGAGATTAGCGGTAGTCATTGCAGAGCGGTAGTCATTGTTGTGAGGCAAGCGAGGCGGGTGGCGTATTTCTTTTTTTCCCAGGACGAACGTCTTTGGGCTATTAACATAAAATGGGCGTGTTTGACCGTAAAATACCCTCGCGCGTGCGTACTCTTCGACCTTGATTGTAATAGCACAAGTACTTATTAGTAGGCTGTAGGTAGATAGCTTATGCTGTAGTACATGTTGGCGAAACTTGGCCTGGTGCCAAGTTCTTGGGTACACATTATTGTATAGCCATGCTTACAGGAGCCTGACTGTAGCGCCACGTACTCCCTAGGTCTCTAACAAATTGTCTGCAACTATGACATCATCCCAAAGGTATGCAACTTGGTATGCAATAAACGTTCACGACATTGCAAATATATTCGCACTCGTGTGCGCACACATTCGCGATTTGTTTCACGACATTGCATACGTGTGCGCACATATTCGCGATTTGTTTCACGACATTGCATACGTGTGCGCACATATTCGCGATTTGTTTCACGACATTGCATACGTGTGCGCACATATTCGCGAATTGTTTCACGACATTGCATACGTGTGCGCACATATTCGCGAATTGTTTCACGACATTGCATACGTGTGCGCACATATTCGCGATTTGTTTCACGACATTGCATACGTGTGCGCACATATTCGCGAATTGTTTCACGACATTGCATACGTGTGCGCACATATTCGCGAATTGTTTCACGACATTGCATACGTGTGCGCACATATTCGCGATTTGTTTCACGACATTGCATACGTGTGCGCACATATTCGCGAATTGTTTCACGACATTGCATACGTGTGCGCACACGTATGCGATATGCGATGTCCCTTCAGGGCCACCATACTATAGGGGCCTAATTATTTGACTCAATGCAAATATAGTGTCATGTTATTGTAAGCAGTAAAGAAGGTGGGGCCGCTTCAGGCTAGTTTGGCCACGACCTCGGTGCACCAATTATGGAGTGTGTAAACCCATGGTAAACCACTTCAAAATAATTCAGTCAATACCTACATTTACAATAAATTGTTTCCCGTTACCAGAATACCGAGTGGAATTCTTCACCGAAGGTCGTACACACACCCATGACTTTACACGCACAGGGTACCTTTATGCAAAACAGTTGCCGCGGTTCAATTCATTTCACACAACAGTTCCCATACATTCACACACAACGTACATGTACATGGGATATGTACAAACGATCACGCCATGCTGCATCATGATTCACCGCCTGCACGCTACATTGATTGCGAACACGCCTTGTTTTTTCCATTTTCACCGAGTATGCAGTTTAAATTATTTGAGAGCTGGCCAAAATTTTAATATCAAAATGCTTCCCGAGATTGAAACGTTATGAAGAAAGTACGTTTATTTTACTTACTTAATTTTAAAGGGGGAGGGGGCCGGGGGTTGAGGCGGTTGTATTATAATGTAATTCCTATTCTCTATAATTCAACAGGCACAACATGTGTCGACACGAATATATTGGTCACGCTTTACAATCATGTATAACTAAGTGAAAACGAAAACCTTTTAAGTTCGGTCATGAATGATGTGATTTTAGTGCTGCTTCATACTGTCATGAAACAGTAATCAGGTTTGTTACGGTTTATGGACATAATCAGTTAACTTTCAGATTAACACTGATCGTTTTCTTTTCAGATAATTACCAATTTCTACACCTTGTCATGGATTGAATCTGCAACTTCATCTATGTTTTAACAATTGAGATCCTGTTGTATGCATGATAAAGTCAGCCGTCGGGTTATTGTTGGTGTTCTAATTATTAGGTAACATGAGTTTGACAATTTTAACCATGTTGAACTGGGGACAAATTATAGCAAGAACAGGGGGAGGGGATAATTACAGCATATTTTAAAGGCAGTGGTATACTTATGGTAATTGTCAAAGACCAGTATCTTCACTTTTTGTGTATCCCAACATAAGCATAAAATAACAAACCTGTGAAAATTTGGGCTCAATTGGTCATCGAAGTTGCAAGAAAAAAATTAAAGAAAAAACACTATTGTTGCATAGAATTGTGTGCTTTCAGATGCCTGAGCAAGGCATGAATCCGGAGCTTTTCTCAGATAAAAATTGTTGGGTGAAAAATTACCCCCTTCTCTAAAACTAAAAAAGGTGATGATTTCTAATGTTTTTTATGGTCATACATTTTTGGAGTAATTACCAAAGGAATACCCTCCCTTTATGGGCACAAAACAACACAAAATGAAAGCATAAACTGGAAGACCACAATTTTGTTTAGTGAAAACTAATGGAGACAAGGCATTTAATATTATTGACACCAAGTACTATATCAAAAACAACACACTCGGGAATTCATTAGAGCTTGAGAAGTGTGATGTTACAACATGCAAGGCATTTGTGTAAAATATTACTTAGTTTCTATGTTATGTGTTTATGTTTCATTCCAATGGTAGTCTTGATTCGTGTGAACAAAGCTACCTAAATATCATAACAGCCATTTTCCAACACAGTTTTTGCTTGTTTTCACCAGTGAGTACTAAGTTAAAAACACACATATTCCAGATGTGGAAAAAGGCCATCACAGGTTGTGATGCAGGATTTGTCCTGCCCCAAAGTTTACATATTTTTAATGACCCCAATGATATACTAGTCATGCCACCATAGCTTTCCAACCAGCAATGACTTGGGGTCATGTTTTATACCATCAACAATACAAGTTGCTTGTTTTGGGTTGTTTTCCTATAGTCTACATATTGAGCACTTTCAAGTCTGTTTTATAGAGTATTACAGTCACACACTGGAAAAAAAACACAGAAATTTAGGGTCAGTCAGTTCCTTAATCAAACTTGGTATATGGTTAAACACATAACTGTTATGGCTAAGCTTTAAAGTATTTGTATAAGGTTTTCCCCAAAGTTTTTTCATCCCCTTCATTTTCAATGGACTACATGTTTGACCAACAGACCTTTTGTACAGTCAATAAAAGTGGTGTTGTAAAGCAAACTCTGTCATCAACCAACCTAGGCCAAATATGAAGCTGTTTTTACAACAGAAATTATGACCCGGCACCTGGCAAGCTTATTTATGCTCAGTAAACTGGGAGTCGAGCAATGACCACGTTTTACATGGCCTTTTGGTTGGTAACTCACTCTTTCTAAGTCGGACTTGTATGTCCTCGGCAAATAAGTCTAGTGTAGCAGCTTCAGAATTGGTCCAGATTTCTTACTTGAATGACACATTTCAGCCACGGGTCCTCATACACAAAATTACTACAAAAGACCCCCCCAAAAAAAAAAAACTGAGGACAGCTGCATACTACCAATCCCCGAATTGCCAATACATTGTACCTACCTATACATGCATTTTTGATATGCAATTTAACAAAATTGTTAAACTTGTGTCAGTATATAATACAGTAAATTAAATGAAAATATAAAAAGTACCATAGAGTAAAATATAGAGTACCAAATACCATCTCTTGTTTCTTTTTAAAAAAATGTTGAGTTTAAGGCATATCACTTTAAAAACGTTCTGCGTTTAGGTAGCATCACCAGTCTACGGTAAGTGTAACTACAGTTTTGAAAATACACTTCTGAAATGAGAGTACATCTAGCATGTGAATAATTCCAAGCAAAACTGCCCTGTCAAACTCCTAAGTGTTCCACTTAAACTCTTTAGTGCAATCCACCAAAGTACAGCCCAGATAATATTCATGATGTATGGACTGGAGTTGTAAAATCTTACCACGGTTGGCCAAAGCAAAACAGTTTACTACACTTCAGCCTAAAAAACAAACGCTGCATGGAGTTGAATATATTTCTAACTTATGTCCAATAGTTATAAATTGCTAAACTAAAGCACCTAGAAAGTAACACGGTGTTATGTGTGCAGGGAGTAAAGCAGTATTTTATATACGGTTGAATATTTAATAGCTAGTCTGCGATGGTACATAAAAGCAATTTTTATCTAGCAATATTGTCCACTATCATTTCACAAATCCCAATAAAACTAGGTGTGCGAAAGAGAAAGCTTGGCAAGTCTTCAGTGAAATGGGATCACCAGCAAAATTGTATCCAAAAATTTGAAAGGTTTAACCGTTCATTGTCACAGGTCCAAAAATTCAATCACAGGAAAACTTTTGAAATGCAAAAACTAAAGTGGAATTATCACATTTTAACATTTCAATTGTACTAACTTCACAGCTACATGTATAAGGATTAAGCATAATTATACCCAACATTTCAAATTACACAATTTCTATAATTTTAACTAGTGTAGTAGTAGTAGTAGTACATAAAACAGATTCTTGCTACGTGCCTCTCAACAATTGGGCCTTCTTTTTCTTCAACAAGTGTCCAGACTTTTTTAAAAATCACTTTCCACAATATTCACATGGAGTGACCATGACTTTCGAAAACATGACAACAGTTTTGTTGGGGGCTTGAGCCAATCTTATTCAAATTTCCAACTGCTTTAGATGGCGAGATGTATCAGCTAAAAATTCTCTATTTGGAATGTAAAAAAGCAATCACCTGTTTTCTTGAGAGGAAACAGTTAAATAAATTAACTGACCCCCCACAAACCCAAATGGAAATGAAATGATTGGTAAACTGACTAGGACGTAGGAGTAAGCCTGAAACAACCTTGTAACCCTTTCTAAAAGTTTAGTCGTTCTTTTTTGTTTGATGCTTTAGAGACAATTTCTTATAAATAAAGAAAAGTAACCTTGCCATTAAAGGAATCCACACCCAGGCATGCTAGGTATAGTAATCAGTGTTACATTGTGTGCTGTTCCCGGCTTACTGCCAAGGCTGCAAGGTCTGCAAGGTAGCTGTCATTTATTATTATATAGCTCCGGGATACCTATTTTGCAAGATTGCCAAGTGCTTGTATTATAGTAGTAAAATGACAACTTCCTGAATTGCCTAGCTCTAGTAAAGTATTGTTTTCACTAAAGAGTAAAAGTACTGTCATTGTTTCTGGTTGGGCATGACATGAAAATCACGTATTGCAGTGAAAAATACAACGTAGTGAAAGATAGTCCAAGTGTTTACTGTTTGTGCTTGTCGTAGCCTGGTAATTGGCATATTTCTCCAGAGTATTATGCCGTGCCTCCTGCCTGGGTCATCTAGTGTGGTGTGGAAAAACTTCTAAGTAATTTTGTTGAATGACTGACAAGTGTGGAACAAGTGTTATTGTTATAGTTTTCTTCTTACTGAAGTAAAAGTACTGTGGTTGACACGATTGAGTTGCATTTTGCACTAAATAAACTAGCCAATGGTTCATGCAGACATGATGGTGGTGGACGTTTCCTTCAATGTTGAAATTTGTTTTGCTGGTTCTGATTGTCCAGAGTCAGACTCAGAGTATATGCCTACCTCCATTTCCTTCAAATCAGTCGAGCTTGACGAATTAATGGTGAGCCTGATATGTGTGTCCAGTATAAAACATGTAAATGTGAGCTTGGAGTGACACAAGTCCACAAAACAAAAGATTTCGAAGTTGAGAATTCTTGCACTTGCCGTTTGAAGGATAAGCCAACCATCCAATCTACGTTGTATCTGTAGTGTATGTAACAACGAACTAGCTAGCTTGTCGAGTTGAAATAGTTAGTGTAGTCAGTAGTACTGGTCTTTCAGTGACGGTGCCCATCAGCCTGTCGCCATGTTTTTGTCCCATTTTAGTGTTGAATTGAAGCACTGAAGCAAAAATAAGTGGAAATGTGCAGGGAGAAAGTTCAGAAATTATGATCGAGCAATAGATTGTGCAGCTCCAAGAGGTGTCTGCACGCCCATTTCATTTGCAGCCTGAACCAATGAACAGATTCCACAGCAGCAGATCGTCAACAAATCTCCAATCAGACCACCTTCAATGCCTTTATTTTCCCTCACTTTGCCTCTGGTGGTGATCAGGGCGTAGATGTTTAGGAGTGGCACGAACATCGCCAGACCGCATAGCAGGCAGTCGTCGCCCAGCGCTTCGGCCGTCTTGCCGTGGGTGTAGCACGGTACGATCCAAGTGAAAATGCACAGGCCGACGTTGTCGAAACATCCAAAAAGACCATGTTGCCATGCACCCATCTTGGATTTCTGATATTACCTGCGGTTGTCAAATACAGAGAACGTGTGGCACTTCACAAAGGTGATTCTCTCACGGCAAATTCTTAACCCAAGATGCGGATTTGTGTAGACGAGTGAAAACCTTCTGCTGCTATGATGCTGGGCGCGGGTTTGTGTCAACACAATTTTTTGGGGCGTGGGTTTCTTCGTGTACGACGTGTACGACGTGTACGTGTGTGTACGATGATGCGCGGCGTACGTGTGCAGACGATTATTTTCAAGGAGTCTGCGCGCGCGCACTGCGTGTTGCAAACACATTGCGCAGTTCTTGTATAAAACAAACAGTGTTGGAAGCTAACGCGCACATCGCTGTGGACGTGAGGTCACTGCTTACAACAACTACTAGCTGTTGCGCACAAACCACGCTGACCTCCCGCGCCCGGTGCCGCCCGCGGAGGACAAGAGAGACCTGGGCGGCACAATAGGCCAATCAGAGCCTACTTTCTCAAAACGTCACTTGAATAATTATCCCTAATATGGAAATGAATGTCATTCATTCGATCCCACCAGCTTATGGCTTGCTCCACATAATAACAGCTGATATTTTTCGTACAGTCCTCCTATGGAACAAAACCATGGCGTTGGTCGTTGTGAATTTGTGTGACAGACCATGGCGAACATATCCATTCAGTATTTTGTGGGACCAAGGTCATCAGTTCATTAAAATAGGTGCATACTTTTTTCGTGCAAGCGAAAGCTGCACTGCCTTTGTATATCATTATATTGTTCACTCAATACTTTAACAATGGGTTTTACGAAAGCGCCCTCGTGATAAATCATTATAGAGAGTAATTGAGTTAGCCAAGTGTCACAGGCAATTCTCACGTTACAATTTTCAATGGGAATAGGCCTAGACCCGACAAACTAAGGTTTTTTTTTTTTTTTTTTTTTTTTACTAATTGAACATTTTGAGAAGATGGTCAAAACGGGAGAAAGGGTCATTGATTGGTTGGTATAGGGGAACTCTTTTTGTTTTCTTTCTTCCTATTTAAAATGACCAAACTGTTTTTCAAAGAAGAAATTCAAGAAAAAACAACCACCCGTTTTAATTAGTTCTTTTCGGTATGAAAGGGGTAGCCTTCTCTGGTAGGCGTTGTGATGGGTCAACATCGAGCCGCTTAAACCACACGACTGAAGTTAATTGAAAACTTTTCGGTTTTGTAAAGAATCGAGGTGCCTGATCTGAGTGACTTGATGGGAAAATTACGTGAACATTTTGTGAGAACCCGCCCTGCAAAAAAGAGTAGATTAGACAGAAAAACAACTCATAAGATTTATTGTAGCCTAGTTCAGCACTGCTCCTTTTCTGCAGGACGGGTTACGGGTGTGGTAGTCATAATATAGTCATGGTTAAAACATTCTTTAGCTTGAAATGGCGAGACCTCAATAAATTTCACCTGTCAACACACTCAAAAAACAACACTGTCCCCTTACAAAAAAACCCTATAAGAATCTTATAGGAATCTAGGAAATGACGAAAAATCTATAAGAATCCTACAGGAATCCTATTGAAATCCTATAGGATTATATAGGTATTTCGCCTAGATAGGACTTTTTCGTAAGGGTCTGCGCTACATTATGTTGATTCCGCTCCGTTGGTTTTCGCAATTATAGTAACAAAAACGTATTCTTAACCGTTCTGGCGTTGCCTTTAATCATCATGTAGTCACCCTTTCTGACAGTGAGCTCACGCATACGTACACACACACACACACCCACACACACACACCATAGAGAAATGACCCGTACCGGTTTCTTGAAAAAGGTGCATGGACGACAGTAACCCATACACCCTTTGCTATGCCATCAGGTGCACGCCCCCCGCCTCCTTTGTTCTCCCAGTGTCTGGACGATTTCTTTTCTGGTAGACGTCCCAATTGGTTTTGTACACAACAATCGATACGAGCATAATTTCCCTGCTCTATGATACGAGGGTGCAAACATCGGGTCCCTTCTGCCAACGGTAAACCATAGAGGTAGAAATGTTCAACCATGGAGGAAGGAAAAACCACCGCATCTTTGCGTTATTTTATTGTACTATTATTCAGCGGCGTAACTAAGGTAAATTTTTGAGGGGGGCACCATTTTTTCTAGGGGGGGCACTGCTGGCAAATCAACTATAGATTCCTTTGCACTTTTTAAAAACTGGATCTTAATCTACGCAATGGCGGGTCCCAAACAGCCCCTCAATTTTTAGCCAAAGGGAATATTATAGTCAATTTACAATTCACAGCTCAAGAGTTTTCAATGGCTTTTCCTCATGTACTTACGATAAATGCAACGGCACCCAGCACGTAGTGTAGCTTCATGTGACACTACCGTGCCGTATTTAACGTGGCAGACTGTGGCAGAATGGGGGGCGCGCGGGCGATGAGTCATCATACAATTTGCGGACGTGATTTATCGTACTCTGAAGACTTGGTAAAAAATAACAACTGTCCATTGCAAAGGTACAACAAATATGTGTAAATAGAAAAATAGTTTGAAACATTGAGTTATACGCCCCCAGTGCTCCATAAAAGTTTATAGAACTTCACAGTTTATATTCTGGTAATTATTATAGTCTCAAAGGTTCAAATTTCAAATGGGGGGGGGGGGGGGCACCCGGGGGGCACCGACATCAATTGGGGGGAACGTGCCCCCCCCCTAGTTACGCCACTGCTATTATTCAACAAAAAGTGAAGATGCAACTATGATACACCTCTTCGTGGTGTGTGTTGTGTGTTTTTTCGTGGCACGGCACCCCAACTAATTTGCATCGTTCGGTGCGACCTCCCTCCCTGTAGAATTTGCACCGCCAGTCAGTGTCAGACAAAAGAATCATCTGGGTACTTTTGAAGGTTGAATTAATACACCGATCCATTAAGCCCCGCCCATTTCTCATTGACCAATCACAGCCGCGAAATCTGATCACCATTTGAGCCGTTTGGTGATCTTTGCTCTAATGGTGATCGGATTTCGCGGCTGTGATTGGTCAACTCGTAAGGAGGCGGGGCTTAATGGATTGGTCTATTAGGTTACGCGTGCAATAATTGTTGCACACGTGTCTGTGGTTCTGATTATCGATTATACAACACCGTTATCAAAAAATGGATTAAAAGCCCCAGAACAAACACGCAGTTGACTACCGCTGATAGTGATGGGGGTAATTGTGTAGGGCCGGCCTACTGTCACTGTGCCTCTGATCATAGAGAAATGTATGCTCCGATAGTGATAGACGTTCCTTTATTGTTTAGCTGGTTTATACACCTCGCAAGAATATCACAAGTTTTTATGTAGCATTAGCATGTAAAATTTGTGGTTGGCCAGTTATTTTTTTCAATAATGCATACAGTTTTGATCTCAAAGACAATAATTGATGAATATGTTTAATGTTGGGATTGTTTCCACAAAAAACCACCGAAACTAGTACTAGTACGTAAATCAATTGCACTACTAGTAGTAAAATCAATCAGTCGTTGGTGGAGTGATCAACGTTTTTGAAAGCCGTCTACATACAAACAATACTACACACTTTCATGTTGATTTTGTATTTCGTCAATTATAGAAGCTTAGGCCTACCTTATTAACTGCATCATGGTTAAATCTCAGTTTTAAGTGTTTCCTTGATTGCCTCGTGCAAGGTAACTCGTGCAAGGCAATTTGACACTATTTCCAATAGTTTTGAACATTTACAATGCTCGTTAAGGACAGCGCCCTCATATGTCAAGGAAAGGCAAGCTAATTTTGAGTCAAGGATTTTTTATTTAAAGCAAGTTGAAAATGAAACATAAAACCACCCTTTGAATGCAAATAAAATTCGCTCTTTAATATATTCCACCAACTAAAAGCTCCACGAAGGTATCTATGTATCTACTGAGTAAACATTTGAGTGATAATGAAGAACTTTCGAGCCCTTTAAAGAATTGGTAAACAAATTAAATAATAATAATAATAATAGAGACAAGTTCAAATCTGAAAGCTCACCAATTACAGCTCATAAAGTAATACTACTACAAATCCTTCAACAAATATTTTTGTCTTAAGAGGTTGAGGAAAAAGCATATGCAGGCCCCACAAATCACCACTACTTATTACGCTTGCCAAAATAAAAATCAGTAAAACATGAACATGCAACAAAACCCCCTGACGTAAACTGCTGTCTTCACCAATACGTGTCCACAGATTGGCTGGATTGTGTGTATTTAGTGTTTACTGAAAACTTTAGGTAATGGGACTGAATTTACTCTTTCAAAACACAGTGATATCATTTCCCTTTAAATACTTCATAGGATCAATTTCAATTTAAAAAACCTTCTGAAAGAATAATATTATAATTATTAGGTCTTAAAAGTAATTTATACTGTTAAAGCCTTTCCCAAAAAGTTGAGCAATTATCAAAAAGAAAGAAATGGTTATGGTCTTTTTAAATTTTTCTCTGCATGCATAACAGATTTTTTCAAACAAGAAAGTCATAATTGATTCTTTACCAAAGGCACTATTAGGTGCAAAGACACAGGAGTGCTTCTGCTGACTTCTATTTTATTCACCCTCTTCCTTAGATGGTTGACCCGGGAGCATCTCTGATTTCACGCCTCCCAAAGACTCTTCCTCCTTGTTGGATAAATTATCACTCCTTCGTCTATGCCACTTTTGCCAAATCAAGTAAATCGCAACAATCAAACATGCATGGAGAACCAAAAAAGGTGCGTAGAGAGAAGGGAAGATGAGCATCTCTTTGAGGAGTTCTGAGTCCGGGAAGGTGACTAAGAGGAGGGTCAAGGCCAAGCCGATGTTTTGTGCACCTGTTTCAAAGCAGATGGTGCGGCACTCAATATGGGGTCTACGGAAGATGAAAGCCAACAGGTAGCCAAAGGTGTAGCCAAGCAGTGGCAAGATGAAGCTGGCAAACCAGAGTTGCCATGGAGAGAAGAACATTGACGGGTTGATGATGCCATTCAAGATCATGTTGATAGTGATGGCAAGGAGGCCGAAAAAGCTTCCCAGCTGAGATATAATAAAACAAAATAAAGGAGCATTTAGGGTGACATTATAATCATATTGCTATTGATAGGGTTCCTCAGGTCTACACATCAAATGTGGCTGTCCTTGGTCCCAGTTTGCATTTCAATACAGGAAAGTATATTCACATGCCATGCCTCGATCAGCCATTAGCAAGTTAGATATAATGATGTCTGAAACAATGACTTGCTAAGTCACAAGTTACTGCTTAAACTGGAATTCCTCAGACTCCAGGTCAAATTCTATGTCATATATGATATGTAACATCATAATTTAAAAAAAACTATGAAAATAGCAGTTACTCAATAATACGTTTTTTGGGGGGCCTGCTCTCCCACTTCAAAACATGTTCAGAAGTAAACTCAGTCTGGGCAATATGCTATTGCCGCCACTTAACCCTCCTACTGTTTGACCATTTAATATCATCCACATTTTTTGTAGATGCACTCTTGCAATAAATTTCAAGTTGTGAATGCACATGTATGTACAAAGCAAAAATCAGTCCATAGTTGTTCTACCATAGAGGGCAAAACCTTGCTCATCTCGGCAGTTCTCTGAGTGGTTTCCACACTCTGAGTACAATATCTCTCAGAAATCACCGTAAATTCAAATCACACAGGTGTAGCATAGCCAGATTCAGGCCATCTGCCTTACATGACTGAGTTGTTGAATGGAAAATGGTGTTATTGTCTCCTCTCAGTCCACCATACATGTATAATCCTGTATTTTGTATTTTATCAATTTTCTTTGAGGTGTATATATTCATCTGTCTATTTAAATGTTATCTCCCAAATTTAATTAATCAAGTTTACATTATCTACATATTACGAACTGGTTGTCTTTTTTAGCGTGTTTTTCTGAATATTTTTGTTTCTTGTTCCGGGTTTTAATATCGTAATTTTTAATATTGTAAATTTCATGTCATTCAGCCTTTGGCTGCAATGTAATTTCATCAATAAATAAACCAATTAATATACACACCACCTGCAGTTGGATAGAATTGTCAACTTAAATACCGACAAATATTATGGTAAAACAGTTATTCCAGAATAGTCCAACACAAGCTGAGAACATTCCTATTCCACAATCCATCAAAGCAAGTACCCACTTGACGACATAACAAAAGCTTCTGTCAACAGCGCTTGTTTGACGTTTATCTCGCTATCTGGTTATACAACTCTCCTTACAAAAGCCATCTTGTATTGGTGTAGTCAGTGACTGATAAAAAACGAGGAAGCGATGAATCTGGGCTCGTAAATTGTCCCCTTCCAGATAACATGAAGTGTCTGACGCACTATTTATTTTCTTCAGTGTCAAAAGAGTTGTCACTTGATTTTATAGCAACAAACATTCCTTTACTGCTGACTCCACAAAGTGTCAATGGATCATAACTGTGTACTTAAAATGTGAGAACATCTCAGGGTTTGCCTTTAAATTGTTCTTGGGCAGCATTACCGGTAAGCTTCAGTCCAGGGCTCGATTTCACAAAGAGTTAAGATTGATCGTAACTCCAAATCCATCGTAGTTGCTTAGCAAAGAGTGATGTCACAATACAAATCACTATGGTAAAACTGATAACTCATCTTAAGATGAATCTCAGTGCTTTGTGAAATCGACCACTGGAATGACATGGAATGACCTTGTAACCGGATATTTTCATTTAGGAGGGGGGGGGGGAGCGGGGCAAAGACATAACTTAATTATTAATTTTTATTTTTTTAGGGGGGGGGCTATTTGATGTCTCAAACTTGTTTGCCCACTGCACCATTTTGTAAGGGAAACCACGTTGAGCAAATTTAGGTGGGTGACTGGAGGTAACTGGACTTAAAACCATAGTCAGTCTACATGTCACTTATGTCCACATGTCACTCAAACACTGCATGGTTTGACTATAGCTAGTCCAACTGCATTAACCGAGCCCTTGAGCACTGGTACTCTAGTCACATTCACAGTTTATGAGTTGTTTAACAATTACCGTAGCGGTAGGTTTCCTTCAAAATGACAATAGTTTCATCTTTGCAGTGAGATAATTAAATAATAATTGCACTAAGTAGAGAAAACAATAGAAAATGGAAAGCAGTTTAACAATAAAGGTAGGTGTTGTTCAATATGACGATAATTTATCTTTGCAATGAAACAGTAAATGAATAATTGCAAGAGTGAAAAGCAGACCACACATGCAAAGGTCTATAGCTTACCTTCGTAATCATCGGGCACCAGGCAGGCTTCTTATGGTTAATAAGCATACCAATGAGGGCAGGTACCAGGATGAGGACCAGGGAAATGATGATGCTACTGTAAGGAATCACGGCTCCATCATTCGTCCAGGATCGGGAGTAGATAAACAGGTTTAGAGGCATCATTCCCATGGCAATGACTGTTGAGAAGGCCGTCATGGTGATACTGTCAGTAGTGAGAAGTGAAAGAGGTTGTTTGTACTGGAGAAGAGACAGTCAATCTCACCCAATGGGTTCTTAATTGTGCCACAAACCATCCTTAACTGGGAGAAGTTGATCCCAATCTGGGGCAAAAATTATACCCTAACAGGAACCTTTTGGGGATCTGCTAGATGGCAGCAAACTTATCTGGGCTCATTATGCTTGCCTGAACTTATTGCAAGCACTCAGTAGAAACGATTATGTGAGCACAAAACTCACACAACCGGTGTCAATGTGGCGGCTCGCAGTCTTGCCATTAAATTGTTGCCATCTTAAAAAATGTATGCCACTATTAAAGCCCCCAACAAACATCTCAGAAATACATTTGTCGTCTGTTGCTAACATTCCTCGATCTTGGTGGCGCATACTCGTTCCACCAGAATTTTGCAAACGCTGGCAAATGCTTGCAACATTCCCACAATCGGAACGCACCCATGTGAGCACGCTCAGAACTACATAAAGATAGAGAATTACCCAGTATGTCTCCTGCCATTTAGAATCATAAAGTCTCCCAATGAAACAGCCATGCAAAATGCTACACTTATTGACCCCCTTACACCCAAGGTGACTGTGCCACCTCACCATTTTGGGAGTCAACATGTAGCATGTATATGCTGTGTCGCCTAAAATTAGCACTACACGGTATGACCCCACAGGGACCTTGACTTCCAAAATGGTGCAACCAAGATTATTGTGATGAAGACATCAGGTGAGTCAGGTCATTAGGAAAGCAAATACTAAACAGTCAATGTTTTTTTTCACCTTTTAGACACCTCCGGGAGGTGTTCATTCTTGCGGCTTCTGCGGGGATCTGGGAGGAAGCCACTTACATAAAAAGTACTGTGTGCATAATTTGTGCAACAGGTGTATGCGTTTCCTCGAAGGGAAGGTATATGTTTGGTTATCACTCTTAAAAATAATGGCAATAAATACTTATTGCCTACAGCAGCTTTCGATTGTACAAAGCATTTTGAGAAACGTTCTACTTCAAAGTAGGGTGGTTACAATGTATGTAAACACATATCAGTTTTTATGCCCCAAAATTTGAATCTGAGAAACGTTACTGTCAGATACGCTTCTAAGATTGTGTATTCCTACTAAGGATTATTTTTCCTGCATGGACATATTCGCTCCAGATTTTCGGCGATATCTCAAAAACTCAAAATTTTCACAGGTTAGTTTTATTGTATCTATATGCATTAGGATCAAAACAATCTAATGGTTCTAAAAACCAAAGGTATACTTTGCCTTTAAAGCCAAGGACAAAATACCTCATGATAGATTAATCATTACCCTGGAGTCTATTCAAACACTTGCAATATACCAAACATATCCTCCAATATACCAAACATATCCTCACAGGTTCAAATATTTTGTAACCTTAATATAACGGGCTGCACCCAAAAAACAAATTATTATCCAATATTCTTGTATAACTTTATACGTTTACCTCAGACAAACATCCCCGTTGCTCCAAAAGGTATACAAGTTGGAGGTGACACCCCCTGGGCAAGTGACAGTGATCAAGACTCCCAATGCATAGCCAGGTTTCAGACTCAGGGCATGGGCCAAACCAAAGCCTGACAGGGGGAGGACAATAAACTGGGAGCAGAATCCGATGAACACACCAATGGGGTGACTTAGCTGAAAACAATAATATGTTTATTCATTAGCTTTGGAGGTTAATTTATTGGTTAGAATTTTTACAAATTACAATTTGTCACTTTTGAACGAACGTTTTATTGAGATGATAACAAGTCAGGCCTTGATTTTCGCTCTTGAAGGGGCACAGAAATTTTCGTCTGTTGAGGGGAACTTCTATGAGAAAAATGTAAA
The DNA here is from genome assembly GCA_037783415.1 of Leptasterias polaris. Taxonomy (NCBI): domain Eukaryota; kingdom Metazoa; phylum Echinodermata; class Asteroidea; order Forcipulatida; family Asteriidae; genus Leptasterias; species Leptasterias polaris. The sequence continues at coordinate 3,868,680 of JAZGTN010000005.1, read as the reverse complement.
TTTGTATTGGAACCTTCCAAGAGGGCACCACAGCAAAAGCACCTCACCATCATCATTTAGCGGTCGCAACCGAGATCCTATTCACAACGTCATGCCAGAGGCGTTTATCGCTCATCATGTTCAGAAGGTCCTCAATTTCAGACTCCGTGCCATTACCAATCAAGTCGATGTAGTTGAGAGGTCTGCAACCTCTATTAGGGCACAATACAGAAGTCTCCAGTATATCACATCAGGTATAACTGATAGCAGTGGCTAGCAGTTGAGCAGAGATTGCTGGAATGTCTCCATCAATCTGTTCTTTGGTCTTGTGCTCACGCCAAAAAGCACAGGGCACCACAGTAATTGCTGTGGGTACCGTGGGTTGTTTCAAGGCCTGACAAGTATAATTCACATGACCAAAAGAGAACAAAATTACGTAAATATACTGGGCAAGAAGTACTTGACAACTTGTAGGGCAAGGCTTAATAACCACTTCACGTTAAATGATGTGTTTATCCACAAGGTTTTTTTTGGACAAACATTGTTTAGAAGAGTTTTTTAAACATAATTTCCAGTGTGTGTTGTTGCGAGTTTCCGTTTCTATTTTGTGTTTATAATGGCAAAGTTTCAAAGGACAAGAATTTATGTGGGACTTATATTAAACAAACATTTAAATGCATTTCTTTGTGCAATGTCACAGAAAATATTCACTCAATGACATCTGGCTTTTTCCATTTCACTTTTTCTTCTTGCTTGTGAAACCAAGACACTCATAGGGAATAGTTAGATCCCTTGGTGCTTGCTGAGGAGCCACTTTCGAGTTGCTGCATCTGCATCAACATCAATCAAGCCATGGAGACTGTTTGGTGGGCGACAGAGGGGGCACTCAGAGGTCATGTGGTCAGCCTTCAGCTGCTCTGCTCCACTGTCACAAGCTGGGCTCTTGGATAAGCCCCACCTCCACATGTCAGCAATGAAGCGCTCAACTCCGATGCATGTCTATTTCACTCAATGGAATGGAATAATCCAGATTTCATTTCGTGAGTACATTCTGCTACAATGCACTCATCAAATATGTTAAGCTGTGTTCGACGAGCCACTATCAAAAATAATGGTTGTAAATCGAGAAAAAATAATGATAATAATAATAATAAACAACTAGTTCTCATGTAGCACTTTTTCTAAGGGCATCTCAAAGCACTTATTATTATTGTTTTAAGACAGGTTTTTTGAAGTTTTTGAAGTATAAGACCTACATAGCACCTCATAAGGGTTTACAAGGTGCTGCTCTGGCGCATTCAGCAGCCACTGCCAGAAACACCGCGGCAAAAACGTTAACCGGAGCAATAAGTGTAACTAGGTTCATTTATGTGCATTACACAACACTGCAACACATGGGACCTCAGGCTTTACGTCCCATCCGAGCGACGAAGCTTGTGCAAGTTGTTTTGGATGGCCTACAAGCAATAATGGTTAAGAGTCTTGCTTAATAACACAAGCGTCAAGACTGGGACCCGAAGCCACCTCTGCTGATCAGATACTTCAGAGTTTGTGTCTAGTGTGCCTGACCGCTCGGCCAAGACCTGCTAAATACATAGAGAGAAAGATTTTAAAATAAATGACTAATGAGCTACACCTACCACTCTTTTTAAGTCATCAAGGGTGACTACACAGCCCATGGCCACCATGATAAAGGCTAGCAATAACGACAGAATCACTTTGTTGGCCAGCTTGAGATCCTGTAAATCAAAGCATGACAAGAGTCAGGGAGAATGCCTTAGTTTGCAGGTTTGCAGTGGCCATCTCCGGCATCTTGGCTCGGCTGCAGGATGCGCCACAGCACCTTGTAAAACTGTACAAGGTGTCCAATAAAATGAGTCTCATATTTCTAAGTCTTCATCGTTATCATTATTTATTTATTTATTTATTAGAAAATATATCAGGCAATACAGTAAACTGTAAAATACAAAGAAACAAATTGTGGAAAAGTAACAGAAAAAACAGAAGAACCTGGAAACAAGACAAACCTACGTGAACGAAAAGACAAAACACAGACGCACCACTGAAATGGAGATGCAGGCCTGTGGGATTGCCTAAAAAGCTGAGAAGCTTGTTGAGAGGCTTTCCCACTGCACTCGCTCAATGGACTTAAAAACAAAACAAAAAACAAGACAAGACAAATAGAGAAATTATCATTAGCTTCAAAATTTACCTTTTAAGTACCTAATTAAATGGGAATTTTTTTTCTTTTCAAATGGTGATATTTAAACTTGTATGAATCATCATTAGTTTTTGAGAAGTGAATTTACTCTCATCCTAACGTTGTCAATAAAAAACAGCTTGCACAAACTTAATTAGCCTTTTTGAGGTGGTGGACAGGACACAACAGGACAAAACTTAGAACCAATCCTAGCCACAAACAAATTTGAGCTTCGGTTATTGGTTACACTTTTTTGCATGTTCGGTTCAACTACGGTGACGCAACCGATTTCTTTTCCCCGTTTAGACTTGTTTCTAGATGGCATATTTTACAAACCAACAAAAACTGTTGAGGAAGTTCTTAAATGAAAAACCTTGAAACATACCAATCCAATAATGTTGGTCAAATTACAAAGACTAAGGATGCACCATTGTTATGAACTGTTTCTGGTATCAACCCTTTTTCGCGCAGCTCTCTGAAACTGTTTCAGTCAGAAACTTGTTTCCGGTCCAGGGTCGACAAAACACGCCCCAGTCCGTCTGTGTACTGCATCTCCTTTGAGGCAAGTCATACCTACTGCCATTGTATCTGTTTGGCAAATTACAGTTTCCCATTGATTTTTTTTTACCACAAAGCCCTGTCACATGGAATTCATATGCTTTTTCCACAGCTGACATTAGAGGGCGCGCACAGCAGACGTGACAACAATTAGAGCTCAGCATATTCTGTGTGGTGTGAGTGTACACAAAAAGTTTACCCAAGTCAAACAGTGCACTTCTATTTTGTCCACCATTATATCTGAAAAAGACAAAATTACATTAGGTCACAATTTCAAGAAATAACCAAGTAAAACAAAACTAATGATTTTGTGCCGCTGTTCATTGTTGAAAAAAGGGGGAAAATGCTATTTGGTGAAATCTAAGCACTCCTGGGAAACTCCAGAAGATAATCCTGCACAGGCAACTGGACAAGGTTTTTTTTTTATCCTGAAGCAATTTGATTAACCATGGCCATGACCTTAATCTTAGGTCATGACCCCGACCTTTATGTCAGCTCAATATCTCAATAATTTGCAAGCATGTTTCAATACTTCAACAAGTTCTCAACATAAAAGCTCACACAGTCTCATAATCACAAATCCTACAAGTGTTCAATTTACTACCGTTGGAAATGAGTCTACCAAAGGCCCTACAATCATAAACTTTGCGTGATACATGCCTGAATGTACTGAGGTGGGTTCTCATCTATCATAACACTTGTAGAGTTTGTCTCGTTGGTATCCATATCAGCAATGTAACCAGCCAGGGTTGTGCCCAAAATAACAGCAGGTTCTGTTTGTGCCATGGTGTACTGTACCTGTAGCTGATTAGAAATTCCAAAGTACTATGTTAATGGATGTTAATTTTTGCATCGGGGATAATGAATAAAGTACATATTGTTAATGCAATTCAATTCAATTCCATAGCGGTTAATTAACACATCTGGAAGTTAGAAACTGAAATTGCACATGTGTAGAGAAAATTAGATCTTAAACATTTTAACATTATCGAAGGATAATTAAAGATAATAAAAAACCCATTAATATACAAGAGCAATACAAACAAGTTTAAATGTGAAGACAATAATTGTAAAAATGACATATAAGAATTAATTACCAAGTTTTTAAAATGTTAACAATTTGTGGGAGGGCACTGGTATTTTTCCAAATTGATTACTCTGATAAGTCTAATTTTTATTTATATTATTTTGTGTGTGTGAGAGATCTCCTAACATCACAAGGCCATGGACGGCCACTTCAAGGTGTGGGCTACACAAAACTGATTTGGGCTATTGACCCAAATCAACTGTCACCAGGGACAGGTTGCCACCTACTCCTGGGGCTGAAACAGGGTCACCCCCTTCAAATCACAGTCCATATAAAGGATGTAGGCATGGGCATCATCCACTAGGAGCCTGGCAGGTAGAGCAGAATGCACAACCTTCCCAACTTTTTCAGGAGCTCCACTACAGAAGGCCAGTCCTTCATACTGTATTGGTTTGTTTTACAATTTTTGATATATTTTGTATTGATCATTAATAATTATTTATCTGTATACATACATGTATGAAAGTATAAATGGAAATAAAACAAACAAAAAAACGAACAAACTGTTTGAACTTCTGAGTTGATCGTAAGTTAAAGAGGATATTTCTTTGAGGGGTAACCAGTCTTTACAAATATTGTGAGATTCAATTGTTTGAGCAAAAAAACACAGTAAATATTCTGGCGTCTTTCCTGAAGTGTTTCAAAGTTGCAGGTTTTCAATGCATGAGCGTAACTGTTGTAGTTCTTGTAGAGTTTGATTTGGCAAACCTTTTTTTTGTTGATACGCTCTAACCTATACACCAATCCGACGAAACAAAATTGGTAGCGCCCTCTATTGACAAAATTTAACAACTGCAGTGTCGCAAGCCGGAAGTCGATGTCGTCATGGGCGGTAGGTCAAGGCACCAGACATTTATTATCAGGTGACCGACCATTGCGTCAGCTGACACATTTGTTTTGCTTGTCTGATCAAGCAAAATGGACAGAACGTGTAAAAAAAAAAAATGCTTCCGGCTTGCGACACCACAGTTGTTAAATTTTATCAATAGAGGGCACTACCAATTTGTTTTCGTCGGATTGGTGTATTCACTTGGTCTTGGCTGAGGTTACCATAAAAGACAGGGACACAATAATCCAATACAAGTCTGATGTAACCTTTGTAAATTTCAACAAAAATCCATTAATTTTAACACCGGGCTCATTCAATTTCATTTGAAGATGAATGCTCCATAAAACAGAGTTGGTCAACCATTACATTTAATCAAATGTAAATTAATAGGTAGTAGAAATTCAAAGTGGTCGAAGTACAGTCTTGAATGCCTACAGTGAAATAGAATGACTGAAACGAATCTGAAAGAGAAAAATTAAACCATGTGTGCGCGTAAAACAAAATTGAATACATACATGTAGTAGCTAAAAAGAAACCCTACTTTGAAAGGATTAGGGGAAATGCGTGAAATTGTATGCGTGTAAAGTGAAATTGTATGCGTGTAAATAAAATTGTCCGGGAAAACCTGATACTAAAAGATCACTTGCAGAAAGGTTGTGAACAGAGTATAATGTATGAACAGAGCATATTTGTACAAGTTTCTATTGCTTTTCCAAATTACTTCAGTAACATTTTTCCCATTCCAAATCGTCTTAAATTTGCCAATTTTGAAGTTGAGTGTCGTTTATAAGTTTTACAAAGGAGCAAACTGATCAATATTCTCAGCAAATGAAACAGTCATGGTACAGCACTTTGTTATGTTTTATCACATGTAAGTTCAGTTCTGTAGGCTTACTAGGGATTGTTGGATGCATTTTGGGTTTTCAACAAAGGCAATGTCATCAACATATTTGTAATAATGGAGCGTGGCCCATCACATGCTTCATTCATCATGAAAAGGAACAAAATAGGAGCAAGTTTGGATTGTTTGCCATATAGAAAAATGTCCATTATACTTTAGGGGATAATAGGGGCCATTCAGAATAGTCAATGTTTAAAAAAGAAGAAGATTGAAATGCACATCAGACATAACGCTCCATGGTTGCAATAAGTTTGGTCAACTTGCTGGAAGACGTTGTCCCAAGAGTAGACAGAGTTAATGATCCTTCGAATCTAGGAAATTCATCTACAATACAAAGACAACTGCCATAATTAGTTTACATTTGAGTTGCCAAACACTAGTGGAAAAAGTAGGGCGTGGGTACACAGTCCTTTATCATCTACCAATGTACATTGTATACACAAGAGTTTATCAAATTTGTTCACAGATTACTTAGTGTGAATAACACACCTGCATATATAACCACTGGTTCAGGGATTAATTTGTTTGCATCTTGCAAACAGTTGTAAGCAGCTTCAGTGGCTTAGGACCATTGCAACCGAAACACACACAAAACATGTGTAGAAGTCAAATATATTAGAAATCCTCTGGCTCATCAAAGCTGTAAATTTAACAAATCATCCCAGGATGATCAGGATCCCCTCTGATTTGGCCACAAGTTTGGAAAATTGTGTTTAATTGTACCAATCAATGTTCAAGATATGAAGGCTGGAGATGCAATTATAAGCTCCACTATGTTTCAGAAAAGTTCCCACCATGCAACCGGCCCGTGACATCAAATGTTTACGAAAGAGCCACAGAGCCTGGACTTCCTGTGGACACAATTTGTACATAGCACAATGGAAGAAATTCAATCTTATAATATTTCATGGAGATTGCACATTCCTGATGTTGATTAACTGTTGATATGAAGATGGTAAAAGGTCTAAGCTCAAAACTTGTACAGCTGTTACTTTGATAACTCTTGAGTTTGTGTGCAAATAATGACACAAAATGAAAAATTTCCCATACGACCAGTGTAGTATCTTGCCTGCCAGAAAGGCTCTGGAATGTACAAGGTCACTCTTTTAGCAAACAAAAGGTTACATGGTCTATTGGACAACATACATTTTGGGGAACAACTTTTTAATTCCAAATTCTTATCACTTTTTCATCCTAAAGAAATGCATTGAATGTTAAGATGCATTTCAAAGTAATATTTATTTCCACTTTAACACTAGTAATTAGAGGATACAATAACTTAGATAATGCAGAGGCATGTTCCGAAAAAGCAGGGCTTGTGAGCATTGCCTGATTCAAGTACGATTTGAAAGTGTAATTTAAATGCTAAATTGTTATTTAATGGAGTAGGTAGAGTTATTGGCTTTTATTTGATAGCCAAGACTTAGCGGCAATAATTATATTAGAATTGAAAATTAATCCTCAGACTTATGGCGTAGAAAATTTGCACATTGCAGCAGTCCAGACTGCGAATAATCATTGGTTTATACACACAATGTGCATACCTTACTTTAGAGTAAGTACAGCACTTGTACATTGTACGGTCAGTGTGTGAGGGTGTGTGAGTCAACTACATGTACACATGACAAGTAAAATAGCCAGTTACAATCCGTGGTCCTTTCTCTATGGTTACAACGAGCAACCCCCCCCCCACCACCACGACAACAATTTTTCTTCTACAACGAGACAAGAATAAATTCAATTCATTACTTTTTCGACCGCATGTACCCAGAACAAACATGTTTCAAATAACGGGTAATCGGTTAACAATATATTTTGGAATTGTGCATTCCCCTGAGCAACCACGGCACACAGCGAAAATAGCTGAGGATAAATGACATTGTGGTAGTATTATTAGTATTTTGTTTTCTGCAGAATTCTCCAAGTTTTGGGACATCAGCATCTGACCATTTCACTGCTCATAAAACAAGTTTTTGACCTACTTGTATGATGATTGTATCACCAGTGAACCCATCGGTCTTGATGCTAATAAAACAACATAATTCTGTGCCCACACCCAAGCATGGCCTTTTACAATAGACGCACATGTATGATTCCCAAATGTAACAACTGTAGCGCTTGTGTATCTTGCAGCCAGCAACATGCCGCAAACTCTTCACAGCTCAAAAGGTTACAAGAGCCAAAAAAAAATCATTAACTTGCCTATTCGTCTGATTGGTCGCCGGTCAACCAATCAGAATGTACATAATGTACCACTTGTGCTTGTGATCTACAGTTCCCAATGTCAGAAATCTAACCTTTCTGAAAATTTGTTTTTGAATTATTTCATCCAAACAAGGGCAATACAACTTTAAGTTGCAAACACAGTTTTAATTTTTGTTTTGCAGACACTCAACATTTGAAAGATTTGTATTGTTATGCATTCGTGAAACTGGGGACACAACTTTACGCAAGGCATGCAATTTGGTGAATTTCTTCACATTCAGTTATTGATACACCTGTAACTGATTCTGTGTGTTGGAGCAAATTTTACAAATCAAACGTAGTGTATGTTCTTCATACACAATATTGGATAAACTGTCACAGAGTAACAGAACAAAAGTCTTTATGGTTTTCCTGTTACATTTGAAATCAGTACCTCACTTTTGTCATATTCCAAGAACTTTCTTTAACACTTTCAACTGCCTTCTGTGCACTTAGAGACATCAAAATTGATCTCTAACTTTTTAGCTGTTCCGACGTAGCGGTCGGAGCAGCTATTGTTTTCGTTAGGTTTTTTATTTGTTCTTCTTCTTATTATTCTTTCCTTCCGCCAAATACACGTGTTTTGTGACCTCCAAAAAGCATACTTGGCTTAGTATAAAAGAGTCGAATCTTATATCATATTAAAGCTTAGGTCATGAAGTTATAGTTAAATGTAATTAGCTTAACTTAATTAATTAATTTACTTAGTTATAATGATATGAATATTTAATTAGCCAATCTTGAGACCACTCTATCTCGAAAAGTATACACCCGATCGTCAAACTTTGTTCAGTTATGGGATCATCAGTTTTGTGAAATCTGTTCTAACATTTTTCGTCACGTCATCATGACGTCATTTGTAGGTGTATTTTCTTTTTGTGTACAAAGAAATCGTTTTAGAAACGTTTAGGTGGTTCAAAACACAAACCGTGGCTACAACGCTGCACTTATTTGATTGGGTTCAGTCACCTTCAAACCTTCAAGTAATCAGTTAGCCTGGAATGTGGTCTGCGCATTGTGAAAGCCTGTCAAGAATGGGACTTATCTCAGTTCGCCCAGAAGTAATCCTTAGATGTTATTGACAAACAATCTTAATTAATTATTCACGTGACAGCGGTATGAACATTTAATTAGCCAAACTTGTTTCTGTCATATCTCAAGAAGTATACATCCGATCCTCAAACTTTTTCCAGTTATAGACTTCTTGGGCATTGGAGATTAGCCTTGGGTAACCGTGACCCCATGTTGACCTTTACTTCTGGGTCAACCGGAAGTGGGACCATATCTCAAGAACTACACAACCGATTTTAAAACTGTTTTCAGTAATATCTTTGGGCATTGGAGATTAGTCTTGGGTAACAGTGACCCCATGTTAACCTTTACCTATTTGTCAACCGGAAGTGGGACCATATCTCAAGAATTACAAAGCCGATTTTCAAACTTTTTTCAGTTATAGACTCCTTGGGTATTGGAGATTAGCCTTGGGTAACCGTGACCCCATGTTGACCTTTACTTCTGGGTCAACCGGAAGTGAGACCATATGTCAAGAACTACACAACCGATTTTAAAACTGTTTTCAGTTATCTTTGGGCATTGGAGATTAGTCTTGGGTAACCGTGACCCCATGTTTATAACCTTTACCTATTTGTCATATTCCAAGAACTTTCTTTAACACTTTCAACTGCCTTCTGTGCACTTAGAGACATCAAAATTGATCTCTAACTTTTTAGCTGTTCCGACGTAGCGGTCGGAGCAGCTATTGTTTTCGTTAGGTTTTTTATTTGTTCTTCTTCTTATTATTCTTTCCTTCCGCCAAATACACGTGTTTTGTGACCTCCAAAAAGCATACTTGGCTTAGTATAAAAGAGTCGAATCTTATATCATATTAAAGCTTAGGTCATGAAGTTATAGTTAAATGTAATTAGCTTAACTTAATTAATTAATTTACTTAGTTATAATGATATGAATATTTAATTAGCCAATCTTGAGACCACTCTATCTCAAAAAGTATACACCCGATCGTCAAACTTTGTTCAGTTATGGGATCATCAGTTTTGTGAAATCTGTTCTAACATTTTTCGTCACGTCATCATGACGTCATTTGTAGGTGTATTTTCTTTTTGTGTACAAAGAAATCGTTTTAGAAACGTTTAGGTGGTTCAAAACACAAACCGTGGCTACAACGCTGCACTTATTTGATTGGGTTCAGTCACCTTCAAACCTTCAAGTAATCAGTTAGCCTGGAATGTGGTCTGCGCATTGTGAAAGCCTGTCAAGAATGGGACTTATCTCAGTTCGCCCAGAAGTAATCCTTAGATGTTATTGACAAACAATCTTAATTAATTATTCACGTGACAGCGGTATGAACATTTAATTAGCCAAACTTGTTTCTGTCATATCTCAAGAAGTATACATCCGATCCTCAAACTTTTTCCAGTTATAGACTTCTTGGGCATTGGAGATTAGCCTTGGGTAACCGTGACCCCATGTTGACCTTTACTTCTGGGTCAACCGGAAGTGGGACCATATCTCAAGAACTACACAACCGATTTTAAAACTGTTTTCAGTAATATCTTTGGGCATTGGAGATTAGTCTTGGGTAACAGTGACCCCATGTTAACCTTTACCTATTTGTCAACCGGAAGTGGGACCATATCTCAAGAATTACAAAGCCGATTTTCAAACTTTTTTCAGTTATAGACTCCTTGGGTATTGGAGATTAGCCTTGGGTAACCGTGACCCCATGTTGACCTTTACTTCTGGGTCAACCGGAAGTGAGACCATATGTCAAGAACTACACAACCGATTTTAAAACTGTTTTCAGTTATCTTTGGGCATTGGAGATTAGTCTTGGGTAACCGTGACCCCATGTTTATAACCTTTACCTATTTGTCAACCGGAAGTGGGACCCATATCTCAAGAATTACAAAGCCGATTTTCAAACTTTTTTCAGTTATAGACATCTTGGGCATTGGAGATTAGCCTTGGGTAACCGTGACCCCATGTTGACCTTTACTTCTGGGTCAACCGGAAGTGGGACCATATCTCAAGAACTACACAACCGATTTTAAAACTGTTTTCAGTAATATCTTTGGGCATTGGAGATTAGTCTTGGGTAACAGTGACCCCATGTTAACCTTTACCTATTTGTCAACCGGAAGTGGGACCATATCTCAAGAATTACAAAGCCGATTTTCAAACTTTTTTCAATTATAGACTCCTTGGGCATGGGAGATTAGCCTTGGGTAACCGTGACCCCATGTTGACCTTTACTTCCGGGTCAACCGGAAGTGAGACCATATGTCAAGAACTACACAATCGATTTTCAAACTTTTTTCAGTTATATAGTTCTTGGGCATTGGAGATTGACCTTGGGTAACCGTGACCCCATGTTGACCTTTACTTCTGGGTCAACCGGAAGTAGGACCATATCTCAGGAACTACACACCTGATTTTCAATTTCTTTTCAGTTATAAACCCTTTGAGCATAACATGTTAGACAAGGGTTACCATGACCCCATGTTGACCTTTATTTCTGGTTTAAAAGCTCCTTTCGATTCAGTATCAGAATGAAGACCAGGTTTAGGTTCTTAGGCACAATCAAAGTCAAAATAAAGGCCTGTCAAAGATCAAGGGTCTTCTATCTTAAAGTCAGGCTCACTTTAGAGGCTTGGAGCGTTTCATCAAAGTAAAAAAAAAAAAAAGGAACAGCTTTGTGTTTGTTCACAAACACCTAGTGTCTAGTTGTAATGGAAACTTACAGTGATTAACACAAACAAGCTATGGATTTCACAAGTAACAACATCGACACTGGAGTCAGTGTTTACATAAAATCAACAAACATTCATATTTTAATATTAAACAAATATTTGTCAAAGATTTGCAAAATCTGTTACAATTTACAGTTTGTATCCAGCTTTTAAATTATTTATTCAAACTATGTTCAATGGATGAGAATGATTGAAGCAGCACATTGCTAACTCTTTTGAAGACAATATTTCCCCATAACATGCTGAAGCTGCTACAGAGTGAGGGGCCAAACAGTCAAGATTCTCACAACACAAATAATCTTTCTCTCTCTCTAGGTCAACTTACACAGTCCAACTTACACAGTTTCAAGGAGGCTGCAAAGCCCCCATGGTGATCCCTATGTAAAGGTCAAAGGTCATATGTATATTCTTTCAAACAATTCTGTTATTCTAGGGCCCTGCAGTCTGGTGTCTTATAATGCTTCATTTGATTCATCAAGCTGTTTTGCAATATATGCACAGATAGTACAGAGGAACCATTGGGAACAATTCCATTCACCATGCTTGTTTCAGAGAAATACAAACAGAAAGCACAGTTAAAATTGGTTGGAAGCATCCCCTTGAAAAAAAGGTGCACCCCCTAAATTTCACTTTCATTTCGGCAATGGGTCCAAATAACCTCGATTTTACCAATCTCCTTATATTGGTACAATCAGACAAAACATGAACTTGGATATGAAAGGATTGGGGAGGTTAATAAATCTTTACTTACATCTCAGAGAATCCAGCTGCCTAGAGCATAAAGTGATAACTTACCCGCTGATGATCCTGGTTCCAATTGTGATGTCAAACTGGCGTACAATATCAGTGAGCTCAGCATAACTACCCCAGGAGGGCCAACTTTGTTCACAAGCATCAAAAACTCAACTGTTTTTTGTGATTTTTAACCACTGGACACGTGTACCATGTTGGGAAGGTTAAAATGTCACTGGAGGCCAGTATGCTGTTTGGTTACAGTAGAGTCATCCTGCATGTCGCCAACATGACTGACGATGCAGACAAATGAATAAAACTTCAGCTTTATAAGGACCTGTGGAGAAAAAAAATCATTCAGGTTATTGACTAATTATTGTTTCTTTTTGCATATTAATATAACACATGAAAAAAAGGTAATTACAACTGTAAAAAAATACTGGTATAGATTATATTTTACATCACAATTCTACTAATACACTGATCCATTAAGCCCCGCCCATTTCTCATTGACCAATCACAGCCGCAAAATCTGATCACCATTTGAGCCGTTTGGTGATCTTTGCTCTAATGGTGATCAGGTTTCGTGGCTGTGATTGGTCAACTCATAAGGAGGTGGGGCTTAATGGATTGGTCTATTGTAAATTAGGGATAACACTAGTATTAGTATTATGTGCTTTCATTTCATTTCATCACAGCATGCAAAAGAAAGATCATCTTTGACATATTGAGAAGCCAGTAGGCGATTTTCAAGCTATATTTTGTTTGGCCTTTTTGTCATTTTGAGGCATTTTTCGTGGCTGGGCGTTGGGAAAATCATAGCAAGTTGCCGTATGTGGCGGAACTTACTATACAATGGTTTCCTCTGGGGCGCTAGTAGTACTACTAAGTACTGTAGTACTAGTAGTACTAGAGTAGTTCTAGAACGACCGAAAAAATGTCAAAATTTCGAAAAAGGAGTACAGGACGCCAGCCTCAGGTACCCACTGAGCGCTGAGTGAGTGCTCTAATCTAAAAAAGGGCAATGAATTTCATATTCTCAGTTCATTTCAGTTCTTTAATATTTTGTCCACACTAATACAATCCTACATTTAAGCAAACAATGCAGTCACTTTTAATTATAAAGGTTCAAGAAAACAATTGAATTTATAAGTACAAAAGATATTATGAGGTACACAATTTACATGCATGTGAAAGGAGGCCCTAAAAAAGCAGTACTTGTCTAGTACAGTAGTAGTAAGGACCCCCGGGAAAGTTTAAAAAAGAAAGAAAGTAGTGTCTAGTGAACAATTTTATAGACAAAAGTATGTAACAATTAAAACAGAAAACAAACAGCTCAAGGCAAGAGACAGTAAAATAACTTAAAAGTACTTACTCAACAAGGAGTCCCTAAATTTACGTTTGCAGGATATTAAAGTGAAAGCACTTTTAACATGTTTAAGACTAAGAGTACTATTTCTTTAGTGAATATCATAACCTACGACCTTCATGCTTGATAGTTTTATAAGAAAGTGTCGTACGGGCAAATGAATGAAGACCGTTGACACCTTGATTTTTAGTAAACAAGGAACAAATATAAAGAGGAAGATTATTATAATTGAGTTTAAAGGTATTATACAGGATTGGTAGAGCTGACAAAATAATCACAGACAGTGTTCATGTTTTGTGTAATCAACCACATACATGAAATAACAAACCTGTGAAAATTTGAGCTCAATTGGTCATCGAGGTCACGAGAAAATAGTGAAAAGAGACCTTATGTGTTTTCTGTTTTTCAAACATCGAGGTTATTATCGCGCGCGATAAAAACTATTGTTTTACTCATTTCTCAGAAACGATAGCATTTTAGGCAGAAATATTTTAAGGAACCCTTTCTACCATTACTTACTTTAAATCATGTAAATTATGTGTGAATCTGTGAACATTTGTGTTTTTCGATCTTACCAATAGTGTACATCAGGGCCTTTAAACATGAATCGAAGGACGCCCTGTATTCAGGGCGTCCCTGAAATCAAGGCAAATCTTTTACCTCTCTGTGCGCGATGTAAACAGTCCCTAGATACAATTTTTGTGGTTTGACTTGCCAAGCAAAGAGTCTCCTCTCATTTGACCAAAACTTAGAAACATGTAAGGCTCCACTGGTTATAGTTGCACTTGTAAATGCAAAAAGGTGTGGTATTTTAGGCATTTCTGCAAGGTACAAAAATATGTCATACTGTCGGGGCCATAAAAAAAAAATTCCCACCGAAAAAGTTTCATCAAACACTTTTTCAATTCACAATTCACGATGATCAAATCATGTGACTGAACATTCTGCTGAGCATTCTGGGGGAAAAAATACAGAGGCTTAAAGAAGCCATGTGCCTTATATCATTTTCTAATAGTCTGGATAATTTTTTTTTGGTAACACTCTATCATTTTTGTTATTAATATTAAAATTTAAACATCAGCTTTGTGATTCGATTATCACTGTTTATTTATATGCTTTATTATAAATGTTAAGAAACATAAAAAGACACAAAACTAAATAAAAATAAGATTTGAAAGCCAAGAATTATTTACATTTTAATTTTTTTTAATTTTTTTAAAAAAGTTTTTGAAAAATACATGGTTATTTTTAAAACTAAATAAAAAATATGTTGAATAAAATGAAGAAAACTGCTGGCTATAGAGTCATACACTAAGTCTCACATAACACTAATAGTCACTGCAGATGTTTCTTCCACGTATGGCTTCACCCGGACACCATACTTTCTTGTTTGCATCGAAAACAGGTCAAACTCAAAACAAATGGGACGCTATTGAAGTCATCGAAGATCGGTGCGTGGTGTGAAAGTTTCAATGTCCATCACGTTTTAATATATGTTTGCATATTTCTTATAAACAAAGGAAGGTAATTAGGGCATCAGTTGATTATGGAATATTTTTATTTTTTTTCAATTCAAAGAAAAAAAAAAGGCATATCGTAGGACGCCCTGTATTCAGGGCGTCCCTGAAATCGAGGCAAATCTTTTACCTCTCTGCACGCGATGTAAACAGTCCCTAGATACAATTTTTGTGGTTTGACTTGCCAAGCAAAGAGTCTCCTCTCATTTGACCAAAACTTAGAAACATGTAAAGGCTCCACTGGTTAGTTGCACTTGTTATGCAAAAAGTTGTGGTATTTTAGGCATTTCTGCAAGGTACAAAAATATGTCATACTGTCGGGGCCATAACAAAAAAAATTCCCACCGAAAAAGTTTCATCAAACACTTTTTCAATTCACAATTCACGATGATCAAATCATGTGACTGAACATTCTGCTGAGCATTCTGGGGAAAAAAATACAGAGGCTTAAAGAAGCCACGTGCCTTATATCATTTTCTAATAGTCTGGATAATTTTTATTTGTAACACTCTATCATTTTTGTTATTAATATTAAAATTTAAACATCAGCTTTGTGATTCGATTATCACTGTTTATTTATATGCTTTATTATAAATGTTAAGAAACATAAAAAGACACAAAACTAAATAAAAACTAGAGATAGTGATTGTGAACAATCACATAGCTGTTCCTGTAATTTTCTCTAACGGTTCAGGAGATATGATTATCTCAAATTATGAGCTCTTTTTTGGACCGGAAGTTAAGGTAAAAAATAAACCTGGTCTTCATTTTGATAAGGAATTGAAATGAGCTTTTAAACCAGAAGTAAAGGTCAACATGGGGTCATGGCAACCCTTGTCTAACATTGAATGCTTAAGGGGTTTATAAATGAAAAGAAATTGAAAATTGGGTGTGTGGTTCTTGAGATATGGTCCCACTTCCGGTTGACCCGGAAGTAAAGGTCAACATGGTGTCACGGTTACCAAAGCCTAATATCCCATGCCCAAGAAGTCTATAACTGGAAAAAGTTTTGAAATCGGCTGTGTAATTCTTAATATATGGTCCCACTTCCGGTTGACCCGGAAGTACAGGTCAACATGGGGTCACGGTTACCCAAGGCTAATCTCCCATGCCCAAGGAGTCTATAACTGAAATAAGTTTTGAAATCGGCTGTGTAATTCTTAATATATGGTCCCGCTTCCGGTTGACCCGGAAGTACAGGTCAACATGGGGTCACGGTTACCCAAGGCTAATCTCCCATGCCCAAGGAGTCTATAACTGAAAAAAGTTTGAAAATCGGGTGTGTAGTTCTTGAGATAAGGTCCCACTTCCGGTTGACCCAGAAGTAAAGGTCAACATGGGGTCACGGTTACCCAAGGCTAATATCCCATGCCCAAGAAGTCTATAACTGAAAAAAAGTGTGAAAAATGGTTGTGTAGTTCTTGAGATATGGTGTCACTTCCGGTTGACCCGGAACTAAAGGTCAACATGGGGTCACGGTTACCCAAGGCTAATCTCCCATGCCCAAGGAGTCAATAACTGAAAAAAGTTTGAGAATCGGATGTAAACTTCTTGAGATATGACTGAAACAAGTTTGGCTAATTAAATATTCATACGGCTGTCTCGGGAATAATTAATTAAGACTGTTTGTCAATAACAACCCAGGCTTACTAATGGGCGAACTGAGATAAGTACCATTATTGACAGACTTACAGAGTGCATAATAAACACATTCCAAATTGTTACTTATCTGAGGGTGATTGGACCTGATCCAAAAAGCACAACGTTGTAGCCACAGTGCCAGGACAAATTAACAATTAATGACTAATTATGGCTAATTATAGCGCTCCTTTGATTAATTTTTTTGGCTTGGAACATCACTTATATAAAGTATTTCACTTTTCAAAACACTTTATGTAGATCAGGAAACTAACAATTAACTTATTTTGAAATAAAATGTTTTAAAATAGTGTTTTTGTTACACTTATAGCGCAATGCGGTTTGTACACTGTAATAAACGCGCAAAAAAGTGACGTCATGATGACGTGGGGAAAATGTTCAGTTAAATTTACATCTGCAATACAAGACATGTCCATAACTGAAAAAAGTTTGAGGAACGGGTGCATACTTCTTGAGATGTGACAGAAACAAGTTTGGCTAATTAAATATTCATGCGCTGTCACGTGAATAATTAATTAAAATTGTTTGTCAATAATATCTAAGGATTACTTCTCGGCGAACTGTGATAAGTCCTATTCTTGGTTTTTAAAATGGTTTATTTGTTCAAACAAGCCATTCGGGCTCTCAATCATACAGTTAATGCAGAATATATACAAAATTAAAAGAAATTACTTCAAGCATAAACCAAACAACTCAATACATACGGTAACCAAAAGGAAAACGTTATTTAAACGATAGAAATCAAACACATTGTTAAATCCGGGCTACATACAGAGCGAAGCAATGTTTTTACAATACTTATTCTTGCTATCTACAAAACACTGAGGCTGGTTCCCTCCCACTAATACAATGTTTCTTCCAATAATTATTCATACCATCTACAAAAAACCACAGAGGCAAGTTCCCAACTCAACCAACTCAATACATACAGTAACCGAAAAGAAAAGTTATTTAAACGGTTGAAATCAAACACAATGATAAATCCAGGCTATATACAGAGCAATCCGGTCTACATACAGAGCAAATCAATGTTTTGACAATAAATAATCATGCTATCTACACACAACACAGTGGCTGTTTCTCTCCCACTATTTACAATACTTATTCATACTATATACAAAACCGCACAGAAACTGGTTCACTCACACTGCACCCGGAGAAAAGATGGTGTTAACTCAACCCGGGTGCAGTGTGTGTACGGACTATTCAAAAGAAATCATACTTGTCTCTATACTCAAAAAGGACAAAGACTGGTTCCCTCACACTGCACCCGGAGAAAAGACGGTGTTAACTCAACCCGGGTGCAGTGTGTGCACAAACTATCAATACAAACAAAAATGGCGAATTTAACTAATGAAATTTACAACAACCATACTCTACAGCAACTACTGCCTACTTTCCATAGGGAAATTGGCGTTTGGCAGAAAACACAATTACAGTTCAGTTCTTTGTATTGGCTTTGTTTTTCCTTCTCTTCGCCTTTTTTCCTACTTTCACCTGAAATTGTTGGGCGGGTGGTGAATGTTGTCTCTTTGTTGAAACGTTTGAAACAGTGGAGCCCCCGGAGTCCGAGTCCGAGTCCGAATCCGAGTCCGAGGGTTCACTCTCTCTTCCCTCGTCCCTTGTTTTCAACTATCTATGCCAATCACCTTTTTTCCGCAGAAAAGCCTCCCATCTTGCAGGGGTGATTTCGTCCCATTCAGCTTGCCATTTGCCTCCATACAGCGTGGATATATACTTTTTCAAATGCTCGCTGACCATTGCTGTCCCTTCTGACGTCTTTTCTACGGGTACTTCCACCTGCGGGGACGTAGGGGGTTCCTCCGACTCCGGTTTTCCATTCTTTTGGGTAGTTTTGGGTTTCCGTTTTGCTGGCTGGGGGGGGGTTCAGGCCGTGGTTCAGGCGTGGGGTCTGCAATATCCTCCTCCGAGCTGGTCTCGCTGAGCCTTGCCCAGCTCTTTGTCTTGTTAGCATATGATGTGGGACATTCCCGTGAGAAATGCCCTTCCTGTCCACATGATCTGCATTTTTGGGGTTCGGGGCATTGATTTGCCCTGTGTCCTGGCTCACCACAGTTGAAACAGGTCAGGTGTGGGCAGTTAGCTGCTTTGTGTCCAGTTTCATTGCATCTCCGACAAGTCTCGATCTGTCCGTTGTACTTTACAATGAGCCGGTATTCGCCCACCTGTAAATAGCTTGGGATTGGTTTGCTCAGCTCCATCTTGATATGTCTGTTTCCGTTCTCCCACTCTGGAAATTGCTGCCAGTGACCTCTTCGAACCCCGTACACTTTGCCGTACTTTTCCATGCTGGTTCTTATATCAGCGTCGGTCATCTCGATCGTACGGAGCATGCAGCAGCGTGACAAAGGTCACTGGCTTTCCAGCTGCAGCAGAGTGTATTACGTTGTTCCGTATCTTCAGCTGGTGAGTAAGTAGATTTGAGGCATCATCTGTAGTTTTTAGTGTTACTGCCCAGGTTGTATCATTCAACTGTTGTAAGCAGGTCACAGCTCCACCGCAATCTTCCTTCATCATCTGGCAGACGTCCTGGTAAGTTGCCTTTTCATCGCAGGTAAGTGTAACACTCCTTTCTCTGTTGATCTTACTCATGATTTTCTCGAACTTTAAAATTTGGACGGGCAAAGGTCACACATGATCTTAGCCAAAAGGCCGAGAAGCGATTCACAAGTAGCGAACCATATTCCAGGCTAACTGAACAATTGTTGGTGACTGAACCTAATCAAATAGCACAGCTTCGTAGCCATGGTTTGTGTTTGAACCACCAAAACGTTACTAAAACGTTTTTTTTAATACGAAAAGAAAAAACACCTACAAATGACGTCATGATGACGTGACGAAAAATGTTAGACCGGAATCGACATCTACAATACAAGACGATGCCATAACTGAAAAAAGTTTGAAGATCGGCTGTGTACTTCTTGAGATATGGTGCTGCAAAGATTAACTAATTAAAGCTTTGAATTACCGTAATTTGACACCTGATGACGTCACAGTAACAAAAATGTGTTTTTCATACTAATAAATTTGATAAGGTACACGATGGTATGTAACTTATCCCAATCCAATGCCTTTTAACGAAAACCCTATTAGAACGTACGTATATCCTCTCTCGATTCCAATATCACGGCAGTCTTTGACGCCTAGCCGTGATTGCGCAATCACGGCACAATTTGCTTCGTAGCCATGGTTTGTTTGAACCACTAAAACGTTACTAAAACGTTTTTTGTTATACGAAAAGAAAAAAAACCTACAAATGACGTCATGATGACGTGACGAAAAATGTTAGACTGGAATCGACATCTACAATACAAGACGATGCCATAACTGAAAAAAGTTTGAAGATCGGATGTTTACTTCTTGAGATATGGTGTAAATCAGATTGGCTAATTAAATATTCATACAGCTGTGACGTGAATAATTAATTAAGATTTTTAATCTAATTACATCTAAAATTCAAGTCAGGGCATAAGCTTTAATATGATAATATTCATACAGCTGTGACGTGAATAATTAATTAAGATTTTTAATCTAATTACATCTAAAATTCAAGTCAGGGCATAAGCTTTAATATGATATAGGATTTGTCTGCTTTTGATAATTCTAAGAATAACATATGGTCTTCGAAAGAGACACAGGTTAAGTCAATACGATTTGAGGGAAAGAAAGAAAAATAATAATAATAATAATAATAATAATAATAATAAAAAAAATAAAAATCTGGACGATTTCAAAAGCTGTTCCGACTGAAAGTTCGGAACAGCTAATAAGATTTGAAAGCCAAGAATTATTTACATTTTTATTTTTATTTTTATTTTTTTTAAGTTTGTGAAAAATACCATGGTTATTTTTAAAACTAAATAAAAAATATGTTGAATAAAATGAAGAAAACTGCTGGCTATAGAGTCATACACTAAGTCTCACAGAAGACTTGTAGTCACTGCAGATGTTTCTTTCACGTATGGCTTCACCCGGACACCATACTTTATTGTTTGCATCGAAAACAGGTCAAACTCAAAACAAATGGGACGCTATTGAAGTCATCGAAGATCGGTGCGTGGTGTGAAAGTTTCAATGTCCACCACGTTTTAATATATGTTTGCATATTTCTTATAAACAAAAGAAGGTAATTAGGGCATCAGTTGATTATGGGATATTTTTATTTTTTTTCAATTCAAAGAAAAAGGCATACTACATCGAAAACCGGACAGGGGAGGATACTACATCGAAAACCGGACAGGGGAGGATACTAATTACTACATCGAAAACCGGACAGGGGAGGATACATTGTTATGATTGTAATCAATCCCAGTTAACAATGAATTACACAATATGTAGACAAACATTACCATAAATCGCAGCTTAACTTCACCTACACCTTCACGACTGACTGCACACGTTACACACACACACGGCGGGCGGACGGACGGTCGACGGACGGTCGACGGACGGACGGACGGACGGACGGACGGACGGCCGGCCGGCCTCGCACGCATTTCTTCTACAACTTTTTGCCTCGCGCCCTCTATCGATAAGTAAAAAGTAAAACGGGTGTATTTATTTATTTATTTATTTATTGGCACTCACTTTTAAAACAGTGGCACACACCCAACACTACAAGTATATAGGTGGTGCGTCCATATACAAATTATTCAAGTTACAAATATGCTGTATAAACGATTTAGAATACAAAAGTACAGTGCATGTAGTAGACATAATTAACATCGCAGAAATACATATACATGTCTGTATACCCGTAGGTACATAGTTTGAACACATACATAACATTTAGACATACAGAATATCGAAGCAATACAAAAAAAAAAAAAAAAAAAAAAAAAATAATAATAATGCAATGTAATATATACATGCAATGTAAGACACAATGTATAAAGAATACAGGGAATTAATTAATTAGCGCTGTTGTTGATTTTCCAGAACTAGTACTGCAGCTTATATAACTTAATGATCAGTATAATATTATATCCAGTCGTATCATTTAAATTGTACATAACTAGTCTGTGATATTGTTATATAATTCCGTCCTAGCTTTCCATGCACATAATAAAAATTGTTTGCATCCTTGGTCAAGTATACGACCTATCTCGTTATTATCCTGGAAGATATTATCTAACATTAGATGACGTTTTATATCTATGTTGCCATTTATAAAGAGTTGCCACATATTGTCCCATCCATTATTTAGTAGATTATTTTTTAACATGTTAAAAGAAGTGTCTCTTATTATGGCCAATTTGGTGCACTCAAACATGAAGTGTTCGATTGTTTCTTGCTTATCTTTATTACATAGTTTACAAATCCCATTATATTCGTTCGACCAAGCTATCTTTCTACCTTCCAGGTTCAGCACGTTTGATCTTGCCTTAAATTTCAAGTTGCACCCAGCGAAGTTAAGTTTGTCCAATAGATACGGTTCAAGGGAAGGCTGTGTCTTGTGTTTGATGTAGTTTCTTAGTGTTGATTTACCCTGAGCGTTATCGTACCAATTGTTGTAGTCAATAGCTTTATAATTGCTTTTGAAAGTATTGGCCCATCGCGGGATTATTTCACTATCTACATTATAAGAATTATCCATGTTACACTCCGCCAGTATGTCGCGAATGTTACGAAGCCAAGACCACTTCAGGGTGTCCTGAATTGCAAATATGGCATTGAATAAGAGTTTTGGCCAGCGATCGTCATCCATGCTTTTCAAACGATTAAAGTACTGAACACGTTGTGTATTTTGAATCGAGGCTAGCGATTGCCAGCCCAAATCACCATATAATGCTTCCTTTGCAACGTTTCTCGGGGCTTTAAGAATAATTTTCGCCATTTGATACTGTAGGTTTTCAAGTTTAAGTACAGGCGATTTTCCATTACCAAACCACACTGAGCAGCCGTAATTAATTGATGAAAGGCCTATGGATTTCCATAGTATATCCCCGTAGTACACTCTGTTAAAATCATCTTGACTATCAATTATTGACTTTATATAAGATATTATACGATTACCTTTTTTTTAAGGTTTCCTCTATGTGAACATGATCCGAAAGATCCCTTGAAATATAAATGCCAAGATATTTATACGTGTTTATTTCGGTAATATATTGTGTAGTCGATCATCCCCCCGCTAGCTAGCTATTGATGGTCCGCCTTTCATTACAATGCACTTATGGGGTCGAGGAGACTAAATGCAGGGTTGGTTTAACTTTAACGGCAGGGGGCGGGTCGTGAAACTATAAAAGCACTCTCTTTACAAACATAATGTGACCGAATATAACAATGGAGAATATAACACCTCAAGATGGTTCATAGATACTGTTTATATTATTCACATTCATTACAAGCCCCCAAACTATCCCCCAAAATGTGCTCCAACCTCCTTTTATATGGGAATCCCTGAGTTGATATCAACATTATTTTCCCCCAAATGGACTCAAAACTTGAAAGTAATCATTCAAATTTAAGAATAAATGTATTTGACCGTCATATTGTACAGTTTGGAAAAAGCAAGATGAAGACATGACTAGGACACAGTTTTTTTTATATAGTATTATCAACTAATAATGTATACACAAGATGTTATCAAATTTGTTCAAGAATTTACCATGGTGTGTTCACCACATCTAACCACAGGGATTAATTTGTTTGCATCTTGCAAACAATCTTGTATAAAGCAGTTTCAGTGGTTAGAAATTTGCCTTCATACTTTACAAGGACCATTGCAACTGAAAAGCACACAAAACAAAAAATAGATCTCGTCTGGCTCATCAAAGTTGTAAATTTAACAAATTATATCTCAGGATCCCACTCTGATTTAGCCAAAAGTTTTGAAAATTGTATCTAAAGAGAGGCTTCAAGGAAACTTTTTTCTCCAAATTTCACAGGACTCTATTTATTGGAAAAAAATTGCATCACACATAACAAATATTTGACCTTTGAGCCCCTCTTTTATAGATAGTTCCCAGTAGACGCCATCTTTACGGGCAAATCGCATTTTGGCTTGCAGGCGCGTCAAGCGCTCAAATTATTAACGCAGCCGCGTCATTCACTAACCAATCATGCAATGAGTTTTGTGAAATGTGCACGTGCTGCACGCCGTTCTCACGCGTAACGCATGACTGTGTGTTCCAAATTGCCTGTAAAGATGGCCGACTTACGTCATACTGCAACCTATCTATTACGACCGTTCTATTTTCTCATGATCCAATAGTGCTTGAGATACTTTGTAAGCTCCAATCTGTTTTAGAAAAATTTCGATGTTGGGAAAAAATTTTGGGGAAGGGGTTTCAATACAGAATTCTTGTCACCTGATAACGTCATCATGACATAATTGAAGCGGTTTCATCCTAATGAATATCAACTATATGTGAAGTTTCAAGTTTAAATGAGCTTGGGAAGTGTGCTTTTGTTAACGGACAATCGACAGGGAGAAGCAGAAGAAGCATTAAGAAAAAACGGTGGAATGCTGAACACCTAAAAATAAAAATCTCAACAGAAACAATAGCTGTTCCAACTAACAGGTCGGAAGAACCAATAAAACAGTTTTAAAAAATTTGACAGAAACAATAGTTGTTCCGACTGGAAGGTTGGAACATCTAATAAATAATAATGTCTGTGCCCCTGCTTGCCCCACCCCCAATTGAAAATGTCTAGTAACGCCACTGCTCTCCATCCATTAACATAAATAATTATGGTGTATCATGAACACAAACTGTTGGACTAGTGATTACAACTATGCCTGGGGTGGATTTCACAAAGGATAGTCCTAACTTAGGACTAGTCCTAGGAGTTAGGACTAGTCCTAGACATAGGATCGATCCTAGCTAAGATCGATCCCAAGATCGATTTCACAAAACTTGTCCTAACTCGAGATAAGACCAGTCCTAACTCTTTGTGAAATCCACCCCTGATCCCTTGTCAAGCTGTTTACTGATGTAGTCCTCATCAGTCTAAATTAACTACCTTTTGCTACCCAAAGGATCTGCAAAAATATGCTTTATTTGATGATGCTGAACGACAATGTTTTGGTCCATCCTTCATTACACGTTTAGGCATTATTAAAGTTTAAGTTAGATTTTAGTTCCACATTTATGCTCTTTTCACTTTTATTTTAATCCGTGGTAATTAGAAGCCATGTCCATACAAAAATATCCATAAACTTGTGATTAGTAAATTGCAGTTACAGCTGGGGTGAACAACATTTAGCGGGTGGGGGGCTCGGGGAGGGTATGTTTATTGTCATGTGGCCCAAGCGTTTTGGCTGGGATTGTGGGTGCTACTTATAAACTTTTATGATGATTCTCATCAAAGTCTGTTCAGCATCTTATTGAGGCACGAGGGCATTGAAAGCCAGAAACACTTGGTTGAACCCTTTCTCCTAGCGGTAAGTGTGACTGGGTTAATTTACGTGAATTGATAGTTTTTAATACAACACGCAGGACCTACGGCTTTATACAAATCAAGTCCTCTTAAGTAGACAAAGGCATTTGCCCGTAGTCTTCACTTAAATCGACCCCGCTGGAATCACTGGTACCGCTCCCACCACAGCCCAGTGCTGCTGCTTTGAGTTCGACGGTATCAGAAACCTGACCATTCTCGGACGTTGTCTACCCAGCGCATCTTTGGTCGGCCTGTCGGCCCACGGAACGATGGCATTCCTCTGGCATCCCATCCGAGTGATTCATATAAATCCCAAAAGTACAAACAGGTACTGGAACACACTGAGAAGACAAGAGTCTTTCAGACACAGAGCACCCTAAACCAAGATGGTTCAACACTCCACCTACAATTCAACATAAAATACAATATAAACACAAACAAAAAACAACATGCAAAATAACAAAAAGGTGACAATTTCTTTTTCCATTTCCTTTATGTTTAATTCCACACAGTACATGTAATTTATCAATTTTGTTGCGATACAACCCGCCCCAAATCTTGCAAAAATATATAACTGTGTGATGAACATCGACCCCGAATGTAAAAAAAAATATGCAGATTGATACAAAACCGATTGTGCGGGTTGGTAAATCACAATGGCATGACAGAAGGGGACACAATGTAACACTAACAATGTGCATGACTAATAATTATGTTCAAAATAATGATTTCTTGGCAAAATGAAGTTTTCGACACAATTTTGTTTTCTTCTGGATTAAAGTCATCATCTGAGCATAAAGCAAGGACCAGACTACACTTTCAGCAGTGTGTGCATGGATGATACTAGTTAGATTACATATCTATTTGTATATCTTTTGTGTGTAAATTTTTATTGAACTTGTGGAGAGAAATAAAATTACAATTACACTTGTTTAAAGTATACCCTGACTATAATTTGCCCACACCCCCTTTAAAAATAAAAGCAAATAACCCAAAAACAATTTTAAAAGACAGACTTGGAAGCAGCATGGTGGTTTTGCAAGGCTATTTTGTGGATAGTTCAGGAGCATTCCCCCCTTAAACCACGCCCACTTTACACAGTTTGGCCCGGCAGATTATGACATGCCCATTGAAACTTCAACGCTCGAGCTCTGAGTTCTCACAAGAAACTTTAAGTTACAGACCTGCCATTGATGAATGTCTTTACAAAGACTCAAGGTCTCAAAGATGTAAAAATGTCATCAGGGCAATGTCAGGAAACTGGATTTGAGTAATCTCCAATAACGAAGTGAAGAAAAAACCCCCAAGAAACCCCCCCCCCCCAAGCAAATTTTCAATCGGCTTTCTAGTGCAATCAAAGTGTTTCTCTTGCAGTTTCTAGTCCGTAAAAACAAATTGTCTCGTGTGTGGCAATGCCTTCACAATTTCCGTAGGAAGAATGAATATAGGTTGAATTACACACACACATTATGCCAACTTTAGAGCTAGAAGTACATGTTGTAAAAATCATGCGCATGTACGGATGACTAAAATTGACTTGCCAACACTTCTTAGCCAACAAACTGGTTTTGATGAGGCATGTTTAGAAATTTCTGGCATTTGCAATGGATCATACCATTTTACAAAGTTAAGGAGAGAGCACTGATCTGGGAAGAGTACATACTGGGACTTGCAGAGATCTGTGGCCCAGCAGTAAGGCCGGACAACGCTCTGCTACTGCTAGAAGCAAACTCAGTCGTGCAGCACGAAGCATTTTTCCGGGGCATTTTTTCCGTGTGCCAAAGACCCGAGCATTGCATCATAAAGTATCTATATATTATGAAACTTTATAAACGTTTTCACTGCTTCTTTTAAGCATTTCTTAAAAGTGTATACATTTGAAAAGTTGTACTCTTCCAAACACCAGTCGTATTCGTCCCCTTTTCAAATAAAACAATAATGTGAATACAGCAAGATTACCTCATTTAGTGAAACCATCACAGGTTTGTGGAAATATTCCTCCTCCCCCGAAAAAAAAAAAAAAAAACCTATGAATTAAAACTAAATGGAATTGTAACATAAATAGAAAATGTATCCTCTATAATGAGATTTCTAAAAATAAAGATTGTGTGACATAAAATGTCCTTCAATTTACCCAAATCAAGCTGGCGGGGATTTTTTTTTTTACTTCTTTCTCTTGAGGGCAAAACAACATACAGTACCTTTCCCTTAATCACTAATACACTGTATAGTTAAATACTCAAGTCAATAGAATTTAAAAAACCTGTCACAACGATTGTTCTCTCTACACCCTAACACCCTCCAGCTTTATAAACAATACTAACACTTACAGTGAACAGCTTTGATTAAGAATAACTTACGTAATTGTCAGAATAATTATTCATCATATACTTTTTTTGTACACACATTAATTTATACTGGATGTACATTTACAAACCTCACAATCTATGGTACATTTTTCCGTTTGTCCTCATACGAAGCTATGTTACAATTTCACAGGATAAAATTCTTCAACTCAATTGCTGTGTAGCCTGCTACAACAGACTCTGTTCAAACGATTAAACCATGTTTTTTTTAAATACATACATTCATGTACACTATATACAATGTTGTACAGACAGCGAGTTTCTTTATAAAGTTTTATGCATAAACACAGACTGCAAGAAAATAAAACCCTATTCTCACAGCTTTTGTGTTTGTGGAAGTGTGTCATGGTCCTCCAGCCAGGGCCCAATTTCATAGAGCTGCTTAACGGTAAGCAAATTTTGGGGCTAACTTTAGCAGAAAAATTTGCTTAAGCATAAGCATATTTCACAGGTTAGCAAGAAAATATGGCGGCCACCTTGCGCACTCAGCATGGATTTGCATTGTTACGTCATTCATTTCCATGCAGTGAGCACCGGAAGGTTAGCATGGCTTTTTGCATGCTTACGGTAAGCAGCGCTATGAAATAGAAACTCGTACATTAAACACAGAATTGGCCGTTAAGCAGCTCTATGAAATTGGGCCCAGGCCTGGAACTTCATCTGTGGAGGGCAAGTCCACTTTTCCTGAGTAAAGGGGCACTTCCATAAAGAAAACAGAACGTCAACACGAACAATTTAAAGGGGCAAACATGGCCAAGAGTGTGGGACAGTAACAGTTTTGGGCTCTGCGAAATTCCAGGCCTGTGTTTGATTTTGCGCCTTTGGACCAAACAAAGTATTTTCTGCACATCAAGTTTGAAAATTCCTTTTTGTGAGTAGTGGCACGGGTCAAGCTTCCTTCGTACTATAATTTGCTGTTAAACTTTCAGGGGGCGGGGGAACAGCAGCCACACCCCTGGATTATAATTATTCCCATTAAATCTGAAGTTACGATGAGTGTTTGCAAATCAACTTGCGAGATGCTTTTTGTTTAAAGCCTACTCTTAAGAATACTTTCAGACCATTTCAGACATTGAAACATTATTTGTTCATACTTCTCCAACCCCAATACCCTTCCCTCTCACCCTCCCTACAAACCGACAACTTTGGTATTTTGTTTTTTAATAACAGTACCCCTGCATTTATTTCCAATTGGAGAAACAAACTTTACACATTATGTAAAAACTTGTTTATAATTATCTCTAATGAATACTGTTCTTATATTAAGTATCTTATTAAAATATACATGATTAATGTACATCTACATGTATAACACTATTACACAGACTGACAGTTGCGCCTTAAATACAAAACAGAATAGTAAAAACTCTACACATAAGGGCATACAAATCTTCCAATGCAAAAAACACACACAGCTCAGCAGTTTAGCGTTACCAAGAATTTCCACTAAGATAATATTCCGATATAAACGCATTTTAAAATGTTGTATGTACATGTATGTAAGAGGTCAAGTAAAGTTTACACAAAACTTGTAAACATCTGTTAATGGTAAACAACAACGGTATTCAGGAGTGAACAAATATGTAGCATTTACTACCAATATTACATACCATGTTGATAAGGTTGACCGATTTCCACCAAAACCCAAATACAAAGTATCACACAATCTGGCTGAAATGATTTACAGAAGCCCGCGGGATAGATCAATTATTTTTAGCCCGCACTGCTGGCCGTGCCCCCATTGCTGGGAATCTGGCGGCGCAAAGTTTGTTTCCGTCTCGACAGAAACCATACTTGAAGGGGAAATTCTCCCTCCACTAGCAAAGTGGTTGTTTAAAAAAATTGTAAAAAATTATAATTAAGACTTAAATTTACACCAGTGCAAGTAAAATGCCAATCTTACACATCGTTGTCAAGTAATATTGCAAAGAGAAAGACAGACCAAATACATACATGTACATCAAGAAAAACAGTTTCTTCTTGTTGAACCACTATTCAACAAAACCGCATCTGGAAATTTTAAGTACAAATTTTGGCCTAAGAAAGCTTTTAACTTCTCGTCTACTTTTAAAAAGAAAAAAAAAGAAGAAAACCAAAATCAGTTAAAATAGCCGCACTCTCAGCAAGATGAAAAAATATATTGAAAGAGAGTGGCTTGCTTCTGTAGCAAAACAAAAAAAATCTCTTGGCAAGACTCAATATATACGTTTCACATTTTGGGATTTATATATTGTCCTATCTTCCAAAATTCAGGACCATTTGCTTGCAAAAACAGGTTACCAGCCAAATACCAATCGATTTATATTGCTTGTGACTGGTTATCTGTCAAACTTACAACTATTTTCTGCTTTAGCTGCTCTACAAAATTGTGAATTTTTTTACAAATTATTTTAAAATCCCATTATATTACCCGTTTGATGTCTGCTCAACTTTAATTTAGCCAAGCTATTATATATGAACATTACATAAGGAGGTAAACATGACAAGTTAGTTCAAAGATAACAAGTAAGCTTTATTTTTAACTTCAAAATGAAACCACAGACTATTTTGTTTGCTTAATTTATTTGGGACAAATGTTGAATGATGGACATCAGTTTAGTTAGTTAGACTATGAACAAGTGGGAGGGGGAGAGGGACTGCGAACTGGGGGGGGGGGGGGGGGGGGGAGAGGATGAGATTGTGAGACGCTAGATGGTAGAAGATACATGTAAACATGTAAATTTTAAAGTGTTTCGTAGGTCTGAGCATGCTGCCACTTTGCCTCTCTGGGTCTCCTTTAGTGATTGCTAACATAATCTGGCTGTTAATCACTTTGGTTCCAAAAGCATATACTTTATATATACAAGGAGCCAGTCCACTTCATGTACAGGGAGTCAGTCCACTACGAGTGCAGTGAGCCAGTCCACTACGAGTGCAGTGAGACAGTCCACTACGAGTGCAGTGAGACAGTCCACTACGAGTGCAGTGAGCCAGTCCACTACGAGTGCAGTGAGCCAGTCCACTACGAGTGCAGTGAGCCAGTCCACTACGAGTGCAGTGAGCCAGTCCACTACGAGTGCAGTGAGCCAGTCCACAAAGTGTACATGAACAGGGAGCTATTCCACTACATGTACAAGGAGCCAGTCTACTACAATAAGTCTACAAGTAAAAGCCAGTCCACTACGAGTGCAATAAGCCAGTCCACTACATGTACAGTGTACCAGTCCACAATGTATTAGGTGAGCCAGTCCACTACGTGAAAAGTGAGCCAGTCCACTACGTGTACAGTGAACCAGTCCACTGCATGTAGGGTGAGCCAGTCCACTACATGTAAAGTGAGCCAGTCCACTGCATGTAGAGTGAGCCAGTCCACTGCATGTACAGTGAGCCAGTCCACTGAATGTACAGTGAGCCAGTCCACTACATGTAGAGTGAGCCAGTCCACTGCATGTACAGTGAGCCAGTCCACTGCATGTAGAGTGAGCCAGTCCACTGCATGTACAGTGAGCCAGTCCACTGAATGTACAGTGAGCCAGTCCACTGCATGTAGAGTGAGCCAGTCCACTGCATGTACAGTGAGCCAGTCCACTGAATGTACAGTGAGCCAGTCCACTACATGTAGAGTGAGCCCGTCCACTAGTGAGCCAGTCCACTACATGTAGAGTGAGCCAGTCCACTAAGTCTACTTTCTTTCTGGTACGTTATGAAACAATTTCAATCTACAAGTGAGGCTGTGAGAAGAGCTTGTCTGTGTACTCTGTATGTTAAACCATCATAAACTAGACATGGTTTTGTTTTTCTCAGCCCAACCCTATTGGGTGTGCCAATCAAAAACTGTTTCAATGAATATAAAAAATGATTAAAACAGAGAAACCCGATATCTGAACCAGCAGAATGGGGTTTTAAACATGGGGTTACTTTTTAACTCCACCTTATGAAATGCTCCCTTAAAAAAAAAAAAAAAAAAAAATTAGTTGCTTTCCTGTCTTGCTGTCAGATAGGCAGCAAGATCTGCCATTAAACACTATTTTTTTCTCGACTCAGTCATTTGATCAGTGACAAATTATAATTTTTAACTGCTTCCCTGAATAAAGATGGAGGGTGAAAGCAACAGTTGGACCAACTACTGTGAGGATTACTAAGTTTTGTTCTGGGCAAGGGCAATCACAAACGTTTCTTTAAAAACAAAATATAATATGTTTTTCCCCCTCCATTACAGAATATTATATTTTTCATTTGGCTGTACATTCTTACACTTTAAAAAGTCATTTCTGCATCTAGAAAACTTAAGCTTACAGTAAATACATGTACAACTTCTACTCCAGACTAAGGACAATGCCTGAGGGGGGCGAGAATAACTGTTTTAAATCATTACAGCTTCACAAAAATTCATGTTTTAACATGAATTTTTTTTATCTCAAAGTTGAAATTGTTCTTAAGCCATAAGAATAAAATAAATATATTAATTTTTGGGAGCTGGTATTTGTTTTCCTTTTAAATTTCAGTAAAGAGGATTATCGTAAGCAACACTAATTGGGAACACAAAAATCAACCGATGTAAATTTGACAAAATTCTTCATGGTGTTTAAATGAAGGTCTAGAACATCGGTTTTCCCTTTTTACTGGGAATGTTGTGAACAAAATAAATAATTATAATAATAAAATAGCTGCCATTTGTTTCAGAACGTTCGTATGGTTCAACTGTACAAATGCAGTGAATTTAATTGACAATGGGCACACACTATCTAATGCAGTCTTTGATTTACAGTTAAGGTTACAGGACGTGCAATCTCTAACGGTGAGCGGAAGAAGAGATTTCTGGATTGCAGCTACATGCACGTAACTAAAACAAACCTACAACCATTTATTTGCATCATATACGTGTTCAATCAGTTCAAAGGGGCCAGGCAAACTACATAATACATTTTTTAAACACTCTAAAACCTTTTTCTTTTTTTAAAAACCTACTTTTTTTGTAGCATGATATGAATGTCTACAACAACATTACATTTCTAAACGTCTGTCACAGCAATCTTTTGTAGTCATGCCTAATCCCTTTAAACCATGTCCATCATTGTCAAATGAGCCGACAGCAACTACTATCTGATTTTCCCCCCGGCTTAAGAGGGGGCTCGCTGACCTCAGTGCTTCCGATGCGGTTGCGTTTCTTTCGGATCTCCTTGTTGCGTGTCTTGCTAGGCTTCGTCGCCATGTTGCTGTTCAGATCGGCGTTTTGCTTCCTGCTCAGGTTGGTGCTGTCCCGTTTGAGCTGCTTCTTGACCGGTGAGCCGTTCTGGAGGTTGCTCTTGTCGGAATCTTTGGGGATGATGTAGAGGTTGCTGTCCGAGCGGCTCAGATTGTCTTTCTTGGACCACGTCTTGGCCGAGTCGGATGCCTGATCGTCAGAGTCACTGGGTGTTGTGTTGTTGGGATCGATGGCAAACTTTCCTATACTGTACGAGCTGGAGGAATTGGAGGAGTTCACGCTTAAATTACTCTGCTTCAGACTTTCTCTAAGTTCATTACTCTTCTTCCTCTCATAGTTGCTGCCGTTACCAACATTACCACTGTTATTATCACCCCCATTGCTACCTCCAGAGCTGTTTGATCCACTGTTCTTTCCCCCACCTCCACCTCCAAACCCGCTTGCGTTGTTACCAGCCCCACTGCTGCTTCCCCCACTGGGCGGGCCATCCTTACTGCCCCGTCGCTGGCCCTTGTGTGGAATGTCAAACTTCTCCGATCGGCGTCGGGTCTCCGTGTCGTCGTCGCTAGCGTCTGAGGAGCTGTACCCGCCCCGGGAGGACACCTTTGTGCTGCTCTTGATCTGGTGGGTCGCGTCTTTGGTCGGTACAGTCTTACGGTGCCGTATTTGGCGGTTTATGAGGAGCCGGTCGAGCCCTCCGAACTTTTCATCGTCCGTCTCCTGCTCATCTGTAAACAGTAAAGAAATAAACAAGACGGAGCTCACTGAATGTGTTTCTCTGTAAGCCAGTTCTCTTCCTTAAACTTACACTTCTCATCCCCAAAAAGACAATTAGTGATTGGAGGGTGTCTACAGTCAAGAGAGTACACACCAATGGTATAAACTGCTTACATTGGTGCCGCCAAAGTAACGGCTGCATTAAGTGCTGAGATTTAGTCTCCTTTTAAGGCACCACATTTTTCTATCCTGTTTGTAAGAGTGACGAAATTCACTATAAGCAAAATGTTCACTTCACACAAACTGTCTCCACTGAAAGCCAATAGGAGTTGAATTGAGCTAGTTTTTCTTTTATGACTTTTGCAAGTTTAACTGTTTGACTTTGCTTTTACATACATTCTTCAAAGACTAAGGTCGTCTCAGTTTTTTTGTCATAGGAAATACTTTTGAACGATGACATGGGTGATTCTTTTTTTGTAAAAAAACTGGGCGTGCAGCAGATGCGCACATGACTTACCAACAGGATACAGGTCTCGATCAAAATAAATGGGCTGAACTCCTTTACAAAATTATTGATTATCAAAGACAATGAATGTAAAAAGTTCAAATATGGTAGTCGTCTTGCACTAACAAGCAAGACTCATGCATGTAACTTTCATACTGAGGAGAGCATTTTTGTTAAGCTCTGCATACCATAAATATTATCATTAGAGGAGACTGAGAAGGGGAGGGTGGCAGGGAATGACCAAACCCAAAGGGCACAGGAAAACGATTGTTAGTTTCACACATGTCAAAATGAATGCTAGCTTCAATTGTCCCAATGATGCATGTCCCAATACGCATGATCGGTGAGCAAAGGATTCAGGGGTGAAATCCGAGTCCAAGCAACACCGGCAACCGTCATGGCGTGCTGATTTTGAGGCAATGCGGTATGCAGCTATCAAACCTGGCATTGTTACATGTAAACTACAGCATGGCATCCATACTGGCAGCTTGATGTATTTTTGAACTATATTCGGTTTCCCCAAGATGCATTGTGATATATTTTGAAAATGGCCCCTTGTGCATATGGCCTATTCTCTTTGTTTAGAGCTTCCGCGCATCAAGATCGTCTTACTCACATGCTATACCATCTCTTTGGAATGCTCTTCCACTAAACCTCAGACTAGTAGTAGACACTCTCTCTAATTTTTAAAACTAACTTGAAAACACACTTGTTTAGTCTTGGCTTTCAGTACCTTCATTAGCAGAGTTTTTTCTTCTTCTACGCGTTAAGAGTGTCTTTCTGACAGACAAGGTCCACTATAAATAAGGGAATAAAAGAGTGGCGACGAGTTCTTAAACGGCCGTTTAAAACCGGCAGGGTCGTGGCCGTGCGATAAAGGCCCGAGCCGAAGGCGAGGGCCTTTATCGCACGGCCACGACCCTGCAAGGTTTTAAACGGCCGTTTAAGAACGAGTCACTACTCTTTTATTCCCATTCATAAATGCCCTTTTGTTAAAAAGTGAAAGAATAAGGAAAATCAGTGGTAAAAAAGACAATCTGTGACAATTTGTTTGTTTAGCGAATTTTCGAAGTTTGTACATTTTCAAAAACTTTTGTAAAATTCTGTTTTGTGCGCGTTGGGTTGTGTGTACGCGCGTGTACAAAAAGATTACGCACGGGTACTAATAGCTATGTATTGCGTTCCGCGTAAGTAAAATTGGCGTAAATGAGCTTGCGCGCCCAACACGAGAAGCCAGCCGGTCTTAAACAGCTCCAGCTATGTCTTTATCAGCCGTTTAAACACCCCCACGTGACGTGCTCTCCACCAATAGGAATAGCGAAACTGTCTGGGGTATTTATGAATGTCCAATGTTATTATATCATTTTTATATTATGTTATATGACTACACGATTGTCCATGTATTAACCCAATTCACCAGGCGTCATCCCACAATAAATCTAGCTTTCGCCATTTTGGGAGTGAAATTCACTGTGTGTTACTACTGAGCAGAACGCATTTTGTGCGATGCGTGTGCACACAACCTTACGTACGGATGGGGTTTGTGGGGTCCTGCTGTTGTTCTATTAAGTTTCCCCCTCTGGGTGCCAAGTTGAACAAAGAAAAACTTTGTGGGGTGTGCTGTTTCATTGTGTAAAGGACCCCACAAGAGCCCTCCCGTATGCCCAGTTAGACACCACTATTTCTTCACAAGAACCCCAACCCTGCAAATGGCAGAACGACGCTTTTGATTGGACTCATATTGTTACAGGACAGGAATTACAAAAATAATAATCTTGTGAGGACCAACATTATATGCTGGTGCTGATGAGAAACTAGTAATTTAACTTTCATTTACGTAAAGCCAACATGTGTTCATGTGCTTGAGCCCATATAGGAAATTATGCCAACACATGTGCATAGACTTGCAGGCCTTGAAATAACCCACGGCACCCACAGCTTTTGCCGTGGTGCCCTGTGCTTTTGCTGTGGTGCCCCTTGCAAAGTTCCAATACAACGTTACATGTTCCTCATAGAAGTGCCCCCTACCAGAGGAAAGTTGATGTGCCCCTTCAAGAGCGAAGTTCAAGGCCTGTACTTGAGCGCATTCGGGCAGAATTTTCTTCAAAGCATTCTCAAATGATCAATTCTGGATGCCACTGGCACATGGCCTTTAGAATTGCCCACATTGTGTTTTACTTTGTAAACGTAAACCTTCATGGCATTTATGTACATCATGTATCAAACCAATGGCATGACACATAATGAGAGATCAAGATTGACGAGTGTAAACTGTTTACAATCGAGTACACAAGCCCGTGTAAATGTATTTTAATTAGCCCTAATCAAAACGAGACAGCTTGTTTAGACTAAATCTTTCGAGACTGTCAATGTTTATCATTGAAAGAGGGCGACCCACCTTAATGAAGACTTGAACAGTTTGGGTGGTACAATTCTCATGTGAGAATTTATACAATTGAGAAAAACTAGCCTGAGGGAGGTGAAATTATTGAGCGTGTCTAGCACTTCTAACACAGCACATTTCTATTTAGCACAATCTGCGTTTTTGCAATGCAACAGCTTTAAACCACTTCACGCCTGATGATGTGTATACACGCCAACTTTTTTTTTCAAACTGGCTCTCCGCAGACGTTTTTCAATGCCCGGGACAACTTCGGAGCACCCTCTGCTTTTTGCGGTCAGTTGGACGCCTCAAGTGTACAGGCCATCCGTTTCTGGGCAACTAAACCATGACCACAGAAACAGATGCCTGTGTACGCGCGACCTACCACAGCACCTCACCACACGTGGCGTGTTGACATGACTAACGCCAACCACGCATAGAAACTTGAATGCCAGTTTATATGATCGCACCGCTGCATGCTGCGTAAGAGTTCTGCCTGTACGGTCAAAAGAAATAAACTGAGGATACTAAATACTAAACATGCCTGAGGAAAAGTAATGGGATGTTATGGAATGGATTTAGACATGAACATGGTCATCAGTAGGAATGCAACAATACGCTATCGTAGTGGTTTACGTCACCTCAAAGAGTTTTATACAAATTCTAAATTCTTAGTATTTTTTGCTGATTGCTTCATTCTAGTCTTCCAAGGGTGAATCTATTTTGGCAAAAGAAAAGCCCCAAAAACTGTTATCTCCTGCCACCACTCCACGTCAACAGGGACAAAAGGCCAATGCAAGCTGCACCTGTAGCTTCCGCTCGTCTCTTTCTTGAGGTGAGCTCCCCCACTGGAAGAGCCTGCGACATCATCCACACTACGACAGCATATTAACAAAACAAAAAATTCCCCAAACAACCACCCTGCGTTCTCATATACAATGTACACACCTTCTTCCTCCGTTATTTGGTTCAAGACAGTTGGGTTAAGCCTGGTGCTTTGGGTCGGCCGGGCACTGGTCCCCTGCGGTCGCCGGTTGTTCCCAAATGACCCGTCCGAGGGCGAGACCAAGGGCTCCATGGACGCTTCCTTTTCATAGGTAATGTGCTGGAACTCTTCTTCCTGGTTTTTGACAAAGTGTTGGTGGTGACCGTCAAAGTTTACAGGAGAGAGCGGGGTGAAACAAAGCATGGAAGCGTGGATATGAAAAACGTGTCCGTGTGATAGTATGATCCTATTAAAAGAATTTTGTCTTTCATAATCTACAGCATTAGAAAGTATTTTTCAAATTTCTATAAGTTCAAATTTTAAAGCTCTTTGAAAAAAATAACAAAGACTGGTTTGATTTCTGATAAGAGATCTAAACTTTCTTAACATTTCTAATTTCCAGGCCTTTCGCCTAAGTTTCAAAATATTTCATGAATAAAAACTGTATGAGGACGTCCTGAAATAAAAATGCTCTGGGTGCCAGTTTCCTGAAGTTCATTTCTACTCTAAAGGGTTGCAAAGGGATGCTATCTAAATAAGCTGCTTAATAAAACAAGGCTGAGGAATGGGGGGGGGGGGGATAATGAAAGCATGCTATTGTCTATAAACCAAGCAACGAACATAGCAGCATTAGTGTAGATACTACAAACACTCTTATCTGTGGGTAACAGAAGAGGGGATGGGGGGGGGGGGGGGTTAACATACTTCTAGAGACTGAAGTCCTTCCTTCACAATGCTCCGTCCGTGACGGGGGTGGATAGTCAGGTGCTCCCTCTCCATCCGATGTCGTCGTGGGCTGTAGGACACCTCCTCCTCGGAGTTGGAGCGAGCCATGGCGGCGGCCGCAGCAACCGGTGGGAGGGGTATGGTGATGGGTTTGGAAGGGGTGCCGCTGAGCGGAGAGCAGAGGTGCCCGATGTTATTGTTGATGGGCTTGTCGAGGGACAGCTGCTCTGGGTGAGATGTTCTGAGATTAGAAAAAGGGGTGACGGAAAACACAATGGTGTTAGCATCAAATTGATTTATAACATTCACGACAAATGAAAAAAACAAAGGATGCTGACAATGGGGGGCTTTCAAATGACTAAATGGCTGGGGAGCTACAAGATAAATATCAATCACTTAGTTACACTTGTGCATTATCATTGTTTATACTTTTTTTGTATACAAGCCTGAACATATAAGTAAAAAAAAACAAAAAAAATATATAAAAAAATAAAATACAAA
The DNA here is from genome assembly GCA_037783415.1 of Leptasterias polaris. Taxonomy (NCBI): domain Eukaryota; kingdom Metazoa; phylum Echinodermata; class Asteroidea; order Forcipulatida; family Asteriidae; genus Leptasterias; species Leptasterias polaris. The sequence continues at coordinate 3,830,061 of JAZGTN010000005.1, read as the reverse complement.
ACCAAGCACGGCAGGGTTCTCCCCTGAATTTTCCAAACTGGGGGGCATTCTAAACCCAAATTTTGCAAATTTGGCTGAAGCACACTGAATTGAAACAAGGGCCTGGAAGTGTTTGGTTTTAAAAGCCTGTCTTTTCCCATCTGAAGCATTTAAAAAATGTTTTATTCTTTTTTTAGTATTGTCAAGGGCGGACTACTTAAAGAAACTGATAATATTTTTACTGCCTTCTGTTCATCAATTGTTTCATGAGACCTTTAGGCTTCAAGATTTTCGCTGGTTTTATGGCATGAATTACTATTCCAAACAATTTCTCGTGAGAGTGTTACCTTGGAGAGAGAGCCAATGAGGCGAGTTGGGGCTGGACGGCCGAGCGCCTCCTTAGCGTGTTGTCCTCGGGGGTGAGGTCTCCCACTTGCTTCTTGAGTTTCCTCTCGGCAAGAAGAAAGTAGGTGGCAGTGATGTGATCATAGCTGTCACTCTCTAATGATCTACCAGACAAAACAGGGTTACAATAAAGGTAAAATGTGGGTGGCAAGTGAACCCTTTTAACAGGGCACAATTTCATAGAGCTGCTCAAGCACAAAACTAGCTCAAGCACAACAAATTATGCTTACCAGTAAAAGGTTACCAGCTAAAATAGCATTTTACATGTAGCATCTGTGACCGGTATCCTGGTTTTGTTACTTAGTAGAAATGTTTAAGCAATATTTTCTGCTTTAAGCAGCTCTATGAAACTGCATACAGGTCAGTGTCCCTCTGGGTATAACAATGGGAATTCATTTAGAAGCGTCGGTAAGTGAATACTGTACCCAAACCTTGAAAGTGAGAAGCCATTTCTCCTTGTTTATGGTTGATTAAAATATGTGCATTTTCAATCGAATCTACCACAAAATGTCTGTGAGCTGTTTAAAGGCACTGAACACGTTTGGTAATTGTCAAAGACCAGTATTCTCACTTGGTGTATCCCAACATATGCATAAAGTAACAAACCTGTGAAAATTTGGGCTCAATTGGTCATTGAAGTTGCAAGAATATGATGAAAGAAAAAACGCCCTTGTTGTACAAATTAGTGTGCTTTCAGATAGGAATAAAAGGCTTCTAGCCAGAAGTCTTTTATTATTTTAGTGAGAAATTACCTCTTTCTCAAAAACTACGTTACTTCAGAGGGAGCCGTTTCTCACAATGTTTTATACTATCAACAGCTCTCCGTTGCTCGTTACCAAGTAAGTTTTTATGCTAATATATATTTTGAGTAATTACCAAACGTGTACAGTGCCTTTAAAACAACATTCGCTTTATTGATACAGTAGATCATCGCTTCTTCTGATAATGTTCCCTTCGTCTGCTTTGTCCAAATATCCTTTGTTTCCCTAGTAGACTTGGCTTAATCTCTAGATTCTGATCGTTTGTATCTAACTAAAATGTGCATAGAGAACTGTGTATCATAGACTGATGGCCTTGCATTGAGTGGAGTTTTTGATCAGAGCCGGGCTAGCCCTTGATAAAACAGTCAGTTCCTGCCACAGTTTCCTGCAGCGACCTTATTTTTTCAACCAATTTGTAGGGTAACTTCTTAATGAGTTCAGAATGGTGCCATATTGCCACATGATGAGTTGAGATTGCATCAAACCCTCGAGTTGTCAAGACCCACACACAGTCCATGTCCCTGTCATCTCTAAAACTCTTCCATTTCTGTCTCCTGCTCTTTTGCGATTCTCTCAGCACAGCTGTGTTTTAAGGCCCCATACAAGCCTGCCCTCTGTTGACTGAATTCAACCAGTTCATAAAACAAAAAAATGTCTCTCAGTTTAGCTGTCTCTCTCTCATTATGCACACAGTACAGTAGTCCATGATACTTCACATAATTTATGTGTACAATGTCTGTCTTTCTAGTGGAAGTGCATGCAGAGATGATGCTGTCATCTACATGTGTATCTCTCACACGGGTTGTGCATCTTCAGTGTTTGGAAATATTGTTCATGTTGTTTGGATTTAAATAAAGAAGAAACAAAACTGAATTTTCTCAAAAGGTGATCTGGTAAACTTGATATGTCAAATTGGTTTTAGTGCACATGTAAAACTGAAGACAGTTTTATGCCAACTTCATTCATTCCGGCCTTGTACAACCTTGTATTTGACTTCTAAAAAAAAAGAAGACCTTTACAATCTTAATTTAGGTAAATTTATGTCTAAATACAACCATAATGCATTCCATCTTGTTACAACTCTTTCTTTGACCTTAATAACTGCAAATTTAAATTCTTATTTTTCTTGTGATACTCAAAGTTACCGTAAGAAAATTCTTCATACCCGTTTCGAAAGAACACCTTTGTTTAGAAACAGTCTTGTCCAATGTGGTACTACATATTGGAATAGTCTCAGTGATTCCGTAAAATCTGCACTTACTTTGTCAAATTTTTGTCAAAAATTAAAAGCTCAGTTCCTTAATTCTTAGTAATGAAAGAAAAGTTATGGCATATTTTTAGATAATGTTTCGTCTTAGTTCCTATATGTACATGTTTATGTTAGTGAGTATTGTTAGTCTGCTGGTGTGTTTGTTTGTTGTTTGTCTGTACGGAACAAAGGCTTTTGCTTCACCCTAGGTCTAAATGTTGTTCTGTTTTGTGATTATTTATCCAACTTCCGTGTAAATTTTTATTGTACAATGTAATAACTACTTCTCTGGTTTGCCATTAATGTATTTGTTATTATCTATCTTAACTTTAACAATGTACAAACGCATTTAATCATGGCAACATTGAAATAAATGTATTCTATCTACTACAGGTGCACAGCGCTATGGTGACATAATGTACTGTATGTATCATGTCAATCACTGTGTATTATGGGCAATTTCACGGTCACTGGCATTACACTGACCACAGCAATGTTGCAGTCGAGACCACAAAGTCCAGGACCGAGACCTTCCCCTCTCGAGACCAAGACAAAGTCCGAGGACCCCGAACAAAAAAAAAAAAAAATCAATCCAACTTTCTTTACTTTTAATGTTTTTTCATGCTAAACCACTGCTTTTTCGCTCAGCCTTCACTATGGGTTTCACCAAGCAAAAAGTGTGACTGCGCAGCACCGCCCTAAACAAAAAATAAAAAAATAGAAATTCAAATTTAAGCAGCTTGAAAATTAAGCTTTCGGTGATTGGTTATTCTTTCGGGTTCCATTTTTCTATGTGTATGTTTTTGGTCAATTACATGTAGGTATGAAATTACAGTCTTGAAAAGTCTGGACATGAGAGTGAGACCCCAAGACCTTTAAGCTCAAAGACCAGGAAATTGAGACCAAACAATTGAGACCTGGAAACAGCCGAAAGGTCAACAAATTGGGTCTCCGGACTTACAACACTGGAACACAAATACATGTACCACAAATCCTTTTTCTCTGACTGTTTTTCAGTAACTTTGGCCTACTTAAAATCATATTTTTTTCAGTGATAATAACAAATCTCAACATATCCAGTAACACAAATCGTTCAGAAAACTACATTTCTGACACCTACGATCAATGTACCTCGAGGAAATGTGGAGATACCACTTGACGTTCATTCAGTAAATTATGCGCTTTTTACATGGCAACATTTTTCACTGTACATAAACACTAGGTATTGTCAAAACTGAAAAGAGTTAGAATACACAGATACTGGATGTACATGCACACACGTACCAGTAAAAAATATGATATATTTTTGCATTTATATTGTTTTGTAGCACATGTACTTATCGGATGAAAATGAACTGATTTCAAAGATGCGTGTCATACGGCCTTGTAGATATGCCATATTAAAGTTTGTTATTAATGAACAATGAATCCGTTGAAAAAATATACCTGTACCTGTGTCCTTTGTATATTATTTCCATGTATTTCATAGAAAAAAATGCACTCCGGAGATGTGATGTCACTGGTGGAACAAGGCATGCATGCAACCAATGTGTCTGATTTTCATTTACCATACATGTACATCTATATGCGTGTAAACAATTCTTAACAAGCATTTCGAGCAGTCAAGCGTACCAGACTCATGCTCTGGTATTTCTGATCAGCAGAGTGTGGGTTCGAGTCTCGGTCTTGACACTTACAGTATGTCTTTAAACAAAACTTTTCATCTTGCTTCCTCCTTCGGATGGAGCGAAAGCCGTACATTGTGGGTCCCCTGTGTTGTGTAATGCACATAAAAGAACCTACTACATGTAGGTACACTTCTTGCAGAGAGCAGGGGTTTGCCTTGTATTTCTGGCAGTGGCTGCCGAGTGCGCCGCACATAGTGTTAGCCAGAGGGGTGTCTGGGTGTCTTTTGGACGCCCTGTTTTAAATTTGGACACCCTGTTTCATCTGTCATTTACATGTAAATGTATTGTAAGTGAACAATTTGGACACCCAGTTTTTAAATTTCCAGCAGATTTGGACACTCTTTTACCAAATCCTGGCTAAAACCTTGGCGCCGCAGCACCTTGCAAACCATTAAAAGGGGCTACATAAATGGGTCTGATAATTGATAAACTTCAAAACCTGTCTTAAAAAGTGTTTCTCTTTGTTCAAGTGCCTTGATCACCTTATCAGTGTGCTATACAAGAGTCCAATATTATTATATTATTATTAATTCTTATTAACATTTCTTGTTCCACCAGTGATGTCACATGTAAAGCATCAGGAGACAGGCTTGTTTTTCTGGGCGTTCCCAGAGAGCATTAATTTTAACGAAATCTATTTTTAACAAATATATAAAGTGGGTCACAACAGGTGTATTTTCAGTTAATAACAAGCTTTGACATGGTTCAATAGTCAAGACAGTATGGCACACATCCTTTAGTCACAATCTGTACTCAGTGCTTGACAGTTCAAAGAATTGTGTCCCTAAGTAATATCTGTACAATTCCTAGGGGAAAACCGGGAGAGCTGGTCCATGGTGGATTTGTTCAGTGAAAAACAACCCCAATGGTAACAAGACAGTTGGCATGCTATTTGGCTAGGTGTAGTTGGGGAATATGGAATTTTTTAAGATACAAAAAAATGAAATAAAAAATGGCAGAGTACGGACTTTTTAATTAAAAACTGTTACTCAATAAGTCAGCCATGGCATCATGCAAGGTTAAAATATCTTTCTGATGTTACACCATACATTGTCTTGCAAAATTGTAACGTAAGACGAATTATCTCTTGGTCCTTTCTAGGAAATTTGTAGTTGTCAGTGTTTTCAATGGCTGCATTGCATTTTTCAAACTTGCAGAGCAGGAATTTTTTCTGGCTGCAATAGTTTGCGAAGGGCTAGTTTGCCGACCCACCTACATGTACATGTACATGTATAGTCAATTCTATTTCTACTGTTGTGACAGTAATCAGACCTGGGATTTCATCTTTGGCAAGGTTAAGGACATTTTAATGGAAAGGGCATCTCCGCTTGGAAAACTAAGTCTGTGGATATGTTTCAAAGGGGCTCCATGACCAAGAGTAGGGTCAACAGAGACCACGACCTCTGTTTAACCCCAAGCAGAAATGCTTAATAACTTGGTGTATGAGCATTTCGATGAAATTTGTGCTCCCTCCCACACACACACACGTGTGTGTGGGTACGCCTGCAATCGTGGACCTCCTATTGTCCCTCTTTTGTTTATACTCTTAACTTTTTTGCAAAACCTCCATTGGTTTTGTACACGATTTCCAACCGTGGACCTTTCCCGAACCGTGGACCTATTGTCCTCTTTTGTTATAGGTCCCCGGTTTGAATGGGTATACCTACACACACACACACACGTTTGTGAATCCCGCTTACCGAGGACTTCTCTTTGTTCTCCCATTGTTTGGACATAGTTTTTTTTAGCGACGTCCCCATTGGGTTTGTACACGAAAACGAAGCGAGGACGTCCTCGCTCTGTCAAACACCTGGATCCCTTTTGTTAAAGTCCTCGGTTTGAATGGATAGACACGCTCACCCACACACACACCCTTAACCACTCTCTTACTACCACGGCCTAATTTCATTCAGCTGCTTGAGCAAAACATTTTTCAACCGAGCAAAATTTAGCAGGAAACCAGTGAAAAACAGTACATGTGGAATTCTATTTCAGCTGGTAACTCATGCTGAAAGGTAAAATTGCTTTGTGCTTACACATTTTTGATGTAGCTTCTTTTCGTGCTTTTAAGGCAAATCTATAAAATTGGACCCAGTTGTCTTATTGCAAAATATACCCCAGTACCTGATTTTCCATGGAGCTCTTGTGTACTGCTCAAATGTGTTCATTTATACTAAGCAAAACCAATATATTGTTATCTGCTAAACAACTAAGTCAGCTCAGCAGCTCTATGAAATCTGCATCCCCTCCTCACTCTGCTTGACCACTAACTTAGAGACAGTCATCTAATTGCAAAAATACACTTATTAAACCCCACCACCAGTTTCTCCAAGATGCTCTTTTGTGCTGCCTCTAAGGTGTCCAGTTCTACTTAGCAAAACCTATGTATATTAAACAACTCTGTAAGATTAGCAGCTCTTTAAAACAAGTCCAGCCCCCAACCCTTGTCCCCAACGAAGCTTGAACACTCACTTCATGATGGTTGTCCGATCAGCAATATTCCCCACAACCATTTTCTCCACGATGCTCTCATGTACCGCCTCTGAGATGTCGTGTCTGGTGATCAGCGGCTCGCTGATCTTGGCCGCTTTGCCCCGTTTCAACCAGCGGCTGTTGAAGATCTGCTCTAAGTTGTGCCTTTTCTCTGGATCCCTCTGAAGCATACTGTCTATAAGACTGCAGTCACGCAAAAGAAAATAAAAAAAGATTAAAGAAATCTATTACAGCTGGCAGTACTTCATTAGACCCCTTGCGTAGGACGCCATCGCTGAGGTCAAACAATGGAAACAGGCCAGTTTGAACATGTACATGCCAAGCACAACTCTCACAGACTCTCTTGAGTCATTTGACCTCAGTGAGGGCGCTGTTTGAGCTTGTGAAATAAAATACAACATGGGATCTTTTAGCCTGAACATCTGACGTCACACTTCGATGCTCGTGAATAACGCCAGATACCTGCCTTGAGCGCCTGGCAGGACCCTGCCAATTGAACCTTTGACCTCCAACCATTTCACACGATGATTCACAGTCAATTCACACGTATACTGTGTATATAGTGAACAAAACAACATGTGCAAGAATTATGCACACGCAGCATGCAGACGATCAAAAGTGCAAGTTGACAAACTACATCACCTCGGACCAATCATAACACAGATATGGAAAGCTTACGCCACTGCACGTTTATCCAATGAAATCATTGTATCCAATTTCAAATAGAAAAGTAGCTAAGCACAACAAAATTATGCTTACCAAAATAAGGCTACCAGCCAAAGAGCCATGTCACATGTACGATTTGTGACTGGTCCCCTGCCTAGTTTTGCATAGCAGAAAATTGTTCAGCTCTATGAAAATGGGCCCAAATGCGATTATTACAATCGTCATTTAATTTTTTATTTTTTTGCAAAACAAGGAGACCAAACTTGAAAGCTACATGAGTGGAATTTTTGCTCCCGTGCAATGAACGCAGTGTGTTCAAAATTTTGCACACAGAGTATTATTACATTATGTTCCGTTTGTCCCGTTTTGTAGGCCAAGCAGACATTTCCATCATTCTGAAAAGCTGGTAAAGGGCACTCCCATCAGGAAATGTAATTGGAAATGTTTCAAGAGGCAATGGAGGCAATTGCTTCCACTGCCTCAGTGCAGTTCTGGGCCAGCATGCGTCTGCGCGCAGTAAACCTCATTTAATTAGAATACCGCTGGATGTACATGTATGTAACCAGAGTGCCACAACATTAAAAAAACCTCTCTTGACCAAACTGTTTTGACGTAAAAAAACAAACAAACAAAAAACGCTTGTGACCTAACTGTTGTGAAGCATATTTTTCTACACAACAGCAAGCATGTGTTCAGTGGCCAATTTTAAAAACTATAACCTCAGCCTAAAGGTTTCATGTTGGAGTAATTAAACTTTCTTAGGTTATTAAATTTCTCTTTCGTTTTACAGAAATCAATGAGGTTGGTCAATAACCATCTAGGTTTCCAATCTTGATTTCCCAAGTGTGATCGGAAAACTCACACACTTTTATGTACATGTACATACATAAGCATACAGCACAACTTACTAAATGGACACAAACTACCAAATGGACATACTGTACATTTTCAATCACTGTCCCTTCATGGGCTCCATACTAACATGGAATTGGTGTTCAATATCATATTTTTAAACTTTCAATTAAAATTTACCCAGCCAGTTCCAGGTTTATCACTTGTTTGTTTTAATTTTTCCAACAAATACACAATGTAAGTTTAAGCCAACATATTGTTCTCCATTATATTTCAAACCTTGAGGTCTGTCGGTTTTGTTGTCGGGTTTTTTCCCCCCAAATATTTGAAAAAAATTAAGTGACTTGTAAGTTGTAACTTGAACACAGACTACAACTTGCCCGAAAAGACTCCGGACTTAAACTCAGACTAGACACTGAGGATTCCGACTCCCACTCCTCAGATAGAGGACTTGCATGAACAACAAATTGCATAATTCAATACAGTTCAAGCAAATCTACAAAACAAAAGCATTTCCACTACAATTTGATGCACGTTTGTTTCTTCTCCTCCCCCCCCCCCCCCCACACCCAGCTCCCACTCCCCATACCAAACTTACGTCCTACAGTCTTGTGAGATGAAGTCTGGCAAGCCATATTTACAGTCCATTATCATCGTTAATGTTTCGCTGTCGTTTGTTTCGTTGAAGGGCGGCTCGCCGCATACCAGCATGTACAGCAGAACTCCTAGACTCCAGACGTCTGTCAATGAGAAAACAAACATGCAAGAAGTCATTGATTGATAAGGTGAAACATTCTTCTTCAACAATTTAGACATTAATTTGAAACGGTATAAAATCAGAAAATGGGAAAATAGTGTGGGAGCCACTCAATACAAAAGGTTATGATAAACTGACAGCAACTACAGTAATACATACTGTACATTATTAATACATATTTTGTTTTCATAAAGTGAAAAGATTACCCATTCGGGTTGGTCGAGAGGAGATCACGTGGCCATGTTTAATCATGCGATATATAAACACCAGCAACTAAAAGTGATTTAACATGACCTGACTTTATTGAGTCAAAAGAGTGCGCACAAGTTTCACGGCTCAATATAAGTTGGTAGGTCACATATTTGGCTCGCACAAATTAAAAACTTGTGTTAGATACTTGTGTAAGGAGCCTCTCAGCGCAAAACGCATGCATAACAATTCAAAGGACAGTGAGCTGTGGCTAAAAAGCAAGATTTGTTCTCAACTTTTACAGGGTTTTGGGATGTTTTTTAACGGAAACTTAGAATGGGAATCAAACTGTGTTGAATTGGTTTTTAAAAAGTTGTTTAATCACGGTGAGGCCTAGTCCTTGATAACTTTACACTGACTTAGTTTTGGTAAAACTACCAAGAACCAGGCCTCACTGTCATGACTGTTTTTAAACAACCTGTTTAAAACCTCTTCACTGCACTTTGATTCCCATATATAAGACCAGGATGTTCCTGCCAGGACCTGTACCAATTATCCAAATATTCCACTTGGTGTTAACTCAATATTCCCAAAGATCGACTTTGTTGTGCACACCTGTGTTGACCCAACTCATCTGACGCTATCATCACAATAATTTTGTTTGCACTATTTTGGGAGTCAATGTCCCTGTGTGTTAAGTGCACATTTAAGGCAATGCAGCGTTTAATTGGACTCCCAAAATGGCAGGCATTGTATGCGTGCCCTCATGCTTAGAATGGTTGACTTCAGGGCATACATGTACATGTACATGTAGTACCACATTCATCAAATTGGAGCAAAACCATGAAACGGATTTGGGAGAATTTGATGTTGTTTGGAGACACGTACATAGGTTGCTTGAAATATCATGGAGCTGTGTACACAATTCAGGCCTGATACTTCACGAAGGCAATTGCCACCGTTGCCCCATTGAACATGTTGAAATGTTCCTATAGAAATTTACAATTTCCCTATAAAAAGAGGTGTCCTTTACCAAGTACAAACGCCTTTGTGCCCTTTCCCTTTAAAAAAAACTATCAGGCCTGCATTTATGATTGATTGCTACATGTACATGTACCACGTTTTTTTATAAAATGTTTTATGATAATTAATTTTTGAAGTAATTACCAAAGGTATACCCTCCCTTTAATGGATGGAACTTCAATGCTGTGTGTTCAAATCAATATCTGTGAATGTTACTGAGTTAATACACAAATGTAGATGTTCATGTACTAATTACATATGTAGTAGTACTAATGTTACTCAATGTAATGTACATGTACATGTATGGTGTACATTGATCTGTATTAAGCATCACAATGCAAATCATGTCTGAATGTATTACATGGTCTACTGTGTACTTGAACTCTACTACATTGTGTACATTACATGTCATACATGTATGTAATACAATAATGTACATGTGCAGCATATATTTATGCATTGGGTATATCACAGGTGCTGAGGGGTGGCCTTCATGACAAGCGGAAGGCTGCAAATAAAATTGATCTTCTCTGACGCACAATTAAAATTACCAGGAAGAGGTAAACAGTGTATTGTAGATTCTTTTCATAATCTCATCTTCAATTGTTTCCCAGTGGAAGGTTTTAAATACACAGGACATACATGTACATGTAGGACACTAATTACAGATTTATACAGTGACAGATGACAGAGCAAACTACAAGAAACACAATAAAGGGGACCACATTTAATCTGGCACCTTATCAGTTTTTCCGATGTTGTAATTTTTGAAATCGCCCTAAAATGTGTTTTTAACATGTCAATGGACTGAAGCTTCTACTGAAAATAATTTGATTCTTTGAAATGAATAATTTGTTCTAGTTTTTAATTTTTTTAAAGAAAATTATACCTAAATATAATTTTTAATTTGATTGAAATTTGAGGGTAAAAAATTACAACATACATAATACATGTACATGTACACTGTACATGCATTTATCCAATCAGTATAAGCCTGTATGCCCACTCACATGTTGAAACACTTTTGGGGTCGATTCAGGTACCGTACATGTACTTCAACAAAATCACAACCATTGGAAAAACTGCTATAGACCTTATGCATTGACGTCACCAAGCCGCCATCTTAGAGGTAAACTGATGATGAAACAATGGAAACGCGCTGATTTGTACGCGCGGCGCACAGGACTGACCAATGAACATCTTCCTTTTGACCTCTAGGCGAGGGCGCCCTACTCAAATGACGTCATGTGCATAAGGTCTATTGTCATGATTGTGACTGATGTCAAATATGCTCGGAGGTTTATAAACAAGTAATACAAATGTTTAAAAAATTTAAGAAAACTGACAAATTGTTCTTGAGGAACTGTTGAACAGGTTTGCATTCAAGAAAAAAAATATATCTATAACAAACATAACAACATTTACAAGTTGGAGATGGCAGAATTTTTATAACTGAATGCAATGTTGTACAAAGGCTGGCAGTTAGTTACATTATTTTTTAATGCACATTTTGAAGAGGATTTGAACTTAAAATGTCTGCATTTTTTTTCCATATGTATTGGGTAAACTAATGCAATTTGAATGTTGGTGAGATTGTTAAATGTAATAATTTTGTTCACTAGGTACATTGTACATATAAGACTGTTCAATGTGAACCACACCCTGTACACTGATGCAGGGCTACAGTGTGGAGTCCTCTAAATTGAGCAGAAATATGCAAGAAACAAGTGGGTGTACGAGACTGCACACTTGTGCATTTACCTGGATACAAAATGTGAAAGGTTGTTTTTCTGACAATTTCCACCCACCAAAATTACGAGCCACCGGCTCGATTGCACACACACAGCCACTTCACGCATTACTAAATGCATTGTACACCCAGCCTGTGTCCTGCCTTGAGCAATGTGAATTTGTAAAAGGATACACTGTTACCATCCAGTATACCTTAGGGTGGATTTCCATTACGCAACCCACGTAACCATGGATACACAGGGTTTCCCAAGGGACAGAAATTGTGCAGCAGGGAGGTGCTCTGGGGGTTATGGATCTGAGCATGAGCATGAGCATGAGCATGTGCAGAACGACTGCCAATATGGCGTGGGCCTGCAGGGCCTGTCTAACATTTCCGGTAAATCGTGGAAATATATATTTTTAGGTTATTCTCTACACGCTTCGTACATATGTATATGTGCAGTGCTACAGTACCTGGACTACTTTTATTGCTAAGAACTTCTGACAATTCTTCTCTTACAATGTACGTATGTACATGTACATGTAATTGCTTGGAAAAAAATATTCCTTCAAGTACATCTACATGTACTGCAAGTCTATGTACATAGGGACCAATGTTGTTAGTAGGCTATTTAATGGTAAACAAATGTGGGTGTTGAATGAAGCAGAACGCTTTGTAAAAAAAACAAAAAAACAAAAAAACCAGATTTGGTTGCACCTGTGGTTCTGTCTATGGTCTGTTCAAATGCATATATTCACAATGTATTTTGCTGTGTCATTCCTTTGGTTGAGGAAAACCACTGCTTAGCAATCAGCTTGTGGTAAATGTACAAAGGTTCCGATGTAGTTTACACCTTACCAAGCTCCATGTGCAGACAATATCTACTTACAGGATGTCAAGAAATTAGGTCAAGTTTTTGTAGCAACATGTATTTCTGAAAACCAGTAAAGGGCATCCATCCATTTGTGTACAAATACATGACGTATCCATGGCATATGGGGTCATATTCGTGTCATGAATGATGAACAATAACGCATCATTTCCTTGTTCCATTGAAAGCAATATTTGCCTCTAAATTTCTTTTTAGTTGACATAATGGATGACAATTATCCAATTGTATGACATAAATGGACCAAGAATAGGAAACGTTTTTGTTTGAGGGTTTTCCTTGACTTAATACTGACAGATATAATTTTCACAAAGTGGAAAACCTGTGACGTTACATGTTACTAAATGTATTTAAGTTGATTGTTTTCACCGAGTGGCGAATCCCAAAATAAGTTTAGGAATTAATAACTCATAGTCATAGTTGCAAGAATAAAAAATATTGACGGTTCAGTATAACTGACAAATTTAGCTTTATTTTGGTGGTAAAATCTTGAGGCAAAAATAGTTAGCAGTCTCTAAAAAACAGCAAATTATATTATATCTTTGATTACCAAGATGTACTCAGCATTGTGGAAAAAGAGCTGATATTTTTGGTTTTACAATTCACCGATTTAAGACAAGAACTGTATACTCGGTGCTTTCCCGAATCGTGCAGACAAAAATCCGCAGGCATACTAATACACCTATCAATTGTATGACGCACTATAGGACCCCCGGGGATGGTGCGTCACTGTCCTTATGTGGGGTCGGATTTGCGTGTCCAAAGACACACCCTGAGTCAAAAAATTGACACACTTGTTGCAGATTTGGACGGTCTTCCGAACGATTTTTTGACTCACCTTTCACGGATAGCAACGCACCACGGACGGACAAATCGACGCACATAATCGCTTGCTGCAAACGATGCACGCGCAGTGAATGCCAAGTATTTCAACCTTGTACGTACGAGTTTCCCGGCACACATGCTGAAAATACATGCAAGTGTATATGCACAAGGCGAGAATGTACTACTTGATCTTCGAGACGTGTGGTTCCCAACGCACTAGCTATCAAACACAGGAAATAATAGAGAGGGAACCAGTCTACTAAATAACGCATCCTCGTATCCATCCATGACTCGACGATCGACCCCCCAGTATCATGCATGTGAGAGATATAATATACCACGGGGCAGAGGTTGACAAAACCACCGAGCCATGAATTACATGTGACTAAATAACACATCCTCGTATCCATCTATGACTCGACGATCGACCCCCACTATCGTGCGTGTGAGAGATATAATATACCACGGGGCCGAGGTTGACAAAACTACCACGCCATGAATTAAATGTATTGGGCTTGGGCTAAAGGCTTGCTATGTGCAGTGTGGAAAATAAACGTCCGTCTGGTGATCGCTGACTTTCGGGCGGTAAATTCCCGACCCTCAGGCAACATAAATGTTAACAAAATAATACCAACATCATTTTACACAGGCGGGGAGGGTAGGTCCATTTTTATTCTCCTCTAAATAAACAAAATAAATGTTGAAATGGACATCGGCGGACCATGACGTACCTCGACGCACCGCTCAAAGATTTTTTGACTGACCACTATTGGACTTTGACGTACCCACAGTCACTTTTTCCGAGAGTAAAGACGCAAACTTGACGCACCATCCCCGGGGGTCTTATAGTGCGTCATACAATTGATAGGTGTATAATCGGGAGGGATTTGAACTAGCAACCCCCTGCATTCTAGGCTAGGGCAGATGCCTCAACCACTAGACCACCGAGAGTGCCTGGTGACAAGGGGCCAGTTCAATCCTGAAATTACATGTAGCATTGCGTATTGCCAAAAATAGTTTGATCTTCAAAAAAACAGTTCAATCTTACATGCAACAGGCATGATACTTGGCCCTTAGAAAAACAGTAGGAGAATTTTCTTGAGTACCAGAGGCTGCTGATTTTTCTGAAGGCCCAAAAATTGGAAGTCAGACTTAAGTAGGAAGACTTATCAATAATCATGCCTGTTTAAACATGATTTTCCACTTCATGAAAACAGTCTCGATATGTATGTTTACCGTGTGTGTAAATATTTATTAATACATTTTTTCCCAAACAATCAATTCAGTAGCACCCTTTTGATGTACAAAAGTCACAACAAACTTGTGGGATTACGAAACTGCTGCAAAAACATTTCAAGGAAATGTACACTTGTGCTTTCCCCCCCTTGTATTCCCTTTCCAAAGCTCCTACATTGGGACAGTTTAGTCTGGTGATGAACCAGTGGCATAACCAGAGGGGGCGAGTACATGTAGCTCCCTTACTCAGAACCTTGCCCCCAAATGAGATCAAATAAATACACAAAAAAATGAAAAAGCCCCCCCCCAAAAAACCAAAAAAAAAACATAATAAATGAACTAGTGATTATGTCCTGTCCACCCCCTCTTTATGAAAATATCTGGTTATGCCACTTTAGTCTGTAATGAACGGAAATGTCTTCATTCCACGTGCGCTCCAAGACCTTTGGGCTAAAATTCATGGAACTGAAATCTCTCTGGGACTGACATCTGAATGTGAAATGCAGACCACGGTTGCATGATACATTTATCCACAAAATTGCTGCTGGCAGGACATTAACCACACACAAAAAGAATAGTAAATTAATGTGCAAAACTGCTTTTTATGTTAATTGAGTGGGAAAGTTTGGCTTTCTGCCATTTATTTTAATTATACTCATTGCAAAACGTTAACATTTTTAATTAAAAAAACCTAATAACATAAAGCATTATTTTTTAAAGTGACCATTTTATTTTATTTGGACAAAATATGATACCTTTCCTGAATGGCAGAATGCTGTGCAGAGCCTCACTACTTTTTGTTGGATACCAGATACAAAATTATTGTTGTACTATTGACATACATGTATCATGCACTCAATATGACACGCCATAAAATGCAGTAAACTGACACCAAGTTATCAATCGCACCAATAAATCTACCCAAATATTTTCTTATTACAATAACTGTTTATAGTAAAAACAAATAACACCCTTTGTTATTTTACACACACATGGTGCATTAAAGCATTATTAAATGTACACATGTGCATACATGTAGAATACAGTATGAAATTATAATACTCTTTTTAGGGGGTTGGATACATGAACATACATGTACAGTGTACAATGTACATGTACATACATTAAATTCATTAACTGTGAAAACTGAAGTGAAAACACATGTGCTGTCAGTGATTTTGTTCACCTTCATTCATGTGCTTATTTTGATCGCTGCTGCCGAAACTAAGCAATGACAGTAATTTTGAGGGTCTTCAAATGATATTTTCTTGAATTTATAAGTACATGTGCACTATGCATTAACATGTAGATCCAGACCTGTAGAGTTGTACATGTACATTGAGAGAGTTGTGACAACTTGCGATTAGAAGCCATTTTTGGTCCAAAACACAGAATGTGCACACAGGGTGCCAGACCAGACTCGCTGCACATTGGGGGCCTTTCTCAAACCTCGGCTTGGGCTCCGGCTCCAGGCTCCTTCTGATGTTTGAACCACCGCGTGCAAATACACGCTGTAGCAAACATTTATAACGGAGCCCAAGCCGGAGACGGAGCCCAAGCCGAGGTTTGAAAAAAGGCCCCAGTTGTGCTTCACTTGGACAGAAATGGCGTCCAGTAACCACGTGACCAAAGAAAACTGATTCCTCTGTGTCACAACTCTCTTAATACACAGCTCTGTGTACATGTACATGTGTGTACATCTAGTCCAAACAGAAATATTTCTCAGGAGGATTGGTACTGATATGAACTTTATAATCACTGCGATGACCTTTTGTACTGAAGTCATCACAGCGCCATCTTAGAGGGTACATGTAAAACGATGATGAAACAATAGAAAACGCTTATTATGTACACACACTGCGCACAGGATGGACCAATGACCAACCTTATTTTGACCTCTTAGCCAAGGGCGTCCTACTCAAATGTTTTCATGTGCATTAAGGTCTATAGAAGTCAAATTTGGTACTGATATGAACTTTATAATCACGGCAATGACCTTTTGTACTGAAGTCATCACAGCGCCATCTTAGAGGGTACATGTAAAACGATGATGAAACAATAGAAAACGCTTATTATGTACGTGCACACTGCGCACAGGATGGACCAATGACCAACCTTATTTTGACCTCTTAGCCAAGGGCGTCCTACTCAAATGTTGTCATGTGCATTAAGGTCTATAGAAGTCAAATTTGTTTGTCGTTGGTTAACAATCTCATATTGTGCCTTTTTAAAAAGCATACATGTACACAGCCCATCAAGCTTTTAGGCAGGATCAGTGAAACAGGGTGTGTAACCAAAAAATCAGGGTGTGTAAGCGAAAGTTGATTTTGAAGACGACGGCGTCCCATTGCGATTGCACCAGCCTCGTACCCGGCGTTGCGCAAAGGTTTTACAACAAAAACACCACACAGGGTCCATCATGGTGCAAGGATTTGAACCTGTGTGATGGCTGATGATCTATATTTTGAGTAATTTTACTGTCTTATTTTTTTAACAGTTTTGTTGATATTTTTATTAATTTTGTTGTTGTATACATTTACAATCCTGGGGAGCAACTTAAAAAGTAAACAGAAAACAAGGTTCAGATTTTAAAGAGATATAACAAATACCGCGCAGTGAACAGGCAATTTATTTGTGGAGGTAAAAACCAGACATACAAATGACAACCTCCTTCCCAAAGAATTGGGAGAATCATAGGCTGATGTAGCGGGTTGCATGTATGGGATAGATATAACATCGTGCTTGGGATCGAGAATATTTCTTCTGCTATCAAGCTCTCTCGAAACTGAGCAAACCGATCGCGCGTAGCTACTTTTTCTTCCTGATCCAGAATTAAGTTTCACTCTTGCAAATTTATTTCATCAAATAATTATTAATGATACAAAAAATATATGTTTTTCTTTTTTCGAGAGCACGGCTTGCAGTAAAAAACGGAAGCCGTGCATCTGAAAATAGGGCATGATTTATTTAATTTAGCCGTGCCAATCACGGCTGCACGGCTGGCTGCCTAAAAGCTTGCAGCCCATGACTATGTCGTGTACTCATAAAGGCTGTACAATTGAAATCGAGCAGAGTAATCAATCTCTCATGTAGGGAGAATTGCTGAATCCCGTTTTTGCACAAACTTTATTTATTATGACCCAAAACACGTAATCTCATCAAAGTGAGTGAGAAACTGCATATGTACTTTTTCATCATAATAAATGAAAATAGTAGAAGTTGGCCTTGGCACTCGATTTGGCATTAAAAAAATTGGTGTCTTGTACTTTAATAGTAGTACAGTGTTTTCTCATGGAGTCTCCTGAATAATAAAAAAAATAACATTGTCCATGCAAAACATAAGGGGCCGTTCACAATTATCAACATTTTCACGAGCGTACAAACCGTACGCTGGGGGGGAGGGGGTTAATGCCCGCCGTACGTTTTTTTTTTTTTTTTTAAATGTCGATCTGTTTTCTCGCCCGTCGCCACAGCCGACATTGCTCACATCCCATCCACGCCGCAACCGATGCCGAGCGAGCACTGGCCGAGACGGTCGCGCCCCGAGCCAGGCCCCGCATTGCATCCCATGAACGTATTGTGTACAGCATGCGCGGCATTGTAGTCCTACACACGTACAGATGTACATGTACATGAACCAAACATGTCAAATCGCGAGTGCAAATTATTGCGCAATTCCCCTTCCGTTCCCTAGCGCGCTCACTAGAAAAAACGCGGAAAACTTTAGCAAGTGAAATCCGTGTCCGGATTTTGGGCCAGCGCTACTGTCAGAATAACAGGCTTTGTACTGCAGCGTAAACAAAACATTAACAGAAATATATAGGCCACAATTCTTACTTGGTAACAATGTGTTGTTCGTCCTCATTTTCAATATGTTTTTGTGACATTCCTTAGAAATGTGTTCCACAATTAAAACAAGCGCGATGCGTTCATCACAGACGTGAAAGACCGTGTGCGCCTAGTCTTGGCTCAGGGTGTTGGCTTTTTAATACAGTTTTTAGTACAGCGCCCTCTCTTGGTGGAACGGGATGACGACATGGGTAAGTTTAATGGGACATCGCGCTTAATGAAAACAACGGCTTTAATCAAAGACTAACGCGGGTCTAGCCCCCGACTCACGGGCGTGTTGAAATCAAATCGCAATAACTATGTAGACTTGTGTGAAAAAAAATCAACATTTTCTTCGTACACTTTTAGGGGGGAGGGGGGGGGGCTTGAAAAAGTGTACGGTTTGTACGCTCGTGAAAATGTTGATAATTGTGAACGGCCCCTAACCACTATGACAATAATACAAAGCAAAATCCTCCACTATCTCAAACACAGCATGTGTTTTTCCCAACTTCAGTATTTCTCTTCGATAGTGAATGGTTTATATTTAGCATTGATATCCTCTTGCATTCACCACGCTTTCACCAGCACAAGAAGAAAGATGTCTCTGAAATGTCACCTAAAGCTCTCTTTGTAGTTGTCAGGGCTTAAGTGTCCAGACCCTCCGATGGGCTATTCAGAAAAGGCATAGATCTGCCAGGCTCCACAGAGAGTGTCATATTGCAAGGCTACATACAGTTGGTACATTACATGTACATGTACCCATGAATGAAAGTTATTATCAATGTTTATGAACAGGGGGGCACTTACACTGTACGTGTACCAACATGTGCAACAAGCACGTACATGTATGGTATCTTTACAACTTGACAGCCATGTTACATTACATGTATTTGTGTAGAATATAATGTATTATAAATGCAATGTACATTGTGAGCCTACATGTACATTGTAAGGAACAAGTACTAATTTCAACGGACATCACACTACATGTAGGTAAATTGCTTTAACACACTTCAGCATTACAAGTACATGTACATATCAATTTATTGCCATCAATGTGAGTCCTCTTTCCTTTGCCCCTTTAACTTACAAGTAACACTCTCCATAGACTAGGCGCAAGAAAAAAATGTGAGGACACAAAAATTCAAATATGAGAACAGCATTGTTTTCCTTTGTTCTGTCGTCCCCACTCTGCACAAATGTACAATGTACATCATTACGTATTTTTAAAACACACACAATGTGTACACCTCATGTTTACCAACTATTGTACATAACATCACACTACTGTGACCTCATCTGCACTAAACAAGGTCATGTGTGGATAATGGACACCTTCATCCTTCAAAGTAAATCTACAGAGTTGTATTATGTACTCTCAAATGCACATGTACATTGTATGTGTACATGTAGGTATAATTACATACAGTGTCAAGCATCACACAATTGTACATGTACATATGTACATGTATTTAATTGTACATGTATGTACATGTATTTCTGTGCGAAGGTTACCTTAGCCCATTACACAATGCAGAGCAAAGTCCTAGGAAATATAAACCCCAACAAATTCCTGGCAATTTGTAACCCCAACCACCATCCCATGTCTGAAAGTTTGTTCTAATCTAAAACAACTCCATTCATTTACAGGTACATGTACATACACAGTATTTGTACGCCAAAACTAATTATAGCCTTCGAGAAAGACTCTGCTACACTAGGGCCACCTATTTTTTGTGTATTTAAATTATACCAAAGTGTGTGATGTCACAATACAAATCACTACGTTACAGTCATGACAGTGTATGGTAATAACTGACAACTCATCTTCAGATGATTCTTATACATGTAGACTGTGCAAGTCTCGCGCGCATTTGAACTTCCAGGACCATTGTGGTCCCAACCATATGGAGTTTTACATGGGCGAGATTTTGTTTCGTCAATTATTTTAGTTTAACGTAGTTTACGACCTAGAAAATTATACATGTTGTTGGGAATGTAATACTACATGTAAGTGATAACAAAATATGAAAGTAAAACCCATTCAACAATATAACGAAGAAAACCCGAGAATTAAACTTGACCTCAGCTTCCGGTTATTGCAAAAATTAAGAATTTTGTGCTCGCCTCCGATCATAAAACTTATGTAAACACTTGTTTTGGATGCGCGGTTATAATCGCCAGATGCTGTAATTGCAAAGCGATCCCTTTTCATTGCAGTATATGGTTGTTGAGGCGTCAGCATCCTCTTTAAACTGCGATACGGGTCTATTTAAAACCTGTTTGACCATCACAAATCCGCGTAGGGGGTTACTAAAAAGTTAACATCAAAAAGCATCCTTGTCCCAGAGTGTTAATGTTGTTTCAATAATAATTAACACACTTTTGTGTATTTTTTTCAAAAGCTAAAACTAATTTCATAAAATTGTAATTATTTATTTTTATTGTTCAGATTTTGTCATGAGATATAATTTTACACAAAGATTTGATTTCAGAAATAAAAATGTTCTTCGTTTGACGTGTTTTCTCGTTCGGATACGCGTGAGACTTGCACAGTCTATTGCTTTGTGAAATCGACCCTTGGTCCTTCTGGTTGGTAAGCAGTTTGCAATCAGCTCATTTTATTTTCTCAAAATAAATTATGTTATAAAACCAGGAGATCAAATTAACAGAAAAGCTTGTTGAGATCATGGAGGCACACATCAAATTGAAAATGTAATAAAACTAACATCGTTTGCCTAACTGCAATCCAGTTACACACAATGACAATGCAAGTATGATAATGACCATAATCATTCCTACAACAATGTGCTAAAAGTGTTATAAAACAGGACAATCTGTGTTTCTTTAAATAGCACTAGGTCATTAATCAATCACATTATAAAATATATATCACCATACCAAGGTTTTAGCCAGGATTTGGTAAAAGGGTGTCCAAATCTGCTGGAAATTTAAAAACTGGGTGTCCAAATTGTTCACTTACAATACATTTACATGTAAATGACAGATGAAACAGGGTGTCCAAATTTAAAACAGGGTGTCCAAAAGACACCCAGACACCCCTCTGGCTAACACTATGCACCATACATGCAACTTATAATTGTTGGCTTACTTTTTAAAGTGTATTATCAATGACATTGAATTTGCTGTCAAATACTGATAATAAAAGCTTCTCAATATATGCAGTTGATCACCCAGTTTGTTGAGTCAAATCCCTCGATGATAAGTCCCCCTTTGCCCTTTATCGTCAATGCCAAAGGTAAATAAATCACCGCTTTAAGATAATAATTTTTAAAAAGTCAACACCGAATAAGAAATAGCTACACGCACACAAGTTCCTATGCGTGCGGGCACAGTGTGTGTTTTTATCTGCTGCCTGAACTCAGTGATGATGAAATTCCAATGACTTTGTACCTAAAGCCGTTATTAATTTTCCGGGACTGACTGTCTGCCCACCTAGTGATGAGAGTAGTCCGAGCAAAACCATTAACGCAGCACGGAGACGGCATTACACGCTACTCACGCCGTGACAGCATGTTTATGTTTAACATCAACCCCTTCCAATTGTCCCTTCGTTTTAAAACAAAATTCCATCGCACAGTGTGCGTACATGGTGCCACAGCCATTAGAATTTCCATCAAGTACATTTCTACATAAAATATACTTCAGACAAATCTACAAACCTTACTAAATACAATCATAGAAGGTAAATGAAGAGATCTGAGCCCCCCTTCCTACTCTTCCTAAAGGAAAGAGAGAAAAAAAGCTGCGTGCCTAGATTTTTAAATTGATTTAATCTCTTATGGTATATACCATCAGGGACTTGTTCTTCTTGTCACTGCCTTGAGTTTCGTGGTTCATAAAAGGCTAGAATTGACGTCATTCGGCTAGGGTGCTCCAGCGTGTGTGTGTGTGTGTGTGTTTTGCCAGACAGTATGCGAGATGTACAGGATGGTAAGTTATTGTGGTGTAAATCCAGCCATGGTGCGGATGGGCATGAGATTCAGCCCTGGGGCGAGGCTTGTGAAGCTCTAGCATCATCTCTGGGACAAACAAGCAGCGGACTTGTTGTTTGTTCAATAACTGACACAGGGGCATTCTGGTGATCCACGGCATTGATAACAACATTTTGTTTAAGTCCAGAAAATATGTCTTGAGTGTCGGTAACGCTGTAATTTCCTCTAAATTGAATTTTACTCCAAATACACACAGTGCACACATGTTGTACACCATCCATGTACATGTATGCACATTGTAATTAACTTAAACTCTTAAGAGGTCTAGTTCACTATCCATTAAACTTGACTGAAACAAACAGTATGTTTATCATTCTTTATACTTTATTCAGCAATTACACACATAATAACATACATGTAAGAATATTTACACCCACAAGTAAACATTGTAACAATGGTACAGCAAGGTTGCAAAAAAACTCCAAAACAAGTCAGGATAAACAGGCCAGCCAACAAGCAGGCATGCCTTCACAGTACCCGTATCTCTCACCAATGACCTATGACCTATCAGTCACCTATTTTTCTTTTTACATGACAAAAAACAAACAAGCAACAAAGCAAGTTAACATTTGTGACAAACAAAACAAGCCAGGTTTGCCAGGACCAACAAAAGTGCACACACAAAAGCAACACAACAAAACAGAAATATCATAACACAATATCACATGTATTTCATTTTAGTTGAACAACCAATACATTGTATGTATCCAACAAACTGTCAGAACACCAAGAAAGCAAAATTTAAAATTTGTTGTCTCTTTCGGTTGTTCTTTTTATAATTTATCATCAACAACAAACGTACATGTAAGCTGTTTGGTTTGCCAAACATTGAATTAGCAACAGACATCCATACATGTACCAATTCAAAGAACTACACTGAATAGTACATGTACATGTACATGTGTGATGTTCAATGACTATAAATATTTCAATCCTCCTTATTTGTTTATTGTAACAATAACCCTTTTAATGACATTCAAGAAACATCACACAGCAAACTTTATCATGTTGTCATGTGGGATTGGGGGAGGGGGTGGGGAATGTGGTCAGAAAGGTGTTTCAATCCTACAGGTATATGATGTAAAGCTAAGGATTAATGTACACTTAAATCCATCACAATAAAAATGGAATTTTCTTATATTGATATACACACTCAGATTTATAAGAAGAGTAAAGCGTTGAAAAGTGACTCTTTGCTTGCCCAACGCTGGACAGAGAGTTTCAACAGCAGGGCAAACCAAATGCACGTACACACGAGTCACATGGTCCACACCACACGTCCCTCCGTCCTTCAATTGGAAAGATTTATCCATCACAACATCATTACCAGTTGTACAAGACTTAAAATATGTGAACAATTTTACGAGTTAGATTTGTTTTCTCAGTACAGATACAGTGTACAACAATGGTATATTACAGGGTTCAGACAGAATACCAGCCTGGTAAATTGATTTATCAATCAAAAATAAATATCTTCATCATTATTGCTTGCTGAATTCCACAAAGCAATCCTCGACTATTTTTCAATTTTGTCAGCTATGATTATACATTCCAGTGAGTTCAGTGCATGTAAAAATAGAATATTCTATTTTTGACGTGTTTAAAAAACATAGGCCTATACTACATATAGTACAGGTGCAGGCCAGAAAATGTATGGTATATAAAGCTGTTAATAAAATGTCACATAATACTGTACGTGTCTAGCTGTATATCAATGCTTCCAAGAAACAACTCTGGCGCTATTATTAAAAATAAGTCTGTGATTGAAAAAGCAAGTAGGCCTACATGTGTACGTATCAGCAGTGACTCTATCGTTGTCTGAAACGTACACAGGGCAACAGGAAGCTAAATACAGAGCCATTGTTCATTGCAGTTTGTAGGACAGTCTATTTTTAAATTTGACATGCACGCTAACAACAAATATGTTAAGTGCGTTTAATACAAGTTAGTACGTTTGTATTAAAGGGAAAGTTTGTTGATCATTGTTTGGGAAAAGACAATTCATTCCCCATCCTCTCTCACTTATTCTACATCCATGTTAATGTGCATTTAAAACTTTTTGTTTTAACCAATTATTTGGGGCAACCCAATACCTCTAGACATTATCCAACGAAACCTCATCGTACCCTCCGTTCAAGCTCTACTTCTCAACTCATCCAATACATTAGTAAATCATGGCCATCGCTCATTCTTACTTCTTCATCGGCATTGTGGAACAATTTGACAAACTTCATCAAAACTGCTCCAAATGAGAACATTTTCAAATCCGTGCTCAACTTGTATCAAGTACCTCTTTAATTAACTGCTAATTTTTTGTAAAGCGCTTCGGAACATTTTTGTCCAGGAGTAGAGTTGTTTGTCTCTGTTTGGAATACGTTGTTTACCATGTACACGTGATGCTGAGTGTGATGAACCACACTGCGTGTAAAAAATGTAGGCCTTACAATTTAACAAACTTAATCATGTACAACTTGCATGCACGTATGTACATTTTATAACTAACAATTAATTATGAAGAGTTGTTGGGAAAAAAACAATACGTTGTGCACAAACTTGGCTTTTACATGTAGATGCTGTTATGCATACGTACACATAAAATGCACCACGCATACCTTTATACCATAAGCTGTACATGGTACACAATAGACCTTATGCATTGACGTCACCAAGCCGCCATCTTAGAGGTAAACTGATGATGAAACAATGGAAACGCGCTGATTTGTACGCGCGGCGCACAAGACTGGCCAATGAGCATCTTCCTTTTGACCTCTAGGTGAGGGCGCCCTACTCAAATGACGTCATATGCATAAGGTCTATTGATACACATTATGTTCGTCAGTAGGCGTACATGTTCATAAACAACATAAACTGTTTTGGATTTTAGACAACTGAATGCCATCTTGCACCTCCCATTCAAACTTAGCATACCAAACTGAGGCTGGAAGGGAAAATCAGTCTGGACCCCATGTTTATAAACACACTGTGTACAGTACAATAGAAATTACAATGATTGCATAGGTTGCCTGACCAAAATGGTGGAAGTTAACCAAGATTAAGGCCCATACTCAACCTTGAATTGTCAAGCCTTCCTGTATGTTTGTTGTCTTAAAAGTTAAAATTATGTGGTTGTTTGTAAAATTGTTTTTCAATTGTTGTAATTTTTTTAAAGGTTTCCTTCTTACGTTGTGATCTATTTTTAAATTACATTCTCATGCTAAACATGTAAAGCATTAGGACAAACTACACGTAGGGCCTATACATTAGTCACCAAAAAAAAAAAGTGCATGTTTTTTCCTTGTGTTTTAGGAAATGATTACAATGTCTTTCGTTTTCACCTGGCTGATGAAACACGGAACACATTCATTAATTACAACGGGTTAATTTTGAAAACACCTTTGATTTAATTAGTTATTTTTTTCAAATAAGACTTCCGGATTAGATTATTGGAGCTACTCCTGTCTGACAGTGACACGTACATTGTACATGTTTATGCAATGATCTCTGGTGTTCTCCTTAAGACCTTTAGCATGACTCATACTCAAACGCCCTGACGCTCCAAAAAGAACTTGTTTTAAAGGAACGTGGTACAACTCTGTACATGTAGTACATTGATAACATGCCTGATTTCAAAGTTACAGATTACATTGTCACTGATGACATCACTGGGCTTGAACTTTGACCACTGACTTAAGGTCATTGAGATTAGTGTTGGGGTCACTAACCTCACAACAGAAAAAAAACTACATGTATGATGGCTCAGTGTGTTTCGGTTTCCCCCCTAAATGCTGTTGAATGGTGTCATTCAAAGATTCACAAATTCACAAATGTGTCAGGCAGTTAACAGCACCAAAGTTCTTCCCTTCTTCTGAACAGTCAGAAAATTATAAATCGGCGCTGAAATGATGTTCTTGTTATGGAAATGGTGTAGTTCATGTGAAAATTCACACAACTGACCATATGGTTTAGGGTTTTTGACAATATTCTTAATTTTGTGTTCTGGGTGAGAGGTTGAAAGGCTCTCTGGAAAGATTTGTGTGGGTCCACCCTCCATGCTGATTCTGTAAAATTTTGTTTAAGATTTTTAACATACACATTCTTTATGTAGATTAATAAGAGCGTGATCATACAGAATATTTGTACTACTTTCATTATCTCAGATCATACTCAACTGTATTAGGCCCTACATGGATCGTAGCACTACACAATGAAATAATTGATATTAAAAACTGAAAATTAGTATTATTCTGTACAATACAGTTTCCACTGCCAAAAATTCACAAGACTTTCCAAAACCCTTCAACGATTTGTAACCAAATGCAAAAGGTTTTGAAAGTTAATGTGTGCACCTGTGCATGATTGATGCAAATATGCATTGCCTGGAATTCTATTTCTGAAAGTGCAAGGCCATTTCTACATGTATTACAAGTTAAGGCCAAATCAATTAGTTGTGGGAGTTGTGATGTACACATGATAGAAAACATGTGTTAAATGTGCATACCAAGGACCAATTTCACAGTTTTTACCACAGAATTAATTGCTTACTATTCAGTATTCCCCACTTATGAGGAGGGAAAGTGCCAACTTTCTGCACTAGCTGTGTAAGTGAAGAATGCTTGAAGTATATGTAAGCGTAATAAATGTGTTCAAAGCTGATGATGATGAGTTTCTACAGCCAAGATCAGGGCTCGATTTCACAAAGAGTTAAGATTGATCGTAACTGCAAATCCATCGCAGTTGCTTAGCAAAGAGTGATGTCACAATACAAATCACTATGGTAATACTGATAACTCATCTTAAAATGAATCTTAGTGCTTTGTGAAATCGACCCCAGGGCCCAATTTCACAAAGCTCCTTTAAAAATCACAAACTAAAAAAAAAACTAAAAAAAAACTGCTATTAAAGCAAATGAGCAGGATACAACTCACAGATGGTACATAGGCTGTGTTTTTTTAAAGCTGATAACCTTAATTCGATTATTTAGCATATTTGTTTTGTGCTTAGCTACTTTTTTGTGCTGAGCCAGGGCTAGTAAGTTGGGCCATGAGTTAGACTCAAAATAACCACTGGAACACTGAAAAGTTCACTTTAAAAATTAAATTTTCAAAGTGGAAAAGACACACCGGGGCTCGATTTAGACACTAGCCCGGCGTACTAGTCAAGAGTGCTTCTAGGTAGCCCGACTGGCTAATCAGAAATTACCAACTTATTAATGCACTTGTCTATTGCCACACATTTGATGCTACATTTAGGGAGAGGTGTTGGCTTGGAACTTAAGGCAAGAAATCTTCCCTTTTATAATTGCTCATTAAATCAAAATGCTCCATCGCATCATTTTATGTACGTAGGCCCTATGTCCCACAGAAACAGAAAAAACTGCCTGAATTTATTGGAGGTGAGTTTTAATACTTTATAAATGTGTGGTAAAACAAGGTAATAAAACCCTTTGAACATTGAACAAAAAAAGGACAATGTTGTTGAGCACAAGGGCTTACCTACATTTTGGTGTGGACTTATATTAGGTTTATATTGTTTTTTAAGGCTATATTCCGAGCGCAACAAAAGCAAAAATCTGATTAAAGTAAACAAAAATACTAATAATGCCTCAAAATACAAACTAAAAGGTATTGGACTTCAACTTGAGAATTCCACAAAAAACAATTAATAAATAAACAAATAACATCTAATATAGCAAAACCAGAGTTTTCTTCTGTGTTTGTTTTAAATAATTTCTAGGTATGTTCTTGACCGACATGCCATACTGAAATTTCCAAGGTTTACACTTTATGGACCTTCATGTATGCATGCATAATTGGCGTTTAATCATTCCGCTATGTTAGAGAGGTAAAGCATTGATGAAACAATGTAAAACGCATACAATGAGCCAATGAGCAACCTTTTTTTGACCCTTTGCTGAGGGTGGGTGCCCTACTCAAATTAAGTCATTCGTGTGCATGGTCTATTTACTATTGGTCACCATACAGCATTCACAATACAGTCTGATGTACCATCCATTATCATATTGCGATCATTGCAAGTGCGGTATTCCATACTCTATGCCCTCAAGCTAGAACTTTGACAAGTGAGCAATGATTGCAGAAAAATTGCCATTTATATCCAACCCCTTCTGTTGTTAAGGTTGCCAAGTCGATTCACTTTAATTATTGATCTAACAAACAAACAAATAAGGTATATATAATATTGATGAAGAAATAGAGCTTGGATACAAACAAGTTTGTTATGATTACAAATGTGGCACCTACCTCCTCCTACAACAGTACAAGTACAATACATGTACCTACCCAGTCCCAGAGGAGTGTTTTGGCAACCATGACCGATCACTGACTGTAAGTGAAACAATTTCCAAGACCTGCGCAAAAATGAGTTGGTAACCCGTGACAGTTCATGCCATACATGTAGGTAAATCTCTTGAAAGTTCATGGGATTGTCAAAATATACAACCTCCATTTTATTTTCAAGCCATGGAACTTTAGTCTTTGTAGTTCTACTATCATTATTTAATTGGTCTGCTCTGCAAGGTTTTTTCATTTTTAATAAAAGAATTTCTTTGACATTTTGATAGTTTCTTTGAGCCAACAACTCGGTTTACATTTTGGTAAGAACAGCCGAGTCACTGCCGTTGATGAACCGAATACACAAAAAACGTTTCACCAAAGTACAAACATGCTTCTGGTCGGTGTGTTGTTACCAAAATGCACTCCAGCATCCAGGTTGTGTTTACTGTTTGAATGTTTGATGTTCCGATCCCTGACAATGACATGCCTGAGTTCTAATACTCACCTACTGCCGGAGCATCGTATGAATCTCCGAGGAGAATCTCCGGCGCTGAATACGCAAGACTTCCACATGATGTCTCTAACTTCTCACCGGGCCTGTACAGATTACTGAACCCAAAGTCTGTCAGTTTAACGATTCCCAGCTTCTTGAAAAATATGACATTCTCCGGTTTCAAGTCGCGGTGAACTACATGTAACTTGTGGCAGTAAGAAATTGCACTAACAATCTGGGAAAAATAATCGCGGGCAAGGTCCTCACTGAGCCCATTCTCATGCTGCATAATGTAATCATACATGTCTCCACCGTCTCCAAGCTCAAGAATAAGATAAAGTTTTGTCTGTGTGTCAATAACTTCGTAGAGACGGACAACATTTGGATGCTGGACAAGTTTCATACATCGAACTTCCTGGAAGAGATGGGCCCTTGAGATGTCATCTAATTTGTTCTTGTCGATGACTTTGACGGCGACTTTCTGGCCGGTGAATACATGCCGAGCGAGTTTGACGATGGCGAAGTGACCGCGACCGAGGGTCTCCTCCAGATCGTACATACCGGCGATCTTGCCATCGTAACTCGACTTTTTGTACGCCACTGCCCCACTCATAATGGAAGCGTTTATTGAAGACTGATTTTCGTCGAAAAGATTACATAATTGTTGAGAAGAAGGTATGTGTTGATGTCAGCAAGCAACTAACCTTCTTCGAGAAGCTGTTCAGGTGTATTGTCTGCCGGTACAAAACCTTAAATTGATACGGAAGATCTCTTTGCATGTCTTAACCGGCAAACGGCAGTCATCTCTCAATGAGTCTCATCTCTCTCTTTTAATTTTCTGCTGCATACTTACTGTTCATGGATTTGGCCATTCTGCGCATCTTGTGTGAGCAATTGTTGGTAAACCGAATGTTCTATAAGGCCGATGTTGATTGGCTTATTTGCGTTCATTTTCCTACAACACTATAGTGTAAATGCCTTGTAAGTAGACCAATAGAAAGACGTTTGACATCGAGGTAGATGATTGTCAAAACTGAGGGAGGGAACGCCAACAAGAGGGCGCTCTACAGAATCAATGAGGATTTCCCCCATTGCGGTTTACATACAAATAATTAACTTGCTAAAAGGAACAATTCAAATTATGTTTCATATAATTGTGTTTTTTTTAGGCGGTTTGGTTTTCTTTCAGTTGTGGTGGGGGGGGGGGGGGGGGGGGGGGTCAACACCCAAAAGCTGGATACACCACTTCAACCTTCCTAACCACTCCATTTCTGACATGAATTTACAGGGCATTGAGGCACTAGGTAACTGCAGAGAGACTGTCCGTCTGAGTAGGGAAAAACTTTGGATAAGGCGCATTAAGACCACTCAGCCCCATGGTTTGAATATCCAAGAAGGAAATGACTAATAACCTTTTGTCTTTGCCTTCTCCTTTTCCCACACAGATATCCACTTTATTAGTCTGCCCTACATTGTATTAACTAATTATTTACCTCTCTTCTAACCTTCCATTTTGTCCTTTGTGTTCCCAACTTCTTGTGGTCAAGCTATCCCCTTTCCTTCATAACCCCCCCCCCCCCTTTGTCTTCATAATCCCTGCTTACCCCTGCCTTCTCTGAATACTTTCTGCTTTTCTCCCTCCACTCTCTCTATTCATGTATTTCCACTTGACTACTCTTGCAACTCTTGTCTGCTTGTATGTGTGTTGTGTTGTCATTTAGCCTTCGAGAAAGACTCTGCTATAGGGTCGAAACGTCAGGCCACCAACTTATTTTTTGCAAAACTAATTCCAGTAAAATTAAAAGATCGATGTGGATCAAAAGTGCTTAAAAAGTGTATTCTCCGTTTGTATAGGGGTAGGAGGCTTGATTTTTCACCCCAATACGCCAAATCTCAGAGCTTCCAGGGGGCTTCGACCCCATGGACCCCACAATAAGGGCCGTACGTAATGCTGGTGTGGCAGCACTGAGGATATTTCGTCACTGGGTCACTGGACCCACCAAGGGCACTTACCCACGCCGTATGACGCCTGATGTCCCCCACCCACCCCCCAACATTTCAAAACAGATTGACGCCCATGGTTACACATCAAACTAACTAGCATACAAATGTCAGTAGAATATTGTGGATCGGCATTTCTACCGTTCGCGTTGTAACCCCTTGAGTCATAGATTTCAATGAGCTTTTGGGAACAGCTCCCCAGCACTGAGTAGATCAAAGAGCAGGATTATCTGAAGAAAATAACCGCTACTTTTTGTTTTTACCAGGCAGACATAAAAATGTTTGAATTAAGATAAAAGTATATTTTCATCCACGCGTGATAATTACTGTGTTTACGTGTGAGCCACAATGCAAGCCAAGGAGAAACTTGCGCTAATATCTATCGAAATTAAAATCACGTTATTAGAAAGAGGCCTAACTTATTTTAGTTATCTACACAAGTAGTACTGTCACTACCTATCGGGCAATCCCATTTATAGTTGGGCCATTCCAGCTGTAACACTGAAGTTTGGAACACTGAAGTTGGGCCGGTGTGGCAGGAAATTATGTCCCCCATCCCATAGGGAAAACTGTGTATTATAAACTTCTTCTGAAAGCGCCCTCTTTTGAACCTCCTCCTCCAGCCCATGTTAATGTCCCATTATTAGGGACAAAAGTCTCCGAGGGACAGAATTAACTGCAACACCGGAACTATGGAGTTATTATAAGGTCAATATAAAAAATAAATAAATAGAAAGTTGTTTTTTTGTCCATAGAGGGTCCTCAAGAGGTAGGGTCCGTCGAAGTTCGTTTTTTTTTAATGGATTGTATTCGGGAGTAAACTCTTGGTATAGAGGCCTAGGCCTATTATTATTAAAAATATTAAATCGAAACACAAAACACACCACTTTCACCGTATTATTATATTCACTATACCGTATTTTATCGGATGTCGATCTTTGAATAGTATTTTAATGCCACAGATTCCATCATATATTCATGACACTCCAGATTTCCAGTGTAAAATCTCAGGTATTCAGAAGCAAGTCCCCTTTGTACACCAACATCCCCAACAAGATGAAGAGATTGCCGCCTGCTCATCAGCCCTGTTTAAGAGTGGTCACACGTCACCGCCCATTTCTGACATTGTATCCCTCGTGCAACATATTCTAACCAAAAAAACAACCTTTTTTATTGGGTAAGAATTTCCAACAGGTACATGGCACTGCATGGGTACACGACGGTAACCTTCAATATAATATATTTATGTGTGTTGTGTTCTGTGTCATTTAGCCTTCGAGAAAGACTCTGCTAGCTAAGGTCGAAACGTCAGGCCACTAACTATTTTTTGTAAAAAAGGAACCCTGTTACATACAAACAATATTCAATAATATAGTTTCTTCCCGTGTTTCGACATTTTCCGACAATTTTTTTTGAGATTTTCAATCATTTGTGACACAAAAAACACACAAAAAATCCCACCTCACAACCTTTTCGGTCGCGACGCAAATGACGGTAGGTCTGGTCCTTGATCTATGGTCGAACCCGGGGTCGAACCAGAGAGGAAGGAAGTATTTTCGAGGACAAATAAAAAAAAAAACGCATGTTTTTTGCCTAACTCTATGGACCGGATTTTATGTCAATGTGTTAGCCATGGAAGGGACGTGACTGTTGTAACGTAAAAGTCAATTCCTGTGTCAATGGGTGTGTTGCAGCTCCTGCTTGTAAGCCGATCTACGAGACAGGTAAGAAGTAACAACCATGTAACTTTACTTGAAATCTTGGAGGAAAGATTTGGTGAGGAAGGATCTGGTGATCAGATTGTACAAATAAAATGTCAAAGTATGGAAACACTCACGGAAGCATGCTTCCTCCACTTTTTCAGTGTGACGTCAGGGCGTTCATAGCCCGATAAACAGGGTACAAATGCCACTACATTATACAAGGGGCTTCACGCTTTAGAAATATTTCATGCAGTCTATCTCAGCCTTCATAGTTCAAATTAATCAAGTATTTCAGCCCACCCCTCATCTATCATAGAATGCGGGTTCTATCTGTTGTTTTAATTTGTTTGTCCCGTTTCAATTTGTCTTTCTGCCTTGTACCATGATTATGCGTGTTTAAAAAAAAAATTGTGTGTTTTACTTTCAAAGTTGTATACAATTATTATTTTGTCCATCCTTTAATTGGCACTTGCGCTGTCGGATGTTGTATGAAATAAAATAAGATTAAATAAATTAAATGATTAGTGCCATTACGCTGCACCTGGGATAAATTTGCCTTGCTCGTACTTTGAAAACTTAGTGTTTTAGACGTATATATGGTGGGCTGTAATGGCGACTATATGAGAGCCATAACTGCGCACATCAAAGGGGGCAATTCTACGCGTACAGCATGCATTCCGGGCTTTCGCTAGACTTGGTTCCAAGTCTGTGCTCGTGGTTTTTAGTCTACCTGATAGCCAATACATAATTGCCTGAAATAGCGCCCTCTTGTGGATTAACCTCCGTCTTTAACCTACGATCACAGACTTGGGAACATTGTTTTTCGGTTTGTACACACCCTATGGCGAATTAGTCCAAAAGTGGACGGAACACTCTGATTGGTCAGAATCTCAGAAGCGTCAATAAAATGCACATTCAAACTTGACCGTTTTTACCACGGGATATAGTACAGAAATACAACATGTAACTAATCTGCCTCTGCTCAGTGATTCAACTTGCAGTTTGGAAACAAAAAACCCAAAGTGATTCTAGTTTTTAAATTCAAAATAAATAAAAAACGTTGGGAAAATCATTAGACGATTCCATTCAAATAAAGGGAACACAGTTTTTCGTCTAGTAGGGATCAGGTTATTTGTTATGTTTATTTTTCAATATTTTAAGAATACATCTAGTATTATTTTATGTATAAATTAGAAATAGCATACGTACAAAGCACTATAAAAATAAAAAACAATGACTCATCGATTTTACAGAAAATGCTGAAGTGATTATAACCTATTGGGAATAGACGCAACCAACAGGAGTTTTGTGGCCTCCTGATTGGCCATCTCTCTGGCATAGTGTTGTTATGTAAATGTCAGTTGTGAATAAATGAATATCCGTATACACAAGGGGTCAAGTCTGAGATTGCGAGTTAGACCGCGTGATAGCCATTCTGCGGGGGAAATTTTGTGTGGCTGATGCAGAGAAATAACCGCGATCTCAGACTTGAAATCAAGTCTAGGCTTTCGCGCACGGGCCATTGTGCCTGCGTGTGCGCTTTTCAACAACTGAACGGGTTATGGTCTACACAAATTTCTGTATTCAACCATGACACACTGTGTTCAAGTACAAAGTTAGAGAGGAATACTTTAGAAAGTGGAAAATATAGAACGACACTACTCGATAGCATTACCACACAAACTCGATTCACAAGGTTTTTGGGTGTCAATGTGTGTGTTAGCTCCAATAATCAGTTTTCGATAATTTAAAGACTTTTATTTTATTTGAATTAAAGGGTGTGTACAACATTGGTAATTGCCAAAGACCTGTATCCAAACTTGATGTGACCCAACATATACATGAAATAACAAACCTGTGAAAGTTTAAGCTCAATCGGTCTTCGGAGTCATGAGAAAACAGTGAAAAAAAACCTTATATGTTTTAACTTTTTTTCAAACATCAGATTTTATCCTGCAGGATCCGATAAAGACTATTGTTTTACTCATTTCCTAAAAACTATGGCATTTCAAGCAAAACTATTTCAAGGGAAGTTTTCCACCATGACCATCTTTATACCATGTGAGTTATGTGCAAATCTGTGAACATTTATATTTTCAATCTTACCAATGTTGTACACACCCTTTAAACAAACATATCATAAATGCAGTGTATTGCTTACGTCCTAATTACCTTCCTTGGTTAATTTTAAGTATATAATCAATTGTTAAAACTATCACACAATGACTTTTTAAATGATGACCTTTTTATGCTACCACTTCCTTCCTCAATGCATCTATAATAATAGGCTGAGTAAAAAATAAAAAATGTTTAGCGTCCGGGTTCCTGAAAAAGGGGAAGCGGGAATGGCTTTTTATTTTTAATTTGTAGGTGTTCGCCAATATTGAGAGTGGTGCAGACTTGGAACTTAGACACTTGGACAATGACGTCATGATGATATCATCGAGTTTCAAAGTTTAAAAGATAACCATTTTCTTCTTGCTGTATTTCATTCATTTCATTATTGGGTATCTGATAGATAAAGACTGGGGCAACATTTGAAAAGTTTACACCAAAACCGTATGATCTTTACTTCCGGTCGTACCGGAAGGTCAAAGTTTGCTTTTTTTATATTTTTGTATAAAACAAAACATTTTCCTGGCTTATAGCTTTGAGCTAAATTGAACAGCAATCATTGTTTGGGATGCCAAATGTTATATTAATAGTTGTTAGCTAACAAATGACAATAAAACCATCCAAACCAGCTGTTTGAACTAAACAGAGTGATGGTCTATAAAACATAATAATAATTCGCTGATACAAATTAAAACACGTTTATGATGTGACGGTGAAAATATACTGTTATATTATGTACGTTTTAATCAAACTAAAATACATTTTCACACCGAGGTGGTAAAGACAAATAAACTACGTTGTGATGAAACTAAAATAGGCCAACTAAATTGAGAGCTTGTTTGTGATGTCAATAATTATACTATAGTTGCTAGCTGATGAACAACAATAAATTGAAAAATGGATATGTTTTTGTTTCCTTGTTTATGCCTCTGACGAAGGTCCGGTTTCTATAATACATATTACAAACCACTTTTTAATTAGTATTACGACAAACGTATCATGGAATGATTTGCCCTCGATGCCAGTTTTTAAAATTCAGTCTTTTGTGGTGATTTATATACGGAAACATTATTTTTTAAATCTGCCAGGGTTTTAAAACCAGAGACACTATTAGACGGCAAGCTGCATCAGGGGCAGGACATTGTAAGCAATTGCCTTCTTACAGTGAGGGGTGCAACTGTTAGAGAGAAGATACTGGTGGGTGTCAGGGTTTGCTGTACATCGACCGTAACAACGACGCTAGGGGGTTTAGTTACGGTTACATCTAGGAAGTTCATACTTGTGAGAGAGTATTCAGCATGTGAACTTTATGATGGGTTTATATATTATATTTTTATAATCAACTAAAGTAGGCCTACATTTTTACAGGGTGAAGGTGAACAAAGATACTGCGTTGTAAGAAAAGTAAAATAGGCCGCCATGTGGTTGCAATGCTCATCGAGTGGCAATTTATTTATGAAAACCGAAAGAGAGCTAACATTGTTTGAGATGTCAAAAATTATACCAATAGTTGTTGGCTAATAAATGACACTAAAGTAAAAGCCATCCCAACCAGCTGTGTTATATATTCAAAGCGATTGTCACTGGATGGGATAGCATACTGCATTTCGTATGGTGTCCTACATATTATGTCATGACGTGACTTTGTTGTACATTTTCTTTCATAATGTATGGCACTATTGTACTTGTATATTGTACATTAACATAATGATGAGGCACTTCTTTCATGATTTATCCACACATTATTGCAAACCCGGCAAAAACAAAATAAAACAATTACCCTATGGACGTTTTAGTAAATTTTATAACAAAGGCTTGCCACTATGAAATGCTTGCCCATTGAAAATACAGCATACAAATTTGACCTTTTCCGGTCAAAATAGGAAGTTTATTAAAAAATAAATAAAAATCCTGAACTCATCGTAAGTCTATTAGCCCTTTATCTGGCGAACAACCAATTTTCAAAAAAAAATAAAACCAACGTAATAATACAATAATATGGGGTTGAACACTGAACATTTTGACTATTCTAGTAATGTTTTCTTTGTTAAACCCCAAGTTATTCAAAATTTACCCAGTCAGTTTCCCTTGTGGTTTATTACTTGATAGAATAATAATATGATTATGTACTTAAAAAAAAAAAAACTTTACTTCAAATTATAGGAAGATGTCTTTGTTTGAAAAGTCTGATGTTTTGGTGTTTTTCTGCAATGGGAAAAAGGTAAGAAAGAAATTTGTAATTAAACGTCTGTTAACCTTCGGTTGCTGGGCAGCTGTAGGTGTACCTATGTGCATGGAGGGAGAAATTTATGTCTAGGTGTAATTAATGGCATAATTAGTTCAGCTGTTAGAAAAATTTGAAGTGTGTTTAAAACAACAACAACAACAACAGACAAACAAACAAAAAACAAAACAAAACAAGAAAATCGGTGCAGAATCTAAATTTTACAGTTTAGGCTATAGTGTATGTCTACTGATGGTGTAAGCTAATTGTGGCATGTGGTGGTCAAGGTGTCCAGTGCACCGGACTTTAAAAATTCTGGGGAAAGAGTCATCGGAGTGTGGGTTCGAGTTCTGGTCACAGTACTTTTAAAGTCCCCGAGTAAGAAACATTTTTAACCACAGTTGGTTCTCATCACCCAGGAGTATATGGATACATGTAAGAGTTGAGATTTTTTTTATTGTGATTGAAAATTATGTGTTCCAACTTTTTGCCGGGGCTGCATACTCCTAAGGAGTTATGATGATTTTAGAAATGCCTTTTGACTTGATGGACAGGGCTAGTGATACAGGCATTAGGCGGGTATTAGGCTGTTTTGCCCCTCCTTTTCGAACACTCTTTAAGTTTTTAAAGGCAAAGTATATACCTTTGGTTTTTGGAACAGTTTGATTGTTTTAATCCTAAATGTAAATAATACAATAAAACTAACATGTGAACATTTCATTTCAAAAGGTGGTCGCGTATTTGAGATATCGCCGAAAATCCGGAGCGAAAGTATCAACGCAGGAAGATTAATCCCTAAATAGGAATACACCATCTTTCTGACAGTTACGCTTCTGAGATTCAAATTGTGGGGCATAAAAATTGATATCGTTTTACGTATAGGCATATAACTTCTGAGTGAAATCATTCTCAAAATGCTTTATACTATATCGAAAGCTGCTGTAGGCTTCTAAACAATATGTTTTATTGCCATTAATTTTAAGAGTAAATACCAAAGATATACCTTCCCATTAAGATAAGCAGTTGCCTTTTGAGTTGCTTTATTTTTTTTAAAATTCAAAGGTAGGCCTATATAATTTGGTGTATGCATAACACAGGCAGAATGAAAAAGGACTGAATCAATGCAAGCTGTGAAATTGGAACAATGGGTTTTTTGTGGACTATAGTTCTACATATAGATTAGTATGTATAGAACTTTAGAAATAATGTTAACCAGTTTATCATACATGTTTTTATTCTTATTTCTTCCTTTAGATTGTTGATCACCATGCCCAACCAGAAGTCACAATATTAACCTACCTGCGTACTAAGTGTATCCTTTGAGTATTATTAATATTATTCGGCACCCCCCGAACAAAGATATTGACAAAATAGGGAAACCGCCAACATAGGGCTAGATAGCTCAGTTGGTAGAGCGCCGGCACGTTAAACCGGAGGTCGTTGGTTCAAATCCCGCTCTAGTCAATTTTTCTTTGTTCAACCCCAAATCATTTAATATTATTCTTATTACATATTTCTGGTAATGAAACAAAGGAGCCCTGTTAAGAGAAGATGTTGAAGAAATCTCAGTTTTAAATTTTGGAGGAAAAACCAAGCTGAGGAACGCCCACGGCATCAGTTAGGGACTGAAAACCCAATGCCACATGCAAGGTTTCAATTTGGACCAGCAAGGTCCACAGAGATGAAAGGCACGGAAGAAACCACTATACGCCAACCTGAAAATAACAGTTTAAAGGGTGTGTACAACATTGGTAAGATTGAAAATATAAATGTTCACAGATTTGCACATAATTTACATGGTATAAAGATGGTCATGGTGGAAAACTTCCCTGGAAATAGTTTTGCTTGAAATGCCATAGTTTTTAGGAAATGAGTAACATAATATTCTTTATCCTGCAGGATAAAATCCGATGTTTGAAAAGAAGTTAAAACACATAAGGTTTTTTTCCCACTGTTTTCTCATGACTCCGAAGACCGAGTTAGCTTAAACTTTCACAGGTTTGTTATTTCATGTATATGTTGGGTCACATCAAGTTTGGATACAGGTCTTTGGCAATTACCAATGCTGTACACACCCTTTAATTTAAATTTTTGTGTAAACTAAACATTTTGTTGTCAAACAAAATGTTTGCCTCCACAAAATGGCGGATCGTATGTTCCGCTGGTTGTGTTTCAAGAGGCAAATTTACGGGGTTTGTATAACTACTAATTACATGTAGAACACACTGTAGGTGTTTTGGGGCACAAACAGCTATTAAAAAGGATGATGAGTAATTCCAAGCCGCTAAATGTTGAGAGATTTGAAGGCATTGTGCCACTTTGATGTGTCAGTTGTGTTTGGCTCATTGAGTGTCAGTGAGAACTAGAAGTGTCAGTGAGCCCGTTTTGCTCGTCTCGGGTTGTGCCCATGTGCATTTACCCACATCATGATGAGAGTGATCCTTAGTTTTGTGTCTGCATCTAGTACTTCTGACTGGGAGTAAACTTGGTTGTGGGGAAGGAGGTTGTGGGGCCTGCACTATCATGGTATCCCAGTACTCACCACAGAACGGATCTATTAGGTATGTTTACATGAATACATCAAATCTTCTGAAAGGCATTGTCACGTGTTCCTCCCCAAATGTTCCCATACTTTAAAACACCCTTTTCCCCATGTACAAAAGTAAACCCCACCCCCTCGAAA
This sequence comes from Leptasterias polaris, assembly GCA_037783415.1. Classification (NCBI taxonomy): domain Eukaryota; kingdom Metazoa; phylum Echinodermata; class Asteroidea; order Forcipulatida; family Asteriidae; genus Leptasterias; species Leptasterias polaris. Next base: position 3,789,958 of record JAZGTN010000005.1, on the reverse strand, counting down.
TACTCTACACAATTCCTGAGATTCCCCGAACACGAAAGGGGGGGGGGGGGGGGGTGGGGTGCACCATGCCACATACCAAGCACGAAATAGCAATTTTTCAGGCAACTTAGTAGAGGCAACCAACTGCACTGCATGCAGAAAAAACACTTCTGCTGCCTGCTGCACATGCAAGATACCGTCTTCTAACTGTATAACTCACTATACCCCCGACAATAATGAGAAAACTGTAATGTGGCTGAATGTTCTTCTTTAGAGATTGTCTAGAACTGGTTGCCTGTAATTTGCCTCGCGTGAAATGTCTTTTTTTCGGGAACGCTTAAATAACGGTAATTAAAAAAAGATAAGACAAAAATATAGTCAATCTGAAAGCTCACTGATCATCATGTTCATACTAGGGGCCGATTTCACTAAAGCCCCCGTTTGCAATCATCGTTATTACACTTGCGATGAGATCGCAAACCGCAAATCCATCGCTCTTCCTTTCACCAAAGTCATCGCAGTTGCAACGATATGAAAAGGAAAACAAACATTTTGTTCAGGCTAAAAAGTAGTGACCTTTGACATAACCCGCCAGCAAAATTGTCAGTCTTTCCATTGTGAACGTCGAACGTCGTCAAGATTTTGTTGGCGTTCGTTTTGATTAAAAAATAAATACATACATCGCAGTTTATAATGTAAATCGGTTTCATAATGGTGGATCAAAAATTTACGGGAGAACCATAGTTTTTAAATTCAAGGCATTTAAAAAAGTTCACATGAAATCAAATTAAACTTGTTTCATTTGGCCCGTATATATAATTAATTTTATAAAATTTGGAAATACGTTGTGACGTTGAGATTGATGAAACTCTGGAGAAAAAAAACTTAGTTAAATTCTTGTTAAACTTATGTATGAGAATGACAGGTTTTTCATTCTGACATCTGTAAATGTCTGAAACTGTCAAAATGACGAATCGTTTGAAATAATCCTCAAGATTTGTCATCATAAACAATTCTATAAAATGACACTGACTTGACTAAAGATTAACAACACATGATTCCGTAACTAAGTTCCGTCTTATATATATGTTAATAGTCAATAAGGGGGAAACAGCTTGTTGAAATATACCTTTCCCCCAAAAGGCTTATTAATAGGCCTAGTTTGCAAAATAATTCATTTCTAAATGCCAGAAATCTTCGGGAAAAAAAACGTTTTACCAACAATTTTGAGTTATGGAACATAAATCGTAAAAGACCGCATAGAGTAAATAATTTTCCATTTAACACATTAATTTACGGTAGACATATACCCTGTCGATAAAATCTAAACACAAAATGGCGCAATGTGTCATTAATTTTTCGATCGCTAAAATGCGATGAATTTTGGAATTAGCGCTCGGTTTCGGCATTTGCGATGATCAAAAAGCGTTAGTAAAATCGGCCCCACTTATACCAAGCAATCCATGCGCTTATGGCATAAATTCACGCACTTTACAGGGCGGTGTGGGTGTGGAAATCTGTGGTAAGCAGGCCATAAAATTGGGCCCTGTTCTAATCTTCCCGTCATCTGAAATATTTTCAAAGTCGAGGAAATAGTATTTGAAGACCCAACGAATAACTATGGCTTGTTTCAATTGCAACATTTTAAATAAGCCCGAAACCGTTTGGAAACGGAATTACATGGAGATAACAGGTGTAAGTTGCCAGACGAAAAGGATATTTCATTTTAGCCTTTCTCGTAATGATAAATCGTCTTGTTGTTTTTTAATGAAAATTGTTACAGAAAACCAGAGGCTGAAAATCAATTTAACCTCCCAGTTTGTGCAAAAGAAAAGCCATCCATATCATAATTCTACAGTTGACGGTGCTCTATAATTTTCTTGTAGGCCTATTTCTATTATTTTATTACAACTTATTAAGCCTTGTGGATTTCCAGCTGTTCCACTTGCACTACCCAATACGACTCTTGTCTTTTATAGTCTGATATGAATTTTTCATTTTGCATTTTGCAGTCATCATGCCGTAAACGCTTGCTTGATTCCGATATGTTCAGTGCATGGTATGGCGGTCACTACCATTGAAGGAATCGGCAGCATCAAAACCAGACTACACCCAGTACAGGTGGGAATTTGTTTTATCCTATGGAGATTTGGAATGGACGAGAAAGTACCTGCTAATTTTATTGTTTTTTTATCAGATAATAAAGTTCTGTGCTTTCTTATTTATCCCAGGAGCGCCTTGCCAAGGCCCATGGGACTCAGTGTGGTTTCTGCACTCCTGGTGTTGTAATGTCTATGTACGCCCTGTTAAGAAACAGACCGCAGCCCACTATGGAGGAGATACAGAATGCTCTTGAGGGGAACCTGTGTCGATGCACAGGGTACCGATCAATCCTGCAGGGCTATAGTACATTTACCAAGGTAATTAGTGTCATATTTCATTACGCGGAGCACACTTAAACGCACCTATCCTGTCAAGATGTACACAAAGGAACTGCCTTTCAAAACGATGGAATGGTAGACTGGCATATTCGTGCAGAAGTACTCTTTTCGTCATGCAAGAATACCCCTTTCATCACTGATGTCACACGTGGCTAATTATGATACCCATGCAGGAGTCTGAGTCCCCCGAAACGATACCAAAACCAGACTTATCTGTGATGACGTCAGGTGAAATGAGTTAACCAATCATTGCAACTCAGGAAAATGGTTGGAACTTATGATGTACACCGTGGCCAACTGCCTGGTAGAGTTGAATTAACTACAAAATATCTATAGAATAGGCTCTGCCATGATTTTTTGCATCGGCCACAGTCACAATTCCCCCCAACAGCACACCCAAAAGTCAGACAGAAATAATTCCAACACCGTAAAACCAGATTGCAAAATGTGAACCTGCTATCATTTTGTTTTCTCATCTTGCTTATCTTTCTGATTTTCAGGAGGGATGTTGTGGTGAAAGCAATGGTGGTAATTGTTGTTTAAACAATGATTTTTCAGAAGGAGTAAGTATTGAGATGTGCCAAAAGAATGAGAGTACAATATTGATTTCTTTTGAGAAGGCCAGACTACACTCCTAAACTATATTATTGAGCACTATCAATTTCTAGAAAAAGGAATATTTCCTTACAAAGAACAGCTTTGTAAGTTATAAGGGTAATTTATTTGATGTTTCATTCGATTGTTCCTGTACAGGTATCAACAGAGCTGTTTGACCCCAGTGAATTTCAACCGTATGACCCATCTCAAGAAGTGATCTTTCCCCCGGAGCTCAAAGTAAGGCTCCTCGCATTGCGTTACTACTCTTGGGTCTATGCTGTTACAAAAAAGTGTGCCATGTCAACACGACAATTCACAACACTCACATGCAACTATATTGGTGTAACAGGTGGAAAAGGAGTGAAAGAAAGGTGAAGAATATATGAAGTCAGGAGATGCAAGAGAAATATTGCAAATAGCAATCAAGAAGAAGAAGACAAGTACGAAGAATTGACTAGCGGAACCACATAGTCGGGTGGAAACAATTTTTTTAAATTCTTACAATAAAGAAAGACAAAAAAATACACTCATCCTCAACCTTTATTTAGATTGGCAGTTTGGGGCAACTTAGTGGTGGGCAACTTTGCTAGGGGGCAAGATGACTGGATTAATGCCATGCACGGTGTCATTAAACTTTCATGACAAATATTGCAGTGGCACAGGAAGGAGGCCGGCCCTCTATTTAAAAAGGACGAGCATTCACCAAAATACTACACACAAAATCACTATTAAGTCTAAAACATATGATCTGCTGCTCTTGAACTGATTGTAAGCCTACAATCAATAGCACACAATACAAATACTAGCACAACACAGTCACTTTACGTGGAGGCCAAAAGGCCAACAAGAGCCTGCCATGGCTACATACCGTCATACAAGTTGGAATACCTAATTTAACTAAACAATATTGATCTAATAAAAGGACGGTTTAAAATTAAATACAAAACAATACTCACAGAGAGCTCTATGCCATTATCCCTCCTAAATGAACAGTATTTGGAGCATGGCCAGAGCATGCTCCCTACAAAATAGACAAATTTATCTAAACAAAACAAATGTGCTCTCTCTTGCCCAAAGCTAAAAAGGAAACAAAAAAGTGCTATCTCTTGCACAAAGGAAAAGAGAGCGAGTCTAAAGGTCGCGGACTTAAACTTAACTCCTTATCACAAAGTTGGATCAGACACTACTGAGGGCGCACTTGGGTTCCCTACAAAATAAAATTGATTTTGTACCATCTCTTTTGATATTTACAGATAATGTTGGACAAGGAAGTTCCAACCATGAAGACATTCGTAGGTGGTCAGTTGACATGGTTTCGACCAATCACACTACAGGAAGTGCTCATGCTCAAGGACACTCACCCAAAGGCTAATATGGTGGTTGGCAACACAGAAGTGGGCGAGTACTTTGTCTCAATATTTATAGAAAAAGTATTGGTTTGGTAATTTAATCAAGAAATGTTTCCATTTGAAATACTAGAGTCCAAAAAATAAAATAATAATGGGGTTGATTCGGATATAGATAGTTCCCAGTAGACGACATCTTTACGGGCAAATCGCATTTTGGCTTGCAGGCGCGTCGAGCGCTCAAATTATTAACGCAGCCGCGTCATTCACTAACCAATCACGCAATGAGTTTTGTGAAATGTGCGCGTGCTGCACGCCGTTCTCACGCGTAACGCGTAATTGCCCGTAAAGATGGCCGATTTACGTCATATTGCAACCTATCTATATACACACTCAATCAAAAACTGAAAAAAATGAGGTATATGGATTTGGAGGATTAATTGATATAGACTTAATGAATCTAAGCTTTGCATGACTAAATTCTGACCATCAGGTATTGCAGTCAAGTTCAAGAATCAGAAGTATCCCGTTCTTATTGACTTGAACCACGTGCCAGAGTTGACGAGCATGGAGACCACACCCAAGGGGGTAAGAATCGGAGCCTCGGTCTCTCTAACAACTCTGGATGAGTACCTCAAGCAGCTGATAAAAAGACAGCCAGGTGGGTTAATGAATAGGAAAGTTTGAGGTTTAGCATTTGGGGGTATGAAAGAAGAAGTGTGTGTTCGAAGAAATATTGTAATGTACCTCATCACCAAGTGGGTATAGTCTCAGGCATGCGGTCTAGCTGGTTGATGAAAGGACAGCTTGAGGATGAGAGACTAAGGATACGGGAAGAGGTCCATGTAAGTTGTAGATTATAATGTACCTCACTAAAGGGGTTAATTTGGATAACATTTTAATAATGCAGTTTTATTTACAATTCCAAAGTCACCAAGTAAAACACAATACTAGAATACTGTGCCTCTGCAAAGTATGAAATTAATGGAAGGATCAAGGGTTTGGAGTTGTGGGAAGAAGAGGCATAGCAGTAAATAATGTATTGAAATGCATGTACCAGACCATAAGGGTAATTTAGATAGTAGCCTCATCGCAGGTTGATGGAAAGTTTGAGGGTTTGGAATGAGGTATGTACATCTACATTGAAGTGAAGTAATGTACCTCAAGAGCAACAAGGGTGACAGCTGAAGCCTCAGAGGGTCTCGATTTTAAAAGAAAGGAAAAAACCCACAAACAAACAAACAAAACATCAAACCTGGAAAAGCTTATTCAAATGGAACAGACATAGGTAGCTGCCACTCGTCTGTGGAGCAGTTTTCCCATACATTTTCGATCTAGCATGTCCCTCAGCTCTTTCAAAATTGCTCTTAAAACTCACTACTACAATTTAGCCTACTTTACCAGAGCAGAATTTTTTCTCTCGCCACTTATCAGACTGTACGTAATTATTCATATACTTTACAAAAAAATGTGTTTCTTCCGTAGCGCCGTGAGCGCCTTCATTTAGGTGGATGTATGCGCTTTATAAGTATTCATTATTATTATTAATTATTAATTATCTGTTGTCATTTTGACAGAGCATAAGACGCGGATCTTTGCTGCCATGGTGGAGAAGATTCGTATATTTGGCAGTACTCAGATAAGAAACAAAGCGGTGAGTTTATTGTTGTATGGGCTTGTCTATACACCGGAAGGTGCACACCATTGTGGGGAATTTTACACAATGGAACAGAGGTCCCAACAATGTTTGTCTTTGTTCAACTGGGTCCCCACAAAGAAATTCTTTAGAAAAGGGAATAATGGAACATTGAATGGCAAGTCCCCACAATTACGTGTTCGAAAGACTTGTGTTTCTGCTCCATGCAGAGGAATTAAAGATGAGCTTTGGGAAACATGGATGATGAGATTTTAAGGACTCGCATGTTTGGTAACATGACGAGTACATGGTAAATTGTTTGTAACAATTCTTACAATTTATTTCGTCTGTTATATATGTTAATTATATTACTTTGTTTTAATGCCATGGGAAACTTTAAGAAAACTTGATTGCAGATTAAGTAATCCTGTTGAAATTGTTCTAAGTAGACTTGCACAATTTTTCAGATCATCATGAAAAATTCCAAAGCGACTAAATTGAGAATTTTGACAAGCTTGAAGTCAAGTTGAAACTTGAACTTAGATGCCCAATCAATAGCTTGAGACCTGACCCAAAACTCCACTATTGGATTTAGGGCTTGTTTGAGACTGGGGTTAAAATACTGTTTTTTATTTTTAAATAAAAGTCACCCAATTAACCCAAGGCCAAAGGGTAAAGGCTACGTGGAAAACAATGACAATTTCAAGTGAGAGAAAAAGTCTGTTCATATTTCTCTAAAATTGTGACATACTGTAAGTTGGTGGAAAGCAAGATACAGGTAGGGATCTCTAAAGTACATCAGTACAGGGGGAAAAGCTAGAAGGATACCCCCACGGTGATGACCTTTGGTGAGAGGATGTTGCAGAGCGTATGCTGTGAGTGAAGGTACTTACAGAAGGAACAATGAGTGAGACACCTTCTGTTAAACCATGAAAGTACCTTTAGAAGAGGTTGGGCTTGTAGCAACACAATTTAAAAAATCCCTCCAGGATTAGTGGTTGTATTTCAAATCCTAACTGTTTTTGTGGTCACTAAAACAAATCACGTTGGAATTTGTTAGAAAAATCCTTGTAAATACTCAACAATTGCGTTAATAATTAACTAAGTTTGACGTTTCAGAGTCTGGGCGGTACCATAGCAAGAGGCTCACCTATTTCTGATCTAAACCCTGTTCTGATGGCAGCAGGTTGCACACTGGAAATTACATCTAAAATAGGTAACTCCCCCCCCCTATGATTATCTGTTGAAAAAACAACTTTCAAGTTTCTTCACTAACCTGCTTCAGATTCCAATTGTCAGATTGTTCCTTTTGTTTGCAGTGCAATTGTTGCTTCAAAAATGCCTGTAAAAATTGCCTTGTGTGACAGAGCTGAGTTATATTATAGACCAGCTACTTTGGTCTTGTTTCTTCACCTACTTCTCTGTCTTTGTACTAAAGCGGTTAGTTCTATTGTTTTGTTGACTGAAAATTAAGATAATGGTGAATCTAATGTTATTGTCTACCCTTCCGCTATTTTAAAGGTACACGCTTGGTCACAATGGACACCGATTTCCTCACTAGTTTTAAGGAGGACATCATTGCTAAGAATGAGGTCATCAAGGTCATTAACATACCTTTTACTTCAGAGGTAAGCTTGTAATGAATATTCAATGGTGCTTGCTGTTTATTTGATTTCAGTGATGTAATTCTTGCATTGAGAATAAAGACGAATTAAACAGCACCAACTTGTATTGTGTTAAAGCCCTGTATATTAAGTTGTGGGAAGGTAGCGCATTCTGCTCTACCAGCCAGGCTCCTAGTGGATGATATCCTACATCCTTACTGAAGGGGGTAACACTTAGCCCCAGGAGTAGGTGGTAATGTGCCCCTGGTGACAGGTGATTTGGGTAGATAGCCCTAGTCAGTTTAGTGTAGCCCTCACCTTGAAGTGGCTGTCTGTGGCCTGTGATGCTATTATTAAATGTAGGCCTATCATTAAAAAAATTAAATACATTCACATTCTAGATCAAATGTCAAGAAAAGAGGGTTCGATTCCCAACTGTTGAGCATGCAGATTTCTACAGGACATTCAAAATCAACTAGAAATCACTTAATTTGGTGCATACCTCCAACGTTACATACTGAGAAGCAAGCGCTGATGACAAATCGTAGATTTGATGACTAGTTGACTAAATGATTTGTTGACCTTGCTCAGCCAGGTGGCGCTCTCCTAGTTGCTTTGTACTTGATCGTCTCTTAAAAAATTGTTTTTTTCAATGTTTTCTTGGAGCTACAAAAAGAACCAAATATTCACCTGAAGTCCTTGGCGCATGGTTGTCACCATCTTTCCACAACCTCAACTTCAGATTTCTGCATACAACCAGACACACAGACAGGCAGACAAAGGACGGGCAAGGAGATGACTTCTTTACTGGGGGATTCAAATGTTTTTCTGCAAGAAAACTATACTTTGATAGTCTCTGTATTTGAAAAAAATGCTCTGTATTTGTAAAAAAAGGTGACCGACTATGTGAAGTTAAGAACAATTGCCACATCAGCACAATTTTCACAGGACATGTTGTGAAAGCTATAGGGGATTTGACTGAATGAACTTTTTCTAAAACAATACTGTAGAATCTCTTCTGCTAGTATATAGCCAAATTATCCTCACTGGTTTTTTTCTCATCCCCAGAATGAATATATGCAAGTATTCAAGCAGTCCCTACGTCGTAAGGTGGATATTTCTGTAGTCAACGCTGCCATGAGGGTAGTCTTCAAACCAGGCACTAATGTTGTGGAGGATTGCAGCCTTGCATTTGGAGGTATGGCTGCTACATCGGTATTTGCTGTGAGGACTATGACAAGCCTCAAGGGAAGGTAAATTGTATTACTCCTATTTGCACTATTGAAGCAATAAATAGCGAATTAACTAAATTAACCTTCTATTTTCTTCAGTGTTAAAATTATAGCCCAAAAAACAACCCAAAAACAAAACAGGAAAACTACATACGCAATAAAACAGAGGAAGAGGTACGTAAAACAGAGGAAGAGGTACGTGAACCAGCTGGAGCCCGATGGATTGCCTAAAAGAAACAAAGTTTCTGTCTGGAGGCTCTCCTCACCAACTGGTTCTGAGAAGAAGAACTAAAAGTTTTTTTAAAATGTGTATACATTACAACTCACCAAGTCACCAATGCAAAACTGATGCTATAATTACATCAGTTAAAATGAGTTAAAGTGGAATCATAAAAAAAGTTCAATTCAACTGTATTTCTAACGCTTGTTTTTATGAAGGGCCTGGCGTGATGGTTTAGTGGAAGCCATGTGCCCGTTACTAACCCAGGACTTACCCCTTCCCCCTGGAGCCCCTGGTGGGATGGAGCCATACCGCCAGTCCCTCACTCTCAGCTTCTTCTTCAAGTTTTATCTCTCTGTCCTGGAGAAAATCAATATGAAGCTGGTGAGTGACACATAAGATTTTCACTGTTTTAGGAATCTTGTTAAAAAAAACATGTGAACGTGATGTCATTGGCAGAGTGCCATCTTATGGGGTCAACTGTCAGGCCTGATACTTCACGAGGCAACAGAGGCAAGTGCCTCCATGATCCTGTCATTGCCTTGCTGACCCTATAAATTTTCCGGTAGAAATGTGTACTTCTCTCATAGCAGAGCTGTCAACTCTCCCAGATTCTGTAAAAATTTCGCTGAAAATCAACCACTCTTTCCATATTTTGAAATCTCCCTGATTATGGATCATTATTCTCTATTATGTTAAGTTCTACATAATTATCTCACAGATTGGTGGACAAAATCTCATAAGATGAAAATGATGGCAGCTCGAGACTGTCATAGTTGTGCCCTTAACTAGGTTAAACTGGCTGGTTCTTACCCAAGTATCAGGCCAGCAATTCCACAGAAATTTGCTTTTTGGGGGTAATTTTTGTGACTTTTTGTCAACATTTCTCCGACAAGTTTAGACATAAAAATCTCGTTCAAAAAACTCATTGTTTCATGGTGTTATCAACGTTTTAATCAGTGTTATGTTAGTAACTGTCCTTAATAACTCACTGCACCTGTTGTCACTTTTTGTTTTTTTAAAGTAAACATGTCACTATGCAGAACATATTAACTGCATTTTATGCTACTTTTAAGTAATTTACTATTCTGTTCGTAATTTTGACGTTATTCCACTGTAAATAAGCCACGCCCAATTCACACAAACTGGCTCCACTGATTACCAGAAGCTCACAGGAGTTGCATTGATGATTTATACCAGACAATTTTAATATAAAGACTTAGCTTTTTCATACGACCTTGAAGGACAACATGTCTTTACAGAATTAACAGTTTTAAGAAATGCTTTTGAACGATGAAATGGGCGATTTGTGTTGAAATTTTGGAGCCAGAAGTAGTGACATTTTTAGGGGTACAACAGTTATGTACGTGAGTGACTAAATGACTTAACGATCAGATAGCCAAGAAGTAGTCATCTAGCAGACTAATTTGTTTACAATTTCAAGTAATTAAGATTAACAAAATTAACGAACAAAATAAATTTTCTTTTAAAGCTGGAAAATGTGTTACTCTGTGAAAAAGGATTTCCCCCTAACTTTTCAGTATTCGCCACTTTTTCTTTTACATAGCCTGATGTGAGTGGCTCAACTATTCCACCATCATACAAAACAGCCAATCAAGAATATCGTAAGAGCTTTGTAAAAGCTGTGCAGATGTTTCAGGTAATACTATTAGAGATGTCAAACAGACTGTAGTGTTTGCTTAAAAATTGTCTCCGGATTAGCAAAATTGTTCAATGGAGAATATATGCATAAGCTCAATCTGGGTGATTCACAATGCACTGTGCCCTCTACATTTAATCCCAGAGGGCATTTACCCAAACATTACGGGAAAGCTCCATTAAAGAAAGAGGCTAAAATGAAACATCCTTTTCGTCTGGCATCTCACACCTGTTATCTCCATGTAATTCCTTTTCCAACAGTGGACTTATCTGGATCATGCACAAACCAGTAGGGCTGCTGACTGCCCCAGGCATACATATTAACTGCTCATCTATTAAGTTTAATGACCCAAGTAATCAGATGTAAACACATCCACTCTGTGAAAAGGATGTATACTTTCCGAGTTTTTATAGCCAAACCCGGAAATTTGTTAATGGAGCATTCCCGTAATGAGTAAAAGGCACACTGCTCCAAAATAGATGACAGAGCCCAAGCCAGAGCAGGAGCCTAAGCTTTGGAAAAGGCCCCATGTTAATAAGAAAATAAAAGAGTGGTTGTGAGGTTCATGGCCGTGGGAAAAGGACCTTGTCTTAGACTCGGTCCTTTTCTCACGACCACGACACTTCAAGGTTTTAAACGGATCCACCTCTCTGTTAGGATCCCATTCAGAAATCAAAAACTTTATAAAGTTAAGAACAAATCTGACAGTTTAGCCTCAGTTTAGTTTGAATAGCAGTGAATGAACACAAGATTTTTTTTGTGTCAATGGTATTCTGTCTTTGAAAAGTGAAGCTTAGTTTGAAAGTACACGTCATCACACGTCATATTATTATTTCTAATATAATCTTACAATGCAAAAATTAGTTAGTGGCCTGACGTTTCGACCCTACTAGTCTTTCTACCCATTTAGCCTTTGAGAAAGACGATCTGCTATAGGCTGGCGAAAACGTCAGGCCACTAACTAATATTTACATTATACCACAGGTCCTTTTGGTTGGTAAGCAGTTTGCAACAGCTAATTCTATTTCCTTATAATCTTACAATCTAAGGAGGTTCCATCGACTCAACCAGATACAGATGGAGTGGGTCGTCCCTTAAGTCATCTAGATGCCTTGAAGCAAGTCACGGGGGAAGCTATTTATGTAGACGATATTCCTGTTGCCAAGGGTAAACAACAACAAAGATAAACAGTATTAATACAAACAATAGTTGCAGGATTTATAAAATGGCCAAATTGCCAAATTATACAAGGGGCTGACATTAAAAGAATGTGTGGGAGCTCAATTTTGTATGTGGCTTTGTTATCCCTCAATGTTGCAACATATACAAAATGGAGCTCCCACCAAGGATGTACCATGAGTGATGACATAACAGGGCTTTTAGCAAATCCTTCTAAAAAAGCACCGAAGAGAGTATTAAAAATAATTGTTTTTTTTACAATTAAAAGTCTGTTTAAAGGGCGTGTACAACATTGGTAATTGTCAAAGAACTGTATCCAAACTTGATGTGACCCAACATATACATGAAATAACAAACCTGTGAAAGTTTAAGCTAAATTGGTCTTCGGAGTCATGAGAAAACAGTGAAAAAAACCCTCTGTGTTTTAACTTCTTTTCAAACATATAGGAATTTATCCTGCAGGATAAAGACTATTATTTTACTCATTTCCTAAAAACTATGGCATTTCAAGCGAAACTATTTCAAGGGAAGTTTTCCACCATGACCATCTTTATACCATGTAAGTTATGTGCAAATCTGTGAAAATTTTTATTTTCATTCTTACCAATGTTGTACACACCCTTTAAGCTTATGTAAACTCAGTTTTCTTATTGATTGAAAAAAATTCAGCAAAGATCACTTGTTGCCAGTTTTGTTACAGCTGGTTTAAAGGATAACCCTAATGGGTTCTGTTGAGGACAGTTGGACTACTCCATGACTAGGGGGTTGGTATTATAAAAGGTCATCAGCACAGAGAAAGTCCAGCAACCAAAGTTAGTTTAATTGCCTTAAAGGGTGTTTGTAACATTGGTAAAAAGTAAAAATATAAATGTTCACAGATTCACACATAACTTACATGGTATAAAGATGGTCATGATGGGATAGGCCTACTCCCTTTGAAATATTTTTGCTTTAAATGCTATAGTTTTTGAGAAATGAGTAAAACAATTAGTTTTGATCTCATGAGTCGAAAACTCAATGTTTGAAACCAGTGAAAACACTTAAGGTTTTTCCCCACTTTTTTTCTGGTGATTGCAATGACCGATTGAGCTTAAACTTACACAGGTTTGTTGTTTCATGTACATGTTGGGATACACCAAGTGAGGATACTGGTCTTTGACATTTACCAAAAGTATAAACTCCCTGTTGGTGTGTTTTGGCTTCTGAAATATGAACCCATGAGTTTTTCCCATTTTGAAATATAAGATTACACATATTTCCTGAGACCAATGTGCAGACGCTATCAAACTCTTCCCTTTTTCATCAGGGGAACTCTACCTTGGCCTTGTAATGAGTGAGAAGGCCCACGCAAAAATTGTGTAAGTAACCATAAAAGTTTGCCATTTAATAATCTACAACCTGTCTCTCTTTTTGGATGGGGCATTTTGTAGCACATCTAGTAAAAACTGCACGTAAAAGATTCCATAACATTTAAAAAGTGGGGGTGTATATGTATATGGCCCCACCCCTCCAGATTAACCCCCTTGATTCTAATAATTCTAATTTTAATTCCTTGAGCAGGGCTGTTGACGCTAGCGCAGCACTTGCTGTGGAGGGTGTCTATTCATTTGTAGACATTGATGATGTTCCGGGATCGAATTTAGTTGGAGTTGTTATTCAGGATGATCTGCTGTTTGCTGACAAAGAGGTATTACTTCTCACAATATAAGCGGTTGTTTAGTTGACTATAGCAAAACAAAATTTCCTGAAAGCATATTACATAACAATATAGCATAATAACACTTTGTGCTATTAACATTTAAAAATCAAAGGTTTATCCAAGAAATCTGGCAATATGTTTGATTTTGGTAACTTTAGATTGTTAACACTTGTGCTTTTACGAATTAGTTCTTCATCATTTTGACACTTTTAAAACAAGAGCCTGCCATAGGCCATGCAAGTCTTGTGTGAAGGCGGGAAACCCGTCCTGATGGGCAAGTACTTGCGTGAGACTTAGACAGTCTGTTCATATGTTTTATTTTTGTTTTTTCCCCCCCGGTTTTCTTTTTTGGGAGGGGGCTCACACAATCATACCCCAAAGGACACTAGAGGACTGTGTCGTGGTGATCATTTCTATGCACCTAAGCCTTTTGCTAGTCGTGTAGTGAATTAGATATTTTATCTTGTTGACAAGGCCCCGAACCCACACTCTGCTAATTAGAAACACCAGATCTTGAGTCCATGCATTTGACCGCTTGACCACGACACGCCACGACACGCCTTTTAACCCCATAATTACTGAGTTCTCAAAAAACTTACAGTATACCAGTTCCCAGATGTAATATTCAAATATGTCATTTCTGCATTAAGGAACATTGTTTGTATCGCATACAAATTCCCTCTCTCCTTTTCAGGTGACTTTTGTTGGTCAAGTGATCGGAATAGTTGTGGCCGATAACCAAGCCATTGCACAGTTGGCTGCTAAACTAGTCAAAGTGAACTACGAGGAACTAACTGCAATCATCACCATAGAGGTACGTAGTACAGGCTACAGTTGTGAATTTATGTTTTTTCACAAGCTGATGGAACTTGAACACAATTTCAAGGATTACAAATAGAGCACTGTAACCCAGTATAGTCACAAAAACACAAACCACAGTCGGGTAGCGAAAAAAAGCAAAATTATAATAAATTGTAAGGGATTGAAAATGAGTGTATTTTATATAATATGTGGGGTATTAAAATAAGACACACCAAGAAAGGGAAGTAGTCACCGGCATGTAACCCCACTATGCATTCAAAACGTAATAGCAACAAACTTTTTTTGGTAAATTAGTGTGTTCAAGGGGACAAAAATGAAGAATAATTAGTTTTTGGTTGAATGGTTTGCCCTTGCTGTGCTTGATTTGATACCTCATTTGCCAACTATATAAGGCTATATCCGAATTGGGCGCTACAGCTACGGCTACGACTGTTGCTACTGGTCTTGATAAGGATGTCCTTAACTTCAATGCATGATGAGAGGGAAATCTAGCCATAGCTGTCGCAGCCAATTCAGATGCTCAAAATGAGAAACAATATTGGTGGGCACTGGTGGCTTATACCCCCTACACCCCTCCAGTTCACACCCCTGCACAGGCCACAAATACAGGAAGGTTATTAGCTGTTCCGACCTACCTGTCGGAACAGGTTTTGTTTTCGTCGAGATTTTTATTTGTTTTTATTATTATTATTATTATTCTTTGTTTCTGACCTAAATCCCATAGCATTTGTACACGTTTTTTCTTTATTTTTAATATCCTAAAGCGTAAATATGAAGGAGTTAGATCATATATGAAATTGAAGCTTAGTGCATAAACTTAACTCAAAATGTAATAAATGTAAACATTCTTAATTAATTAGCCACTTAACAGCGAGGTGAATATTTAATTAGCCAACCTTGTTAGCACCATATCTCAAAAAGTATACCCCCGATCGTCACACTTTTTGTAGTTTTAGACTCCTGGAATACTGTATATGTGCATCCCGGTCCAAAATCACGGACGACGTCACAATGACGTCATTTATTGCGCATTTTCGCCCGTGTACAAAACAAATGGAGATAGTGAAAACAAATCCGACTTCTAGAAACATAGTTTTTCAATTAAGCTCAAATTTAACGTCCTAGATTACACAAATATTTCTTAAAACAAGAAAGGTTTTATAGACAATCAGTTTAAAAGCATCAAAACTTATTAAAACATTGTCAGTAGAGAAAAAACCCAAAATTCTCAGGCAAATTGAACGCCATGGGTACTCTGACTTGAATTTGATATGTGTTTATTAACGACACAGTAATTTTTTTTCATTTTTTTTTAAGTTAAAAAAAACGCACCGTTAAACTCGTATAGCGCCCTCAATCTTTCTAGGGTTTCCTAGATTCGTTCAAGCCCTAAACCCATTTATGACCCGTGTTGTAGACGTTTATGTAGAATATACATAGAGTCATCATTCCTGTCGGCGACTGACACAAGTCTACGTTCATTCACAAGAATCGAAAAGAATTTGTCTTGCTATCAGCGCAGCGTCGTCGTCGTCGTGTAGTCAGATAGTTATTCAGATTTCACCGTGGACGTAAAGAAAATGAGTGCCGTGTTCTTGTCCATGATTTGGGGTGGCAAACTTGTATGCGCTTAGGTCCCGTTCGCCGGGAAAACGATATGTTTAACATTTCTTGTGCAAAAAGGCATTACTTCAGGAAACCGCGATGTATCAGTTAAAAAACTTTCCATGGCTAAACGGTCAGTGTTGGATTTGGGGTTGTGGAAGAGACAAAATTACAATACAATCGTATCCCATATGAAATGACTGTTTTAGCCTAAACAAATATAACATACTCGATTGGCATTTCAGGGTAGAACAATTTTTACGATTACGAATTAAATACAACATCATTTTTGTTTACATGCATTTACAGTTAATTTTTAGTAAACTCGTAATAATTTCTGAAACGACCATAATAAATGTGAACGGTTCAAAATTTCACGACACTTTTTGAGGATGATTTTTCAACATTTATCCGAACCGTAAGAATATAGATGTTTAACCGGTTGATCGGATGGTTACCGTGTGACCGTCACAGGCAGGCTTACAAAGCCTCAGCATTTAAACGTAAACATAAACATTTAAACGTTTAACAGGATTATCATTTGGTTAACCGGTTAACCGTGCAATCGATTTGTTGTGGAACGCCCTCTAGCGTTCAATGTTTCTTGCAACTAATGCCGCACACAAAGTATTGGAAACGATATAGGTGTGTGTGGCAATTATTATGGTCAGCATTTCGCAGCACTTTTCAAGTGAATTTTTCAACGTTTATCCGAACCGTACAAATGTGAACGTTTAACCGTAAGATCTGTCACTTAACCGTGTAACCGTCACAGGCTTACGTATAAGCCTGCGCATTCACGAATTGTTGTGCAACGCCCCCTAGCGTGCAATGTTTCTCACAAATATTGCTACACGCACAGATGTAATGAAATAACAAAGACTATGAGTCTGTAAATTGGGAATGATATGTGTGTGTGTTTTATGGGATATTGTGCTGTGAAAATCGTGATCACAGTTATTATGGTCAGCATTACGCGGCACTTTTTAAGTGATTTTTTCAACGTTTATCCGAACCGTACAAATAAATGTAAACGTTTAACCGTAAGATCTGTCACTTAACCGTGTAATCGTCACAGGCTTATGTATAAGCCTGAGCATTCACGGTTATTTTTGGTCAACATACCGTTTCTGAAACAGTTGGTGACCCGTGTAACAGCAGTTTCATGAACAAAATTTCAAGTAAAAAAACCTGTTTACACAACCGTGCATGTGACCTAATATCCTAAAGCGTACAAATATGAAAGAGTTAGATCCTCTATCAAATTGAAGCTTAGTACATGAGCTTAACTCTCAATGTAATTTTTTTTATTATTCTGAATTACTTTGCCCATTTACAGTGAGGTGAATATTTAATTAGCCAATCTTGAGATCACTGTATCTCGAAAAGCCTTGGGTAACCGTGAACCCATGTTGACCTTTACTTCCGGGTCAACCTGAAGTGGGACCATATCTCAAGAACTACATAACCGATTTTCAAACTTTGTTCAGTTATAGACTCATTGGGCATTGCAGATAAGCCTTGGGTAACCGTGACCCCATGTTGACCTTTACTTCCGGGTCAACATGAAGTGGGACAATATCTCAAGA
This sequence comes from Leptasterias polaris, assembly GCA_037783415.1. NCBI lineage: Eukaryota > Metazoa > Echinodermata > Asteroidea > Forcipulatida > Asteriidae > Leptasterias > Leptasterias polaris. The sequence goes on along the minus strand of JAZGTN010000005.1, from coordinate 3,772,349 downwards.
ACTACATAACCAATTTTCAAACTTTGTTCAGTTATAGACTCCTTGGGCATTGCAGATAAGCCTTGGGTAACCGTGACCCCATGTTGACCTTTACCTCTGGGTCAACCGGAAGTGGGACCATATCTCAAGAACTACACAACTGATTTTCAAAATTGTTTCAGTTATAGACTCCTTGGCCATTGTATATCAACCTTGGGTAACCGTGACCCCATGTTGACCTTTACTTCCGGGTCAACCTGAAGTGGGACCATATCTCAAGAACTACACAACCGTTTTTCAACCTGTTTTTAGTTATAGACTCCTTGGGCATTGGAGATTAGCTTTGGGTAACCGTGACCCCATGTTGACCTTTACTTCCGGGTCAACATGAAGTGGGACAATATCTCAAGAACTACATAACCAATTTTCAAACTTTGTTCAGTTATAGACTCCTTGGGCATTGCAGATAAGCCTTGGGTAACCGTGACCCCATGTTGACCTTTACTTCCGGGTCAACATGAAGTGGGACAATATCTCAAGAATTACACAACCGATCTTCAAACTGTTTTTAGTTATAAACTCATTGGGCATTGCAGATTAGCCTTGGGTAACCGTGACGCCATGTTGACCTTAACCTATGGGTCAACCGGAATTGGGACCATATCTCAAGAACTAAACACCTGATTTTCATTTTCTTTTCAGTTATAAAACCTTTGAGCGAAACAATAATACACGGAACAGCTTTGTGTTTGTTCACAAACACCTAATGTCTAGTTTCCTTTTGACTTACTTACATGACTTAGGACGCCATCGAGCACAACTCCTTTTACCCAAGTACTCATCGCCGCTTCGATAAAGGCAACATCCAGGAAGGTATGGAGAGCTCTCCCCATACCTTAGAAGGAGAGATTCACATTGGTGGTCAAGAACACTTCTACCTGGAAACCTTCTCTACATTGATCATCCCCGGCGAAGATGGGGAGATTGAAGTTGTATCATCTACACAATCACTGGCTACAACGCAGGTGGGTTTGTACTATTTATCTCACTGACAATTGCCCCAATGGTTAGCTGTTCGATCACTTCACGGTCCGTATTTAAAAATATTCCCGTGCCCAACTATGGTAGTATGTTTTGGAGCTTCTTGAGTAATAATTTTCCTTTTAAAATATCATTGCCCCAAAGAAACCCTGACTTGACTAAGGAAAAACAACAAAGGTTCTCATAATAAGTTCTTGGATGTAATGTTGTCAAGTGGGAAAATTGAGTATACAGCAATCCTTCACCGATCTTGAACTCTTGGTGGCAGCAGATACCGCCATTATTGCGGTGGTACCTGGGTGGTACTGCGCTGCCTAGCGACGGGTTTAAGCGATTTGCAAAGTAAAAGTCCAATAACCACTGATCTCTATATACTGTATATAGAGATCACTCCTGAGTGCCAATAACCCGTGACTGATCAAATGATCGCCGTGTAGCCCAAACCTTATACCAGTCGCTAGGCAGCGCAGTACCACCCAGGTACACCGCAGTAATGGAGGCATATCTGCTGCCACCAAGAGTTCAAGATCGGTGAAGGATTGCTGTATAGGCACTCACCTTGATTCGTAAAACCTCGGGTTGAAACTCTGCTATGGTATGCTGGAACCTCGCAACACTCGGACTTGCTATACCCATTGAGCTGAATATATTGATAAACAATGGCGGCAGCCTTTCCAGTCTATTGTATGCTACATTTGTAAAACAGCAGGACGAACATCTGGAATCGGGGGTACACAATAAACCCGGAAAGGGATTTTACAAGGCAATTGTTATACATCATATGAGTTAGTTGTTGTTATTGATAACTATAGAAATATGACTCTGCTATAAGGATAAAAATGTAGATACTTTTGATTGGAAAACAGATAATTATTTTTTCTCTATAAGTATTATTAATTATAAACAATAATTGTCCCCTTCCAGTCCATGGTATCTGAGGCTACAGGAGTACCAGCGCACAAGGTAAAGTGTCGAGTGAAGAGACTTGGAGGCGGTTTTGGTGGCAAAGAAACCAGATGCTGCGTTCATGCAGCTATGTGTGCTGTTGCAGCCGTAAAGTAAGCAACTTCATATTCTACATTTATTTGATTCCTACATTTATTCTGCATTTTTATTTTCCCTTTTTGGCTTTGTTTGTTTGAAGGACAGGATAGCTTATCTGCGGTATAGGTCTGTTAGCAGTACTTCATTTATCAAGTTATAAACCATACACAGGAACTAACTTAGAATCTTTAAAATAATTTGGAGTCGAACAAAGACAATATTTACTAGAGCTGGATTTGAACCAACGACTTTCAGTTTAATGTGCTAGTTCTCTGCCAACTGAGCCATCTGGCCCTAATGTTGGCAGTCCCCATTTTTCGGGGGTCTGCCAGTCAGAAACCATTGAACTTGACGTATAATAGCCACAGATCACACACAAGTTTACGACAACCTGGGAAGCGATAGCAGAGGGATCACCTAGACAGAGCAGTTGGTTTGAGAGCTCTATTCATTTTTTTCTTTGTTCAACCCCAAACAATACTTTATTTGGTAGTAGACCTTTTTTAAATTTATATGTTTTTTTCCCATCATTATACATGTTTTTCAATCAATTTTAAAAAAGTTTCTGGGATATCTCTGTTTCTTTCACATCAACCAATAAAAAACAATTCACAGTACAGTGTGCCCTCAACACAATTTACTTTTTAGGCAAAAAGCTGCCCACTAAAAACAATCACACTCGAACTCAGCACCACAGGGCAGTTAAGGACCTTTAAATGACTGACATCATGTAAAATAAATCATCTTATGCTGTACACCAGAAAAATACACACTTCGTGCTTTGCAGACCACAAACATTGGGGGTCATGTAGTGGACGCAGCCAAACAGCTAAACTTGTCGACCTTATCCCATAATGCACTGCAAAAATGACCTCTCCAGGGGAAAAAGTAGAGGGTGCACTATATCAAAAGATGATGTTTTATGGAATCATTTAAGTGTTTTTACTTGAATTTAAACAACTTTTTAGTGACCTTTGAAAACTGTTATCCTAACCAACCTTAAGAGTAAACCGTCCGGTTCGCTTAATGCTTGATCGAGACGAGGACATGAGCTCTACTGGAATACGTCAACCATTCACGGCACGTTACAAGGTGGGATTCAATGATGATGGTCAGCTTAATGCACTTCAGATTAATCTCTACACCAACTGTGGGAGTTCCTTGGATCTGTCAAGCAAAGTGAGTTTAATTCTGTTCATGACAAAACAAAGCAAATGCGGATTGTCCTTTCATGACATCTTAGTTTAAACTGTCCTAATTCTTACCATACATTTGCTAGTAATAGTCGATTACCACCCATTTAAAAGAAATGCATAATTGCCCATGGTGGACGACTGAGGACAGACCTATGTTGTTGTGTAAATGCATTCACCACATGATATCATATTGCAGGTTGGCATTTAGTGCACTGACTCCAAAGTATGTGAATGGTATTATGCAAGTATTGGATGCAATGAGTACAATACAGCAGAGTATAATATCGAGATGAAATCTGGGCTATTTCATCTCACGAGAAAAGTAAAATGGATAAGCAGATATCACCACGTCAGGTGAATTGGGTCATTAGCTATAGATTAATTTTTTTCTTTCTTTTCATCCCTCTAGGTTTTGATAAAAGCCCTTTTCCATTGTGATAATGCTTACAACATACCCAACTTAAGCGTACTCGGTCATCTGTGTAAAACCAACCTGCCATCATACACAGGCTTCCGTGGATTCGGCTCTCCACAAAGCATCCTGATTGTTGAGTCTGTGATATCCGACGTAGCCAGTACATGTGGGTTGACCCAGACGAAAGTGAGTGGTTGAATCTGCATGAGAAATGAATATTCATGGTCACTTTAAAGTTGTCAAATGCTTTGCACGTTCGATATTAATGTGCAAAATTATGAACAAAGAAAACTGAATTGGAAATAGTGAGAAGTAACTGTTTCTAGTCATTGTTACGGGACCGGTACAAATGCATGTGTGAATCTCTTTTGGGAGAAGCGTTGGATCTGAGAAGACCAGCCATTGGTATGGTCTTAACGTTTCAAAACAGTGTACTCCGCTGGTCGTCAGGAGAAATGAGTGCATTGGTGGATGTCTCTTTGTTTGGTTCATTATACTTCATTTTGTCGTGATTTACAATTTAAAAATATAAAAATTACATTTACCCTTCAAAATTGTTGTAATGAACTTTCACCAAAAATTGGTAAGGCGGATTGAACAGCAAAAATTAGGGGAAACATAGGGTTGAAATAAGGTAAAGCCCACGCAAATTTGATCAGTTTTGACTGCTTTTTCTCTAAGAATTTGTTTGTGTTATCTGACACTTTCCTTTTTATTCTATTCGTGGATATCGTTTGGATTTGAAGGATGACTTAAAGTTGTCGCAGGTTTCTATTTCATGGATGATTCTTTGTTCCCATCCAGGTTCGAGAAATCAATTTTTATCAAGAAGGGGATGAGACTTGCTTTGGACAGGAGCTGAAGAACTGGAATCTGGAGCGATGCTGGAACCAATGTCTCACTAAGAGTGATATTAAAAAGCGCAGCAAAGATGTGGTCAACTTTAACAGGTAAACAAGTTTTTCCCTTGCTGAATTTCACAAAGCACTAAAGATTCATTTGTCAGTATTGCCATAGTGATTTGTATTGTGACATCACACTTTGCTTAGCAATTAAGATTTGTTTGCACTTAAGATCAATCTCAGTTCTTTGTTAAATCAAGCCGGGAGAGAACACATGATGATTTTTAATTGTTTGTTTACTTTTTCAAGGGGACGTAAACAATTGGCAATGAATTTGACACCTAAAATCTCAATAAATACTTGTTTAATTTCAGAGAGAATCGTTGGAGGAAGAGGGGAATTGCTGTCACGCCAATTAAATTTGGTGTAGGTTTTGAGCCCAATCATTTAAATCAGGTAAGATGTTCATACATGTAATGTTAGAAGGTCAAAAGCAGACTGAGAATTATGGCCACAAGATGTCTTTGCACCTAAACAAATATGGGTCTGTTGAAGATTGTATTTGATACATTTTTATGCAACTGATCTTGACATAGATATGTCATTTCAACATAATTTATCATCAAATTTTGCCCCAATAATTGCCCACTATGGGGGAGAACACTCGCTTAGATTGTATCGCTCATTTGTTACTTGAATTGTGTTTTTTCTATTTATTTTATTATCTTATGAGATATCGCCAAACATCGCAAGGTGATGGCTACACTGAACTGATTTGGGCTGCCGACCCAAATCACCTGTCACCAGGGGCACATTACCACCTACTGGGGTTAAACAGTGTACCCTTCACAGTCCATAAGGATGTACGCATGGGTATCATTCACAAGGAGCCTGGATGGCAGAGCAGAATACACTATAACCTTCCCAACTTTTTACGAAGCAATTTGGATTAAGCGTAGTGCCGTGCTTAAGGGCACAGTTAGTGTTATGAACGGGATTCGAACCCAAACTCTGCTGCTGACAACACCAGAGCTTTAGTCTGGTGAACTAGACCGCTCGGCCATGGTCCTTTGAGTTTAAATTCACATCTCAATAAAACTTTTGGTTGTATTATACTTTTCATCTAGGCTGGTGCTTTAGTTCACATCTACAACGATGGCTCTGTACTGATCTCTCACGGTGGTGTTGAGATGGGTCAGGGGTTACACACCAAGATGATTCAAGTTGCCAGTAAGACGTTGAGAATACCCATAGAGAAGATACATATAAGTGAGACTAGCACCCATGCGGTTCCCAACACCACGGCAACAGCAAGCGTCAGTTCAGATCTTAATGGGATGGCAATCAAGGTGTGTCTGGGGTTTAGTTTTCCTGCAGGAATTTCTTTACAGCAACAATTCATTCAAAATGTTTCTCAAATTGTAAGAAAGATTGTGCAAAACTTTTAAGACAAGGGTGGCATGGGTGGCTAAAGCACTCACCTTTCACCAATGTGGCCCTAGTTTGATTCCTGGCTAAGGCTGTGTGTGAGTAGAATTGTGCGTTGGTTCTCTCCTACCTATGCCACAAGGTTTTTTTTTTGTCCGGGCCCTCCAGTTTTCTTCTACTCCGGAAAAATCAAACACTTTTGATCTCTGGCTGTGCTCCGTTGTCATACATGGGTTGATGTGGCTGGCTGCCAAAGGCACCCTTGTATATTGTGTGCTGCTTGAATACGTTGTAGCAGCGTCCTTCACAACTCAGCTTCTCAGCTGCAAGTAAGGATGATTAGTGTCCAAGTTATTAATAAGAAGAAAATAAAATGTAGCACTGTAATGACTAACTACTAATAAATAAGTATCTCCATGAGCTTTTACAGTAGCAACAAGTTATTATTATCATTATTACTATAAGACATATAGTCACCAAACATCAATTTTGAGTTGATTGTTTGTTTTTAGCAAGACCTAATTTATAGTCTGTAATTGCAATGACTCTTTTTAAAGTCAGAAATCTTGTATATTAATATTTCTTTGAGGAGGAGTAGGGTGTGAGGTACCTGCACTTTCTGTTAATCACAAGAAATAAATCTTGATTAATGTGGTTATTCTTGTTTTTTTCATTCCGACTCTGTTTTGACACTAGGCAGCCTGTGAAACCCTGATGCAACGCTTGGACCAATTTGTTCAAGATAAGCCAAAGGAATCATGGGAAAGCTGGGTAAGGCATGTTATGTAGCGTCACTGCATCGTGATCAAGTCTGCAACCAAAAGTCTTTACCTATAACCATCAGTGTTCCAAAAGCCCCTTGTATTTCTCAGCAAGACTCCAAAAGCACCAATCCTCGCACTGGCAAATATACACACACCAGTATTGACACATTAAATCAAAGACTTCTCTTTCTTCCATCATTATTCGAACTTGTCTTTTTTTCAATGATGCACCGATTGTACACAAAATCAAATTAAGGGTAGGGTCATAGATTGTGAATACTCTGAAAATTAGTGACCGTAAAAACTTTACTTGGTAAGAATTCGCACTGCCGCTGTTGACAGTATAAACTATTTGGAGAATGAACATGCACGAATCATTTCCCAGATTTCTGAGAGTTGTGGTGTTCGTTTGTGAAAGCTGCAGCCACAGATGCAGTTGGTACCCGCTGTCACCTCGTTAAATGTGGAAAGTGTGGATAGTTTCCACGTTCCTGTGAAAATAAAGTGTCCATTTTGTCAACAAATCTTTCTTTATCATTTTGCCTATAAATCAGCATTACGTTGACGAAAACCAATCTATAACCATATCTTAAAGGTTTTCCAAAACACCCTTTCTCTTTCAGATGTTCTCACTCATGTGATACAATTTACATACATGTGTAGAAATTCCTTTACGCTCCTGTAGATCACAAGACATTCATAAAACCATTCCTGTTTCCATTTAATGTTTTGAGTACTTGCTGTATTTTCTGGGGAAAAACCACTATTTGGAATAACCCTGTAAGGTTTTTGGAGACACCGTGTTCATAAAACTATCTCTATGAGTTGTGGAGGTTCTGAATAGAACAAGTGGAATAACAACTCAATGTGTCCATCAGTGTGCTCTGATCGTCTTCAGGAGAATGCGACCAAGAGCAACTCATAACAGAGAGAGTTATTTGTACATGGTCTCTCTGCAAACCTAATAGAGATTGTAGTCACACCATGCAAATTTTCAAATCTTACTAATTTGAAATAAACTTCACCTCCAAGACACTCGAGAAAACTCACCTGTTTCAGGAGGCTTCCCGGCAATTTTCCTTCCTCTTTCGTACCAATCACAGCACCTTGGGTAAAACGTTCCGTTTGGATGCTATATAAATGATGAAAACAATTGTTAAATGCTTTATTAGGTGTACTTCTGGTGAAAGGCCAATAAAAACTAACTACTTAAAGAGGGCTCTCAGGTACAATTCAATTTGTGATGCACAATAGACTGTGTAAGTCTTGTGTGTATTCTAACATTGGGTCGACCCATTAAAGTGGGTTCTTTTGTTTTCTTGACGTGTTATAAAGCAATGTATGCGGGACTAAAAGTAGTCCCAAAAATGTTCGAATAGGCACAAGACTTGCAAGGTTTATAGAAAGAGTCTTAATGAAGGTAAAAAGAAAATTACAGGTCTCTAATAACCTCACGTTACAAGGGTGTAAAGTGTAATTGCATTTGATGCCTTTCCAGTGTACAATAATCAACATTCAGAAACATTCAATAATGTCTTCATTTCAAATACATATGGGTCGGTATATTTTTGTACAGTGAATGTTTGGTTCTACCTAACTTTCTACGATATTCAATCAAAATGGCGTTGAATTTGACCTTTTGACTGATGAGAATGTCCTCTTTGGAATGTACAAACCCTTTTATTGTTAACCTCCAATGATGTTTCTCTCTGAATTTCTCTCTGAAAGACTATGATGTACAAAGGCATTTTACACCATATTAAAGGTATTATACAGGATTGGTAGAGCTGACAAAATAATCACAGACAGTGTTCATGTTTTGTTTAATCAACCACATACATGAAATAACAAACCTGTGAAAATTTGAGCTCAATTGATCATCGAGGTCACGAGAAAATAGTGAAAAGAGACCTTATGTGTTTTCTGTTTTTCAAACATCGAGTTTATTATCACGCGTGATAAAAACTATTGTTTTACTCATTTCTCAGAAACGATAGCATTTTAGGCGGACATATTTTAAGGAACCCTTTCTACCATTACTTACTTTAAATCATGTAAGTTATGTGTGAATCTGTGAACATTTGTGTTTTTCGATTTTACCAATAGTGTATAGGCCTTTAACGTGAAATCAGAGACTTTCAGGAGGACTCTATCTGTTGGAAAATGAATGCATTACAAAATTGAATTTGAACTTAAAGTACCTCTAGACGTCCCTAATGTAAGTATTCTGCATCATGTTTTTCAATTGCATTGGTGTACATTTAACTTTTTACAGGTCATGTCTGCATATTTAAATCGTGTAAGTCTCTCTGCCACGGGATTTTACAAGTGAGTTTCTTTCATTTGTCTTCCCCGGCAGTTATTTTGTGTCTCTCTGTTAAATATTGTTTCATCACTCTAGTGACCAAATGCATTCTGACCAACTTAAAATATGTGTTGGTGGTTTCGTCATCAAGGTGCAGACAACGTTAGTACTCATTGGCGGCGGCATTTGCTAAATCAAGCACTTTTTATGCCTGAGGGGTGGTGGTTGGCACAGCCAATGGTGTTGGGGGAGGTAAATGGGCAGTTTAAAGCTTAAAGTCATTCAATTCAAGAGTTTGTGCAATGACTGTGAGTTTGAGTATGAATTGAGTATACAATTTATGTACGCTTCAAGGTTTGAAGGTTCATGGTCCATTTATTTTACACAGTATCAACAGAAAAAAATACATTATTACCTTCTGCTTTTTTGGATTTGAACTGGCCTGTCATCATGTGGCTCGCTTGTGGTCTAGTTGTTTGACATTTGCCTTAAGATGCAAAAGTTGATGAGTTTGAATCCAACCCAAAGTACCTGCTCGGAAAGCACCGAGCATACAGTTCTGTGTTAAAATATGTGTATAGGCAAAAAGATAATTTTTTTAAAGATTTTCATCCAATACCCATGTGTGATAGGCACTGACTGTATCCCCTGTGGAATCAGGTAATTTATATATTCATTTATATTTTTGATCTTTGGGTTGAGCAAAGACAAATTGACTAGAGCGGGATTTGAACCAACGACCTCCTGATTAAAGTGCCTCCTGATTAAAGTGCCGGCGCTTTACCAACTGAGCTATCTAGCCCCATGTTGGCCTATTTTGTCAATATCTTTGTTCGGGGGTCCTTTGTGGTTTATTTGCTTGACATTTATATTTGTAAATAATAAACCACAAGGGAAACTGACTGGGTAAAACTTACCCGGTCAGGTTCCCTTGTGTTTTTTTATTTGTTATCTGAAATAAAAAGTCGCATCCCCTTAATAATAATAATAATTGCAGATACGCAATTGTGTGACGCAATGACTTACCAATAGGATTATCCATGCAGCTTTTCAGATAATGAACTGATCTCCTTTTTCATTTTGTGAACTAGAACGCCCGACCTAGACTTCAACTGGAAAACCAAAAGAGGGACACTGTATCAGTACTTTGTGTCTGGTGTGGCAGTCACAGAGGTTGAAATTGACTGTTTGACCGGCTCCCATCAGGTCCTTAGAACAGATATCGTCATGGATGTAGGAGACAGTATCAATCCAGCTATTGATATTGGACAGGTATTTAAAAAGGAATTACACTGCTGTAGGATTCAGAAACTAGAAAGCAGGCTCTGAAGACAAAGTCTAATTTGATAACATGTGACATGCGTGTGTGGCAAAATGCTGACACTCATTAAGCATTTCTACGTTTTTTTTATTGGTCTTTCTAAATAATAATAATAATAATAACCAATTTTTATATAGCGCTTTTCACACCCGAAGAGCGTCTCAAAGCGCTTCCAACCTCATTACCCCTGGTCACCGGGCCATTTATATTTCATTCCTTAAACCATCTCAGCTCCCTGGGGAGTATACAGCCTGTGCAACAAATATGCGCTACTAGGCTAAATCAATCACAAGAACCATCTCTGCCCTCACAGGTACCCATTTTACCCCTGGGTGAGGAGAAGCAATTATAGTTAAGTGTCTTGCTCAGGGACACAAGTGTCGCGACCGGGACTCGAACCCACACTCTGCTGAACAGAAACACCAGAGCTTGAGTTCGGTGTTCTTATCCGCTCGGCCATGACACCCAACTGCTGAAGTCAATAATTGATACTCAAAATGAAAACAATGTGAAACACTTGGGATCTGTTAGTGAGATGAGAACTTCGTGAAAACAAGGTGAATGGAGGGAATCTACAGTTTCAAGGAGAGGGTGGATTTTTACTCATTTTCAAGTCAAAGATTTGTGTAGTGTAATTCCAGACATTCACGCCCAGTTTTTCACATTTCCATAATTTCCTGATTTCACATCCAATTCTGGGTTCTGTTTCTATTCCTTGCACCTAACTCCAAACATTTAATCTCAGTTTTCATACATAATTGATACCTCTGGTTTTTGTAGATTGAAGGTGCCTTTATTCAGGGGTATGGCCTCTTTGTGCTGGAGGATTATCGACTCACTCCCTCTGGCCACCTGCTGACTAAAGGCCCAGGCCTCTATAAAATCCCAGGCATTGGTGACATCCCTGAAGAGTTCAATGTCAGTATGCTGACTAGGGCACCCAACCCATTTGCAGTCTGCTCCTCAAAGGTCAGTGGATGTTGTTGATGTAGTAGTTGTAGAAACTGTGCATATAGTTCGACATTAGCGATCACGTCTTGCTAATATGCAAGTGAAAACGTGTGATCTTCAGGTCGAGCAAAGCTGTTCCATTCGTAGTCAACTGTAGGCTTTTCTTTTACTATATTCAAAAAACAATATCAAGTAATAAACCATAAGGGAAACTGAGTGGGCAAATTTAATTTAATTTTTTGGGTGAACAAAGACCAAAATTACAAGAAAGGGATTTGAACCGTCCGCCCTCAACGTAATCTAGCCCTGGTTTTCTTTGATCCACCCAAAACTAGTCAAAATATTTGCGTGAAGGGTTGTGGATGTTATGTCCACTTACAATAGCTTCTGAATTGAGACACCACAGGTTTAAAATGCAGTACTAGAAGTTTGATAAACATGAAAACGATGACTGAGACATTCTTCCAACATGGGTACTTTGCGTTGATATCTCTGTATCCACGCTTTGAAGAACATTTAAAAACAAGAAATGTATTTTTCAAAATAAGAAATCGAAAGAAGAATTAATTAACCACAAAAGAGAAAACTGACAGTGTCATTTTTGAAATAAATTTTTTGTGAACAAAAAGATTGACTAGAACAGGATTAATGTGCTTCCCAGGTTGTTTGAGTGTGATCCCTTGTAACATGGTAGTTAAAGGTTGAGTGGCTTCTGACTGGCACCCAACAACAATGATATTGACAGAATAAGGAGACCGGCGCCAACATTAGGGCTAGCTCAGTTGGTAGAGCGCCGGCACTTTAATCCAGAGGTTGCAGGTTCAAACCTAGTTCTGATAAATGTTTCTTTGCTCAACCTAAATGGAGACAAACGGCTAAGAAACAGTGACCACAACTTGTTATTATGAAACTTGCAGGCCGTTGGTGAGCCCCCTTTATTGCTTGCAACTTCAGTCTTCTTTGCCATCAAAGACGCCATCAAGTCTGCTAGAGAGGACGCTGGCATCACAGGAGTGTTCCGTCTTGATAGCCCAACCACTGCAGAGAGAATCCGTATGGCTTGCGAAGACCAGTTCACTCAACAGGTATTACAAAAAGGTGGGCCGAGTCCGAATTGGCGGCTACAGCTACGGCTAGATTTCTCAGTGCGTCATCAGGCGCTGAAGTATAGTACGTCCTTGGCACAACCTTAGCAACTGTTGTAGCTGTAGCCGCCAATTCGGATATGGCCAAAGTTCTTGGCAAGAATCACAATTGTGACTGCTTGCCCAAAAGTCCGACAAAAGTTAGAAAGTGGCATAATTATTGCATCGATGACAAGAAGAGTATAAATCACCTTACACACTGTTATGAAGATACATAGGCCTATTATTATTATATCTTTCTGGGGAAAAAACAAAGGTAGGCCTACCTTTAAAAGTGACTATCACTGTGTAGCTTGTAGGCCTGAAGATACCTGCGAGGTGAGAAGTTGGTGAAGAATTAAAAGTTTTAAGTCCATGCAATCAGGTAGGGACTGAAAACCCAATCCACATGCAAGGCTCCGGTCCAAGATTTGAACCGAGGACCATTGAAGTAAAAGGCAAGGAAGAACCTAATGAGCAAAAACACCTGAGGCGTGGTAGGCAGTGTACAATCTGTACTTTTGCAGTCGATCCTACAGGGAATTTAAAACTTCTCTGGCACCTCCGATAATCACCTTCCAAAAGTGCAAAGTTTATCCATTACAAAATGTGAAGGAGCAGCTGCCATTTAAATAGGTGCACTGCACATCTTGTGTTTGGCGTAGTGCACTTGCTTTATGGTCTAAATGGGCAGATGCTGTTGCATGGTATTGGCTGTGGTTTATATAATTTTCCCCTGCATTTCTGACACTAACATTCTGCATTTCAGGACACTAAAAAACCACCTCGAAACAAAAGTTATGTATTTTAGGATATGATACACGTCTCTCTTTTATATCAACACAATTTCTTACTTTCCAATCATTGATTTGATCCATTTTATCAATATAGATCCCTACTCCAGAGCCAGGAACCTATGTGCCATTCTTTGTCCGGCCATAGCTGTAGATGTCTTGCAAGTAAAATGGGTAAAAAGGTGAACATACAAACAGAAAGTATCTCAAATAGTAAGTTTTGAAGCTTTGCATGGCATAAGAAGGAAGAACCAAGTAGAATTCTGGGTAACGGTCATGTAAATAGTGGGGCAGAAAGAGGACATTTTATGGGGAATTGTGCCTTTGGTTATACAAGAATGGGATTTGCCACACAGTCAGGGTATGACACGAGAAAGCTGTTTAGCTTTAGGGTCATCGCAGAGTTCATTTGGGAAAAAATACTGGCAGATTAACGAGCAATGGCAGCCATTATGAACATGTTGCCTGTTACCTGTTATTCTACCCTATATTTTTTCAAATATGAGTTTTGGCTCTACAGCCAAATTCCATGCTGGTATCCAAAGGCATAACAAGAATATCACATCTTCCTGAAGACAACATGCTCGAAACATCAAGACTCTACTGCGGTTGCCTATCCTCACAATTATGAACATGTCATATTTATGTTGTACTATACAATGGTTTAGAGTTTGACTAACGTATTTGTCCGCACTATCTGGAAGATGTGGAAACTGAGATCCATTGTATATGTTGTTGTCCAAAGGATGTTCCTTTGTTAAAATATCATGCAATATATTGTTTCTAAAAACAATGCATAATTTAGTATTTTATATGAAAGAGAAAAATATATGTTTATATGGATTTCTCGGGTTAAAGGTCATGTGCATTATTGTAGCCCAGTATTTTAAGTGTATTTAAGTAGAAGGGAATCAATACTATTACATGTAGTTTATTACTGGTTTTTACCCATACACCAATGTGTGTTAAGCACTGTATACTCGGTATTTTTCCGATTCCTGTGAAAATAATCTTCGGTCATATTACTCGGGTGGGATTCCAACCTACAACCTTTACCATTCTAGAGCAGATGTCTTACCACTAGACCACCGAGGTATTTTAGAGCTATTTTATCAGTTTTTTATTTTATGTGATGATATATATTTCAGTAATTTGTATTTTTGGAAAAAGTAATAATCAAATATTTTAATGGTGATTTCAAATTAATTGAATGGTATTTGAATCTCTCTTTTGATCCTGAATACCTCTGTAAAAAAATGGCATACTGAAATTTATAGCAAATATTGTAATGGTGTTTTTAAAAAAAGGCATACTGAAATTTATAGCAAATATTGTAATGGTTTTTTCAGATAACAACAATTATAGTTTTAATAAATCAGGACCCTGAATAATTAATTGTATAACAAAATTGAATTTTATAATCATTATGCTTGCAAATTAAAACTATTGACATATTGAATTTAATTAGGAAAAGGTAAACAAATGTTTTAAGGGAGGTTAACTGCTCATCCATGAAGTTTGTTGATTCAACAAGTAATGGCAATATAAACACACCCTCTCTGAAAAGGATGGATACTTTCCGAGTTTTTCAGGCAAAACTCGGAAATTCTTTAATGGAGCTTTCCCGTAATGAGATGTCTTTCCACAAGACCACCGAGACTGTCTGGTAGCTAGAGGCAGTTCGAATTCTATAGTTTATCAATTATTAGTTTACAATTAATGCTATTTAGTCAACTCCTCCATCAGGTTGTCTACATTATTTGAAATGGGTTGATTGTGGAATAAAAAAAGATCAAAAAGCTAAAATTATATTTATCAAATAAGCAACTGTTTGTGTGTATTTAATGTGATTATTTTTATTTTGCCAACAAGACAAAGATAATATGGACATAAGAATCAAATGGAAAGTTCGTGGTTGTTTTTTCAGGGGAGTAAATTAATTGTCATTCTCCAGTTTTCAATTATTAACACACACCTTACAACCAATCAGTGAAAGTTTCAACTGATTTAGTAGTGACCACTTAGAGAAAGCAACTCTTGGTTTGTGTTATTCTTTTCGGAATTTTGTGCACCTTTGTATTCGGCTTATTCCAGTTGCTGCAATCAATTTAGAGCAATCAATTTTTTCTCGTATTTCACAGTGTGAAAGAGGGAAATATTTTCTGTAAGGAATGAACTTCAAAAGCCCATCCTAAAATATGTACTCTTCCTTCAAGTTCCTTGAATACCTTATTGGTAAGACATGTGTTTAAAAAGACCACTGAGGTATTTTATAACTATTTTTCATTTTTAAAAATTTGTCTGTGATGACAAGGTAAAACATTTTGTTTTAAAGCATAAATAAACCAGTTACAAAGAACAAACTAACTTGTTATCTGTGTGAAGCACATAGCGTAGCGGAAGTGAGCTTGTCTTTAGTGGTGGAGATCCGGGGTTTAATTCCTGCTTGGGTCTAAAAATTAGTTTTCCACTCAAAGACTAAGTTGTTACAATATTAAAAATAAAAATATAAATAAATCATTTATCAATAACTTACTACCTTATTTTCTGTGTGAAGCATATGGCGTGGTGGAAGTGAGGCTGTATTTGGTGGTGGGGGTCCCTGGTTCAATTCCTGGATGGGTCTAAAACTTTGTTTTCCACTCAAAGACTAAGTTGTTACAATAATTAAAAAGGAATATAAATAAATCATTTACAATAAACTAACTACCTTGATTTCTGTGTGAAGCAGATGGTGTAGTGGTAGTGAGCCTGTCTTTCATGGTTGGGCACCCTGGTTCAATTCCAGGATGGGTCTAAAAGAAAAATTTACACTCAAAGACTAAGTTGTTATAATATTCAAACAAATATATAAATAAATCAATAAATCATTTACAACTAACTACCTTGATTTCTGTGTGAAGCAGATGGTGTAGTGGTAGTGAGGCAGTCTTTGGTGGTGGGTCCATGGTTCAATTCCTGGATGGGTGAAAAGCTTTGTTTTCCTCTATAAAAGTTGTTATAATATTTTTAAAAACATATTAATAAATCATTTACAATTAACTAACTACCTTGATTTCTGTGTGAATATGATGGTGTAGTGGTATTGAGGCTGTCTTTGGTGGTGGGGGTCCCTGGTTCAATTCCTGGATGGGTCAAAGACTTTGTTTTTCACTCAAAGACTAAGTTATTATAATATTAAAAAAGGAATATTAATAAATCATTTACAAAATTAACTAACTACCTTGATTTATGTGTGAATATGATGGTGTAGTGGTATTGAGGCTGTCTTTGGTGGTGGGGGTCCCTGGTTCAATTACTGGATGGGTGAAAAACTTTGTTTTCCACTCAAAGACTAAGTTATTATAATATAAAAAAAGGAATATGAAAAAATCATTTACAATTAACTAACTACCTTGATTTATGTATGAGGCAGATGGTGTAGTGGTAGTGAGGACGTCTATGGTGGTGGGGGTCCCCGGTTCAATTCCTGGATGGGTGAAAAACTTTGTTTTCCTCTCAAAGACTAAGTTGTGATAATATTTTTTAAAACATATTAATAAATCATTTACAATTAACTAACTACCTTGATTTTTGTATGAAGAAAATGGTGTAGTGGTAGTGAGGATGTCTTTGGTGGTGGGGGTCCCCGGTTCAATTCCTGGATGTGTCCAAAACTTTGTTTTCCGCTCAAAGAAAACCCCACCACTGAAATTAAATGTGATTTGGCTCATTAGTTTAGGAGGTAAGGGTTAGAACTTTAGACAGTCTTATAATTTTTGTTAAAAATGTAGTACCTACATGTATTTCAGAAATGTTTGTGATAGGCACTCCCCCATTTAGTTATGCTCTTTTTAGAAAAAGCTCAAGGTGAAATGTCAATTTTGTAAGCATTTTAATTTTTCTTGACGGTGTACAGTTGCGTTTTTTTTTGTGTGAAATGAAAACATATGAAGAGCTTTAAAATTAGGTCAAAACCATCTCTGAAGGTGCTATACTTTTGGAGTTAAGACTGTCTAAGGTTCAGAAGACTGTCTAAGGTTCAGGGTTCATGCTAATTAGTCACAAGTTTGTTGATCATTATCTCCTAAACTTATGAACCAAATAACCTGATTTCAGTTCTGGGGTTTCTCATAGGGGGCAATTAAGCACACAACATTTTGCTTCAATTAGTGAGGATAAGGACCATGTCACACCCGGCAATTTACAGGCAACCAGTTCAAGGCAATCGCAAAGAAGAAAAACACACCAGTCACATTGAAAATTTCACATAGTTTTCTTGGGGATAGTAGGTCAGTAAGTTATCAGTCACCAGAGGAGGGGATATTTGCACTCTGTTTCGAAACCTTGCTTGGTCCTGCCGAGCTCGTCTTCCGGAGGTAGCAGTCCTGCACGGAGGCATAAATGACTTCAGTCGGGGTGCTAGAAGTGATTAGGGTTTTCCGGGCAGCAGCAAAGCGCCTTAAAGAAGAGTTCCCGGGTTGCACTTTTGTTATCTCTTCGGTGTGCCAAACAAAGATGGTTGACATAAATCGCTCAGTTGCCGCTGTTAACTCTGCATTAAGAAAGGCAGCTTGCGAAGTTGGTTGGCTCTATTTCTCAAATGACTACATCACTCAGCTTGATCTAACCGACCAGGTTCATTTGTCCTTATTGGGATACCTCAAGCTCCACCGAAAGCTGCAGATTTTTCTAAGATCAATTCTGGGTGTGCCCACAGGGATTCACATAGAATGTTGAGTATCCTTGACCTTGATATCTGTGCATGTGGAAAAAGTAGCAGCCAGGCTCAGAGAATTGGAAAACAAATTGGATAGCCGCTCATATGATTTACAGAAGAGCAGACTCGTGAAGGCGTTGGATGTCTTCTTGCAAGCACACCACGGAAAGGGATACCACACCCAGGGGCAAGGTTTGGAATCGGCAACGCCACTCGACATAGTGAAATTTTTTATTGATAGGGATTCAAGGGATCGCACTCAAGTTCACGGCTTGGGATGTACTCATCTTGGGAAACACGGTTTCTTTCATTGTGGATGTCAGGCTAAACTGGCCGCAGGCACCGTGGACTCCTACATTGGGCAATTCAGAGCCTATTTTAATTCTATCGGCAAAACAGAGGTCTGACGGTTGGGAGCCCAATTTGGAAATCCATGTATCTCACATCAAGTCCACAGATATGCTAAAGCAGTTCAGCTGGAGCAGGCAGAGTCCCACGTCACCCCAAAACAGGCTGTTCCTTTGTTTTCTGACAAGCTGCCCTTTTTGCATAAGTATGTGCTTCAGCGAGATTTGGCTTTCTTTCTTTGCCTGTGGTGGGCGGGTGACCGAGCCGGCGACTTGGGAAGAGCAAGAACCTGTGAGAAAACAAAGATCGAAGGGGGCGATTTTATTTTCAACCACACAATTGGCAAGACAGTAAGAGAAGGTGACTCTACATTGATCATAGTCCCGCAACTGAGGACCAAGGGGAAATGAACCCAGCCGGTGCAATACAGGTTTTATTTGAGTTGGCAAAATCGCACAAGCATGATCTAACTGATGGGTATTTCTTTCGCCCCTTGGCAGCAAATAAGAAGTGCCTGGCAAACAAGCCCTTTGTAGGCAATGGGCCCAACTCTCGTTTGAAAGTGTATTTT
The DNA here is from genome assembly GCA_037783415.1 of Leptasterias polaris. Classification (NCBI taxonomy): domain Eukaryota; kingdom Metazoa; phylum Echinodermata; class Asteroidea; order Forcipulatida; family Asteriidae; genus Leptasterias; species Leptasterias polaris. The sequence goes on along the minus strand of JAZGTN010000005.1, from coordinate 3,753,527 downwards.
TCTTCATCGAGCAACCCCGAAGATCTCCTTCTGAGAGCCCACGGTGGACGGTCAGGAGTCGCAATCACCTTGCGGTTCCTTGGCGCAACAGAAGAAGAAGTGATGGATCACTGCAGATGGGCTTCACGGAAAACATTCAAGCACTATACTGAGGTTGAAAGGGTGATGAGGCGGCAGCGCACTGTACAAATTCTGTCAAATGCTGTTGCTTCTTCCGAGGAGCAATCCACCGCTGCTGATGCGGCGGGTCATTTCTACAGGCTACTGAACTCTGGTTTTGGGGCTCAGAGAGCTTTCTCACCGCCTACAGTATAAGCCAAAATTTCAATTATTATCGGTTTATATGTTTGTTTTATGCCATCCCTCATCAAACCCTTAGCTGTTTCCAAGGAAAATTTTTACTTCTGACGCCATGTTGTGATCTTGCAAGACACGGATGGCAAGGATTTCCTTTAGACCTTACTTTAGGTTTTACCATTGCATTTCTCTGATATTTCATCTTACAGCAGAATTGGGGGCATAGTTATCTGGGTTTTTTTTGTTTTTGTTTTTTAGTTTTTTAGGGTCGTCACTTCTTGCACCAAACAATAAAGGCAAGGTTTTGCTTCTCTCCCTATACTTTGGGTTTCATGCTTTCTTTTGTTCAACGAGTCCAGCGTGCTCCTTTTGAGATTTGGGATGTAGACGGGTTGGAGCTCTCAAAAGGCGCCAAAAGGGGTAAAAGTTTGGAGGAAACAGCTTCAACTCCCATATCTAAACCTTCGCAGTCTCGATTATAGCGAGGCAGAGAGTGATGAGGAGTTTTTTGGACCGGGAGGATCAAGTCAAAACGGAGTTTCAAAGATAAAGGTACGGCCACCGTTTGCAACGGGCCGGCGGTAAGTAGTTTTGTATTTTCCACACCCACCCACCCCTTCATCCATGTGACCCTTTTCCCCGGGCTGCGGTGTCTACAAAAACAACTTCAACTCCCATATCAAAACCTTGTAGATACCGCAGCCGCTCGAGACAATGGCAGTGGTGCAAATAGGTTACTATGGTCCCGGAAGTTCGAATGCGCGCGAGACTTGCACAGTCTATTGGGAACATACTTGAGGTCAAAGTTGAAGCATGTTCACCTGTGAGAATACTTCACGTCTTTGTTTACATCCCTGGGGTCAATCTACAATTATAGACCCCTAACCGGTAAAAATGGACCGCTTGAATAAACCAAACAAAGAAAACTCAATGTATACATTTTTTTGAAAGCTCATAGTTTAACATCCTCATCACGCACGTGGGAGTCACGTGTAACAAAAATACGCCCCCAAAAATGCGACGGGAAAAAAAATGCGACGGTAAACAAAAAATGCGACGGGGAAAAAAAATGCGACGGTAAAAAAAAATTCTGAGTAAAGGCCGCACATATTATTATGGAACACCATAACATGTATGTACAGTAGTACAGGCCGTATGTAGTCAGCGTACTGCTACCCCTATTATGGGCCAGCGCCCTCTGTTGTCGTGCTGAATAAACTCTACGTCTATATTATTTCTCGTCTATATTATTTCTACGTCTATATTATTTCTCGTCTCTGTTAGACTTGTGGACAAGTCGTTAAATGTCTGTCGCGGTGATAGCGGAACGGCTTTCTCGCAATATCCCGCGACAGACTAATCCCTGGTATGTCTAATCCCTGGTACGTAGTCGTCGTGTGTTGTAGACTTGGTTCCAAGTCTGTGATCGTGGTTTTTAGTCGTCGTGATAGCCGATACATTATTGGCTAAATTCTGCGTGGCTGATGCAGAGAAATAACCGCAGTCTCAGACTTGAAATCAAGTCTACGTGTGTTGTTGTACACACCTACTGCGGTTGTGAAAAAGGTAAACTAAGTAATATATAATAATTTTTAGTATTGCATGCGTCACAAACAGTAGTCGAGCGTTGGCAACTAGTAACTTTCTGTTTGTGATCACTGAGTTATGATTGATAGTGATACTGATGTTGTGATAAATACTGATAATAGTGATGATGATCATATGGAGGAAGGAATAGATCAGCGGTAGTGAAAACCATCTTATCAATCATATCACTCATTAGTGTTTTTCTGGGCTCCTTTTTCTGTTATCAATCTAGCCTACAATGAATACAGAATATATAGGGATAAGTGAAAGTGTACTCAAGAAAGATTAGAAAACAGATTGAGTGAACTTCATCGTTGGTCTTGCTTCCTCCATGGTCTTGCGTACTGTACAATCACATCAGCTTCAGCATTCCTGGCGTTTCGAAGTCTAAAAAAACCTCATCCTCTTGCACTGTCCGTCCGTCTCTGTGTGCAGGCGGCTTGCTGAGACGGAGAGTGCTTGCTAGCTAGGGAGGTAGGATTCTGGAGGAGAGTCTGATTGGGAGGCCGTCACGAAATCAATATTTTACCTGTCACACTTCCTCCTTTGCTTTGATTGTCGTACTCGGTCGTAGTTGGTGTGATGAAGTTGCCATAACTAAGACTTGAGTGAAAACCTGCCCACATCACATCCAATCCCAAGTCATCATGGGTATCAAAGGGCGACAGTTTCGTTTGCTTCTTTGGAAGAATTTTGTTTTGCAGGTATGTTCTAAATTATTTTAAAGAACTTTAAAACATTTATCGTAGGACGCCCTGTATTCAGGGGGTCCCTGAAATCGAGGCAAACCTTTGACCTCTCTGCGCGCGATGTAAACAGTCCCTAGTTTTTTTAGATACAATTTTTGTGGTTTGACTTGCCAAGCAAAGAGTCTCCTCTCATTTGCCCAAAACTTAGAAACATGAAAGGCTCCTGGTTAGTTGCACTTGTATTGTATCCTCCCCTGTCCGGTTTTCGATGTAGTATGGACTATGCCTTTTTCTTTGAATTGAATTTTTTTTTAAATATTCCATAATCAACTGATGCCCTAATTACCTTCCTTTGTTTATAAGAAATATGCAAACATATATTAAAACGTGATGGACATTGAAACTTTCACACCACGCACCGATCTTCGATGACTTCAATAGCGTCCCATTTGTTTTGAGTTTGACCTGTTTTCGATGCAAACAAGAAAGTATGGTGTCCGAGTGAAGCCATACGTGGAAGAAACATCTGCAGTGACTACAAGTGTTTTGTGAGACTTAGTGTATGACTCTATAGCCAGCAGTTTTCTTTATTTTATTCAACATATTTTGTATTTAGTTTTAAAAATAACCATGGTATTTTTCAAAAACTAAAAAAAAAAAAAAAAAAAATGTAAATAATTCTTGGCTTTGAAATCTTATTTTTATTTAGTTTTGTGTCTTTTTATGTTTCTTAACATTTATAATAAAGCATATACATAAACAGTGATAATCGAATCACAAAGCTGATGTTTAAATTTTAATATTAATAACAAAAATGATAAGAGTGTTACAAAAAAAAATTATCCAGACTATTAGAAAATGATATAAGGCACGTGGCTTCTTTAAGCCTCTGTATTTTTTTCCCCAGAATGTTCAGTCACATGATTTGATCATCGTGAATTGTGAATTGAAAAAGTGTTTGATGAAACTTTTTCGGTGGGGAAATTTTTTTTTATGGCCCCGACAGTATGACATATTTTTGTACCTTGCAGAAATGCCTAAAATACCACAACTTTTTGCATTTACAAGTGCAACTAACCATCGGAGCCTTACATGTTTCTAAGTTTTGGTCAAATGAGAGGAGACTCTTTGCTTGGCAAGTCAAACCACAAAAATTGTATCTAGGGACTGTTTACATCGCGCACAGAGAGGTAAAAGATTTGCCTCGATTTCAGGGACGCCCTGAATACAGGGCGTCCTACGATAAATGCAAAAAGTTGTGGTATTTTAGGCATTTCTACAAGGTACAAAAATATGTCATACTGTCGGGGCCATACAAAAAATTTTCCCCACCGAAAAAGTTTCATCAAACACTTTTTCAATTCACAATTCACAATTCACGATGATCAAATCATGTGACTGAACATTCTGCTGAGCATTCTGGGGACAGAGGTTTAAAGAAGCTAGGGAGGTAGGATTCTGGTTAGTGTCGTGGCCGAGCGGATAAGAGCACCGGACTCAAGCTCTGGTGTTTCTGTTCAGCAGAGTGTGGGTTCGAGTCCCGGTCGTGACACTTGTGTCCTTATTAAGCAAGACACTTAACCATTATTGCTTCGTCCTTCGGATGGGACGTAAAGCCGTTGGTCCCGTGTGTTGTGTAATGCATGTAAAGAACCCAGTGCACTTATCGTAAAGAGAAGGGGTTCGCCCCGGTGTTCCTGGTTTGATCGGCTGCATATTGCGCCACAGCACCTTGTAAACCATTACATGGTGCTATGTAAAGAAATAGGCCTCAAAATTCAAAAAGTAGCTCCACATATATACCTTGCAGAAAAATATTGACTGTTGAAGCGCCTTGAGCGTCACTGAGTGACGGATATGAGCGCTATATAAGAAGCCATTATTATTATTATTATTATGTGCCTTATAAGTTATATCATTTTCTAATAGTCTGGAGATTTTTTTTTTTTGTAACACCATATCATTATTGTTATTAATATTAAAATTTTAACATCGGCTTTGTGATTCGATTATCACTGTTTATTTATATGCTTTAGTATAAATGTTAAGAAAAATAAAAAGACACAAAACTAAATAAAAATAAGATTTGAAAGCCAAAAATTATTTACATTTTTTTAAAATTTAATAAAAAATATGTTGAATAAAATGAAGACAACTGCTGGCTATAGAGTCATACACAAAGTCTCACAGAACACTTGTAGTCACTGCAGATGTTTCTTCCATGGATGGCTTCACCCGGACACCATACTTTCTTGTTTGCATCGAAAACAGGTCAAACTCAAAACAAATGGGACGCTATTGAAGTCATCGAAGATCGGTGCGTGGTGTGAAAGTTTCAATGTCCATCACGTTTTAATATTTGTTTGCCTACTTCTTATAAACAAAGGAAGGTAATTAGGGCATCAGTTGATTATGGAATATTTTTATTTTTTTTCAATTCAAAGAAAAAGGCATACTACATCGAAAACCGGACAGGGGAGGATATACATCATTGAGTTTTTCATCGAGAAATTTGTTTAGTAAAAAATGGTAGTGTACCTCATCATTTTAATACTTGAATATTAATTTTGCTTTGGGATAAAGAATATTATTACGTTTTATACCCAAATACACGATGTGTATTTTAAGCACTCTATAGGCCTAGGCCTACTTTGCTTAGTAATACTATATATAGGTTTTCTCGGTCAATTTCGGCAAATGAGCAGCCAATTTAACCACCACGTTATTCTATTTCGCGCGAAATCGAATGCTACTAAAAAGGGTCATTCGATTTCGTTTTATGACTAGTCAAATGTACTGTTGCGTCATTCGATTAAAAAAAATAATCAATCAATTTAACGATTCATCAAAGCAGCATTCAAATTCGCCGGAGCTTTTTGAGGCGTGTGTTTAGTCATTCAAATTCATTTTTGGGCAGTCATTTCTGTAATTTGTGCAATCTAAAAAACGCTTTGTTAATAAGGCATATACGGTTCACTTATTTGCACTTGAGTCACTTTGTACTTCGAAGACGAGCTTTTTGCTACAGTTTTACACGCATATTTCAATAAGTTTGCACTTGTGGTACAACCATACCTATACGCCAAACATATACGCCAAGATGTCTGGCACGCCAACAGATTGATGGTTGAGGAAGAAACAACATAAACAACAAAAACCAGGAAAAACATAAAGAAACACCCCATTCAAACACAATACAAAATTAGGCCAGTTAACCAATAAAGATCCCCCCCCAAAAAAGAATATAGGAGAAAACAAAGAAGAAAAAACATCATGGGCCCCATGTAAAGTCTCCTGGAACCATAAATAAAGAAAATAAGGTTAGCCTGAATTAAAGTGAAGATACGAAACAGTTGCCTAATACAGATTATCTGTTTATTCGTATTTCTTTAGGTCGTACTTATTTGAATTCTCATTTAGCGAAATTGATTGCCTCTTTACGAAATTGAAAAAAATTAAACCAGTCAAATCTCCAGTCGAACCAGCTTTGCTAAATTGAATGATGATTGTGCGTCACGAAAAAGAATGACGATATGCTAAATTGAACACAGTGCAAAAGGAATTTGAATGCCTCAATACGAAATTGAATGCCCGAATTCTGAATTTGAAACGCAGTAACAACTGGAGAGGCAAAATAGCTTTAATTCGAACGCACGAAAATGAAATCGGCTGCTTATTTGCCGAAATTGACCGAGAAAACCTATAGTATTAGTAGTTTCCTGAGTCCTGCGAAAAAATCCACAGCCATAATACTTGGTTGGGATTGGAACGCACACCATTTGCCATTCTGGAGCAGATGTCTTGCACGTAATGCACGTATCAATTGTAGTCCCGGCCCTGGGGGACCCGGGATTTTGGCAGAGGTAGCCATATTGTTTCCCTGCCCTACTGGGACAATGGCGGGGTCTTTGCCGAGGTTGTACAATTTGTTTCCCGACCTACCGGGAAAATAGCGGGGACTTTGCTGAGGTTGTACAATTTGTTTCCCCGCCCTACCGGGACAATAGCGGCTCGTGGAGTGTGTGACAAATGCCCTGCATGGCGGTCGGGGCCAGGATCGTGCGGGGGTTGTTATAAATGCCTCGCATGCCTGGGCCGGGATTGTGCGGGGGATGTACAAAGACAAGTGCCCCGCGGCGCCCCAGCCGGGCAGTAGCGGAGCATGGCAGGGACTATGACGCCAAGCCATTTTTACATCCCCGGCCAAGTCCCCGCTAGTCCCGGGACCCCCATTGCCGGGATTACAATTGATATGTGCATATTACCACTACTACTAGTACTACCACGAGATTGTCCGGTAGCTAGGGGCAGTTTTAATTTTTAATTTTTGTAGCGGGGATAACGAATGTTATTTGGGTTTTACTTTTTACCCATACACAGAATCTTAGTGCTTTGTGAAATCCCCCCCAAGGAGATGAGGAAAAATTTAACTTGCACAATGAGAAAAGTAAATTTTGATGCGGAATGAGCATCATACTCGCTGGGTACCTGCAAGTGCAACACATAAATGTCCATGTTATTATTAAAATATTTGTTTTTACAATAACTATGGATAATTGACAACTCAGCCTCCATAGCAACAGCCCATCAGCACCTACTCCTAGAACTATGAGGTTCGATCCGCTATCGTGGAGACGATAGCGGATCGAACCTCATAGTAATCAGCACCATACTACTTCCCTCCCCCAGTTAATAAACGTTTGGATCCCCTTCATCACACATCGGCCGCTATATTAATTATAAAGCAAAAAACAGTTCATCTCATTTGGGGGAGGGATGGGGCAAGGAACTCTCACACTCCTACTGCCTCCCCTCCTCTCTTACCCCGCTGGGCACAATTTGTTTAAGCATGCATCTTATCTTACTGTTACCATGGCAGCGAGACAAATTTGTTTTTAAAAGAAGTCCTTGGTACATCTAATTTATGTTTTTGACTCTGTAAGTCATTGGCAGTATATAGTGGGCATTGTATTACAAGAACTGTTTGTTGTGTTCTCAAGTGATGGCCTTTTATCATTGATAAAGAATCAGAATCTCAATTAAAAAGAAAAGAAAATAACCCCAAAATCATTAAAGTTTAATTAGGAGGATTGTATTTTTTTTAAAATTATTACTGGTGCATAATCTATACATTTCCAAGTCAAAAATAAGTTATTGACCCAGATTCCTTATCAAATCATTGTGACCCAGAAGATGGCTGATGCTGACCCAGAGTGTAAATTAGTATTGCAGGTTGAGATCATGGTCCAATTTCATGGCTTTGCTTTCCGCCGAATTCTGCACTTGTGATCACCACTCCGCTTACAGGGCAAGCGCCAAATTTTTGGGCTAGCTGTGTAAGCGGAGAATGCCTAGTATTACGCGGAGAATGCCTAGTATTATGTGGACTACGCATGCGCACAAGCAGAAATTCCCTGCTAACCTGTGAAACACGCTTGACGTAAGCGCGGAATTCCCTGCTTCCGTAAGCGCCGATTCTTTGCTTTACGGTAAGCAGAGCCATGAAATTGGGCCTACATTGCACTGTAGATCTCCAGCTGTCAATTCTGACCCAAGACTTTTTGGCAATTATCACAAACTGCACATGTCCACTACATGCAGGTGGAGGTCACCAAAACCCTGACTCCCTTACCTACAGGGGACCTCAATCCTCCAATATCCTCCTCTCCTGTGTCACTTCCTCACCAATTAATTGTTTGGACCTAGATAAGATCGAAATGTCTGACCCAGAATAAGCAATTGTTATATTATGTAGGCTTACACAGCCTCCAGTCCAACTGAATCTTGGTAAAGAGGAAGGGTGTCTTGGTTGGTTTGTGCAAAAAATTCCTCGCCTTTCACCACTGTGGGCCCTGGTTCGATTCCCGACTAAGGCCATGTGAGTAGAGATGCGCGTTGGTTCTCTCTTACATGTATGCCAGAAGGGTTTTTTGTGTGGGCCCTCCGGCTTTCCTCTTGCGGACAAATCAAACACTCTCAATCTTAGGCTGTATTCCGTGGTTGTATGGATTGATGTGGCTCATGGCTGCCAAACGTGCCCTTGCATGCCTGCGGCTCGAACATATATTTCGTAGTACACATTGTTTGCAATTCACCCTCTTGGCTGCGAGTAATGATAAGCCTCCCAAATTATTATTACTTTTGAAATTTTGGAGGGCTTGGCCAATCTGCAGATTGTCTTTACTATCATTTAAGTGTAAACAAAACACTAAGATGAGTTTGTATTGTGACACCACAATTTGCTTTATATAGCAATTAAGATTGGCATCCTTAATTAGTTCTTTGTGGAAATGAGCCGAGATAATTCACAGAGACAGCAGAGAAAATTTGTATTGTTGCCCCCGGCCTGTCAGAGCATGGTCAGAGCCGAATGACAAACACAATTAGAAAATTTGTAATTTCCTCACAGAGGTGCCCTTTACAAGGAGAAATGTCTTGCCTTCTCAAGAACAATAATACCCCCCCCCCCCCCCCCATGTACCATCCGAAGATTGTTTAATTGGGAGTCATTGGTTGTTTGGTATGGGATTAGGAGTCTATAAATTTATTTTTTTCCCCACGAAAATAATGTAAGTTATTAAAAGAAAAAAAGTAAAATAAATTCGTTTTAAATAAAACCAATTCAAATCTCGAAACGCCCCAAAGCCGCCGTTCTTGCTCAACATGGCTACTCAATACAACAGTCACTCACAGTCACACTCAGTCTTATAGACACGGGCCCTTTATGCAGTCATGCCAAACCCCCTTCTCTTCGGAACACTCTCGCTCTTGTTTTGATGTGAACATGGTGAATGATAAACATTACCTGACAGCCAATTCGGCTGCTGGTGTTGCAAACTCCAAAAGAAATTGAGAACGAGATGGTTTCATAAAAATTTGCTGGAGGCCCAATGAACTGGGGTAGTAATAAATGCCTATTGTTCTACTGTTTATTACTATATATTTCTTGGGTTATGTGGAAAGTATTGTGTAAAGTATTATATGTAAAATGTAAGACTTCTAGCTTAGGAAAATAGTATTTTTCTTGGCAGAAAAAATCTGGAGTTCTCAACAGTCACTTTTGTCTGTCATAAAGTAAACAACATGGTCTGCTGTATGTACATTGTGCATCATAATCATTTTCGCCCATTAACACTTTGTCCTGATATCAATGTATACATACAGATCCGGCGTCCTGTTGGAACAATTATTGAACTGCTGCTTCCGTTTTTTGCAACATCCTTGCTGCTTATGGCCAGGTAAATATTTACTTGATTTGTTTTACTCGTTGTTTAAAATTAAATAACAGAAAAAAGAAGAAGGTTTCTTGTATCAAAAATTAATTAGTTTCAAGCTGAGAACTCGCTGATTATAATTGTTTCAGTGCCAATCTTCCAGAGAAATAATTCCACCTGATCAGGGCCCAATGTCATGGCTCTGCTTACCGCCGACTTCTGCGCTTACGATCACTATTCTCCGCATACTGAGCAAGCACCAAATTTCTGCGCTAGCTGTGTAAGTGAACAATGCATAGTAACGTGGAGTACGCACGCGCACTTGTATTTTGTAAGCAAAAATTCTCTGCTAACCCGTGAAATAAGCTTGATGTAATTGCGGAATTCCCTGCTTCCGTAAGCGCCGATTCTTTGCTTGGGCCCTGAAGAAATATCATTTCAAGACCCTACAGATTGTTGTTGCTTGATTGCCACAGTGTTTTGTTATAACACTGGACCACAGGCCCAAGGTCAGTGACTTTAGTGTCTGGCCAGTAAACTCATGTCTGGATATAAAGTTTGGTGGTCTTGTGATTTTCAATTTAAGTTCCAAAATTAAATAAAAAGTGATGTTATTGTTCAAATGTTGACTTTGAGGCTTAAAAATATTGTCTCTTGGGTATCGCGCAGTCATCCCCAAAAAGTGAGATGAATCCTCAATTTATTGTGTTAGTCCAACTGTGTCAAAGATTTTTTCTTAGTTTGATTTGGCCTTGTTCAACAATCTCTGGTCCAGAAAACATTCTCAGCTACCAATCATGGGGTCTTGCGAATATCCCCCCCCCAAGTTTGAGCATTGAACCTAAAAATCAAACCATTGGGAGTACATCATGTAAGCTACATGTGCATTTTAAGTTGCTGATAAAAAATGATAATATGATAAATGTGTTTTTTTTTTCCAAAATGTGTTATAATCTTTTACGGGTTAGTTATTCATATGTATGGTGTGTTTATTGAAGAAAAACAATGAGTATTGGAATGATTTATTGTATTAAAAAAAGAAGCGATGAGCTTGAACTGTGATATTTAAAAATCTGAAAGACTGCATTGTAGGAAACTTCTGTCCTAATCTAATAAAAAAAAATAATAATGTATTTTACTTTCTTGTTTTCCTCCTCTCCTGTAGACTTCTCATAAAATCAGAAGACCTCTGTTTCAGTAAGTACTTGATACCATTGCTCATGGCTTGTATTTGTTGTTTTTGCAAAAATGTGATCAATATGATGAAACTACACAAACCACCATGTACTGTAAGGTAAACTTATTGAAAACAAGAGGATTTAACTTTGTTCAGAAGAATACAAGAGGCAGGCTTGATACTCCACGGAGTCGTGGAGGCAGTTGCCTTCATGCCCCTGGTGCCTTGGTGCCCCTTGAAATGTTCCTGTAGAAATTAAAGGCCCTGTACACTATTGGTAAGATCGAAAAACACAAATGTTCACAGATTCACACACAACTTACATGATTTAAAGTAAGTAATGGTAGAAAGGGTTCCTTAAAATATTTCTGCCTAAAATGCTATCGTTTCTGAGAAATGAGTTAAACAATAGCTTTTATCGCGCGCGATAATAAACTCGATGTTTGAAAAACAGAAAACACATAAGGTCTCTTTTCACTATTTTCTCGTGACCTCGATGACCAATTGAGCTCAAATTTTCACAGGTTTGTTATTTCATGTATGTGGTTGATTACACAAAACATAAACACTGTCTGTGATTATTTTGTCAGCTCTGCCAATCCTGTATAATACCTTTAAATTTCCCTCAGAAAGTTGCCCTTTACCCACAAGAATGAATCGGGCCAAAAGAAGTGAGAAAAGTCTCCATATTTGACAAGGTTGTCTTGGCCCAATTTCATGGCACTGCTGACCACAGAATTCTGCGCTTACACTGTACTGTAAGCACAGAATTCCAGGCTAAGCACTAAGCAGTGCCATAACATTGGGCCCTTCTCTTTAGAATTAACTTTTCATGAAGACGAACAAAACATGCTATTCGTTCATTCTCAGAGCCACTAACAAGAAACAATTATTACATGGCTTTCAGTTTCATCTATAATGCATGCATTCAGGGTTATCGGAAAACAATCGAATTTACATGACGCACTACATGTGTGAAGACTATACTCTTGATTGGACTGTTGACACTGACAGGTGACTGGACACGTACTGTATGTACGTACTGCTATACATCGTGATGCAACTAATCAAATAATCTCTGCATACTAAATGAAGTTTCTGTTGATACAATATGTAGCTTTAGATTGGGTATTAGGGGCGTTGAGTAGTCAAAACATCTCACTCCAGGGGGATGACTTCACTAAGGCCCAAGGTTGATCATAACTGTGTGTCAGTGCTATGCAAAGTGTGATATCAAAATACAAATCACTATGGTGATACTGACAGCTTGTCTTAAGATGAATGCTGTAGCTCTTTGTGGATTCGGCCCATTGAGGCCTACAAATGGATGTTTACATTGTACTGTGACGCTGATGTACCCTGTGACAAACAGTGAAAACAATTTCAATTCGAGAAATTTGGAAGGTTGAAATTTCATTCTGAAATGATTGATGTAATGTAACCAAGATGATCACTAAATTATCGGCACAGACAACGTAGAACTCGCTAAATCTATAATTTACTTGGCTCCATCCTACTATGTTCAGTTACGTTAGGCCTGTTGATTTTGTTATAATTTATTACCTGTGAAGGTAATACAATCATGCACATTTACTGAACATATGTGGGTGGCTTGCATAGTTCATCGGCTCGCTGGATCGCCCTAACGACATGTTGCCGTTTTTTGTTGTTAATGCACACACATTTTTATAAGCACAGTGCAAGGTTTTAGCCAGGATTTGGTAAAAGGGTGTCCAAATCTGCTGGAAATTTAAAAACTGGGTGTCCAAATTGTTCACTTACAATACATTTGCATGTAAATGACAGATGAAACAGGGTGTCCAAATTTAAAACAGGGTGTCCAAAAGACACCCAGACACCCCTCTGGCTAACACTATGGCACAGAGTACCAGCATCTATCCTTGCTCTATATGCATAAACTAATGACTACATTTCAAGTCACCCATTAGTTGAGGGACAGTAGATCACTCTGTAGGGCATCAGCAGATCATAATTATTTCCTAGAAGAATAAATGACCATGTTATCGTGCAGGGATGGCTTCTGGCTACATGACTTCAGAAAAGCTTTCCTGTAATTTCCAAAGCAACGGGATGATTACATCCCTGACTAGGGGAATGATTAGAATACATACACCGTGTACACAGGCAGTAGGGCAGCTTTCTTGCACTCTACAAAATACACATTGTAATGTCAAATTTCCCATTATATTGATGGTATGAGCTGCAGTTCAACTTTGTAAACAAATTTCTTGGTGGTGGGGGGGGGGGGGGGGATTACTGTTTCATACCTTAATTTTAAAGGAGGCTAGAACGAGATATTGACACATTTCAACAGATATTGTGCCATTTTGGGAGTTAGACTCCTCTGTGTTAATAATTATAAATGCAGTGTGTCTTTTTGGCGATGCATTAGCACTCATCATATCTTTACAGTGTGCAATTTGGCTGTATATAATTTGTCAAGATGATCCAACCTTCAGTGATTTGCTTGCTTTTTTGTCTTTTCTAATAAATATTTGTACATATGAAATTTCCTTAAAAGGAAGACATAATTTCATACAACCTTTATTGGCACTGTTTGTGTTGTTTCTCCTGGGATCACTTAGTATAATGTTTATAAATAGGAAACAAATAAAGCCAAATAATTGTAACAAACTTGTCTTAAAGAAGAAAATTAAACACAATGTTTTGCAATAACTATGTACATGTATAGTTTAAATTTAAAGTACTTTCCATTTTGTCCACCAGCAACCTTTGAGCCAGGGTTCTCCGACCAAGAGACATTGAGTACTGCACAAATCCAACAGCTAGAATCATGCTTCGTTAACGGCACAGACTGCCCGGAACTGGCTTACTTTCCCAAAAACAATCTTAGTAAGTACCACTGCTGATATCCACAACCCCAAATAGCTCCCTTTCACTGACAATAGACTGTGCAAGTCTCGCGCGTAAGCGAACTTCCGGGACCATCGTGGTCCCAGCCATATGGAGTTTTACGTTGGCAAGATTTTGTTTCGTCTATAATTTTAGTTTAACGTACTTTATGACCATGAAAATTAAATATGTTGTTGGGAATGTAGTACTAAGTGATAAAAAATATGAAAGTAAAATCAATTCAACAATGCAACGAAGAAAACCCAAGAATTAAACTTGACCTCTGCTTCCGGTTACTTGCAAAAAATTAAGAATTTGTGCCCACCTCCGATCACCAAATTTGTTTTGGTCGCGCGATGATAATCACAAGACGCTGTAATTGCCAGATGCTAAGCCTTTTCATTGCAGTCTACGGTTGTCGAGGCGTCAGCGTCCTCTTTAAACTGCGTCACACGTTAATTCGACGCCCGTGCGATCATCGCGCGTCTGCGTTTAAACCTGCTTTAGTGGTTGCACGTATTCAGGCATGAATTTACAAAAGGGTTTCCTAAAAAGTTCAGATCAAATAAGCATCCTTGTCCCAGAGGGTTGTTTTTGTTTCAACAAAACCTAACAAATAAATTGTGTGTTTATTATGAAAGCTAAAACTCATTTTATGCAAATTGTAATGAGTATTTTTGTTGGTCAGATTGTTTCATAGATCTAATTTAAAAACAATGATTTGATTTCAGAAAAAATATGTTCTTCACTTGACGTGTTTTCTCGCTCCGATACGCGCGAGACTTGCACAGCCTATTCAAACAGTTTTGAATTATTCATAATTAACATTAATAATATGTAGTGATTTCAGACTTTACATTGGAAACTAGAGGGTGGGAGTGTTTCCCAAAACAATAGCATACTATAAAAAGGGAGTCCACCATCCTTACATTTTATACAAATAGATATTATACTATGAAACGGGAACTAGGAACCAGGAAACATTGTAGAAAAATATGACGATGAAAACGTTTGTTTGTGGGAAAGGGGATGGTGTCATACTATACCAGAATGTAAATGAGAACAAAATATTGATATAGCTAAACATTTGAAGTGTTGTAATAGACCTTATGCATATGAAGTCATTTGAGTAGGGCGCCCTCACCTAGAGGTCAAAAGGAAGATGCTCATTGGCCAGTCTTGTGCGTCGCGCGTACAAATCGGCGCGTTTCCATTGTTTCATTATCAGTTTACCTCTAAGATGGCGGCTTGGTGACGTCAATGCATAAGGTCTATTCAAACAAGCACCAAGAGAAGATTGATCTGATTTGTATTAAATGGATATAATAAGTATTCATCAATATATTAAATAGACTGAAATTCAGACTGAAAGTGAACATTTGAAAAAAATCGCAAGACAGGGTGTACTTTTCCAATCATGAGACTGCTGGCCAAATGCCAAAGTCACTGGTCTTGGGCCTGTGATCCAGTGTAAATTTTGAACCCGATCAGGCATATCAATAGCTGATCTAATTATGTTTTACTGTATTGTTTTTCAGCGGATTTGTTAATGGCAGGCGTAGCATTCCAGGTAACAGTGCCTCTGTCACCCTCGAATTTCACCTCTGAGGAAGAACTGGTCAAGACAGCAGCCGAGGATCTCAATTTTTACTATGGAGGTATGTGGTCACAACCTCAGAGCAAGTTTTAGCTGCAAGAGTAAAAATTGATGTCCCTCTTTCCACGCCTGGAATGACACGAAGGCCACGTAGATCATGGCCTCTGTTGCCCTGGGCCCAATTTCATACAGCTGCTTAAGCACAAAAACTAGCTAAGCACAGTAAAATTTTGCTTACCAGATTTAAGGTTACCAGCCAAAATAGCATGTAAAGTGTACCAATTTTGACTGGTATCCTGCACATTTTTGCTAAGCAGAAAGTTGTTAAGCAACATTCCAACTTCAAATGTACATGTGACATAAACCATGCACCACTGTACCTAAAGTAACTGATCATCCCATATGTTCCAGCAAGGAGTTGACTGCGATCTGCTCAAGATTACAGACCTCTCATCATCCCACACTCTCCTACATTGGTGACTGTGGGTTCTATGCTGCTGGGCCAACTAGCCCTGGACGATATCGAAAATTTTCACTGGCAATATATCGTCGGGTTAATATCGCCGATATGTTGATATATCGTGAAAAATTTTCGAACACGGAAAAACAGTTTTACTGCAGGGAGGACATGAGCAATAGAATAAACAAACAAGACATGACTGTATGGATAAACCGCTGAGAAAAAAATCACTGAATTTACAATATCCATATTCCATGAAAACAAAACGTCTTACATTTTTATGTGCTTTTTATAACTGGCTCCGACACAATTAATTCATAGTTTTACCTCAACGATTGAACGTTGCGCTCTCTAAAAGCTGGTGCCTCGACGTTTATTCCGATCCCCCGTACATGTGCGTGTTATGTAGAAACGTTATCCCGACGTTTCCCGACCTTGCAGTGATTTCTCATCAAGGGAATTTCCCTCGCCTTTTCACTCCCACGGCTACCTGCCCTTCCTTCACCCCCTTACTATAAAGTTTACTAAGTTAGGAGCAAGCACATCTGCGGGATCGAGGTGATAAATACTATTGAATGGCAGCGCTGTGAGAAGCATGACGTCATAATTATTCACGCCAATCTAGTGAATTTCGGCCAATCGGAAAGCGGCCAGTCAGAAATCAGCCAATCAACCTGTGCCGATCACGTTCGGCGATACCACGAAGAAAGGCAACCATGGCTAGATGGGAAGACATACACAATGGGACCGGTTTCTGTCGATATACAATTCTAAAGCCCCAATTCATTCAACTGAGTCTGATTTTGCGGCATTTACATAAAAAAAAACTCGCGTTTACAAATATTGAGGCCTGGTCGCCGGGCGTCCAAATTATTGAATGGCCTACAAAAATTGGAACCCTTTGAACGGAAAAAGCGTGATAAAGCTTTCTTTAAAACCATATCGTCTATTTTATATAATATCGCGATATTTCGATATTTAAAAAAACCATCATCGACATTGTCGATATTGTTTCAATATCGTATCGCGACGATAATATCGTCATATTGTCCACCCTTATAGGGCCAACTATGTGGAACAAGTTACCTTACAACATTCGTCATGCTCCATCACTGGCAGCCTTTAGGAAAGCTCTTAAGACCCATTTATTTGACTCCTAGTTTTTGTAATTCTGTTATTTTGTTTGTTAAGCACTGTGATACAGCTTTTGTAAGAGCGGTATATAAATACTTTTTTGTATTGTGTTGTATTGTGAACAATAACGGGGTGTTTGTTGGCGGGGGGTCAGCAGAAGAAATGTTTCATGTTTGAGACAAATGTGTCCTTGACACCACAACTAGATTGGGTACCCTGACAGATTTAATTTGTTCCTTTTTGGATGATAAACAGTGATCCATTTTTTTCAAACTTATTTCTCAGCCATTATATTTGACCTTCCAATGGATGCGACGTCACTTCCCCTAAATGTGACATACAAGATTCGTCTGGCTCATGACCTAGTGAGTAGAGAGACATGGTACACTGAGAGAACCTACCCAAACTTTCAGCTGGTTGGGCCCAGAACGTACAAGTGAGTATTTCATAAATCTCTGTGTTGTATATGACCAAACTGTTAGTCTGCTTTAAGCTATTGAACAGTGTGGCAGTGCTGATCATGCTGCAGAGAGTAGATTTAACACATTCTTTACCATAGGTGACTTTAGCCGACTGCACTCATACCCCCTTTTCCTTGCCATAGTCGACTACAGCCGACTGCAGTCATACTCTCTCTTCCATAAACCATAGGTGACCTTAGTCAACTGCCCTCATATCCCCTCATCCTTAACATAGGCGATTTCAGTCGACTGCACTCATACCCCCTCTTACTTACCTCATGTGATTTAAGTCGACTGCACTCATAGCCATCTTACTTCAGTACTTACCTCATGTGATTTAGTCAACTGCACATACATGTATACCACCTCTTCATTACCATAGGCAACTTCAGTTGACTGCACTCATACCCCATCTCCCTTACCATAGTCAACTTTAATGACTGCACTCAACCCCCTCCCCCTTACCATAGGCCACTTTAATGACTGCACTCATACCCCATCTTCCTTACCATAGGCCACTTTAATGACTGCAATCATACCCCCTCTCCCTTACCATAGGCCACTCTAATGACTGCACTCATACCCCCCTCTTCCTTACCAAAGACAACTTTGGCTTTAGTAAACTTCCATGATAACTGTCAATGCAGTCTAACATGATGTAACTTGCGGCTTAATTCATCCCTTGATCCCTCAGCATGTACAAAATCCGTTTCCTAAGGCTGCAAAACGCTGTAGATTCAATCATTGCTTTCACTCACTTAGCGGATCGGCAGGGAGCAGTAACGGCTTTCCTGCTTGCTCAAACAGTTCAATTGCAGTTACAGGTAAGAAATAATCCAAATCCCCCTCACAATTTAAAAAAACTTTATATACCATATTCCCTTGCTTGCAATTAGGCCCAGTTTCATACATCTGCTCTAAGCACAAAACATTGCTAACCACAACAAATTTATGCTTACCAGAATAAGGTTACCAGCCAAAATAACGTGAGCTATTTACCATTTGTGACTCATATTCTGCTTAGCAAAAACACAAAAATCATTCCAAACATCTTCAAGCTTAAAAGTCTGATCCAGTATTGTTATCCTTTACACCTCTATCCAATTGTTTGGGATGTTAGGGTTTGGGGAGGGGGGGGGGGGTGTTATTATATTATTATTATTTCTGGTTTATTAAAATTATGCATTTGTAGCCCAGGGGCTAAATTGCTACAAAGTTTACAATTTAAAAATAATACATAAAATTACTTCTAAAAAAAAAAAGTTGGGGATATACACATGAAGCAAAAATACATACAGAAAACAAAAATATAGCACTCATTTTAAAAAGAGAAATTAATACTTGGTTCAAAATACTGACAAAATAAGGTATCGAACTATTTTTGTATCTGTTTGTTTTGCACTTACTTTTGGAAAGATTGCTACTGTTTCTTAATTGATATTGCACATTACAACCTCGTGGCTTGGGTAACCACTGACGGAACATGTAAAACTTTACTGGAGCTGCTTCTGGTGCAGAAATTGCCTAAAAACAGAAACAAATCGTCACGCGTACCACGAAGTGACCTATCTTGTTCACAGCCCCCAAAAACGTGTTTGGATAAAATCGCGATTGAAGTTGCACTATTTTTCAAACTGCTGCTTCAGGGTATTCTTAACAAGTTTGTTTCATTTTTTTGAGACAAAAATAAAGCTGAATACTTTATTCGTGCATAACTGTCAGAGTGTTTTCATTCTTGCAACTATTTTAATTAGTAATACAGTCCTAAACACATACGTCACTTCGTGAAAATGAAAGCGAGTATTGCCCGCAGCGCGCGCGTTGTGTACAAACACATTGCATATTGAGACCTATCGCGATAGGTCACTACGCTTCCAGATAGGTCACTTCGTGAAAATGCGAAATGTCACATACGCGCGCTGAACTGTGTGTGTAACGCTTCGTATATCATTGGTGAAGTGGCGCATCGAGATAGGTCACTTCGTGGAAATACAAAACGGCAAATCTAGTGACACGTCGTTTTTACTAATTAGTGTAATTACGAAACTATTAAGTATTAGGTATTCAAACTTGCTGAAAATGTTAACAGTAATGAGTATATTAATAATTTGTATAAAACCCGATTTGCAAAAATTTATTAATTTTGACAGATAGGTCACTTCGTGGTACGCGTGACGAAATGTGTAATAACTGTAGAAGGTCTTCCGGAACTATGTCATATGTACAGTTTTATGCCAAACCAATACAAGCACTTCCTTGTCAAAACTCAAAACTGCATATAGGCCTCATCAAATCGACGAGAATAAGAGCATTCAAATAGCATCGAATTTGTACCTAGTATGAAATGGTTCTCACTATAATGCTTAAAACATTACATCACATTGATATTAAGGCTGATGTTTCAGTTGTTTTTGCTTTTAATGCCAGTGCACTATTTCCGACAACCGCCTGACTTTGGCATGGGGCATCACAAACATTGGACATAGCTTTAGCAAGTTCTCAGGTACCTGTGACCAGTTTTGTGTGTCGGATCATCTTTAAGCAGTATTTTGTTCTGTTGCAGCAATTTCCTCATTCAGGGTACTTATCAGACAGATTCCTGCTTAGTCTAGAGTTCCTCATGCCGTTCCTCATCTGTCTCAGTTTCATCTATTCTGCTGGGACTGTCGTCAGGGTATGTGTGGATTGAAAATTATTAAGAATGATTGATGATAATAATGGACCAAAAATATTACCTGGTATGAACAAAAGAACCACAGAGGGGGGCAATTCACTTGTGGAAACATTGCCAGACAATATCTAGGGTTAACAAGTTGTGCACTGCCAACAACGGTGAATGTCAGCAACAGACTTTGAGGTCTGGTGCACGAGACTGCTTGACCACAACAAGTTTCATGATTAACACCCAACCACCCTAAATAATTAAAAAATCTGTTATCTAGGCTGTGTTCCACTTGCACGAAGATAATGACAACATTTTCGCAAACATTCGTTTTCAGTAAAACTGATTATAGGAGCGCAAAACTCACATGACCGATTTCAATGTAGCAGCCCACAGTCATGCCATTTTCTTTAAATTTAATAGAACTTCCTCTTCCTATACAAAAAGAAACCTCGCCCCCAGAGCACCTGCAAACACCTCAAAAATTCCTTCTGCCATCTGTTGCTAACGTTCACCAACAATGGTGGCCAACAACTTGTTCCACAAGAAATTGCTTGCAAACAAAGATTTGCAGCATTCGCTCAAGTGGAATGCACCTCTGGTTTGAATTTAATTGGTTTGGTACTGAGCCGAGCCGCACACTTGGCACAAGGCATAACATTGGGTTTTTTAAAAGGTATTATACAGGATTAGTAGAGCTGATAAAAATAGTAGCAGACAGTGTTTATGTTTTGTGTGATCAACCACATGAAATAAACCTCTGAAAATTTGAGCTTATTCTGTCGTGTGAGTTAGGAGAAAATAGTGAAAAACCTTGCAAAATTTCCAGCATTTAAACACAGCATCTACCATGTCCATGCATTCATTTTAGATTTTCAGATACAGTTTTCATGGATCTGACTTCAATTCAGAAGGAAATATTCCAGAGAAGAAAAAACAAATTCTAGTATGAAAGTAATCAGCAAGCTTTCAAACTAAAATTGAACAATGATGTTTGTTATCCTAACCAATCCTGTATAATGCCTTTAAATATTTTGCCTCTGGATGGATTTGGTATTCAGGAGCTGGTTTTGGAGAAGGAGAAACGACTGAAGGAGAGCATGAAGATGATGGGTCTGGCTAACTGGCTTCACTGGTTGGCCTGGTACATCAAGAACCTCGTATTCCTTATCATTCCGGTCCTCCTCATCACTATAATGCTCAAGGTATAGGCAAATCAATTCTTACCGTTTAAAGAGATAACATAATAAGGGACTGGTAATCAGGGCTGGAATTACAGGGAGGCCACCGAGGCCATGTCCTCTGTTGCCCCTGTTCTTGGCCTTGGTGCCCCTTCAAAAGTTTCCCATCAGACTTTAAGATTTTGTAATCCATGCAGCGCAGTCGCTTGCCTCTAAGTTGCCTGAAAAAATTTGCCCTGTGTGATATGGCCTTTATTTCCCAACAAACACCATATTTATCATGACTCACGGGTGTGGATGGCACACTTTAAGCACTTTGGAATTGATGTATTTTCTGTTTTAATCATAACCTACGATCTATTAATTTGTTAAAGAAAAAACATATATTTATTAAATTCCCAACAATAAGAAACTTGAGTTTTAATCTGAAAGCTCGCTGATTCTATAAAGTCGATACCAGTCCCGATTCTTAAAGAGTATTATTTCCTTTTGAAATACTGTCAAAGTCAAGAGAGAGGCATTAGAAGTCCCCCCCCCCCCCCCCCCCCCACAAACCACTGTTGCTTTATACGTTATATTTTGATTGCTTCAATCTAAACAGGTGATATGAACGTGCACAAATACCTTGATAAAACTAACCGTCCATCAATTTTTTCACAAAGACTTGACTGACGATTTTGATGAAATGTTTACAATTTGGTTGCATTGTGTGCTTATTGAAACTGGAGGATTGTAAATAAACTTGATCAGTGCTAATTTGCTACCAAGGTAATTAATCAGAAACAAATTAAGCCTCTGGCAGATGCTGTTTTTTTTTATAATGATAAAAATCATAATCATAACAATAATAAGAAGAACAATATGATGCACTCATCCACCAACAGGCACTTGAGCTGCAATACAAACAACTTCAAAATGAAATAAAATTACTGAGTTATGAGAATAACAATTCATATAAAAAAAGGTTTGTTAAAAATTATAAATTATTTAATCTATTGAAAAGCTTATTCAAAATTATTTTAGCATGCTGCTGAATATGTGTGTTTAGTTGTACAAGTACTTCAGTACATAAATTCACAGATTAATTAGCAATTACCTTTTGTTCTTTAAACACTGTTAAAGGATGTTTACCTTCTTCAATTCAATTCAATTCAATGCACATTTATTTTCCATGCTGACAATGACAATTAAACATACAGTTGAAACAAATAACAATGAGTATAATTATGAGAAGATGGATGCCACTTAATTCAACAATAAGATTTATAGAAATTTCAAAAATAGGCCTAATATCAAGTGTAATTAACATGCTAGCCAACATGCAGGGAAAAAAGTTAAGCATAATGCTTTTGTACATTTCCCTGTGACAGACAAGGACTTAGACACGACAAGGACAAAAATAACAATGACAATGACAATGACATTGATTTAAAGGGTTTTTCTTGTTTAAAGGGTGTGTACAACATTGGTGAGATTGAATATATAAATGGTATAAAGATGGTCATGGTGGAAAACTTCCCTTGAAATAGCTTTGCTTGAAATGCTATAATTTTAAGGAAATGAGTAAAACAATTAGTCTTTATCACGCGTGATTAAATCCGACGTTTGAAAACAGTAAAAACATAATGGGGTTTTTCACTGTTTTCTCATGACTCTGAAGACCGATTTAGCTTAAACTTTCACAGGTTTGTTATTTCAAGTATATTTTGGGTCACATCAAGTGTGACTGGTCTTGGACAGTTACCAATGTTGTACACACATGTGTATGCTTTAAAGTAGTACATGTACATGTACACATGTAGATACAAATCATGACATGTAAAACTGTTTTTGATTAATCAATAAATGTACATTCACAGCCAGGGTTTGAAGAATTTCCATTTTGCTGCCCCTGTTTTGAACCTCGTTCTCTAAGCTCAGAACAAGCTATTATTGATAATTTAAATAAACTGACAACGAGGTGCAGTTTGAGTGAAGCCATTTCTGACTGCTCATGATCATGATGACTTGCACATGACTTGCACTTAATAAATGTGTACAAAGTTCGAACCAATGGGCCTTTTCACTTGGGGATAATCAATACATGTTTTGTTGGGGTGTGTGTGTGTGTGTGCTGACTGCGCTCCACACACACCGGAGGAAAAAATTTACAAACGACATAAAATTGGAACAAACATAAGGGGGACCATAAGATAGCAAGAAAGTTGAAAGCCTGTTGTTTTGTGGCTTCTGTTTCCCTGCACCCTTGATGAGCCCTGTGCTACATGTAAAATAAATTTAAACAAATTTCTAAGAATTTCAGAAATTGCAAGATTTTAATCTTTAAATTTTGGACAAAATAACAAGGACAGACAATTACAACTAGTCATAAATTGACAGAAATTAATTTGATCTGATTCATCAAAATCAATCATTAGACTTTTCTCAATCGGGTCTTGTGACATCATTTACAAGGGGTCTTATTATTGTTGGGGTCAATGCAGTGGCTAATAAGTGCAGTGGCTAATAAGTGCACTGACTGTTTTCCTCCTTTGTCCCAACAGGTAGGCAAGGTGTTTCCAAACTCCGACCCAACTCTCTTATTTGTCTTCTTGTTGCTGTGGATAGTCTGTAGTATCGCCTGGGGCTTTGCCATCAGCGTCTTCTTCTCCCGTGCCCTTCTGGGTCTCATCTTCGGCTTCGTGGCATGGTTTCTCAATTATCTACCACTGCTCTTCTTAGATTATGATAGCTCCACTTTGTAAGTGTTCTCAAATTGAGCCTTCATTCTTTAAACAGTACTCTGAAATAAGAAATTTGGGCCTTGCATAAGTTATTTTGTAATGCTATACATACATTCATTCTTATAAGGATGGAAAAAAGTCACCTTTATATAAGGAGAAAAAACATTTGCAGTGGAACATTTCAAGGGGCACCAAGGCACTGATCATGGGCATGGAGGCAATTGCCTCTGTTGCCTCCTTGAAGTATCGGGCCTGTTCAAGGACTGTTTGTAAACCTTGATAACAACCTTCTGAGTTTTTAAAAATAACTTGGTTGTTATTAAATATGACATTACAAGGTTTCTGTTCTTGTTGTTTCTAATGGAGAGAAACTGCAGTATTTTTTTTTTTTTTTTTTATGTCACACGCATACATGTACACCTGCTGCACAAGCAACAATTCATCATTACGGGGCATTTCTTTTGTCAAAAATTAATATTTCAAGAGAGACGTTGAATCTCAATATTTTTCTCTCACAAATCCTTAAGTAAGACTACCTCAATTCGTGGGGCAAGATGGGGAGATATTTGGGGGTATTGTGCCTTTGATACAGACAAGTAATTTTCCAGGAATTTTCTTGGTTTCATTTTTTTTTTTCAAAACTTCTGTGAGCCTTTCTTAAAAGAAGTAAAGCAGTCACCAAAGAAGAAAAAAATAGTCCAGGGCCAAATTTCATTGAGTTGCTAATAGCACAAAAAGTAGCTAAGCCAGTAAAATTATGTTTACCATAATATGTTTACCATAATATGGTTACCAGCCAAAATGAAATTTCGCTTGTACAATCTGTGACTGGTATCCTGCCAATATTTGCTCAGCAGAAACCTGTTAAGCACTATTGGCTGCTCAAGCAGCTCAATGCAGTTGGGACCAAGATTGTGTCCAAACCTGTAGTTTAGTCTTCCTGGTGATGCACAGAGTCTGTAAACCTCCTGAGATGAATCATCTTGGGGGTCTCATCGGAGCCATTTTCAGAAATGTTCATATTCATTGAATCTCATCCTGGTTGATACAAATATATGAAATTGCTTCCATTGCCTGTCACTCTACATGTGCCGCTATTTCTTCCAAGGACAAATCTGCAATTGCCCTACAGTCAAATATCTATCTCATGACATACTGGGGCTGTGCGCCAAAGTCCATGCTTGTATCATCAAAGGCACAATCCCATCACCTGCATGTACCTGCCATGCTACGTGAATTCTGGTGACTTTGGAGAACATTTTGTGCAAAGTTTGCATGGTTTATTGTGGAACTGTACCACTCTCACAAACAGGATACTGTTGTGTTTATTTTACAAAATGTTTTTTGTTATTTTGTATCATCTTCCAGGCAAGTTAAGACATCTGCATCTCTTCTGTCCAACGTGGCGTTTGGTTTTGGAGTCAAGGTTCTGGCTTTATACGAAGGCCAAGGCATAGGTCTGCAATGGTCAAATCTGGCAACATCGCCCTCTCTTGATGATCCCTTCTCTATGGGAATAGTCTTTATGATGTTCATCTTTGACACCTTTATATACTTACTGATAACTTGGTAAGTGCTTCAGTTCTGTGTTGTCTTCTTTCAAAGTGAGGGCTACCTGGAAAATATAGAAAATTTTACCTCAAAGAAGATGTCTCTTCACATTTTCCTTGAACTGGGATAGATTGTAAGATTGTGGAAAACAAGAATTTTGAATGTAATTGTGATGAAAACTCTAAAAATTTCTCATATGGCTAGTGTAGTGGATTATATGATTGTTTTTGCCTGCCAGGAAGTGCTCTGGAATGTGTACAATCACTCCTCTTGTCATTAAAGAGGAAGGGAAGTTACGAAATTCGTTTTCCAATAGATAGAGTCATCATGTACAATTACAAGTTTCTAACCTCACATTAAAATGGTGTACATTGCCATTGCATTCGATACGCGCTTAGTGCAAAAAATTCGATCTGAGCAAAATGGGTCACTATGTTTTTGTGCAGGGATGTTTTGGTTCATAACTGACTTTTTCTGAGCAAAATTTGAAACATGACGTCATTGTAATTCAACAACTAACGGATCTTTACATTCCAAGGAGGAATTTTTCGACAATCAAAATGTCAAATTCAAGGCTGTTTTATTTAAATTTTATTGAAAGTCAGGACTGATCCAAAACATCCCCGTACAAAAGTGTAAAGGTCCATTTTTCTCAGAATGATGTCATCAGATGTTTTTGATGTTGACAATTTTTGCACTGGAAGGGTTCTGAATAAAATGGCAATTTACACCACTTTACATGAGGACTCTATCTATCTATGAGAAAATGAGTACAAAACAAAATAGAATTGGTCACTTCCCTTTCTCTAAGGTGACATGGTCTAAACCATATCTTAAAATACCCTTGCATTGGCCGCCATCGCTGAGGTCAAACACTGAAAACGTGTACACGCAGCGCACAAGTTTCAGCCAATGATAGGTCTCTTTTCTTGACCTCTGTGAGGGCGCTGTTCGGGCTTGTGAGGTCATTTATAAGCAAGGGGTCTATGTGTTTAACAGTAACTAAATGTACTCTATCTGGATTGTGTCCTATGCCCAGGTATGTAGAGGCCGTTTTCCCAGGAACTTATGGCATTCCCAAGCCAGCGTACTTTCCCTTCCAGAGATCCTACTGGTGTGGACAGTCTGGTCGGAGAGCCGGTGATCTGGGCACCGAGATTGAGGTAAGGTCCAGAAAGGGATCATATTCACTTGAGGCATGCATAAGAGGACAGTTGATTACTTTTTTGGTTTAAACATATGAACTAGAATTTGTGCCTACATTTCAGGGTTTCCGCCCTTAACTTTTTGAGTGATTAGCCAGCTGGACCAATTAGTCTGGTCCATATTTCACTTTTTCAGCTTGGGCTCCGGCTTGATGCTACATCCGCCTGTATGAAGCCCCCATTCCAAAAACACATGTTTTCAAAAAAATTTACGGAGCCTAAGCCACAGCCCAAGCACAGGCTGTGATTTCAAAAAGGATTGTAGCTCTGTATACTTTTTATTAAAATAATGAGCACTCTGAGACGCCTGTAGTGTGTGATAAAGTGCTATTAAGAACTGAGTAATATTGTCTTTGATAATCATCTGTTTTGGTTTCTCCCCCCACCACCCCCCCCCCCCCCCCCCCCTACTACATGAAGATGGGCATGACTGAAAATTCAGATTCTGCAAACCACGAAGCAGACCCAGCGGGTATTCCTGCAGGTATCAGGATCAAGGACCTCACCAAAGTCTACAAGGTGAGTTAAACACTTTGGCACGCATACCGCCTGCAACCGCCCTACCTGTTACTCCTCAAACGCCCACAACCGCCCTACCTGTTACTCCTCAAACGCCCACAACCGCCCTGCCTGTTACTCCTCAAACGCCCACAACCGCCCTGCCTGTTACTCCTCAAACGCCCACAACCGCCCTACCTGTTACTCCTCAAACGCCCACAACCGCCCTACCTGTTACTCCTCAAACGCCCACAACCGCCCTACCTGTTACTCCTCAAACGCCCACAACCGCCCTACCTGTTACTCCTCAAACGCCCACAACCGCCCTACCTGTTACTCCTCAAACGCCCACAACCGCCCTGCCTGTTACTCCTCAAACGCCCACAACCGCCCTGCCTGTTACTCCTCGAACTGCTCGCAACCGCCCCGTCTGTTACTCCTCAAACCGCCCACAATAGCCCTGCCTGTTACTCATCAAACCGCCCACAACCGCCCTGCCTTTTACTTCTCAAACCGCCTCGCCTGTTGCTCCTCAATCAGCCCGCAGTTGCCCTGCCTGTTAAGTTTCATACCCTACAAATAAAAGTATTATCACATTTATTTCTTAGGCACTTAAAAAAAAAATTCAAAGCTCATTTACACTGTAATTGTCAACAGAGTTCTGTTGGAAACAAGCTGGCTGTAGACGGTCTCTCAATGAGCATGTACCAGGGTCAAATCACAGCTCTACTGGGCCACAATGGAGCCGGTAAGACCACTACCATGTCCATCTTGACCGGACTGTTCCCGCCATCGTCTGGCACTGCGTACATCAACGGCTGCAACATCATCACCAACATAGACGGTGTGAGAAAGAGTCTTGGTCTGTGTCCTCAGCACAACGTCCTATTTGACCGTCTGACTGTGAAGGAACATCTGGACTTCTTTATTTCGCTGAAGGTTTGTTCAGAATTTGCAAATTCTTAGACAGGAAAAATGAAACACGAAAAGCTCTCTTTGTTAACCTTTTCCTTACCATAGGTGACTTTAGTCAACTGCACTCATACCTCTCTTCCTCTGCACTCATGCCCCCTCTTCCTTACAAGCAACTTATGATCCCTATAGGATCAGGGTTCACCATAAGGGGATGCAACATTTTTATTTAAAATATCAAGTAATAAACCACAAGGGAAATCGACTGGGTCAATTTTGAATAATTTTGGGTTGAACAAAGAAAATATTATTAGAGCGGAACTTGAACCTGCAACTTTCTGAATATTATGACGACGCTCCACCAACTGAGCTATCTAGCCTTAAAGTTGGCAGTCTCCCTCTTTTGTCAACATCTTTGTTTGGGGATGCCAGTCAGAAGCCATTCATGTAATAGACTTTTATACTGGCCTGAGAAATGAAACAAAAATAAATATAAATATTAACTATGTGGTGTGATCTCACTCTATTGTTGCATCTTGATATGAAATTTGTTCAGGGTAAGTCTGGTCCGGAGGCTAAGCAAGAGGTCAATACGATGATTGCTGATCTTCAGCTTGTCAACAAAGCAGACGCTCAATCTACCAGACTGTCGGGAGGAATGAAACGAAAACTAAGGTACACTTAAAAAAAAAAAACCTTGTTCCCAAGGGTGTACCAATCTTGCTGCATTATTCTTTCCAAGCATGCCCTGTTCAGTCATAATTTCCCTGGAGTTTTAAAATATAAACCGGCATGATAATCTTCCTACTTGAAGTCTGGTTTCTGATAAGGCCTGAAATGTCTAACAGAGCGTTCACTTTGTGTATGTGTAGGTCAGCCTTTGTACTCGATAAAATGTTATTTACTTTTTTCCACTGACCAAATATCATGCCTGTACAAATCAGGCATGATATTCTTCTTACTTTAGTCTGATTTCCAATTTTTTTGCTCTTGGAAAAATCTGGAAAATGGTGAATAAATATATTGAAAAATAAATTAAACCATACACCATATGAATAAGTAGGTTAGCCCTTGTGCTCAAACATTATTTTCCTACTTTTTTCCAAGGACCAAATATCATGCCTGACATATGTGCAATTGTATTGTTTAGTTTATTTAGACTAGTGGTGAATCTGCTCTATGTGTGAGCTCAAGCATGTTAGACAGTAAAAGAGGCATCAAGTCATAAAGCAGCTGGTCCCTTCTCTTTCTTATTTTTTATCCCTCAACTTGTTGAACTGTTTGCAGTTTAGGTAGACTACTCCAAACATTTATTTGAAGAGCCATCGCATGGAAATATTTGCATTTTGAAATGTGCTGATACCTGTAGGTATAGCTAAGGATACAGGTGCCATGACCAGGACCCCATCCCACACTCTGAAAATACCAGAACTTCAGTCTGGGCACTAGACCGCTCAGCCATGACACTCCACTACCAAGCATCTCAAAATCTCCTATAAAGAAAAAGTTGTTAAACACACATGTCAATACTATAAGTACTTAAAGTTGACTCTTTTGTTACACAGTTGCGCCATTGCTTTGATCGGGGGCTCAGAAGTAGTGATTCTTGATGAGCCAACGTCCGGCATGGATCCATACGCCAGACGAGCAACATGGGATCTTCTCTTGAAATATCGACAGGGCAGGACGATGGTTTTGACTACACACTTCATGTAGGTTTATGGGTAGAGACTAATAATACAGTGTGCCGCCAAATGTTTGCCTTGGAAATGCTTTATTTCGCAGTCATTATCCAAGAGCAAGTTTAGATGCTCACCTTTCGCCAATTTGCGATTGAAGTCATGCATGTTTGGTCATGCCAGCATTCATGCTGTTTTTCACTCGAGCGCATCATGTCCATCGACTAGTCAAATCTAGATAGTCAAAGATAAATGATTGTCATATTGAACAAAACCTACCATAAACAGTAAAATTGACTGCCCTTATGTTTTGTTCTCTTGTATTAATGGCTAAATGACTAAAACAATAAGAGAACCATTTGTTTTTTCTTGTTTTGCATCATGGGAAATTGGTCCACACACGCCCTCATGCTGTCAAAAATACTGCAAATTGACACAGGCCCCTATGATACGTATTTGAATTTTGTATAAAGATATATTAATTATTTTCATTCTCCTCAGAAATCAAAATACAACCAACCCGTAAAAGTTAGGGTTTTCCCATAACGGGAAAGCTCCATTAAAGAAAGAGGCTAAAATAAAACATCCTTTTCGTCTGGCAACTCACACCTGTTATCTCCATGTAATTCCTTTTCCAAAAAGTGGACTTAATTGGAAAATGCATAAACCAGTAGGGCTGCTGACTGCCCCAGCAGAGATGCCAACATACACGATTTGGGCGTAGAAATTACGATTTTGAGCTGTAAATACGCCGCTACGATAATACTTCAATAAATTACGATAAACAAGCCGCCCAGTGTAAATGTAGTTACAAACAATGTATCACGATAAAATAAAATAAAAACTTTAAATGTTGACTGCCACGTGGTTAAAAGTGATGATAGCAACGAATTCACACGCGTTTCAGTATCGCACTCAGGATTTGCCTACACTGACACGCGTAGCACAGATACACAAGGCACCTTGTACAGCATACATTCTACAGTTGCTTTTGTAGAGACTGGTTCCGCAGTTTTTCTAACGCTTCATGTGTGTGGGATGCGACGGCAAACAGACACTGTGATAACTTTTATCTGTCAGCAATGCAAGCGCACGTCGTTGTTGAGTTTGTTTGAAACATCACGATCGCTGCATGCATCGATCAACTAAATTAAAAGTGACAAAAAGAAAAGATTTCATCGATCACAATCAAGGCCAAGATCTGATGAAAACTGTGAATAAAAAAGTTGTAAAGAATGCAGTTGGTGGTAATGGAATTGGTTGGAAAGGCAAGTTGAAAAAATTCCTCTTGCTGAAGTCGTTTGAATTGAAGACTTGAATGGCCTGCTGTGGTGTGGTGTGTCTGTACAAACGTGAGCAATAATTTCTCAATAAACAATGAGACCAAAACCAAAGCATTTTAGTTGAATTTAGTTGGAAAGAATTGCAGTATGGTTCTCTTCATGCACAAGCTAGTGCAAATTGCGGTCCGATACAAAAATAACAATTTTAATAATTTATTTTTTACTGTTTATTTTTTTAAAATCAAGCCTAAATAAAATTCAGAATTGTTTAGCCTCTATTTAGCAAGGCCGCTTTGTATTAAGCGATTTTCGATGAAAATATTAGTTTTTATCATAATGTCATGATTTTTCTATTTTTACGGCTCGGTGAGTTGTAACTTGTATGCCTGACCTAAACTTGCTCGGCTGTGCTACTCTTTTTTGGAATTCAATGTTGGCATCTCTGCCCCAGGCAGATGAACTGCTCATCCCTTAAGTTTAATGACCCAAGTAATTTAATGTCAACACACCTACTCTATGAAGAGGATGTATACTTTTCCAAGTTTTTGTGGCCAAGCTCGGAAATTCTTTCACAGCGCTTTCTCGTAACGCAAACTATGTATTGACTGTTGTATTAACTCCCACAGGGACGAGGCTGACCTTCTTGGTGATCGTATTGCCATCATGGCCAATGGACAGTTGCTATGCAGTGGCACCTCTCTCTTCCTGAAGAACAGGTCAGCCAAATATTATGAACAATTAATATATATATATTTTTTTAAGAATCATACATTTGTGATACTCCAAGGATTAATAACCATAAAAACTTAATTTGGTGCGAAGCACTGCAGCTGTTTATGGTGTAAACTATTTTGAGAAAGAATTCCCTTCGAAGTAATATGGTTTGGGTAATTTTTCACCCCAAAAACATCTGAATCTTAGAATCGATTCATGCATGAATCGTTTGTCAGTTTTTCTGAGGGTTGGTGTCCGATCTTGAATGCTGTAGCCAGAGACTCGGTTGGTGCCCGCTGCCGCCTCGCTAAATGTGGACGGATTTGGCATTCTTGTGAAAATACTAAGACAGTTTTTTGCTGTTTTCTCAGCAAGTAGACACTGTTTTCAGCTGAAACTTTCCCATGTGACTTTTATTGTATCGTCATAATTTTGCCTACCAATCAGCATGGTGTTGACCAAAAACCAATCAATAACCTTACCCTTAAGCCAACAAAGCTCTTGTCCAAATTTCAGTCAAGATTTGAAACCTCTCAGCATATGAATTTAAAGTTGCACAGGCTTATTCCTGCCTTCCATTGTGCAAAATTGCCGTAACATCTGGACGAGTTTTAGGCTTTTGTGAATCATTTAGGGTTATACAAAGAAGAATTAACTAGAGCGGGGAATTGAACCTGTGACCTCTGGATTAACGTGCTGGTGCTCTACCAACTGAGCTCTCTATTTAGCCCTTTGTTGGCAGTCTCCCAAATTATTTAGAATTCGCCCATTCAGTTTCCTTTGTGGTTTATTACTTGGTCTTGTGTATCTTTACACCATTTTCTATGGTGGGTTCTGACTGCAACCTCTGATGCAACTTGTATATTACAACCATTAAGTAAAACTGTATATTTTGTGTTGCATTTTGTCCAAACATCTTGATCACTACAGATTCGGGGTCGGGTACCATTTAACACTGGTGCGCAATAAGAGCTGTGTTGTCGATGCTGTGCAGACATTCATCAAGAAACATGTACCACAGGCTGAGCTTGAAAGTAGTACCGGCAACGAGTTAGACTTCATTCTGCCGAGAGAGGACAGTGCAACTTTCAAGCAACTGTTCGCGGACCTTGAATGTATGTTTACTCCTTTTTTTCTTTATGTGATTTTATTTTTTAGTAGACAACTTTTTTTATCATGTCAAACCAGATTGGACTATACTTCTTTTGATATATATTTAGGTGTTCGGGCATTCAGCCCAAACAACTCTTTGTTATTGTTCGTTTTTTTTTATTTGGTAGTTCTTCTTTTTCTTCCGAACGTCGTTTGTCCGCAAGCAAAAGCATAGTAAAAAACCTTTAATGCACTTGAAACTTTGCATGTAGTTACAAGCAAAAGCATAGTAAAAAACCTTTAATGCACTTGAAACTTTGCATGTAGTTAGAGTATAACTAGCAGATAATCCAAAAGTTGTGATGTCATGATGACGTCATCAGGTGTCGAAATACAGTAAATCAAAGTTTAATATTTTGAAAATTCATAACTCAATAACTAGTAAATGGATTTGTACAATCTATACATCATCGGATAGGTCTTGGAAAACCCAACAAACGCTACACAAAAAGTGACCTCACTTGACCTTGACTTCCGGTTCAAAACGGAAGTTGAAAATTTCAAAATTTCAATAATTTATATCTAAAGAACTAATTTACACCATGTTAGAACCTTGATAAAAACTCAGTCAAGTATTTGTGACGTCATGATTACGTAATCAGGTGTCAAATTACAAGGTTTTTAAAAATTAAAAATTTTAATATTTGAAAATCCATATCAAATCAAGACGAAGCAAATCTCTCCAATCTGCTGCCTATAAATCATTTTCTTTAGCCGCTCCAGGACTGTGGAACAACCTTCCCATCACCATACGCACCTCAAATTCACTGCTTATTTTCAAGAAGGCTCTTAAAAAATATATTTTTCCTTAGTTGCTTTCTGTAAATTGCTTTATGTTCATTTGTTGTTTTATTTGCATTGCTATTGTCTGTTTGCTAAAGCGCTGTGGTCTAAATGAAATGGCGCTATATAAAAGCCAAGTGTATGTATGTATGTATGTACGAAGAGACCGTCGGTTGCTTTTTGCGGGATTATATAGAGGTAATATAGGTCTTTATTTTTTATTGTGTGCGTGACATGACATGACCTCTACTTCCGGTCGATACCGGAAGTGCCTTGTAATTTCAAAGTGGCGAATTTTTTCAAGTTGTTTTTAACGATGTAATAATCCATCAAGGGTCTGTTTTCCAAAAATTGGACCGGTGACGTCATAACATCTGAAAGCGCCCTCTAGCGGCAGGTTAAATACAGACCAAAATACACTTTTACTAGATGTCTGTGGCGAAGTTTATGACAATCGTTTCAAATTTGGTATACATAATGACCCTTATGCAGACAACATAATGTGTGGAGTTTCAGATTGATGACGTCATCATGTGTCACGTGGTATTGCCTTTAAGATTTACTTTTTGAAGCCTTGCATCTCAAAAACCACAAGTTTGACTGAGTTGAAACTTGGCATATAGATAGACAATGGTAATGACTACGTTAATCCAAAGTGACAACATGATGACGTCATCACAATATTTTTTACAAATATTTGAAATTTTGACCAATTATTACGTATCTTGAGTACAAAGCAAGCTATAGTCCAACTATATATTGAGAAAAATAAACGAAACTCTTCACGCTACCAACCGCGCGTATTGAAAAACGACTCATCATTCCCCCACCACCGGAACCGAACACCTTGAGTTTGTGGTAACAAACTCTGAATCTCTAGTTATAATTTGTTATTCAAGTTCACCCCCAACAAGGCTAAAAGCTAATCATAGTAAGGGGCTACAAGTAGAAAACATTTACAATGAAAATAACTCAGGGGAGCTGAAGGTATGAATTGATGTTCCTCTTAAACAGTTGAGATTGTAGGATGGAGGGAAACATGCATCAGGCAAGGAGTTCCAATGAGACAGTTTGTTTATCAAGGCAGGCAATATTCTATGTAGTTATTTTAGAAAGTGTACATTTTTTTAAATCTCCAATGTTGAGTGTTACCGTACATGTTCTTCTCTTGCCTCCATCGTGCAAATCTTTGAGACTTCTCAAAAAAAACAGCTGACTAAGATGTGAGATGTAAACTGTAGGCTGTGTTTAAATTGGTGGCTACAGCTTTTGGCTATTGATGAGGGTGCTGCTATAGGGCAACCTATGCTTCAATGCATGTTACCTTTGTGAGATTGTACATGTTTGTCTGAGATCCAAGTACTTGGCTTCTACTTTTTAGTATTATTAGTGTGGCCATTGGGTCTATAAGGCATTAGTATTTCTCAACTTTCTCAACATACAGAATGTTTTAATAATGATAATTAATATTTTTTTTATATTGAATTTATATTGCGCTCTCTCCAGGATCAGCCAGTTCGAGGGCGCATAACAACAAAATTCCAGTAAGAAAATTAATCAAGAAAAGTATACACACAAAAACACCGGTAAAAATAAGCAAAATTGAAATCAAGATAAAAGACCACCTTAATACTGTCAAAAAGATACAAGCTCACATGCAATAGCATTTAAAAAGTACATCACATCACCACATTGATGTAATGGCATTTGATTCGGTGGCTGAGAAGTGTCTGATTTTGGCATGGGTTGTCACGTATGCTGTTAAGAGGCATTGTCTCATTGCATTTGTAGATTCCAGGGGTCCACTGGGAATTGACAGCTTTGGTGTTTCCATAACAACCATGGAAGAAGTCTTCATGAAGGCAGGTGAGATGGCGGAGGATGAACAGAACGGACACGCCCCAAACCTTGGGAACGGAGCAGCTGTGGACACCTCTTCAAGAGAACAACTGACACCAAATGCCGAGGTTGAAACCAATGGAAACGTTGTCAACAAGGCCTGGCTGGAAACAGGAGGTTTGTTGCTTAAATGCATCCACAAGACCTTGTAAAAAAAATCGTCCTCTGACTGGCACCCTGAAACAAAGATATGGACAAAAATAGACAGACTGCCAACATTAGGGCTAGACAGCTCAGTTGTTAGAGCACTGGTGTGTTAATCTGGAGGTCATAGGTTCAGGTCTCGCTCTAGTCAATTTTCTTTGTTCAACCCAAAGTAAAAAAAAGAAAAGGATTTAACATTTTCAGTCGAAAAAGCTCATTGAATATAAAGTTCATACCTGTACCATTTCTCCAGAAAATTGTTTCTTTCTGAATACTGTCAACCTCAGAGAAAAAGAATATGAAGACCCTACAAATTACCAGTTTGACAGGTTGAATGGCTTCTGATTGGCACCCACTGAACAAAGATATTGTCAAAATAGGGAGACTGCCAACATGGGGCTAGATACTAGCTCAGTTGGTAGAGCGCCGACACAAAAATCCAGAGGTCCCCTTTTCAAGTCCCACTGTATAGTCAATTTGTCTTTGTTCAAACCAATCCAGAACAAAATATTATTTTCTTAAATATAATTCAAGTGTGTGCTTACAAATGCATGCTTCTCACTTGTAAAGCCAGGCAATCAATCTAATTATAATATTTAATCAACTAATGATGATCCCCCATACTACTACAACTATGTAAATGAAAGTATCCTATTTGACTGCATGTTCTCCTTCATCTTCCAGATGTTCACACCGGTATCAATTTGAAGATGCACCAGTTTGTAGCCATCTTCATCAAGCGATTCCTGTACAGCAAACGAGACAAGAAATCTATCGTCACTCAGTTCATTCTGCCGATCCTCTTCGTCGTCTTCGGCCTCCTTATCATTAAGACGAGCGACGGCCTGGTCAGTGACCCCGCCCGCATCCTGAACCTGGAGAACATCTCACGCTACGACCCGTCAATCACACCCAATGTGTTCTATGCTGACCTTCGAAACATGACCGATAACCAGGACTTGGTAGAAGTAAGTGGACATGACCACTGCGAATGCAGAGGTAGAATTTGGGGAGAAAATTTTTAGGAGAAAAAGACTAAAGGGCTTGTATCTCAAAATGTTTACTTGCCCAGCATTGTTCTAACAAGACCAGAACAATTTAACATAATAATAATAAAGGAATCTTCTAATGCGCCAATTCCACCTTTTTCAAGGTGCTCAGGGCGCAGTTAACTAATCTTCCCATGCAAAACAAAAAACATGAACATTTGAACATAAGTATGAACAACTTTGGTACATAAACATATATAAAAACACATAATGAAACTACTGGAAATTACTAAAATGCGACTTGGAAGAGGTAAGTTTTCAGACTAATCTTAAAAGATTCTAAGGACGTAATATTTATAATGTGTTGAGGTAACTTATTCCAGAGTGTAGGACCCGCATGTGCAAAAGCCCTGTCCCCCCATGATTTTTTGCTTGGAGGGATAGAGAGTAAGCCAGACTGAGAGGATCGGAGGGGTCGTGTAGGGTTGTACTGTTTTATCAAAGAAGCATTGTAGCTAGGGGCAGAACCATGTATACAGTGAAAAGTTAATAGCAAAATCTTAAATTTAATGCGTTGATCAATTGGTAGCCAATGGAGTGTCTGTAGTACAGGAGTGATGTGAGTGAATTTCTTTGTGAGTGTTACAATGCGGGCTGCTGTGTTTTGTAGTTTTTGTAATTGTGTGAGTTGGGACTGGGGCAACTGATAAACCAGGGCATTACCAAAATCTAAACGAGAAGAAATTAGTGCGTGGACAATTCTTTGGGTAGAGGAACAAGTCAAATATTTGCGAATAAAGCCTAAATTACGCAGCTGGTACCGAACAGATTTACATACACTAGATATTTGTTTTGACATTAACATATTAGAATCAAATATTACTCCGAGATTTCTACAAGAACATGCATATTGTTTATTTGAACAAGCACTATGAAATGCGCTATAATAGACTATTTATCTCATTTGTCTTTATGGGTACACCAACTTCATTACTCAATAGAATTGAAAGATGTTTTTCAGACTCAAAGCCAACACTTGAATGTAAATTGTTTTTGTTTAAGACGTTACACAGTGATGTTTTATAGATAGGTTGCAATATGACGTAAATCGGCCATCTTTACGGGCAATTTGGAACACACAGTCATGCGTTACGCGTGAGAACGGCGTGCAGCACGCGCACATTTCACAAAACTCATTGCATGATTGGTTAGTGAATGACGCGGCTGCGTTAATAATTTGAGCGCTTGACGCGCCTGCAAGCCAAAATGCGATTTGCCCGTAAAGATGGCGTCTACTGGGAACTATCTATTATTTAATTGATAACTACAAGACTGCTGGACTTGTCCAGTCATGAGTTTACTGGCCTGACAAAAAAATCCTTTCTTTTTTCAAAAAGGCAGGACCCCAAAAATGTTTCCTCCCTTATGTACATGTGCACTGACCCCCGCCCGCGCGATGTTCATTGCTGATTTTAAAATACAAAATGGTGTTGGGCCACCAGATTGTCTGGCGGGCCAGTAACTTTTTATTTCTACTGTCCCTGCCGGCTAGTGAGCAATGTAGTTTAATTTCGACCCCTGTGTACATGTATGTATTTGTAAGTTTTTGTAGAGGTATTTTGTATTGTATTCTTGTAGGTGCCTTGAGCATGATGGGGGTTGATATGTGCGTGATACAAGTTTTTTAAATTATTGTTATTATTATTATTATTACTGACGATGACTAGAGCAAGCTAGTTGAAACGTTGAGACCAAGTAAGAACTCACTCCGTGGCAGTGAAGTTAATAACAAGAAGTCCCCTCGATCCACTAAGTGAAGGTAGTAGTCCCGGCAGATTTCCTACCTACTGCCCAGGTAGTAGTTAATAAGCAGGACAGTTCTTTTCAGAACTGAGAAGTCTCCCGAAGTCTCCTGAATTCCGAATAATCTACTCTGCGGCAGTAGAATAAATAGCAAGGCAAGTTCTCAAAGAACAAAATCTACCTAGCAAGTAGATATACAAATGTACACATGGTGTTACCGCAAACCAAATATACATTGATACCTCACCATGCAATGCCTCAAAACCCATATTATTTTTATTATTACTATTATTATTAGTAGTATGAAACGCTGATTGAGAAACCCTTTTTTTACCATATGAATCATGCAGTTTGTACCCGTTTTCCTGGACGAAGTAGCCATCGTATCGATCAATGTGTCGGCAGAAGTTGGTACCCTTGTCAGTAATAACACCGGTAACCTGATCAATGGTGTAGCTAAGACCAGTGATCATGATTGTTGTGGCTACTCTACTATAATCCTCAACGATGGATGTGCTAACTTGGTAAGTAAAGGCCACAGAAAAAGAGCATGGGTATCACAGAGTGAGGATTGACTTCAATGACTCAGTTGTGTGAATATTGTATGGCTGAACGAGTCTGTGGTCATTGTATAGATCTTTCTAATGCAACGTCACAGCCCAAGTTTTTGCCAACCCAGGTTGGAAAACTATGGAAAGCCATAACTGCAAATCAAAAACAGATAGCCATAGTTTGTAGCAATATTCAAAAATAGTGTTGAATTTGTTGGAAACAAATCAACCAATCATGGGAGGTATTTCAGTTCATGAATCTTTACAGAAAATGTTGAAATTTGGTCACTATTGTTTTTAACACGATTGATTGTTTTGCTAACATTCGGCCGTCCATGCCAACCAGCGCACTTTGTTAATATCAACAATGGAAAGGTCGATGAAGTTCTTACGCATGTATAGCAGAATTATGATATGCACTTAAAGACAAAAGTTGCCATGTAGGTGCATGTACTACGTCATTAAGATTGACTTATAAAAAACATAGAGAATGCCATTAGCCATCCCAAAGTCCTTGTATTGTAGGATGGATTGCACCTGCAGGTAAAAAGGCCTAGGGTGTATATATGAAGGATTAATGCACTCCACCATTTATGCCTGTTGCATGATATCATTTTTCCATATACACGCGTGTCACGTATGACCATTTTGAGTGATTTTTTTGTAAATTTGTATACAAACGTGTGTCAGTTTTGGAGCGGAAAGTAGCTTATAATGCAATAGATGCGTGTGAGTGTGACACAATATCTTACACAGCAAAAGACTTATCCATCAATTAAAAATCCCTTTCACTATCTCATATCATATTCATCCATTTTATACAATGCTGGTTTCCATGTGGACTTTATGATTACTGTGCAAACTGGAAACCATCCCATATGGCTATACAATGTTGTTTAAAGGCAATGTATACCTTTGGTTTTTGGAAGCGTTCGATTGTTTTAATCCTGTATAAATGTTTATATATACAGTAAAACTAACCTGTGAAAATTTCTTTTCAAAATGTGGTCGCGTTTTTGAGATATCGCTGAAAATCTGGCGCATATATGTTCAGCTAGGAAGAATAATCCCTTATCAGAATACACAATCTGAGAAGCGTTTCTGACAGAACCGTTTCTCAGATTCAAATTTTGGTAGCATAGAAACTGATATATGTTTACATAACCACAGATCTCGAAGTGAAACATTTCTCAAAATGCTTTATACTATCGAAAGCCGCTGCAGGCTTCTAACCAATAGGTTTTTATTGCCAATAATTTAAAGAGTGATTATCAAACGTATACAGTCCCTTTAATGCCTGCCAAGAAATGGTGCACAATGCTCAAAGTCACTCTCTATACACTGTAGCTATAAACATGTCTGTGCACTATTTTATGGCTCTGGGTGGTTACTGTATTAAGTGAAAAACTAAACTAAACGTAAGTGTATTTCAGATGTTATCAGAGAACATTTGCTTGTGTGAGTGCATACTAACTGTAACTAAAAATTCTTTTAAAAATTTACCCAGTCAGTTTTTCTTGTGGTTGATTACTTGCATTTACTCTCTAAGCACAAAATTGGTGACTATATAAAGTACAGAATTCTGCTGTTAACGTACTTGGAAATGAGGACCCTTGTCTAAGTTGTGATGTTTTTCTTTCTTCTTTGTAACAGCTGTACAACTCGTCAATGGGAAGTGAACTGTGTGCAGACGTGGAGTCTTTTGGGTACTACAGCTGCCAGAGATGTCTTACAAGCACCAGGTATTAGCCCAATAGTATATTTCAATTTATTGTTGTTCTATTTAAGACCAGCTGGAGAGGAGAGCCTCTAGACGGGAACTTTGTTTCTTTTAGACAATCCTTCGGGCTCCAGTTGGTTCTTCTTTCCTTCCTCTGTATTATAATTGCTCTTGTTCTATAATCTTTTTACCAATGTGCATGATTGTACTTTGTATCTGCCCGAGAAATGAAATATAAAGATATAAATAAATAAAGTTGTGCCCTTTTTGAAACCAAAGTTTGCCCTAGGCTCTGACTCGGGCACTGGCTTTAAAACATACTTTCAACCTATGACCTCCAGATAATGTGCTAGTGCTCCACCAACAGAGCCGTCTAGCCTCATGTTGGCGATCTCCTTATTTTGGCAATATCTTTGTGGTGCCAGTCAGAAGCCATTCAAATTTAAATAACCAAATAAAAAGGGATCGCACCCATCATTACAATACAGCCTGGGAAACAACAGTATAGGGATCACCTCAAGGGGATGCATCTTTTTGTTTCAAATAATAAGTAAAAAAACACATTGGGAAAGTAGTAAGTTTTAATTCAATTTTGGGGTGAACAAAGAAACATTGACTTGAATGGAATTTAAACCTGAAAGCTCTGAATTAATGTGCCGGTTCTCTATCAACTGAGCTATCTAGCCCTATGTTGGGGGTTTCCCTATTTTGTGAATACCTTTGTTTGGGATGCCAGTCAGAAGCCATTCATCCTTAGTTTAGGTACAGCTTTTCACTATCGTATATTGTGCCATGCATATTCATTAGTAGTGTGAGTAATCCTTGTCTTGTTTTTCCATCATTTTCAAGTTTTGAGGAGAAAATTAAGTACAACGTCTCCTCGCCTTTAACGGGGTAAGTTTTGAATATTTCTTTAGTTCATACTTCATCCCGAAAAATTTACCTCATTATTACCCCGGCTCATACTTAGAGGTAGGGTCATACTTTGGCATTGAACTTGAAAAGAAATTGTGTAATATGTAAAGCCTACTGGATGGTAATTTTGGAAATTTTGTTGATGTCTGTTTGAATGGCGCCCTCAATATTGCTAGAGATGCAATTGGTATCCACTGTCACCTCACTAAATGTGGATGGATTCGACATTCTTGGGTGAAAATACCATGACAGTTTTTTGTTGTTTTCTCAACAAGTACAAGTATAGGCACTGTATTAAACTGAAACTTTCACAGGTGACTTTAATTGTATCTTTTCAGAAAATTTTGCCTATAAGTTGGCATTACGTTGACAAAAACCAACCAATGACCCTTTACCTTTATTACAAAAATGCGTAGTGAATTAAGTTTTACGTCATCGTCTCTTCACTGGTGCTGAACAATGTTTGCTTTGCAACACTTATTGACCGTGGGTAATCAAACAATTTAATTCTTGCACCAAGGATGGTATGCATGGTATTCCAAGTAAGAATTGGCAAGCAGAGCACCAGTCACTGAATAAGCCTATTACGAGTTTGATTTGATTTATGTCTGGTAAAATGACTAATTTTAGTCACAAGTGAACGCTTAAATTTGAATTCCTCGGACTGTAGAGACAGTTGCTATGCTACATGGTTCGGGGCAAGCTTTTGCATAGTTATGTAAGAGATGCAAACACTCGGGAACCATAGTGTTAGCCAGAGGGTGTCTGGGTGTCTTTTGGACACCCTGTTTTAAATTTGGACACCCTGTTTCATCTGTCATTTACATGTAAATGTATTGTAAGTGAACAATTTGGACACCCAGTTTTTAAATTTCCAGCAGATTTGGACACCCTTTTACCAAATCCTGGCTAAAACCTTGTCGGGAACACAATTCTGACCTGAACCCACTTTCTAAATACACCAGAGCTTGAGTCCGTTGCTCTAGACTGCTCGGCCTCGACACTCCAAAGCTGATTTTTTCATTCTCCCAATTCTCCGATGCAGAACTACAGAGGAGAGCATCGATTGCCCAATTGGCGCAAACACCACCGTCTTGACGGATGCTAATACTTTCTTCCAAGATTACGTCCTGAGTCAGAGTGATGATGACATTTTGTTCTTCAATAAGTATGTGGCTGGGTTCACCCTGACAGACACCAGTACAGGGGGTATGTTGCTGACAGGCTGGTACAGTAACGAGGTGAGCTCTCAAAGACTTAGTTTCTTACCCTCAAGCGTGGTACCTTTTTGGGTGCAAGTCACCTCTGGTACATTGTAAGCTCAGACTTCCAAGGTTTTTCCAAAGGTTAACTATTTCAGTACCAAGGTCGTACATGTACGATCTTGTTTATATATTCCAAAAGTGCCATTGTCGTACATGTACGATCTTTTTTAGGTACTCAAAAAGTGTCATTAATCGTACATGTACGACCCATAATGTTATCACGAGAGGGCATTTTTCTTCTTCTTATTTCTTTTAATTTATAAACAAATTTTCGAAAAACTCAAAAAGCTAGGCATTTTAGGTTTGAAACATAAAAAATAGCGGGCACTGAAAGAGGGTTTGGTTTGCATTTTTCAATGATTTTCTTTATCGAAGTGTATTGTTTACATGTCTAGGTATTGCGTTGGTTAATTAAAAAATATTTGTCTGCTTAATTAATAAAGTTGTACAATTTGATTTTATCTACCATTGACAATTGACGTACCAATTGTGTACATAAATGATGCAGGCAGAGTTTTTTGCTGCCCCCTCCGATCCTGACCAAGTCACTGACCCCTGTTGATTGACACCCCCTCTAGGATGTGTGGCATGGCATGAGCTTTAACTGGTGTGTACATTATGGTTAAGACAATGGAAGTAATAACTTATGTCAGCAAGTGCTGACAGCGGCCCTCACTGCAGGGTTATAAAAGGGTGACAGGGTTGTGGTAGGGCTTCTTATCACATCAAAGAGAATTGTGTGCTACCCAACAGTATGTAATTTGTTGAGGTTTGCTTACTTGCAAGGGAGTAAATATCCAATATTATATACCTCATATATAGAATTCTCTAATCTGATTGGTTAAAAGTGGAGTCATTGAAATAGCTTCGCTTCGGGCATAGTCATGGTTTTGACATCACCTTGGGCCTATAATTTTAACTGTGCCCCTCATAGCAGTCAATATTTCTATACTAGGGCAGTACCTTGGCTTAGGCAGGAATTGTGTTTATGTGCTGGGATCAGTCGGGTGGATACAGTGTTTGACTTTAAAGTTGTTCTGCAGAACTTGTTTATAATGTGTTATTTTATCATTCCTTTGTAGTTTATGTACTCTAAATCTTCTGAAATTTGTGTATTGGAATTTGTTTGTTTGGAAGTTATTTACACTATGATGTCATCATTTATG
Source organism: Leptasterias polaris (assembly GCA_037783415.1). NCBI lineage: Eukaryota > Metazoa > Echinodermata > Asteroidea > Forcipulatida > Asteriidae > Leptasterias > Leptasterias polaris. The sequence continues at coordinate 3,709,242 of JAZGTN010000005.1, read as the reverse complement.
GGATGATTCCTTGATTTGTATTATAACAAAGCAGCTTTACAAAACAGAGCTTCGACTAATGACATCACATGTAGTGACGATTCACTGGTCTGTTTTTGCTGAAAATTAGCACTGCAGAAGGAAGGATGTTCAGAAATGTTCCTTTTTTTTCCCTATACAATTTGAAAACTTTGAGCTAAATACTGTATTATTTCATGTGAACTCAATTTCCGTATTGATTGAACACTTGTTGAATGATTTTCAGCAAAGTAGAGATCACTTGTTGCCATTTTGGTTCAAGCTGGTATTTATAATTGAATTTGTTTTGCCCGTAGGCATACCATACTTCTAGTGAAATTTTGAACGCCATGTCCAACATTGTACTGAAGTACTTCACCAACGAATCATACAGTATAACAACCATCAATCATCCACTGCCGAATAGTGCTTCAAACCAGGTACGCAACAACTTAAGACCGCCCTCAATATTTTGCAGCCGGCTGATGTGTGTATTCAGCCGGACATTCCATTGTGTAGAGTGCACAGTCATGCAGTCTGTGTTTGTTAATAACCTAAGAGCTCAGTTCCTTGACTCTTATTCATAAACTAATAAGGTGTAACTTGTAAGTTGTGTTGGCCTTGTCTCACACTGTCTTGTCTGTTTCATTTGTCCATTGTCCTGGTACGGTTCCTTGGTTGTATGTTTGTCTGTCCATAGGTTAGGGAACAAAAGCATTTTGCTTAACCTTACACCTAAATGTTGTCATTAATTTGCTGATTATTATTGAATCATTGTGTACTAAATATAAATCATATCTCATGCTAATGTATTACTTGTGTAATTTCAACATAAATGTGCATTATTGTAATCAATGACAGCATTGAATTAAATGTTACTGAATGAATGCAACTATCGAGCTACGCTTTGATTTTTGTTTCACCAACAAAAAGAGGAACGAGGACCTTTGTCCTTATTTTATAAATCACAAGTTTGGCGCGCTTGAATAGACAGGTTGCCACCATTGTATTTAGCTCAATGGGAAATAAGTCCAAGCGTTCTGAGATTCCAGCATATACCATGGCAGATTAACGGCCGTGGCTTACGGCTGTGATTTATGGATGCTTTTTACTACAATTTCGCAACGTAATTTCTAACTTTTTCTTTTCTCTGGAAGGTTGAGAATGCTGCAGGAAGTACAGACACATTTTCCTTATCTCTTCTGATCCTGTACGGTATGTCCTTCTTGGCAGCCAGTTTCATCCATTTCATCGTCACAGAGAAACAAAGCAAGGTCGGTAACAAATGACAAGCTCATCATGTTGACTAAAATTTGATGCCTCAAAAGAAACTTCAATGCTATTGTAGGATTTGAAACTTTGCATGGGTGGAATACAATCTAGTGGGGTTTCTCCTGAGGACTATCGGAGCATACTGATCGAAGTGTTGAGTTGTTCAACCATCAATTTTTTCCAGAATCACCACAACTTGTAGAGAGAGCTTTATGTTGATAGCGTCTCTGCAAATCTCTTCAGAACTTAACCGCTGTTGAGGATAAAGATTAGTATATCGGTTTTACTCCTACACTGATGTGAGATAAGCACTGTTTTAATCACCTGACGTCATCATCACAATTTATTTATTTATTTATTTATTTATTAGAAAATATATCAGGCAAAACAGTAAAAACATCAAAATACAAAGAAACAATAGGGGGGGTGGGAAGGACCAGGAAGAAAAAAAGACAAGACACAGACGCACCACTGAAAAAGAGATTCAGGCCTGAGGGATTGCCTATAAAGCTAAAAGCTTATCTAGAGGCTTTTTCACTGCACCCGCTCAATGGAGAAAGAACAAAACAAAAACAAGACAAGAAAGAAACCACAAAAGTGGCAATGCAAAGCACAAAGGTGAAAACAAAGCAAAACTGGACTATCCGTAAACTGGAACATGAAAAGGCAACAGTACTGGCAAATGGAATGATAAAAAACACACATTATTTACTACGTGAATAAACAGTTTAAAAACTGGTTGGAAAAAACATATATATGTAATAATATTAATAAAAGTAATAATTACGGCAATTCAATCATTCTGTCTAATGCGGCTCTAAGTTGAACTTTAAACCTTGGTTGCTTCGTTTGGAAAGTCATGTCCCTGTGTTTTATACATTGTAATGCACATTTTAGGCCACACAGCGTTTACAGGCTTACTGTTATTAGTTATCACACAAGCGCGAGTGGAATACAGACAAATATTGCGCTTCTGCATCCCATATCCAACAAGGTCGATTTTATCTTCAAACAAACTTGATGCTCAGCTTAATGCGATACACGATGTTGGAACAGCTGTACGTTTTCCATATAGCTCGAAATAGCACAATACGCGAGTTACAACAGCGCAATACGCAGGGTGTGATATGGGCCGTGCAATATGGTTTTATATCACACCCCTTGTTGCTATGGGTTGACCTATCAGAATTGAGGATTCAAGTTTTGCTTGAAGAAAAATCTGTATGTGCAGTTTGACTAGCAAAATGGCAATCTTCGCAGACAGTAGCTGTATGTGAGACATTGGTTGAAGAGCGTCGGTGTTTTCCGAGTCCTAAGGACAGCAAAATCCACCGGCTACTTGTGTGGGATTTGAACCCGCAACCCCTGAATTTCTGTGCACCATTGTTTTGAATTTATTTATTAAGTTGTTTTACACCTTGTAGGCCAAGCACCTCCAGATGGTCGGAGGGTTGGATGGCATCACCTACTGGGTGGCCAACCTCTGCTGGGACTCTATTAACTACCTCCTCGTCTACGTCGTCATCATCATCGTCTTTGCTGCGTTTAACGTGGAAGCGTTTGCAGGAGAAAATCTCGGCACAGTTGCAATTATTTTGGTGAGTGACGGTGCTGTTTCCACATTTATCCAGCTTTCAGTCGCATTGGAACCATAGACAGAGCTGCCAACTCTCCCTGATTCTGCAGAAAGTTCCCTAAAAATTAAACCAATCTGTCCATGTTCAGATGAACAAATTTGACAATCTCCCTGACACCTTTTCCACCATTTGTTGAATGTAGTTCTGAAAATCTCCCTGATTGCAATCTGTCAATAAGTGGGATGTTATTCTGCTGTAATAGCCAAACTCACTTCACACACAAACTGGCTCCAATGATTACCAGAATGGGATTTATGTAGGAATGAAATATTTGTCTGACTTGCATTTCAAATACATACCTTTGATAAACATTCCTTCATGCGTTGTTTTTTAATTTTTTAATTATATATCCTGTGGGTTCGTCTGTTGTTTCAGCATGATTTCTTTAATACTTGACATGAGTTTTATGACGGAAAAGGCTTCACACGCAGTGGAGCTGATAACAAGAAGTCCCCTCAATCCACTAAGCGAAAGTAGTAGTCGTTGCCAATTTCCTACCACCTTAGGTAGTAGTTAATAAGCAGTAGAGTTCTTTTTAGAGCTAAGAAGTCTCCCAAATTCAAAAATCTACTCCCCGGCAGTATAATAAAGAGCCTGACAAGTTCTCAAAGAACAAATCTACACAGCAAAGTATATACATGTACACATGGTGTTACTGTAAACTGAATATACATTGCTACCTCACCATGCAATGCCTCAAAACCCATATTGTTATTGTTGTGATTTGCTTCTCTCCATTTACAGCTACTATTTGGTTGGGCAGCAGTGCCATTTGTCTATCTGCTTTCTTACTTGTTCAAGACTCCAGTCACTGCATACGCCGTGACTGTCACCCTCCTGTCAATCTTGGGCCTGGTAAGAGAAATCGTCCTTCAGTCATAATTTTGTTCCCACTCACAAGTCTGGTAACAGGCGGAAGAATCGATTACAATTTAATGGCATAAATTTTCAAAGGATTTTTCCTTTCAACATAAACTAGTATGGGACTATGTGATTTAAAGCCATGTGAACAATCAGTGGTTTACGTGTAGCCAGCCAGACTAGTTGGACAGAATTCTGACTGGTCCTTGGGTGTTTAGGGAGAACACTGTGCTGGGGACTAGACTAAATTAGCCCCACCCATTTTTATATGCCCATTACATTCAATAACATCACTCATGCATCCTCATTTCCTGATCTCATTCTTAATCCCCTATTTTAAATCCTATTCAAATCCCATTAATCCACAGGGTACCATTGTCACGGTGTTTGTCCTTGAGATCATTGGGACCTATAAGGATGAGGTGTTGATTGTAGATCATGTGTTCATGGCTTTGCCTACTCATTGCTTGGCAAGAGGACTCATTCAATTATCAACCAACGTGGCTATCAGATCCACCTGCACTGCTTCAGACCTGTAAGTCATTGTACAATAATGATATTAAAATAATAATTTTGGGTTGAACAAAGAAAAATAGACAAGAGTGGTACTTGAACCTGTGACCTCTAAGATAGTGCCAACATAGATAGCTCAGTTGGTAGAGCACCAGTACGTTAATCTGGAGGTTGCAGATTCAAATCCCCCTTGAGTCAATTTTTCTTTGTTTAAACCAAATTTATATTAAAGTTTACCTTGTCAGTTTCCCTTGTGGTTTATTACTTGATATTTGAAATAAAAAGTTGCATCCAGGTTGTATTGTAAACTATTATGGCGTGAATTCTGGCTATGCGGCAGTTACAGGTTGAATGGATTCCGACTGGAACCCCGAACAAAGATATTGGCAGCTCAGTTGGTACAGCGCCGGCACGTTTATCTGGATGTCGCAGGTTCAAGTCCTAGCTCCAGTCAATTTTTCTGTGTTCAACCCAAAATTAGTTGGAAATTTACCCAGTAAGTTTCCCTCATGGTTTGTTACTTAGTAATAATAATGGACAATTTATAATTATGCAGGGTACCTAACACATGGGTATATTTTTTTAATTTTTTTTATTACACTTCACACTGGCAACACTAAAAGGAATGAATAGATATAATCCTAAAAATAAAACTATGACTGAGAATATAAAAATAGGTACAAATATTTAAAATTGTATAAAAACCGAGCCAGTGAGTGGCAAGGAGGAACAGGTGACCAGCACCTCTACAAGGCCGTCCTTCCACAAAAATTACCAACAAGTACCCCGCCCACTAAAAAAAACCAAAAAAAAAACAGAGAGAGCGTTCAGGCTAAACAGACAATCACATACGACAACGGGGGCAACAGCAGTGCGACACCCAGGTACACACATCATCTGCTGAGAAACTAGCGGCAAATTTTTCCTTATAAAAATGTAGCAGATGAGCCTTAAATGACGACAACGAAGCTCCCGATCTGGCTAACAGAGGAAGTTGGTTCCAGATTGGGACTGTCCGCTGGAAATAAAAAAAACTTGTGCGATTCAGTTTTACAACGAGGAACAGATAACATGAAGGGATCAGAGGAAAGTCTGGTGGCAGGACGGCCCTGGGTCACATTAAAATTTACATAACTATTAATATTCATGTCCATTTGACCAATAGTACATTTAAAAAAGAGTATTAAATCACATATTTCTCTTCTGTAAGACAGTGGTAAAATGTCAAGACGCTCTAAACGTCTTCCTGGGGACGATTTAACTCGTGGCTCATTATTACCGTGGTCACTTGGACATTTAATTCATTCCTTCAACCATCTCAGTTCCCTGGGGAGTATTCAGCCTGCGCTGTTTTGAATTGAAATGTAAATAATGCCTACTAAAAATGTGAAAGAGAAGGGGGGAAAACAGGATAGTCTCTTGGTCTCATCTTGCTTTATTTCAATCTGTGCCATTCTCTTTCCACAGGGATATGGAGTTTTGTGATGCTATCAATGTCACCTATGCCGATAACAACCTGGATTGGGATCAGCCTGGCATTGGGCAGCATTGTTTCTACCTAGCTATGGAAGGATTCATTTATTTTGCCCTCACTCTCCTCATAGAGGTTAAACTTTCATTTTTCTTTGTTCAACAAATAATCATTTAAAATTTACCCATTCATCTTCCCTTGTGGTTTATTATTTGATACTTATATTTTAAATGTACAAACTGTTTACAGGAGTTTTATCAATTTCCTTGCATGATTGTTCGGTGAACAAAGTCAAAATTCTTGATGTAGCTCAACGCCCAAACCGAAGTCGCCCATAAAGGTGGTTTTTATCAGTATCTATGCTGGTCATTATAAACATGGTCTGTCACTAATGTTTATTTATTTATTATTTCTATCCTCTCTACAGATGCAATTCTTCATCCCATCTCGCTCGGCCAAGTATCTGAAGCATCATAGCTCGTCTCCAGAGGTAAGAAGAACTTTAAAGGACATGTTGCCTTGGATTGGGCAATTCGGGCTATAAAAAGCGTTTCAAATCATTTGTTATGAAATGAATATGGTTGGAAAGATGTTTTAAAAGTGGAACATAATGATGCCACACAAACATGCCTTGAAATTGTGTGGCTTTCCTTTTACTTCGTGGACTAACCCAGTCCACCATTTTGTAGTTATACACACAAGGTGTTACTGCAAACTTAATATGCATGTACTTGACACCTCACCATGCAATGTACAAAAATCCACACTATTTGCAGTTTTAACAGTGGGACTATTTTACTAACCCAGTCCACCATTTTGTAGATATACACACAAGGTGTTACTGCAAACTTAATATACATGTACATTGACACCTTACCATGCAACGTTCAAAAATCCACACTTTTGCAGTTTTAACAGCGGGACTATATTTTACTTTTTAGGATATTGATGTTGCCACTGAGAGGAAGAAAGTGGAAGACTTGAATCACAGAGAAGGTGATTACGCGGTCATTCTCAAGAACCTCTCCAAGATGTATCGCAGCAAGACCTCCCCCGCTGTGGACCAACTGAACCTGGCTATACCCAAGGGAGAGTGCTTCGGTCTGCTGGGTGTAAATGGTAAGATACATCAGGACAATTTTCAACTGGGCTCAACTGCATGGCCTTTGCTTTACAGTTAGCAAAAAATTGGTGCTTACAGTAAGCAGAAAATTGGTGATATGGTAGGGGAAAAAAGTGAATTAGTGTGATATGGCATACTTTGGCCGCTACTCTGTTTATACTGTGGTATTTCCAAGGACAGAAAATGAAAAAAGTAGTTTGAAAACTTTTCTTGAACAGTATTTTCTGCCTAGGCACTGTCCCAAACCCATCAATAAAAGTTTGTCATTCTATGGTCTCTCTAAAAACACACAATCTCTGATGACATTGGTATGCCTGGCCCCATGCTGAGAAAGAGTGGCATCAGAATACTCCACTCAATGGTAACTCAACACCCTAATGTTTGGACTCTGATAAGATTGGTATGCCTGGCCTCATGCTAAGAGTGGGTGGCTTGGGGGTACGGTAGCAAATCCATCAAATTACTCCACTCTATGGTAACTCAACATTCAATGTTTGGACTCGGATAAGGTATGCCTGGCCTCATGCTAAGAGTGGGTGGCTTGGGGGTACAGTAGCAAATCCATCAAATTACTCCACTCTATGGTAACTCAACATTCAATGTTTGGACTCGGATAAGGTATGCCTGCCCTCATGCTAAGAGTGGGTGGCTTGGGAGTACAGTAGCAAATCCATCAAAATACTCCACTCTATGGTAACTCAACACCCTAATAATGTTTGGACTCCAGTAAGATTGGTATGCCTGCCCTTATGCTAAGAGTGGGTGGCTTGGGGGTACAATCCATCAAAATACTCCACTCTATGGTAACTCAACACCCTAATAATGTTTGGACTCCGGTAAGATTGGTATGCCTGCCCTTATGCTAAGAGTGGGTGGCTTGGGGGTACAATCCATCAAAATACTCCACTCTATGGTAACTCAACACCCTAATAATGTTTGGACTCCGGTAAGATTGGTATGCCTGCCCTTATGCTAAGAGTGGGTGGCTTTGGGGTACAATCCATCAAAATACTCCACTCTATGGTAACCCAACACCCTAATAATGTTTGGACTCCGGTAAGATTGGTATGCCTGCCCTTATGCTAAGAGTGGGTGGCTTGGGGGTACAATCCATCAAAATACTCCACTCTATGGTAACTCAACACCCTAATAATGTTTGGACTCCAGTAAGATTGGTATGCCTGCCCTTATGCTAAGAGTGGGTGGCTTGGGGGTACAATCCATCAAAATACTCCACTCTATGGTAACTCAACACCCTAATAATGTTTGGACTCTGGTAAGATTGGTATGCCTGTCCTTATGCTAAGAGTGGGTGGCTTGGGGGTACAATCCATCAAAATACTCCACTCTATGGTAACTCAACACCCTAATAATGTTTGGACTCTGGTAAGATTGGTATGCCTGTCCTTATGCTAAGAGTGGGTGGCTTGGGGGTACAATCCATCAAAATACTCCACTCTATGGTAACCCAACACCCTAATAATGTTTGGACTCCGGTAAGATTGGTATGCCTGCCCTTATGCTAAGAGTGGGTGGCTTTGGGGTACAATCCATCAAAATACTCCACTCTATGGTAACTCAACACCCTAATAATGTTTGGACTCCAGTAAGATTGGTATGCCTGCCCTTATGCTAAGAGTGGGTGGCTTTGGGGTACAATCCATCAAAATACTCCACTCTATGGTAACTCAACACCCTAATAATGTTTGGACTCCGGTAAGATTGGTATGCCTGCCCTTATGCTAAGAGTGGGTGGCTTGGGGGTACAATCCATCAAAATACTCCACTCTATGGTAACTCAACACCCTAATAATGTTTGGACTCCGGTAAGATTGGTATGCCTGCCCTTATGCTAAGAGTGGGTGGCTTGGGGGTACAATCCATCAAAATACTCCACTCTATGGTAACTCAACACCCTAATAATGTTTGGACTCCAGTAAGATTGGTATGCCTGTCCTTATGCTAAGAGTGGGTGGCTTTGGGGTACAATCCATCAAAATACTCCACTCTATGGTAACTCAACACCCTAATAATGTTTGGACTCTGGTAAGATTGGTATGCCTGCCCTTATGCTAAGAGTGGGTGGCTTTGGGGTACAATCCATCAAAATACTCCACTCTATGGTAACTCAACACCCTAATAATGTTTGGACTCCGGTAAGATTGGTATGCCTGCCCTTATGCTAAGAGTGGGTGGCTTGGGGGTACAATCCATCAAAATACTCCACTCTATGGTAACTCAACACCCTAATAATGTTTGGACTCCAGTAAGATTGGTATGCCTGCCCTTATGCTAAGAGTGGGTGGCTTGGGGGTACAATCCATCAAAATACTCCACTCTATGGTAACCCAACACCCTAATAATGTTTGGACTCTGGTAAGATTGGTATGCCTGTCCTTATGCTAAGAGTGGGTGGCTTTGGGGTACAATCCATCAAAATACTCCACTCTATGGTAACCCAACACCCTAATAATGTTTGGACTCCGGTAAGATTGGTATGCCTGTCCTTATGCTAAGAGTGGGTGGCTTGGGGGTACAATCCATCAAAATACTCCACTCTATGGTAACCCAACACCCTAATAATGTTTGGACTCCAGTAAGATTGGTATGCCTGTCCTTATGCTAAGAGTGGGTGGCTTTGGGGTACAATCCATCAAAATACTCCACTCTATGGTAACCCAACACCCTAATAATGTTTGGACTCCGGTAAGATTGGTATGCCTGTCCTTATGCTAAGAGTGGGTGGCTTGGGGGTACAATCCATCAAAATACTCCACTCTATGGTAACCCAACACCCTAATAATGTTTGGACTCCAGTAAGATTGGTATGCCTGTCCTTATGCTAAGAGTGGGTGGCTTGGGGGTACAATCCATCAAAATACTCCACTCTATGGTAACCCAACACCCTAATAATGTTTGGACTCCAGTAAGATTGGTATGCCTGTCCTTATGCTAAGAGTGGGTGGCTTGGGGGTACAATCCATCAAAATACTCCACTCTATGGTAACCCAACACCCTAATAATGTTTGGACTCCAGTAAGATTGGTATGCCTGTCCTTATGCTAAGAGTGGGTGGCTTTGGGGTACAATCCATCAAAATACTCCACTCTATGGTAACCCAACACCCTAATAATGTTTGGACTCCAGTAAGATTGGTATGCCTGTCCTTATGCTAAGAGTGGGTGGCTTGGGGGTACAATCCATCAAAATACTCCACTCTATGGTAACCCAACACCCTAATAATGTTTGGACTCCAGTAAGATTGGTATGCCTGTCCTTATGCTAAGAGTGGGTGGCTTGGGGGTACAATCCATCAAAATACTCCACTCTATGGTAACCCAACACCCTAATAATGTTTGGACTCCAGTAAGATTGGTATGCCTGTCCTTATGCTAAGAGTGGGTGGCTTGGGGGTACAATCCATCAAAATACTCCACTCTATGGTAACCCAACACCCTAATAATGTTTGGACTCCAGTAAGATTGGTATGCCTGTCCTTATGCTAAGAGTGGGTGGCTTGGGGGTACAATCCATCAAAATACTCCACTCTATGGTAACCCAACACCCTAATAATGTTTGGACTCCAGTAAGATTGGTATGCCTGTCCTTATGCTAAGAGTGGGTGGCTTGGGGGTACAATCCATCAAAATACTCCACTCTATGGTAACCCAACACCCTAATAATGTTTGGACTCCAGTAAGATTGGTATGCCTGTCCTTATGCTAAGAGTGGGTGGCTTGGGGGTACAATCCATCAAAATACTCCACTCTATGGTAACCCAACACCCTAATAATGTTTGGACTCCAGTAAGATTGGTATGCCTGTCCTTATGCTAAGAGTGGGTGGCTTGGGGGTACAATCCATCAAAATACTCCACTCTATGGTAACCCAACACCCTAATAATGTTTGGACTCCAGTAAGATTGGTATGCCTGTCCTTATGCTAAGAGTGGGTGGCTTGGGGGTACAATCCATCAAAATACTCCACTCTATGGTAACCCAACACCCTAATAATGTTTGGACTCCAGTAAGATTGGTATGCCTGTCCTTATGCTAAGAGTGGGTGGCTTGGGGGTACAATCCATCAAAATACTCCACTCTATGGTAACCCAACACCCTAATAATGTTTGGACTCCAGTAAGATTGGTATGCCTGTCCTTATGCTAAGAGTGGGTGGCTTGGGGGTACAATCCATCAAAATACTCCACTCTATGGTAACCCAACACCCTAATAATGTTTGGACTCCAGTAAGATTGGTATGCCTGTCCTTATGCTAAGAGTGGGTGGCTTGGGGGTACAATCCATCAAAATACTCCACTCTATGGTAACCCAACACCCTAATAATGTTTGGACTCCAGTAAGATTGGTATGCCTGTCCTTATGCTAAGAGTGGGTGGCTTGGGGGTACAATCCATCAAAATACTCCACTCTATGGTAACCCAACACCCTAATAATGTTTGGACTCCAGTAAGATTGGTATGCCTGTCCTTATGCTAAGAGTGGGTGGCTTGGGGGTACAATCCATCAAAATACTCCACTCTATGGTAACCCAACACCCTAATAATGTTTGGACTCCAGTAAGATTGGTATGCCTGTCCTTATGCTAAGAGTGGGTGGCTTGGGGGTACAATCCATCAAAATACTCCACTCTATGGTAACCCAACACCCTAATAATGTTTGGACTCCAGTAAGATTGGTATGCCTGTCCTTATGCTAAGAGTGGGTGGCTTGGGGGTACAATCCATCAAAATACTCCACTCTATGGTAACCCAACACCCTAATAATGTTTGGACTCCAGTAAGATTGGTATGCCTGTCCTTATGCTAAGAGTGGGTGGCTTTGGGGTACAATCCATCAAAATACTCCACTCTATGGTAACCCAACACCCTAATAATGTTTGGACTCCGGTAAGATTGGTATGCCTGTCCTTATGCTAAGAGTGGGTGGCTTGGGGGTACAATCCATCAAAATACTCCACTCTATGGTAACCCAACACCCTAATAATGTTTGGACTCCAGTAAGATTGGTATGCCTGTCCTTATGCTAAGAGTGGGTGGCTTTGGGGTACAATCCATCAAAATACTCCACTCTATGGTAACCCAACACCCTAATAATGTTTGGACTCTGGTAAGATTGGTATGCCTGTCCTTATGCTAAGAGTGGGTGGCTTTGGGGTACAATCCATCAAAATACTCCACTCTATGGTAACCCAACACCCTAATAATGTTTGGACTCCGGTAAGATTGGTATGCCTGTCCTTATGCTAAGAGTGGGTGGCTTTGGGGTACAATCCATCAAAATACTCCACTCTATGGTAACCCAACACCCTAATAATGTTTGGACTCCGGTAAGATTGGTATGCCTGCCCTTATGCTAAGAGTGGGTGGCTTTGGGGTACAATCCATCAAAATACTCCACTCTATGGTAACCCAACACCCTAATAATGTTTGGACTCTGGTAAGATTGGTATGCCTGTCCTTATGCTAAGAGTGGGTGGCTTTGGGGTACAATCCATCAAAATACTCCACTCTATGGTAACCCAACACCCTAATAATGTTTGGACTCCGGTAAGATTGGTATGCCTGTCCTTATGCTAAGAGTGGGTGGCTTTGGGGTACAATCCATCAAAATACTCCACTCTATGGTAACCCAACACCCTAATAATGTTTGGACTCCAGTAAGATTGGTATGCCTGCCCTTATGCTAAGAGTGGGTGGCTTGGGGGTACAATCCATCAAAATACTCCACTCTATGGTAACCCAACACCCTAATAATGTTTGGACTCTGGTAAGATTGGTATGCCTGTCCTTATGCTAAGAGTGGGTGGCTTTGGGGTACAATCCATCAAAATACTCCACTCTATGGTAACCCAACACCCTAATAATGTTTGGACTCCGGTAAGATTGGTATGCCTGTCCTTATGCTAAGAGTGGGTGGCTTTGGGGTACAATCCATCAAAATACTCCACTCTATGGTAACCCAACACCCTAATAATGTTTGGACTCTGGTAAGATTGGTATGCCTGTCCTTATGCTAAGAGTGGGTGGCTTTGGGGTACAATCCATCAAAATACTCCACTCTATGGTAACCCAACACCCTAATAATGTTTGGACTCCGGTAAGATTGGTATGCCTGTCCTTATGCTAAGAGTGGGTGGCTTTGGGGTACAATCCATCAAAATACTCCACTCTATGGTAACCCAACACCCTAATAATGTTTGGACTCCGGTAAGATTGGTATGCCTGCCCTTATGCTAAGAGTGGGTGGCTTTGGGGTACAATCCATCAAAATACTCCACTCTATGGTAACCCAACACCCTAATAATGTTTGGACTCCAGTAAGATTGGTATGCCTGCCCTTATGCTAAGAGTGGGTGGCTTGGGGGTACAATCCATCAAAATACTCCACTCTATGGTAACCCAACACCCTAATAATGTTTGGACTCTGGTAAGATTGGTATGCCTGTCCTTATGCTAAGAGTGGGTGGCTTTGGGGTACAATCCATCAAAATACTCCACTCTATGGTAACCCAACACCCTAATAATGTTTGGACTCCGGTAAGATTGGTATGCCTGTCCTTATGCTAAGAGTGGGTGGCTTTGGGGTACAATCCATCAAAATACTCCACTCTATGGTAACCCAACACCCTAATAATGTTTGGACTCTGGTAAGATTGGTATGCCTGTCCTTATGCTAAGAGTGGGTGGCTTTGGGGTACAATCCATCAAAATACTCCACTCTATGGTAACCCAACACCCTAATAATGTTTGGACTCCGGTAAGATTGGTATGCCTGTCCTTATGCTAAGAGTGGGTGGCTTTGGGGTACAATCCATCAAAATACTCCACTCTATGGTAACCCAACACCCTAATAATGTTTGGACTCCGGTAAGATTGGTATGCCTGCCCTTATGCTAAGAGTGGGTGGCTTTGGGGTACAATCCATCAAAATACTCCACTCTATGGTAACCCAACACCCTAATAATGTTTGGACTCTGGTAAGATTGGTATGCCTGTCCTTATGCTAAGAGTGGGTGGCTTTGGGGTACAATCCATCAAAATACTCCACTCTATGGTAACCCAACACCCTAATAATGTTTGGACTCCGGTAAGATTGGTATGCCTGTCCTTATGCTAAGAGTGGGTGGCTTTGGGGTACAATCCATCAAAATACTCCACTCTATGGTAACCCAACACCCTAATAATGTTTGGACTCCGGTAAGATTGGTATGCCTGCCCTTATGCTAAGAGTGGGTGGCTTTGGGGTACAATCCATCAAAATACTCCACTCTATGGTAACCCAACACCCTAATAATGTTTGGACTCCGGTAAGATTGGTATGCCTGTCCTTATGCTAAGAGTGGGTGGCTTGGGGGTACAATCCATCAAAATACTCCACTCTATGGTAACTCAACACCCTAATAATGTTTGGACTCCAGTAAGATTGGTATGCCTGTCCTTATGCTAAGAGTGGGTGGCTTGGGGGTACAATCCATCAAAATACTCCACTCTATGGTAACTCAACACCCTAATAATGTTTGGACTCTGGTAAGATTGGTATGCCTGTCCTTATGCTAAGAGTGGGTGGCTTTGGGGTACAATCCATCAAAATACTCCACTCTATGGTAACCCAACACCCTAATAATGTTTGGACTCCGGTAAGATTGGTATGCCTGCCCTTATGCTAAGAGTGGGTGGCTTGGGGGTACAATCCATCAAAATACTCCACTCTATGGTAACTCAACACCCTAATAATGTTTGGACTCCAGTAAGATTGGTATGCCTGTCCTTATGCTAAGAGTGGGTGGCTTGGGGGTACAATCCATCAAAATACTCCACTCTATGGTAACCCAACACCCTAATAATGTTTGGACTCCAGTAAGATTGGTATGCCTGTCCTTATGCTAAGAGTGGGTGGCTTTGGGGTACAATCCATCAAAATACTCCACTCTATGGTAACCCAACACCCTAATAATGTTTGGACTCCAGTAAGATTGGTATGCCTGTCCTTATGCTAAGAGTGGGTGGCTTGGGGGTACAATCCATCAAAATACTCCACTCTATGGTAACCCAACACCCTAATAATGTTTGGACTCCAGTAAGATTGGTATGCCTGTCCTTATGCTAAGAGTGGGTGGCTTGGGGGTACAATCCATCAAAATACTCCACTCTATGGTAACCCAACACCCTAATAATGTTTGGACTCCAGTAAGATTGGTATGCCTGTCCTTATGCTAAGAGTGGGTGGCTTGGGGGTACAATCCATCAAAATACTCCACTCTATGGTAACCCAACACCCTAATAATGTTTGGACTCCAGTAAGATTGGTATGCCTGTCCTTATGCTAAGAGTGGGTGGCTTGGGGGTACAATCCATCAAAATACTCCACTCTATGGTAACCCAACACCCTAATAATGTTTGGACTCCAGTAAGATTGGTATGCCTGTCCTTATGCTAAGAGTGGGTGGCTTGGGGGTACAATCCATCAAAATACTCCACTCTATGGTAACCCAACACCCTAATAATGTTTGGACTCCAGTAAGATTGGTATGCCTGTCCTTATGCTAAGAGTGGGTGGCTTGGGGGTACAATCCATCAAAATACTCCACTCTATGGTAACCCAACACCCTAATAATGTTTGGACTCCAGTAAGATTGGTATGCCTGTCCTTATGCTAAGAGTGGGTGGCTTGGGGGTACAATCCATCAAAATACTCCACTCTATGGTAACCCAACACCCTAATAATGTTTGGACTCCAGTAAGATTGGTATGCCTGTCCTTATGCTAAGAGTGGGTGGCTTGGGGGTACAATCCATCAAAATACTCCACTCTATGGTAACCCAACACCCTAATAATGTTTGGACTCCAGTAAGATTGGTATGCCTGTCCTTATGCTAAGAGTGGGTGGCTTGGGGGTACAATCCATCAAAATACTCCACTCTATGGTAACCCAACACCCTAATAATGTTTGGACTCCAGTAAGATTGGTATGCCTGTCCTTATGCTAAGAGTGGGTGGCTTGGGGGTACAATCCATCAAAATACTCCACTCTATGGTAACCCAACACCCTAATAATGTTTGGACTCCAGTAAGATTGGTATGCCTGTCCTTATGCTAAGAGTGGGTGGCTTGGGGGTACAATCCATCAAAATACTCCACTCTATGGTAACCCAACACCCTAATAATGTTTGGACTCCAGTAAGATTGGTATGCCTGTCCTTATGCTAAGAGTGGGTGGCTTGGGGGTACAATCCATCAAAATACTCCACTCTATGGTAACCCAACACCCTAATAATGTTTGGACTCCAGTAAGATTGGTATGCCTGTCCTTATGCTAAGAGTGGGTGGCTTGGGGGTACAATCCATCAAAATACTCCACTCTATGGTAACCCAACACCCTAATAATGTTTGGACTCCAGTAAGATTGGTATGCCTGTCCTTATGCTAAGAGTGGGTGGCTTGGGGGTACAATCCATCAAAATACTCCACTCTATGGTAACCCAACACCCTAATAATGTTTGGACTCCAGTAAGATTGGTATGCCTGTCCTTATGCTAAGAGTGGGTGGCTTGGGGGTACAATCCATCAAAATACTCCACTCTATGGTAACCCAACACCCTAATAATGTTTGGACTCCAGTAAGATTGGTATGCCTGTCCTTATGCTAAGAGTGGGTGGCTTTGGGGTACAATCCATCAAAATACTCCACTCTATGGTAACCCAACACCCTAATAATGTTTGGACTCCGGTAAGATTGGTATGCCTGTCCTTATGCTAAGAGTGGGTGGCTTGGGGGTACAATCCATCAAAATACTCCACTCTATGGTAACCCAACACCCTAATAATGTTTGGACTCCAGTAAGATTGGTATGCCTGTCCTTATGCTAAGAGTGGGTGGCTTTGGGGTACAATCCATCAAAATACTCCACTCTATGGTAACCCAACACCCTAATAATGTTTGGACTCTGGTAAGATTGGTATGCCTGTCCTTATGCTAAGAGTGGGTGGCTTTGGGGTACAATCCATCAAAATACTCCACTCTATGGTAACCCAACACCCTAATAATGTTTGGACTCCGGTAAGATTGGTATGCCTGTCCTTATGCTAAGAGTGGGTGGCTTTGGGGTACAATCCATCAAAATACTCCACTCTATGGTAACCCAACACCCTAATAATGTTTGGACTCCGGTAAGATTGGTATGCCTGCCCTTATGCTAAGAGTGGGTGGCTTTGGGGTACAATCCATCAAAATACTCCACTCTATGGTAACCCAACACCCTAATAATGTTTGGACTCTGGTAAGATTGGTATGCCTGTCCTTATGCTAAGAGTGGGTGGCTTTGGGGTACAATCCATCAAAATACTCCACTCTATGGTAACCCAACACCCTAATAATGTTTGGACTCCGGTAAGATTGGTATGCCTGTCCTTATGCTAAGAGTGGGTGGCTTTGGGGTACAATCCATCAAAATACTCCACTCTATGGTAACCCAACACCCTAATAATGTTTGGACTCCAGTAAGATTGGTATGCCTGCCCTTATGCTAAGAGTGGGTGGCTTGGGGGTACAATCCATCAAAATACTCCACTCTATGGTAACCCAACACCCTAATAATGTTTGGACTCTGGTAAGATTGGTATGCCTGTCCTTATGCTAAGAGTGGGTGGCTTTGGGGTACAATCCATCAAAATACTCCACTCTATGGTAACCCAACACCCTAATAATGTTTGGACTCCGGTAAGATTGGTATGCCTGTCCTTATGCTAAGAGTGGGTGGCTTTGGGGTACAATCCATCAAAATACTCCACTCTATGGTAACCCAACACCCTAATAATGTTTGGACTCTGGTAAGATTGGTATGCCTGTCCTTATGCTAAGAGTGGGTGGCTTTGGGGTACAATCCATCAAAATACTCCACTCTATGGTAACCCAACACCCTAATAATGTTTGGACTCCGGTAAGATTGGTATGCCTGTCCTTATGCTAAGAGTGGGTGGCTTTGGGGTACAATCCATCAAAATACTCCACTCTATGGTAACCCAACACCCTAATAATGTTTGGACTCCGGTAAGATTGGTATGCCTGTCCTTATGCTAAGAGTGGGTGGCTTTGGGGTACAATCCATCAAAATACTCCACTCTATGGTAACCCAACACCCTAATAATGTTTGGACTCCAGTAAGATTGGTATGCCTGCCCTTATGCTAAGAGTGGGTGGCTTGGGGGTACAATCCATCAAAATACTCCACTCTATGGTAACCCAACACCCTAATAATGTTTGGACTCTGGTAAGATTGGTATGCCTGTCCTTATGCTAAGAGTGGGTGGCTTTGGGGTACAATCCATCAAAATACTCCACTCTATGGTAACCCAACACCCTAATAATGTTTGGACTCCGGTAAGATTGGTATGCCTGTCCTTATGCTAAGAGTGGGTGGCTTTGGGGTACAATCCATCAAAATACTCCACTCTATGGTAACCCAACACCCTAATAATGTTTGGACTCTGGTAAGATTGGTATGCCTGTCCTTATGCTAAGAGTGGGTGGCTTTGGGGTACAATCCATCAAAATACTCCACTCTATGGTAACCCAACACCCTAATAATGTTTGGACTCCGGTAAGATTGGTATGCCTGTCCTTATGCTAAGAGTGGGTGGCTTTGGGGTACAATCCATCAAAATACTCCACTCTATGGTAACCCAACACCCTAATAATGTTTGGACTCCGGTAAGATTGGTATGCCTGCCCTTATGCTAAGAGTGGGTGGCTTTGGGGTACAATCCATCAAAATACTCCACTCTATGGTAACCCAACACCCTAATAATGTTTGGACTCTGGTAAGATTGGTATGCCTGTCCTTATGCTAAGAGTGGGTGGCTTTGGGGTACAATCCATCAAAATACTCCACTCTATGGTAACCCAACACCCTAATAATGTTTGGACTCCGGTAAGATTGGTATGCCTGTCCTTATGCTAAGAGTGGGTGGCTTTGGGGTACAATCCATCAAAATACTCCACTCTATGGTAACCCAACACCCTAATAATGTTTGGACTCCGGTAAGATTGGTATGCCTGCCCTTATGCTAAGAGTGGGTGGCTTTGGGGTACAATCCATCAAAATACTCCACTCTATGGTAACCCAACACCCTAATAATGTTTGGACTCCGGTAAGATTGGTATGCCTGTCCTTATGCTAAGAGTGGGTGGCTTGGGGGTACAATCCATCAAAATACTCCACTCTATGGTAACTCAACACCCTAATAATGTTTGGACTCCAGTAAGATTGGTATGCCTGTCCTTATGCTAAGAGTGGGTGGCTTGGGGGTACAATCCATCAAAATACTCCACTCTATGGTAACTCAACACCCTAATAATGTTTGGACTCTGGTAAGATTGGTATGCCTGTCCTTATGCTAAGAGTGGGTGGCTTTGGGGTACAATCCATCAAAATACTCCACTCTATGGTAACCCAACACCCTAATAATGTTTGGACTCCGGTAAGATTGGTATGCCTGCCCTTATGCTAAGAGTGGGTGGCTTGGGGGTACAATCCATCAAAATACTCCACTCTATGGTAACTCAACACCCTAATAATGTTTGGACTCCAGTAAGATTGGTATGCCTGCCCTTATGCTAAGAGTGGGTGGCTTGGGGGTACAATCCATCAAAATACTCCACTCTATGGTAACTCAACACCCTAATAATGTTTGGACTCTGGTAAGATTGGTATGCCTGTCCTTATGCTAAGAGTGGGTGGCTTTGGGGTACAATCCATCAAAATACTCCACTCTATGGTAACCCAACACCCTAATAATGTTTGGACTCCGGTAAGATTGGTATGCCTGCCCTTATGCTAAGAGTGGGTGGCTTGGGGGTACAATCCATCAAAATACTCCACTCTATGGTAACTCAACACCCTAATAATGTTTGGACTCCAGTAAGATTGGTATGCCTGCCCTTATGCTAAGAGTGGGTGGCTTGGGGGTACAATCCATCAAAATACTCCACTCTATGGTAACTCAACACCCTAATAATGTTTGGACTCTGGTAAGATTGGTATGCCTGTCCTTATGCTAAGAGTGGGTGGCTTGGGGGTACAATCCATCAAAATACTCCACTCTATGGTAACTCAACACCCTAATAATGTTTGGACTCTGGTAAGATTGGTATGCCTGTCCTTATGCTAAGAGTGGGTGGCTTGGGGGTACAATCCATCAAAATACTCCACTCTATGGTAACCCAACACCCTAATAATGTTTGGACTCCAGTAAGATTGGTATGCCTGCCCTTATGCTAAGAGTGGGTGGCTTTGGGGTACAATCCATCAAAATACTCCACTCTATGGTAACTCAACACCCTAATAATGTTTGGACTCCGGTAAGATTGGTATGCCTGCCCTTATGCTAAGAGTGGGTGGCTTTGGGGTACAATCCATCAAAATACTCCACTCTATGGTAACCCAACACCCTAATAATGTTTGGACTCTGGTAAGATTGGTATGCCTGCCCTTATGCTAAGAGTGGGTGGCTTTGGGGTACAATCCATCAAAATACTCCACTCTATGGTAACCCAACACCCTAATAATGTTTGGACTCTGGTAAGATTGGTATTTATAGCATCTGGCTCAGACTAGGTTGCTTGGGGGTACAGTACCCTATATGCATCAACTTCAAGCAAAGCCATAGGATGGCTGCAATAGGACTTGGGTTAATGGCTTGTGAATTTGATTCCCAGGTGCTGGTAAAACAACCAGCTTTGGTATGCTGACTGGTGACCTGAGTATTACGGCCGGTAAGACCTACATGGAAGGATACAGCATTCAAACAGACCGTAGAAAGGTTAGTTTGAAATCGTCTAGAAATCTAAACAAATTCTTGACTATTTTATCTCTTGTATGACTATTTTAGATGATGCAATTTTTGTAGGATTTGAACTGGTGAAGCTTTTTTTTTTTTTTTTTTTTTTTTAAAATTTCCATCTGCACAACAAACTTGCAAATACATTAAATAACAACGTTATAACTGATAATGAAAATGTAAACAGGTACTAATGGAGGTAACATCCAGAGGAGAAATGACCTTCCCGTAGTGGAGTACCCAGATTGCCATTGGTTCATTGTATCAAAACATGATACTAATTGCATGGTCTAGTGCCTAGGGCATCTACTGGATGAGAAGGCAGTGGTATTGAATCCCACCTGGGAATTTGTTTCTGCATACTGCAAGACTCGGATATCGCTGACTGTTCTGTGCTTATTATATTACCGTATTTTCCTGCGGATAAGACGCGTCTTATCTGACTTTTTAGACCCCAAAAACATCGGTGCGTCTTATCTTTCGGTGCGCCTTGTCTGCTGACGATTGATTTTTTTTGGATGATCACTGCTTAAAATAATACCTTTATTTTGTCCAGTTCAAATCAACGGTCTTTGTGTGAAGAATCCTTACTCAATAATGCGGTCAAACAAGGCTCAACTATCCAGACACTGAGACCGTATTTTCGTTCCAACAATGCCGCAATCCCCCAGACTGTCCTTTCATTCCAACAATGCCGCAGTGTTGATCCCTCATGACCGTGCTTTCATTCCAACAATGCCGCAATGCGTTGGTGCTTTCGGTCCAACAGACGTCGGTGTCGTACAAACGTTTTTCTGTGTGGCCGCGTATTCGTTCCGAAAATGCTGCAATCAGATTTACTGTCAATGCTGTTGTACAAACGGCATTCACCCAACCTCTATTGTGTGGTGAACTTTGAGGGTTTTTATTGTACAGAATATCTCCGAAGTGTGCTTTAGGCTTGACGTACTATTTAAGGATGGGATAATTAAGTACCAATGTTTGTTGGCCTACCTATACGAATTGCACTTTCGTTTGTTTCATTAAACGTTCAAATATTCATTTTTTGATTGCCTCTTTTTAGACGTATATTATGGTTACAATAAACGTTCAAATCGTAACGTTCAAATCGTATATTTTTTTATTGCCTCTTTTTAGACGTTTGCTTTAAAAAGTATTATGGGAACGTAGCATTATCTTATTATAATAGAAGGATAGGATTTGAAATAAATCAAAAGAACTTTAAATACAAAAAAAAACATTACAAAAACTTTTAAAAATATATATAATGAAACATTTTGTTACGTCTTCCCGGGTGTGATTTTGGGTTGAACAAAGAAAAATTGACTAGAGCGGGATTTGAACCAACGACCTCCGGTTTAACGTGCCGGCGCTCTACCAACTGGGTGAGCTATCTAGCCCTATGTTGGCGGTCTCCCTATTTTGTCAATATCTTTGTTCGGGGGGGGGGGGTGCCAGTCAAAAGCCATTCGACCGTAAACTGCCGTGTAGCCAGGGATCTCACCCAAGTATACGATACAACCTGGGAAGCGGCAGCCAGGGGATCACCTTAAGGGGATGCGACTTTTTATATCAGATATCAAATAATAAACCACAAGGGAAACTGACTGGGTAAATTTTTTAATGATTTTGGGTTGAACAAAGAAAAATTGACTAGAGCGGGATTTGAACCAACCACCTCCGGTTTAACGTGCCGGCGCTCTACCAACCGTCTTCCCGGGTGTGACGGGATTATTTGCTGACATACAGCTTCAAATAACTTTTGAAGAACCAACAAAACCAACCGTCCTTTTCAGGACGACCAAACGAGAAAAGAGATGGTTCATGTGTCTGTTTCGTTTATTTCATTTGTAAAATAAAAAGTGATCCTTGAAAACAAGGTAATGATCCTTGAAAACAAAATCTTATGAACGAGATTAACAAATTATAGGTTTGAAATAATGGAAAAGAATTTTATATACAAAAAAAACATTACAAAAACTTAAACAAATATATATAATGAAACATTTTGTTACGTCTTCCCGGGTGTGATGGGATTATTTGCGTAAGGTATATATAAAGGCGACGCTAGTTTTGGTATTAGTCACCGGTAGAGGGCGCAACATCTACTGGCTCGGAGGGACTTTGACTGGTAACCTGTCTTTATCAGCAAGGATCCTCGATGTGGGACGTCGGATGTTCAGGCTAGGAGGGCCTGGCTTCGTGTTGCAATATCTTCAGACAGTGCGTGGACCATCGTTTCTGGCCGCTGATTGGGCCGGACTTCATATTATTAACAATGCACAGCGTTGGCTGAATGGATGGACGAAGGTCGGTATCAATTTACGTTGGTCTTTTCTGCATGGCTCTACACGCCCATGTGGTTACGGTTTCATTCATGCTTCGAATAGTGTGAACGCTCCAAAAGGCAACAAAATGACGTCTTTGTGTCAATGTACCGACACCGGGTGGCGCCTGGTGTTCTTCTGTGTGCGGTTAAACATGCGGCGGTGAGCCTTGTCTGTTGACATTTGAATTTTTGGGGGTCATTTTAGGGTCCTGCGTCTTGTCCGCCGAGCGTCTTATCCGCAGGAAATTACGGTAGTGTTGGGCAAAACTAAATCACATTGTAACTTGCAAGACGTCATGTATGACACTCTTAGTTGATGTAGGATTTGAAGGATTTGAACTAAATCACATTGTAACTCTCAAGACATCATGACCTCACTGCAGGGGGGGGGGCTCACATAGAGGTCAAAAGGAGGTTGCTTATTGTCCCATTCTGTTCCCTTAGCATACTAAGCTTTGCGTTGCCATAGTTGATAGAAAATGGATGATGTCAGTTCACAAGGCGTATTTTGTCATAAATTGAAATACAGATTTAACGGATAAATCAAGAGATGAAACTAACTTGGGGTACAACAATATTTTGTTTCATTGGAACTTTTTTAACGTAATGGTTGAAGCTTTGCATGTTGTTGGTTATAAGAAAAACTGTGGTAGTAAACTTTTGAGTTTTTTTTCTTTCATTATTTTCTTGCCACTTTGATGACCAATTGAGCCAAAATTTTCACATGTTTGTTACTTAATGCATATGTTGGGATACACCAAGTGAGAATACTGGTCTTTGACAATTACCAAACGTGTCCATTGCCTTTAACACAGCCAGCTCCTCCAACCCACACATTACCATACACTAAACACTGTGTCCTCACACTGTTACTCCCTTTAATAACACATTGTTTTGTTCGTCTCTTCTGCTTTATCATAGGCTCAACAAAAAATAGGATACTGTCCTCAGGTGAGTTGGTTTCTATTTTGTTTTCTTTCCCTCCTGTAAAATTGTGGTTCCATACTTTATGGAAGATTTTGTTTGTACTGTACAAATAAACTGAACCTTAACCCTAGAAGTGCCTCGTATTAATAGCAGCTCCTGAAAATGGCAGCTGCAATCTGCTTAATTGAACATATCAACATCAAAGACTATTACTGAAAAATTCAAAATCTGCTCATCCAACGGAGACTGCTCTCATCCGGATTCAAAAGGACATTGCTACCAAACTTTCGCAAAGGCCAATTTAAGGACACGTGTGTACAACACACCAATACATATCTGTTACAAATAGCGCTCGTTTAAAGCTCGGTTCATACTCTAGGAATGCGAAGCCAAATTTTGCAAAAAGTTAGTTTTATAGTGGCCTGACGTTTTGACCCTAGCAGAGTCTTTCTCGAAGGCTAAATGAATACATGAATAGATAGAGTGGAGAGAGAAAAGCATTTAGTACTTTTTTTTTTTTTTTTTACATGTACTTATTTATTTATTCAGCTATTTAATTATATTTTATATCTATATTTTTTAATTAAATATTCATTTAATTATTTATTTGTTTGTCTAATTTCTAGTTAATTTATTTTCTTGTTTATTATTTGATTGGTTGTTTTGATTGCTTTACTCATATTTGATTGTTCATGTATTTATGTTGGAAAAGGAGATTGTTTGATTAACTTTTTCGTTGCTTGTGTTATTATTTTATCAATTTGTTTTCTTTTATTTATTATCCTATTTATTTGTTTATCCATCCATTATTGCATTATTTATTGCTTTATTTCTTTTTTACATGTACTTATTTATTTATTTATTAATACTTTATATCTATATTTTTAATTTAACTATTTATTTTGTTTTGTTTTATTTGCTTGTCTTATTTCTAGTGTTTGTTTTTGCCATGCTCTTGTTGTAAAGGTTAACCTCTTTTTGTATCAAATTTGTTTTTGTTATTTTAAGTTGTGCTTTGTGTATGCAGATTATATATATTTATTCTAAATTATTTTTATTTTTCCAAAGAGAGTATTTTATATAGTGTTTGTGCCTCCCTATGTGACTGGATTAACAGGCTTTCGAGCTACAGTGTTTTATTATACTTTTGTTGATCCTGGCCATCACATTACGGTTGTTTTTGTAATTTAGTTTTGCCCTTACGGTTTGTCTTGCTTTGTTTTTACTTTTGTTTTCTTTTGTTTTTATATATCCATTTTACATACTGTCTGTTTGTAATTGTTTTTATATATCCATTTTACATACTGTCTGTTTGTAATTGTTTTTATATATCCATTTTACATACTGTCTGTTTGTAATTGTTTTTATATATCCATTTTACATACTGTCTGTTTGTAATTGTTTTTATATATCCATTTTACATACTGTCTGTTTGTAATTGTTTATTGGCCAAATAAAGAATAAGAATAAGAATAAGAATAAAGCATTCAGAAAAAGCAGGGGGTAAGCAGGGATTATGGAGACAAAGGGGGGGGGGGGGTTTGGAGGGAAGGGGATGGCTTGACCACAAGAAGTTGGGAACACAAAGGACAAAATGGAGGGTTGGAAGAAAAGTAAATAATTAGAAGCAAAATTTTGTGAAGCATTATTTGGTAGGCCCCATTTTTTCAATTGTGACCCAAGAAAATTTGGTTCGCTTTCACGTCAGCGAAGTGTGAACCATGCTTCAGTCGGCCCTGGCAGTACACATACAGTCCGGAAATTGGGCCGGAAATCGGGATGCTTTTAGGGTTTTAATCTGTTATGTGACCCTTGTAATATTTAAATTGCACCTTCACTTTAAAAAGGAATCCAAATCATCTATTACAATTACACACACTTCTTGCTAAACATTGGAAAATTTGTGGTGTTTTTTAAATTCTTTGGCTGTGCCTCTGAAAGCCCAAGTCAAAAGCATGCAACAAATTTGTATTAATTGTGTTGAATACAGTTTGATGCCTTGATTGACCAACTGACCGGCCGTGAGCTGCTGATGCTATTTGCTAGACTGAGAGGTATTCCTAGGCACACCATCCAAGCTGTAGTCAGCAGTACCATCACTCATCTCAATCTGGACAACTGGGCGGATAAGCTCTGTGGTACCTACAGGTATGTTCACCTCAGTTTGAATCTTGTTTTTTTTTGTTTATTTTCAAGTTGAATTAGATTTTCTACCACCCCAGAACTAAGTAGTCTCTCGAATTTTGAAATCTGTTCCGCGGCAGTATAATAAATAGCAAGACAAGTTCTCAAGAACAATCTACACAACAAAGTAGATATAATAGATGTTTTAAATTTGTTTGCATCGGGGATAATATTTGGTTTTTTACCCTACACCGATATGTGTTAAGCACTGTACACTCAGTACTTTCCCGAGTTCTGTGAAAGTAGATATATACACATATACACATGGTGTTACCGCAAACTGAATATACACCTGTACATTGATACCACAACATGCTATGCTTCAAATTTACTTTTTTATTCATTGAAACGAAACTGCCAAATTTGTTGGAATATTGATAGGATGGTGTGTTGAAAACCATAGAATGGAAAGTAATTTCACTCTGCCAATAAAACCAATGATGTACTTTTTTTCTGAAAATATTCAAATTTTGTAATTGTTTTTTTTCAAGTGGAGGGAACAAACGGAAGTTGAACACAGCCACAGCTCTGGTAGGAAGCCCTCCCATCGTACTCCTTGATGAGCCCACATCAGGAATGGATCCCAAGGCAAGACGTCATCTCTGGAATGCCCTGACTGCTGTCATGAAAGACGGCCGCTCTATCGTCCTCACATCACACAGGTAATACAGTTTCAAATCAAACTCTGTTAATTAAGACGTTCAAACAAAAAGTAATGGGCAAACTGTTTTTGTCTGGTTTTGAAAAATATGTTCTATTTCAAACGTAAGGGCCCAATTTCATGGAGCTGTTTAATGAGCAGAAAATATTAATTAACAGTTTTCTCCTCAGCAAAATTGTGCAGAATACCAGTCGAAAATTGTGCATTTTACATTGTGGCTGGTAAGCATAATTTTGCCATGCTAAGCTACTTTTTGTGCCTAAGCAGCTCTGTGAAATTGGGCCCGATTACGTAATTTTTTTCCTTTTGGGGTTTTCCGACCACATTTAAAACTGAGCATTCTTCATCTACGGATATCTTCAGGCATACAGTTCACAGTGCTCAGTCACTTTGGAGCGTCCCTCAGTTTCATTACCAGAAATATTTCAACAACAAACTAGAGATTTAGTGTTTGTGAGAACAAACACTAGGTGTTCGGGTATCGATGGGGCAATGTTACTAAAATGCGTAAGCAGATTATTGAAAGTTTTTTAATTAAAAAAAAAAGTCGTTTGCAAACCTATTACTTTTATACTTTTAGTGTACACGGGGGAAAGTGATATCGTTGCTGTATGAGTCTCCATAAAGTAGTTACCGGGAAAGTGTTTTTTTGAAGAATTACACCAAGGCAAACTTTGACCTTCCGGTACGACCGGAAGTAAAGGTCATGTGAATTTGGCGTTAACTTTTCAAATGTTGCCCGTGTCTTTATCTATCATATGCCCAAATATGAATACTGTAGCTGTAATATTCAGAGACATACAGGCATCGGCATTAGGCCACTTTTTGAACTTAAATGGCTTGTAACTTGAAACTCGATGACGTAATCGTGACGTCACAACTTACTCAGCTTCTGCTAGTAATGTTCCAACTTCACATGAAGTTTCAAGTTGATCAAAGATTCGCAAGTATGCGTTTGCTTGCGGACAAAGCTCACTGAGAAGAATAAGCAAAACAAAGAAGAAGACTAGACTTAACGTGTTTGTGACAACAAACACTAGGTGTTCGGGTATCGCTGGGGTCGGGGTATCGCTGGTATCGCTTGGTGTTATTACTGTTTTGAGGTGCGTAACAAACTACACACTTTAGCAAAAGTTTAAAAAAGCACACGATCAAAAGCCTAGCATTAATTTGATTGTTAACGAGGTTTGCGAACCTTGAACGGAGACTAGACTACAAGCCTGTTTGATGGACTTTGAACCTTGCGGTTGATTCAATGCAGCAGCCGCGGTCACCGTTTAGATCGCGTATTGTGTGTGGTCTCAGTGCAGTTTATTTTCCCGCGGTTTGACAGCGGGTCAATGTATACCCGATTTCAACCATAAGTGAATTTCAAAAAGGTAACATGTCTGTGGAAAAGTTTGAGAAGGCTTAAGGACCTACAATCTGATATAAAAATTGTCCGTAGTGTGTGTGTAAAAAGTAGGCCCCCCTATGAATATTTCTTAAAGTATGAATTTTGAAATTTTCAACTTCCAGTTTGAACAGGAAGTCGAGGACAATCGGCATAAGACTCTGTGTAGTATTTGCTACATTTTTCAAGACCTCTCCGATGATGTATAGATTGTTATAATAGCTCATGTACTGTATATCAACACCTGATGATGTCATCATGATGTCACAACTACTTGATGGAGGTTTTATCAAGGTCCTAACATGGTGTAAATTTAAAGTTGATCTGATAAACAGAAGTCAGTATTTTTGCCGGGAAAGTTTTTTTTTTGAAGAATTACACCAAGGCAAACTTTGACCTTTTGTTACGACCGGAAGTAAAGGCTTATGTGAATTTGGCGTTAACTTTTCAAATGTTGCCCGTGTCTTGATCTATCATATGCACAAAAAAGAGTACTGTAGCTTTAATATTCAGAGACCTACAGGCATTGGCACGAGGTCACTTTTTGAACTTAAATGGCTTGTAATTTGACACCCGATGACGTAATCGTGACGTCACAACTTACTCAGCTTCTGCTAGTTATGTTCTAAGTACACATGAAGATTCAAGTTGATCAAAGATTTGCAAGTATGCGTTTGCTTGCGGACAAAGCCCACTGAGAAAAATAAGCAAAACAAAGAGGAACTAGAGATTTTGAGTTTGTAAAACAAACTCTAGATGTTCGGGTTTTCGCTGGGCTCAGTGCTGTTTTAATGCGTTAGCTATATCATTGAAAACATTGTTGATAGCTTTTGAAATTTCAAGGAAAGTAAAGTGTAAATCTTCTTTGATTGTACGTTAGTTTACACAGGAAATTAATGCACCTCACAATATTTTTTAAATAATAATCTTTTGTTAAAGCCAAATTTGAAAACTGATGACGTCATTATGACGTTAGATAAGTTCTTATCGAGACATTGGTATTTAATTATGTGCTTTAAATTGTAAGTGAAGGTGAACTTACCAAACGTAATGTCAGCAAAAGAATACATTATTTAATTTATTTGGAAGGGCAGAGGGTCAAAATTGTCCTTTCATACAGAGCAACATTAATTTTTCAAATTTCCTTTCGTTTTGGTTGCATATCTTAAAACGAGCCTTTGAATTACTCACAAGTACAACTATCATGAATGCCACTCACTGAAGTTTATTTATTTTTCAATGGATATTGATTCTTTATTGATTAATAAATCCGACTATGCAAATCATGTTGACATTATTAAGTTACAATTCTTAGAAGTTTTAACAGGTTTTCAAATACTGTGATTTGGCTTCTCATTATGTATCGGTGCATGATACTTTGATTGTTCAATACATATGCACTGATGATGATGTCGTTAAAATAAGTCGAGCATAGTATGAGCTATTGGTTGCATTTTTAAAAATAGCTTGCTTGATTTTTAGACATTAGTCTTCATACAGAACGGTTTGTTAAATTTATAATATTGAAATAAAAAACACTTGTTTTTAATAATTATGCAAGATAAAGGCAAGTCATGAAGACGGCAAGTTTAAGCCTCTCGTGAATTTTAACTAATAAAATATTGTTAACGAGTTAATAATTATTTCTACCTGTATGGTGCACACTCAGCAAAGAAATAGGGAATGGAACACAGCAACGAGTATGAAATCTTTCACTGGAGAACATTCGGGTACTGGATGTGTTGTATATTCTGAAGAAGAAAAAAAACAATAAACAAAGTATGACTCAAAGCAAATTAAGTCAAGCTGAAACTGCTCAAATAAATAAAATTCAACACTTGCAACATTTCATGATTTTATAATAATAATAATTTGTTGAATTTATATTGCGCTGTCTCCAGGACCAACCTGTTCGAGGGCGCATAACAATACAACATATCAGAGTAAGGAAATTACGCAAGAAAAAATTAGTGGAAGGTGCACATCCTGTTTTTGATGTGAACAACTTATAAACGAAACCTTATTAGGGGAAACGTTATCGAAGGGTTTTCAAATAATTATGTCATAATACAAAGTTGACGGAAAACATTCATCAGTCTGACCATTTTCTGACTATAGGCTAGTGACACAGCCAACAATCATACCAATCCCCCATTGCCCAACTCTACATGTATCTCTTCGACGTTCATACTAAACGTTTCTTAGTTTTAAAAACATCTCATCAACGTCACTACTTGATGATACAGGATAAACTTTATAACGTAATTGTACATTAAATAAAAGAATCATTTTGAAAAGCAATGATGTTCACATAAAAACTTACCGTTTTAGTCCCGTGTAGCAACGATAAACACATGCCGTGTGAGTAGGGTCTGAAACACCCTTCACGATCCGATGACACATCCTTCCTTCTCGGTGTGTGATCAAAACATAACCAATGTTCGTCTTTTTCTGCTTGCATTTTCTCACATAATTAAAAGTCGTACGAATCACTAAAGTAGGTGGCCATCTCAGCGAAACTTCGTCTTTAATTCCATGTTGATCATTAAGCCATGAGAAAGGCAAATAGGGGAACAATTAGATGCTGAATATGAACGGAATTCAGATCTATTTGTTGATGAGATTGCACCACGTTGTAAGAACGATGACATGTGGTGTGTCAAAACACTGCATGAATGGATCACGCCACTTCAGTGACGCGCACATGGCATTACGTTGGTCTGTAACAAGCGTCTTGACTGGCATTTCTTTTTCGTGTGGTTTACATGTGGGCCAGATAGTTTTTGTGGTATGATTTTTGATTTTTTTCAACTCCCGTTTAGAAGCGTAAGTCGAGGTAAATTGAGGTCACACTCTGTGTAACTTTTGTTGGGTTTTAAAATACCTCTCCGATGATGTGTCGATTGTACAAATCCATTGTGTATTTAACGAGTTATGAATTTTTGAATTATTAAACTTTGATTTACTGTAACTCGACACCTGATGACGTAACCATGACGTCACAACTTATTCAGCATCTCCTAGTTATACTCTAACTGCATGCAAAGTTTCAAGGTCATCCAAGGTTCGCAACTATGCTTTTGCCTGCGGACAAACGACTTTCAGAAGAAGACTAAAAATAAAAATAAAAACTGAACAATAACAAAGAGTTGTTCGGGCGTAAGGCCCGAACACCTAAAAAACCCGAACAATAACAAAGAGTTGTTCGGGCGTAAGGCCCGAACACCTAAAAACCGAACAATAACAAAGATTTGTAAACACACCATAGAAGCTTCATTCCAAGATTTTGCATCAATGGAAAACTAAACTTGGTTTCACCTGTTGGAATACCACCAGTGAGTCAGAAGAGTGCATCTCATGGTCATGCATGATCACATCGTTGGGGTGTGTGGGGGACACGGCAGTTTTCAATGGTCCTCCCTCATTGATTTGGCCCTGTGATTAAGATAATGTTGATGTAGTGTATCATGTAGGAAATGTCAAATATGGTTCTATTGTTTTGAATATACGTATTAAATTAATTATGTGGTGTTTGTTTTTTTGTTCTTTTTCTTAGAGATTGACGTGTTGCCATATATTGATAATGCTAGATAGGGCATAACTTAACTCACTGATCTAGAAGTAGCCTTCTCCGTGGCTCGGATACCTAAAAAAATCTCCCAAAATGAGTTTAACGAGTTCCTGAGATTTATGGGTCTTGGTCATGATTAAAGTACAGCTTTCTCAGAGTTAATCAAGTTAAGATGTGAATTGACCTTTGTTTAGAAAAGGCTGATATATGCCACAGCACAAATCATGGCAATACTGAGAATGAATATCAGTGGTGTTATAGGTGTGGATTCAAGCTCGCACTGCCCCCTCATTGTTGGATAGTGGATTAATATTCCTTCTAGGTGTGATTTAATCTTTGTTTGTAAAATAATCGAAACTACCATTGCAATATTGAGGATGAATATCTAGTTCTGTGTGGATCAAAAATCAAGCTGTTCCTCATTGTTGGACAGTTATTTATTAATATTCTTACTTGTGCTGCTGCTATCCACGCCAGACTATTCATAATGTCAGGTCATGTTTTACAGTTGCCATCCCAACCGTTTTGCTAATTTTGGCTAATTTGCGAAAATTGAGTCTATTTTTACTAACAGTATACCAAGGGTGACGTCAATGGATGAGTTGTATGCTAAATTAAATAGAACCAAATTAGGTTTTAGAGCGTGACTAACGAACTCGTGCCATTTTCTACATGGTGTGGTAACGCCTGGTTGTTTATTGATATCGAAGTAAAAGACTGAGTAGTAAATGACACGAAACAAGAGTTGTTGTGCAGCAAGATGATGTTTTTTCTTCAAAGCATGAATACCATTCTGTTTCATCTCTTGGTGATGATGACAATTCAAAGCATTGTTATCGTTCAATCTTTTTGTCCAACTGGCTGGGTACAATGGCGTCAGTCTTGCTACATCTTACTCCCTGAGAGGATGAACTGGATGCAAGCCGTGGCGGCATGCAAGCGACCAGGGAGCAACCTCATAGTGCCTGACTCAAGAGAAGAAAACCACTTCATCTTCAATTATTGGGTAGTACAAAAAGAGAATGGGGGTGTGTGGATCGGCTGCACAGATGTTGCCCAAGAGGGGGTTTGGCTGTGTGGAGGTCAGCCTGCAAGATTTACCTACTGGAAAACAGACTTCCCGCAGGAAGACTCAAGTTTTAACTGTGCCCGAATGACTGCATTAAGTGGATTTTGGTCTGATAACTTAGAATGCAATGGCAACGTTCGTAAAGCAGCTGTATGTGAGATGCCGGCCCCTACCGTTCAAGCTTACCACACCCTGATTGATCACAATGGGCGTGTCTCTCAATACTGCCCCCTCGACCACGTCATCAACAGCTTGGATGTAGAGGGCGTGATTGCTTGTGGCTGGGCGTGTACATCAGATCCTCGATGCCTCTCCTTTAATGTTTGGCAGACTAGTGAGAAAGAAAAGAAATGTCAACTCAATGACGTCACCCGTCTTGAGGAGGATCAAGGCAACTCCAAAGATATTGAGGGCTGTGTCTACTTTGAATTTTGAGTATTTAAAATTGCAGCAACAGGCGATTGTTTTTTTCTCTCGATGCATTATATTCACCGATAAAGACCGGCATAAACCGACATAATAATCTGATCGTACTTCGCCCTCAGTTTAAAATAAAATCTACGGATTCTTAGTAACAATTTAATTCAAACAGGATCATTTTGATACAGGATCATTTTGATACTTGTGGACATTTCTTGAAGAAACATTATCATTAACTTCATGAGAGAGGACAACTTCAAATGAAGAAACCATCGGCCGCCATCTTCTTTCTTGCACGTCGATCCATACATTGGGATAATCCTGCCACAAAGAATTTAACCTGCAAACCATACTGCCTTGAAAATCACTTTGAATGTAACTTGAGTTTAAGAACAAAAGACATAGAGCTAAATTGCAGATAAATGACCGTTTTATCATCATAGGCCTAATGAGTGACAGTACTATCCTACGGACATCTGAGTAGAAATACATCAATGATGTGAATTGTTTTCCCCAAATGAGTTCCATCAGTGAGGATTTGTCTGTGGAATACAACCGGAATTTTAGTGTCTCAGTATATATGATGTTGTTTCTTCATAATAATAATAATAACTAGTTCTTATATAGCGCATTTTACAATAACGTCTCAATGCGCTTTACATTAGTGCCCTGGTCATTTGGCCAATATTATTCCTTTAATCTTTCTCAGCTCCCTGGGGAGTATACAACCCTGGGCTGCCGTGGCGCTCAGAAGGCTTTTTTCAAACACAATATCAACCTCTACCCTAGCTCGCAGGCACCCATTTATACCCTTGGGTGAAGAGAAGCAATTATAGCGAAGTGTCTTGCTCAAGGACACAAGCGTCACGACCGGGACTCGAACCCACACCCCGATGACTAAACCACCAGAACTTGAATCCGATGATCTAAACCACTCGGCCATGACACCCATTCTCTTTCATCTCTTGACGATGATGATAATTCAAACCATTGTTCGTCTGTGGACATTTTGTCATGACCACTACTTTGTGACTTTTTTTCTTTCTTTCTTCAAGATATTGAACAAAAGTTTACTTGACTGTAACTCACACATTATAGTATAATTTTTTGTAAATACATAAATATACTTGTTTTGGGGTTTTTTCACGCAAGATTCTGTTGTTTTAAGGGAATGAAGTTTGCGAGGAAGATGGTGCAAATAACTGTAAAAACAATTAGTAAAGTCATTATACAAAGTTTTTTCCGTCAGTACTGGTGTCAAACAAATTATACCAATACAATTCAATTCAATAATGGTTTATTAAAATACATGTCTAGTATAGTCTTGGTAAATATGTATAGTCTTGATATCATTGAAGTTTAGCTTTCTAAGACGTTATGAAGATAAGATGTGAATCAATCTTTGTTTATAAAAGTCTGACGTCACAATAAAAATCATTCTGGCAATACTGGAGGCCGAATATTAGTACTGTGTGGATTCAAGCTCACAATTCCCCACATTGTTTGACAGTGGATCAATATTCCTTCTAAGTATGATTTTAATCTTTGTTTAGAAAAGTCTGGCATCACAATACAAATCATCTTGGCAATACTGGAGGCTGAATATTAATACTGTGTGGATACAAGCTCACACTGCTGCTCATTGTTTGACAGTGGATCAATATTCCTTATTGTGCTTTTGTTACCTTTGACAGACACTTTGAAATGTCAGGTAAAAGAGGTTTTCCGGTTGTCATCCCAACCATTTGGCTGTTGATAATTAAATTTAGAAAATTGAGTACGATGCTACCAACAGTACCATGGGTATCGCCAATGAATAACTGCATGATCAAGTTAATTGTAGAACCAACTGTGTATATGTGAGTGACATGAAACAAGAGTTGTTGTGCAGCAAGATGATGTTTTTTCTTCAAGGCATGAATACCACTCTGTTTCATCTCTTGGTGATGATGACAATTCAAAGCATTGTTATCGTTCTCTCTTTTTGTCCAACTGGCTGGGTACAATGGCGTCAGTCTTGCTACATCTTACTCCCTGAGAGGATGAACTGGATGCAAGCCGAGGCGGCATGCAAGCGACCAGGGAGCAACCTCATAGTGCCTGACTCAAGAGAAGAAAACCACTTCATATTCAATTATTGGGTACAAAAAGAAAATGATGGTATGTGGATCGGCTGCACAGATGTTGCCCAAGAGGGGGTTTGGCTGTGTGGAGGTCAGCCTGCAAGATTTACCTACTGGAAAAAAGACTTCCCGCAGGAAGACTCAAGTTTTAACTGTGCCCGAATGACTGCATTAAGTGGATTTTGGTCTGATAACTTAAAATGCAATGGCAACGTTCGTAAAGCAGCTGTATGTGAGATGCCGGCCCCTACCGTTCAAGCTTACCACACCGTTCAAGCTTACCACACCCTGATTGATCACAATGGGCGTGTCTCTCAATACTGCCCGCTCGACCACGTCATCAACAGCTTGGATGTAGAGGGCGTGATTGCTTGTGGCTGGGCGTGTACATCAGATCCTCGATGCCTCTCCTTTAATGTTTGGCAGACCAGTGAGAAAGAAAAGAAATGTCAACTCAATGACGTCACCCGTCTTGAGGAGGATCAAGGCAACTCCAAAGATATTGAGGGCTGTGTCTACTTTGAATTATGAGTATTTAAAATTGCAGCAACAGGTGATTGTTTTTCTCTCTCGATGCATTATATTCACCGATAAAGACCGGCATAAACCGACATAATAATCTGATCGTACTTCGCCCTCAGTTTAAAATAAAATCTACGGATTCTTAGTAACAATTTAATTCAAACAGGATCATTTTGATACAGGATCATTTTGATACTTGTGGACATTTCTTGAAGAAACATTGTCATTAACTTCATGAGAGAGGACAACTTCAAATGAAGAAACCATCGGCCGCCATCTTCTTTCTTGCACGTCGATCCATACATTGGGATAATCCTGCCACAAAGAATTTAACCTGCAAACCATACTGCCTTGAAAATCACTTTAAGAACAAAAGACATAGAGCTAAATTGCAAATAAATGACCGTTTTACCAACAATCAAAATCATCATAGGCCAAATGAGTGACAGTACTATCCTACGGACATCTGAGTAGAAATACATCAATGATGTGAATTGTTTTCCCCAAATGATTTCCAGTGTCAAACAAATTATACCGATACCATCAGAGATTCATTTTAACCCTTTTCAAAATATGCTCATTTTTAGACTCGACCGATAATCTTACCCGTCAACACACGGGTTTGATGAGGAGAAACATAACTATGTATCAAATACAGCTTTTGTGGAGTGTATTTCTCTTTTTATAATGTTGTTTGGCACCCGTACTGCAATGTAGAAATTACTTCTTTTTTTGTAGGGGGGGTCCTTTATGCAGTCTAATCAACGGCAGAGACTGGCATAAACCGACATAATAATTTGCCCGCAAAATAAAAAATTAAAGGATTCTTATCAACAATCTACTTCAAACAGGATCATTTTGATACTTGTGGACGTTTCTTGATGAAACATTATCATTAACTTAAAGGGAAAAGACATCTTCAAATGAAGAAACCATCGGCCGCAATCTTGTTTCTTGCACGTCGATCCGTGTACACTGGGATAATCCTGTCTGGAAGAATTTTACATGCAAACCATACTGCCTTGAAAATCACTCTGAATGTAACTTGAGTTTTAGAACAAAATACATAGAGCTACATTGTAGGTAAATGACCGTTTCACTAACAATCTACCAAGCATCAGATGCCTTATGAGTGACAGGACTATCCTACGGATATCTGAATAGAAAAACATCAATGATGTGAACTGTTTTTGCTAGAAATGTAATGTATTGATTCCCTGAGTGAGCATTTGTATGTGACATAAAACCGGAATTTTAGTGCCTCAATATGATGTTCCTTCATAACATGAATACTATATCTTTCATCTCTTGACAATAACGACAATTCCAAGCATTGTTCGTTTGTGAATTTGTTGTCGTGACCACTACTTTGCGACTTTTTTTCTCTCTTCAAAATATTGGACAAAAGTTTACTTGACCGAACACACGTTTGGTTATAATTATTACTATTTAATGTAAATATTATTTCTCATAAGACCCTGTTTTAAAAGAAAACATTGTTGAGCTAAAATGGAGCGAGAAACTTTTAAAAACAAAAGTCGTTATCATATGTTATTTTTTTCTCTCAGTATTGGTGTTGAACAAATTACCGGTACCATCAGAGATTTTTTAGGCAAACCATTTTTTTTTTAATGCATCTTTATTACTGAAGTCAACTGTTAATTTTACACGGCAATACCGGAGTTTGGTGAAGAGAAACACATGTATCAAACAGTTTTGTGGGGTAGATGATATTGCACGTTATTGTTTGGCACCCATACTGTTATGTAGAAATTACCTTTTAGTATAGGAGCGCTACCGATCCTAACCGCAGATAGTGTAATTGATATTCATTTAGATTTTGGGATTTTGTTCTCCAGTGTATGCGTGTCATGAAGGTAAATTAAATTGAGCTGAAGTAAATTGAGTCAAAAGAGGGCGCTATCAGATTAAACACAAATTCCTGTTCGCAGAACAGAACCAAAGAGGAACAAAATCTCATGTGACACCGGCACCATCAAATAGAATGCTTTAGAGAACACGCACTTTCTATGTAAACATTTTTAAGGGACTTTATTAATGGTGCAAAAAGATTGACGAGCACTACGTAATGACAAAACCAATGGAGACAATCTCAAAATAAAACTAGTGATTTAGGGTTTGTGAAAACAAACACTATGTGTTCGGGTATCGATGGGGAACTGTTATGTTACTAAAATGCGTAAGCAGATTATTGATAGTTTTTTAATATTAAAAAAAGTCGTTTGCAAACCTATTACATTTTTAGTGTACACGGGGGGAATTTATATCGTTGCTATATGAGTCTCCATAAAGTAGTTTAGATACACATGTATAACAATTTTCATGTAAATAGTCACAAACTTAACTGATAAATTAAAAGACCATCACTAACAATTCAAAAATAAATGTTATCAAACTACGCATGCTTGCTACCTTATGTGTGAAGCAACATCATTTGTCATGATTATGAAAAGGGCATAAGAACCTACTGTTTACACGATGTGCAATTTATGTTGAATTTATTTTGCTGTTCACATTGTATTTCTTTGAAGTATTCAACAGGATCTAAAAGTTAGATTCGCGTAAAAACCGTTGTTGATCAGAGTCAAATATATGTTGACCTTTTTCCGATTGCATTTTCTCAGTTATCAAAAGTTATTCAAATCACCAAAACAGTTCAGCAAAATACACTCGTTCAATTGATATTTACCACCAAGCCAACAAAAGGCTAACACGAAGGTTATACAATGAGCTATTCATTGGACCACTGTCGAACGACGTAGATTTCCGAAGGATGGTTGCATTTATCGATGAGTGCAGTAACAAAGGACCATTAACTTGGTATAGCGCCACCATGGATAACGCATCAACTTTACTGTACGCTTCATGTACATGTACATGTGGGCCAGCAATGCACAGTCTTCGTGGACTTTGGACCTTAAGATCAATGGCGCAGTGTGTGTACAGTTTACATGTACATGCAAGATTACATGTGGTCAATGGAGCGGAACGACCAGCCCTGTGCTTCTGCTGTGGGCTAATACTAACGAAATGTTCAACTTACGTTTTGAGCGGGAAGTCAAGAACAAACGGGGTAACTCTTTGTGTAGCATTTGTTGAGTTTAAAAAGACCTGTCTGATGATGTATTGATTGAAGCAATCCATTCAGTAATTAAGTTATGATTTTTTGAAATATTAAATTTTGATTTACTGTATTTCAACACCTGATGATGTCATCATGACGTCACAACAACTTGATGGAGGTTTCATCAAGGTTCTAACATGGTGTAAATTTGAGGTTGATCAGATAAACAGAAGTGAAGAATTTGGGCAGGAAATGATTTTTTGTTAAGAATTGCAGAAAGGCAAACTTTGACCTTCCGGTACGACCGGAAGTAAAGGTCGGGTGAATTTGGCGTTAACTTTTCAAATGTTGCCCGTGTCTTGATCTATCATATGCCCAAATATAAATACCATAGCTATAATATTCAGAGACATACAGGCAATGGCATGAGGGCACTTTTTGACCTTAAATGGCTTGTAATTTGACACCCGATGAAGTCATCTTGACGTCATTGCTCACACACCTTCTGCTTGTTATGTTCTAACGTCACATTAAGTTTCAAGTTGATCAAAGATTTGCAAGTATGCTTTTTTTTGCGGACAAACGACTATCAGAAGAATAAGCAAAACAAACTATTAAAAAAAAACCAAAACCGAACAATAACAAAGAGTTGTTCGGGCTGAATGCCCGAACACCTAAAAAAACCAACCCAAAAACAAACAAAAACAAGGAGTTGTTCGGGCTTCTAAGCCCGAACACCTAAAAACGGATAAATAAAAAGTGTCATGAGCCTTGATTTTCATCAGGCATGCTGTATAGTTCTTCATTATTGTGAATTACAGTCTGATGTGATATTTTTTGTTTGCAGTATGGAAGAGTGTGAGGCGTTGTGTACTAGGCTTGCCATCATGGTGAATGGGCAGTTCAAATGCCTGGGCAGTACTCAGCATCTGAAGAGCAGGTAAGGACCAATAGGACGGACAGGGCTGCTGATGGGGCAACCTGCTTCCTAGGAATTTATCATAACACTGAATTTTCTTTGCCGAATTTGTTAACAAGCGTTGTGAAAATGCCAAAGCTCACGAACAAATTGTCTTGGATTTCTCAAATTACAGTAAAAACAAACAAACTGTCATTGTAAATGCAATGCTTACCTCTGTTTTTAGTTTGTTGTGAGTGTTTATTGTTTTTGTTGTTGTAAGCAGCATTTACATTGAGCCCTACCTTGTCATCAGCTCTTACAAAACCCTGTAACTATTAAGTGTTCAACACATATTAAAGGTATTATACAGGATTGGTAGAGCTGACAAAATAGTCGCAGACAGTGTTAATGTTTTTGTGTGATCAACCAATAATGTGTCTCTTGTTTGTCTTTCTTCTATTGTTGCCTTGCCATTTAGTTTAAATTCTTTACGTAGGTAGGGTTAGAGGCGTCTGTCTCCTGAACGGATCAAAACATTACCGATGCCAGCAGAGATAGGCCTATGTAATAAGTAACTATTAGTTCTCTGTTGGCAGGACAAACGTATCCCCATACTGTGGTTTGGGCACTGGCCTGAGGACCAGTCTTGTTTCTTTATTGTTTTCTTCCATTCTGTGCATTCTAAAATGTATTATTCCCTTTTGATTATTTTTATGTAAGGGGCGCAATATAAACTATTATTATTATTTATTATTATTATTATTACCCGGTACATGAAATAACAAGCCTGTGAAAATTTTGGTTTAATCCGTTTTGTACACGTAAGTCAGGAGAACATATTGAAAAAACATGCAAAATTGTCAGCATGTAAACATATTATCCTCAGTTTGGGTTGAATCAACAAAAACCAGCTGTTGCGTGTTTTGTCTTGTGTTTTTCAGATAGTTTTCTTGAATATGACTTCATTTCAGAAGGAAATATTTCACTGAAAAAATAGTTCTAGTACTATTCATAATCATTAGGATGTCATAGCTGAGCGATTTAGAGCATCGAATTCAAGTTCTGTTGGTTAAGTCATCGGAGTGTGGGTTCGATGCTTTACTATAATTGCTTCTCTTCACCCAGGGGTATAAAGGGGGTACGTGTGAGGTTAGAGGTTGATATTGAGTTTGAAAAAGCCTTCGGATCGCCACGGCAGCTCAGGCTGTATACATGTACTTCCCAGGGAGCTGAGAAGGATTATAGGAATGTTATTGGCCCAATGACCAGGGCACTAATGTAAAGCGCATTGAGACGTTATTGTGAAATGAGCTGTATAAGAACTATCAGTAAGCTTTCAGACTCTAATTAAACAAAGATGTTTTTGATTCTTACCAATTCTGCATATTACCTTTGGGCTCAATGCACATGCATGCTCAGGGGTCTTTACCCTTACTCCCTTTTTTTTTATTACGGTAGTTTTTTTGTTTTTTGCCAGGTTTGGGACTGGGTACACCATGATGATCAAAGTGGATCCAGCCTTCAACCTCCAAACAGTCAAGAACTTCGTTCAAAGTGTTTTCGCGGGTTCCATTCTGCTTGAAGAGCACCAGGTAAGTCAACAGGCAGTTGAGTGTAAATTGTTACCTCGGTGATTAGTACCCGTGGTTGCATTGGCTCCCATCGCTGTGGCCAAACAATGAAAACGTGCACCCATGTACGCGCCGCGCATAACTCTCAGTTAATCAGTCAGAGCTTGTATCGTCAAATCAATGGTATCTATTATTATATTATTGAACTGTTAAACTACCCCCCCTCCCCCTCGTAGTAGGGTGCCGAACGGCCAAGCACACCAGACTCTGAGTGCTGATGTACTGATCAGCAGAGTGTGAGTTCAAGTCCAGGCCTTGACACTTGTTTGTCCTTAAGACACTTAACCATTAATGCTTTGTCGAACTCTCGGATGGGAGTAAAACTGTTGGTCCTGACTAGCATGACTAGTGTGTTGTGTACCTTGTAAACCCTTACAAGGTGCTACAAAAAGGGTCTTACTTTTTTAAGTAAACTTGTTACAAACTTGTTAATTGTTACATCACTTTGGATCCTGTGGCACTACAGGCTTTATAAAATGACTTATATTATTATTGTTATCTAGTAATAAACCAAAAGGGAAACTAATTACTTGATATTTGAAATAAAAGGTTGCATCCAATTGAGGTGATCCCCTGGCTGCCACTTCCCAGGTTGTATTGTAAACTTGGGTGTGATCCCTGGCTGCATGGCAGTTACAGGATGAATGGCTTCTGACTGGCACCCCCGAACAAAGATATAAACAAAATAGGGGGACAGCCAACATTGAGGCTAGATACCTCAGCTAGTTGAGCACCCGCCGGCTCGTTGATCCAGAGGTCACAGGTTCAAATCCCACTCTACTTTTCTTTGTTCAACCAACAATTGTTAGTATTATTAAGATTCATGTTGCCCGTACATAAATGAGGTATCAGGCCTAT
This sequence comes from Leptasterias polaris, assembly GCA_037783415.1. Lineage (NCBI taxonomy): Eukaryota > Metazoa > Echinodermata > Asteroidea > Forcipulatida > Asteriidae > Leptasterias > Leptasterias polaris. Next base: position 3,666,839 of record JAZGTN010000005.1, on the reverse strand, counting down.
ATACTACGGATATACATGAAGTAAAATCTTTTGGGGGTAAAAGTACTTTGTTTGTTTGTTTATTTTTTATTTTTACTTTGTTTATCTCTTTGCAGAGCTTGCTCCATTACCAGGTAGACAATGAACAGTTGAGCTGGTCTTACATCTTTGGCACCTTGGAAGAAAGCCGTGAAGCCTTAAGTATTGAAGACTACAGCGTCAGTCAGACTACACTAGAACAGGTACGCATATTCTCTGCAACTTTCTCATTTTCTTTCCCAATATTTAGTCAATTTTGTTGAATTCCTGACCCGAGTATTTTCCTTTTTCATTTTCATTTTCATTTTCATTTGTATGACACATATTTGACATTTTATTATAAAACATGACCCCACTTTGACCTTTCCTTCTGGTTCATTGTATCAAAAGATGATACTAATTGCATGGTCTAGTGCCTAGGGCATCTACTGGATGAGAAGGCAGTGGGGTCGAATCCCATCTGGGATTTTGTATATCACTGACTATTCTGTGCTTATTATATTAGTGTTGGTCAAAACTAAATCACATTGTAACTTGCAAGACATCGTGTATGACACTGTTGTATGACAATTTTAGTTGATAAGATTTGAATGACTTGAACTAAATCACATTGCAATTGGCATCAAGTCATAAATTGTTGTGGCGTTAATAATAACAACAATAACATTTCATGCTTTAATGTTAGAATATGTGCAAAACTAGCACAGTCTAATAATAGTCTTTTTTTATGGGTCGTGGATTTGTTCTGTTGGCTCAGAGGTTTCTTTCCCTGCCTTTCACCTCGGTGGACCCTGGTTCGAATCCCGACTGAGACCAGAGCCCTGCATGTGGATTGAGTTTTCAGTCCCTACATGTACCTGATTGCGTGGGTTTTTACAATTGGGGTTTTCCTCCCACATCTAAAATCTTAAAACATTTCTTCTTGTTTTCTACTTGTGGCGATGTAGAGTGGAACAAACTTCAACATGTGTGAGCCGCACATAAAATAGTATTACAACTCTATTCGCTCTATTATTGAGGCTGATTGTGTTGTTGGACGTGTAATAAATAAATTGATATTGTGAAAGTTAGATATTGATATTGTGAAAGTTAGATATTGATATTGTGAAAGTAGTATAAATAAAAACAAAGAAAATACTAGAGGTAAAAATAAACTTTCAAACTTTGTTTAACTAAATGTTTTAGAACTTCACCCCCAATATTTTGAAATCATTTTTTTTCTTCTCAAGGTGTTCATCAATTTTGCCAAGGAGCAACACTCGGAGGAATCCACTAAGGGACGTCAACAGCGCCCTCCTGCGCCTTACAATTCACCCGCTTCTGGGCACATGCCTGCCGTCATTACTTAGGAAGCACCTATTTGGGTGTTGGCAGGGTGTGTATACCTAACACCCAATTCAGAATATGTACCCGTCTAGGAGAACATTTCAATGATTCCTGGGGTGTATGCAACACCCAATTGGAAATATCTACCCATCTCATTGAGAACAATTTCATTGATAACATGGTATAAAGGTATTCAAGTCACCAATATATGACTATTTATAAATCTAAGTAAACATGAATTATTAATTTTTCGGTTATAACAGGGTAACAGCCAATTAGGAATAATATTACCCATCTGAAAATTTCACAGGTATAACACTTTTAAACTATATTGGAAACAAGCAACTGGAAGTATTGTACAATGTTTACCTTTTAAAAAAAGAAACAATTCTACGGGGAAATTAGCTTTGTGTCTATTAAAAACTAGTGGATAAGAATTTATGCAGCACCATTTTAATGTATGCACACTTTGTCATTTTAAATGTATTCTTAATATTGTACACTTTATTGTAAATTATGGGGGAAAAAAATATATATTTTAAACGGTTGGTTGTGTTGGCTCACTAAGTTATCACAGCATGTAAAATACATTAAAAGAGCTTTCATTCATTAAGAACAAAGGAATAATTCTCAGAAATATTTTGACAAGTATGGTATATATATTTTCAACCAATATCAATTTTTCGCTCTGCAATTAAATGAGTTGTATGTGTGTGTTTTCATCGTGGTCAAGAATTTGAAAGTTTACTCCAGTGTGTGATTGTATTGATGTATCAGAGAGGTTCTTTATATTTACACAGTGCTATTTATACATAGAATATCTACTCTGATTGGCTATGCCTATCGGTTTCTATTTTTGATTGGCTACTTTGGTATTCCTTCCCATCATGCTTTGCTTGAAATTTTCCTTATAAATGTATGTGTAGTTGATGTTCATATTTTACCCCAACCTCTTTGACGAAGGTCCGATTTGGATCAAAAGCTAAAGACACGTCTCGACTGAATATACACACACATGTAATATTATGCAAAAACTTATATGGTTTTTGTTGCTGGCTATCCATTTATAGATAGATAGAAAAAATCCAACACTGGGAAATTTAAAATTTAAATCTGCTTGCTGAAAGGGGTCCAGTGCGCATTTTACATTTCAGACTGAGTTCCCCATCTTATGCCTTGGTACTCTATAATCTTTGGTTTGCAGTATTAAGGAATACACAGCTAACAACGCATTACGGGAAGCTCCATTAAAGAATTGCTCTATGCTCAAATGAAACATCCTTTTTGTCTGACAGCTGACACCTGTTATCTCCATGTAATTCCTTTTCCATACAGTGAATTTAATTGGATCATGCACAAACCAGTAGGGCTGCTGATTAACTGCTCATCCATTGAGTTTAATGACCCAAGTAATTCAATGTAAACACACCTATAGGTGAAAAGAATGTATACTTTCTGAGTTTTTTGGACAAACATGGAAATATTCTGTAATGGAGCTTTCCCGTAATGGCTTACAAAAATAATAATGAGGAAGTTTAAGTAGTCATTGTCGTTATTACACACAAGTGAAAGTCTGCAATATTAGCACCTTGGTCTATACATAGTGGTACGGCACACAACTAGTTGACTGGATTTCTTGTGTTGGTTTTCTAATTGTGTATGAGGTGTAATATTAAGCATTCACTTTTTCATGTGCAATGATGAGGAAAAAGAGGTTTGTCAAAAAGTTTATTTATTTATCCAGAATATATCTTTAAAAAAAATATTATTCGGGCGACTTGTTGAGACAACTGAACAAATGTTTTCTTTTGAACAGAAAACAAAGTTGCTATGGAGAAGCTAACATTTTCTAGAAATATTATATGAATCTTCATCTTATTGAAGGATAATTAAGAATTCAATAGATAGTTCCCAGTAGACGCCATCTTTACGGGCAAATCGCATTATGGCATGCAGGCGCGTCGAGCGATCAAATTATTAACGCAGCCGCGTCTTTCACTAACCAATCATGCAATGAGTTTTGTGAAATGTGCGCGTGCTGCACGCCGTTCTCACGCGTAACGCATGACTGTGTGTTCCAAATTGCCCGTAAAGATGGCCGACTTACGTCATACTGCAACCTATCTATAGTGCAGTAAATCCTCCCAAGAATTTATTTTGTTTTATAAAGGATGTAAACAGGTTGTATTTTTTATTTTAATTCTTCTAATCATTGGCCGTTTCCATTGTTCAGCATTTTGAGTGGCTTGGTGAAGCTGGTTCAACCCAATACCAACCATCCTCGGGAAAATCCAACATACAAAGCAATTTCCATTAGGCAAAGAAACAAATGTTTTCCTTTTTTATTTTGTTTATCCAAGAGTGATGTACAAACATTTACCTTTAATATTTTATTTTAGACCAAACTTTTGCAGTATATATTTATGTATGGTTAAGAAAACATACCAATGTATAAAATGTGCCTCGTTTAAGATGGTTTCGGGTGAAAAATTTTAAGTAGCGGTTAGAGTAGGCAAGTGTTGGCAACTAGTTTTAATCAGTTCATTTGGGAAGACTCAATAGTATGCAAAATCTTTAGGCTTATACACTGGCATAAGAGTTTGTGTGTATTGGTGATGGTCAATCCAACACGCCATTGTGTGGTGAGACACTGTAGTGGATTGCTTGTACACAGGCGGGTTCATGGTTAGGTGGTCCCGGGCAAAGGGCACTGCAAATAATAAACGGATGAACTCTTTGCATGGATTTGTGCCTAATGCATGCCTTCATCAAAGATCTGTTCCTTTAAGATACCAGCCAAGATTTTGTGAAGACAGATTGTATGAGGCCTTTCATCTCTCCGGGATGCATATGTTTGACAAGGACAAAACAAATTAATAATGGCCTGGGGAAAAAAAACTGCTTTTGGATTAAAAATATTTCTTCACGGTTAACAGGAAAAGGGTTTTTAATCTTGAAAGCGAACTGGTTAAACTGCATGTGTTAATTCACACTTGTTTTATATATAAGCGGAAAACCTTCTTTTGTGCAATTTCTCCCACACGGCTAGATAAATTTTCTTTAACCAGGGATTTGTAACTTTTTAATTTCTTCATAGGAAACACACTTAATATGATTAGACACCTTGCATTAATATGATTAGACACCTTGCAAAGGTTGTCATGTCTGAGGTCAAATAGTAAAAGCGTGCACATAAACAAAGCTGTAGAAATCACACAAGTACTTGCTCTTGAAACTGTAAGGATAATTTATTTCATCACAAATCAATACAAATCTAGGGCTGTTGCTATGGCCAGACATGTGTTGAAGTATAAGATGCCAACAGCAACATCCTGAATAGCAACAGCCGCAGTCGCTAGTTCAGTTTTTTTAAACACATGTTCCTAAAGCTCAAGTGCCTCAATTTTATGTAATTTGCATTGCACATAACATTCCAGTGTAATAAAGTTTATGTACATGTAGTACCGCTATTTTCACTTCAAATGCATGTCAGTCTTAACAAATTATTGATGTGGGGTGTCCATAACTAATGCAAATTGTGGTGTGTCCAAGCGGTGAAGCGCACTGGACCAAATTTCATAGAGCTGCTTAAGCAGAAAACCAGTTACAAATTGTACATGTGACATGGTAGTTTGGCTGGTAACCTTATTCTGGTAAGCATAGTTTTGTTGTGCTAAGGTACTTTTTGTGCTTAAGCAGCTCTATGATGGCTAAGTCATCAGAATGTGATTATGGAACCTTTACAAACCAAAATGTTGTGTCTTGGGGTAGTCAACCCATGACTTTCCCCCCCCCCCCCCCAGCTTTTATACAACATATTCACAAAATACACTGAAGTGAATTAATCTAATCATTATGTGACGTCAGCTGGGTTATTTTCTCCAGGTTGTGGTCGACAGCCTTACTGAGGAAAGTGAGCCACGTGCTATCCTCATCTTTGGTGATGTGGGACGTCTTGGCTCGGTCTAGGAGCTGTAATAGAACCTCGGCTAGCTTGTTTGCCTGAGGAAAAGCAAATGAATTTTTAAAAAGTTGGCACATTTCAGGTACAGCGGTCTGAGTAAATAAGTACAAGAAACCCAGAATGTATATCATGAAAGAAGAGGGGTTGACCATGGTGTTTGAGGTCCATTGCAAGCATTCCCACTTACATATTTCTTAATAATAATAATAATAATAATATCGGTTTTTTTTTTTTTTTTTGTGCAATTCCAAAGAATGATCATTGCGCTTCACACTTTATTACCCCTGGTCACTGGGCCATTATTTCATTCCTAAAACCATCTCTGCCCTCACAGGTACCCATTTTACCCCTGGGGGAAGAGAAGCAATTATAGTTCAGCATAGAATATAAAGAGTCTGGTAAGTGTCATGACGGGGATTCGAACCCACACCCTGATGCTCGGCCATGACACGCCATACGACCTCAAGCTTACAGTAATGATGTTTTTGGTTTTTTTCAAAACCACAAACATGAACCAGTAATTCTGTGATTAAACCCTGGTGCTTCTGGTTCGCTGCACGCACCCTTTTAAAGTCTGCAGGTTTCCTAAGGCTCCTGAGCTACAATGATTGAGTTTGCTTTTGAGGCACTCTTTGGTTCACTGCCAGAAATACGAGCCCAGAACACTTATCATGGAAGAGCAAGAATTAAACGCTAGTATTTTTCATTAACAGCAAGTCCCCCTCAGGCTTTTCAGTTGAAGTAGCCTAGACAATCTGAAAGTCTTTTAGAACATTTTGAAGGGGCACGAATACCAAGGGCTTGAGGGCCAAGACCAGGGGTGCCAAGACCTTTGAATAACCTTTGAATAACCCCAGGGGTCGATTTCATCTTAAGATGATTTGTCAATATTACCTATTGTGACATCCCACTTTGCTTAGCAATTAAGAGTAATTTGCAATTAAGATCAATCTTAGCTCTTTGTGAAATCGAGTCCAGGTCTACATGTAGATATACCATAATGATACGCTTGTCCAGCAAGATGGTTTTGAGTAGAAACCTTGACTCACATTCAGTCTGACATCGGCGTGTCTGATTGGTGGATACAGACACATGACCATGTCGTCAACGGCAGGGCTGATCCGCTGAGTGACCTCCCCAAGGTCATCCATCTGTGCAGTCTGTTCAGCCTCCTCCCACTGGCCATTGGCTTTCAATGCACTAGACACCTTCTTTATGCATGATCGGGAGGCCTTGACCAGGCCTGTGCAGGACGGGAGCAGTGCCTTGTCCTGTGCGCTCCAAGATTCCTGCGAGTCTGAAGAGGGTGCACCGCTGATCCTGTCTAAGTCCTCCCAACCACCTTGTGATTCACCGTCTGTTGCCTGAAGCTGAACGATTAAAAATTAGGCAATGCGTCATTGAAATTAAACATTTAACGTTATTCATGCAATATTAATTTGTTCTTAGCCCAATCCATAGCCCAACCACACCCCCTGGAGGGAAGTGTCAACCTCTCCACTTCTAGATCATTCAATCACCGATCCTACAACTCACCTCCCCGAGCTGCCCCACCACACCCCCTGGAGGGAAGTGTCAACCTCTCCACTTCTAGATCATTCCATCACCAATCCTACAACTCACCTCCCCGAGCTGCCCAAACACACCCCTTTGGAGGGAAGTCTATATCATTCAATCACCGATCCTTATACACCTCTCCTCCCAAAGCCCACCCATACACCCTGGATGAAGTATAAGTTTGATCCTCACCTCTTCTATTTCCTCCAATGCATCCTTCACTAATCCTCCTGCCCCTCTCATCCCAAATAAGACTGCATCTTGGTTGTTCCTGGGCAGGGTCTTTAACACATCACAGCGCTCCCACACATTCCCCGTTGAGCGCAGTTGACTGTCACTACTGTAAAGACACAGAGTAGTAGAAATAAATAATAATACAATAGTTGCTTCTGTTATTCATCCAAGCAGAATCTGTAAGCATTTTTATTATTCCCATAAAATGTTCACATTTTAGATTAACTTTTAACATTTTCCAGTCTTGCACTTCTGCTGGAAAAGAATGCATAGATTGACAGTTTACTGGGAAGGCAAATGCCCCCCCACTGCCCCAAACGACTTGGAAGGCAAAACATTGACTGATGGATGAAGAGCTTTCAAATGATGTCTTATACAAGATTACCTTTGGTAGTGGTCTTGTTTTATTTGATGTGCCAGACTTCGTATTCCTTCCATAGCTCCAATGACAGTTTCCCTCGTTCCTTTACGAAGAGTTAACCCTGATGAGAGAATTATAATTATCTTTTTCATTAAAATCTTGTTTTGCATGTTGTGGCATGTCATGGCCAAGTGGTTAAGAGCATACTGGTGTTTCTGATCAGCAGAGTGTGGGTTTGAGTACCCGGTTGTGACACTTGTGTCCTTGAGCAAGATACTTTACCATAACTGCCTTGTCCTTCAGATGAGACGTTTAGCCTGATGTTCAATGTACTAGGGTTGGTAGTGCACATAAAAGAACCCAGAACACTTATCGTGGAATAGTAGGGGTTTACACCAATGTTTCTGGTTCACATACCAAGCACCCATACCTTGTTTACAGGTTTCCTCAGCCTTCGAGCTACAGCGATTAAGTTCACTTAAAGGCACAGTACACGTTTGGTAATGACTCTGAAAATTAATGGCAATAAAAACTTACTTGGCAAGAAGTACAGCAGCTTTGGGTAGTATAATGAATTTTGAGAAACTTTTAACTTCGAAGTACCATTATGGACAAATATTACACTTTTTATTCCCCAAATTTTGAATCGGAGTTCTCAGACTGTGTATTCCTATGGGGAATATTCTTCCTGCGTGGAAATATTCGCTCCGGTTTTTCGGTGATATCTCAAAAACGCGACCACCTTTTGAAGTGAAATTTTCACAGGTTAGTTTTATTGTATGTACCTACATTTATATAGGATTAACACAATCAGTAGGCTCCAATTACCAAACGTATGCAGCACCTTTAAGAGGCATCCTTGGATTACATGAAATCTATAATATCAGCTCATTACCAGAAATATATAGAAATAATAGTAATAATAAAAGCAGTCTATCGCACTGGACTCAAATCTGCAGCGGCAGTCGGGTTCGAATCCCCACTTCAACAACCATGATGCTTTCATTTAATCCTTACAAGTGTCCCTAAGCAAGACACTTTTAACCATAAAATGCTTTTCTTAACCGAGGTATAAAAAAGGAAGGAGCAAAGTGCGAGATGGTAATATTAGATTAACCTATTGGTGCTTGATCTTGCATGCTCCCCCTAAATTTGAGAAAGTCTGAATAATGGTTCAAGTATAACATTGTACAGTGCTTTCGATCCAGCTACAATGTACTAGGATAAAATTATGTGCATTTAAAAAGCCCAATATTATTACACACACACAGGGCCTACCATTTTCTTTTGGCAGACCATAAAATACTGACACCAGAGCGATGACCGACATCTCCACACTGGCAATGAGTGACTGACATTCTGTTGGTTTAGGCAATGGTGGTTTACTGAACCACAAAGCGAGTTTGGTTGCTTCTGCCGAAACCGACTCAAATACAGCACCTGAGAATAAAAGAAAAATTTTGTTCAAAAGAGCGATTGAAGGAATGGCTAGGGCAGATGAAGCAATCAAAGACAGGTTAAAATAAAAAAAAATTAACACTAGAAGTTAGAACCAGAATCATTACTTCCACAGGTAAGGTCTACATCATTAAGTCACTTCGAAGTGTACAATTCAATCTTAAAGTCACCCTACAAAGCTTTTAAGTTTTTGTACAATCAGGACCCAATTTCAGAGAGCTGCTTAAGCAGAAAATCAATGCTTAAACTTTTCAGCTAAGCACAAATAAGCAGGATACCAGTTACGAAGTGTACATGTAATATGGTATGTTGGCTGGTAACCTTATTCTGGTAAGCATAATTTTGTTGTGCTTAGCATCTTTCTGTGCTTAAGCAGCTCTATGAAATTGGGCCCAGTTTGGAAACATATTGATGTTCGGCAGTATTATACAAACCAAGTTTCTTCCAAAACTCTTCCAGTCTAAAATCCGACGGCGTTGGTCGAGGAGAGTCTTCTTCTGTAGGAAAACGAAAAACAAATAGAAAATCAGTCTAAAGGCTGCTTTAGTTTAGGGTCACTTTGAGCATAGAGCAAGAACAGCCTTGAGTCTTGAATCTTGAATCTATTCAGCTATGCTGGTATTCGTTGAAAGTCCGTTCAGCATCTTAACAAGCATTGTGATGTGTGTCTTCAATGGTGGACACTTGTGCAGTGTGCTCTACACATAAGTTCTGCAAGTAAACAGCTTGTGATTTTAGGCACTGATATAGTTCCACTGGGGACAGTTCAATGATGTTCTGGGGGAGTGCATCCCAGTCAGTGAGTCGATAAATTTGAATGCTGTGGGCAGATATGCAGTTGGTACCCTTTACTGTCACCTTGCTAAACGCAGATGGGTTTAATTTAATAGTTTGATCATTTTGATGAAAAAAGTATATGCAAGTTTGAAGCGTGTCATGATTGTGTGCAGATTAGCCCCACTTGTGTGGCCAAGGCTAGCTGAATCCTTGGCCACACGTCCCGACCATTTCTTTTTAAGCTAAGAAATAACCAATTAAATGGCGCATTCCCTACGGGCCAGTCGGCGGTTTAAACCAGCTGAATGTGTTCACCTGGCTCTTAGCTTGCCTTGGGTGTTTTGAATAATCAAACAAATAAAATGTTATTGTTAACAAGAAATTTTAAACGATTATTGTGCGACTTACTCCGAATTAATTTCCGCGATGTGTGAGGTACCAAGAGCCGCCATTTTTGAATGACCCCAACAATCATGCGAATCGAATGCGACGTCATTGGCCGGCTGGGCTGTGGGCAGAGCGAGGTCGGTGGGAACATTTCATTGGTTGCTTTGTGACTGCTCCGCCCACAGCCCAGCCGGCCGATGACGTCGCATTCGATTCGCATGATTGTTGGGGTCATTCTAAAATGGCGGCTCTTAGTACGCATCGCGGAAATTAATTCGGAGTAAGTCGCACAATAATCGTTTAAAATTTCTTGTTAACATTTTATTTGTTTGATTATTCAAAACACCCAAGGCAAGCTAAGAGCCAGGTGAACACATTCAGCTGGTTTAAACCGCCGACTGGCCCGTAGGGAATGCTCCATAATGCGCCATTTAATTGGTTATTTCTTAGCTTAAAAAGAAATGGTCGGGACGTGTGGCCAAGGATTCAGCTAGCCTTGGCCACACAAGTGGGGCTATGTGCAGATCTACTTTGACTCCATCAACATTCAATTGTACTTGTAATGATATATGAAAACACTACCCATGGAACTGAGGTTCATTCCGCTATCATCTCCACAGCTGAACAAACCTCATATCATTTAAGTTCTAAGAGTAAAGTCTAAGTTCTATAAGACTAAGTAGTAAGTTAAGTAATAAGTTAAGACTAAGACTCAGAGTAAGACCATGGAGCTCCATGGATGATAAGACCTAGCCCCACTTGTGTGGCCAAGGCTCAGCTAGCCTTGGCCACACAAGTGGGGCTAGATAAGACCATGGACTCCATGGTCTTACTCTGAGTCTTAGTCTTAACTTATTACTTAACTTACTACTTAGTCTTATAGAACTTAGACTTTACTCTTAGAACTTAAATGATATGAGGTTTGTGATGGAGGTAGAATCTACCTCCATGATGGAGGTAGATTCTACCTCCATCATGGGACTATGGTAAGACCTGAGGTAGGAATGATAATAATACTAAATAGACTAACTCAGAAAGAGTTTAAGACTACAGTTTAAACTTTTTAGGGGAGTGAAAACACCACTAGCCAACCTTGTTGGGCTGTTATGGCTCCCTTTTAACATCGGTCCTATGGATAGTCGCCGACTACGACTATCATAACACCGATGTTAAAAGATAGCCATACAATACATCATAACATAACAGCACAACAAGGTCACGGTGGCCTAATCAAATAAAAACACAAGCCAGCCAGCCCAGCCAATGGGTCACGATCGACACGATGATTCTCCACGAAATAATTGTAACAAATAATGTTCAAGATGATTGAATTTAGACTCGGTAAATTGATGATAAACATAGAGTCAACACGACACGAAAAGACTATTACCTTTTAGTTTGCTGACCACTAGGTCAAGATTTTCAAGAAAGGTCTCAAAAATATTGTCAAGTTGAGATGAGGCCATGTTGATGCAATGATGATGTCAAACTAATAAGTTGTGAACACTTGGTGGCGCTGTTCCAACCAAACTTGCAATATTATTCAATCTTGCATTATTTTGCAATGGGTTGTTAATTTTGGGGGAAGTCCATTCACTCCAGACAGCGCACCGACGAGTTGCAACATCATGTAGCCTACAAATAGTAATACAGACTCGCTGAAAAAGGTACAGTTTTGGAAGTTAATTAAGGTGTCTTTTAATTAAGCCATAGTACTTTTTTTTTATGATGCAGTTTTTGATGTTCACTGTATTTGCCCGTACATGTTGTATTTTCGTATTTTAATGCTAGTTTTTTACTGTTCGTTGTACTCCACGCCTACATAGGCCCCTATATGATATTATGATATTGTATCCTCCCCTGTCCGGTTTTCGATGTAGTATGCCTTTTTCTTTGAATTGAAAAAAAATAAAAATATTCCATAATCAACTGATGCCCTAATTACCTTCCTTTGTTTATAAGAAATATGCAAACATATATTAAAACGTGATGGACATTGAAACTTTCACACCACGCACCGATCTTCGATGACTTCAATAGCGTCCCATTTGTTTTGAGTTTGACCTGTTTTCGATGCAAACAAGAAAGTATGGTGTCCGGGTGAAGCCATACGTGGAAGAAACATCTGCAGTGACTATTAGTGTTCTGGGAGACTTAGTGTATGACTCTATAGCCAGCAGTTTTCTTCATTTTATTCAACATATTTTTTATTTAGTTTTAAAAATAACCATGGTATTTTTCAAAAACCAGCCATCAGACTTGAAAGACCAAGATGGACTTTCAGAATAGAGCAGGCGGAAAGACGGGAGGAGGCGGGGTGGCCTCAGAGTCGGAGAGTAACCGAGACAGGAGGGAACGACTCAGGCAGTTGGCATTGGAAACAATCGATCTAAACAAGGTACAAACTTTTCACACTGTAGTATAGGAGCCTAGTAAAAATCTGATCCCTAACCTTTCCCCATACCACGTGGTGTTATATGCCCCGTCCAACACCATACAACACTATTCAATGTGAGTGGCTTGCCCTAAGCAACAAGATCCATATGTGCATACCGTTGTGTGAGGAATGGAAGGGTATTCAGTCAATTGGACTGTGGTTTTGGGGTATCATGCCCTGTTCAACAATATAGAACAGAGGATGGGAATGCTGGCTGGTGTTTTTGACTCAAATTAGTTTACTTTGTGCTTCTCTGCTATGTAATGAGCATTGTTTTGGGGGTTAACTTATGTACTGACCCAGTGACCCCACACAATCTTCAACACAGTTAACACCCAGCATAATTCCCTATGCAACAGTATGCAACACAGATACCCTGTTATACACTATGGTTCAATTCCCTATGCAACAACACTCACACACAGAGGAGAGTAAACCACAGAATTCCCTGTGCAACATGGTACAACACAGTTTTAAAACTGTTGGATCATGTTGTGTAGGGCATGGTTAGGGTTAAAAAAAAAAAAAAAATGTAAATAATTCTTGGCTTTCAAATCTTATTTTTATTTAGTTTTGTGTCTTTTTATGTTTCTTAACATTTATAATAAGGCATATAAATAAACAGTGATAATCGAATCACAAAGCTGATGTTTAAATTTTAATATTAATAACAAAAATGATAGAGTGTTACAAAAAAAATTATCCAGACTATTAGTATTAGAAAATTATATAAGGCACGTGGCTTCTTTAAGCCTCTGTATTTTTTTCCCCAGAATGCTCAGCAGAATGTTCAGTCACATGATTTGATCATCGTGAATTGTGAATTGAAAAATTGTTTGATAAAACTTTTTCGGTGGGAATTTTTTTTTTTATGGCCCCGACAGTATGACATATTTTTGTACCTTGCAGAAATGCCTAAAATACCACAACTTTTTGCATTTACAAGTGCAACTAACCAGTGGAGCCTTTCATGTTTCTAAGTTTTGGTCAAATGAGAGGAGACTCTTTGCTTGGCAAGTCAAACCACAAAAATTGTATCTAGGGACTGTTTACATCGCGCGCAGAGAGGTAAAAGGTTTGCCTCGATTTCAGGGACCCCCTGAATACAGGGCGTCCTACGATATATAGCATATTCAATGTTTAGTTTTTACCCATTTTCCAGTGGAAATCGAATTTCTATATTTTTTAATGTGGACAATAAATGCTATCTATCTATCTATCTATCTATCTATCTTGAAATTTCGGGAAAATGTTAACAACATTGATTTCAAACATTCCTCAAATTTGTTTGGAAAACAAATAAATATATTCTAAATCTTAAAGGGGGCTACAAATTTATAAATTTCTGCCGGTTTGCTATGTCGTGTCAAGCAGTCAAGTGTCTGCTCGGAAACAACATTTCTGCATACGGACGTCTGTGGTATAGTGTAGTTTGTCAATCCCTCTGGGCAGGTAAGGATTATAATTCGGTGTAAATTGACCTAGATTAAGGTTGATAAAGTGGTGATTGGATGCGGAATTTTAGCCAAACAAACATTAAACAAGTTTGAGCAACAATAACCAACAACAATTTCTCTATTATTAAACTAGTAAATTAGTTATAGGACAGGTATAGTCTAGCCTACCACTGCACTAGACTAGCCCCACTTGTGTGGCCCAAGCTGATTGGCCTCACAAGTGGGGCTAGCCTACTCCTAGAACTATGAGGTTCGTTCCGCTATCGTCTCCATTAATGGAGACGATATCATAGTTCTAGGAGTAGGGCTAGCCTATCACCAGTATTCCAAGAAATATCATTTCCAATAGTAAACAGTTAACGAGTAAAGTTTCTTTTGAACTATTCATTCCCAGGCCTGGCAGAATCTAGACATGGCTTTTTATAACCCATCATCCATAAGTGACTTTGATGAAAATGACGGTAAGTGCACTTCCTTTGATTTTGACTAGTCCCGCAATTTCAACAGTTTTTATCACAAAGCTGATTTTGATATGATATTCCAAAACAAATAGGCCTATAGTAAATTATTCTAAGTCACACAAAAAAGTGTAATTACTCCTCAAAATGTTAAGTCCAGAAAAAAACAATCGGACACTCAGAAAAAACAGGGAAAAGAGGTTTTAGTTCCTGTTTTTTCCAGAATAAAAATAGAATTTTTGCAAGAATTACTGCAAGGGTATGTTTGGTCCATGAACCACTTGGCTGCACAGAAAAGTTAGAATGCTTGACTCAGCTAAAAAAGCCAAACCTAATTGCCAGTTAGGATGGCATCTATCTGGGAACTACAGTACATGTATGTATAGGCCTATAGGGGCAGTTTAGTTGTGAACAGAGGCACATGGTCTACAGAGCTTACAGAGGCACATGGTCTACAGAGCTTACAGAGGCGCATGGTCTACAGAGCTCACAGTAGGCGCATGGTGGTCTACAGAGCTTACAGAGGCGCTTGGTCTACAGAGCTTACAGAGGCACATGGTCTACAGAGCTTACAGTAGGCGCATGGTCTACAGAGCTTACAGTAGGCGCATGGTCTACAGAGCTTACAGAGGCGCTTGGTCTACAGAGCTTACAGAGGCGCATGGTCTACAGAGCTTACAGAGGCGCATGGTCTACAGAGCTTACAGAGGCACATGGTCTACAGAGCTTACAGAGGCGCTTGGTCTACAGAGCTTACAGAGGCGCATGGTCTACAGAGCTTACAGAGGCGCATGGTCTACAGAGCTTACAGTAGGCGCATGGTCTACAGAGCTTACAGAGGCGCTTGGTCTACAGAGCTTACAGAGGCGCTTGGTCTACAGAGCTTACAGAGGCGCTTGGTCTACAGAGCTTACAGAGGCGCTTGGTCTACAGAGCTTACAAAGACAAGGCTCATGAGGTTACTCTGCCAGCAAAAAGGGTATAGGCCTACCAATAAAAATGTTGTTTTCGTACACCAAGGCCTAAAGAATTGTGAATGAAAATTCAACATATATTGTTGGATTCTGTAGGACTGCACTATTAAACTGTTCAAGCTGTAGCCTACATTGTACAACCAAAGTCGTCGTACAAGACGTCATTAGCACATTTTTCTGCCCAATTGGTTACTGTACTTGTACTGTAGCTATTCAGCTGATTCCAATATTGTTACCTGATTGTTACATATGGTAATTATGCACACTGCACAGCGATTCACTGGTAGCGGGCGCTTTAAGGGTCAGAGATCAGAGACCTGCTTGTCTATGGAACGCCCTCTATCACTGAATCGTGAAAGAGCTGAATCGCTATACAGTGTACAATGTACAGTAACCGATCGAACTGCAAAAATGCCCTGAGGACATCCTGCACAAAGACTACTAAAAACTACCACTATAGTCAGAGTTCAATAGTTTAGGTGTTGAGTTACCATATTATTGTGTTCGATTTTGTTAGAGTGGGGAAAGATCCTAAAATCACTCACCAAGGGTGTTTGTTACTCAGGGTTAATTTGCCATACTTTTGTGGGGACGTGTGATCCAAATTCACGTGATGCAAAACTAAGTAAACAAACATTTTTCATTGTTGTTATTATTGGGATATATTTTTATGTATTTTGTCATTGATGCAAGAAAGCAGCGTACATGTGGTTTAAATGAGATAAAACTGTATTTGTGAAAATTCCTTGTTGAAAGCGCCATCATGCTGTAAAAAATACGGTCAATTGAGTTTCCTCTTAAAATTCCTCAATTTAATTTTCTTTTTTATCAAAATTAACAAATGGTACCCTGTACAAATGGAGCTTCTCAGGAAGGAAAACAAGCAAACACACTGTATACTTGACAATTCGTTGTTTAAACTATTCTTCTTGTTGTGTGTTTTTGTCACATCCTAGGTGAAGAGCTGCCGTCAGTGCAAGTCAGTAATGGGACCATTATGGATCTCAATAACATGATCCTTGCAGAAATGTTCAAGTCTCTACTGTACCAGGTTTGTGCAGCAAATACAAAAGACACGAAGGAGAGGGACAAGGTGTACCATTTGATCTGTCAGAAGTTTTCCAAGAACAAGGTAACATTATTTCCCTGCCCGGATGATTTGTTGTCATTGCCATGTGGACTGTCAACGGTCAAAAGGACACAATAAGTGTCGAAACCAGGACTCAAACCCATACTCTACCAATCAGAAACACAAGAGCAAATTTAGATTTGTACAATAGACCTTCCAGCCCTGACTTGCCACTAAAATGTCATTATTTGAAGAGCCAAATTTTTTACTCCACAAAATGGCGGACCGTGTTAGTTCACCAAGTAAAAGGAAAACCACTCAATTTTTAGGCATATTTGTTTGGATCATTATATTCTACTTTTAAAACATCTTTCTAACCATGCATTTCATAATAAACGATTTCAAACGCTTTTCATTGCCCAAATCGCCCAATCCGTGGCATTGTGTACCTTTAAACGATTCTTTCCATGTTGCCATTTTATGCTCTTAATTTCTCCTCCTCAAGCTGCTGCCACCCCAGGAGGAAACGGACATGTTCAGCTCTGTTCGTTTAGCCTACACAAAGGCCTTCACAACCATGTTACAGACGTCCTTACAGCTTGTCCAGGGTGTTGAATCAGAGGTTTGTGCAAATTTCATGAAAGCTTTAACTTCAGTTAAATAAGAGAGACTTCATGTTGTGAAAAAGATCTGATCTATGCTAGGATGGTTTTAAGCCAGAAGATGGGTGTCTGGCTATCATCCAAGCTCCTGTATTTCAATTTGGGCCCCTTGTTTTATTTGTCATTTCCTTGTGAAGGTATTTGAAATTTGAAGTTTTAACAAATAAGCCTACAGGCGATTTGTGAGACAGTACGCCATCTACAGTTTGCCAAGGAGAGGTCATTTTCGTAGTGCGTCGTGGAAAAGGTGAAACACTGTTTTTTAGTTGTTTCACAGCGCCTACTGCATGACCACAATGTTTAGAGTTCTTTCGTGCTTTGCAAAGCAAAAATGTTGTCAATTTCTTTGATGGTATGTTTTGTGAGATTGGTAAATGGTTTTGACATTTTAAAATGGTCAGCCATTTAGAGGTCCTAATTTGCCTGTTCTTCGCTGAGTTGTGATGAGTGTGGTTGTTTTTGGCAACCGCTTTTGGGAAATGGCCGTTCTAGGGTAAACTGTAAAGGGTGGACTGTATTGTGAATCATGCACCCTATTACCAAGGTCATGTTTAATACTTAGATTGGAACATATTTTAATTAGTTTTTTTAATGAATCCATGGTTGATAATAATACATGGCCCATTTCACAGACTCATTTGCGATCACTGCCAGCCACAGAGCGTGAACGGACTGCCGTATTACTTCAATTCCAAAATATTCACAGCCAACCCAAGATCCTGCCAGAGGAGATCATCTTCAGACACAAGACACGCTACCAGACAGAGTTCAAGGAGTTACACACACTAGGCAAGGGAGGCTTTGGTAAAGTCTATAAGGTCAGTATAGTACACAGTAAGAGCAAGCTGCCTGGTGCAGAGTATATCGTAGGTCGCACCGCTGGTGTTTTACAAAATAGTGCACAGACAAGAGTTTGCTAGGTCATATTCAGAAATGCCTGTCTCAATGCATGGCTGGTTGGTTTGGCGTAGCAGTATGAAGAGCCTTGCTTTCCACCTCTGGGACCCGGGTTCAAATCCAACCGGAGGTACTATTATTGGGTTTTCAGTCCATGCCTGATCACGTGGGTTTTCCCCTGGAATATTTCTCTGGGGTTTTCCTCCCACATCTAAAACTGAAACCTCCTTCCTTGCCTTCTCTCCATTTGGGTTCTTGGCTAGTACAGTGATTACCGTAATCTTCGGAATATAGGCCGTGGCTTATACATTGATTTTGGCCCTTTTCAACATTTCGGCGGCTTATATGCCGGGCGGCTTAAACAATGACGCATAAATCTTGTTTTGAAAAAGATCGTTTGTAAAATATTTCTGAAACGAAACAATTTTCTGAACCGAAAAAAACCCCAAAACAAAACATGGCCTGTGTGATGTGATGGTTTTGACAAAATGTTGTTGAAAATCCCAGCTCATCTTTCGAGCTGAGCGGTCGTGAAACTTACGCCCACCGTGCTTGCTTCGATTATGACTTTCGCTGGTGACCGCTTGCTTGTACCGTACTTAATGCCGTGAAGAAGCAGGTGACCAGTGTGGTATCGCCATGCAGTCGTTTATTAACGTTGTTACAATTTTTTCCATAAATGTCACATGAACGTGCGAGTTGATTACGAATCTCCGTTCTAACTAGCGTTAGCCATACAGTTGTTCAGTTGTTCTAGCCATGGTTGTCTTTCTTCATATCGCTGCACAGGCCGCTTACCATTTGGCCGAATGACGTAATGCTTTTCATAGCACTGCCATCCCATAGTATTCATCACCTCGATCCCGCGGATGTGCTTGCTCCTAGATACTTTATTGTCAGGGGATGAAGAAACGGCATGTAGCCGTGGGAGCGAAGGTGCAAGGGAAATTCCCTTAGTGAGAAATCACCGCGTGTTCGGGAAACGTCACGTGCACGTGTATAAGAATAAAAATCGAGGCAGCAGCTTCAGAGATCGCGCGCAACGTTCGGGGCTGGTCGGCACTAACCAGTCCTAAAAAATCCCGACCGGCTCTCAAGCAATGTTACGACATTGCCGACCGGTATTTTTTTCTACTAAATAAGCTTAAAATAATACTAAGGAATTCTTCTTTTGTAACTGAAAACTATCAAAATTAAAAGTGTTGTTAAATCTTGGCCTCGACGATCGCGATTGATCAATTCTTGTTGGTGTCATTTTTATTTTAAGTCGAATGTTTGATGCAGCGATGTTTCCCCTTTCTATGCTAGTAGAAAAAAATATATTCTCACAGCGTCTGTTTGCTGCCGCATCCTATGAGTAAAATAATAGAAAACCTAGGAGCCAGACTATAGTAGAACGTATAGCTCTACGTTATGCATCGAGTATGTGTCTAAATGGTTTATGTACTAGTGTATCACGTAGCCAGACTTCCTCCTGTAAGACGTTCTATTTTCATGGAATATGGATATTAAATTCAGTGCTTTTACCTCAGCAGTTTATCAATACAGTCAAGTCTTGTTTGTTTATAATTGATGACTTCCTCCCTGCGATAAAACCGTCTTTCCGCGTTCGAAAAAACTTAACGAATATCGAAATATCGGCGATATTTACCGGACGATATATCGCCATTCAAAATTTACGAAAAGAAAATAGACCCACTTGACTGCAGACCATTCTAGTAAAATGATTTAAATAACGATCGATGGTGTTAACTTCAGTACATTTTTACTTAAATGCAACGCAAGACGCACTTTGTGGCGATGTACAATGACTGTCGTGCCACCCGCTAGTCACTGTACATCACCACAGAGGACCGCAAACATGCACGGCCCCCCTGTGTGTGCGGTCATTACTGCGGCTTATACGCCGGGCGGCTTATACACTGATGCATAAATCTTGTTTTGACAAATTCTTGGCATAGCGGCTTATACCGCGGGCGGCCTATATTCCGAAGATTACGGTAAGTTTGCTTTTCTGAGAGTCCTTGGCTTCACAACCAGAATTAATAAATTAAATCAAATGAAAATGAAATGAAGAAGTTTTTGAGTTTTCTTGCTGAGGAAGCTTCAGTCTTGTTTTTTAACAAATATAAAAATATACCCAAACACCTACAGGAAAAATCCTGACTAATTCAGAAATGTTTTTAAAACTTATTTCGTACTGTGTAAACAACTTGTAACCCTTCAAGCCTGTGTAAAATCGGTCATCGGTGACGGATACAATAAATAAAATATTAAATACAAATATTGTCGAAATTTTTGTCCAAAACCTTGCGGGACGTAAACAATTAGTAGCCCTATATGTAAGCTTTATGTTAATCGGTTTCTTTAAAGTTAAACCAGTCGCTTTAATAAATAACCTGAGCACATGATGCAAAATTGCCAAAAAGGGTCGAGTTTAAAGGGTGAATGAAAATGTACAAAAATATTGTAAAGTGCAATATATGTCAGTATGTATGTTCTTGGGGTGTACAATGTATGTGAACGCATGCTCAACCCAGCGGTCTTGCTCCCAACTCAATTTTTGATTGATTTAGCTTCTGTGCGCTATATACTTGGCAGCACCGCTTGTATACTCCCTTGGGCAGGAGCTGAGATGGTTTGAGGAATGACAAAATGGCTCAGTGACCAGGGGTAATAATGTTCGAAGTGCAATGGTCATTTCTTCAGAATTGTGCTTTAAAAGAGCCATTATTGTCATTATATATTTTGTGTTTTCTTGGTTTGTTTTGTTTTTGTTCAACCAGGTACGCAGCAATCTTGACAGACAGCATTATGCCATAAAGAAGATCAGACTGAAGCATAAAAATTGGGATCAGTCATTAAAAGTAAGTGTCTATTGGGAAGTATCATTTGTTAGAAAAGTGACAGAAATTATTATAGCTTTAGACGTCATCTTTATGGGCAACTTGGGATTTGGCTTTGAGCCGCAGTCAAGCATTCTGATTTTTCTACGCCGCCAAGTGGTTGTGTCCACGCAGGAAGAACAATTCCTAAATACACAATCTGAGAAATGTATCTGAAGGAGACGTTTCTCAGATTCAAATTTTGGGTGATAAAAACTTATATTTCTTTCCTTAACCATATTGCTTTGAAGTGAAATGTTTCTCAAAATGCTTTATGCTATCGAAAGCTGCTGTATTTCTAACCAAGACATTTTTCCCATTAATTTTAAGAATGATAAGCTCTTTGTGAAGTCTTCCACTGGGGAATGCCTTACTGGTTGCCATCTTTTGTGCATCTACTTTGAGCCAATTTCTGGGCGTGACCATTTTAGATATACTGCAAATTTCAGCTTTCCACTGCTGACATATGCCTAGAGGTCATTTACATCTGACACAGATGACAATGGGAAACTTTTGAGACAATAGAAGGCGTCCCGCCAACCGTTGCTTTTCTATTGTTCTCATTACTGAGACAATGGGAAAAGGACAGTGAGTAGGACGCCCTCTATCGTCTGAAAAGTCCCCCTTTAAGTTTAGGGTTGTAGTGATCTCATTATTCTATTACAATGTAAGTTGCCCATAACTTTGCTGTGGCAAGTCATACTAGGTACACTTAACCCTATCATATCTAGCATCATTATGCTGTTTGAAAGACTCTTTAGAAACTGTATGTACATGTACATGCATGACACCACAAGAATGACCAAAAAACAAGTAATGCTCTCTTTGCAATATTTGTCTACACGCAGTTGGTGAAAGAAGTGCAGGTGTTAGCTGGTCTAAAACACTCCAACGTAGTTGGCTATAACACATCCTGGATTGAACCCGAGCCAATGCACCCAAGCAACTACCAAGAAAGGAAACCAAGAGGTCTGAAGAGTATAATGCCCTCCTCCAGTGAAAGGTAAAATTAAGAATAAACAGACTTCTTTACTTTGCTTGGTTATATCATTCCTTGCCAGATCTCAATTTGACTCCCTGCTTTGTCATAACATTGGTATACGTATGGCACCAATCAAAATTTGGGCCCCTGTTGCAAAGGAAATTGGAGAGTTGGGTCGGGAGGGCACAAGTTATATTCAGATGCTGTAGCCATATCTGTTTGGAGGGGTTGAACAGAAAACAAGCAATGTTTCATGAAGTTTTGACTGGCTCCGGCAAAAATTTTACTAAATTTTTGAAAGTGCATTTACCATGATATTTAACAATAATCCCCCCTTTCCTCTTCACAATCCAGAGAAATGTTCTATATGGTGACATGAAAGATGGTCTATGGTGTAAATTTTTGACCTTTTCCTGGCTGATTGACATATTCGTAAATGCCAAGAAGTGTGGGGTTTTGGCAGAGCAGGTTTTAGTTTTTACTTTTGTCACTTTTTTTGTTTGTTTTCAACATAGTTTCAGCCCAAGAAGTTCCAGTGAAAATGAGAGCTCAACACAAGACAGAAATAGAGTTTCTCTAAAGGATCTGGAATATAAACAATCCTCTACAGGAAGACTGTCGGAAAATATGAAAGTGCCTGAATCTGACACAAGTTGTAGTCCAATTAAAATGGCCGGAAGTCCAAACGATTCATCTAGTACTATAACGAACTCACCGTTTACTTCCAAGCTTCTTGATACGTCCTTTGATGATGGTGACAGGTTACCGGTCTCGGAAGTTAACACTCAACAGTCTAGTGTTACACAGTCGTCGGTATCAATGTCGTTGACGACGTACAGCTCCACACGATCATGTACAACATCAATGTCAAAGTTCGCCAGTCAAGCAGGTACTTCCACTCGCATGGCGACTGAAGAGGTGGTTTATTCGAAATGTGAATCCACAAAGCAAACAAACCAGTCGGTGAAAATAACTGAAATGCAGGAAGACTACGTCAACAGCTTCTCTACAGAAACTAATGAAAATCATTGGAGTATGGAAGAAGAGTATGATGATATATCAATACACTTTGAAAGTGAGCCCAACGATTACAAAAGTAATTCTAATGACTATGCGTTCGGTCGGGAAACTAGTTCTGATAGCAGCCAGTCAAATGCAGCTAGTTTCAGCGGCAAAAATAGACAGTTAAGCAAAACAGACAACAACAACTACACAACCGAAGACCAACCGTTGATTTCCTATGACCCTTTTAGCTTTAGTTTCGAGGCGCCAGTAGGAAAGCTACCCATGGTGAAATCCTCTGGAAAAATCATTGATTTGGACTTGGAGGGACCTGACGAGCAGATGAAACCAAAACGCGATCGACAGCGGACACGCCATCGCTCCAAGAGTCAGGATGGTATAAAAACCAATGCCCATGCTGGGGTGAGAACACTGAGTCTTGAACAACCTAGCCTACCTTTCCCTGGCTTCTATGTGATTCTACACATTCAGATGCAATTATGTTCACTCACCTTAGCAGAATGGCTCCGTGACAGGAACATGAAGGATGAAACGGCACTGAGTATGTATTCCCTTTGGTTTTTGGAAGCGTTCGATTGTTTTAATCCTATACAAATGTTTTTATATACAATAAAACTAAACTGAGAAAATTTCATTTAAAAAGGTGGTCAGGTTTTTGAGATACATGTATCGTCAAAAATCCGGAGCAAATATCTCCACGTATATGTATTGCAGGAAGAATAATCCCTAATAGAAATACACAATCTGAGAAACGTTTCTGACAGAAACGTTTCTCAGATTCAAATTTGGGGGCATAAAAACTGATATCTTTTTACATAACTACAAAACTTCGAAGTGAAACGTTTCTCAAAATGCTTTATACTATGAAAGCAGCTGTAGGTTTCTAACCAATAGGTTTTTATTGCCATTAATTTTAAGAGTGTTTACCAAACGTGTACAGTCCCTTTAAGAATAATGGACATGTAGTTTAAATTCAATTAATAGACCACAAAGGAAGCTAACTGGGTGCTCTACCAAATGAGCTATCTAGCCCTACATGTTGGCGGTCTTCCTACTTTGTCAATATCTTTGTTCGGGATGCCAGTCAGAAGCCATACAATCATTAACTGCCATGTAGCCAGGGATCACATCCAAGTTTATGATACAACCTGGGAAGCAGCAGCCACGGATTCACCTTAAGGGGATGCAACTTTTTTATTTAAAATATCAATTAATAAACCACACAATGTTGGTAGGGGTTGAACAAAGTTTTTGACTGGAGCAGGATTTGAACCAATGACCTCCGGATTAACGTGCTGGCGCTATACAAACTGAGTTGCCCTATTTTGGCAGTCTCCCTATTTTTTCAATATCTTTGGGGTGCCAGTCAGAATCCATACGTCAGTTAACTCCCGTGTAGCCAGAGGTATCACCCAAGGATACACTCTGGGAATCAACTATCAAGTAGTAAACAACAAGGGAAACTGACTGGGTAACGTATTTGTACTTCATTAATTATTTGTACTTTGTACTATAAAAGTCTGTTAGTTGATTTGTTTATCTCAGCTGTTACTTTTTGTGTTTTTCTACAATTATTTTGAATCTCTTGCAGATACTTTTGATCTGGTTGATCCGTATGACAACATGAACATCTTTCAACAGATCCTGCATGGTATTGAATACATTCATGCACAAAATGTTATTCACAGGGATCTTAAGGTAAATAGACTTATTATCAAACACTTCAGAACGTCCACTCTTTGGGGCAACAGGTCATTTTCTGCAGCATCAGCCCGAGTGTGGAACCAACTCCCACTGACTGTCAAATCATCTCCATCCATCACAACATTCAAGAGAAACTTAAAATCTCACCTGTTCAAACAAGCATACTCACACAATCCACAGTCCTAATTTTGTTTTTTCCCCTCAAGCGCCATGAGCGCCTTTTTTTAAAGGCGGATACCGGCGCTATATAAGTGTTCTTTATTATTATTATTATTCATGTATGTAAATCTGTAAATTTACCAAAGAATATTTAATTATGTATGGAGATATTTTATGTAACATTTCCACCCAACATCGAGTCTGTTTGAGCAAATTTGGTATAAAGCAAATGAGAGCCATGCTTTAGCAAGAACAGGGTACCAGCCTGAGCCAAAAAGCCATATAACATTTACATGTAGACCATGGTTTAAAAGCATTGTGGCTGAGCGGTATAGTTCACTGAGTGTAGGTTCGAATTCTGGCTTGGCTGGTCAAGATGCTTTTGTCGTTGAGCATGATATTTTACCCTTATTGCTTTGTACTTTGGATGTGTCGTTTGCTAGTTCCAGTAGTCTCGAAGATTGGCTCCTTCCTCATATAGGAACATTTACCTACATGTAATAAGAACTGACTGGTAACAACAGCTCTGATCCCAAATTAACAAGGTCTGCTTACATGAAGAGTGTTTTGTCAGCTCCATCAATTCTGTATAATACCTTTAAGTAGATTTTTGAGTAAGTTTTATTAACAAGAAGGCAGGCACCTTATTTCCCAACACTCCTTTTAACTTTTCAGCCAAAGAATATTTTCTTGGAGAGTAAGGGAACAGATTTGAAAGTTCTTATCGGCGACTTCGGTCTCGCAAAAGAAGCTTTTTACCGGGAGAGTAGGACTCAAAATGATTCTGCAAATCCTCATTTTGGACGATGGGGTAAGTGTTTTCTGTTCATTATGTTTTTATTAAGTTTTGCTTAGAAAATGTTTGCTTGCACACTATTGGTCAGTTGTACCTTTTACAAAAAATACACCATGCATATGATGTCACAAGTTCAAACAGTGCCCTCACTTGGGTCTAAGGAAGACCTCTCATTGTGTGGTACATACACAAGCGTGTGTTCCCGTTGTTTTACTTCAGCAATGGCAGCCAATGCAATGGGTCTATTATAACAAGGTGGATGGCCTAACTACAAGGTTTGGGATACAAATTTTCTTTTTCTGGATCACTTTTGGCCAAGTGAGAAATCTTGTTGCAGAAATGAGTTCAATGAGGCATTTAGGCCTATGTTAAGCTATTTTTGTCATCAGAGACCCTTTGCTTAAGACATTACAAGCTCAAACAGCGCCCTCTTTAGAATTAGAGACCTGTCATTGGTTAGCAGTTGTGTGTGGCGCGTATATGCATGTGTGTTACCCATTGTTTGACCTCAGCGATGGCAGCGTTTGCAAGGCATAGAACATTGCTTGCCTAGTCATAAGTACATCTAACTCCATACCAGCACATTAGTACAACAATATTCTAGGAAATATTTTGTGCACTATGTCATTATTAATTGTATCTCAGGCCTTCGTTTAAATAAATCTGAGGAGAGCTGTAAATCGCTCTCCTTAAATCAAGAAAGTGAATTAAGGAGAGCGATTTGATTTTACTGCGCATGTGCATGAGAATAGGCGATGAAAAAAAATCCGGAAAAATCTAACGCTAAAAATGCATGTCTGGATTTTGGGCAATGCCCGAATTTGTGCATGTCCAGAATTTGGGCAAGTTGACTCTGGCGTCAGTGCCGCACTCGGTGAACCCCTCGGGCGTTATTGTGATCCTAGATGGGACCGGGGACGAGTTAATAGGAGGAAAATACTTTTACAAAAGATGAAATCACGTATGTTGTCTAAAAAAACAAAAAATACAATGATCTTCCGAAATAATCCACGAAAATATGAACGGAGCAGTCATGTTTTTGTTTAAAAGAAATTTTGATTTTTGGGGGTCTTTACCTGTGTTGTTAGTGAATCATTGGGTTAAGTGTTGCCCCCTTTTGGATATTGAAAATTGTTCTTCAAACACCTTTTTTAGTATCCTCGAAGATTATCCAGACAGCTTACAAACCGCATCATTTTGGAAAAATAATGTGAGACGTCAACTCGAACGTCGACGAATCTCCTCTTGAAGTTTCCTCCAGGTCATAGTTCAATGTGTAAAAATATCTCCAGCCGTAAAACACATTAAACGAATCGAAGAACTGGCGCTTTTGCCTATGAACGTGGGTAGTGACGACTGGTAGTAACGATTCGCGGGCATCCACACAACACACCGTGCGTTGTTGTCAGTAGACTTTTCAATGTCTCCACACATGTTCCTTTGCTGCAGCAGTAAACATACAACATGTACTACGGTCAAACTGTACTGCGAATGAAGCGGGGAATGAGAAAAGTCTACACATATCAATAGATCTAGCTGCATACAATACACGACGCACGTGGAAGAAACAAATCAACGCATATTGGTCCGGCCGCCACCGGGCCGCAATTTATTTACGAACAGTGTAAAGGTAAAATTAACTTACAATTTCTGATCCTAGAAGAGAGATTAGCTAAATCTACATGTATACACCCACACCCTACCCCCCAAATTTTATATCAAATTCACACTGAACTCGGAGACCACATAATTTGAAGTGAAAAATCCGGAATTCCGTGTATAAGGGCCCGGCCACCAGTGTGGAATTCTAAAGGCCCCGCTCAGATCGCGCGCACGCACACACAATCAAAGCAGACTTTGATAGGACTCGTTTGCCATCACTGCCAACTCACAACATTCAAGCGGCTTATTTTAATCAACAATCGCGGGGGAAAAAAAGAAAAAGCGTGCGCTCTTTAGATGTTGCCACTGCCAACTCCGAGATTCAAGCGGCTTATTTTAATCAACAATTAGGGTTTTGAAAAAACATGCTCTTGTTAAATTTGTAAGGAGCGCTTTTTTTTGCTCTCCTTGGAAAACATTAAGGGGCGCGGAGGAGCGCAATCGCGCTCCTTTAAAATTATGGTCTGGTATCTTGAGAATTGATTGCTTTTATTTATTCATTGATTTAATTATTTTGTTAAATTGATGAAATAAATAATGGAGCTTGTAAAGAGTGCACTAGAAGCACAAAGATCAATATGAGGTTCATAACATTAATCACCAGAAACAAAATTTCAGAGCACAAAAACAGAATAAGAACTGAGTGGTTAAATCAGGCGTGTGATTTCTTGGGATTTGTTCTAATTTCAGAATATTCTCAAAATTTCTGTGAGCCTTTTAATTTTCTTGACAGAAGTTAAACAAACACCAAAAGGGAAAAAGAAATTGTCCACAATGTGTCCAAACCTGTGTTTCTTTTTATTTCTGGTGATGCACAGAGTCTGTAAGCCACCTGCTGCACTCCACCTGCTGCACTATAGATCTGGGCTGTTCAAGAAAAACGGGCAACCCAGCTGTGAACCATTACGCAGGAATTTTACAAAATGTGTCCAATCTCATCTTTGTTAAATGCATTTGCCAGCCTAAAACATTTCATTTTTATTTATCGTTTTTTGTTTTTGTAAAAAAGACAAATTTGACCCAACGAGTCACACAGCACATGTTGGTACGACGACTTACGCTTCACCGGAGCAGCTGAAAGGCACCAAGTGTGATGACAAGGTAAGGGTGAACCGGGTACCCTGTCTTCTAGTTCAGTATTTGTTAATGTAGGGAACCCAAGTGCGCCCTCAGTGTTCAAGTGTCCGATCCAACTTTGTGATTAGCATATTATTTACAATATAAAGTTAAGTTTGGGGTCGCAATCTTTGGGCTCACTCTCTTTTCCATTTTAGCTTTAAAGTTAAGTTTGGGGTCGCAATCTTTGGGCTCACTCTCTTTTCCATTTTAGCTTTAAAGTTAAGTTTGGGGTCGCAATCTTTGGGCTCACTCTCTTTTCCCTTTTAGCTTTAAAGTTAAGTTTGGGGTCGCAATCTTTGGGCTCACTCTCTTTTCCATTTTAGCTTTAAAGTTAAGTTTGGGGTCGCAATCTTTGGGCTCACTCTCTTTTCCATTTTAGCTTTAAAGTTAAGTTTGGGGTCGCAATCTTTGGGCTCACTCTCTTTTCCATTTTAGCTTTAAAGTTAAGTTTGGGGTCGCAATCTTTGGGCTCACTCTCTTTTCCATTTTAGCTTTAAAGTTAAGTTTGGGGTCGCAATCTTTGGGCTCACTCTCTTTTCCATTTTAGCTTTAAAGTTAAGTTTGGGGTCGCAATCTTTGGGCTCACTCTCTTTTCCATTTTAGCTTTAAAGTTAAGTTTGGGGTCGCAATCTTTGGGCTCACTCTCTTTTCCATTTTAGCTTTAAAGTTAAGTTTGGGGTCGCAATCTTTGGGCTCACTCTCTTTTCCATTTTAGCTTTAAAGTTAAGTTTGGGGTCGCAATCTTTGGGCTCACTCTCTTTTCCATTTTAGCTTTAAAGTTAAGTTTGGGGTCGCAATCTTTTTCCATTTTAGCTTTGAGCAAGAGAGCACATTTATTTTTGGGTATGTATTTCTCTCTATTTGCCATGCTTTGAATACTATTTATCTGAGAGGGATTATATCCAATACATGTACATAGCTCCCTGTGAGTATTGTTTTGTGTTAAACTGTTCGCTTTATTAGAGAAATAATGTCATTTTTAGGGCTAGTTGAATCAGGTAATGTAAAATTGTATTTCATGTAGCCAGCCTCGTGTTGACTTTTTGCCCTTAGTGACTGTGTTAATGTTATTTTGTATTATGTGCTATTGATTGGAGGATTCAAATCAGTTTAATTGCGGGAGATCACTTTATATTTTAGACGTCATCGTAAAGATATTGCTTTTGGTGTTTTTTGCCTCCTTCCCGTGTCCGTACACTAATTCATAAAAAAACTGAACGTGTCAAGCTTTAAGATGATAACATTAACACATTCTCAACTAAAACAGTTATGTTGGTTGTTTTTTCCTGTCCCTAGTCTGACATGTACAGTTCAGGTATAATCCTGTGTGAATTGTTCCACCCCTTTGGAACGGCAATGGAACGTGCCAAAGTGATGGGTGATGTCCGCAAAGGTTGCATTCACAAGGAGATCCACACCAGATGGCTCAAACAGGTAGGAAGATGCAATGATGGTTTCTTGAGGAAAAAGGAGCAAAAGAAATTCCCTCAAGAAATTGTTTGTTTGTGAAGGCCAAGAGCTGTTCCTCCACAAGCTAAGGGTTATTTGAACAGTTTAGTTACCATAGCTCCTTTGGTTGTCATTGTTAGGCTTGAAATCTTTGTGTCCATTTGCGTATTGCATAAGCGTACTGCACAGCCATTTTGCATATTTCTATGTGTACGAACCGCAAAAACAATATATGCAATTATAGTCTGGTGGTAGAGCATTTCCATTGTTAATAACGACCTTGGCCGGATCTTGTCTACTTTTGTATCACTAGAACCCTAGCACTAATTCATAAACTGATATTAACCCTCCTACTCTTGGTAACATTTTCCAGTGAGTTGACCAACCATTTGAAACCATTCAACTGCACTGGTTGTGTATGATGGTACAACTGTGCACATAACTACCTGTGTACTGTGTAGATGCATTTACCATATGATATTACATTGTAGGCAGGCATAGTTTATCTACCATTCAAAACCACAGTGGATGATATTGAATGGTCAGACAGTAGAAGGGTTAATGTCTTTCATTTTCTTTAGACGTCTATAGAAATAAAAAAAACATCACACAGTTAAACACCCAATGCCTATTGAGTCCATCATCCGTTTCAATCACTCCTCGATGAGTGTAACTTTTATACGTACTGTATTACGCAGTACGCATTGTGCAATACGGACACATGGTGTGTTGCTTGGTGTGTGTTTGCATTTATTTGTTGGCAATACGTGCACATGGTTTTTAGGCCTCATAGGGTTACCTTAATTTAAACATTTTAAATTTCCTTTCTTTGTAATAATAAATCTGTTGTCCAGAATCATTTTATTCCTAGTACGGTAATGTGTTAACACTTGTTAGTGATTGTTGGCTTTGTACCCTTTACCAATGTGGGATAAGCACTGTAAACTCTTTTTTTTTTCCCCCGAACTAGGGTATAAAGTACCAAGTATACAGTGCTTAAAGGCCCTGTACACTATTGGTAAGATCGAAAAACACAAATGTTCACAGATTCACACATAACTTACATGATTTAAAGTAAGTAATGGTAGAAAGGGTTCCTTAAAATATTTCTGCCTAAAATGCTATCGTTTCTGAGAAATGAGTAAAACAATAGTTTTTATCGCGCGCGATAATAAACTCGATGTTTGAAAAACAGAAAACACATAAGGTCTCTTTTCACTATTTTCTCGTGACCTCGATGACCAATTGAGCTCAAATTTTCACAGGTTTGTTATTTCATGTATGTGGTTGATTACACAAAACATGAACACTGTCTGTGATTATTTTGTCAGCTCTGCCAATCCTGTATAATACCTTTAACACACATCAGTGTAAGGGTAAAAACCAAATTATATTCATTATCCCCGATGCAAAATTCAACATCTATTACACTGTATACAGCAATCCTTCACCGATCTTGAACTCTTGGTGGCAGCAGATACCGCCATTATTGCGGTGGTACCTGGGTGGTACTGCGCTGCCTAGCGACGGGTTTAAGCGATTTGCAAAGTGAAAGTCCAATAACCCGCGACTGATCAAATGATCGCCGTGTAGCCCAAACCTTCTACCAGTCGCTAGGCAGCGCAGTACCACCCAGGTACACCGCAGTAATGGAGGAATATCTGCTGCCACCAAGAGTTCAAGATCGGTGAAGGATTGCTGTATACTCATTACTTTCTCAGAGTCCTGTGGACGACGATCCACAGGCATGTTACTCAGGTGGGATTCAAACCCACGAACGTTGCCATTCATGTCATGCCACTAGACTACCTACGTTTTAGTTGTCATTGCAAGCCATGCAGCTAGATCATAAAACAACGTATGAACTTGGTAGTGCAAGGTGGGATCTTTCCAAAGGTGGTGTATGAAAAAAGCGGATGATGAAATGCTTCTTTGTTTTAGGTTTACTGCACCATCTTCTTTGAAGCAATTAATTTGTTATAATAATAATAATATGGATTTATATCGCGCTTTATCACACCCAAGGGCGTCTCAAAGCGCTTCGAACATTATTACCCCTGGTCACTGGGCCATTTATTTCATTCCTTAAACCATCTCAGCTCCCTGGGGAGTATACAGCCTGTGCTGCAATATATGCGCTACTAAGCTAAATCAATCACAAGAACCATCTCTGCCCTCACAGGTACCCATTTTACCCCTGGGTGGAGAGAAGCAATTATAGTTAAGTGTCTTGCTCAGGGACACAACTGTCACGACCGGGACTCGAACCCACACTCTGCTGAACAGAAACACCAGAGTTTGAGTTCGGTGCTCTTAACCGCTCGGCCACGACACGCCGCAAAGTGGTGTATAATAAAATAACATGTACATGTATATGTAATCCACTGTTTCCTTGATGCTTCAGTGTGCTGACATTTTTGAAGTGTAACAATTTTTGGTATGTTTCTGGGAGCATAGAGAATTGGAATGAATATAGACTTGACCCAAGTCGAACTTTCGTCGAGTCCTTGGTCTTTCTGATTAATCCACTGCATCCATCACACGCAGCTTTATTTCACCTCTTTTTGTTGTGCGCCATCACTCGACAGAAAAGTGCCAATCAACTCTGCTCTATTGGCACTAGAGGGCGCACATTAAAAAAGCTCATCATATAGCTAGCATGTACCGTTGACTCGGTTAGCACGAAACCCGACTTGAACCAAGTCTAGAATGAATAGGCTATTCCACTGACTATTTTGAGTATGGCATTGTATGAATTATTTTGTATGATTATGAATTGTGAAAGAGCTTGATATAGAATCCAATTTTGTTTTTCAATTTTGTGATGTCTGACAGTACAAAGCAATTGAACAATTGACTCACAGTGATTGTTGCCAACGACCCAATGCTGCACAGGTGCTGAGAGGACCACTGTTCCAGTCCAATGAAGAGGTAGGCTATAAGGTTTATCGCGATTCAGAATCGCAATGGATCATGGGAGGGCAGAGGGGGCAAATGCTACAGTCGGTCGTCGTGCGCGAGTTCCCGGATTGCCCCCTTTCACTACACCATCATGCGCGGCAAAACAGCGCCCTCTCTTGGTATTTTGCTATTCGCGATAAACCTTATTGAATAGACTTAAAGGGTGTGTACAACATTGGTAAGATTGAAAATAATTATTAATGTTCACAGATTTGCACAGAGCTTACATGGTATAGATCATGTTACATAAATAGTGACCTTGTACATTCTAATGCATTTCCTGACAGGCAAAATACTACACAGGCCATATGGAAAAATTTACATTTTATGTCATAATTTTTACATAAATTCAAGAGTTACAAAAGCAACAGCTGTACAGCTTTGGAGATGTCACCCCTTTCTTCATATCAAAAGTTGAGAAAAATCAGACAGTGCAATCTCCATAAAACATAAGATTTATTGTATTCTTCCATTGATCGAGCTGCGTACAAACTGTGCCTGCAGGAAGTCCAGGCTCTGTGGCTCTTTTGTGCACATGTGATGTCACAGGTCACATGGTCTATAAAGATGGTCATGATAGAAAACTTCCATTGAAACAGTTTTGCTTGAAATGCTATAATCTTTAGGAAATGAGTTAAACAATATTAGTCTTTATCACGCGTGAAAATATATAATGGGGTTTTTCACTGTTTTCTCATGACTCTGAAGACCGATTTAGCTTAACAAACTTTCACAGGTTTGTTATTTCATGTATATGTTGGGTCACATTAAGTATGGAGACTGGTCTTTGACAATTACCAATGTTGTACATACGCTTTAATGTGTTGGGTACTCCTTCTTTTCCTCCGATTTTCTTTCTGAATCCTTGTAATGCCTCACTTAGGAACTCCCCCGTTTCTCATTAGACCTCTTGCATTTGCCGCTATTGCTGGGGTAAAAAATAGAAACGCACTTGTGTATGTGCCACGCACAACTCTCGGCCATTGATAGGTCTTTCTTAACCCCAGAGAGGGCGCTGTTTGAGCTTATGATGTACTATACAAGGGGTCTGTTTACCTGTGAAAAATGTTCCCAGCCTCATTTTGAGCTCTCGAGCTAGAGTGGAAGGGAATTTGAACATGGTTTCAGTGGATGAAATATTTTTTGAAATGTAAGCATATGGAAACCAACATCGGTGACGCCATCACTACGTTACTGTAGAAAATAACCACGGGTCAACATTATCTCAAAAGAAATTTACGGAATTTTGTCAAATTTAGAATATGAACAATGTATGTTGATATTAAGACAACTGGAAAGTTTCACACTAATCCCATGACCAGAACGTAAGATATGATAAGAAGAAAAAACTGAGATACAATTTTGAAGGCATATCATCAAGCTAATATTTGTGATAATTTCTCCTGCGTGGAATTTATCACGTGGAGTCTACTAAGTTTTGGGCTGTACTGTACTTGTACGTAAGCTCGGTAGTGGGCACCACGCTTGTTAGTCTTTACTTCAGCTGCCCTCACAGTCAAATGTATAGAACCATTGCACAATGCGCAGCGCACTTACATGTGCCTCTCCTGACGGCCTTTTTGGGAGTCAAAATGCACACAAAGGAATTGACTTCCCAAAAGGCGGAAATGGTAGACACCCATTGTTTGGAGGTGCATATACGCGGGTACTATTTTTGCCTTCTTATGAGTCAATTCCTTTGTGCACAATTTTACTCCCAAAATGGCGAACAGGATAGGCGCGTGTTTAGTGCACTGCGTGTTGTGCAATGTGTCTATATGAGCTTAACTGCAAGTTAACTAAGAGCTGAAACTTAACAATAATTATTGAACCTCAACATAAACGGAGATACTTAATAAATACATGTATGTCATGATGATGCGGGTTGAAGCAAAAAGCCTATAAGAGTAATAGCACCTTTGACCTGTAGGCTTTTGCTTTGTTGCGAGCACTAGCAGATGCAGGGTTAGGATTACATGTCAGGCTTGATCATGTGGATTTTTTGACTTTTGCCAAAGTATGTAGTTTGCTAACACTCCACAAAACATTAAAAGCACCACTAAGCGCCCACATTACAGAAATCATTTTTTTTTTTTTGACAGTGTCATGAACAAAGACGTTATTGCTCAGAACTGCAATCTGTGTCAAAACCGATATTTATGAGAACAAAACTTTTAAATCATGTTTAATCCTCAAAGAAGTACAAGGTAATTAAAGGCAACATGAATTGCATACCTTGTGTAAACATGTGTTTTGTTGGCTATTAGCTCTTTCGTAATCCTCTTTCGTAATCAATACAATTATTGCTGCTTCAGTAAATGGCATCCTTGATATTGTTACAGTTTTCGACTAACAATTTGCTTAACCATTCTTTTTTTAAAGATCACAGGTACACGTTTTCATGTGAAATATTTGCTTATGTGTTCTTGAACACCAGGTGTTTGTCAGGTGAAAAACAATCTAGCTCTAGTTGTTAAGGTATTTTTAGCCACCTTGTAAAAAGTGGTATAGAATGTGAAAATGCTCTATGAAAACCACCATTTTGTAGAACCAAATTATTGACATCATCGCATTACGGACTGGGTTAGTTCACGAAGTAAAATGAAAACCACAAAATATCGAGGGACCTTTGTGTGAATCATTATATTATACTTTAAAAACATCTTTCCAACCATATTCATTTCATAACAAACCCTTTTGTAGCCCCAAGCACCCTATTCGAAGACAATGTGTCCCTTTAAAATGTACTTGTTGAACCTTTGACTAAAAAGTACACGAGTCTTAAAAATAATTTGAATTTATTGTCCTGCTTGTCATTGGTTTAGGTCATCAGCAATTTACGAACCAAGCTCTCTGAGCGAGATGAAGAAATACGCCAACTCAAACTGAAACAAGATGAAGAAATACGCCAACTCAAACTGAAACAAGATGAAGAAATACGCCAACTCAAACTGAAACAAGATGAAGAAATACGCCAACTCAAACTGAAACTAGCTGAGATGGAAATACAACTAGGGAGATGACTGACTACTTAGATTGGGCTTAGCTTGATGATGCGTGTAAGGCTGGAGCTGGAACTGAAACTGAGCTGAAACCCACTGGGAGTCTTTAGGGAGTGCATGCTCACTGAACTGAATCAGTTAGTAACAAGCACTAGGAAGGAGAGAGGGAGCCTAGAGGAGCATTAGGGTATAAATGACCCTAGTCTAAGGAGTATGGGATTTGACAGTGGATATAAGAGATCCATTGGTCGGGAAGAGTGGGAGCCAAATGACACTGATGTGGAAGCCAATGTCAAGATTACGTACCAGAGAAAATTCCTTAATCACAGACGGTTTTGGGGAGTTGGGGGATTTTTGAATCCTTGATTATCTTTGCCAGCCCTGATTTATAAAAGCAAGGCTTGTATTAAATGTTTTATTTATTCTTTTTTGAAGAGCTGAGAGGGTTCTGAATTCCTGAAAATCCTCACATTTGTATTGTTTACTACAAACTTATTTGTTATATTTAATCATGTACGTCCCTATGCATTATTTCATATGCATTCGCGTCTATATTAGATGTCAGTTTTAATTATTCCGAAATTTTAATGCAAATTTTGAAATATGTGCTTTTGGCCCAGGGCCTTATTTCATACAACAGCTTTATGTGCATTTCAAATACTAAGCTGTCTTATGGCGATAGTGAGTATGTAATTTCTTATTGTTAAACAAAGTAAAAAATATGTGTTCATAACATAACAAAAGTTCAACATAGTCAAAAAAATAGTGCGTCGAATACAGAGTGAGTTTGAGTGACCTCGTGACACAAGTGGTCACCACTGCATGGAAAAAAGATCTAGTTGGATGTTATAATAATAATAATAATAATAATAATAGTGGCTTCTTATATAGCGCTCAGGTCCGTCACTCAGTGGCGCTCATGGCGCTTCAACATTATTACCCCTGGTCACTGGGCCATTTTTGTGTCATTCCTTTAACCATCTCAGCTCCCTGGGGAGTATACAGCCTGTGCTGCCAAATATGTAGCGCATCAAGCTAAATCAATCACAAGAACCATCTCTGCCCTCACAGGTACCCATTTACTCCTGGGTGATGAGAAGCAATTATAGTTAAGTGTCTTGCTCAAGGACACAAGTGTCACGACAAATAATGAATGTTTTGCATTTGTGCAGCAGAGAGAATATCTTCACTCAGTTATAATAAAAATGTTTTCACCATTATTAATACTAGGCAGTTTCACTTCTGACTTATCATTCAAATTTCTTTTATTGTGTATTGTATGATGGTAGGATAAAGGCACTGAAAATATAAGGCGTTCATAAATGATAATACTGTGCTATATGTAATAATAATAATAATAAAAAAGTATTTATATAGCGCCTTATGCCAGGCCTCAAGGCGCTTAACACGAAATAAAAACAATATTTTAAAAAGCAACACAAAATATAGAAACGGCAGTTTAAAAACCACAAGAAGGATAATAATAAAAACTAGACAAAACCACAAGGAGCAAAACGTAATTTAACGATAGACCCCTTGCAGTGGCCACTGTGCTGAGGTCAAACACTAAACGTGTGTGCAAGTATGCGCCGTGCACCACTCTCAGCCAATGACAGGTCTTCCTTTGACCTTAGTGAGGGCGCTGTTTGGGCTTGTGACATCTTTTGCAAGGGGTCAACGCTTTCTATTAATTCACCAACCATTCAAATTGGTTTGCATAAAAATAAACACATAATGCAACAATGCCAGCTTGCATTATGGGGTAGTGAATGCATCTAAACTGTAAACTGTATTCAACACTTCCACTGGCTGATCACTGTATTGTTAACATGACTTTTGTATAATAAAGCCAGCCTGTAGTATGATAAGATGAATGCATAAACAGTTAAATGTGGGCTCAATAAATAAACAAGCTTTGCAGTTGTGTGATTAACAGACAACTCCCAACATTACAATACAGTAACTCAATATCCCAACGTTGGTACTGTGGTATGCCTAGTGAGCTCTAAGGATATGACCCTTTACAAAACTGTGGTTCCGGCTGCAGCTCTGGCTTGGCCTCTGTCCACCTGTTTGAAGCACCATACTACAGAGCCTTAGCCGGAGCCAGCGCTGAGCCATGGTTTAAGAAAGTGCCTATTAATGGATGTCATTGGGTATAGTGCTGGTACCAAATGAACTAAATTTAAAACAATGAATTACTTAGAATTGAGTGGTGATTAGTGCTATCATGATGAGAATCATCTTGTACATTAAAGGGTACAAATACAAAGAGAGTTTGTCTTCAACTGACATAGGTGCAATGCTCAGGCAACCAAGGATGGATTCGAACCCCTGTCCATGGTACATTCAAGAATATAGTTGATGCCGATTCGTTTAGTTGGAGCATTTAAAAAAAAAATCTAACTTGTCGTAACTTGTCTTGTACATCTAGATGTTTAGGACTAATACAATAGAGCAAAGACCAAGGACATCATAGAGCTGTTTAAGCAGACAACAATGGTTTAAAAAGTTCCGCTTAGCAAAAATATAAGCTGGAAACCGGTTGCAAACGATACATATGAGGTGGCTTTTTGGCTCGTGACCAATAATGGGTTTAAGCACAATTGGTTTGTCCTAGTATTCTTTTTGTGCTTCTATGAAATTTCAAGCACCTCTATGAAATTGATCCTACACAATAAGAACAGGGTACTTTGAAAACAGATTATTAGGAGACTAGACCCAAACAAAGGATGAGGTTTTTGGACTAAGGCTGGTATCAGAGTGTTCATGTACATTATTTTTGTAATAATGTTCTACTCGGTAGAATCTTTACCCATCTTCAACAGTGTAATTGATCTAAAAAGCAGTGTTGTATTGAATCACTAAATTAATTTGGTTTAATAAAATTATGATTATAGTTAACCTTTTGACTGTAAGGAAGTCTTTATATGTGGATGTGTCTGTTCTTTTATTTCCCTTGTGGTTTATTACTTGTTATTTGAGATGAAAAGTCGCATCCCCCTAAAGTGACCCATTTAATTGCCTCTTCCAGGGTTGTATCATAAAGTTGTGTGTGATCCCTGGCTATACATCAGTGGTTTTATGGCTTCTGATTAGCACCCCAAACAAAGATATTGACAAAATAGGGAGACGCCAACATTAGGTTTAGTTAGCTCAGTTGGGAGAGCTAGTGCAGGGATAATAATCTGGAGGTTGCAGGTCAAGTCCTGCTCTAGTCAAGTTTTCTTTGTTCAGCAACCCCTGGCCAAAATATAAGTTTCTTAAATTTATTGATGAATTACTACCAGGGAAAAACAATGGAGTAGCCTAACTTACATCTTTTAAATTAATGTGCTCTTATAAAATGCTTCTTTTAACCTTTTTGGAATCTTTCTGGTGTTCAGCAAATCTCGGGCAAACATTTTTTTTTTCAAAATATAAAATGTATTTGTTATGAAATTCAGTATGGTTGGAAAGATGTTTTAAAAGTTGAATATAATTATCCAGACAAATCATACCTCGAAATTGTGTGGATTTCCTTTTATTGAAGTAATTTTAAAAACTATATTATAGGCTAACACTGTCTGCCATTTTTTAAACCAATTTTTTTTTCACTCCACTTGGACTGCGTGTTAGTTCACAAAGTAAAAGGAAAACCACACAATTTCTATTTCAAGGCATTTTGTGTGGATAATTACATATTCAACTATTTCTTGAACATCTTAACAACCATTCATTTCATAACAATTGCTTTCAAACGCTTTTTATAGCCCAGAGAGCCTAATCCAAGTAAGCGTGGTAACTTGTTTGAGGTTTAATAATACTAGTATATTTTTTACATTCAGACGACGTACAAAAACAATGTACTAGCCTTGATTCGCGTCGTTCCTGTGTTCTTTATTCACCATAATTATTGCCAACAGGGGGCGCTATCAAAAATAAAGAACGCAGGGGGTAAAAATCAAAAAATTATTGCACATCGGACGGTGCTGCATGCTGCATGGAGCTGGTGGGGGGAGTGACGAACACGTGTTTGTACTTCTGCGAAGAGCGCAACTTTTAGCGGTTTGGCGCATTATTGTGAGGTAGGCCTATCACTCGTTTTTTGTCGATAGGGCGAACTGGGTCAATTTATTTTATAGGCAAAGTGCTTTTCAAATTCAGTTGAAAATATTTCAGGTTCAACTATTAACCCATGCACGACGCGGAACGCACGTCCGAGAAATGCGCGTCTTCAAAGTTCCGCCATTATGGGAGTCAATTACCCGCTCCCGTTTGCGTACATAATAAAATCAACGACGTAGAGCTAATTCAGAAAAGTCAATGTTAAAAAATTTCGATTTTCTTCTCCGAAATATAATAGGTTATATTGTTAAGTAAATCAATATCGAAATTTTGTAACATTGACTATTATGAATGGCCCCTAAAAAACTTAATAAATGGTAATACAACAAAATCATATGTAATTTTTTTTTTGTTATTATAGTAATTAGGGGCCTATATGTTTAAATGTTTTTAAAACCAAAATGAAAATTACGGATGATCTGAAAATTTTGGGATGTCCTCGTTCCGGGGGCATCTAAGTTCGTACTACTAGCACATGGCCAAGGCCCAACCATTATTATAACCATTTATGAATTTGGAATTAGTGTCCCTAAAATAGCATAATAGGACAGAAGTTCCGGAATTACGGAAACTTATATCCTTCATGGGCCACCAAGGATTTTTTTCCATCCATGGCCTAATAAGCAACCGCAGATTGGCTACAGCTACGGCTATGACTGTTGCTGAGGGTGTTGCATGCTAAGGATGTCCTATACTTCAACGGCGTTGCCACGGTGATCCAGCTGTGTAGCCACAGCCGTGTCGCTAATTCAGACACGGCCATACAACAGCCATTTACTTTTGATATGCAGATTCGGTCTTGGAAACCAACTGGCAACCAGATCAGACTACTAGACTGTGTATAGAGAAATCGTTTACACGGAACGAAATGACGGTAATTCAACTTGGAGACTTTTACTTCCCTGTGAAGGACCATAATTATGATGACTGCCACTTTAGAAAATTCAAGCTGACATTTCGTCGTATGGCCGGAACTCTCGAGCACTATTGCCCAAATTAAACAATTACCTCAGTCGTATTCTGTGTGAAGCAGATTCAACAGTGGTAGTGAGACTGTCTTTGGTGATGGGGGACCCTGGTTCGATTTCTGGACCGGCTTACAACCTTGTTTTGTTTTTCATAAAATAAATAACAAAAAGAACAAATTACATAGTTTTCTGTGAGTTTATTCATTTAAAAACCAAGTTTAAGATTTCTATAATTTCTAACAAACTACCGTGGGAGCAAAAAAGCAAGGGCCGCGCAGCTCGGTAACAAAAATGCCCGCCGCAAGTTGCATACTTAAGTTCGGCTACATAAACCTTGGCACTAGAGAATAGTTAATTATTGGGGAAAAGATTAAGAGTTATAATGGTGAGTGTCAACCACCAAGAAGAGGACATATTCCATTGAAAGTACTCCTGGCGAGAGGGGGAGTTTTTTG
Source organism: Leptasterias polaris (assembly GCA_037783415.1). Classification (NCBI taxonomy): domain Eukaryota; kingdom Metazoa; phylum Echinodermata; class Asteroidea; order Forcipulatida; family Asteriidae; genus Leptasterias; species Leptasterias polaris. The sequence continues at coordinate 3,625,531 of JAZGTN010000005.1, read as the reverse complement.
ATCGCGGGAGATCAATGCTAAGACTCGCCCCCGATCCGTTTATTTCTATTTTTTTTCTAGTTTCCTCTGCATGCTGTGGGTAAAAAGAGGGCGCCCTCATGGTCGACCCCCTGCGTTTTATCGTGAACTTTGGTTTGTTTGCGAAAACAGAGATATATAACAGAACAGACGTATGAAGCTAAACCACGAACTACAACCATGCACGTTCTATGGTAACTGCCGCTGGTTCCCTGTTTCTCATTTGATTTATGAACAGTGTAGTGCTGTTGGAACCAGTGCTCGGTTAGTCTCTTGTCCGTGTCGTTTTCTCTTCAGTCAAGATGAGAATCATGAATATTAATGAATTTCAGTTTCCCTTGTGGTTTATTATTTGAATATTAATGAACTATACTAATTTATTCCGACGACCCCCACAACCCCGTGGCGTTTTCTCTACAGAGTTGAGTCATGGTGAGAATCATGAATATTAATGTCCATAATAAATAATTCGGACGACCCCACAACCACCACATGTGAACGCCGGCGGCCGACCGGGGAGGTGTCTAGAGAGACGATTGCTACAAACATCACCAAGATTGGCATCAGTTTAGTTTCACTCAGCTCAGTCAGCAATTATCGAGGTACGTTAGTAAGTTTCCAAGTTTGGTACTGAATAACTTGAGATCAATTAGTTGAAATGGATACTGTTTTAGTATAGTAGTAGCAAGTTTTACCATGTTTACTGTTTAATGCTGTGACTGTGACTAGACAGGCTTAATCTCTAGTGCAGTGATAAACAACCATACAGATACACAACTCAATGGGAAACTACACAACCGTACACAACTCAATGGGAAACTACACAACCGTACACAACTTATGGGAAACTACACAACCGTACACAACTCAATGGGAAACTACACAACCGTACACAACTCAATGGGAAACTACACAACCGTACACAACTCAATGGGAAACTACACAACCGTACACAACTTATGGGAAACTACACAACCGTACACAACTCAATGGGAAACTACACAACCGTACACAACTCAATGGGAAACTACACAACCGTACACAACTCAATGGGAAACTACACAACCGTACACAACTCAATGGGAAACTACACAACCGTACACAACTCAATGGGAAACTACACAACCGTACACAACTCAATGGGAAACTATACACAACCGTACACAACTCAATGGGAAACTACACAACCGTACACAACTCAATGGGAAATTATACACAACCGTACACAACTCAATGGGAAACTACACAACCGTACACAACGCAATGGGAAACTACACAACCGTACACAACTCAATGGGAAACTACACAACCGTACACAACTCAATGGGAAACTACACAACCGTACACAACTCAATGGGAAACTACACAACCGTACACAACTTATGGGAAACTACACAACCGTACACAACTCAATGGGAAACTACACAACCGTACACAACTCAATGGGAAACTACACAACCGTACACAACTCAATAGGAAACTACACAACCGTACACAACTCAATGGGAAACTACACAACCGTACACAACTCAATGGGAAACTACACAACCGTACACAACTCAATGGGAAACTATACACAACCGTACACAACTCAATGGGAAACTACACAACCGTACACAACTCAATGGGAAATTATACACAACCGTACACAACTCAATGGGAAACTACACAACCGTACACAACGCAATGGGAAACTACACAACCGTACACAACTCAATGGGAAACTACACAACCGTACACAACTCAATGGGAAACTACACAACCGTACACAACTCAATGGGAAACTATACACAACCGTACACAACTCAATGGGAAACTACACAACCGTACACAACTCAATGGGAAACTACACAACCGTACACAACTCAATGGGAAATTATACACAACCGTACACAACTCAATGGGAAACTACACAACCGTACACAACGCAATGGGAAACTACACAACCGTACACAACTCAATGGGAAACTACACAACCGTACACAACTCAATGGGAAACTACACAACCGTACACAACTCAATGGGAAACTATACACAACCGTACACAACTCAATGGGAAACTACACAACCGTACACAACTCAATGGGAAACTACACAACCGTACACAACTCAAGGGAAACTACACAACCGTACACAACTCAATGGGAAACTACACAACCGTACACAACTCAATGGGAAATTATACACAACCGTACACAACTCAATGGGAAACTACACAACCGTACACAACGCAATGGGAAACTACACAACCGTACACAACTCAATGGGAAACTACACAACCGTACACAACTCAATGGGAAACTACACAACCGTACACAACTCAATGGGAAACTATACACAACCGTACACAACTCAATGGGAAACTACACAACCGTACACAACTCAATGGGAAACTACACAACCGTACACAACTCAATGGGAAACTACACAACCGTACACAACTCAATGGGAAACTACACAACCGTACACAACTTATGGGAAACTACACAACCGTACACAACTCAATGGGAAACTACACAACCGTACACAACTCAATGGGAAACTACACAACCGTACACAACTCAATGGGAAACTACACAACCGTACACAACTCAATGGGAAACTACACAACCGTACACAACTCAATGGGAAACTACACAACCGTACACAACTCAATGGGAAACTATACACAACCGTACACAACTCAATGGGAAACTACACAACCGTACACAACGCAATGGGAAACTACACAACCGTACACAACTCAATGGGAAACTACACAACCGTACACAACTCAATGGGAAACTACACAACCGTACACAACTCAATGGGAAACTACACAACCGTACACAACTTATGGGAAACTACACAACCGTACACAACTCAATGGGAAACTACACAACCGTACACAACTCAATGGGAAACTACACAACCGTACACAACTCAATGGGAAACTACACAACCGTACACAACTCAATGGGAAACTACACAACCGTACACAACTCAATGGGAAACTATACACAACCGTACACAACTCAATGGGAAACTACACAACCGTACACAACTCAATGGGAAATTATACACAACCGTACACAACTCAATGGGAAACTACACAACCGTACACAACGCAATGGGAAACTACACAACCGTACACAACTCAATGGGAAACTACACAACCGTACACAACTCAATGGGAAACTACACAACCGTACACAACTCAATGGGAAACTATACACAACCGTACACAACTCAATGGGAAACTACACAACCGTACACAACTCAATGGGAAACTACACAACCGTACACAACTCAATGGGAAATTATACACAACCGTACACAACTCAATGGGAAACTACACAACCGTACACAACGCAATGGGAAACTACACAACCGTACACAACTCAATGGGAAACTACACAACCGTACACAACTCAATGGGAAACTACACAACCGTACACAACTCAATGGGAAACTACACAACCGTACACAACTCAATGGGAAACTACACAACCGTACACAACTCAATGGGAAACTACACAACCGTACACAACTCAATGGGAAACTACACAACCGTACACTGGGCTTCATGTGTTGTGTAGTGTAACAACCATACACAAATGATGCTAAGCAAACTGCAACCGAGGCTTCTCAGAGTCCTTCTCAGAGTTTAATAGAAAACAACACAATCAAAGCTAGCGTATTGGAGTGACAGAAACTACTGGGAAAAGATGCAACAGAATACAGAAAATCTGCCCAGAACAGACCACAGGAATTAATTTTCAGCAAAGCTATAGAGACACTGGTTATTTGTTATATTTTGGGGGTTGGTCTTCACAATGGAAGACTGGAAGAAGAATGTTACAAACAATACTTTTAGAACAGGGAGCCAGTGCAATACTTTTATGAGATTATAGACGATGTGACCTCTGACGTCATTTGAAAATCATAACATGATGCGCGCGCATGTCGCCGGGCAAAACCTTTGTGTACTTGACAGCCAGCTAGAAAGTACATGCAATATTACCATGACTACGCGTCTTTTTGCCCGGCGGAACATGACTTGAACAACAGACTTGTCAACAGAGGGCGGTTTGATTGTAAACACAGGTCACATCGTCTATTGTGTAGAAAATGAAGAGTGTTGCTCATTCACCTGTCTTATCTTAACACATTAAGAGCTAAAAATTTCAGGTCTGATCCTAGATGAAGCAAACTATGAAACCCCTATTGTAGTTGTTCTTGTTGTATTGACTGTTCTTCTATTGATTTTGTTCACAGTGTCCTTATAAGTAGCTGACCTGGTTGAATCTGAGGAAGGGCTTGATGATGATGTGACCCATTTTGAGCTGTCAACTTTTTCAGAGGGAAATTTGTACAATGGACAGCTAAAAGAGCACAATGACCAGTTGCAGGAAGGATGCTTAACACGATATGAGAATGACGCCTGGAGTATTTTCAGATTTGTTTCCCCATGGTAAGTACTTGCCTAAATTAAATTTTCAATACAAATTCAATTAAAAGCCCGAAGACATACATTCATGAACAAGTAGGTTTTATCATAAAACAGTTTAAAAAGAAAATTACAACGATAAACTTTGAGGCAAGTTTACAGACACTTAAAGCTGAAGGAACGCTTTGGCATACCAAAAATAATTTTTCTAACAGTTGTTTTTTCTTTATGTAAAATAAATACATGGGAAATGAATGTGTAGTCTTCTGACATACTTGTGTTACCCTGCCCTAAAACAAAATAATAATTTGCCACAGCCACTCATCTCATATCTAAAATTTTATTAATTTCAACTAAGTATGTATTTCCGTTTTGTATTCTTTCATCAGCCTATTCCATTGGATACAAACAGATGGGTGTTCAAGATACAAGGCCACAAGTAGACAAGTAGCCAAGTTGCAGAGCAGATGATTTCGTCCCTCCAACGCATCAAAGTTCAGCTTTTATTAATGGCTCAAGACATTTGTGGGTGGCATTATCGTTTCTATTTGTGGGAAAAAGGAATAATTAAAGAAGCTTGGTTGTTTTTAAAGCAGTTTTTGTAGTATCATTTACATGAACCTTCCTAAATTCAATGTGCAATTTATTCTATATTGTACAAGTTGAACATGGACAATGTTGTACTGCTATGTATCATTGTCAAAACGAATTGTACAAATGCATACATTTTCTTCTCATGTTTGGGGGATTAAAGTTCCATACTTTTATGATGTAAGTATTTTGAATCTTTGAAATAACCTTTGGTGGAAATATTGCGTCTAGGGAGATTGGTACCACTTTCATTTTTTTAAACTATACTTTTAACCAAATAAAACAACTCACCATCAAAGATATATCATAAATAAAGATGGTTTTATAATCCTCGTAATCAAATTCCCACATTACAGAAATAGTAATTAAATTGGCTGCAACCACAATTCTGAAGAGTGATTGTTTCTTTGCATCATTTAAAACTTTTGTACAACGTATTTCCAACTGCAAATTAACAATGTTTTTTTGAAACAACAATGGAATAAGACAGTACTTTCCTATCATTAAAGAAATAAAGATTGTGCAGATAGACGCACCAAATGCAGTAATAGCTTCCTCTGATTTATTTTCAACTGCTTTTTGTGTTTATCTTCATTTCATATTTACATTCTAGAGTTAAGTTTCTTGGGCAAAGGTTATTGTCAACGGTGGAGGGAGGGATATAATTAACTTGTTACATCAAAGTTTTTAATGGCATTTTCCGATGCAAATTGTCACCTAATTGATCTCCATATTCAGTGTACTTTTGTTTGTTTGATATAGGCCTAGCACTAATTAAGTCAACTGATATTTGGATGGGGAAGGGAACTCCGCATAAAAGCCTATAGCGCACTTTTAAAAAAATAGATTAATACGAAAAAGGAAACGTTTTGTTTTTTGTTTGAATTATCAAAGATTTGTGCATGTTATGACTTTTAAATAAAGTACACCTTTTGGTATTTAAGTTAAACACATTTTTTCCAATTTCAAAATAGTTATAGAATCAACCGTGCGTCGGGACGGGATTTGTTGTAAATAAGTGTTGGGCATCTGTTCTCGATAATGTATTCTTCGTGAGACCGGGAAGAGTACGATGCAAAACTCCCAACTTGGGTTTTATAATTTTGAATAAATTTTGCCATGGACATTTTGTCATAATCACGTCTCAGTTGTGACATGGAGGAAGGAAATACATGTATTTTCCTTCCTCCGTGGTTGTGATAAAAACCTTGACCAAAATTATTGGAGAACATGCTGCCAAGCGTATTATTTTATGCGCATGTATTCTTTTGTGTTTATTATTAGATTTGGGTTCCTTTTGCATTGGAAAATGCAACTTCTGTAGTGACAAATCAGGGAGGAAAGCCTAAAATCCCCTCCAACCGTGATAGGCCTATAACTTTTACGCTTTCCTGCATTTGGAGACGACTTGATATTCAACAAATATACAAGATGCCTTCCATACTGTCGTGATTATTAAAGCCATGGATCGGTAAGAATGTCAAAGTGACGGTAATATAGATAGTTGTGTGATTTCAAAGAAATTGCTTCACTGACAACTTTTAAAAAGTTTTCAATAGTCACAAACATTCAAACCAATGTTGATATAAACTTTACTTAAATGGATTTAAATTAGCCAGTAAAAGTAATTAAGTTTAAATCATGCTGTGCCATTTTTTATTTATTTATTTTAAAAATCAAATTTGTATATCACCTAAAATTATAAGACTCTTCCAACCATAAAGCGCATCAACTTGAAAATGCTTTAAAAATATTATCCAGTGTGGTGATTTAAAGTTGAATTGATTTATGTATAAAAATGGGTAAGCCCTATCTATTTCCCTTCAGTCAAGTTAACTATCGTTCATTTGAGATACGAGACATAATCGTCAAAGATGATTACACCGAAGTAGTCCTGCTTATAAAGTCGCAATTGAGTTATTGCTTGACATAACATCACTTTACTAGAGATAAACACTGTACAAACATTGTTTAATCAAATAATTATTTAGTGCATTGAGCGATAACTGTGTTTTCTGTTTTGTTATGCTTTGTTTGTCTATTGTTTTCGACGGATGCGCTAAATGGACATTGAGAGAGAAAGAAACTTTAATTCAAAGTAATAATAATTTTGACCAAAGCCTACTCCCCCATCTTATAATTATTTCAGTACCAGTCATAATAATGACTTATATTTAATTTGAACTATAGCACAAGTCATTATGACTTATTAGGCCTATCTATCATAGCAGTTATTTGTAAATGAGATATACCGGTTTGTAATAATTCTATTACCGATAAATGCTTACTCGGTGATAATGTTTGGTCATTATTATGACATTGTATCCCTTAATGATTGCGCATTTTCCTCTCTTTTCAAAGCCCCTTCGTAATTGTCAGTGTTAAAAAGTATGTTTGGTTTAAAAAGTATTGCCATATTTTGAACTTCCTCGCGCCCAAACAAAACACATTTTTTTTAGATCAAAAAAGAACATAATTAGAAGCGCGTGGCCGGAACGGACCAAATATTAATTAGCACGTCTTGTTTCTGTTGACAGTATTTGTGCTTGTTATTCTTGCTTTCTTCTGAAAAGAAAAACGTTTTCAAAAAATAAAAGGGGGAATTTATATTATTGTTTATGTTTGTTCGTGTTCTGTTCTAGCTCAATTATCTTTGATGTAATATATTTTTACAATAGCCACTGGTGGTGACGAGAGACGAAGCCCCATTTTTTCAGGGTACACCACTAAATAGGCCAAAAGTCATGCGAAAAACTGGCTATCATATTTCTAGGCCCTCAAATTCTTTGGAATAATAACGGGTTTTTGGGGTTTTTTTGGGGGGGGGGGTCATGCAATTAATATATTAATATATTGTGTAATTAGGGGCCTATAACGATTTATCACAACCTCAAATTCTTTGGAATAATAACGGGTTTTTGGGTTTTTTTTTGGGGGGGGGGGGGGGGGTCATGCAATTAATATATTAATATATTGTGTAATTAGGGGCCTATAACGATTTATCACAACCTGGGGGCTCTTTGCTTCAACTTTTTAGGAGACGTGATAAATTTAGGCTTTAAAGTTGGTCCTATTTGGCTTGGGAAGTGGAAAAGTGCTCATGTAAACTTGCAGCGGTTTAGGAAAAAAGCACATTTTGGCTTTTTTCTGGGGTGATTAGCAAAAATTCCAAAAAGCTGACCTGCCAAAAATTGAAAAGAAATCTGAAGTTTAATTAGTTGTTCGAAAATATATTTGATTGGTTTTCAAGAGGCCTAGATACTTTAAATATTTTTTGACTATTTTTGAATATTTAGCACTAGCATTGGTTGCTAGCTATGGGAGTTTAGCAACTTTTAGAGCTGTTTAGCGCCCTCCCGTGTGAAAAAATTGAGATGCAAAACACTGGGTTGAATTTCCGCCAAATTGCATATTCATGATAATGTCAACCCACTTCTGAATATTCAAATCACACTGTTTATTTGGGAAATAATGCGAACACAGGGTAAGAAAACCTCCATGCATGATCCAACCGTAAAAAAAGTGTCAGTGGACAGTTTACTAAGCCGCTTAATACTTACCCAAAGCATTTACGTGACAAAATATGACGGGGTTGAACTTTAGTTTAGTTTAATACAGTAAATAGTATTGGCTCAAAAATAAACACAACATTACGACTGCAGAAGACTAATCAAAATTTGCGCATGCGTATTTTAATCACAACCACCGTGGTTTAGCTTCATACGTCGTGTTGGTTATATGCCTCCGAAAACAAGAAAATAGATAAAAATGTGAACGGAGCTTCGAAAAGAACAAACTTTCCATACTCATGCCGCATGTTTCTGTTTAATGTCGCCTTCTAACTAGTAATAATAGTTAATTTGTTGCAGAGGTAAATTAAGAATTATTTGTTGCTGTGTTTCGTTGCATATGAAGCTTGGTAAGTTCTGTAAAAAAAAAAGGTGTTACGTCGTACACCTGCGCCGTGACTCGTGAGTGTAGACAGGCCCAGAATCCGGACACTTGACTTCCATCCATGTGCCTTTCATGTTCTTATTTATTGCAAACATTCTGTCAGTGTCAATCGGAAAGGTATAAAGATATAATTTAAAAAAGAGATAAATTTACCCTATTTTTTTCTCAAGTCATGGAGGTAGAAATTAAAAGGTCAATATCAATCATCATGATCATGGTCATGGCTGGCTGCTCGCCTGCTGGCATGCAATGCATGGGCCATGGGCATGATGGATGGTCATGGATGGGGGTAGCCCCATCCACTTGTGTGGCCAAGGCTAGCTGAATCCTTGGCCACACGTCCGGACCATTTCTTTTTAAGCTAAGAAATAACCATTTATGGCGCATTATGGCGCATTCCCTACGGGCCAGATGGCGATTTAAACCAGCTGAATGTGTTCACCTAGCTCTTACCTTGCTTTGTGTGTTTTGAATATACAAACCAATAAAATTTTAAAAATAAATTTTAAACGATTATTGTGCGACTTACTCCGAATTAATTTCCACGATGTGTACCAAGAGCCGCCATTTTAGAATGACCCCAACAATCATGCGAATCGAATTGGCCGGCTGGGCTGTGGGCGGAGCAGTCACAAAGCAACCAATGAAATGTTCCCACCGTACCTCGCTCCGCCCACAGCCCAGCCGGCCAATTCGATTCGCATGATTGTTGGGGTCATTCTAAAATGGCGGCTCTTGGTACACATCGCGGAAATTAATTCGGAGTAAGTCGCACAATAATCGTTTAAAATTTATTTTTAAAATTTTATTGGTTTGTATATTCAAAACACACAAAGCAAGCTAAGAGCTAGGTGAACACATTCAGCTGGTTTAAATCGCCATCTGGCCCGTAGGGAATGCGCCATAAATGGTTATTTCTTAGCTTAAAAAGAAATGGTCCGGACGTGTGGCCAAGGATTCAGCTAGCCTTGGCCACACAAGTGGGGCTAGGATGGGGGATGTTGAAATGAGCGCAACTCTTCTTGTGAAAACACTTGCGGCAAATTATAAAGTTTTGACAACAACGTTATAAAAAAAAATTGGTAACAAAAGCATGCTAATCATGCTTAATTCTGTCCATATTCAGATTCTAAGATAATTGTAACTGAATTTAACCTGTGTTCATGACCGACTTCAGTTTTCAATATCTGGTTATCAGTTTTCAATAATTGACACAATGTGTCGGTTTTGTTTTAATCAAATGATAACATGTAGGATCACTCTAGACGAGTGAAAGTTTTTTTTGCCATTGAGTGTTATCAATTATCTAATCAAGATCAAGATCAAGATCAAGATCAAATCTAAAATGTTTTTCTTTTTCTTTCTTTATAGAGAGTGATTATTTAACAACTCTGACATCGACTGACATTGGGTCCTACATGTAGTTCAAGTTGGTCTTTTTTGTTGTTTTGTTGTTTATTTTAGTTTACATTGTCAATGTCATGTGTTTGTGATGTGGTCGTTTCTTTACTAAATATTATATTATTTTGACCTAAACTGCCTGATTGTGTATAAAAGTGGGCTTTTTGTAAGCTATGAATTTATTTTCTCCTTTCTTTTCTTATTAACAACAGAATTCTGCATCTGGTGAATCCGTCGTCGCCCATCAATCAGTTGGAATTCTATTTGGGTACTAATCTAGCAACGTAGTGACTGGGCTTCATGTGGGTATCCACCTTTGTATCAAGTTGGGTATCAATTGGGTACCAATTGGGTAATAGGCAAGTGGGTACCAATCAGAAGGTTTGCATTGCATCTTATTCAGGCACAGACTACCTTGCATGTGGATTTGATCACCCATGAATTAGGTACCAATCGGTTACCAAGAGGGTGCCAGCCATAAGGTTTCAGCGAATTGGTGTATGCTGGTCTGGATGTGGGCTGGATCATCTATCAAATAGTTACCTGTGGGGTACCAATTGGGTACCAATTGGGTATGAGTCACTAGTCTTTTTAAGGGAGGGAGTGTGTTGCATGAAGAGCAGCAACTATGGAGGGACACTCTTATGATGAAGACCTGGCCGAGAACCGCTTCTTCATCATTATGCAGACAAAGTATCGCCAGCTACACCAGCAGGCCGCTGTGCAGAGATTATTGGTAAGTCGGATAAAAGGGAGTACACATTGTTAATTGGGAGGGGGATTTCAATGCAATCTAACTGATCTGAAACTACAGTGGGCTGGAATCATCCAAAAAGTATGATTAGTTTCAATCTGAAAGCTCACTAGATTTAAAGTAACTTTCCGTACCAAATCCTGCAGACAAACGGTTCCCTCTGAAATATTGTCAAAATCAAGAAAAAAGTGTTTGAAGATTCCACACTTCACAGTTTGCTTATTCTGAATGCTGAATAAGTAAATCCTGATACATAAATGTGCACAACATCTCTGACAACATCACATGGCATGTCCAAGGGGTTTAAAAAAGCACCGAACTCGCTGTCTAGTGTTTCTTTTATTAGGGCCCAATTTCAAAGCGCTGCTTAACGGTGGGCAAATGTTTGTGCTAACTATAGCAGAAACATTTGCTCTAAAGCGTAAGCGTGTTTCTCAGTTTGGCAAGAAAATTAGGTGGCCAGCATGCGCGTTCACAATGTATAATTTGCATTGTTACCGTACTTCATTTATTTTCATACAGTATAAAGCACCAGAAGGTTAACATGCCTTTTCGTGTGCTTACAGTTAGCAGCGCTATGAAATGGAAACTCGCACAAAAGTAAGCACAAAAACGGCTGTAATGCAGTTCTATTAAATTGGACCCTGGTGTTTCTGTGACTGATGCTTTTTGTGGGGAGGGCATACAATCTCTATGGCATCCACATGTTAGGACAATTTCATGGAGTACTTGGTGTTTGTAGGAGGATCCTTCCCCCAGTGCCACAAGAGCTATATATATATATAACTAGTTCTTATATAGCGCATTTCACAATAACGTCTCAATGCGCTTTACATTAGTGCCCTGGTCATTGGGCCAATAACATTCCTTTAATCTTTCTCAGCTCCCTGGGGAGTATACAGCCCGGGCTGCCGTGATGGCGCTCCGAAGGCTTTTTCAAACACAATATCAACCTCTACCCTTGCAGGTACCCATTTATACCCCTGGCAGAGATACCAACATACACGATTTGGGCGTAGCAAATACGATTTTGAGCCGTGACTACGACGCTACGATAATACTCAATAAAATACGCTAAACAAGCCGCCCAATATAATTATATGAAATCGAACAATACATGCAAACAACGAATGAATGAAAGTGGAAATAAAAATGGGAAAAAATATCCAAATGAATGTAAGAGAAAAGAAGAAACACTTTTAATTTTACAACGCAGTGGTGGTTAAAAGCGGCGATAGCGGCGAATTCACACGAATATGTCTCAAACACTTGTGTACCTGGACGTAAAAATGTTTGTTGCGTGCCTTCCCGCTGGCCGGCTGAATGTGCATTTTTATCGCTAGTGCATTGCTGCGAGATCGTACCCATTGATCTCTATTACACGATGGGGAATAGTGGACATACACGTGCGTGGGGAATGAGGTTGTCTGTGAGCTAACGTCTCACAGTAACCTCATTCCTCACGTATCCACTATTATTGTCTGTACTTAATATTAATAATAGCGACTCCTATAACAATGGCGACTCCTACATCATATTTCCCTCCCATTTACTCGGCCCCGTTCCCGCAATTCCGCCCGCGGCGGGGTTTCACGCTAGTAATTGTAGCGCCGATGCCCAAATTCCGGACAAAGCCCAAAATCCGAACACGTTTTTTTTTTTTTTTTTTTTCTTTTTCTTTTTCCCCCAATAGCTGGTAGTTGCATTTCTGATCATCAAAACAAAAACATTTAATAGAAAGATTGGTTTAGGGAGCCCAAGCTGAGCTCGCACTTAACTTTTGGGAGATGCTACTCTTTTTTGAAATTCAATGTTGGCATCTCTGCCCTGGGTGAAGAGAAGCAATTATAGCAAAGTGTCTTGCTCAAGGACACAAGCGTCATGACCGTCTATACAGCTCATCCGGCCTACAGGGGCCGGGGTAAATCTCTAAATTGTCAGAACATTTTACAATCACTTAACTGGCCTCCACTTGTCAGATTGTTATAGATCGAGGTGTTCAACAACACAGTTATCTAGGTGGACAGTTATCTATTGTATCTTGGTCTAGAGATTAAACTGGGCCCATATACTATAGGCAGGATGTGCTTAGTGTAAATAGCTCTTGTGGCGCTGGGGGGAAGAATTCTCATAGGTTACTCACATTGATCAGTAACCTGTTATTTGGCGAGTCATTTTCACGACTTGATACTCTGATATGTTCACATACATGTAAGAATCGCTTACTTTAGGTTTTAGTTGTGATGATCTTAGTATAAACAAATCCCAACTTTGACCTAACGTTTCCATTGGTTGTTTCATCTCAGATTTGCGTCCCAAGGACAGGTGTGTTTGCACGGTTCTCTCTGTCCCAGGCCGACTTTGAGACTCACATACTGCGACCATGTGATGACCAGCCAGGCATCTATCTTACTTTGAATAATAAGGTAACGATCATTCAATCACTTATATTAGCTTTTTTGTTGTTAATCCTTTTATATCCTCTTTACTAAAATGAAGGATTCAGAAGAACTGAGGGCTGTAGGCCCAAACAACAATTGCTTAGCATTGGGTCAGGCATAATCTAAGTCCAAACAACATGTTGTGGAGTGACACAGGAGAGTTGGATATACATGTAGGAGGATTGAGGGTCACCTGTAGGCAAAATGCCCAGGGTTAAAGCTTTGTAACTTCCCAGCATTGGCACATTAGTGGATACATGTAGTGCTAGCCTAGAGGGGTGTCTAGGCGTCTTGTGGACATTATGTTTTCAACTTCCCTGCTTAATTTTTATTAGGCCTATATACCGCACACATAGATCCTCATCATGTGCCATACTTTATTTTGCCAGGTATTTACTGTGTCAGTGACTCGTGACAATCCACATTTTGATATACATGTAGGGTCCTTCTTGCACAAAATTGTACTGACATACCCATATCTAACCCGCTGATAAATCGGAGCCATCTTGTCTTCCAGATGTCTTGCTGATAGCCTGTGCTAGGTCTGAGCTTTCAACCCCTGCCAATCAAACTGTTGGGCTTACTGGGAAGCCAGTTACTAGTGGAACCTTCCTGCATTTGTGTAATTCCTGGGGTTATCTCCCGCACTTAAGGGTTTTAAGAGACACTGTATGCCAACAAGTATTAACACACACAACTAAATGTTTTATTTCCATTGTGGTCACGTAAAGCTGTTGGTCCCGTGTGTTGTGTAATGCACGTAAAAGAACCCAGTGCACTTATCGAAAAGAGAAGGGGTTCGCCCCGGTGTTCCTGGTTTGATTGGCTGCATATTGCGCCACAGCACCTTGTAAACCATTACATGGTGCTATATGTATGTAAAGGAATAGGTCTGATACTTCAAAATGTAGCTCCACATACCTTGCAGGAAAATACTGACTGTTGAAGCGCCTTGAGCGTCACTGAGTGACGGATATGAGCGCTATATAAGAAGCCACTATTATTATTATTATTTCATTTCATCACAGCCTACAAAAGAAAGATCACATTTTCTTTTGTGCCGGTAACTCCTTGAGTCGGGCTACGTCCCGTAGCCTTAGATCTCAAGGGTCTTTCTCAGGATTCTCGCTGTTCCCAAAAGTGCTGCCTTCTGTAACAGATCTACCCTCACAGTTGTACCTATTTCATCTAGATGTTTCCCCAGTGCTTTCGGAATGGTGCCAAGTGCTCCAACCACCACAGGGACTACTTTCACTTTCACCTGCCAAATCTTACGAAGTTCCCTGGCCAGGTCTTGGTACTTTTGGATCTTGTCTAACTCCTTCGAAGCTACCCTTATGTCACCTGGCACTGCTATGTCAATGAGATGACACATCTTCGTCGTCTTATCTAAGACTACAACATCCGGACGCCTATATTATTATTATTATTATTATTATTATTATTATTTTCTACTTGCAGGAGGTGCAACTGAACGGAGACTCAATTACAACCACCAAAGGATTCAGAGAGATAAGAAGTGTTCATATTCTATTTGAAGAGACGTATTACAATGACAATGATGAGAGTTATAGAGTTGTCTGTATCGATAGACTACTGGAAGGAGGAAATGGTATGTTAAAGGGAAGGTACATGTTGGTAATGACCCTTAGAATTAATGGCAATGAAAAACATATTGTTTTGAAGTACAGCAGCTTTCAATAGTAAAATGCATTTTGAGAAACATTTCACTTCAAAGTAATGTGGTTATGTAAAAAGATATCAGTTTTTATGACCCAAAATTTGAATCTGAGAAATGTTGCTGTCAGAAACAATTTTCAGATTGTGTATTCCTATTAGGAATTATTTTTCCTACGTGGACATACTCACTCCGGATTAAAACAATCGAGCGGTTCCAAAAACCAAAGGTATACTTTACCTTTAACTCACAAACTCTCATTTTACTAACTCTACACAAACCTTCGTTTCCCGCTACCACGTTTTTTGTTGTTATTGGTCTGAGGACTTGCAAATGTTGTGTCGTGGCCAAGAGTTTAAACGCACTGGACTCAAGCTCTGGTTTTTCTGATCAGCAGAGTGTGGGTTCAAGTCCCAGTCTTGACACTTGTGTACTTAAGCAAAGCAATTAACCATTATTGCTTCGTCCCTCGGATGGGACATAAAGCCATTGGTCCCGTGTGTTGTGTATTGCATGTCAAAGAGCCTAGTTGCACTTATCGCAAAGGGAATGGGTTCGCCTTGTTGTTTTTTGGCAGTGGGTGCTGAATACGCCTCAGCGCCTTGGTAACTTTTACAAGGTGTTACATATTGGGTCTCATAATTCAAAAACTTCAAAAACCCGTAGATAAAGCGCTATATAAAAGCTATTTGTTATGTTATGGTAAAGATAAAAAATAGCATCTGGCATGTGATGGTGAATGAACAAGTGAGAATTTGGCTCTGGATCATGAACATGTATGAGGTATAGTGATGCTTCCTAGAGTCTAAGAACAGAACAAACTACAAGAGTATTATTCAATTTAAATAGCTGTTGCTTTTTTGTCTTCTCTCTTTCTGACAGATGTTGTGGAGGATCCAGTGATGACTTGTCTAGAGACCTTAGACGACTGCACTGACTTTTTATGGGGGAATAAATGTAAGCAAAACGCACACTCAAGGATTTGAGTGTTGGCGCAATTCGACTGACGTCATCACACAATAAATCTTGTTTGCACCATTTTTGGATTCAGATTCCCCCTTGTGTTACCATGCAGTGTACATTTTAGGCAATGTGCATGCTGTTAGACCTGCACCATATCTTTACATGCATTTGACTCCCAAAATGGCAGACCATGGGCAGACAGTAGGTTTGTGTTGCATCAGTGGGGACACTTGGTGGCAGCAGACTTACCAGGTACATTCATCGTTCTAGGTTTGTGGACATGTTCAGAAGTACATAAACAGTGGAAATGGACCTGGTATGTTTGCTGCCACCTGGCGTTCTACAGTTGAGTACCATTGCCTGTTGTCAGTAGTTGGATGGGTGACCATTCCTTGTATTGTCATAGTTGGTGGCGTGTCTGGGGCATGATAGGGCATCTTAAAATATCAGCCCCGTGACTGTTGAAGAATAGGGTCTTGCCTCTGTGTTTCTGACTTGGCTGTAAATGCACAACTTCTGAGTGTGGAGTACTGTTTACTGGCCTTGCTCTTAAGCCTTTTGTTAAAGTAGCCCACCGGGCTAGTAAACTGTGCATTTTACTTGCCCCCCAGGAAGTTTTTAGTTACCCAGACTTTAAACATGTATTGTCATAAATGTTTGTTTCTGATGTACTAATTGTAGCGATCATAACCAGTTTGAAGGTCAAATGAAGTTACATTCACAAAAATAACTGAGGCCTAAAACTTAAAAAGCAAAATCGTTATTAACAAGTATGTTGCACAGTTTTTAGTAGCCCACAGGGCAAGTTGAGATGTGGTGCTTACTTGCTGATACCAGTTTTTACTAGACAATGTTTGCCGTGCTAAAAAGGGTGAGCTCTGGTTTAATAGTGATGTGCATCGAACATATTTCTCTTCTGGCATTTGCATAATATAAATGAATAACGATTATTATTTGTATTTTTCCCCCCTCCTTGAATTGACAGACAGCAAACACTCCCAGAAACAGGTGGATGATCTGATCACCAACTTCCGGAATACCACTCAGCAGCTGGAAACGTTACGTCACATCATTGATGAGACTAGCGCCCTCTTTGCCATGGCGATGCAGATAGCTCTTAAAGACACTGTCTTGGTAAGAGTCTACATACTTTTTGTCTCACCCTGACAGCCATAAGTACATCAAAATCCATCACTTTGATGCTTGACTTTGATGGAACTGTTATTTTATTTCAACTCGCCCTATCTCAGCATGTGGAAAGGCGTACCATTGGTATAAGAGTCCAAACTTGTGTTACCATACAGTGGGGTATTTTGATGGATTTGGTACTGTACCTTGCAGTCACCAGTCTTTGCATGTGGTGACATACCAGTCAGTTCAGATTCTATTTTTGTTGTTGTAAGATCAGTATTGTAACTTAACCCACCAACTCCAAACTTGATTAAGATGTAGGGTGCGATCACAGTTTTCACAAAGATGACAGCATTGGCATTTTTAAGCTGCCACTTCAAACTATTTTAAAAATAATGCCCTGGCTCCTCTCACTCTTATAATAAGATATATGTTTAAAAACAGGCTATTTTGAATGCTTTAGTGTGTCCTTTTGAACCAAAATGAAATTGTTTTCTTTGACAGCGCAAGACAGTCCGTCAACACCACGGTCACATGGATAATCTGAAGACGTCCATGGAGACCTACATACTGCACGGTGTTTATAACAAAGTCTTCAAGGCTATCGGTTCCTTCTTGGCTAGTCAGGTGAGTCAGAGGAACCACACAGGCCAGCTCACAGTCACTGTGTTTAGTAACGATATTAATAATGGGAAGTTTTTACATATATGCATACATACCTGCCAACTATTCTGTTTTTCCTGGGACTGTCCTGATTTCCGAGTTTAAAAACACCTAAAAACCGGGACATCCAAGTTTTCAGGGAGGAATTATATTGTATTATATGATAAATCCGAACAAAGATGGAGACAAAATAGCTCAGTTGGTAGATTGCTGGTATGTTAATCTGGAGGTCGTTGGCTCGAATCCCGCTCTAGTAAATTGTTCTTCTTTGTTCAACCCCAAATTATTTTTATGAAATTATTCATTCAGTTTCCCTTGTGGTTTATGACATGATTTCTTTAATCAACGATTTAGGGAATGCATAAACATGTATTTAACAAACTGTTTCAGGATGCAGCACTAAACAAGACCACCAGGAACCTGTCAGAGCTCCAGGTGCGGGACGTGGGTGTCAGACCTGAGTTCACCGCCAACACTCCCCGTGCACGACGCGAGCTTTCCACCATCAACCAGTTCAGGACGCCACTAGAGAAGCTTCACTGTCTACGACGCACGGTCATGGCCATCAGCCAGCCTGGCTTTAGGACACGCTCCAAGGAACCAGGTAAACCAAGAGTACCAGCTAGAATATACCCCACCACCTTTCAAAGCTATCCAGATTCAGTGTCCGTTTTATTGCCACAATAGCAAAAATATATACTTCTAAAATTGAATAGAATGAGCTATCAGTATCACATATAGAAGATGATTACCGTAATCTTCGGAATATAGGCCGCGGCTTATACATTGATTTTGGCCCTTTTAAACATTTCGGCGGCTTATATCCCGGGCGGCTTATACACCGAGCAATAAAACTTGTTTTTAAAAAGATCGTTTGTAAAATATTTCTGCAACGAAACAATTTTCTAAAACGAAAAAAATCCCACCAAAACATGGCCTGTGTGATATAGTGACAGTTTTTACGAAATGTTGAAAATCCCAGCTTATCTTTTGAGCTGCGAGGAGTCGTCAAACTTGCGTCCACCATGCTTGCTTCGACTTTTGCTGGTGATCGCTTGCGTGTACCGTACTTAATGCCGTGAAGAAGCAGATGACCAGTGTGGTATCGCCATGCAGTGTTGTTTATTAACGTTGTTGTAACGTTTTCCATAAATGGTTACAAATCTCCGTTCTAACTAGCGTTAGCCATTCAGTAGTTAAGTTGTTCTAGCCATGGTTGTCTTTCTTCATAATTTTCAGAGCACGAACGTACTTCCCACAGGCCGCTTACCATCCCACTGCCATCCCATATTATTCATCACCTTGACCCCGCGGATGTGCTTGCTCTTTGCTATACTTTATTATCGGGGGATGAAGAAACGGCATATAGCCGTGGGAGCGAGGGTGCAAGGGAAATTCCCTTAGTGAGAAATCACCATGTGTTCGGGAAACGTCTAGTCTCGGTTCCAACACGCTCCAGTCGTGTAGTCACGAAAACCTAACCGCTCTCCTGTAACCGCTACCACACCACGACCAAGACGCTCCATTTGTGTAGTCACGAACCAATACTATGAAACGTCACGTGCACGTGTATAAGAATAAAAAGCGAGGCACTAGCTTTCAGAGATCGCGCGCAACGTTCCTTCAATCGTGGAGGTAGAAACCATTAATTAATTGAGTCGGAACTAGTGAAAAAAGGCACATAAAAATGTAAAGACGTTCTGTTGTCATGGAATATGAATATTAAATTCAGTGATTTTACCTCAGCAGTTTATCAAACAGTCAAGTCTTGTTTGTTTATAATTGCTCACTTCCTCCCTGCGGGGTAAAACCGTTTTTCCGCGTTCGAAAAAACTTCACGAATATCGAGATCTCGGCAATATTTACCCCAAAATATATCACCATTCAAAATTTACGAAAAGAAAATAGACCCACTTAACTGCAGACCATTCTCATAAATTATTTCAATAACGATCGATACATGTTACTTCAGTACATTTTTACTTTAATGCAACGCAAGACGCACTTTGTGGCGATGTACAGTGACTGTTGTGCTGTCCGCTAGTCACTGTACATCACCACAAAGGACTGCCAAACACGCACGCCCCCCTGTGTGTGCGGTCATTACTGCGGCTTATACGCCGGGCGGCTTATACACTGACGCATAAATCTTGTTTTGACAAATTCTTGGCATAGCGGCTTATACCGCGGGCGGCCTATATTCCGAAGATTACGGTACATACATACCTGCCAACTATTCTGTTTTTCCCTGGACTGTCCCGATTTCCGAGTTTAAGAACCTATTTAATTGGTTTTAATTTCACTGTACATCTGATCCCCAGCTCCAGCCATGTCATCGGATGACCTTCTTCCCTTGCTGGTGTTCCTAGTGGTCAAGGCAGACATCCCTAACTGGCTGGCCAATCTGACCTTCATGATGAACTTCCGCTTTTCTAGTTTTGCTGATGGAGAATTTGGGTAAGGAAGATTCTTACAGACAAAGGACAGAGCTCACTGAATATAAGTTTCATACCAGCACCGATTCTTATGAAAAAAAGGTTTTCTGTCTGAAACGCTGTCAAAGCACGATGGAAATAGCAATTGAAGATCTCACAAGTCATCGTTGCTTATTTTGATTGCCGCAACTTGCCATTTGCGAGTGACTTACAGAGTCACTAGTCACTACTTAAACGTGAATTCCTCAGACCAGAGACTGTTGGTGTGTCACATGGTTCCGGGCAAGCTTCTGGGGTGCGTTTTCGCGGTCGAAACTAATAACTGTTTCGGTCAATAGCCAGTGATTAACCAATGGCAAGTTCAACCGAAACAGTTATTGGTTACGACCGCGAAAACGCACCCCTGTATTGCAACCTCCAGGTAGGCAAACCCTGGGACCATTGTGCCATTGATATTCATTCAGAATTGTGTTTGGGTGTTTTTCATCTCTTACGTAACTCTGCAAAAGCTTGCCTGACCCATGTGACAAAGCAACTGCCTCTAGTCTGAGGATTTTAAGTTTTTTTAATAAGCCTGGTGTGAATGTTCGCAACATCCCTTACATAAAAATAAACAATTTGGGCTTTCATGTTACTTTCACACAGTGGTTGGTGATGTATGTTTAGTGAATATTTTTTAGTGAATTATTTCACTCCAAGTGATGTTTCTTCCAGTGAAGCCCTTATCACTCTACCCATGTTTGTTTGTTTGTTTGTTTGTTTGCTTAGATGATCTTGCCAACAAGAGAACTTAGCAAAGCTCCCTCAAGGGGATATAAGCGCCAAGCTTGCAACAGCCAATCTGTCTTACACAAACATTGGTTTAGCGTCTATGATTATATATTGCACAAACAATAAACTGTGATTCAGTAACTAGACGACATTACTTATTTATTTCATTTATTTCATTTCTCGGGCAGATAAAAAGTACAATTATGCACATTGGCAAAAACATTAAAAGGTACAACAATAGCAATAAACATAAAGAAGAAGGAAAGAGAACCAGCTGGAGCCCGAAGGATTGCCTAAAAGAAACAAAGTTCCTGTCTAGAGGCTCTCCTCTTCAGTTAGTCTTAACACAGAACAACAATAAATTGAAACGAATACTTATTCTAGTCATTGTGAAATTGGCAGTTAGCTTGGCTGGATTTGAACTTACAACCTTGTGATTGCAAGTCCTGCAGTCTTACCACTCGACTACGGTGCATTTCAAATAAAAGCTAACTGAGACTTAATTTATTCTTTGCATGTGTTCTTTGTTTTCTTGCTCAGATTCTACTTAGCATCTGTAGAAGCTGCCGTCGAGCATGTGAAACTCGGTAACATGAACAACGTCGTGATCGGCGCTGCCAATCCCCAGAAGCTTCATGTACTTCGACGGATGACCTCCACTGACGGCATGTGGCAGAAGCTTGACCCTACCGATCCAGACATGCCTACAATAGATGCATTATTTCAGGTCAGTTTAGATTTTGGTTTTGTTTGGTTGAAAGAAAATAAAATAAATTGATGGGTACTACTCCTGGTCTTGCTGTCTAATAAGAATAATAATAATTGTATCTAGTTCTTATTTAGCACTTTTTACATAAATGTAATAATAACATTAGTGCCTAGGTCAGGTTTTCGTAAAAAGTTGGGAAGGTAGTGCATTCTGCTCTACCAGCCAGGTTCCTAGTGGATGATACCCATGCCTACATCCTTTTGGATTGTGAAGGGGGTAACCCTATTTCAGCCCTAGGAGTAGGTGGCAACGTGCCCCTGGTGAAAGTTGATTTGGGTCAGTAGCCCAAATCAGTTAAGTGTAGCCCTCACTATGAAGTGGACGTCCGTGGCATTGTGATGTAAGGCGATCTTTCATAAAAAATAAAATAAAAAACCCCAATAACATTACCGAATCTTTCTCAGCTCCCTGGGGAGTAAACAGCCCTAGCTGCAGTGGTGCTTGAATTGATATGCTATTGTAAAATGCGCTATAAAAGTTATGCGCTATATCTAGTTATTAATATTATTATCCATTTCCATTTCCGATCTCTCATAAAAAAAACCCACCCCAAAACCCAATAACATTCCTGTAATTTTTCTCAGCTCCCTGGGGAGTAAACAGCCCTAGCTGTTGTGCTTGAATTGATACTCCTATGTAAAATGCACTATGAAAGAATTGGTTATTATTATTATTATCCATTTCCATCCAGCATGCTAGAGAGGGTAACACTGACGACATAGCCAAGATGCTGGAGCAGAGTTCCAACGATCACAGCTGGCTTCTGGATCAGATGTGCCATCCACTCTGTGGCTGCGACAAATGTGAAGAACTCGTCGCAACGTAAGCTTCTCCATCTTATGCATGTTTGAATTCCTTTGGAAAACTACAGTGCGACAGCTAAGATAGAAAGTGTGCACTTTGTGGTAAAAGCATGCCATTTTGCTATAATGATTGGTATCAAGGTTTTAGCCAGGATTTGGTGAAAAGGTGTTTGAAATTTAAAAAACTGGGTGTCCAAGTTATTCACTTACAATATATTTACATGTGAATGACAGATAAAGCAGGGTGTTCAAATTTAAAACAAGGTGTCCAAAAGACACCCTGACACCCCTCCAGCTAACACTATGGTTTGTAATGAGCTAAATATCATTTTTAGATGTGTAGCCATCATATACATATTTCAATTACGGCAATCTAAATAAGCAGTGATGATTTGTGGGGTCAAATGCTATTTTCTTGGCTTTGACAGTATTTCAGATGGAAATCTACTTGATAAACTGCGAGCTTTCAGATTGAAAGTAATTATTTTGAATTGTTGTTGTTTTTAAATCCTGAACTTCGTCTTCAACATGATTGAAGTGAGCTTCAAATTGAGTTCTTGTTATTTATCAATTCTAAACTTTGTCTTCAATATGACTGAAGTGAGCTTCAAATTGAGTTCTTGTTATTTATCAATTCTAAACTTTGTCTTTAACATGATTGAAGTGAGCTTCTGCACTTATTTAAACACTTTGGCTGCTACCGACCCTCTACCATTTTTCTTATGCGTTTGTTCATCAGAAGTTCAAACAGATTTTAGTTCATAAAATATCTACTCATGGATTGATTTATGTCTGTCTGGGTACCTCCCCCCTCCCACCCCCCACAGGAAGCGTAATGATCCCAGAGCAGTTACGGCTTTGTCAAGGGATGATAGAGGCTGTACAGCGATGCACGTAGCTGCCATGTATGGTAAGTTATATAGGGCGCCCTCTATTGACCCTTCTACTAAAATCTTACTTGAATACAAGGGAGCAAATTAGGGTGCTGACGTTTCGTCAATTTGTGATTTATAATAGTCAAATAATAGTTGATCCTTGTATTTTATTAAGCAGACAATATGATTAATGTAAATGTGAACAAAGCAAGTGTTGGCACATCATTTTCATTTTTATTATTTTCTCTACTATAGTTCAGTTGTTAATTATATATCTCACTGCAACTGTAAATAATTGTCATATTGAACTAAACCTACCGTTATCGTTGAACTACTTATAAATTGTGACATAACTCTGGAATTCGACAAAAAAAAACAGTGCTCCGGGGCTAGGTTGATCCAGTTGGACTAGCTTGTCAAACCGCGCAGCGTTCGGTTAAAATCTAGATTGACTATGGTTAAGTCTAGTTGATTCCAGTCACCCCACCAAACTTGCTCTATGGTAGTGAAACTTTGATTCTGGCCAGTATTTTTTTTCCGTTGAACGTCTAAAATGTATCACTTTTTGTAAGAACCTGACTTATAAAATTGAATCAGGATTGCAACTTTTCAGCTGATAAGCTGATTTCCTTCCGTTTGGTTTCTCATCTGTGTCACTGAAAACTGAAAACACAGTACAAAATCTGGCTGTGCCTGGCGTTGTCCTCTCTCGGTGAACTGCAGTTGCAAGCCAGTTGCATGCAATCATGTTTGTTATGGCAATATGTCATGAACAGGCACATTGGTAGTAAGATGAAGTTTTTTCACTACTTCTGTCCCCAAAGCTGGTATACATTTGCCCATATTTTAACCTTAATTCATGTAATTCCCCTTCACTATTTAATCACTAAAAGTGATTCTTTTAACACAAAATGACATTTGTTACTACAGGTCAAGTCTTTTCAAAACCTAATAGGTTAACAATTTCCGGAGTAATTCCTAAGAAAAACTTACTGTCGGCATTTTCTATGGGCTTCTTATAATCATTGAAGCCAACTTTAGTGAAGCGGGCTAACAGGACACCAAGGCATTTCTCCTTGGTGAAAGGCGCCTCTATTAGGAATCTGTAAATTTCTATTGAAATATTTCAAGGGGCACTATGGTAATGACTGGGGGGCAACGGAAGCGAGTGCAGCCTTCAATGATTGAAGATATACGCACTGCCAGACACACCGGGGCAAATCCCTTCTCTAATAGCGATAAGTGTGTACTGGAGTCTTTTACATGCATTGATAGTTTTGATAACAACACACGGGACCTACGGCTTTACGTCCCATCCGAAGGACGAAGCAATAATGGTTGAGTGTCTTGCTTAAGGATACGTCACGACTGGGACTCGAACCCACACTCTGCTGATCAGAAACATCAGAACTTGAGTTTGGTGCTCTAAACCGCTCGGCCATGACACGCCACTAACAAAGATTATGTCATAATTACAATCAGAATGGACTGACCCAATCAGCCACTGAGGAAGACTTATAATGTCTTTGGTTCATGTTCAGGTCATGTTGATGTCATCAATGTACTGATATCAAATGGTGGGGATGTCAACGCTACGGATTATCATGGCTCCACTCCGCTTCACATAGCGTGCAGTAGAGGGCAACAACATGCCACTGTAAGTTCCTCCCTTGTCACTACCACCATTGGGCTCTGTCTTTTTCCCATACAGGTGCTGTAAGCTGAGGTTTAATGGTTAATGATATCATTGGTGTTTGAAAGAGTAGAAATAACACATACTCTTATACAGCGCACTTTTCTACCAACAGGTTACTCGAGGTGCTTGAACAAACATAATTTTTTTTAGACAGGTTTTTAAATTGTTTGAATCATGAGACTGATTACAAGGGTTTACAAGGTGCCGCGGTGCATTCAGCAGCCACTGCCAGAAACACCGACGCAAAACCCTTCTCTTAGTGATAAGTGTAACTGGGTTCTTTGACATGCATTCCTCAACACGAAGGATTTGCGGCTTTATCCCCCATCTGAAGTAAAAAGCAATAATGGTTAAGTGTCTTGCTTAAGGACTGAAGTGTCAAGTGTCAAGACCGGGACTCGAACTCGCACTCTGCTGATCAGAAACACCAGAGCTTGAGTCCACTGCTCTTAACCACTTAACCACAATATGCCAAGTTCATTCCAACATTCAAGTTCATTAAAAGTGTCCCTGTCAGATGAAAACCACAGCAGATTGAACAGTAAGTAAATCTAAAGTGTAGAATTTATCTGAACTGTCAATAGAAAAGATTCGTCTTCAATAAATAGCAAGAAGTAAACCACAAGGGAAACTGACTGGGTAATTTGTTAAAAATAATTTGAGAAGAAAAATTGACAAGAGCAGAACTTAAACCTGCGACCTCTGGATGTACGTGAGGGTGCTCTACCAACTGAACTGAGCTCTCTGACCCTATGTTGGGGGGTCTGCCTATTTTGTTAATATTTTTGTGTTGGGGGGTGCCAGACTTCAATAAATGTGTGAGAAATACTATCACTGAAAGAAACAGATTAAAGACTGAGTGTTGTAGGTGGCTCTATTTTTGATCAGTCACCATTTTTGAGACTTTTATTTTTCATTTTTTCTTTAGTTGTTGTTACTTGATGAAGGAGCTAAAGTCAACATTGAGGACAATGACGGTAACACTGCGCTTCACCTTTGCTCTGCAAACGGCCATGAAGATGTAAGTATCTAGTTTCTCATTGCCATGGAAGATTATTAAAAGCCCTTGTATCGATCAATCAAGGGAATTTCGACTGTTGGGAAAATTTATTCATCCAGATAAAATTTGATTTAGTTTGACCCTCACACTGATGTGTAATACACCCTGTATTCTAAGCCTTGTGGGAAAAAAGAATCCTGAGGCAACTTGGTAGGGATTCAAATTCATGACCTCCACTTTTGTAACCACTGGAGTATTGAGAGGCCAGTTTAAATCCTGTAATTAGCAGCAAGTACTCAAGCATGCAACCAAAATTCCCTCTTTAAACCAAAAAATGTGTTGGAAATTGGAAATTGTACAAAGTTACCTTTATTGGGCCATTTTCTCTTTTTCGCAAATCAAACTTGTATATCTGGAATTGCAAACGAAATCAATGAAAGTTGAAAATCAATCAAAAAAGTTTTATTTGAGGGCCATTACCGTAATTTTCGGATTATAAACCGCGGTTTATACGTTGATTTTGACTTTTTTTTGAACTCCTGCGGTTTATTCTCCGGGCGGCTTATACGCCGACGTATAAATATGGAAGAGAAAAAACAGCATTTTTATAAAGAAAGATCGTTTGTAAAATGTTCTAAATAAAAACAATGTTCTTAAACGATAAAAAATCCTGCAAAACATGCCTGTGTGGTGACAAAATCCTGTTGAAAATGCCTGTTGAAAATCCCGCCTCATTTGTATTCCGTGTTGCCTTTATAAAACGTTTATCAACCGCCCTATTGTTAGAGTTCAGTCCCCCCTCAGAGATGAACAATCAGCGAAACTCGAGTTAGACTAGACTGGTCCCCTGTCTATTTATCCCAGCGATGTCCATATGCTGATATATCTCCGAACAGACGGTCTCATACAGACCAACATCAAACAAACGAAAACTGTGCGGTATTGCTCACGCACGTACATGTATAAAAACGTTCCTCCGACCACGAGGCGATTTCTCACAAAGGGAATTTCCCTTGCCTTTTCGTTCCCACAGCTACACGCCGCCATTCCTTCACCCCCTAACTATAAAGTTTACCACGTTAGGAGCATGCAAGCACATCTGCGGGATCGAGGTGATGAATACTATGGCAGTGCTGCGAGAAGCACTACGTCATAATTATTCACGCGATCGGCCAATCGGAAAGCTGTGAGAAGCACTACGTCATAATTATTCACGCGATCGGCCAATCGGAAAGCTGTGAGAAGCACTACGTCATAATTATTCACGCGATCGGCCAATCGGAAAGCGGCCGGTCAGGAATCAGCCAATCAGCCTGTGCCAATTGCGCTCGTGGTGCTTCGGGTAACATGAAGAATAAAACCATGGCTAGAATGGAGAGCCTTACAGCCTTTATCAAATTTCCTTACATCAATAACCAATTCGCGGCACTTCAGTTTTAACACTATTTTTTAATCTGAAGTGGGTTCCCTCATCAAGAACTCACGTCACAAATTAACCGCGATATCATCGAATATCGCGATATATTTTTGACGATGTATCGTGAATGAAAAAAAGCAATATCGCCCAAACTTACCATACGCAGTTTTGCGAACTTCACTTCCGTGTTTTGAGGTTAGTTTTAAAAACATTTTGGCCGCGGTTTATACGCCCGCGCGGTTTATACGCTGACATCTAAATATTTTTTCCATATTTTGGAGCATTGCGGTTTATACGCCGGGCGGTTTATAATCCGAAAATTACGGTACCTCTTGTTTTTGCAAATTAAACTTGCATTTCTGGAACTGCAACCTAATTTAATGAATGTTGGAAATCAATGTACAAAGTTTCCCTTTTTGGGCCACTTCCTCTTTTTGGCCAAGCCAACTTGCATATCTGGAACTGCAAACAACTTTAATGAAAATCAGAAATCAATGCACAAAGTTTTTGTTACTTTGCCATTTCCTCTTTTCGCAAATCAAACTATAATAATTGCACAGGGATGATGAAGAGTATCAATTTGGCTTTACCCATACACCCAGTAACCAGTGGATTTTGTTTGTGAATGATTCAGAAGGCACTAGGTATACAGTACTTGTCACACATCAGTGTTAAGGATAAAACCAGAATAAACATTGTCTTTATTGCTGACAACTAAACTAGTTACATGGTGTCACCCGCAAACCTTAGTTTGTGTGTTCATGAAACATGGTATGCTAATAACTAAGAGCAGCTATGAGAAATCCCCGATGCAATCATTTTGTCATCAAATTCGTTTTGTTTTCATTTTTGTCACCAAAGATATTTGATGTTTTTTGTTAGTGTATGAAAGCAATGATGTACAGTAATCAACCAGTGGATATCAATGCAGCTAACTGCCAAGGAGATACTCCTCTACATCTCACAACGAGATGGGGTTATGGTGAGTAAGAAATGCCTTCCTGCTTGCTAAAAACACCCTGTTAGAGTTGCCCTTCTCCTGATTACTCAAAGCCACCCTCTTAGGTACTTGCCCTCCTCCTGCTTACTCAATGCACCCTCTTAGGTACCTGCCCTCCTCCTGCTTACTCAAAGCACCCTCTTAGGTACTTGCCTTCCTCCTGCTTACTCAAAACACCCTCTTAGGTAATTGCCCCCATCCTGCTTACTCAAAGCACCCTTTTAGGTACTTGCCCTCATCCTGCGTACTCAAAACACCCTCTTAGGTACCTGCCCTCCTCCTGCTTACTCAAAACACCCTCTTAGGTACTCGCCCTCATCCTGCTTACTCAGAGCACCCTTTTAGGTACTTGCCCTCATCCTGCGTACTCAAAACACCCTCTTTTAATGTACTTAATGTTCTTTCATATAGATTGCTTAAATTAATCTACACTTTCCTCAATTGTGTTTGGTCATAGAAATAGTTTAAGCAGAATTAATTATAAGCATTTTTGTTCATTGCAGAGAGCCTTGTGCAGCTTCTCTTGGAGCATGGAGCATCCGTTGAAGCTCGTAACAGACGTAAAGAAACACCAATCATGTGTTCATACAACGTCAATATCAGTAGAAGCTTACAGCGTGTTGCTTCCACGAGTTCTGAAGGAAAATATAGCTATATACAGGTAGGAAGGACTTAACTGATAATTACACTGGAACCCAAATACTCAGTGAGTTGTGAACGTTGGTCCAAACTTACAAATTATTAAATCTGTGTGCTCCAGAATGTCTCTCCTCGCTTATGGGTATCCATGATTACTGTTACTCCCACCAAAGCTCTGGTGCTATTTCCCTCATGGTTAGCAAGTCGCGGTTGCAAGCAGGTGATCTGAGCTTGTTCCATTGGAACACTCTTCCTGACCCCCACTAAAAACACAAAGGCTATTTTGTCCTTCAAAAAGGATCACAAAACTGACCTGTTCTCCAACCTGTAGCTGGTTTTCTTCTAAGGAGTGTCTTTGATGTGCTGTCTAGTGCACCATACTCAAGTTCTGGTGTTGCCAGAGTGTGGGTTCAGGTCCCAGTCATTACGCTTGTGTTCTTAAGCAAGACTATCACTGCTTCGTCTTTCCAGTGCTCAGAAACTCCCAGTATACTTGTTGTTAAGAGAAGTGGTTAGCCCCGATGTTTCTGGCATCACTACATCACCTCGTAAACCCCTACAAGGTGCTACATAAATGGGTCTCTGAATTCAAACAGAGCTCTTTGTAAGCAGAATGAGCACCTTGAGACATCTATCAGGTGTGGTAAAGCACTACAGAAGAATTTTTACTTTGACTATTATCAGTATTATTGTTATTCTTTGTCTGTATGTTTAGCAAGCCTCAAGTCCACCAATTGCCTCATCTTTTGACCAAACCGAGAGTACGGATTCATTCACGACAAGTTTTGCCAAGACGACAAGTAGAGTGAGACAGCGATCCAGGAGAAACTCATCACCCACGAGTAAACTGGTAAAACAACACACTCAATTTCTAACCCTAAGATTCCATGGGATACCGGTATTACTTTTACAGGAACCTTTAGGTCTGGTTTTTTCATCTTTGAGCGGGATAAGGCCATTTCCATTTTGGAAAGGGCTCTTCCCATGAAAAATATCAAAGCCCATGGGCAACTTTGAAGGGGCCCAATTTCATAGAGCTGCTTGAGATCAAAACGTAGCTAAGCACAACAAAATTATGCTTGCCAGAATAAGGTTACCAGCCAAAATACCATGTGAAATGCACCATCTTTGACTGGTATCCTGCTATTTTTTGCTTAGCACAAAACTGGTTAGCAAAATTGTGTGCTTAAGCAGCTCTATGAAATTTGGCCCAGGCCATGGCCTCTGTGGCCTCCAGGTAACTCCAGGGCCTAATTTCATGGCTCTGCTTAAGCACAAAATTTGCTTAAGCACCAAAAAACCTTGCTTAGTAAAACCAGATTACTGGCCAATACTCCACTCGATTGTTATGCTAACTAAACAACAGCTAAATACAAGTCACGAGCAATGTACATCGCATGGAGTTTTGGCAAATAACACGAGTATAATAAGCAAGCTTTTTTCGTGCTTAAGCAAATTTTGTGCTTAAGCAGCTCTATGAAATTGGCCCCAGCAGCCGATTTCACGAAAGTAGTGCGTAACTTGCGCCATGTCTTAAAGTTACGACATGTAAATGTTGCGCAGCTGCGCCACTTCCTTAAATTGCATTTCACGAAACTTGCCTTAGCTGCGCAACGTTTTAATAACTAAAATAAATAACAAACACCGCGGACGAGGCTAATATCAACCTTTTCAACGACTGTTGCCTGAAACCACAGAAAAAAATGCAACGGAGCGCCATTTTAAATCGCGATCTTTTTTACACAACAACATGTTTGTACAGTAAAGTGTCAACGGCGGTAAGTGTCGGAATAAGATGGCTCAACTTGGACCACTGACTTCGTTTATTTTGAATTCCCATTACATTTCATTATCTGACTGCTAAATTAAGTTGATGTTGCCATGTATTTTTAAAACAATGCTCGATTAATTTCGTGGTTTGGGCGTTGAATTTATTTTCAGCTGGTTTTTGAACACAACAATGTAAAAATTACTTGAAAACCAATGGCTGACGAACGTGTTTTTTGTTTTAAGTAAGCTACAGAAAAGAAAGAAAGCAACATCTTTCGGTAAGCACTGAAATAACGTTGTTTACCGAGGATAGTGTAGCCTACTCGGGTTAAACATGTTGTGCCGTTGGCAGTTTATCAACTTGCGCTATAAAACACTGACTTACGCCATCAAAATCGAGTGCGTAAGTTGCGCCATTTTTGTGGCGTAACTTTCAGACTTGCGCCAATTTCAGACGTGGCGTAACTTTCGTGAAATCGATCATAAATTCGTGGCGCAACTTACGCCATAAATGTTGCGCAAGTGGACTTACGCCATGGCGTAAAGTTTCGTGAAATCGGCTGCAGGTCTGATCTGGGCGATGGTGAAATGCTATCGTGATTTTGTTTTTTTGTGTCTTAGGTGGAGAAGTTACTGAGGGCAGTGGCCGATGGTGATCTTTTGATGGTCAAATACCATCTAGGCTGGCTTAGCGACAGTGATGAGAGCGATGACGATGAAAAGGTCTTGTCAGATGCTAAACTCTGCCATCCGCTGTGCCAATGTAGTAAATGTGCCACCCTACAAAAGGTAACAATGCAATTTACATTCTTGTGCTAAGTGTATAAATTATATTGGTGAAGAGGCTTTCCTCTTGCAGTTATGTGGCATACTGTAGTTCACTGTTGTTCATTACTTTTCATTTGTTGTATATAAATGTGACTTCTTTGTGTGTGGGCATAGCCTACACTTGATACTGCTGCATTCCATGTGCTGTTTTTTTAATATCTATATGTTCATGTTTGAAAGGCTTACACTTGGGCTCCTGTGAGTTTTTTAAAACATAATTTTCACTTTATTGTTTTCATCCACCAAGATTTTACTGTGCAATTTTGTTGTATAATTTATCGTTAACTGTTTAAAGTTACACCTTCTCTTAATCCTATCTTAGATCTTGAAGCTTTTTAAAAATTGTAAATTCAATGTAATTTTGTCTTTGGCAACCAAATCAAATGTTTTTTTAATAAACCATGAAGAAGAAAAGAAAAAAAAAGGCTAGAAAGAAACAAAGAGATCAATCAATAGACCTTATGCATTGACGTCACCAAGCCGCCATCTTAGAGGTAAACTGATGATGAAACAATGGAAACGCGCTGATTTGTACGCGCGGCGCACAAGACTGGCCAATGAGCATCTTCCTTTTGACCTCTAGGTGAGGGCGCCCTACTCAAATGACGTCATATGCATAAGGTCTATATCAGTGATTTTTATGTTTGCTTGCTCTTACCTTTTTACAGAGAACCTTGGTGTCCTCCTCTGGTCTGAGTGTGAACTCCTCAAACGCCGAAGGGTTTTCCCCTCTCCATGTATCTTCAGTTCATGGCCACGATGCCATGGTGTCGCTGTTCCTACGCCGAGGGGCGGGGATTAATAGCCGCAGTGGGGGCAGCCAGCAATGCACGCCGCTACACCTGTCTTGTCAGTACAATCACCCACTGGTAAGCAGGGTTCGAATCTCACCCTATGTAATTTGTTTTTTCAGGGGCCCATTTCACAAAGAGCTAGGATTAATCTTGAGCTGTGAATCAATCTTAATTGCTAAGCAAAGTGTGATGTCACAATACAAATCACTATGGTGATAATAACTCATCTTAAGATGAATCCTAGTGCTTTGTGAAATCTAGCCCCTGGACCCACAAGGCACCGAGTATACAGTGCCTTCTAGTTTGATTTACTGTAACACTGTGTAGCGTGTCGTGGTCGAGCAGTCTAATGCACCAAATTGTGTTGTGGTGGCTGAGTCATCCCAGTGTGGGTTTGAATCTCGGTCCCGGCACTTGTGTTGTTGAGCAAGACACTTGACTATTTGCTCCTTGGCGTTTATGTCCTAACTTATGAATCCTGCCGATTTTATGAAGTAATATTACAAGTGAGCATCTCTGTGTGAGTTGTGGTGGTTTTGCAAAGAACTGTTGGTGTAATAACTCAAAGTTTGGATCAGTGTGTGACGGATATGAGCGCTATATAAGAAGCCACTATTATTATGTGTATGTTTAGTCTAAGAGAGGTTCTTATCCTTCAGAATAGTACCATTGAAATAGATGCAGTTTGGATATACTTCCTTTGCCTTGAACTAAATATCAACTAGATAGCTCAGTTGGAAGAGCGCCGGCATGTTAAACTGGAGGTTGTAGGTTCAAGTCCCGCTCTAGTCAATTTTTCTTTGTGAACCCCATTTTATTTAAAATGTACCCAGTCAGTTTCCATTGTGGTTTATTACTTGATAAATGAAAATAGAAATGTAAGGTCTAACTAAAAATAAGAAAATACATGATGTTGCCTTGATGAATTATTTATGACTTGGCTACTTCCTTTATGAATATTCATAGGTCACATGAGAAATTTACTGAGCCTAAAGAACTGCTGTATTTAACATTTTTGCACCATAATTTGTCATTCAGTGTGTCATTTGAGACATTTGTTGTCCTCAGAAAAATAGTTTTTCATTTAAAATCCAAATTGAGCTATGAAACGTTGTACATAAACAGAAACCGATTAACTTTTTAGAAGCCAAAATGAAAACAAATCACCGAGAGGCATTATCAATCATTCACTACAACAATATTGCCGTTTGGTTGACATGATAATTTACTGTGCGTTTGCTTTTTTCAATTATTTGGCGTCATTAGGTTGTGAATCAGTTAGTCCAGTATGGAGCCAAGTGCAATGTGAAGGACTCTAGAGGGAACACTCCACTTCATTACTGCTGTCTGAATGGGCATGTCAGGCCGGCCAGATTCCTTATTAAAGTGAGTACAGTTAAGGGTTACACAGTTATTTTCCGACACCCGTATGTTCTGAGTCCCCTACTGTATTTATCCTAACCCTAACCCTACGCCTAGCATGTAAATCATGAGGAGGTTTTTGGAACATAGGGCTGTTGGAATATAGAGCAGCCACCCAGTTAAGTACGGTCTGGGGAGTCACGTTCCCCCCCCCATCCCATTTCTTAGGTAAAAGATTTGTAACCATTTCATACCAAGGCTATCAAATGGTTAAAATGTTTCCCCTTTTTAAGTTTGTACCTCAGATGCTGAAGATCTGTTTAAGGGTGTGTGTGCAAGGCCCAACTGACCCTATTTATGACCACATGAGTTTTTTTTTCAATGGCTAATTTCCTTGCACCACTATTACAGTTTCATCTTTTTTGTTACTGCCTGTATGCAAATTACACACTAATAACATAAGAGACAATGCTATTTTGTTCACATGTGCCCTGCGAAAAATACTGCGAATGTCATAGAGCTGCTTAAAGGCACAGTACACGTTTGGTAATGACTCTGAAAATTCATGGCAATAAAAACTTACTTGGTAAGAAGTACAGCAGCTTTGGGTAGTATAATGAATTTTGAGAAACTTTTCACTTTGAAGTACTACGGTTATGGACAAATATATCACTTTTTATTCCCCAAAATTTGAATCTGAGAAGCGTTTCTGTCAGAAACGCTTCTCAGACTGTGTATTCCTATGGGGAATATTCTTCCTGCGTGGAAATATTCGCTCCGGTTTTTCGGTGATATCCCCCAAAATGCGACCACCTTTTGAAGTGAAATTTTCACAGGTTAGTTTTATTGTATGTACCTACATTTATATAGGATTAACACAATCAGTAGGCTCCAATTACCAAACGTATGTAGCACCTTTAAGCAGAAAATATAGCTTAATCATTTTCTGCTGAGAGAAAAATGAGCAGGATACCAGCAACAGATCTTGCACGTGAAATGGTATTTCGGTTGGTTACCATAATATTCTGGTAAGCATAATTTTGTTTGTGCTTGGCTCTCTTTTTTTGTGCTAAAGCAGCTTGATGAAATTGGGCACTGGTTACATGTCCTACATTATGTTGTAAATGTAGCTTCACTTTGCTTTGTTTGAATTGATTTATTTGTAATCAATTTTCAGATTGGTTTGATGATTTGTTTTTTTCAATATTCCTTTTTTCATGTTTTTCCTGATCTAATTTTTGATCCAAGTTAAGATTTTTCAGGATTTTTTCATGCTTTGTTGACATCTTATTTTCCTTGAAAACAGTAACCTTGCCAACAGTTTCAGTAAGAAATGGCCAAAACCTCCTGTTTTTTATTTGCGCCTATGTTGAGAACCTTTCTAATTAAGTCTTTCAATGTGACTCCACGGAGGAAAAATGATTTGTGACTCGACTTAACGTGACCATTAATAGTGCCTTCAATAAAACTTGACTCTTTATCGGAAATCCTGGCTCTGATCTCATTAAAGAAGTGTCATGCACTTCAGATGATCGTGGAAAATTAACGCTCCCAGCCGTTTATAAAAATTACCCGTGAGAACCTGGTCCTAATTTTGAAACGCTGTTAAAGGTACATATACCATGTATACTGGATTTAATAATTAACAAAACAGTGAAATAACTTCTCACTAATGTCAAGCGTATTTCACAGGTAAGCAGGGAATTTTTGCTTGGGCATAGGCCTACACCATGCTACTAGGCATTCTTCGCTTACACAGCTATCACAGAAATCTTTGCTTGCCCCGTAAGCAAAGAATGGTGATCGCAAGCGCAGAAAACGATGGTAAACAGAGCCATGAAATTGGGCCCTGTACTCTCCCTCAGGCCAGTGATTTATCAGGATTTGAGGATTTGACATTGATCTCCCTGCACTTTCAGATTTTCATGAAAGAGGCAAAGTTGCCAGTCACTCAAAGAGTCAGCTCGTTGTGACCAAACATTCAGATATCTAATTAGAGTGATGCAGAGAATCCGTAAACTTGTAAAATGTACTTTTATCAAATGTTCAGGTTTTCCCTGGGCTGCTGCTTCCCAGGTTGTATCGTATACTTGGGGGGGGGGGGGGTGATTCCTTGGCTACACGGCAGTATACGGTTGAATGGCTTCTGACTGGCACCCCCCGAATAAAGATATTGACATAATAGGGAGACTGCCAACATAGGGCTAGGTAGCTCAGTTGGTAGAGCGCTGGCACGTTAATCCGGAGGTCGCTGGTTCAAATCCCGCTCTAGTCAATTTTTCTTTGTTCAACCCAAAATCGTTTTTTTTTATCTTTAAACAATCTCACCCCTGGGTGCTGTTACTCAATTTTCAGGGTTTTTGTTCATACAATCACACCTCTGATATTTTCTGTGTAACAGCTTTACAAAATTGGGCCCCACTCATGTTCTACATCAAAGGAAAGAGGTCAATACTGTTTGGGAACATAAAATACTCTCGCTCAAAGATGTCATAAGTGTACTGTGTAATACATTTGAGGATCAGTGAGAGAAAGTCAGGGATTAGAAAGTTTAGACTTTAAAAAAAAATTCTGCTTGATAAAATAAATAGCCGTTATTTTCTTCAGATATAAAGACTTCATGCTCGTTGATCTACTTCTCTAGTGCTGATGATACTGTTCCCAAAAGCTCCTTGGAATCTATAATCCCAGAGGTTACCAATTTACTGGAAATGCCATAACTTTAACATAACCTCCTAAAATATGAAATCTACTTTCAGACCAGAGATTGATGAAAATAATAACAGATTTTTGAGTTTATAAGAGCTTGCCACTCCCTCAGGTATATATTTTATACTTTCGTACAATATTTTTTTCCCAATGTTCATGTTTGAGTAAGATCGAATTACTAACAAAAAAAGCTTTAGGCTTCCATTTTACTAATTAAATAAACTGGGATTCTGATAGTGTTCTCCTTAAACCTCAAGAGATTGAGTGCTGAATTATTGCGAGTGTCATTATTTATTCTGGAGGTAATACCACCTGTCGGCCTTACAGGTGTGAAAATGCATCACCTGTTTTTTTGCTAGAAGACTAAGATTATTAAATCTGTTTTGTTTCTTCACTTGGTAGAATTTGATGATTTTCTATCATGAATTGTTTTTTCTTTTATTGACCACTCCACGACAGTATTAAAAACAAATTTGACCGTGTTATTGTCGGTTTTATTTTTGGTTGAACTGCAGGAATAATCTTCTCCTAAGAATATCCTTAAACCCTGACTAAACAAACTAAAGACAACAAACCAGGATTTGTTGTTTTCTTTCAAGAAACTATGATTGTCTTCACTGTGAATTGGCCAAACCTTGGCCATAAACCAGGGCGGATAATCGGCCATGGCATGCTGGAATCTTGGACTTGCTTAATTGCCGAAAAACAATAATAAACAATGGTGGCAGCCTGTTGATCTCTTGAATCCTCATTTTTGTACAATAAAAAGATGAAGATCTGGAATCGGGGATTACACAATAACCCCCTGAAAAAGGGGGATTTGGAGCATGAATTCTACTACTTCTTGTCCCTCCTTGTAGCTACACAGTGGACAGTTCGGGGGTACTTATCTGTGAA
Source organism: Leptasterias polaris (assembly GCA_037783415.1). NCBI lineage: Eukaryota > Metazoa > Echinodermata > Asteroidea > Forcipulatida > Asteriidae > Leptasterias > Leptasterias polaris. The sequence continues at coordinate 3,587,743 of JAZGTN010000005.1, read as the reverse complement.
TTGATATGGCCGACTGAACCAAAAGAGGACGCTCTGTAAATGTTAGGAAATGTATATAATTATAAACATCTATCGTTAATATTCAGTTTGGCTATGTTTGCATAATAAGGCGTCATCCGGCATCAAGTGGTTAAAGACCAAGTTCAGGATTGGTAACTAAATGTGTAAAAAAATAACAACACAAACACAAAAAATAAGTTTCAATCTGGAAGCCAGTGATGATGATTTTCCAACTAGTACTGATCGTCCAGGCGAATATTTCCATCTGAGATACCATTGCACGTACATGTACATGTATATGAAATGAGAACAAAATCCCAGAAAAAAAGTAAACCCGCGTTTTCCTTGTGTTCACTAAAACGGGGTCACCTAAATTGATGAAATTTTCATCGGTTGCTTGGATGGTGTGTTCTTTGCAAACTAGAAAGATCGGATATAAAGACATTTTAGAGTTTTATATGATTTTAGACTTCTATTGTCTGCCTGGCAAACAAAAGTAGCTGTTATTTTGAACTTATACTAAGGAATCTTGCTCTTTTATACATGTACTTATCTAGCACTGAGGATAATGCTTATAAAAAAACTTCAAAAGGTTGAAATGTCATCATTTGATATATATCTTCTAAAATTTGGAGCCTGGTTTCAAATCTATTTGTCAGCAATGACTCACCCCTGTAGGATGGAAATAATATTGCTCTTCCTAAAACCAATGATGTCATATATCTTTAACTGTGTTGTCATTTGATATTCCTGCAGTTCGGTGCTAACGTCAACCAGGCTAATCACCGTGGTAACACACCCCTCCATGAGGCAGCGAGGTGGAACTTTGGTCAGGTCGTCAAACTCCTGATTGAGGTCGGCCATGCCAACCCTCTCACTCGTAATAAAGCGCAACTTATGCCCATCCAACTTGCTCAGGTATGTAGTCTTGAACACAAGTCCAAATAGTGTCGAATTGTTTTGGGGTTATTCCATAAATAAATTGAACAGAGAAATTCTTGATTTTTCTTGATGAAATCTTTTGACTGTATATGTTGAGGTTTGCCATTGATCAAAATAAATCTTAGTATGAAATAGTTTAAATCGTTCAGAATTTTTTTTTTCAACTGTTCTCAATATCCTGATTGACTATGGAATGAATCATTCCTTGTCAAATCTCTCTCTACAAACAAGAAAACAGATTTGTCTACTCCCAAAAAAATTGTGAGAGAATGTATCGCTGAACTTTTCTGATAAAGTTGGCAAAGCTGTTTGGAATTTGGCCTAAAAAATGTCTCAACTGAATGAACCCCTGAGACACCCACCCTAGCATCCAAACCAGTTGATTTTCCTTACGATGTAAATGTTTATGGTTGAAATTCCCATTGACTAATCTACTTGTTTTATGTTTGTTGGGAGTGGTGGGTAGGTGGTGGGGGGGGGGACCTAGGAATTTGAGCCCCATTGAGTTCAGAGAAACATACAAATTTAAAACCTTCAAAGTTTTCAATTTATTTATAGACATGCTAAGTTGTGTCGGTTTGCCTTGGATATTCATGGTTTCTTAATTTGTGAACTACCTTGTGTTTTTCAGCGTTACACTTTCTATGTGTACGCTCTTAGCAATTTAAGCTTTTGTATGAAGTTGTCATCTTGTGAAACATTGCCTCATATAAATCTTGTGAAGAAAGCCAATTATTTTTTACGCACATGTTCTCTTTCACTTGAATGAATCTTCATGCTCTTGTCTATGTATTTGAATGACTCGTTTACGTTTCTACCTCTTGAATAAGGTGCTTACCGAAATGCCTTTACCTTTTTATGTGTATTTGCATTTGCCACATTTATCATGCCACTCTATCACCAACTGCTTTTATTTTCATTACCTATTGTTTTTATGATGACAAATACCTCTTGTGCATTTTAAATTGTGTTTTTCATTTATATGCATCAAAGATTCTTATAATTGTGCTGATAAATTATGCTGATAGTTGTGTGGTGTACATTGACATTTTGTTTGCATTTTTCCTGTGTATTTGATTTTCATGATCGTTATTTTTTATGATGACATCATTCTTTTGTGCATTCTAAATTGAATTTTTGCCATCAGTGTATCAAAGAACCTTATGTGTGTGCTGATTTGTGCTGATAATTATATTATGTACATTGAAATATCGTTTGCATTTTCTTTCCTGTATATTTACACATTTGTATGTTTTTGCATTTCGATTTTGGAAACGTTCCAATAACCTATTTATTTTGTACCAATGCAATGGAATATTTGTGCTAATGTGCGTACTGTACATTTGTTGTTATTCCCATGACCTAGAGCGCTGACACCACAATAGTTAACCAAGCAACCTGCAGGGACAGACCTGGATACATTGGCCCAATTGACCTCCCCAGACCCAGGCAAAGGTTACCCCCTAAGCCCACACAACCTAATTACCAACACCAGTACATATTACAATTCTGCCTTTCATTTCCCTTATGTCATTATGTTTTTGCATTCTATGTATTCTATTTACCCAAAACCCTCCACTATAAATGATAATTCTTGTGTAGGCCTAGTGTACTTGTTAACCAAAAAATAAATTGTGGGGTTGACTTGTTTGAAATTTCATACACGTACCTCTGGAGAGATATTTTTTAATACTGAAGTAAATATTTTATTGTCATTTTACCATTCAAACATTAAACTTTTTGAATATTGCTAAGCATTTCGGTTTTCCAATTTGTATACTCAATACTTAACTCCCAGTCATGTTTTAACTGCCGTGTTGAGTTTGTGCATCTGCCCTTTTGTTCCAACTTTTGTTTAATACCATGTAAATAATGTTTATGTGTGACATCTTCAACCCCAACCCCCAACAGAATGACCAGGTTGTGAAACTCCTCCACCATGCAGCCCTAGAGATGGAACAGGAAGGGTCGGTCCAGGTGACCTCTCCCGACCCCTTGTCACCAGAGGTCATCCACCATCCGCCCAACACCCTGTTACCCAAGACTTTGGAGCAGCCTGAGGACAGTGCCCAACCTCAGGACAGTGCCCAACCTCAGGACAGTGCCCAACCTCAGGACAGTGCCCAATCCTCCAGGGTCTCCTCTGGCAGTTCATCAGTGGAACTCGGTAAGTCAACTCAATGCTTCTACTTTGTACTATTGATTCCAAAAGGAAGATGCTCAAATAAGTATTCCCAGGCATGATATTTTTCCTACCGTGGTCCGATTTCCAATTTTTGGGGCCTCAGAAAAATCAGCGAAGTTGTTATTAAACAGCCTGAAAGTCTATTAAAGCCTATACAAGGTCAGCCCTTGTACTCAATAACGCTTTCCTAATTTTTTCTCATGGGCCAAATATCGTGACTGATTTTTCTGTTGTTCTCACTGAGGCAATATTTGAGGAAATAGAGTCAGCCGTTGCAAACTGCTTACCAACCTAAAGGACCAATGGTATAAATGCAAAAAATAGTTAGTGACTTGACGTTTCGACCCTAGCCGAGTCTTTCTCAAAGGCTAAATAAAAACACAACACACATGAACAAGTTTACTGGTGTAACAGAAACAGTCAAGTGGAAAATAATTGGCAGACAATCTTTGGATTTTTATTTTTTTTCAAATGACCACTTTGTTCTGTGGTTTCTGCATGACAATGAGTCAACACAGCTGGATCGTAGTTGAGGTCATCAATCAGTACCTACGATAAATCTTGGTTTCGTCATTTTTGGGGAGTCGACTCCATGTGTGTTACTGTGCAGTGTGCATTTCAGGGGACGCGTGTGCGGTTGACACGCACCCTTATCTTTACGTTCATTTGTTTTGACTCTCAAAACTGTAGCTGTGTTTGGCATCATGTATGTGTGTGTGGCATAAGTGCAAGGGATCTGTACGTGTTTGAACAAAATAATAGTATCTTACAATAGCATTCGTTCACTGTTGGATGTGAAATTGATATCAAATTAACAGAAGTTGAAATAATAAAAAATTGCTCCAAAAGCTCAACCTTTTAACCCCTTGAGCATGGTATTGTTTTGAGAGTGAATGCTGGTCGGCCGGGATTCCGTGAACAATAGCGCGGATTACCGAATCAATAGCCCGTATTCATCGCACGAACAGCCACATGTTGCAGTAGCTTTTCACTCAAAAATACCAATCTATTCAAACACAAACAAAAGGGCAATTTCTATGAATAGATCCATGATACAGGGCCAAGAAAGGTTCAGCAAACTCTTCCCTTCGCAGAGAGTTGGTCTTTCAATAATAACCAGCCAGCAACCTCAGAAACCACAGGTGCATAATGAATAGAAAGTATGCAACCAGTATGCGGCTATTGCCGTCACCCGACACCCTAACCTTCTATCAAGCCGCAGCCATAGCTGTCATCCGTCCGCAAGAGGTTAAGGAGAATATGAAATGTATCGAATAAAAAAAAACAAAGTGAATCTCTGTAAAATACAGGTTAATTTCTCTTTAAAGACAAACCACAGGAGTGGTAATTATAGATACAAATTGATTATTTTGAATCTGAAAGCTCACTGGTTATAATGTTTACCCCAGTACCAATCCTCCAGCGAAATATTCCCATCTGAAATACTGTTAACCCTTTCCTTACCATAGGCGACTATAGTGCACTGCACTAATACCCCCTCTTCCTTACCATAGGCGACTTTAGTTGACCAAGCTTATACACAAAAAAGCACTCAAGCCTGAGCACAAAGGCCATTTGTAGTAAAGCTGCAGTTTTGTCCATGTTCGCCCTCCATACCAAAGCTTACCATCATTGGAAAGAGAAAGATCGGATCTTTCCAATGATGGTAAAATAAAATAAGGTTGTTATTTTGCAATCTCTTCAAATTGCAGTTGAAAGATCTGAAAATGCCAAACACCTACGGAGCGCCATATGGTTGTGTACAAAAAAGTGTTTGAGATTACAGATCACACCAAGGAAAGAAAGACAAAGAACTTTGACATTTATTGACCGATCTCAATGATTTGTTGATTATATGAAAGTGAATTCAATGAGTGAGAACTTTTTTATTACTTATTTTGCTGTAAAACAATATTTTCAAGGAGATAATGGTGTTTGTAAAATGACCTTTGAACAAAACTTTCTGTTGTGTAAGAATGTGTGGTCAAACAATGCGGTCACCATTCAGTTGTTTATGTCCAAACAATTCGGTAAGGTAAGCGTTAAAGCTGAGAAAACAGGATTTGAAGAACCTCCAAAATAATCGTAGCTTATTTCAATTGCTGTAATCTAAATCATTCGGAACATGCATGGTGTCCCTGAAAGAACACAAACCCCTTTTCATTGTGTTCTCTAAAGCAGGGTATCCTGGTTTGATGGAATTTTTAAAAGTTGGTCGGATCTGGTGTTTGTTGAAAACTACAGGATGGAAATTCAATTTCTCTTACAACTTACAAAAAAACAATGAAATATGTCTTGATTGTCTAAATATACTGTGTTGATAGTTTTCATCGACCAAACGATCTTCTGTTTTGTGTGTGCATACCATCCTCTCTCACATACTAACATAGATCTTGATCTATGATCATTTACCCCCCCCCCCCCCTCGTGCATACATAAATACCAATGCATCTTCTCTGTTAGTCCTAACACCATCAAGAATCCAGCCTGGACATTAACACCACAGGGGGCAGTCATGCTCTGAAGTCCGAGAGAGGATTGCAGAAATGAAAACCATGTATGGTCAGACCGCAGACTGGCCGGTAATCATAATTGATATATGACCTACGTTGTACAAAACCTCACATGGTAACTGTCAGGGGGGCTTCAGCTGCGTTGTAAGAGGCACTTATGGTTGATTAGTGGGAAGTGTGATTTGCGGATGTCCAGTAGGGGCCGACCACCCCTCCCCCCCTTCCCATTTTGTATAGAGATGTTTTTATCAGATTTGGTTTGGCCTTGCCCCCCGTTCGGATCGGGAACGGATACAGGTTTCTTCCACCCCCCTTCTTCTCTTTGTGTGTATGCTGCTTTTTAATCAAATACCCATATGCTGTGGAATGTCTGATTGCTCGCGGTTTTCACAATTCAGTGAACGTCATTTTGTAAATTACATGTATTATGTACAAGGGTATGCATTTGACATAACTAGATTGCAGGTAGATTGCAGGTAGATTGCAGGTTGCGAATTGAACTGTTCTGTGAGATTACTTATAGCTCTTTACTTTGATAAAAACCCATGCTTTGAAAGTTGACTACTGTACATGTTTGTGCTTCTTTTTCTTTTTTTATGAAAAATATTAACTTATTTTATATCTTCGCTGGTCCAACAAAGTGACCTACATGTATCTGTCACAAATCACAAAATTTAGAAAATCGGTTTGAATACAAATTATTTATATGTATACTCATTACTGTTAACATTTTCAGCAAGTTTGTTTTAGTCCCTAAAACAAAATAGTTTTGTAATTACACTAATTAGTATGAACGACGTGCCACTAGATTTGCCATTTTGTGTTTCCATTAAGTGATCTCTCATGATACGCCCTTTACTAGAGATACTGCTATGGCCAGTTCCAAAATCACGTGTTCAACTTTGCCATTTTCACGAAGTGACCTATCTGTCAGACCCATTGAAGCGTAGTCTTATTTCACAAAGTGGACCTATCGCAATAGGTCTCAATATGCATTGGTGTGTACATAGCGCTCATGCAGGGGTAACTTGTTTTTACATTTTCATGAAGTGAGGTATGTGTTTAGGAATTTATTGGAATTAATTACTCAATAAAATAGTTGCAAAATCAAAATACGTGGCATATTGAGAGTTCTGTACACATGAAGAAATCAACTTTATTTACATGTATGTCAAAAATAATACAACATAAAATAGTACACAGCCTCCGAAACAGCAGTTGGAAAAATTGTATATAACTTCAGTCGTGGTTTTTCTCCAGACATTACTTTTTTGGCTGTGAACCATAAAGGTCATTTCATTAGACCAGAGATAATAATAATAATAATAATAATAATAATATCAAGCATTTATAAAGCGCCATCTATCTAGCTAGGCTATTCCGAGGCGCATATTATTACCCCTGGTCACTGGGCCATTTTTATCAATCCTGAAACCATATCAGCTCCCTGGGGAGTATATACAGCCTGTGCTGCAATATATGCGCTACTAGGCTAAATCCATCACAAGAACCAGCTCTGCCCTCACAGGTACCCATTTTACCCCTGGGTGGAGAGAAGCAATTATAGTTAAGTGTCTTGCTCAGGGACACAAGTGTCACGACCGGGACTCGAACCCACACTATTTGCAATGGGTTTGCACAACTCATGCAACTTAACACCACAGTCACAGGCACCATCAGGCTGCACAAATTGGCATTGATTTCATTTACACACATCCAGGTTTAGCGCTATTAATTTTACACAGAGCTTTAAGAAAAGGATCACTTAACCTGAACATGAACCAAATCATACAGATAACCTTCAAATGCTCAATTGTTCAGTATTTCTTGAATCGATATTTCATAATTTTTTTCGGTGTTCAAAAAAAAGGACGTTTCCCGACACACGCATATTAATATCTGGGTTAAAGTATTGTTGTCAAATACCCCCCCCTTGATAAAGTCTGGTGCAGAACTCACATTTTTCCTGTGCTCACTTTATTTATCATTATTTGTGCAAGTTTCACCTTCAGAAACAAAAACTAATGAAACTAGACACGTGACATTGCATTTGTGCACAAATGCAGCGCTGTTTTGCCAATTACATTTTCAAATTACTCATCTGAATATGAGAGTCTTATAGTGTGTACATAATTAAGTTAATAATACAATAATTAATGCCTTGTGAGATCGAATTCATTGTCTTTATATCTTGTAAAACTGTACCTTTAAGGTAATATAACCTGACAAATGATGACGTCATGATGACGTCATTTTGTTTTCAAAGCAGTTATGACGTATCAAGCCTGTTTAAAGGTATTATACAGGATTGGCAGAGCTGACAAAATAATCACAGACAGTGTTCATGTTTTGTGTAATCAACCACATACATGAAATAACAAACCTGTGAAAATTTGAGCTCAATTGTGACCAGCTCCATCGAAATCAGGTATATGTCTCAAAATGACTTTTTGAGATATGCACATAGCAAGAAAGGAAATTTTATAAGCTTTCTAGTGATACCCATTACAAGTGTATAGCTGCTTAGGTTAACGAGTTATGGTCTGATGTAGATGACATGTGTATAGCTATTTGCCGAATCCACATTCCAAAAAAACAGCTTTTAAATAAACAGTTGTAAAAGTCAACACAAATGCAGGCTTTTCAATAAACAACCATAACAACGGAATACTTCCTGTTGTCCGAAAGTCATACAATTTTCCACATTAGTAGGGTACTACCTAGGGAACATTCTCCTAGAGTTACGATTTCACATCTTAAGTATTTTTTGAAATATGACACCTCTAAATATCATAATAATAATGCACACCAAAACAAACTTTTTGTGAAATATCAACTGAACATGTCAATTTATTACTATTCCACGATTCAGAACTGCTGGAATTCATACAAACTATTTTGGGGTAAAATGAACTAAACACCACTGTAATAAAACACATTAATATAATTAAATATGAAATATGAAATATGAATTATGAATATTTTGAAATAGACACTGTTTGAAATGCACCATTTTTAATTTGGCTTTATGTTTTTCATTGGCGTAAGTTTGTTGACTGGCCTGCCCAGTTGCTTAGTGGAAATAAGTTAAACATAATATTCATACTATCAATATGAAATTTTAACTGATAAAATATTAAAATATCAGGATGGGTCGAATGCGGTCCATGTTGTCACCTTCGACTGTCGGTGGATCGTCGTCTTCTTGTTCATCACTGCCACCACCATCAGACATGTCATCACTACCATCATCGTCGTCAGATTCCTGACCATTGTCCAAGAAATATTCTTGGACGAGGTCGTTCAGTGCCCCTTCATCACGACAAGTAACACCGCCGAGGTTTGCCTCGCGAAGCAGGCCCAATGCGTGTTCAACATCACCCGGTTTCGGAAGCGACATGGCCAATTTTGACATTAAAACTTCCCCAAATTCACAAGTACTCGATGGTTAACACAATCAAATATCAACACTAGCATAAAAAGTACTAAATAATTGTTTGGATGTTTTTTTATAACAAGGATTCGGAACAACAGCGCAGTCGAAATGGAGTCTTGGAGACGTGTTTACGTGTGACAGGAATTTCCCGCGGATCACTGTACGGTCAGAGGTCAGCTTCTGAGGCTATTGCGCATGCTCAGTCCGTGAGTCATCGATTGCCAGCCAATCAGATACATAAACCGTCATCACATGGTCACAGACATAGCAACAAGATCAATTTGTTTACAGTTTTTTAGTAGGTTTTCATTGGTTAGTCATTAGCATGTGACCAACAAAAAATACGTCATTCGAACGTGTCAAATAATAAGCTTTCGGACGATACCAAACACAAAGGGGTAAGTTTTATAAAAATAGGAAAACGATGTTTGGAATACGGGCGGTTTTCGGAAGACTTGATTGCTGCCTTGACCAAAAACTTACTGGAGGCTCACACAAATCCTCTATTTTTTCATCTTTATTGATCGTTTTTACATGAAATACATTTATGAAAGTAATCTGTGATAACTACACTTCCTAAAAATACAAAGATCAGATAATCGACCTGGTCATGATTTTCACCGTACGTTCACTTTCAATGGCCTGTTACGTAGATTGGCCTCAGCGACTTATTCCTGATTACGATGGAGCGGGTCACAATTGGTCATCGAGGTCACGAGAAAATAGTGAAAAGAGACCTTATGTGTTTTCTGTTTTTCAAACATCGAGTTTATTATCGCGCGCGATAAAAACTAATGTTTTACTCATTTCTCAGAAACGATAGCATTTTAGGCAGAAATATTTTAAGGTGGCTAGTCATATCAAGGAGGCTGTCAATCAAGATGATCAAGCCAGCGTTGACCTTTTCCAGTGCTTTCGTCAGAGAGGAATTCACATAGTTCATTTAAATGCAAGATCGCTTATACCAAATCTTCCAGAATTAAAAATTCTTGCCCTGAAAACTAAAGCCGCCATTATTGGAATTTCCGAAACATGGCTGAATGATTCTGTACCAGATGCTGAAATCATGATTGATGGATACTCAGTACTACGCCACGATAGGTCACGGCATGGTGGAGGAGTCTGTGTGTACATCACGAATGTCTTTGCCTTCAACCAAAGACAGGATTTAATGAAAGACTGCATAGAGACAATTTGGTTTGATCTACTATTGCCCAAGACTAAACCTATAACAATTGGCGTTTGTTATCGACCTCCCAAAGACAAGAACTTTCTTGAACATTTTGAAAACACTATTTCAACTATTGGGTCAAATTGCGAAACAATTATCATGGGTGATTTCAATATCAATTACCTTCAGCAAAATTGTAGCTTGTTTAAAGATTACAAAAGTATTCTGGACTTGTTCGATTATAAACAATTGATCAGGGATCCAACCCGTGTCACAGATTCTTGTTCAACCTTACTTGATCACATTGTTTGTAACCGGGAGGGTAGGATATGTCAATCGGGAACCGTAAGCTTGGGTCTGAGTGATCACTTTCTTACATATTGTACACGTAAGGTGGTAAAAAGTCCAAATAGTTTTGGTCACAATGTCACCAAGATTAGATCTCTTAGGAGCTACAGTGCGGATGATTTCCTACTGAGGTTGTCCTCAGCTGACTGGTCTAATGTGTATTGCGGCAGTGTCGACCAGGCTTATGAGAACTTTCATTTTACTCTTTTGCAAATTATTGACACTGTTGCTCCGAACAAGGAGATTAGATTAAAGACGAGGACGCAGCCATGGTTTAATCATGAGATTCTTGAGAATATCAGGCTTAGAGACAAACTCCTGAACACATTTCAGAAAGATCGAAGTAAGACTGCTCTTTATACAGCCTACTGTCAAATTAGAAATAAGATCCAGAGGGATGTTAGATCTGCTAAAGGTAACTATTTCAGTAATAAGATCGAGGAACACAGAAATAATCCTAAAAATCTGTGGCATCAGTTTAAATCACTTGGGTACAGCAGTAAGACTAAGGGCCAATCTAGAGTTGTTCTTAAAATTGATGGTGAGCTCTGTTTTGATTCAAATAAAGTGGCGAACTACATCAACAAGTTCTACACTTCAGTTGCCTCAGATTTGGTGGAGAAACTTCCCTGTGCCAAAAATATCTTTGGTACTGAATCTAGAGCCTTCAAGGACTACTATGAAAGTAAAGGCGTTACTCCTGATTGCTTTGAGCTTTCTGCTGTAGCTACTGATTTCGTGCATAAGGAAATTCTCAAATTGAATTCTAATAAGAGTACAGGTCCAGACAATATACCGGTTAAATTTCTTAAAGATGGTGCTAATGTACTAAGTGACCCTATTTCGTTCATCATTAATTTGTCCATTTCAAGTAATACTGTTCCCACTGAACTGAAGTTCGCTAGAGTTAGGCCATTATTTAAAAAAAATTCTAGGTCTGATGTAGGCAACTACAGACCGGTCAGTATACTAAGTGCAATATCTAAACTTTTGGAAAGAGCAGTGTACAATCAGTTGAAAAAATATCTCACTGACAGTAACCTCATTTATAATTTACAATCTGGGTTTAGAAGTTCCTATTCAACCGACACTAGCTTGATTCACCTAACTGATTACATTCAATCACAGATGGCTAAAGGCAATTATACAGGTATGGTGTTATTGGATTTGCAGAAGGCATTTGATACTGTAGACCATGTGATTTTATGCCAGAAACTGCAGGCTATGGGTATTCATTCTGATTCTATTTTTTGGTTTCAATCATATCTCTCAGGTAGGCAGCAAATTGTCAGTGTAAATCAGATGGAATCTCAACCAATGAGAATAACTTGTGGTGTCCCACAGGGTAGTATTTTAGGGCCTCTACTTTTCCTCTGCTATGTGAATGATATGAAAATGAGTGTCCAATCTAATTTGATATTGTATGCTGATGATAGTGCCCTGTTTATTTCTGGTAAGGATCCTGAAGTTATAGCCGACAGTTTGAGTAGGGAGCTTGAATCTTGCAGGCAGTGGCTGATTGACAACAAACTGTCTTTGCACCTCGGCAAAACTGAGTCTATTCTTTTTGGATCTAAGAAGAAATTAAGCAATGTAGATAAATTTGAGGTTTCTTGTTCTGGGAAGACTGTTACTCCTTCAAACTCAATTAAATATTTGGGCATTACACTTAATCAGAGTCTAACTGGTGAGAACATTGCAAATTCTGTGATTAAAAAGGCCGGTGCTAGATTACGTTTTCTTTACAGACATGCCAACTGTTTGAATGAGAGATCTCGCAAAACACTCTGTTCTGCTCTCATTCAATGTCATTTTGATTATTGTTGTTCTTCCTGGTTCTCTACATTGTCGGTTAAATTGAAAAAAAGGCTGCAAGTCACACAAAACAAATTAGTCCGTTTTATTTTAAGCATGGATTCTAGATCACACATTGGTCAAACAGAATTAAACAAGTTGGGCATGTTAAACGTTAATGACCGGGTTACACAATTCAAGCTAAACCATGTTTATAAAAATTTTCATGACATGGCACCAGACTATCTCTATCAAAATTTCAGGAAGGTTTCAGATATGCATAGTTATTTTACAAGGGGTAGTTCCTCCAATTTTGTTGTTCCTAGAATAAAAGGGTCAGAGTGCAATACATTTTTTTATACTGGGATTCATGAATGGAATTTACTTCCTAATAGCATCAAATGTTCTAAGAGTCACTATCAATTTAAAAGAGCAGTAAAAAAACATCTCTCCTCCCAATATACTTAAATTTTTCTCAAGGGGTAGTTTCACCATTAGATAGGGGACAGAGTGCATGAATTGAATTGACTTCATATTACCTGTTAATGTTCAATTTTTCTCTTTTAATTGTTAAGAGCAGTGAAATGTTGTCATTTGTTGTTGTGTTCTGTTTGTTTTTGTGTTTTTTCTGTGTTTTTTAAGGACCCCGATGGAAATAAGCCGTTTACTCAGCTTTTTGGGCTATCCTTGGCTTTTAATCGATTTACTTGTATTTTCTATGTTACATGTATTTGTTTTTAATTGCCGAATAAAATAATAATAATAATAATAAAATAAAACCCTTTCAACCATTACTTACTTTAAATCATGTAAGTTATGTGTGAATCTGTGAACATTTGTGTTTTTCGATCTTACCAATAGTGTACAGGGCCTTTAAACATTGTTTTTTATTATATCATGTTCCGTTAGCAATTTATGACCAAAAAGAGGCAAAAAATGAAAAAATCATAAAAAATAGTTTGATGACGTCATCATGATGTCATTACATATTTAACAAGAACTTGCCATTATCTAACGACTTGCCAAGTTTCAACGTGATCAGACCTATACTTTTGGAGATATACGACTTCAAAAAGTGCAACTTTAATGTCACGTCACGTGACCCCTGATGACGTAATCAATCTAAAACTTCATACATATGTTGGCTGCCTGACGGTCATCATGTGTATCAATTTTGAAGCGATTACAAAAAACTTCGCCACACACATCTTCTCAAAGTGCATTTTGAACAGTTTTCAAACTGCCACTAGAGGGCGCTCTTGTATATTATGACGTCATTGGTATTTTTTTTTGAAAAGTAGACCCTGGCCGCACACTAACATCCTTAAAAGCACTTCATAACTTTTGCCACTTTTGAATTACGAGGACACTTCCGGTTTCGACCGGAAGTGGAGGTCACGCGAGGTCATGCACACTGAATAAAATAAAGCCCAAATTGATCCGTACCCAATCCCGCAAACAGAAACCTACGGTCTCTTGTGGCTCTTGATACGCATTTTCAAATATTTAAAATATAAATGTTTAAGATGACGTCACGTGACAGGTGATGACGTCATCATGACGGATTTCTTTTAGGATCTTCCTTGCACCAATGCCTTTCATCACTGAAAGTTTCATTGCAATTGCTTATCGGGAACTATGCAAAAAAGCACTTGCGCTATTTGAATGACTTCCGGTAGGCAGACAAATAAAAACAAAAACTTAACGAAAACAAGAGCTGTTTCGCTACGCTAGCGAAACAGCTAAATATTAAAGCCAGTGGATGTGGTTCCACCCAGAGCTGCCAAATCTCCCTGATTCTGCAGAAAGTTCCAGGAACAAAATCAATCGATTTTTCCATGTTCTGATGAACAAAGTTGAAAACTTCCCTGAGTATGAAAACTTAATCCCTATGTAATTCTACATATCTTCCTCAATGATTTAAAACTAGAGAGGTATGAGGTATAGTAAAACAAATATACCAGGGTCTATTTCCGTTGGACAAACTTTGTCAACTTCAAATACCTTGGGGAGCTACATGTAATATCGACTTTCTTTCCTCAAACCATGTTATAATGTTTGCTTTAGAATTCTGTGCAGTGAGCTTGAATTTCTCCGGTAATATCAATAGAACCAAGTTAATTTGCCCTCATTCTCCTCCTCCCAACACCCTTGAAGTCTCTGCTGAGGCAGAACTTTTTAAACCATGATGACAAATATTGACAAAGCCAATATCGGAAATCAAGATGTGCCAGAGACAGATCCATGGTGCCCCTCTCCTTGAAGAGTACCCGGTGAAAGAGTGGATCATTACTATTAAGTGTGATGTCAAACGTCAATTTAGCTTAGAATAAACCATCGAACGACTACGGGATCGATCAGTAGACTGGAAAGACCTTCCGGGTGTTTAGAAAAAAGAGAAAAAAAATTGTTCTTGGATTAAACTCTAATAAGTTTTTCTGAAGTCATCCGTGGCATGATTTATACATTGACAGATATCTAATTTAAAATAGGGTTGGCACTGACACAGTGATATCCCCACCTCCCTCCCTGCTGGTTTACTGTTGTGATGCATTGCTCTGAAGTGACACTTAAGTCCAGTGTGATTCATTCCGACTCAGCCATATCTTATTTCCCTGAATACCAAGCATGCAGTGCTTACTATGGAAGTGCTATGTTCGTTTGTGTAGATTTTATGCCAGGAATGAAATGATGCTCTTTAAAGGGAACGTATATCTTTTGGTTTTTGGAACTTTTTGATTGTTTCAATCCTACATAAATGTAGATAATATATATGTACAATAAAACTAACCTGTGAAAATTTCATTTCAAAAGGTGGTAACATTTTTGGGATAGCGCTGAAAATCCAGAGCGGTTATGTCCACGCAGGAAGAAATAATTTGTAGTTGGAATTCACTATCTGAGAAACGCACCTAACAGTATTGTTTCTCTGTTTCAAATTTGTTGGGATAAAAACTGATACCTTTTTCCATAACCACATTACTTTGAAGTGAAATGATTCCCAAAATGCTTTTATATTACCCAAAGCTGCTGTACTTCTAACCAAGTAAGTTTTTATTGCCTTTAATTTTAAGAGTGATTACCAAACGTATACCTTCCCTTTAATTGTTAGAGTATTGGTCATTTGATGTGTGTACCTGGGTGTTGCACTGCTGTTGCCCCTGTTGTCGTATGTGATTGTCTGTTTAGCCTGAACGCTCTCTCTTTTTTTTTTTTTTTTTTTTTTAGTGGGCGGGGTACTTGTTGGTAATTTTTGTGGAAGGACGGCCTTGTAGAGGTGCTGGTCACCTGTTCCTCCTTGCCACTCACTGGCTCGGTTTTTATAAAATTTTAAATATTTGTACCTATTTTTATATTCCCAGTCATAGTTTTATTTTTAGGATTATATCTATTCATTCCTTTTAATGTTGCCAGTGCCAGTGTAATAAAATAAAAAATAAAATTTTCACTGAGTGCGAAAATTCAAATTCATATCAATGTTGATGGATCAAATCCGGAAAATGCTAAATTGCAAATGTTCTTTAGCAATTGTTCGCTCCGCAAGGCTAAAAAGCAACAACAAAATGTTCGTAAAGGCACACAGACAGCATTGGTGACTGTCGAAGACCAGTACCTGACCTTTATGTGACCCTACATATACAAATACATGAAATAAATAAACCTGTGAACGTTTAAGCTCTGTTTATCATCTGGTCGTGAGAAAAAAGTGAAACAAGAAAACCTTGATGTTTTCACTGTTTTCAAACACATTGGGTATTAGTCTCACAAGATCAAAAGTAACTGTTTTACTCATTTCTCAAAAAACTATAGCATTTCAAGCCAAACTTTTTTAGGGAAGTTTTTTCACCATGACCGGCTTCGCCATCTTTTTCAGCTACCCTGTGTGTTACATGTATGTACAAATCTGTATATTTTCAGACTTAACAATGTTATGAACACCCTTTAAAGGTGCAGATGTACTGATGGATTTAGAACTGAAGGACTAACGGGGCGCAGTTAGTGATCATTATTTAGTGCACCAGCTTTATTGGCAGGGGCTCAATATTGCCCCTGAAAACCATCAAGATAAAGCCCTGCTTTCTTGTTATGTACGTTTTCTGAAATGGCCCTCTTCTGCATTTAGATATCGGGGATCTTGCTCTTAACACATGGCAGATAATGACAAAAGTAGCCTATCGGTATATGAGTACCATTGACACTCTTCTTTGACCTTGATTTATAGTTCACTAGGGTGGCTGTAGACCTTTAGTGTGATAGGCTTGTGGACAGGTTGCTAAGTGTTTGTAGCAGTGATAGAATACCGAATCTCTCCCCGAATCTCTCGTGACACTGATGTTGTTTTTCGCGAGACTGCCGGCTGCCGCGAGGCTGCTGCTCTCGCGACTACGAGTAGTCGGGAGCCAGCAGCCTTGCGCAAGAGCCAGTAGTCTCGTGAGAGCAGTCTCCCCAGACAGCGAGAGTCGCTGGACAGCTGGTACGCTATCCTCGCGATAAACACTGAATGACTTGTCCACAGGTATAATAATGTGGTAATCTTTTGCTGTGTTTTTCCGTAGATCTTTCTTTTGCTTACAAATGTTGAAAGCCATTTCGTATGGGCGGCCTTGTGTATCACAACATGCACAACTGGATTGGTACAATTTTGCCCCATTTTGTAAGAATTCAAACTGTTTCATTGAAGAATATCTTAACTTTTCACCTCAAAATTATTTGAATCTGAGAAACAATTCATGCATGCATCGTGCCTCATATTTCTAAGAGTTGGCATGTTGGTGTCCGATCTTGAATTATGTGCCCAGAGATGTGGTTGGTACCCTCTGTCACCTCACTAAACGTGGATGGATTCAACGCTCTGAAAATACTGTGACTTTTGTTTGCTGTTTTCTCAACAAGTAGACACTGTATTCCACTGAACTTTTACATGACTTTTATTGCATCTTTTTAAAAATTATTTTGCCAATATATCAACAAAAAAACAATCTATGACCCTGCAGTGTGTACTTTAAAAAAACAACAACATTCGTTTGGATGAGAAATTGGTGGTTGGCATTAAGGGAATGACCGAATGGCAGAAGGGGGAGATTAAACCTCACTGGGGCTCCATACAGTACCACTGCCATGCATAATCAATGGGGACTTCATTCCCCAACTTCCCGGTCAGAGTGTCTCTTGGAGGTAGAAAGATCATCATTTTCTGTTTTTATATTTCATAAGTACACCCTAGCCTCCCCGATAAAGCCGGGTCTAATAGGATCACACTTTTCCATGGCGATAGTTGCCATGCTCATCAATCAGGTCCCATGCAGTGTTCATGCCTGATCCATAAACACTTACTTTTATTCCAGTATATAGTTATTTTGACTAGAGTGCTATATCTCTTGATTCCACTTGCACAAATTGTTTGAAGCCTCTACTACCGTTTGAAGATTGTTCTTGACTGAGGAACAAGTTGTTTCATAGAACTAAGGCTCTTGTTGAATCAGGCACAGACGTATGCACAGTTGCTGATTATGTGTTGACAATTCAAATTGTAGATTCTATAGAGCACAGAAAAGAATAAAAACACTGATAAAACAAAAAGCCGTATAAAAACCCATACAACATTGCAGCTTTTACACAGGTTTATACACAAACATGGATGTGCTCACACTGCTTCAAAATGCAGGGTTAATTAGCGTTCTTGTCAAAATATATTTCTCTCTAATTTACCCCCTTCATCCCCCCCCCAAAAAAAACCCCACCCAAAACCCCAGAATATAAGTCCAAGTAACTCACCAACCCTGTCAGACTTGTAGAGTCTATATGCTTTACCCCCATTCACCTCCATCCAACAGAATACAAGTCCCAGTAACTCACCAACCCCAGTGGTACCTGTAGAGTCTTACACTTTACCCCCTTCACATCCACCCCACCTCCACCCAACAGAATACAAGTCCCAGTAACAAACCAACCCCAGTGGTACCTGTAGAGTCTTACACTTTACCCCCTTCACATCCACCCCACCTCCACCCAACAGAATACAAGTCCCAGTAACTCACCAACCCCAGTGGTACCTGTAGAGTCTTACACTTTACCCCCTTCACATCCACCCCACCTCCACCCAACACAATACAAGTCACAGTAACTCACAAACCCCAGTGGTTCCTGTAGAGTTTTACACTTTACCCCCTTCACCTCCACCCCACCTCCACCCAACAGAATACAAGTCCCAGTAATTCACCAACCCCAGTGGTACATGCAGAGTCTGTACTACACTTTACCCCCTTAACTCCCCCAACAGAATACAAGTCACAGTAACTCACAAACCCCAGTGGTTCCTGTAGAGTTTTACACTTTACCCCCTTCACCTCCACCCCACCCCACCTCCACCCCACCTCCACCCCATCTCCACCCAACAGAATACAAGTCACAGTAACTCACAAACCCCAGTGGTTCCTGTAGAGTTTTACACTTTACCTCCTTCACCTCCACCCAACAGAATACATGTACAATTCCCGGTAACTCACAAACCCCAGTGGTACCTGTACAGTCTGTACTACACTTTACCCCCTTTACTCCCCACCCCACCTCCCCCAACAGAATACAAGTCCCAGTAACTCACCAAGCCCAGTGGTACCTGTAGAGTCTGTACTACATTTGTACACTTTACCCCCTTTACTCCCCACCCCACCTCCCCTAACAGAATACAATTCCTAGTAACTCACCAACCCCAGTGGTACCTGTAGAGTCTGTACTACACTTTACCCCCTTTACTCCCCACCCCACCTCCCCCAACAGAATACAAGTCCCAGTAACTCACCAAGCCCAGTGGTACCTGTAGAGTCTGTACTACACTTTACCCCCTTCACCTCCACCCAACAGAATGCAAGTCCCAGTAATTCACCAACCCAATGGTACCTGCAGAGTCTTCATGATTCATCAATGCCACTCGCAGCCTTTCTCTCCAATATTGTCTCAAAATGTTCACCTGCTGGAACAGATGTGTCAACTAATTACACACACACAATGTATACACAGATCCACTTCCCCTGGTGTGTACTCTGTTTTGAGAATTAAGTACTCCATAACAGACCGTCCTAGTTAAGGTTATAAATTGTTGAACCTCAAATCATTAAACACTTTACCTAGTCAGTTTCCCCATGTGGTTTATAAATTGATGTTATAGATTAAAGTAAAATCATCTCTTTTTTTCTTCTCCTACATGTATGAAGACAATTGAGACAACCAATTTCCAACGCCTTGTTTTCTTGAAACTAATGTGACAATGATTAAGTACAGTACCATCATTACCCACCCGCATTAGCACCTCCTCTCCCTACCTGTCACTTGTATTGTGTCTACAAAATGACAGTGGTATACCACCCCCTCGCTCTCTCTCTCCTCTAGATTAACCCCATTTTCGTCAGCTGTCAAAACTATTGTAAAAAATCAATTACACGTACATCAACACGTTCCCCGCATTTATATCCCACTCACTCCCGTCAAAACTAGAGCAAGGCACCCCCTTGATTTTTATCTGTCCTGGGCATCCCCCTTGCCTAAGAGGTCCCAGTCGCTATCGCATTGATCTCACTCTAATTGTCAGTCTGTGACGAGCCAGCCCCAAGAACTGCTCTCAATGGCCCAGATCCCCGTGATAAATCGCTGGCTGAGAGGCGAGTGAGCGCTCATTCTCTCTCTCTTTCTCGCTCTCTCTCTTGAGTAATTGAAAGTGCCGATACGCACTTACGAAGGGAAAAAATAAAGGTGAACTCCAGCTATTGACAGTGTAAAGCTTTGTGATCTTTGGTCTAATATGAAAATTAGCCCATACCCTGACTACTAAAGTGGATTTTTTATTTTTTTTTTTGAAGGGTTGATTTTCCAAATGCCAAGTTATTGAGTGGTCTAGCCGTTTTTTTGCTTGAGCATTAAGCTTCCTTTTTCTTCTTGTTTTTTTTTTTTTCTTCTTGTACTTCCGGTCCAAATTATTATTTTCCCATGGGGTTTTTTGAGGGGGGGATTAAATGACAATTTGATAAAAGCCTGGGCTTTCTATGGAAGCGATTGTAGGAGAACTTGTTTTGGAGCCACTCTTTTTGGCCCCTTTTTTTCTCACTCACTCTCTCTATCTCTCTCTCCTCGCTGTTTTTCATTTTCGCCCTGGAGTCATGGCCTTCTTTTTTGCAGGGGGACTGATTTCCCCAGATGCTGAAACCGGACAAAGGTCAGAGACAATAACCTTGAGTATTGTATTGTGTACTTTATTTTTGTCATCAATATTCAACTGTTACGAAGTGTGCCAGTCAGACATCTTTGAATGGAGCTGCTTAGGTATTTGTTGACATCCCTCTTAGTTCCAGAGTCTCTCTGATGCTGTGTTCTTGTTTGATCCCTCTGGTATCCATATGATAAAAATCTGTTTGAATCTTTATTTTTTTCAAAGCCATTCTCCGATCACCATTTTTTTGTTTATTTCAATGAATGAATGCCTTTAACACCAGAGAGGGCTAAAAAGATACAAAGGTGATCAATCGGTTTCCAATTTCATATGGAGTTATCGCATGTGCAGGTAGTGTACAGGGAATATGGAGGATACACAAATCCCAGTCTCAAACACTGACAAGGTCTCTGGAGCTGCCATGTGTCCATAAGTAAAGCCCGGTTCATACTTCCTGCAAATGCAAATTTGATGCAAATTTTTGACGCCACAAATTCGCGACGAACAATTCTGAAGAGTTGAACTGTGGGCAACTCCTGCAAAACATTTGCAGTGAAAACGGAGCTGTGGTGTAAAAATTTGCATTCGCATTCGCATTCGCAGGAAGTATGAACCGGGCTTTTGGCAGGACTCCACGCGAAGTACATATCGGTACACTTTGACAAGGGGTGGTGTAACACTTTCAGTTGAGAGACTGTATATTTGTGCAATAAGTGGTAATCGCGCCAAGTTTTGACCCTATCAGAATCTTTCACTTTTAAAGTTGAGACTGTGGGAAAAGCGATATTGACCTCCGACCCTAGCAGAGTCTTTCACTTGCAAAGTCCAAGTAAGTAACCACAAGGGAAATTGACTGGATAATTGTAAATCAATTTTGAGATAAATAACAATCAATTGACTAGAGTTAAATTTGAACCTGTGCCCTCAAACAAAGATATTGATAAAATAGGGATTCTCAAAGGCTATATAATAACCAGACACTCACAAAAGCAAGGAGCAGAGAGCAGACACAAGAGGCAGAATGTGACCAATCAGAAAGGAGACAAAGCAAGATGGGGGTGGGGGTTGAAGGGTCTGGCTAGTGTTACAGAAAACATGGGACTGGATTGAAAAATGGGTCACAACACAAAAGGACAAACCTAGTAGTGGAGAAAAGAGAAGGAACAAATAACTTCTGCAAGAACAAATGAAAGCAAAGTATTAATTAATTCCTTCCTTGGATGTTTATACCATGGGCGTTATACATTTTAGTGTTTTATTACAAATGTTGTCCTAAAAATGCTCACCGTTTAAGTTTTTTACTCTCTTTTTTTTCCCCCTCTGGTGCATGTACACGTGTTTGATGCTTGTATACATGTACGATTTCAACCCTGGTGTTTTTGTGGGAGCTACATGTAGGCCATTATCATAAAGACAAAAAAATAACTTTCATTTGATAAACAAACAATCTCTAAGGCTTAAGGTTTTGTCTAAAGTTATCCTACATGTATCGAGATGGCAAACAACTTTGAACTGGCTCTCAAGTAGTTTCAGTCACAACAATTTTAAACTTGTACATTGTATGTGTACTATCATAACTTAAAAGCATGTGTACAACATTGGTAGATTGTCAAAGACAGCTGTGCTTATAAAAGTAATAGTATTTTATGGAATGTACATGTACATGTAGCCTCACTTGAGGAGTAAATTCATATGTAATTTTTCTTGTGCATGCTGTAATAGCTTCTGTTTGCCAATAATTATTTTAAACTTTTAGAAGTTGCAAGAGGCTAGTACGTAGTTTACCCACAGCGGTAATGTTCATCTAGGATTGTGAAGTCATCAAGGATTTTGAGTACACACCGAATTGAATTTTGAGCGTGTCGCGTTCGGATCTATAACTAACTTGACAAGCCACGATTAGAAGCCTGTAACCTTAGGCAAACACCCTCAGAGCGTTAGGATAATACACCCCATGACACATGGAAGGGAAGGTTGAGATAGATTTGTTAGTATAACGACACACAGGAGACGGAGGTACTGTGAGTGGTTGTAGTCGAGCAGATGTCACCATATCCTGAAATGGGAACCGTTGTAGTAGTAACATTTTTATATTATCAAGTGTCTGCGAGCAGTTGAAACACTTTGCACAAGATACATGTGAATTAGGTTCATCAAACTAGCAAGGATCGGTGACAATGTCACAAAGCTACCTTGCCTACATTACCAGACTTTGCTGAGTGCATTAACACTCAATGCTGTGCCAGCTGTGTACAAATGTACACATACCATTGCATGACTTCCCATCTACATGTATAACATCGCAAAATGCTACACAACATGTACCAGTTGCTACTCAAAAATCATCAATTACTACTCAATATTAGCATTCAGTGTGCACAAAATATGTTCAGTCTAAATAGTTTGCTATGCAACATTGTTTGGCGAAATCATTCCCTTCAACTGTACATGTACAATATAGATATGAAACTTTGATACTCTGACGCTATGACTTTGTGCCATGCCAAGGTTTTTCGATGAAAAAAAAATAATGTAACTTTGTTATTATTTTAAGGTGGTCAAAGTCCATTGTATAAAAAAGGGCATATCAATGTTCAATAAAAAAAAAAATTGTTTGTCTCCAACTCTCACATGTCTCAAGAAGTATAATAGAAGGAACTAGACATAAATTTTTGTTACATAACAAAAACAAGGGGTTCGGCATGACGTTCAAATCTGGGATGTTACTCATATCAGCTTGAATACATCAGCTTGGTAGCTTGACCAAACATGTAATGTTGTGTTATAAAAATCTGGTAAAACTGCAACTACATGTATAAGGTGACGTAATGTTACCTGGAAAACAAACATTAAATTTAACATATCCCAGCTTGAGCTCAATCTTGCAATATACATGTACACATGTATTTTACTATAGGAGCACACAAATAATGCTCCAGTACATATTATTAAATTGGGCCCCACGAGTGCAAAACACAACATTGCAAATTCATTGTGAACTTGCAAACGCGCTGTAAACGCTGTAGATCGTTGTTGCGTTAGACGCATGTTTTTTGCTAGTATTATTTCAAAATGCCGATTAAAATGTAAACGTTGGCTTTCAATAAATTATTGGGTGACGTCATTATGTTGTCCATACTTCTGTTTCATCTATTTATCAGGTGAAATTTTGTTGCCAAGTTTCATGACCGTGCGAGCCTGACATTTGATTGTTAGCGAGGTTTGCATGGACAGCTGTTTTAGAGCTAAGAAAGCGTAATGCCAAAATCAGCTTGTGTGAACCTTGAACAGAGACTAGACTACAAGCATGTTTGATGGACTTTGAACCTTGTGGTCAACCATAGAGAATAAAGGACCACTGATGGGTCAACGGAGCGCAACAGCCAGCCACGTGGATTAGTTACGGGTTTTCAGTGCTGTTCTATTTTTGTGTGGTTTACATGCGGGCCAGATAGTTCTTGAGATATGATTTTTGAAATTTTCAACGCCCGTTTTGGACCAGAAGTTAAGGTCATAACGATATCATCTCTGTGTATCGATTGTTGAGTCTTAAAAGGACTTTCCGATGATATATGGATTGTAAAAATCCACCTTGTGGTTCATGAGTTATGATTTTTCAAATATTAAACTTTGATTTAACGTAGTTCGACACCTGGTGACGTCATCATGACGTCATTGCAACGGTTTCATCTACTAATAATTATTTAACTATATCTAAAGTTTGTAGGTTGTGTGAGCTTGGGAAGTGTGCTTTTGTTAGTGGACAATCGCGGGGATAAGAAGAAAAAGAAGAAGTATTAAAAAGTAAAAAACAAAAAACAAAACGGAACAAAAACAAGAGGTGTTCCGGGCGGAGTGCCCGAACACCTAAAAAGTACAAGTGTGAGAAACTTTTTCCACTTGATTCTACCTATCAGGTCATACTTTGGTGAAAAAACCCTGAAAACAAGTTGTGTAATTTTGTTCCGAAAGCTTACAATGTACTTATAACCCTCTTGCTGTCTGACCATTCAATACCATTCACTGTGGTTTTGAATGATAGATAAGCTATGCCAGCCTTGCAATATGATACCATGAGGGAATGCATGTACACAGTACACAATTAGTTCTGTGCACAGTTGTGCCACCATACACAACTTTGGCAGTTGAATGGTTTCAAATGGTTGGTCAACTCACTTGAAAATGTTGCGAACAGTAGGAGGGTTAATATAAAGATGGTAATGGTAGTAGGCATCCTATGAAATGATTTCGTCTGATTATAAATCATTAAAAACATCTGAATCTGAGAAACGACTGATGCATGAATCGTTTCTCAGATTTCTTAGGGTTGGTGTCTGTTCGCCAATGCTCAGCCAGAGATGCGGTTGGTACCTGCTGTCACCTCGATAATCGCCCATCGGTTTGATGTTCTTGTGAAAATACTGTGACAGTTTTTCTTTAGACACCGAATTCAAATTAAACTTTCACAAACAAATTTTATTGTATCTTTCTTGAAAATTTTGCTTATAAATCGGCATTTCATGAAATCCAGACAAAACTTTGATCAGAATTAATTTTGTATCAGCTGTTGGTTATTTGATATTAGGCTCTTTGATGCAATGTTTAAAAGCGCTTGATAATTGTCAATTATTACTACTAATATTATTATTAAAATGAAAGGTATTGTAAGTGTAACAGGCATGAAGTAATCTCTTGCACAACTTTTATAATTTCTAAGAATTCCATAAAGTTTTGAATTTATCACCGTGGGGCCATAAAATTAGTTAAAGCTCTTGGACAACATTGGTAATTGTCACAATCCAATTTTCACTTAATGTTGCCCAACATTTTCATGAAGTAACAAACCTCAAAGGGTAAGCTCAATCGGTCATCGGAATCACCAGAAAATAGTGAAAACAAAACCTAACTTGTTTTCGCTGTTTTCAAATCAGATTTCAGACTCGCGAGATAAAAACTAATTGCTTTCCATTAACTCTAGCATTTCAAACAAAATAATTTCAATGGCAGTTGTCCATCAGATCGTATAAGTTATGTGTATTTTCTGTTAACATTTATTTTGTCAAGCTTTCCAATATGGTGGTGCAAAAACTTTAAAAACATGAGCCAAATATGTCAATAACCTTTTTAATCAATAGTTATTGAGGACAAAAAAGGAGCGCTTCCCGCCTCATTTCCTCTTCCCGCCTCTCATTTCCTCTTCCCCACTACCCCCCATTGTTACTGTCTCAGTGCGCTTTTGTGTTGACCTACTTCGGATGTACCCCCCCCAATTAAGTTGATGATTCTCCGTTTGATAGTCACGCCAGAGTTAGTAGTAGTTCGTCGACAATAATTGCAGATTCCTGGTTTATTAAGTTTATTGGCTGTAATTACAATTTCCTGTGTGATACAGGAAAAACCATCAGACTATTAAATTCAACTAATTGTGTTATGCTGCATATGAGAGCAATTACAAATCAGGACACACCACCAAGAATTAAAACTCTTGAGCCACTCCCGAATCGTTCTACCACAGTTAATACCACAAACCGGTCTAGAATATAGCTCCATCATGCAAAGTTTCAAATTCTACTAAACATGTACCCACACTTTAAAGATTGTTTACGTCAATCGTTTTTTGTTAATGTCTCTACCCCCCCCCCCCCCCCTAATAAAAAAACCACAATAAACACTCAGACGTGAATATCTGCCCGGTAGCATTGTCGTCGGCTATAAGTATACCCTGAATAATTTGCAAATTACAATCTGCAACTGTTTTTCCCCTCCCCGCCTCTTAGATACGCCTCTTAGTCTTAGATGCGCATGAGATGAAACACCTGGGAAGCAGGTCAGTCACACTGGCCATCTGTTTGTTCCATCAATTGAACAATCATCAGTATGCTCAATTTCAACACGCGCCAGTTTTCATCGATGTTTTGCAACCAAATGGCCGTTTCTCAAAATAATGTTTTGTTTTGTTATAGATACATTTCTTCCATAGTTTCCTTTTACAGCTACTTCCCGCTCTAAGCAAAGTCTGTTTGTCCAAGTTGATGATCAAATGTAGAGTTTGAATTAAAAAGAAAAATACAACTACTCATGTTTGCAAAATGAGGGCGCTGTTCAGTGAGATCACAACAAAAAGAAATCAGTGTTCAACTGTAAATCAAAATGAGCATGATATTAACATGATCAAAATTCCATAAACCACTATGTTTTTAAATTTGTTTCACTAAAACGTGACCTGTGAACTAAATCTACGGGCATATTTTTCAGGTGGATTTGAACACACGACCTTTGCCATTTTAAGGGCAGCTGTCCTTACCACAAGACCACCAAGCTTGCCCGGTAGCTAGAGGCAGTTTGTCATATATTTTAGCATTGGGTGCTGTGACAATTTAATAGATGTTACATGGGTATCGGGATAAAGAAGATTCTTCATGTCGTAAGGTTTCAGATTTTGCCAGACCAGGTAGAAACATTGCGAGATGACTTCATAAGGCAGGTCTTTAACTTGATCTTATTAATTCATTATTCATCCATTCTACCATCTCTTGATTCTCTGTATTTTGTTACCCCATGGATGCTAATTCACCATTTCCTTCCAAACAACACTAAAAGGTCAGGTGTTTGGCAAATGTCAAAACCAGCATTTCAAGTGCAGTGTCAACTCATTGTCACTCGTCCCCTTTTCCTGATACAGACCAGGCTGGCAAACGGTGCCCTCAGTCAACCCCCCTACTCCTCCACTCTTTCTCTTTCATTAAAGAGAATCTACCCATATAAGATAGGTAGTATTAATTGCACATTAACGGTCATGATGACTAGTGATGATGAACAGTGGCAGCTAGGGCCCATCGATTTATTAGTGTTTAGACTGTCATTGCTTATTTTCTTCTCTCATTTAATGATTTGTTTTCTTTTCTTTTTTGTTAGAGCGGGTCTTAATGCATTGGGTGAGCAAAAGGTTGGGTGCCCGCGGGACCCTGTCGACAACCCTGGGGGGAATTGCATTGATCACAGTGTTGGTAGGGATCTAAAGGGGAAGTTAAGCTGCGTGATGCGGGAACAATGTGCGCAATCATGACTGACTAGCTCTGCCGGGAGTGTTGACCTGTGAAGTGGCACTTCTCTGTGCCGTCGACTGGATGTAGTTGCCTTTTTTTTCCATTTCTTTCTTCTTGAATGTCCGTGTGCAAATCCATGCGGTCCGAATTAAACAGGAAACGTTGCTGGCGGTAAAGATCCAGGAAGGAATGAACACAGTGCAGAGTATTTTGTAAATATTAATAGTTTGTTCTCCCCTCACCCCCCCCCCCCCCCCCCCCCCAAATCACTCCATCTGAGCTGATTTGTCCTGAACTACTTTGATTGTACATTTGGCGGTTACCTTGCAGCTTTTTTTTCAGTAGTCCTTTACAGAAATTGTGTTTTCTTCATTTCCATGAATCTTTTGAGTGATGTACATTATCTGATACGGTTCATTTTGGTACCCTGGGAACTCATCTTTGAAATGTCAAGTAATGTTAAACTCGCTCTGGTAGGAAATACACATTTTGTGAATTTCCCTATAGAAATGTTATTTTCTAAAGGACCTTCAGTTGTTACTTGTTATTCACCTTTGATTGCCGGCTGGAACATTATTTTTGGAACATTATTGTTGAAGCATACGGACTGAACAGAATGACTGAATTAGATTGGATGGAGAATGTATTTCACAATGTACAAACCTATGATCCCCTTTCCTGCTTCAAATCTGTTTCTTGATTATAATAAAGCTCCGACAGCATTATCACTGATTCTGTAAAGGTTAGTTTTGTAAAAAAGAATTTCCCCAGAGAGAATGCAATTGCTCATCCATTTCCGCTGAAACAGGAAGGGTAAATATCAGAAAGCTTTACCTCATGCCATCTCTGTAAATTAAGAGTTAAGCAAATTCAGAATTTACCATGTAACTTTAGTACGTCTTTTGCCATTGGCCTCAGGTAAAAGGTAGGGTAATAGATTGTTGTTGGGTTTTTTTCAACATACATGTAGTGCTGATTTATAAGCAAAGTTATAAAGACAGATACAATAAAAGTCGCATGTAGACGATTCAGCTGAAGAAAATGTCTACTTGCTGAGAAAACAGCAATAAACTGTCACTGTGTTTTCACAAGGGCATCAAATCCATCCACTTTTCGTTAGGTGACCAACCCCATCTCTGACCGCAGCTTTTGCAAACGGACGCCAACCCTCAGAAATCTAAGAAATGATTCACGCATGAATCGTTTCTCAGATTCAAATTTTTTTTGGGGTAAAAAATTATCCAAACCATGTTACTATTAAAGGAATCCTCTCTCAAAATAGTTTATTCTATCAACAGCTACAGTGCTTCTCATCAAGTAAATGTTTATGATTGTTACTTTTTGGAGTGGGAATTGCTAAATATTCATTCGTGAATCATTTCCGTGCATCAATCTTGTCCGTGCATCAATCTTGAAAAATTTCCCTACACCTCTCATCCAAAATACCTCAAGTTGGAAGTCAACAAAGAAAATGTCTACTTGCTGAGAAAACAGCAATAAACTGCAATAAACTGTCACTGTGTTTTCACAAGGGCATCAAATCCATCCACTTTTCGTTAGGTGACCAACCCCATCTCTGACCGCAGCTTTTGCAAACAGACACCAACCCTCAGAAATCTAAGAAATCTAAGACCCCCTAGGTCACAATCGGGCAAAATTTTTACACTGTATCCCTTTTATTGGAATCTCAAATCTCTTTAATAGAGAATATTTTGAGGGCATACAAAATATCATTGAGGCTGACGCTCTGTTTTCTCCCTATTTAGTGGGGTGCATCTTATAAACTGCTGCTCATACATGCTGCCCTCTTGTGGGGAAAGTAAACTAAGCTTTCTTTTCAAGTCAATCTTACAATTTCATATACTTTCGCCATTGGTTTTGAAGTGCGTGTGTTCCTTGTTAGTGTTACTCACCAGTATAGACCTTTACCATGATGTGGCCATCTTGATTTTCTCTAATATGAACCAATGTAACCAAACCGAGGCTAAAAGAAAAAATAGTATGGTTCCTTTTTCAGTGCAATGAATATCCACTGTTGTGGATACAGGGAACATGACCAAGATGGTGTCGGCATGCTAAATGTCTATTACTTAAGAAAAGTTTGTTAAGTTTTTTTCCCTGAAAAACCATCACTCCCACCACTGTGGCCATCCACAACTGAGACTAAAAACAGCATATACCGTTAACCTGTAGTGTTAAAATTGTATCAACTTAGGCGATCACGTCGTAGATAAATATTGCTGAGTTAAGCAAGGGTTTATACACATGTTTATTTAAACTGGTGCAATTGAGATGAGCAACCAAGAATTGGAAGGTTTTCAAATGCACACACATCTTATTTTGAATACATGTAGTTTGGTGTGGAAATGACACCATGCTATAGATCTCTTTGTGGTATGAGCAATGTTTTTTTGTGCATGTATACCATAGGTCCACTTGGTAGTAATCAGTTTGCGACTGCTAAATTATTTTCTCATAAAAACAAGAGTTGCGTACATACTGCTGGGCAGATTTCAAAACTGGGCAGTTTAGTTGTCAACAAAGGGCACAAGGTCTATTCACACTTAAATTCTAGGTGTAAAAATGTTTAAATATAGTTGACAGAAATGTTAAAAGTGCACCATAATTGTTATGATGCACTGCTCTCCCCTGGTAGTTACTATAAAACAAAATACATGTATGTGTGAATCTTTGTTCATTTTCTTAGGGTGAACAATTTCTCCAAGCAATGTGGTATCTGATTCCCTTGTGGCTTATTTACAAAATATTTAAACTGAACATAAGTGATAATTAAAGCTTTGCGCAGTTTGGGTTGTAGGAAAAATAATAACTAGTAAACTTGCGGGTAAGTACTTGCAGGTACAGACATGTTGTGTTCACATTGAATGCTAATATTGAGTTAGCAAGTGATGGTTTTTGAGTAGCATAGATTTGATACATTTTGTGTAGCATTTTGCTATACTGTACAAGGGAAGGTGTACAAATTCCAATTGCCTTTTCAGGTTTTTGTTCATATGCATGGCTTAAGACCACTGCCTTTTCGTTTTAAAATTTCTCTTTTCTTTTCATGGGCAAAGTCATAGTTAGTCATCTTAAATTCTGAAATCATACTGTTGAGTACTTGAGTTGAAATCAGTGACCATTCTCAATGTATTGACCCTCTTGCTGTCTGACCATTCAATACCATTCACTGTGGTTTTGAATGATAGATAAGCTATGCCAGCCTTGCAATATGATACCATGAGGGAATGCATGTACACAGTACACAGTTAGTTCTGTGCACAGTTGTGCCACCATACACAACTTTGGCAGTTGAATGGTTTCAAATGGTTGGTCAACTCACTTGAAAATGTTGCGAACAGTAGGAGGGTTAAGTCACACAAATTCTTCCGACAACCAGATTTTTCAGATTTTATTTTGTGGGACTGTGAAAACGCTCTTTTGTTGAAATGTTGGCGTTTTGCAAGCATTCATTATCTTGACCGATTGGCTGATTTTCCATAGTTCCCATCCGTCATAATGCCATAGGAAAATGAAAAACACTGCGAAATTTGCGGGCAGTTTTCCTCATTTGTTAATTACTTAAACAAAATTACATGTCTGATTCTGGGGTAGGTCCACATAAATAAATTGCTATTAAGTCCACTTCAGTCTACGTGTCTGGTGTATCTAAAAAAAATACAAGCGTGGGTAATTTACACCCGGAATGCAGCCTGTAAAACATTTTCCAATGGAATGATTTTGCAGTCAGATGAATGTAGTACATGTATGTAAATGAAGAACTCTTTATGCGGTGGAAAGTGATACGGTGCTTGACCTTGTCAAGATTTCTTCCCCTAGGAGGCAAGTGGTATCCCTACAGATTCCGTTTTTTCAGAGAATCCTGCAATATTTCCATACGCCTGTAGCATTGGTCACTTATCCACCCCTTGACCTGTTTGCTCTGTTCTGTTTGGGTTTTCTCTGACAGGGACATCACCGAAACACGTCAGCCTGAAGGATCTGTTCTTCTCCTCGGGCAGTGTGGAGATGCAACAGCTCCAGGTCCTGAACCAGTCAGTCAGGGACTTTGACAAGTCCAGGCGGTTGCGTCGCTCCGTAACGCATGACAAGAGTGAGCCCCTATTGGACCAGCTACGACATCAGGTAAGGATGACAATAGGTTTTTTAATGATATTAGTGATGTGATAGGTTGACATTTGTCATGGATGATAACAAATTATGGAATTTACTCCCCAAACCAGAGTTCTTATACCTAGGGTCAAAGTAACGTAACCATGGAATCACCCGCAGCTATATATTTATCATCTCTATGGTAATGTGATAGTACGATCATCACCTACTCCTTTTCTTGGGGTGAGGGGGGGGGATGATCAGTAACCAATAGAGAAATAAAGTTCCATTGGCATACCAAATATTTTATACTGCACAGTCGTGGTCAGAGCATTAGTCTGGCTACATGTACATTGACTTTCAGGCACTCTGATTGAAGTTCATGAAATGTTATGGTAACAATTTTCACTGATAACAGAAACTCCATCAGGTGTAAATTTTGATCATACTTATGGTAAGGTGACGGTGTAATCATCACTTACTCTGTTCTTTTGTTTTGATGATCAAACCAATAGAGAAACTAGGGTCCAATTTTGTAAGCCAAACATTTAATATGTCTTAAAAGTTTAGATACTGGTTAGAGAAAATATAAGACCACATGCCTTAATAATATTTTGCAAGACCACGTGGCTTATGTTGTTGCAAGACAACATGCCTCATTTTGTTGCAAGACAACATGCCTCATTTTGTTGCAAGACAACATGCCTCATTTTGTTGCAAGACAACATGCCTCATTTTGTTGCAAGACAACATGCCTCATTTTGTTGCAAGACAACATGCCTCATTTTGTTGCAAGACAACATGCCTCATTTTGTTGCAAGACAACATGCCTCATTTTGTTGCAAGACAACATGCCTCATTTTGTTGCAAGACAACATGCCTCATTTTGTTGCAAGACAACATGCCTCATTTTGTTGCAAGACAACATGCCTCATTTTGTTGCAAGACAACATGCCTCATTTTGTTGCAAGACAACATGCCTCATTTTGTTGCAAGACAACATGCCTAATTTTGTCGCAAGGTAACTGGCTCAAAGTAAAAAGTTTCTGGTAATAGGTGAGCCGCCCAGTGGGTAATGAGAGCCCTGCTGTCTTAATGGTAGCCATAGACAGTCCCAAGTCTACCACAATCCTTCTCATTGTTTTACCTGATTTTGGAGGTAATGGTCATGTATCCCCAAGCAACCCAGTCTGAGCCAAAGGCTATAAATACCAATTTTATCAGAGTCCAAATATTAGGGTGTTGATTTACCATAGAGTGGAGTATTTTGATGGATTTGGTGCTGTACCCCCAAGCCACCCACTCTTAGCATGAGGCCAGGCATACCAATCTTAACAGTCTGAATATTTGAGTTTTGAGTGGCTATAAAGTGGAGGAAGGTGGAGGATTGAAGACGGTTTCAAAACTGTACTTGTATGTGCCTAAACCTAAAACCTGTACGTGTTACATACAAGTGAATTGATTGGATTCCGGGCCACTTGTAGCTCATGATAAAATACCATCATCTTGAATGCTGATAGTGACTTTGACCTTAGAAATTGAATGCTGTTCTATTTGTTTTTGAAAACAAACCATAAACTGATTAAACTTTGAATTATCAAACTGCTCATTATTCCCCGGTGGGACGGAGAGACACTAAACAGGACATGTTGTTGATCTTCAGTCACTGGTTTAGAATAGGAAGTGACTCATGATGTCATTGGTATCAGACTGTTCCCAGTGGCATTAGGGACTTAATTCTGCATGCTTGGTAGTTTGTACTTGGAAAAGTTGACTGTTTGATTGGCCAGTGGCCAATCTATGTGCAACCACTTACCACATTCATGAGTAGACCTCCGTTTTATAGGAGTTTGAGTACATGTACAATCGCACTTTACCGCACTCCTTTTTTCATATGCTTCAATTATTTCTTATTTGACACTCGGCCCAGTTCCATATTTCCGTCCATTGGTTTATGCTTTTGTTAAGAAGTAAATATTGCTTATTGAAATTTGTCTACTTAATAATCATTCGCAGGGAACCAGCTGAAAGCAATGTACGGTACTGTTTTTTGGGTGGCAACCCATTTGTGCTAAGCGGCATTTTGTCTGCTCTTAGCAGCATCATGTGTTTAAGCACGTCTATAGAGTTGATCCCCAGTGACTTCATATGCAGTGTTTGACCCACTTACCCCCTTTGGCATGCTAATAATGTTGTCAAAAGTGATTATTATCAAAGTGACCTGACATGGATCAATGAGGCGGGTTTTGATATGACCACCTGTGACCACTTGACCAGAAATGACCCCGATGAGTGGTCTCAGTGGATGAGTCTGCAATTAAAAATTTGTATAGAGGAAGATTGTCTTATGACTTTTTTCCAAACCTCAGTTTCGGGTTCCTAGCTTATGGCTCCTGACTCTTGGTTCTTGGCTCTGGGCTTTTGGGCTCCTGGCTCCTCCTCCTGGCTTCTGGCTTCTGGCTTCTGGCTCCTTGCTGTAGGTTCCTAGCTCTAGGTTCCTAGCTCTAGGTTCCTGGCTCTAGGTTCCTGGGCTCCTGGCTCCTCCTCCTGGCTTCTGGCTTCTGGCTCCTTGCTGTAGGTTCCTGGCTCTAGGTTCCTGGCTCTAGGTTCCTGGCTCTGGGCTTTTGGGCTCCTGGCTCTGGGCTTTTGGGCTCCTGGCTCCTCCTCCTGGCTTCTGGCTTCTGGCTCCTTGCTGTAGGTTCCTGGCTGTAGGTTCCTGGCTCTGGGCTTTTGGGCTCCTGGCTTCTCCTCCTGGCTTCTGGCTTCTGGCTCCTTGCTGTAGGTTCCTAGCTCTAGGTTCCTGGCTCTAGGTTCCTGGGCTCCTGGCTCCTCCTCCTGGCTTCTGGCTTCTGGCTCCTTGCTGTAGGTTCCTTGCTCTGTTTGATGTTAAAGTGCTGTGCAAAATGCACAATGCTCCAGAATCAATTACACAGCCCAAGCTGAAGCCGGAGCCCAAGCCGGAGCCAGAGCCCAAACCTTCATTTGGAAAAGGCCCCTAATCGACCTTGTGAGGATTTCTTAATAAGCAATTGGAGAGTTAAATTTAAATAATGTCTGATATTACTGACTTGTTAGAGCTGTTTGATCGCAAGCAGTCAATCAACTTGGAATATTGTCAAACTGAAGAAAGTGTTACTACGCGTTTATATGGTTCAGGGCAAGCGCCTTTGAATTTTTGTTGTTGATTTTGGCACTTTATAAATGTCTTCTGATTGATTGATTGATTGATTGATTGATTGATTGATTGATTGATTACATGGCTACATCTACATGTAATATGTACAAGAAATTGTATTTGGTAAAATTGCTTTAGTATACACTGCGCATTAACCAAGTTTTAATGTAACCGAGAAATTTTGTAATTCAACTCCTGCAACTATTGAGACGAGTTCGATTTTCATAACGGTGCAACTGTGTCCGAAGTAATTAAACTCAGCTCGGCTGGCAGCTCGGCTGGTTTCGAATTCTCACCGTTGGAGTCACATAACTCCCATTCTTACCAGCTTACACTGGCTTCCTGTTAAGTTTAGGGTTGAATTCAAGATTTTACTAATGGTTTTTAAATGTTTACATGACCTTGCTCCTTCTTATTTAAATGAAATATTTACTGTCAGAGGTCAAAGGTGTCACAACCTCAGGTCAACAGGTCAAGTCTTTTTAGAATATCCAAAGGGCAAAATGCTGGCTACTTTAGGAAATCGAGCTTTTTATTCAGCAGCACCTAATCTATGGAACAACTTGCCTTCACACATTCGTAAACTGCATTCACAAAGTCTTTTTAAATCTCAACTTAAAACTTTCCTTTTTAAGAAAGCCTTCGGTAATGTGCAGTGAGTTTTGTATCTGTCGGTTTTTATGGTTTATATTTGTTTGTAAACTTGTTAAATGCTTTCTTGTACCAAAGTTGTATTGTTTTTACAGCTTTTATTGTTTTATGGTGTTCATGCACCTTTTTTGCCTGTAAGGCTTTGTAAATCTATTTTGCTTATATTTACTGGTGTACTTTTCTTAAACTGTTTACTACATGTATGTAATTTTCTTATGCCATTTTTACTGTTATGCGCCCTCGAACAGGCTGGTCCTGGAGAGAGCGCAATATAAAATCAATAAATTATTATTATTATTACTCTATTATATGAGCTCAGTCCCAAATTGTCTGCATTAGAAAAATGCAGAGAACTGAGTATTAAAAAGTGGGGCAAATTCTTGCAGATGAAATTTGACCCTTAAGTGCTCTCAAGCAAAGAGGGCTTCCTTTTGATGGGCAATCTTGTTTTCAAGGAAGAGCAAAAGTGTGGTTTTTCAATCAAGTCGGAATTAAAGTCAGAGTGCACCTAAGGTGCAAGGCCTCTATGTGCGTATTCATAGCTCTATCTAATACAGAAAAATGATTTTTAGCGGATCTTCACAACAGTTGTGGTAAAATGTTGATTTACAATGATGACGTCTCGTGATCTGACCATGACTTCCTCTGAAAGGAGCTTTACAGAGAGCCGTTTTTGAAATAATTTGGGGTTGAACAAAGAAAATTTGACTTGAGCGGGATTTGAACCAACGACCTCCGGATTAACGTGCCTCCGGATTAGTATAGCCTTTTTTGAACTGTGCAAAACTCAAAGTAAAAAACAAATAATCATCATCATTGTGGTCCCCCCCCCCCCCCCCAAAAAAGTGGTTTTCTTCAGAGTCTTGATGCCAACCGGGGTTGGATTTCCAGAACAAAGTCAGTCAAAAATCAAATCAGGTGTTTTGATTTTGGAGGTATTGGGATTAAGGTTTTGTGGGGGAGGATTGTTAGGTTGTAGTTTAGAAATTTTACAGGTTGTCTGCTTCATCTTTAAAAACATTATTATTATTTTTTTTTTGGGGGGGGTTGTGGCAGTGGTACATGACAAAATAAAGGATGACACGTGACATGTTTGTCACCAATCAAATGACAAGAATCTGCATTAATTGCATCAAAGATTATTGGGGGTTTCAGCCATCCGCCGAAACCATCTTTGTTGTTGTCGAGATTGTATATATATTTTCTAATAATTTGTTTCTATCCGAAAGATTCTAAACGCAGTTATTATGTAAAATTTGTGATGGCTCGGTCTCAGGAACTACAGTCCCCCCAAAACACAAACAATACATCAAATGAAAGCCTGTGCTGTAACTTAGATCCAGCAGAAGTTTGTTTGAGTGTTTTTTTTATTCCTTTGTTTATGATATTAACGATTTAATAACCCCCTCCCATGCTAAAGGAGATCACTTAACAAGGAGACCATCAAATTACTAGTGGGTACGGTATTTGTTTTTAGATGTAATGATTGCATCACCGATAAGGAATGTTTGTTTAGTTTTATTAGAGATCCTAGACCATACATGAAGTAGTAATCAAGTACCTCTATGTACTATTACATGAATCACAACATATCTGTTGCCTCTCTATCCATGCATCATCAATAAAAAACAATACAATGCATCTGAAATGTCAGTCAGGAGTATATTGACAAAAAATCTGTTTGACCGATCCAGGCCGACGGCCGACCGCACGTCCCCCGTAACCCCACCACCCAGCCCAAGTCCTCCACACAATCCAATTGTGAGATCTCCTCGCTGAATAGCGTTCATTCAATTAGACAGATGGCAATGTTCCCTTAATAAGCTGAAGAGTGGGAGCTAATGCATGGTTGTGACCCAGGGCCCTTTGATTAGTTGCAATGCGGTGACGACCGACCGACCACCGCGCCGTCAGATTTTAATCAAGTACATCCCGAAAGATCATGCGCTCTGTACTCCACCACCTCGTGATAAGTCCCGGTCAAACTTGAATTGTAGTTGCTGCACGTGCCGTACACATGAGAGCTCGTAGTGATGCTCCCCCTTCCCCCCCCCCCCCCATTCAGCCATGTTAGGGTTTGGGGACATCGAACCTATATTCTCCTAGAGGCGAAATCTTGCCTCATAACGTGACTAATGTGTGTCCGTGCAAGACATTATCAGTAAAAATCAATAGCCCTCTCCAGCGATATTTCTCTCGCTTACCATGCCTATTTTTTACTCTTTATTAGAACGAAACACTATCAATCATCTAGTAATTCAACTCATGTGCTTAAAACATGCATCCAGTTTGTCTCCAGCACATTTCCCTTCTAAAATCCTAATAAATTTAACTGAGAGATTGGGCACAAATCAACTAAAACATTACTTGTCACTTCTGCGTACTCTCTCAAAAGAATGACAATATGAGACGTGGAGATGCCATCCCTTGGTTGATTTTTAATATAACTCAATTCATTGAAATGGAATAGGTGAAACTGAAATAAATAAAGATACATTAGATTAAGTTAGAGATAAGAAAATAATTAATTACAAGGCACTTAACACCAAAGGGAATATATTAACAGTGAATGCACAAATCCACCAAATCTACATGAATCCACAATTAATCCAATTGTACAGGATATGCTTTATCATGAGCCTCAAATACACTGCATAATTCTTTAAAGCAAATACCCAATAACCGTCATAAATAAACATTAACAAATAACATACACTTACAAATCATGTGCGGGAATGGCGTCCCTTAAATACACATAGTGGTGTTCCTGGTGTGGTTTCTGGAGTATACAGGGGGTTTACGGGGGATACATTGGTATACGGGTGAGTCTCCATAGGCGTGG
Source organism: Leptasterias polaris (assembly GCA_037783415.1). NCBI lineage: Eukaryota > Metazoa > Echinodermata > Asteroidea > Forcipulatida > Asteriidae > Leptasterias > Leptasterias polaris. The sequence continues at coordinate 3,549,327 of JAZGTN010000005.1, read as the reverse complement.
GAGGTGTGATGAAGACTGACCTCAAAAGGCGACGCCCTAACTTAAATACGAAACCAAAGATTACACAGAAAACGCATGCCTAGATTTGATTGGCTGAACGCAAGACTTACGACCCAAACACAATAAACTAATGAATAATAATACCAAGAGGGATAAAAGAACCACGCTCCGTGGCATGATATGCAAATTAAGCTATGCAAATAAGATTATGCTAATACGGGATATTTGAAATAACATACGTGACGGAATACAATAAAACTTATCGGCGGAGATAACATTACTTTTTAAGGGGAGGTGTAGATGTACATGGATCATTTTTATAAAGTGTATTTTTTGCTGATTTCCTTTAGGAGAAAATTAGCTGCCACCACTTTGCGATTCAACTAAGATGCATTGTATACAGTTTGGTTTTAAAGCATATAATTATATAGCAACTTTAAAACAGTCACAAAGAAACTAAATAGAAAAGAACTAAACAGAACATGAGAGAGACATACCAGGTCAAAATCATCTTGGATTTCAAGATTCAGACTGATCAAGTTATAGAACGTAGACGCCGGATATTGTAGTCTTTGATAAGATGGAGAAGATGTGTCATGTCATTGACAAAGCTGTGCCGGGTAATGAAATGTTAGCTACAGAAAGATCCAGAAAGACTTGGTCAAAGATCTTCGTAAATTTTGGCAAAGATAAAAGGTTATCCCAGTGGCGGTTGGAGCACTTGGCACAATTCCAAAGGCACTGGAGAAACATCTCATGTACACGTGCAATGTAGATGAGGTTGCCACAACTTTAAGAGTAGATCTGCAGTAGAAGGCGGGCCTCTTGGGAACAGTAAGGATCTTGAGATAGACCCTTAGGATCTAAGGCTACAGGATGTAGCCCGACTTGAGACGTTATGAGCACAAAGAGATATCCAGGGGAGATTGCCATAACTGTTGGGCAACAAAATGGCGACCAGTCTACAAGCCCTTTGTTGGGCTCTCGCTCTTGTCTTCAATGCTGCTGTTCTCAGCCCTCAAAGTAGTCCAAATTGTGTGTCATGTGATAGAGTATTGCCTACTGATCAACCAGGTTACTTTAATCACGGATTTACAGCAGGGAAAAGGGAAATTTTGAGTGATTTTCACTTAGATTTTCTCCATCTTCAAGCAGTCTTCCAAGCCAACTGCATCATTCACTGCACGCCCGACCAACTCCATTGTGACAGCCCTGCCAGCCCTGCCAGCCATTGTTCCCACCAAGCATCATGGTGCTACAGCAAGCTTCCTGTTGTTGTGCATCCAATATGGCTGAACAACAAACCACTTCTCAGAACTGCAACACATAGTAAGTTTGGTAAAGCTCCTGTTGCTTATTACCCCAACTCTACAGCTACATTTAACATCCCTCTCACTGTCTCTGGAGACATAGAACTGAATCCAGGACCTGTCAAAGATCCCTGTGGCAAGTGTAGTCGTCCAGTAAAATGCAATCAAAGATCTCTCCTCTGTGAGGACTGCAACAAGTACTGGCACCAGAAATGCATACCTGCTATGACTTTGAACCAGTACAGAGACCTCATATCAAGCACAACAGACTGGTTTTGTCCTGGATGTACTACATCTACATCTACAGTGTTACCTTTTTCTTCTTGTGGTGATACGTCATTCCAGGATGTCTTCGGTAACGCAAACGAGGACCAGGTAAATGAGCTCCATGAACCAACACCTGATCCCGGCCTGCATGCACGCTCAAAGAACTCCATTTCGGGATTACTTCTCAACGCTCGTAGCATACGCAGCAAACAACAGGAACTGAAATCATTTTTGGAACTTAATCCTACAGACATCGTCTGTGTCACCGAAACATGGCTGTCGGCAAGTGACACTGAAACAATCTCTTCATTACCAGGTTACACAACTATCCGGCGAGATCGAGACAGTCGGGGTGGTGGTATTATGGCCATAATCAACGACACGCTACTCCCAACACATCTCGACCACTTTGATCCGGTGAACATTGAACTCGCTTGGCTATCGTTAACTGTTAAGCGCTCCAAATGGTTAGTTGGAGTTGTTTACAGGCCTCCAAACTCTGACATATCCTTCTTCGACAAACTTCAAGACTCATGTGATGCGATCCAGGCTGTCCTTCCTCAATATGAAGGTCTCATTCTGCTTGGTGATTTTAACATCAACTGGCTAGCTGAGTCTACTGCAAGGGCCAATCTCCAAGATATCACCGACTCCATTGGACTTGCGCAGATTGTTGAAGATGTAACCCGTCCGTCAAATAACTCGTCCTCAACTGGAACCACAATCGACCTCGTATTTACAAACCGGCCTGAGAAATTCTCTGCAGTGGGGTCCTTTGCAAATCCAGTTAGTAGTGACCATCATGCAGTTACCTTCACATTTATTGCCCCCAAATATCTCCCACAACCTGCAGTCATCCGCTCATTTCTGCAATTCCGGAAAGCCGACATGGCACATCTGGAAACACTTCTGCACCTTGCACCATGGTCTGCTTTCATGGATGATGCTGATCCTGATGCATCATGGGAAGGATTTCTAGATATCCTTGAGGCGGCAACCCATGACAGCATACCTAGAAAACAACGGCGACGCACTAAATGTTCTCCATGGATCACACCTGAACTAAAGAAACTAATTAACCTGAAGCATAAACTGTTTATTAAAGCCAAGCACTCTGGTACCAGTTCAGCATGGCTCCAGTATAAGCAGGTCCGTAATAAGGTGAAATATACAACTAAAACATCCTACTGGAACTATGTCAATTGTCTATTTACAACTAGAGACAACAAGCGCAGTTTTTGGTGTTTCGTCAGAGATCAACGTAAATCAAAGTGTCCAACAGCATTCCAATATGCTGATGAACTGCTCCAGAAACCTAACGATATTGCCCGAGCATTCAACGAGTTCTTCACCTCGGTCCACTCTCCAGCAGAAACTTGTCCAGCTACACCGCCACCCTGCACACGTCATATTCCCGAAGTTCCTCCTATTCAAATTGAGCTTGGATGGCTGACAAAGTCTCTACACAATCTGACCCCTCACAAGGCACCCGGCCCTGACGGAATTTCACCAACCTTTCTACGATCCACAGCCTCTTCCATCGCACCGCCATTATTACGCTTGATGAACTCGTCACTTGTTCGTGGTACCCTGCCTGTGGACTGGAAGTTATCTAATGTCACACCCGTTTTCAAATCGTCCAAACGAAACGACATCAACAATTATCGGCCGATTGCCCTAACTTCCATTGTCTGCAAAGTGTTGGAAAGGGCAGTCGCTGACAGCATCAATGAACATGTGTCCTCCTGTTGCCTTGGCAACGAAGTCCAGCACGGCTTCACAGTGCGCAAATCGTGTGTCACCCAGCTATCTAATGCCATTTTTGACTGGGCTTCAATCATGGACAAGCCGCGCCCACCTCGCATCGACATCGCCTTCTTGGACTTTAGAAAAGCATTTGACATCATGCCCCATCACACGCTACTCAATAAGCTCGCAAGGAACTTCAACATACAGGGTCAGACCTGGACATGGTTAAAATCATTTCTTACCGGACGGCATCAGCGAGTAATGTACCAGGGAGCTTTTTCATCTTGGTCCCCTGTTACATCTGGCGTCCCCCAAGGAAGTGTCCTAGGCCCTCTATTGTTTAACTTGTTCATCAGTGACATTTCAGAAACCTTAGCCACCAAATCTCTACTCTTCGCTGACGATACGCTCATCTATCAACCCATCAGTTCCCGTGAAGATGAACTCCTCCTGCAAGCAGACCTTGATGCCCTCGGCCGGTGGAGTGAGTCCAATGGGATGAAACTGAACACAAACAAATCTAAGATAATGCATATGACTAGATCAACAAAGACACTAGCCCTTCCACAGTACTCCATTCATGGATTCCCCTTAACCATAGCAACCACCTACAAGTACCTTGGCGTCACAATGAACAGCACTTTAACATGGAACGACCATGTAAACACTGTGGTTACCAAGGCAAATAGGACACTCGGTTTCATCTGGCACACCGCAGGAGGAACTTCTACAAAAGCACTGATGTCGCTATACCGGACACTTGTCGTACCAGTTCTCGAGTACGGGTTGCCTGCCTGGTGTCCATACACAGCAGCTTTGTCATCAAAACTAGAACGGGTCCAAAGGAGAGCCACAAGAATGTTTCTGAAACAACAGAAAGGAGCTATGTCGTATGAGGAGAGACTACAAAAACTGAACTGGCAAAGCCTAGAATCTAGACGGCAAAGACTAGTCATTCAATTCGGTTTAATTGACTGTCGCACAATAAACTCTAATACCTTTGTTAATACCCGGCACTTAGACACACTTACCTTTAATCATCGGTATGCTAGAACTCTTGGCCTAAAGAACACATCTATCCATTCATTTCCACGTATTTGGAGTAGTCTGCCTACAAATGTTAAGAATTCTCTCATCATTGATTCGTTTAAGTGTTTTAATGTTTACTTATGCAACCATTTCCAAGATGTCTAGATTTTCATATACTCGAAGTTGCCATTTCTTGCCCTTATTGATTGATTGATGGCTGCATCGATTGTTTGTCAGTGCATTACCCGTTTGGTTGTCTGTCTGTTTTTCTGATGCTAGTTTGCTACATGTATTCTGTTTTTTTTGCTAGTCTGCTTGCATATTTTTTGCTTGTTCACGTACATGTATGTTGTCAGCCATCATGTTCTTGTTTTTTTATGTTTTTGGTTTATCTGTCATCAAACAAAGGCCTGTTTCTATTTTTTAGTTGGCCTGCTACATGTAAATCGTTTTCTTTTCTGTCAGTTATTTAATGTTTGGCATCCTCATGTTATTTCCCCCAAGGTTATTTACTTGACTAGTTGACTAGTATAGTACATGATTATGCCATATTGTTTTTATTTATAAATTAAAAATATATTATATTTACTGTGTTCATGTTTTATTTATTTTTATTTAATATTTTTATTATTTAATTATTTAATTATTAATTATATATATATATATATATTTTTTTAAATGTTGTTCACTGATTATTTTTGTTTTCAGTGTTCCATTTTAAGATTGGATTGATAGGCTTTCGAGTCATAGTGTTTAAATTCACTTTTATTAATCCTGGCCATCTTATAATGGGTCTGTTTTTGTTCTTGTATTGTCTTTCAGCCTTTACTTCTTTTTTGCTATTGCTGCCGTATTCAATTCCTCATTTAATTGCATGTGGGTTTTTTATTGATTTTTTATTGCTTGTTGTTGTTCATGGACTCAGCAGCGAGCATTTAAGTTCACCTTTATTAATCCTCCATTGTTTTGTTCTTGTATTGGCTTATCAACCTTGATTTCTTTGTTTGGGGTAACTGATTGCTGTAACTCTCCTGTACAATGTATTGTTGTTTGATTGTTACAATTCTTGGCCGAATAAATAATAATAATAATAATAATAATGTACTGCAGGAAGCCACACTCTTAATATTAGGAGAGGCGAGGACTTTGTGAAAGACCCTCGCGATCTAAGGCTACAGGATATAGCCAAACTCAAACATGTCAAAAGATTTACCGGCACAAAGGGACATCTGAGTGAGTTTGGCCTAACTGTGACAGATATACAATGTACCTACATGTACCACAGTCTTGGTGAGGATCCTTTGAAAGATCCTCAGGATCTAAGGCTACGGAACATGCATGTGTACATTCAAAGCGACTCAAGGAGTTACTGTCACAATGAGAAATAAGATCTGTCTTTTGCTTGCTGTGATATCAGGAAAATAATAAACTGATAATGGTGGGCATTTATGTCAGGTGCCATTTACCCACGTTTCAAAGTGTTGACCACCCTCTATCCTTTGGACCTTAAGCATTCTTAAAACTATCTCAACTCCTTTGGAGCATGCATCATCAGCAATGGCAATTTTGTTTATGAAGAATTTTATGAAGTTTCCACTCTTACTTTCAAGGAAAAAAACTCATTCTGATCTTCTAGTATATATGAACCAAAGAACAGGGACGTCACTTTATGAAAATGTCCTTACTACACAAAAGGAAAAACACTGTATATTGGAAGTCCATATCTCTTCTGTTACATATGTCTGTTCTGAATATTCCACTTAAGTATTATGTTTCTCTCGGGTTTTGATATTTTAATTAAATTTATCAAAATTGTCCCATGGTTTTTAAGATAGACCCAGAGGAGGAAATGTCTAAAGAAATCAATGTAAACTTTATTAGCCTAGTTTAAATGGGACGGCAGTGGATCTTAAGTGTGTGTTCAAAGAAAAGCGTATATTGTTGTTAAATTGCTATGTAGGTCAAATTTTAATGACTGTTATAATCCTTCCTTTTTTATTGTCCTTGATTAAAGGAATAAAGGCGACGAGGTATTAAATGGCTCTTTGAAACCGGCAGGGTTATGTCCCTGCAATAAAGGGCCGATCTAAAGGGGAGGTCGTTTATCGCATGGCCACGACCCTGCAAAGTTTTACACAACACATAATAGGACCAATGTTTTTCATCCCATCCGAAGGAAGAAGCAATAATGTTTTTTCTGTCTTGCACAAGGACACAAGTGTCAAGATCGGGACTTAAAACCACGCTCTACTAATCAGAAACACCAGAGCTTGAGTCCAGTATACTGGACTGCTCAGCCACGATACGCTTTAAAGCACAAAACCTTTTTGCTTTACCAGAACTAGGCAACCAGCCAAAATACCATGCCACATGTACCATCTGGGGCTGGTTTCCTGGTTAGTTACATGCTTAGCATAAAAACTTTAAAACAAAATTGTCTACCTAAGCAGCACTGTTGATTTGGCCCCCCCGATCATGACCATTATGGCCAGGCTACCTAGTGCAATTGTGTTTGAGTAATTGACGTCTCTTTGTTCAACTCTTAAAAGCTTTCCCGAAACCATTGGTCTTAATTTGAAGGAATTCAAATTTGAGCATTCACTCAAGCATTCATTACAAGCAATGTCACAATACCTCAAAAAAATTCACACTCCATTATTAAACACAGCCCCAAGAGATGGGAAAGGTGGGTATAGAACTTGAAAATGCTTATTGTCGAAGGGCAAGTAGCTCATATCGGTTGTTGAATTGCTCGGTTTAGATTATTGCATTTGGACTCAAGTGTCGCGCCAGTTGCTGTCTTAAATGTTGTTCTCTTGTTACCACAACAACTACTATCCTTCACATCTTGAGGTCATAGTTGAGTGGGTTTATCAGAATTGGTAAGCTCATCAGTTTACCAAGCAGTTTTGGGTGACGTTCGTTTATTAATATCTGGGAGGGGAATTTTATCTGATTTCAAACCTTCTTACATGTATGTGTGCTTTAGATATAAATAAATCGTACTCATTGGTCTGCCTCTCTTGTGCTGAGGATACTGTTTCCAAAAACTCATTGAAATCTATAGCTCCAGGGGTTACTGAAAGGTTAAAGTGTCATCATTTCAATATGCCTCCTAAAATTGTGATCCTTGTTTCAGATCTTTTTGGTCAGCAATGACTCAGGCTGTTCACAGCAATCTCCTCAACAACGATTACTGCTTCCTGATTCTTTGCAGCGAAATATTCTCAATAGATGGTTGATACTCTTTCATGTTTTAGTCTATTTCTTGTTTTTTAATTTTAATTTTTTAATTGTTTATTAAACCACAAGAATTGTGGGACTGATTTGGTAATTAACAGGAGGTAATTACATTTGTAAATAATCTTTGGGTGGGGTTGAACCAATAGTATCGAGAATGTTTTACTATAAAGATTCAGGAAGCAATAATTGTTGTATCAGTTTGTGGGGCAGATGCAAAAAGCCAACAAACCTTCATACGTCCATTTGTAACCTCAGAGATTACTAATTGACATGGTGGGGGAAAAAAACACATGTAGTGGCACCAGTTGAGAAAACAGTCTGGAGACAAAAAGAAACAAGTCACTTCCATTTTGCCCACCGCCTTGAAACTGTTCTGGTCTATGTGCTTGAGATGGATGCAATCAAGGCTTGCATGGACGGGAGCATATTTATGTTACTCATATGCCGTGCAAACAGTATAAAAGATTGTCTGACTGGTCTGACGTCTCCTTATTAAAGGTAGGGTCATTGGTAATGACCCAGAAAAAGAGTAATTTTTTATCCAAAAGCTACTACATGAACTTGTTATAAAGGTGGGTATGGTAATAAGCATCCTGCAAAATGGGTTCGTCTGAAGTGCCCTCCTGTTAATTAGGAAATAAAAAAATGACATGTATGTCACAAAAAGGGGCACCTCTAAAGATCGCCCAAAGGCAACTTTTGGAGATTCAAACTTCCATGGTGTCCATTATTGTGCATGCTGCGGCCAGAGATGGGGTTGGTACTCGCTGTCACCTCGCTGAACATGGATGGATTCGACATTCTTGATGAAAATACTGTGACAGTTTTTTCTTCTTTCTGTTTTCTCTTCGCAACTCGTAGGCACTGTATTCAACTGAAACTTCCACAGTTGCTTTTTGTTAAACCTTTCTTGTTAATATTGCCTATAAATCATCATTACGTTGACAAAAACCAAATAATAACCCACCTTTTAAGGGAAGATGTCCCAATGTGATATATACATTTTTTACATTTCCTGTGAGGGATGCGAGCATTACAACCAAAGTATAGAAGTGGTACATAAGTTATCAAATAAATAAAAATAGTTTCACTCATTATAAAGCTTGTACTGACATCAATCCTCGAAGGAAATATTTATGTCAAAGTGGAGGAAAAACCAATTGAAGACCTCCACAAATCACTGGTCAATTACTGCAATAAACCATTAGATAGATTTTGGATGCCCGGTACAATGATTTGATTGGTCTCAAGTGATAAGGACTCCCCCAGACTAAAGAAAGTGTTTCTGTGCCAAATGGTTCGGGGCAAAGCTTTTGTAAAGCAACCTCCAGATTTCGCTCAACCCCACCGGTCTCATCCAAGACTGCTGGGATGGGCTGATGAGCTTGTAGAAAGTATTGTTCAGGATGTAGTGACGCATGATTGTACTGCAGTCTGCGCAATGCGCACACATGTTTAATAAAGCATGGAGGCTCCATGGTTAATGTAAACCGTTTGATTTTTTCTAAAACCAAAGTAAGAAGGATGTTGCGATCGAACCCTACTTTTAGTACAAGGCAAATATGCCTTAATGATTTGCAATGGATTTACACAACTGAGCTACAAATTAATAATACATGTAGTCAAATCTTTTGTAGACAGGAAGAGGTGACCGGGGGTTATTTGGTCAGGGGGAATGGTCTGATTCGCATTTATATTCATCAGCCCATTCCAGCGCCTTTGGATGAGGTGCTAGGGCCTAGCAAACACCCAGAAGGGCAAAGCCAGGTACCAATGTGCCATACATATTCAATCACAATTAAGTGGATAGTCACAATGAGCCAAAGTGAGGTTTGGTGCCCTTATTCAGGCCAAGTTATGGGGTACTTTATGTAATACAACAATGCTACCTCACAAGGTTTTCTTTGTTCTGGTGGTACCCTGCAGAGGATTTCTTTAGAAAAGGGAATAATAGAATAACAATGGAAGTACCCTGTAACTGCCATTATGTAAGAGAGTGTCTGTGAGTAGGTAACCACATTCAAACCAGGGACCTATAACAAAAGAGGACAATAGGTCCACAGTTGCTATCACAAAGGAAAGCATTGTGGTCCAAGGTTGCTATAGTTGAACAAAGGAGGGTCCACAATTGCAGGCTGTTACACACATGTGTGTGTGTGAGTAGGTAACCACATTCAAACTGGGGACCTATAACAAAAGAGGACAATAGGTCCAGGGTTGCTATCACAAAGGAAAGCATTGTGGTCCACAGTTGCTATCACAAAGAGTTGAACAAAGGAGGGTCCACTGTTGCAGGCTGTTACACACTTGTGTGGGTGTGGGGGGGGGGGGGGGGGAGGGTAACTGATGAGCAGGAATATTTTTCTGAGGGGCTTTCTATTGTCCATGTGCTCCTCTGATTCATTCAGCCAATTTGGATCTTGTACTACTTAGGTCATTAATCATGAAACTTAATCACTTTTTGCTGTCAAGTAACAGCATCCTGATTAAAGCATGACATGGTGGTGAATTAATTCTGTTTCCCCATTGAAAAGTGTTGTTAATTATTTCAAAAGAGAATGAAAACTTTGACATAACAAATCAGCAAACAAACAAATGAAAGACAATAAGGACAATATCCTGACTCAAAGGCAGGGTATACTTTTATTAATTGTCAAAGAACTTTGTGTATCCCATACATGTGCATTAAATAACAAACCGGTGAAAATTTGGACTCAATTGGTCATCAATTGGTCATCTAAAAAAAAAAAAAATAAAAATAAAAATGTACATAGAATTGTGTGCTTTCTGATGCCTGAGAAAGGCTTCATGCCTGAAGCCTTTCTCAGATTAAACATTTTGGAATACGCGCCAGAATACGCGTTGTAGGTGTACATTACAGCCCTATTTTATTGTCACTGGGCAACTGATTTAGTGGTTAATATCTGCTCAAGAATGCTCGGTTCATGGGTTTGAATTCCACCCCTGGGGACTTTATTCCAAATTGACAAATTACGCTTTGTTAATTTTTAACTCATTGTAATTTGATTGCAATTGAGCCTTTGGCTGCAATGTTTTTGTTTTTTTCTTTCAATAAACCATTTCAAATTAAAATTCCTCGCAGGAGTAGGAAAGCCTACTGAGTATACAGTGTTTAGCACACATTGGTGTAAAGGGTAAAACTGAAATTACAAATAATAAGAGTCAAAATTTAATGTTGTTGATCTTTACCAACCAATACATGTACCTTTACAGCCTATAATTCCATTGCGCCGCTTCACTGCACATTGTATACATAACTTTCCCCACAAAGCTACAAGTATCCTGCCCAGGATTTCGACCCCCACCCCCTCCTAAACCCCTTTCAACCCCCACCCCCCACCCCAACTCAAATGACTTCTTTTTGTACCGTGCATGCCCGTAGGAAAGCTGATATAATTAGTTAAGACTGCCTTTAAACCCTTGGAAAATCTGCAATAAATTGTGCATAGACAGGCTGTGGAAAGCCTGGGAGGCACAATTTACAAGCAAATCCCATTCAGCGAATTATCTATTTTCGTCTCGCTCTCCTTTCCAACCCCCCCTTTCTGTTATTTTCACATTCAATGAAATACATTCTTTCCCCCCTCCACAAACAAACCCAGGGGCGATTTCTCTTACTGCCTTGTTTATATTAAACAAGATATTTCAAAAGGTTCCATAGTTTTTCATAACATTGGCTCGGACAGGCCTTTGATTAAGTTTTAATATTCGCTGACATTAAGAGCGGAGGAATGTTGGGGAGGTTTGCATTGGCAGAGGCTACAAGTTTTCTCTATTAGACTTCTCTTATACACACAGTGTGTGTCTAATTTGGTCAGAGTCGTAATTGGAAAATCGCCTTTTCTCTCTCTCACTCTCTCTCGCGTGCTGTCTGTTTTGTCTTTGGGTGTTGAAAACGAGCAGATTTACTCCTGTCTTGGCTGGAGGTGCAATCCCGTCATGGTGAATTTGCCTCAAATGGAGTGGTAAATAAAAATAATAAAAAAGGCATTTGAATTTTATTTGAAGGTGAGCAATAAACTTACTGAGCAATAACAGAGTGACGGAGTACTTTGATAGTACATGTACATGTAGGTGTTGGAATACAGATTTATATAGAGGTTCAGTCACCCAAATCTGTGGGATACTGACCCTAAACCATAACTACCTGGATATTCTGGCTGAGAAATGTTCTGTGAATCTTTGACAAGATACTTCCTGCCTATCAACACCCAGACATGTGAAATAAAGTAAAATTTGTTTGTCTTATAGGCTGTGATTTTGTTCAGATTTGGTTTTTTTCTGATTGAAGGATTCTTCTTAGATCTCCTGCTGCTTGTGAATTTGTTGCCACGTATGGAATGAAATGACCCAAACCTCCTGGTTGTTAAGTTGTGCTGATGTGGAGACTAGATAGTCTGTAAATCTGTTCAAAAACAGATTTAGAATACAGACCAAGTGGAGACCCAAAAACCTCCTGGTTCTTAGTTGTGCTGATGTGGAGACTAGATAGTCTGTAAATCTGTTCAAAAACAGATTTAGAATACAGACCAAGTGAAGACCCAAACCTTTTATCTATTTGTTCATGATATTCCATCACACCAACACCCTTCAAAATCCAACTGTGTTTTTTGTTTTTTGTTTTTATTCTGTTGGATTGAGAACTTCACATGTATACACACTGGTTATACTTTATTCCATGACTTGTAGTGGCCGAGCTGTCAAGCACACCGGACTTAAGCACTGGTCTTTTTGATCTTTGACAACTATCAATGTTGTCTGTGTGCTTTATCATTTTTATATTCTTTCTTATGTTCAAAGGGAAGATAAAGTACAGAGTTAGTAACTATCAGCAAAATTACTCAGTAGTTTCGATCTGAAAGTTTGTATCAGTTGTCCAGAGAAACGTTTCCCCTAAAATTCAAAATCGATAAAATAGCATCTGAAGACCCCCCCCCCCCCCCCCCCCACTATAATCACTATTGCTTATTTCGATGGCCAAAATCGAAATTTAATAAGCAAAACCTGGGCCAAACAAACCACTTTATTTTTTCTACTGAAACTGAACCTTGTACATGTGTAGGTTGAACAAGTTTAACAGGTTGCTTAATTGGTGGTTTGTTTTTTTTACAACTAGATAGTCCGGCAGCCAAAAGGCACTTTTTACCTGAACCTTGCAGCGGAGGATATATAACAGGTTTTGACTGATTTATGTTCAGTAGACCTTGTACAAACAGAATCTGCATGATGACACCCTGTGAAGTTTGCCAATTCGAGATATAGGCGGAATATTCCTCCAATTTTATAATCCAGAATAGTCATGATATCAGGCTAACTATTGGTGGCGCTGTTTGCTTTTTATGTAACTTTAAAGTTAATTGAAATATTGCAAGTACAAAACATATTATTTGCATCACTTTAAATCGTACACAAAAACATTTGTACTAAAACATTGTTTATACTTTCCAAATATGTTTTAAAAATTTTTTTTAAAGAAAAGAATATTTCCAAATAATTTCAAGTTGTAGAAAGAGCCTGCAGTAGCTTGACACTTATCAGACTGGTACCATTCTGGTGCAATTTGTGAAATATTATTTGATAGAGTCTGGGTACACGCTGATGTAAACAACGGGACACGTGGAGAGAATTAGCCACATGATTATAACTGTCTCGCTGAACATTCGACTGTTTAATATAGGGCATAAGGGTAAATATTGTTTAGCAGCTATATTTTAACACGAACTTCCAAAGATATAGCATTACATTCATATAACAAGTATTGTGACTTATTTACAGAGCCAGATTTTCAGCATTATTTGCAATAAGTTTGGATTTATAAAGACCGGTTACATAAATTATCAGTAACCTGGTCTGACGTGACAAATGAAATAATTGTATTATTATAAATCACATTGAGACCTGCCGTGTATTATAAGGACTTAGGAGTTTTAGTAAATTACATTTCCATCACATGGATCAGGACACAATTGTATCCTTACATAACCTGATAATCTGAAACCTCCATCCTCCAGACCGGAGAGGATGTAGGGTTTTGGTTTTCGCAACAACTTAAACGGCAAGCAAAACAAACGGAGCTACAGGGACCCAGTCAGCCAAAGAAGCAACGGAGATGCTAATGATAATAAAATAATGTTGATACTGTCCCATCCATTGACACTGTATCTGTAACTTGTAACTTGAAATTTTTTTTTGTGACAAAACAAATCCAATTTATGGTAACTGTGCTGGGCTACCTCCACTTGTGTTATTTTATAACAGGGAAGTGGTCGGGAAATAGTTAAACCGAAATTCTGTGACCCTTTTGACTGTGCGGGTCAGTAGTGATGGGGGGGGGGGGGGGGGGAGGGGTTTTTTCAGATTCTTTGTACGCTTCCTCATCTGTTGCATGTGGGTCGATTAAAAGAATCGGGCAAATCTCTGTACATTTTTAAAAGATGTGGGGTTGCAACAAGTGTATGGGAAATAACAGAATAAACGTGGGTGTCCGGGTATGTTTGTTTTTAGGAGTCACAAGGCGTTTATCCTTTGTTGTCTTCAAAGAAAGGTGGATCCAAAAATATTTCTGAAAAAGTCTGTGGTCGCTCTGAATAAGAGGCAATAATTTGTTGATTACCTGTGATATAACCCATTGTCCGGTTTTAGGTTGTCGTGAACACGAGAGATGTTTTGGAGTTTTGTTTTACTTCTGGTTTCATACGATGTGATACTTTTACGATCTGCGTGTTCATTGCTTTTAAACAACATTGATCATCATTCTCCCTCAAATAATTCATATGAATTACAAAACTCATGAGGTTTGATTGTCTTACTTTGAAAAGTCAAAAAACGGATAAACGCCTGTTACTCAAGAACACAAACATACCCAGCGATATATCTTTATTTCCTATAGGCATACACTACTGTCCTAACCCTACATCTTTTTAAGATGTACAAAGAGATTTGCCTGATTCTTTATATCGACCAATATGCAACTGATGAGGAAGCAAACATGATGACTTCCGAAAGCTCTCTATTGCTACCCAATGGATCTGAAAAATTATTCTTAATCTCGAACGTCCCCCTCCCTCCCCCCCTCCCCCAGTTCACTACCGACCCACACGGTCAAAAAACGTCACAACATTTTTGTTGAACAATTTTCTCACCACATCCCCTATATCATAACATTATTATTATTATTATATTATTATTGAATTGTCACAAATACAATTTTCAAATAACAACAGGTCATCAGATACAGCATCACTGGATGGAATAGCACCAAAATGTAGGTCATTATTAGATAGGTTCAACATTAAAGGATTTGTCGAGAATGAAGAGGCATTTAATTTCTTGGTGCTGGACTCCCCCTCCCCCACTTTCTCCCAAAATGCAACTCTATCTCCACAGAAATCAATGTAGAAGAGGGTACATTTTTTACTTCAGGGTTTCTTTAGTCGTACAAATACGCAGGTTGGATTTGAAGAATACTATACCTTGGCCACGCCCCTTGATGGATCGTACCCCATCCATCATCTATCATCCTTAAATACATTAATGTACAAATCTCTTTCAAAGATTTATTACAAGAAACTCTATCATAAATAAATGTACTTAGTTTTCTAATATCATGTGTGTTTGGATACAGTTACCGCCTCCTCCCACTAGCCACGCCCCTTCAGCACCCTACACCCTCTTTCGCCCAATTTTTTTAAGTTTTTTTTTTACATACTACTTCTTGGTAAGCTAATTGTATGTTTTTAATGCCATTTTGGGGGTTACACGCTTGTATTGGTTATGTTTACACCATAGGTATTGATAAATATCGATAAAATCATTAAATAATCGATATAAAAAATTGCCCAACCCTGAGGAGGGGTCATCACTCAGATTCTTAAACAGTATGACCTTCTTGTGTGGAATCTGCAAAAAAACATTATATATCCAACAAAACATGGTTCACCCCTTTGGCTGCCGGACTAAGATGGTGGACATAAATTGACTGTTCCAAAAACCCAATGATGAAATAAACACTTATTTATAAATACAAAATATTCACAGATGAGTTAAATACAATTCTTTTTTCTAAATCCAATTGTAAAATCTGAAGATGACTCCCTGTATACATGGTATATCCAACATGGACTGCATGCATCACCTTCAAAATTGAAATTTGAAACTGTTTTTGAAGTTGCCCACTTCACTTTCAGCTTCTTCACGTCTTTGATTTCACTAAGCTTGAAAATCTTGAGATTGGCATGGTGGGCTTTACAATAGAGCAGTGTGTGTCTCTTTTTGTTCTCTTTTCGTGCTTGCAGTTGAGGTCTGAACCCTTTGTGCTTGAAATGATAGAACCCAAATTAAGGAGTGCCATGAGCATTTCATTCATGAATTTGTCTTTCTTCTTTAAATTCACATCTCTGTTCAAAATAGTAAATATTACTACTTCAGCTTGAGTTTTCTAAATTGCAAGTAGCGCTGACTTCTGTTAGTGTTAGATGAAAGTCTCTGATTCGTACGTTTTTGTTGTTGTTGGGTGAAATACATGCATGACCTGGTCAAATTCAATACAATTTTCCGAACCCACAATATTTGTAAAACTGGAAATAAAATCTTTTGACATTTTATACTGCAGGTACAGTTAATATACATTGCCAAAGATTGGTTCAATTGCCTCGTTCGCTCGGCTAATAAGTTTTCTTAACAAGTGGATCCAGTTTCACATTTTGTGAAAAGATGTTTGGTTCCCAAATTTGCTTTGCGAGAAAAATATCAAAACATTTTCCTCGTATTTTATGCTCTACAGTGACACAAACAGGTTTGTAGAGACTCTGTAACATCGGGATGTTGTTATTGTCAGTGACAAAGGGGAACAGAACGGGGGGGGGGGGGGGGGGGGGGCAGGAGGCCATCACCCCAACCTTTGAAAATTTTAGTTATTTGCAGCCCCTCTCCTCCCCCTCCATAAACACACCCAGCTCTGTGTTGCAGTTACTCTGTGTACACTCCTTTGTTCTATACACTAAAAGAAAATCCTATTTCTCAACACTGTAAAAAAACACTGTGTGGGCATGTGTAAGTCCACATAGTGTTTTTAAGTTCCTACATTATGTGGACCTCTTTTGTTCTCAGGTCAACACTTCATATGAAGTTTTAAAACATCCACATTCCACCAAGCTAGCTAAACATTTTCTTTAACGAATGATGGAAGGAAAGCATTTTGTTGGAACAAGGAAGTGATAAATTATGACTCCCCCCACACCTCCCTCCCACCTTTTGGGAGTTGTTCTGCTGCTGCTGGAAGAGGACTCAAACACAGTTACATTTTCATTAAGTGCTAAGCAAGCTGATAAGCAAAGAATCATAACAACATCTTGCTTAGCAGAAACTGCCAACCATCCAAAATACCATTTGTTTGCATTGATAAATGTCACACTGTTACAATGAACCAGCTGAAAATTTGTCAAGACAACAAACACACCCCAAAATACCCCAAACCATACGAGACAAATTAAGAGCGTACAGATCAAATGTAAAAATCACTTCAAGGTTTTGTTTTTGTCTTTCCCTCTGGTTTTACATCCTCTGCCCCTTTCCCCCCACAGTTTGATTGAACGCCTCATGAAATAGACCACACTTTATGTATGAAAAGAATGAAATCTGAGAAGAAGGGCGTGATGTAATGGTGGGAATTATTGATTACAAACACTCACTTAATACCTCTGTTGTGCCGAGCTGAGTGTACAATTACTTGTTAAGTAACCGTGCAGTGGCACCATGCGTGCTTAATGAGCCATGAAAAGTCCATTGAACCTTGTTAAAACAACATCATCAAACACGCAGTTGGTGATAAAAGTGGACAGAGATGGGAAAACATTTCAGCTGTGTGGCGACAACATAGATATCGTCGGAATTTGTACGCACGATCGACTCGCCGACCAAAGGGAGGGAAGTAAATTGCTCTGACGACGCTTGAGGGGCAGTACCCGGAGTTAATTTTTTTTTCTCTCTTTATCCTCTAGTGTTTTTCTTCTTCTTTTTTTAAGCAGCTCTTACTGGTTGGACTAGCCGGTCATTGCTCTGGCAGTTGTTGACAGTGGAAACACAATTCATTAACCTAAGTGGAAATTAATGACTGGGTAGGAAAATAGTATCATATCAGGCCGTGACTCGAGGGTTATCCACTCCCTCCCCCCCCACCCCCCAGTCCAAGTCAGTCCTTGATGTCATTACACCCAAAAAATTAGATAAAAAATGAAAATCCAAAATGATGCTTCTCTCTACAATTAGTATCTGTCACAACCAACCTATTGGTGAATTTTTCGATAACTGGAAACAGTCTTGTTATGTTTGTGCAAGTATGCCATTCGGAAACATGGTTGTTATTTGACGCTGGCATTTTTTATTGTTGGGGAAAAATGCAAAAATAATTGTGCCTCGGGTTAGATATTCTCGTAACAAGGTTTTGACATTGGAGTATCAAAGTATGTTACATTAAAGGGTGTGCATAACTTTGAAAATATAAATGTTCACAGATTCGCACATCACTTACTCGGTATAAAGTTGGTCATGGTGGAAAATTTCCCCTAAAATATTTTTCTCGGAAGTGCAGTGTTTGCTTTCAAAGCATGCATCCAACTTTGGTAATTTTCAAAGATTTTACTATCTGCACTTTGTGTACCCTAACATGCATAAAATAACAAACATGTGAAAGTTTAATCAGTCATTGTATTCACTGTTTTCAAAAATCACATGAACGCCACATCCATCCATGTTTAGAGAGTTGATGGTGGGTACCAACTACATTTTCTAATGGACACCAGCCCTCAGAAATCATGAGAAATGATTCATGCATGAATCGTTTTTCAAGTTCAAATGTTTCTGGGTGAGAAATTATCCAAACCATATTACTTTGAAGTGAATCCTTTCCCCAAAAAGGTTTAACTAATAAACAGCAGAGTGTTTCTCACATAAAAATAGAACCCGGAGAACGCTGAGCTCGACCGTCCTCTGTGTCGTCTGTGGACACGCGGCGTATCGATACCACGCGACACGCGTGTATGGCAAAATGATCATCACGTGACACGCGTGTATGGCAAAAATGGCAACGCACATAGACCGTAATATGCTAATTTTGCCATACACGCGTAAAACAAATGGCGTACGCGCGTCCATAAAAATGGTCTCACAACGAAACCGCACGCACAATGACGCACTCAGCGTTCTCCGGGTTCTATTTCTATGGTTTCTCACCAAGTAAGTTTTTATGGTCAATAGTTTTTGGAGTACTATGAGCCTGCCTTTAAGGGCTAGACACTTTGCATTTCAGAAAGAGTGCATTAAATTCACTTCTGTACATGCAAGGAAACTTTGTTCGCCATTTAATCTCATCAAGCAAACAACATACACACGTATGAACAAAACTTAACAAAACACTATCATTGAACGCTGCTCTGCTGTTCAAGTCACTTTGCGTTAACCCGTAATCAATGTCGTCTTTCAGTTTGGCGGACTTTTCTTTAAAATTCTACAGCCATTAGCTTCACATTCAAACTGTCATCCATGAATGGTAACACCCTGGAGTGTTATTCTCTGACACCCATTCACAATGTGAGCTAGAAGCTTGACATTAAGCGCAATGTGTGCATTCCCCTAGCCTCATGTGAGCAGCGGCACCTGGTCAAACATGTAACGGTGCACTCGCTGCAAAGTTTCATACATGTACCTAGTGACTGTTTGCCGTAGACTTGTCCCAGCGCTGGCAAAATTGACATTGCGAAAAACCTAAGCTATGCTTGACCCGCTAAGGCAATCAGTGTTGGTGATGCATGGGTACATGAAGTACACACTGTAGGATGGCTACCTGGTCGTTCACATTTAATGGATCTTATTATGTGTGTTTTTTTAACTAGAGAATTAGGATCGAACCCAGGCAATTAGTTTTGGTACTGGTAGGTTACAAAGAGTAGGATGACTCCATAGTTATTCACACTTGTTGGATCTCAGCATGTGCGTTTATTTTTTTATTTTTTTCAGAGTTAAGTGTTCAAAGCCATGCAATCAATGTTGGTACTAGGACTGTACATAAAGTGACAGGTCATTCACACTTGGTGGATCTTATCATATGTGTGTTTTTGGTAGCAGACTTTTGGATTCTAACCCATGCAATCAGTGTTGGTGAAGAGTGGGTACATGAAGTAGGATGGCTGCCTGGTCATTCACACTTGGTGAATCTTATCATGTGTGTTATTTTTTTAAGCAGACAGTTGGGTTCGAATCCAGGCAATCAGTGTCGGCGATGGGTAGGTACATGAAGTAGGATATGACTCCCTTGTCATTCACACTTGATGTTTGAGTGTTAAAAAAATTAGACACTCAAATTCGAATCCAGGCAAACAATATTAGGGAGTGTGGTGTGGCCTGGGGAGGGGTGGGGGTGTGGTGGGGGTGTACATAAAAGAGGATATTGTAAATAATTGTCATTCACACTTAGGGGGTTTCATCGGTAAGTTGTCTAGTTTTTTTTTTGTTTTTTTTAATAATCCGATTGAGTTTGGGGTTTTTCGGTAGGAGGTTGTACTGGGTTTAAATCCAGTCATTGGAAAATGCTGTGAGAAAAGTTAGCCTTTGTTGGGTTCAGTGAGGGCAGGAGAGGATCATTGTAAATCGCGTCTGTCCTTTTACAAATCTTTGCCCTTGGCTTGGTGAGCAAGCTGTCATTCTAGTGTACAGGTGATGACTTAATTCATAATGCAAGTGTTGTCAGTGCAATACATCTGTGTCTTATCATAGATGGGTCCTTTCTCTATGGACTTAATTTTTTCTTGTCCTGCAATAAAAGACAATTAAGATTGTATTTATCCCCTCTACTTTCTGTAACATTTTCCAGCAAGTTAACCAATCATTTGAAATCATTCAACCCCATGGGTTGTGTCTGCTGTAAACACTCTACACAGAACTTAACTTTGTAGAGTGTGTACTTGTGTTGATACATTCACCACATGATATTATATTGCGGGCTGGCATAGTGCATCTATCATTCAAAATCACAGTGGATGATATTGAATGGTCAGACATTTAGTATGTGTAGATGCATTCACCACATTCTATCGCATTTCAGACTGGCATAGTGCATCTATCATTCAAAAAGGCAGTGGCTGATACTTAAAATGGTCAGACTGGGAGTGTTGACTCTGTACTGTGTAATGCATTCACCACATGATGTCATATTGCAAGCTGGCATAGTACATTCAAAAATGCGTTGGATGATATTTATTGGCCAGACTGTAGGAGGGTTGACTGTTTTTATGCATTCACCACATTATACCAATTTGCAGGCTGGCATTGTACACCTATTATTAAAAAAGGGCAGTAGATGGTGTTTAATGGTCAGAAAGTAGGAGGGTTGACTGTACTGTTTAACATCCACTACTTGATATCAAATTGCATGCTGGCAGAGTTTTATTATATCATTCAAGTTGACGATATTATATCATCCACAGTGGATGGAATGTAATGGTCAAACTGTAGGAGGGTTGACTGTGTACTATGTATTGATACTTGGTACCATTCTTTAGACTGGCTTATATAGTTCATTTTATTTTTTTATTTTAATTATATATAATTTGTAAGCCGTTATATATTTATTTTTAATTTTTTCTTAATTGATGATACCTGTTAGTGGCGGTTAACCGCTGTTGGTTATCAATAAATAAATAAAATCTATAATTAAATCTGTTATTCAAAACCACAGCGGTTATATTGAATGGTCTGACCGAGGGAGGGCAGCATGTAATACTTTATCAGGTATGGCTGCATTGGAAGTCAAACTATTTCCTAAACCAGTTGATACCAGCTTTCAGATTTAAAGTGTTTTATTGTCTCTGATTATCACCGGCGTATAATAATAATAGTGGCTTCTTATACACGTATAGCGCTCATATCCGTCACTCAGTGACGCTCAAAGCGCTTCAACTGTCAGTATTTTCCTGCAAGGTATATATGTGGAGCTACTTATTGAAGTTTGAGACCTATTCCTTTACAAAGCACCATGTAATGATTTACAAGGTGCTGTGGCGCAATATGCTGCCAATCAAACCAGGAACACCGGGGCGAACCCCTTCTCTTTTCGATAAGTGCACTGGGTTCTTTTACGTGCATTACACAACACACAGGACCAACGGCTTTACGTCCCATCCGAAGGACGAAGCAATAATGGTTAAGTGTCTTGCTTAAGGACACAAGTGTCACGACCGGGACTCGAACCCACACTCTGCTGAACATAAACACCAGAGCTTGAGTCCGGTGCTCTTATCCGCTCGGCCACGACACGCCATTTAATGTATAAGCATTTAATGTTGCATAGACACATTCAAAAATTACTTATGGAAATGAAGAATAACCTTCGCTGATGTAGTAGTTGACGTGCTTTAGTGCTTTTTGTTCCTTCCGTGTAAAGAGCTGTATGCTCGGTTTGTAAATAAATGTACAGTTATATTCATTAGCTGTCAGTCCTTGATGGTTCAAAACAGGGCATGACTATAAAGGTGCAGCAAAGATTGGAACTGTATACTTTACATACATGTTAACAATGTCTTGTTTTATAGCCCAGGGGGAAAAACCCAGGTAACCAGTGTTTCCTGACATCCCAACCAGGTGGGAGCCTAATAAGCCTTCTAAGGTTAAAATTAGCTTTCCACAGCAGGTGGCATGTCACCAGACAGAGAAAGCGATCTAAAATGCTGTGTAATCCATCCCTGTATTGCGCCGGCGTTTCACCTATCATGTCTAGCAGGCTTAAACAAACAATCGATTAGTGGCATTTTAAACTCACTCCAGTCATTATAAATCCCAATAATTACCACAAGTTGCCTCTCATGTATTTGTTCATTATATTTTTACTTGGTCTTTTCTCTGCAGCATTCCATCCAGCATTTTGACCGGGGCAGTTTGAGGCGCACTGACACGTTGGACAAGAGCCAGCCACTGCTGTTAATTAGAGCGCCCTCTCTTGATGAAGCTGAGCTACCCCGGCAGGGCATCGAAGGCTGGATGGTTGGTAACAGAGGTGGACACGACCTGGAAGGTCGTAATAGCAGCTGGAAAAATGTCAGCCCCACTGAGAATACCAGGCATGATTGGACAAGCGAGATGGCAAAGGACACTCAAATAGAATCAGTCAGGGACGACTCGGCAAGAAAACCACCCTTTCAAATTTCAACAACAAAGGACTCCTTGGCGCAGTTGAAATCCAACGAAGGTGATCAAAGTGCAATGGATATTGGAAATAAAATAGCAGTAAATGATGCATTTCCAGGTAGCATCGACACCATGCCCCTTGAGAAATCTGCAACAGGGGAAAAGGTCAATAATAAAGTAGACATTCTTCATGGCCAAGATGCGGGAGTATTTCATTCGGATGATGTCAGCGTCTGCAGCCAGCACAATGAAAAAGACTCCACCAATCTGCGGGAGAAAAACAGTATTCACAAACGTCGGCCCATTGTATCGCTGGTTGAGCCTGAGGCCCGGGATGACTCCGTGGGGACAACTAGCAACAAACAGTCCGAGGATGATTGGGTCAGGTGCAACGATAGTACAAACACCGCAGTTGAAGACGATAATGCCCAAGCTGTGGCGCCAGCTGCTCTTAAGGTGCAGCAAACTAAAGAAGACGATGCGCAGTGTGTAAACAATGTGAACGTGGTGGCAGCAGATGGGGTCCCTAAGATGCCTGTAACTACAGCACAAAGCGTTGACGATACTTCCCTTCCCCAAGTTATCCTGTCCCCTAAGGAAATGAAGGGCGTTCGAAGCGAAGATTTTGGTCAGACTCTTCTAGATGTACCCCCACGTTCCGCGAAAGGTCATCATCGTGTCGGTTCTGACATCAGCATAGATGAGATGACCTCACTGACCCTTGGCATGAATGCCTTTGCGGAGTCATCGAAACACAGAGCTGAGGAGCGCCAGGGCTATGTGGAGGCGCTGCAGGCAAACTCAGCCGAGGGGTTTGGGGAGAAAGAGGCCGAGACTCTGATGAACAGGCCCCTGTCGGACTCAGATGTCGATTGCATGGAGGTCATGATGAAGCATGAAAAGATTACTTGAAATAATTTATCAAAATAAATTATATCTGTACATATCAATTAAATTGCTTCATTTAAAGAAGTTAACGCACGCATTGCCAAATAGGTGTGCAACATAAAAAGATAATAGATAATAATAAATAATTATGACAACTATGAGCTGTTTTTTGTTAAAGCACCCTCCAAAAGGTGTAAAATATGCTCAAATAAAAAATTAAAATAATTACTGTTAACAACTCTCTTCTAAGTAGAACAAGAAAACAAATGATATTTGAATGAAAGTACACCAAACGATCCATGTAACGAAATAAATAGACAGAATAGAAGTTCGGCTGCTTCTTTTGGGAAATGGTAAGACGACTCATATACCCTTCCCTGCATGAATGAATTGATGGACACAGGGACTGTGAAGCAAGCAACATTGAATAAAATACCCTGGGGCGAACAGGGGCCAGACACCCACTGTATCAACAAGATGCAGTTCCAGATCCCTCCCGTTCTTTACCGAAATCTCCTTCCGGGAGCGAAGCACATTTAACTCTATCTCCTAGGGACAAAGGGGAAAAAATGAAACGGAATAGATAGAATTTTATTCTAGGTTTATGAATGAGCTCCCAAATTTTGTTCTTCTTCACCACGTCCCCACACCCCTAAGGACCAGGATGGTGAAAACTGAGTTTTTTTTATTTTCTAGTATTATCGGGGGAAAAAGACCATATACATTTACAAAACCAGCCCTACCGTGGCTTGTCGACAAAGCTGATCAAGGGATTCTTAATCAATTCACGGCACAGGGGCATATGGAACGGTGTGGGGGCATTTCATAAATTGTTAAGAATACACCCAGGCTTTAATGATTGTGCTATACTCATTGCCGAAAAAGGGGTATCCAATTTTAAAATAAGTCTGTGGTTTAATGCCGATAAACATTTCTTCATTTTGTAAAGTAGAAGGAGATGTCCGTAAAACTGTCGACTTAGTTTACTAATGTTTGTACAAAAGAAACGGAAAACAAACTTGTTAATGGCCTTACGCTTTCATCATAAGCAAAGTCTTTCAATTAGCCTCAATATTTGTGATATTGACCGTTGTGGTAGAGCAGCCATCTTCTTTTCTCGCTTTCAAATCGGTGTTTTCAATACCGAGGCCGGAAGAAAAAAATATCGTATGATCTCTTCTGATGAGAATCATCTTAATTGAGAGTAATGATGGAACACGGGGAACCCGACCATTGTTGGTGTACTTAGTATATACTACAGACTTTTGATGTCTAATGATTCTTCCTGTTTTTAAAAACCTTGATCTTCTTTTACCTTTACATATTTTGTGAGTAGGGTCAAGTTGCTCCTTAATTCAGTGACTAACCAGTATGACCAGTGTAGCTTGTCGTTTCTTTTATCCAACGGCCTTTTCACTTATCCATGTTTTAAGGGTTCCTTGTTCCAACTTATCATTTTTTTTAAATTAAATTGTAAGTCATGAGTGGTCTGAGGAGCCATTGGTTTACATTTAAACTGTAAATTAAACTTTGGAAAGTACATGTAAAGAACTAGTCAACCGGACCACTTGGAGAGAATTGGTTCTTGGTTCTTGGTTGGTGTAACCCGTTTAAATACTCCAATTGGAGTTTTAACGGGAGGGGAGGTATGTGTGACCCTCGTTTGCTTCACTAGCAATTGGTCGGCGGAACACTGTCAAGAGAGCTGTTCGTATGTAATGGTTTTTTTTTAGTGCCGCTGGAAATCAATAAGTTTCCTTTATAATATGTCCCAACCTGATTAAAACACACACACACCCACACACATGTTTGTGAATCCCGCTTACCGAGGACTCCCCCTTGTTCTCCCATTTGTTGGACATGTTTTTTTTTTAGTGACGTCCC
Organism: Leptasterias polaris; assembly: GCA_037783415.1. NCBI lineage: Eukaryota > Metazoa > Echinodermata > Asteroidea > Forcipulatida > Asteriidae > Leptasterias > Leptasterias polaris. The sequence continues at coordinate 3,523,762 of JAZGTN010000005.1, read as the reverse complement.
CATTGGGTTTGTACACGAAAACGAAGCGAGGACGTCCTCGCTCTGTCAAACACCCGGATCCCTTTTGTTAAAGTCCTCGGTTTGAATGGAGAGACACGTGCTCACACACACACATCACATCATGGTCCTCTGATGCGGTGTTACTGTAGATTAAATCCGTAAATTTTAACAGCTCTGCTGCTGACAACACACAGACGGAAAAATGCATCCTTGTGGAGCACTCTTTTGTTCTTTCCTTTGTCCCTGCACTTAACAGTTTCCCATAGACTTTGTACACAAATTTCCTTGTGGAGCACCCCGGTCTTTAGAAATTCCATGTGGAGTCCTTTTGTTTTCCCTTTTTTGTTTTGTCCTTGGTCTCCAGAAGGTACCGAAAGTGAGAGCACCAGAGCTTGGGTCCAGTGAACTAGACCGCTCGGCCACGACACATAACATGATTGCTCTGTGAGATTGGCTTAACATTCAATACACTGTATCATGGACTTTGAATATAAACACAACGTTTACACGCTTAAAAGTACACATTCGAACACTACACTTCTCAGCCTAAATGGACGAACCAAATATCCAAGTGTTGTTAAAATGGCTTTAATCTATAAGAAATATTTTGTAAAATGTTTATTTGCACTTATTAATTTATGTTAAAGGTTTGTTTTCAGCGATTTGATCTTTGTGCATTTCATCAAAATTAAATTTAAGAGAGTAATTTTTTACAGGAATTTAAAATTTAATATAATGGATGTAGCAAAAGTTGCATCGGGGGATTTAAAAGTCCAATCTAACATCAATAACCAAATCAATCATTTGACATTAATTTCATTCCTCTGACAGCAGTGTTTGTTATGATTACATGTAGGTGATTCGACGTGCAGTATATTGTTTTCTTTTAATTTATTTGTAATATTCCCATATGAAATTTTTCATTTGGAATAATCTAAGATTAAAATAATTATGATGCACATCCAAAGAAATTAATCTCGTTTTTGTTGTTGGAAGCATTTTTATGTTTTTATGTTAATAAGAATTATTCATACTGACCAGTGCTGACTCCTCTTATCCGTTAAACACATAAGCTCCATGACAAATAAAAATAACGCGGTGCAGGCTTTTTAGGTGATATTTATCTCGAAGCAACTTGTAGGTAGATCGTTGTTGACTCAACTTTGGACAACTCGTGGTCTTACGGCTTGAGTCTATATGCCGAATTAACAATGCAGTTTCTTGGTGCCATTCTCTATGTATGCATGTATGATTGAATTGTATACCTGCTCTATTCGTATATATAACTGTATTTGAGTTAAGTGTACTCGCTAATGTACTTAAGGGGCCCTTGCCCCAATTCCCAGACTTGTGTACTGAGATCCTTCCAGGTATACATATAAACAAAATCTGACACCATTTGGGGAAGAAGTAGGCCTAAACACCACAATTGTGGGGCTCTGATCACGACGAGACGCAGATCCCCTGTAAAGCACAACCACTTTACTATAGTGCTATAGCAGTCATCAGTCCAATAAAATCAAACAAAACATGCTGTTGGATTTTTATGTGTTGAGGTTAGTTTAGGGTTGGGGAAAGCAGTTTTATTTTACTCGGGAAGGGTACCCTTTTAGTTTTAATAGTAAAGCATCAAATAAATAAATAAATAAAAAGAAACATTTTCTTGTACATTTCTCGGACGCGTACTCTGGTTTGTCTTCGTACACTCCTGTTCAAAGTTTACCCGGATCCAAGTCCCGTGGGGCCTGACCCGTTTCTGGGTCAGTGTGACCCGGAATATGTGTCCAAATGACCCCAAAATGGATCAAATTGACGCAGAATGCGGGTTACAAATCCCATTTTTTAAAGCCACTCTCCGGGTCAACCTAACCTGAAAATGAGTCGGGCCATTGGGAGTAGGAAGTTGGGTCAATTCTACACGTTAGATTGAGAGTGTATTCGTTCTTGTATACAGGGTCTCATATTCGTACTCCGATTTATTTTCGATCTCGTATTTTGTATACATTTTGTATACATAATGCCTTTACTTTGATACTCATATTGCAAAACTGCGTACTCTTTTTCATTGAAATAAATACTCAGCTACAGGTCGACTTGGAAGTGTTAAAAGACTTATCTCGAACGTCTTGACTGAAAACTAATAATACCGCGACCGAGTTAATAATGGTAGATGTGGTTTAATTCGAGTGCATCTGGAACAGCGTATTGATTCTGCTCGTGTAGTCTTCGGTTAGCACATGCAGCCGTCAATTTAAGGCGGTGATAAAACACCATGTTATATATACGTCACCCACTCTGGATTGACAGCGCTGTGCATGTAGTGTGTGCCCGTGACATCTATGGCTTTTTCTTCTAGCGACAGCCGGGATCGTAACCAGGCTGCAAAAATGGACAGCGAAATGTAAGGAATGCTATTAAAAAAAAAATAAAGGAATATAAAAAAATTATATGAAAGTGTTATTCCTGTATATCATCCAAGTAATTAATGATCTCCAGCATAAATGCTTGTTTCTAAACTATTTTGCAGTTTGAACATTTTCTGTCATAAAGAACATGCCACTATTTTCTATTTTTATTTAGGAATTTAGTGAGGAATCTTCAAGTTAAGTATTTGTTTTTCTTAGGTTTGAGTTCGAAAGTTGCCATTTTCACCATGAATGAATAGAAAGTTCAAGATAAACGTCATCTTTACGGTCAACTTGAGTTCCGGTCTTGGGTCACGTCGAGCGTTCTGTTGTTCCTAACCAATCATGCAAGGAATTTGAAAAAAACTCCCTCAACGCATGTTATGTATTATTATTATTATTATACGTTTTATTTAATCACGGTAGGACCCATTCAACCCAAGGGTTGGTTTTCAAGGGGCCGTGAGTATACAACTAAACATTAACACGTTAAAACACATCAATAAATTGTATAAACACATCAATATTTGTATTAAATAGAATGCGAAACATGAAATAATTATAAAATTTGTAAAAAGTAAAAAGGACATTCAACTATACACTCTGGTATTTTAAATAGAAAATTAAAAGGTAATTATTTAGACATAATAAAATAATAGGAAAACATATTACATAACAAAATACAAAAAAGTTTTTTGTTTCAAAAATGACTACCATCGCCGTAAAAATGACCGGTTTTACTCTTTTGTGACGTCAGGTGGGAAGTGTATGCCATTAGACAAATCCTCCGCTGTTTTTGAATCTTTGGAAATATCATTCAGTATTGGTTGTTGATGTTAAATTCTCCCGCCCAACGATTTGACACGTACATGCAGTCGAATTGTACCATGGGCATGCATGTAGTCGCATGCTAATCAACGAAGCTATTTGATCGATTCGGCGGGCCATAGATTCTGAATGGGGGACGGTTGAGTTTGAAATTCGTTTCCAGCACGTGGAGAAACGCTCATCAATCCTAATTGAGACTTATTTGAGTATTAAAGAGTAAGAGGTGCTGCTTTTGATGTTATTGTGTGCCTATCTTCCTAAAATCGACAGTAAACTTCTGTGGCTTGAAACTGTGAAGAAGAAGAAAAATGGACAAGTTTGGTTTCAAAGAAAAATTTTGTTTACCAAGTAACAAACCACAAGGGAGCCTGACTGGGTAAATTTTTAATAATTTGGGGCTGAACAAATTTTGTTTTACTAGAGCTGGGTTTGAACCGCCGGATTAGCGTGCCCGGTGCTCTTCCAACTGAGCTATACCCTTTTGAGCGGTTCCCCTGTTCTGTCAACATCTTTCTTCAGGGGTGCTAGTCAGAAGCCATACCGTTAGCTACCGTGTAGCCAGGAAGCGGCAGCAGGGGGATAACCTTAAGGGGGATTCGACTTTTTATTTCAAATATCAAGTAATGAACCACAAGGGAACCGACTGGGTACACTTTAACTTATTTTGTTAAACCCCTTATCTTTTGTTTAAATTGTTGTATTTCCAGTTTAGTGCAATATATGTTGAACTGTAAGGCAGTGTTCGATTTGTGAAATTGTGGGTTTTCTGGTTACGATCTCATTTGTTTATTTCGTTATCTTTTGATTGTCATAATAATAAACTATACCGTGCGGATGCATTTACTACGGTGTCGTTTAAACACAATGGTGTGCGCTCTCTATTGAAGTTGCGGGCCGGTAGGAAATCATTAGATTCTGAAAAAATTGTTATCCAAGTAGGACCCTCGGATGTCGATCAAACAACGGAAACGCTTTTTTATTGATATAAATCCTGACGGGATTCGAAAGATAAACGCTCGATGTTTAGATAGATCGTCAGCCCGACACTCTGACTGATTGTCCTGACGTCTGCCGTTGAATAAAGGGGTAACTTTCAATTTAGTAGGCTGTCTTGTATTGTAAACCATTGTGGATATCTCAAGGTTGCTCGTATATCTAACTATAACCCAAAGCTTCGGACAAAACTGGCATTACGGCGCCGGTTCGATCGAGTTTCTCGGCAGTATCTACCGCCTATATAAACAAGTCCTATTAGGTTGTACTCACTTGTAAGTTTAGAGCTAGAATACTGCAGAAATGTTTTAATAACTGATAGTGATAGAGTGTTGAGGCCATACATTTCACTCGGCATCGTAGAGAACTGAGGAAAGGGCAGCCATTAATTTATAGTTTAAGTTCCACAAATACAGTGACTCTTAAAGAGCGGTCGCCCCCGGAGTAGGATTGTCGTGGACCTTTATGTTAAGGAAGGCACTGGGGAAAATGGCGCACCAGATGAAAATGGGCTGACAGTAGTAACTTGTGACGTCAGCGCAGGGGGCCATTTTACCTTTCATTTGCGCTATGTCAAAGCTGTCCGTTTTGTCAACCAAAAGTACGGGCAACTTTCACTGCAAAAAACAATAAACCATTATCATCAATTACTGTACAACGATGCTATTAGAACATACCCACATCACCGGTAAATAATAATGTGATACCCACAACAAATAGTACACTCTCATTCACAAAAGGTTTTCAAAATATGTTTATTAAAAAGGGCAGATGTTGTGCCAACCCTGTTATATATGTTGTGATACTCAAGACCGCCCGGCGTACAAATGGTTTTCAGTGTTTTTAAAGCAAGGTGATTTTAATGATGTAAACTCACTTTGAATTATCCGAATTGGGCGCTAAGCTTAGCCTTTGTTTTCTCTCGAGAGATATAACTCACTTTTTGAATAGCTTTTAAACGCATTCGTAATATTTTATGTAATTTTCATTCCTTATTACAATAATTTTCTGAATGGCTAATAAGCACTCACATCTGTTTGGTAGAGGATGATTCTATTGAAGTTCCAGTTTATTGTCATGGCAACAAGGGGCATTCTCACCAGTCGGATAAAAAAGATCCCGGTATTTACAAATGTTTTTAAAGGTGGAGTCTACTGTGAAGTTTCACATTGCTGCTTTTTGGCATAAAGGGTTTGGTAGATTCCCCCCCCCCCCCCCCCAACGGTGTATTGTAATCAATTAGTCCGTCTACAATTTAAAAACACTATGTAGGCTAATTTGTCAACGTTCAATTTTGGTGATGGAATCGCAGTCCGTCGTCACAGGGCTGAGGACCTGGCCGTCAACTATAGCTTACGGACTTTATAACTACCACAATATATATTTCGTTTTAGTTGCACATTTAGAACAACAAGCTGCGTAACGGGCGCAGTTGAGATCACTGTCGCTCAACGTTATAATATCCTGATAAATAACGGTATCGGTAATTTAAACATAGCATGTTATGCCGCTTAATATTTGTTGTTTTTTCTTCCCTCTCTAGAAGAGAACAAGATAAATCTCTATGAAATCAAGAAACTATAGTTTAATCGTCGGACACCACTTCTTGCATCGTCAACACTTTTCTGAAATAGTTATTTACGAGTAGGCTATATTCACGCAGGAACATTATCATAATGATAACGAAAATGCACACCATCTATTAAAACTTGACTATAATGATGTAAATAACGTATACCAGCCAGCTTTGATGCCCAAGAGGCAACAACTTTGCGCGGGCAGCAGTTATGACAGTGTGCGCATTTTGCCGCTTATGTCACTTGGGACCAATTATACGGCTGCTTCAGCACAAAATTAAGCTACGTGTTGTGTCATACATCTTAGCTGACAAATATAGCAATTTTGTTTAGTTAAACAGCTTTATGAAATTGGGCACAACCAAATTTTTCTTACCAGATAAGGTTACCATCCAAATACCATATGGTCACATGTACCGTTTGTGACTGGTATCCTGCTCATTTTCGCTATGCAGAGCAGCTCTATTAAATTTGGCCCCTATTTTTATAACGAGTTTAACTACACTCTGTCACCCTGAACTCAGTTATGAACTTATCTTCTTTGAGTTACTACCTTTGAATCGTGTAGAAACCCATCCATCAACGTAATAAAAACAGACTTTTTTGCGAATCCAGGATGTTAATAATAATATATACGATTCTGTATGACATCATTATGAAGTGCAAATCTCCATAAAAAAACCCAACAACAAATGATTTCCATTCCCCGAAGTATCGATGACTCGGTTTGATGCACTTTGAAGTACCTACCCGCGCTGATCAGTCATGATTCGTATTGAAAGACGACGGGCACACCAATGTCGTGACTGCGTTTTGATAATAATGGTAGGTACCCCAAGGGCTTGAGCTCAATATAGAATGATTGTGGCATTATAGCTGTCGTAGTTAGAAATATGACCTTGGTGGAAGTATGAGCATGGGTAAACACAGAGTTGAAGCCAATGTGCAGAATTGCTAGTTGATAAAGAAAGAAGAACTGTTTCAATCTAAACATTCACTTATTGATGTTGAGTTCATGTACAAATTCTCCAATGTACAATATATACAATTAGTGTAGTAGTGTAGTATTGTATTTTGAAAACTCGTCATAATTTCATATTTCTATGCCGTTTAGAGGAGTCACTGTAACTTCCCAATTTGTAAACTTGAATTAGTTCAAAGGACAAGGTGGTATTGCCAGTTGATAGGACATTAGAGGCTGGGAATACCCCAAAAACAATGATGTGCCGCATCTTTATACCCCAAAACAATGATGTGACACATCTTTATATCCCATATCAATGATGTGACACATCTTTTCTACCCCAAAACAATGATGTGCCGCATCTTTATACCCCAAAACAATGATGTGCCGCATCTTTATACCCCAAAACAATGATGTGACACATCTTTATATCCCATATCAATGATGTGACACATCTTTTCTACCCCAAAAACAATGATGTGCCGCATCTTTATACCCCAAAACAATGATGTGCCGCATCTTTATACCCCAAAACAATGATGTGACACATCTTTATATCCCATATCAATGATGTGACACATCTTTTCTACCCCAAAAACAATGATGTGCCGCATCTTTATACCCCAAAACAATGATGTGCCGCATCTTTATACCCCAAAACAATGATGTGACGCATCTTTATATCCCATATCAATGATGTGACACATCTTTATATCCCATATCAATGATGTGACAAATCTTTTCTACCCCAAAACAATGATGTGCCGCATCTTTATACCCCAAAACAATGATGTGCCGCATCTTTATACCCCAAAACATTGATGTGACACATCTTTATATCCCATATCAATGATGTGACACATCTTTTCTACCCCAAAACAATGATGTGCCGCACCTTTATACCCCAAAACAATGATGTGACACATCTTTATATCCCATATCAATGATGTGACACATCTTTTCTACCCCAAAACAATGATGTGCCGCATCTTTATACCCCAAAACAATGATGTGACACATCTTTATACCCCAAAACAATGATGTGACACATCTTTATATCCCATATCAATGATGTGACACATCTTTTCTACCCCAAAACAATGATGTGCCGCATCTTTATACCCCAAAACAATGATGTGACACATCTTTATACCCCAAAACAATGATGTGACACATCTTTATATCCCATATCAATGATGTGGCACATCTTTTCTACCCCAAAACAATGATGTGCCGCATCATATAGGCCTACCCCCAAAATATGATGTGACACATCTTTATACCCCAAAATAATGATGCGATGTATATCCCCTAAACCATTGATGTGTCACCATCTTTAAATTAATACTTGAACAAAATGGCTCATGCTAAACTGGCTGTTGAATATTGATTTTGTTGTGTTTAATAATTATTCGTTTTTTAGGTATAGTGGTTTTCTTCCTTGTAATATTGTTCAGTTTTGATTGACATAAACTAAGTCTCCCTTCTTTGATTTTTGAATGAGTGAGTTTATTCTGCCGTTGGCTGCGCGATTTCATTGTTCCTAGCGGAGACCCGAAGAAATGCACCAGCGAACTGTGTGGCCTGTGACGTAAAACCACATACAATGTAGATGCTACGAGAGCTTGTAAAAGCTACGAGTGCGTGGTTGTGTTTTAACAATCATGTCCGTGGTACTACGTTGTGACCACTTTAACCACAATCAAAAAAATATTTTGTTTTTGCATTAAAGAACATTAATGACCTAAGCATTCTAATCATAACGGTACAGAATTAGTCATGAGGCTACACACTCATTGAAAGCCTGCAACATCAGAACACTTTCCCCCACGTCAAAGTCGTACTTAAGCCAAATAAAGGGGATGGATTCAGCCGAAGCACTGATGTGCATACACAGCCAACAATAATAATGTGCAGATTTTATAGTGCTTATCACCGTGTATTAATTAGTACTCCTGATTGTCCTTCATGTATTGCCCGTGCTTTCCCAATCCATGGCTTAGCAGTATGACCTTGAGGTGATATCATATCATCCCGGTCCCAACATTATCTTCATTTCCTCCCAGTGATCATCATTAACAATGTGTTCTTCAAAATCGACATCAGCCCAATTTGTCATAGAATACATTCCGTCTGAAATAATGTTCAATGAATTCTAGAGTCTTATTCCGTTTTCAAAACAGATTTTTTTTATCGGAAAGTTGATCAAAATAAAATGTTAATCCAAAATATACAGTATATTCGCAGTCTTGCTTTGATCGAGTGACTCATTTATTAAAGTTGCCACCCGAAGTTATTAATTATTAACGCGTGTTTAGCCATCTCACGCATTCGGTGATTTCACCCCGCGTTGGGAAATGTTTTCTGTTTCGCTTGTTGTTCTACGGATTTTCTACGGGTCTCCGGAGTGCCACCTAGATATCTAAATAACACTTAGACGATTGCTGAAAACTAAGATACCTGATCGACTTTTAGTTTTAGTAAGTCGTCTCAGCGAGATTAACCGACCAATCAAACGACAAGTCGACTGCTTAGGTTCATAAGGACGACTTGGCAAGACATAATATTTTATCTTATAATCTGGATATAACGTGATATGGTGCTTATTAAGCTCCGTAGTTTTCAGATCAATATGGCGTCTGTTGTTTTCTGTAGGAACCAATACACTCTTTGTGATTGTGTTTTTGTTTGTTATTTTTTATGGATAATTAAAGTTTCGGTTTATTATTGGTAATTTTTGAAGCCCAACGCGGGGTGAAATCACCGAATGCGTGAGATGGCTAAACACGCGTTAATAATTAATAACTTCGGGTGGCAACTTTAATAAATGAGTCACTCGATCAAAGCAAGACTGCGAATATACTGTATATTTTGGATTAACATTTTATTTTGATCAACTTTCCGATAAAAAAAATCTGTTTTGAAAACGGAATAAGACTCTAGAATTCATTGAACATTAATTTCTGTAGGAACCAATACACTCTTTGTGATTGTGTTTTTGTTTGTTATTTTTTATGGATAATTAAAGTTTCGGTTTATTATTGGTAATTTTTGAAGCCCATCAGATTGTGCAGCTCAAGGTGTTGGTCGTATTTTAAACCTTCCATGTTGTCGTCCTGAGGCTATTTTCCGTAGATACCCTTTCTAACAATCTGTGTAGTAAAAGTTTCCTTCTTTGATAAATAATTCCGACTTGATGATGTCACATGGTCAATTATGGTTTGAATGCAATCTTGTAATGTTTAATTTGATCTCCTACTGTCCGACCGATCAATATTATCCACATGATTTTCAATGATGTTTATTGATTTATTTAATGTTGATTTTTATACAGGATATATTCGGGAAAAAAGAAAAAAACATCAGTGAGCTCAAAGGCTGTTTTACTTGCACTATGCACCATGTATAATAATGTAAGCCTGCATTTTCATGTGGTGACTGTACCTACACAATCAATAAATTCACTTTCAAAATTTACAGAGGACTCTGAAGCACACTGCCGGTTTATGTTTTTTTGCTGACTCTTTGCAAATAATAAGCAAACGACTCTTTTAAGATAGACTCTTTTTAAGATACAGAAAAGTATGTGACTGTTCTATAAATAATTTGCCATTGCCATTCCTTGTAAGTGCATTGACTCCTTGCACTTATGTCACATGCGGCTACTGTCCGCCCTACTGGCCATTTTGGGAGTCAAAGTTAATTATGGTGCGCGTCCAACTGCCAAAAATGCGCACTGTACAGCGCCGGTAATCACACAATCCGACTACCAAACTTGCGCAAGGAAAATATAGTGGGTGATGACGTCAGCTAACTTGAGTCACAAGTATTACAACACTGTTTTTGTAAGAGTTGAATAATAATCACCCTCTATTAAAGGCTTTGAGCTTTTGCTTTTTGTAAAGTAGCCTACCGGGCTAGTACTTGTAGTAGTTTTACTTGACCCCGGAAAGTTTTAGTGGCCCAGATTTTAGAACATGTTTTGCCACGAATGTATCGTTCTGATGTATGCCTAAGAATGGTAGCCGTCGCAACCAATTTAATGGTCAAATGAAGTAACACTCACACACTCAAATTATAAGTTAACACATTTAAGAATTATATTATAGACCTTATGCATTGACGTCACCGAGCCGCCATCTTAGAGGTAAACTGATGATGAAACAATGGAAACGCGCTGATTTTTGTACGCGCGGCGCACAGGACTGGCCAATGAACATCTTCCTTTTGACCTCTAGGTGAGGGCGCCCTACTCAAATGACGTCATATGCATAAGGTCTATTCACATTTGAGAAAATGACGAATTATGAGCATTTTAAACGAGTAGGTGGCGCATCAGTTTTTAGTAGCCTGCAGAGCAATATGAAACGAGTAGGTGGCGCATCAGTTTTTAGTAGCCTGCAGAGCAATATGAAACGAGTAGGTGGCGCATCAGTTTTTAGTAGCCTGCAGAGCAATATGAAACGCGGTTTTTACTAGACAATGTAGGTCGGGTTAGTGGTTAGGATGAGCCATGTCCTAGTTTTCAATAAATAAACGTACAACCAACCTGTGATCATTTCATAATTCAGTGGTGATGTTTGAGAGAAATCAAACAATTGTGTAATATTTTGCCAAGGATTGTATGCACGGTCATTTCAGGCTTTTCTTGTCTTGTCTTGATGTGTACTGCGCCAACATTCCTTTCCTTCTCAGGGGTCACATGGACAGGGGGTCGGTTGTACGCATGGAATTGCCAACCTAGTCTTTTAACGATTGGTTACGTGCATTACACAACACAAGGGGATTATGGCTTTACGTCCCATCCGAAGGACGAAGCAATAAGTGTCAAAACCGGGACTCGAACCCACACTCTGCTGGTCGGAAGTGCCAGATTTACGTCAGTCGAGTGCGCTTGAACGCTCGGCCCCGGTTTATTTGTTATTGCCGCAAACAAAAAGAGTAACATTGATTCTGGAGATCTTTAAGTGCTTTTTTACATTATTTCAGACGGACATATTTTCTGTGGGATTTATACTATAAGTATGAACTTTATAATCAGTGAGTTTTAAGTCACATAATTATAGACACCCAAGAGAGAATCGAAATAAATATAATAGGGTGTTAAAATTACACAGATGTAATTTTGTTGACAGGAATGAGTGTTATTTTAACACGATGTAAATGTTGATTCTTGTTTTGGTACCTATATATACTGTGACAACACCCTGGTTTTGCAGTGTAATCATAATTGTATGATATTAGCAGACATTATTTTTTTTGACAAACTGAATGTCATTTCGCAAAAACATGTTTTATTCCCTTAACGCTGCAAACAGTAGGCTACCAGCGAAAAAGTGAATTGAGTGCCATCTCTGAATGACGTCACCATCTCCATAACAATCCACGAATTAAAAACCACTTAACCCAACTGTGTCCAAATCCGTTCAGCGTTGTGATGAAATATCAATTTTCATCCCCCTTCCCCCCTCCGGCACGGGTTAAATTTGTACTTAGTGATCCATAAGTCTTTTATAGTTGTAAATTTACACCCAAAACATTCATCGTCAAGGTTTCTTTAAATCAATTTACAGATACAGTTTTCAATTAAAACATAGTAGGGTGATTAGCCGGTGTACGTCTGACGCCATTTGTTGAGTCTCCATTTTCATCGATCCGAAAGTAAGAAAAATCTATAAGACCAAAGGAGTTACCATGTTCGACTAGCAGACTTAAGTGGTCATCATTTAAACGGAGTGGTCTGCCAAGGAGCAGGCCTGGGTAAATCTGCCGTACCGTTAAAAAGACAGGAATCACGGCGCAGCGAGCGGAAGGTTCCTCCCTCTTCAGTTGTTAATTATTTTGAGGTTTATCCGAGTGGAAAATGTGCGCTGTCGTAATGCAATTTGGTTTGTGGTTTTCCGTGATTACGAAAGTATCTTGTATAACTCGGTGGGTGAACTTTGTGTTTCGTTCATTGCATCACTGCAGCTAGTCGGTTGATAAATGATCATTGAAATAAATTTGCCGTTTGCTAAGGATCATATCATTGCACGAACAGAATTTTAGCAGTACCGAGTCAGGTCTTAATAGACTTAGCATGACTCGAGTGTATTGAAAAAGAGAAACCAATTTGAATGAGGACAATTTGTTTCTCTATGAAAACGAATCTTCTTTCTAAATTCTATTCATACAAAGTTCCTGTAAATTTGAAGCAATTTGTTATAACATACACTGTCAATTGTATTAAATACAAATAATTTGTAAGGATTCATAGTTATTTTTTTAATAACTTGGAACAGGATGCTTATTTTTTTGAAACCCAAGTTGCCAATCACGCCCGAATTTGAGCAACCATTACATAAGTTTAATTATAAATGAACGTCAGTTGGGCAAGTTCTTAATTGATTACGAATACGAGTACTTGTAAACGGTTATCAAGTCTTACTCTTGGGAATTTTTTGTTGATTAGTTGAATTTAACTTCCGTATATTTCATGGCTAAATTTTAATCTCCCAAATATTATGGTGGGCCTATAGATTGTACAGCCATAGCTAGAGTTATTTTGAAGAAACACAACCACGCACACTTAAAACTCAACATGGCAGGGACAAACTTGGTCCCCGCGAGACTTGCACAGTCTATGCGTGGAATTATGAAAAGAAAACATAAGATATTCCGAGCAAACAGAAGAAAATGTTCTTTTACAGTATTTAAAGAATATATAATAAAAAAGAAAAGGTAGCTGTTGCAAACAAAATGACCCGTGGTATAAATGTAAGCAGTGTTAATGCACGTTTCGACCTGAGAATCTTTATCAAAAGCTAAACATTTATTTTAATGAACTAAAACATTTTCCTTTTTATGGAAGTGGTGACCCCAACTTTCAACTCCAGGCTAGTCTTATAACTTAATGCAAACATTACAAGATACATGGTTGTGCACCGTAGGCAGAGGCGCAAACGTATATGCGTCACGCCACCATCGGTCCAATACAAAAATGCACCGTGACGATGTTCCCTCAATTTGCCCGCCAATGTAAGTGCGCACGCGCGGTGTGCAATTTACATAATTTAATGTCCCTAACAAGAAGCATAAATAGTTTTATGGTCTTTTCTCAAAACCCCATCTGCCAAACTGTAAAGACATGTTCACAGGGTAATAGTGCTGTTTGTTTAGCGAGGATTTATTTTAATATTTCTACCCCACTCCCAGTGATGTACAATCATGTTTGATACATTTAATGTAAAGCTAAAAGTGGTACCTGTTAGGGCCTATGTGAACAAGTAAATCTACTCAAAATCTACTCACATCTTTCATATCCTGCTTAATATGGATACTATTTATCATTACGCACCTTTAATTGTTTCACCATTAGATAACATGTAGACAGTCTAGATCACTTTGTATTACTCACCTGTCTTTATATTGGAACACATGTCAAGTTCACTGCTACATTTGACAATGTCAGCGCTGCATCAGCGTGTTTAACCCGGCGGCTGTTCTGGGTATTTCGGATTTATCACGTCAGCATAGGTAGTTTGACGGCTGTTTAAATATTGTTGTGTAATAGAGTAGATTAGGCCTGTGCTGACACAGAAGCTAGCCGGCTGTTTAGACATAACGTTATAGTTGCTTATACAAGTTGTAGCTGCAAAAAGTGCAAGGCTGACCCGACGGCTGTCATCTCGTCCTTAAAATTTTAAACTTACATAACAGTTTTAAAAAGAAGAAGAAAAAAAACCCCACCGTATTCATCATTTATTGTGATTACACAGTAGTGTTTTGGCCGAGCGGTCACCACAAAGCCAGAATCCTGGTCATGACAAGTCATGGCGAGTCACTCTGGTTTCAACGGGTATAGATGAAAGCAGAAAATTGTAATGTGATAAATGAGTTAAGAGTGCTATAGTGCTGCATAACGAGTAGTAGACCGGCGAAAATGGCGAGTGATTTCTGTCCCCGTAAGAATCTCATTAGAAAATCTCGTCATGCGCTTCACAGATAAAGATGAATATGTTAAAAGGAAAATTTGTGTTTTGTTTCAAGTCAACTGGGGGTTCTAAAAATGTACAAGTGCGATTGATTATACGCTGGAAAAGCAAAAATTTACTTTTAGTTCCAATGAACATTTAATCTTGAGATTCTTATCTGGATTATGTCTGCACACGGGTGAGAAACGGAACTTTCATTTATTAAATATAGTCAAGAAAAACTAAATCACTTTGAACATCTTTGTTACTAAACTCCGTATTAAGTGCAGACAATTTTTTAGCGTGTCTTCTATTTTGGAAACAATATCTCAATGTCAGAAAATTTAAATCTGACCAGAAATTAAAAACCATGGATGATTTGTTTTTCAAATTTGTAAAAGGACATTTAAAAAAAAAACGGGCTTCCAAAAGAAGGTCATTACATCTCGATTGCCATAAATTGCATTCTAGTGCTTCGCGGACGGATCTGTAAATGGAACTCGCATTGACGTAAATCTCAGCGTAGCTTTTAATGGATGTTTGATGTTCAAGTTGCATTTGGGCTGGAAAGACGTGGGAATCAAGTTAAAGGTGGTTAGTTGGAGTAGTTACAAATCTATGACCTATACCTTTAAGCAAGCGCCATTCAAATCCATACTTCGTGAGATCCCAGTATTTAGGATAGAAATAGTAGCATCCAGGGTTGTAGTTGAGTGCATGTAGTTGACGATGGACACGTGTGATTTAAATATGTCGTTGTTAAAAAGCACAGGGTAAGATGCTTCACACTTTTTGCATGAACAAAGTTGTTTGTCAACCCCGACGTGGACCATTCCCCGCCGACAAACGGTTTGAACCATTTTGTCCGACAAACCATTATGTCCGACAGACCATCCTGTCTTGCCCATAATGTTTGACTATAATAATAATGGCCGACACGTTTTCTCAAACCCATCTTGTCCGACGGATCATAATGACTGATTATGTTTGACACTTCACCAAGTACTACTCATTTTGTCCGACAGACTATTGAGCTCGACTCGTAATGTCAAACAGACCATTACGTTCGACAGATTACTATTGGCAACCCATTTTGTCCGACAAACCATTATGTCCTATACAATGTCCCACAAACAGTTTTGTCCGATACATTATGTCGGACCAGAATGTCCGACGGGAAATTAAGGTCCAATCCCAAAAAACGTTTCACTGTGGTTCAAAAATCTGAACAAGCAGTTATTATAAGTTTTCTTTACTACTTTTAAGACTTTCCTTTTGCTATTCATTGTACGATTCCAATCATCGATTATTTTTTCGTAACGACCCACTTTTCCGCCAACTCAATCGGTTTTCAGTTCCATTAATGGCATCTAATCGTCATTTACAGACCCGTGAAAAGATCGGTTTTAGTTTCTTCCCGTCGTCCCCCCCAACCCCCCCCCCCCCCTCCAGTTGTCGCCAAAACACGGAAACTTGAAGATATATAATTCGAGATCATTGTTGGCGAAGAGCAGATAGAAGAACTCGCTTTGCTCATTATGGTGCGAGCGAGATTTGAGTGTCCCGTGGGATACTCGGTTCATCAGTCTAACAGGAGCCGTGTTTTAATCATACGAGCACGCAATGGTCTGACGTGTTTCAACCACTGTTGCGACTAGCCGGGGATCGAGGCTGTCGCTGTGCCTATTATGATATCCACACGGTAGTCCGAATGAAATGCACCGATTGTCTCTCGCTATCTCACGGGACAGTTTGTGCAAATGAGAACCAATTATGTCTTTGATTACTTAACTTAGTCATTCTAACAGTTCACTTGTCAAGGAGTATTCCCAAGTTACGGTTTCTTAACCACTGCTGCGAAGTGTTAGGCCTCCCGATTGGGAAGCCCGGCGTTGTAATTATTCTTTGCCGTCTGGGAAATAGTTGCAAATGGAGGAAAAGCTCTCGGGATGGTCATAGCAAAATGGTCCATGAGCAAAGATAGCTATTACTAAGAGAAGTAAATAATAAAAAGAATGTGCCGTGGTGGTAGTTCAGAGCGTTATTTGATCGGACAGATCGAGTTGCCACATTGTAAGGGGTCATTGCCGTTTATCAGACTCGCATGGAATGATTTGACATTTTGAACGGTTTTACAAATTTAACGAACACCCTTTCTCCAGACGAAAAACATGACAATATAACGACTTTTCAAATATTGTGTGAGATATCACAAGAGATTTATCTACAACGAAAACATAATTTTTGATACTGAAATCACATTGTACGCGACCAAAATATTTGTTCTTTATAATTGTAGGTTTTTGTTTACGTTAGAAGTGTGGTCTAGGCTTATTGGAGGAATCTCTTTTTTTGCGAACCCTTTTCTGTTGTGATGACTGCCCATAGTTCTTCTACAGGCAATCTGTTCCATGATTGCGCATTTTTATTTTTTTTTACTTCTCATCTACTGTTCATTTCTAACAATACATGCTAAAAACTCCAGTGTCAAAATTAATCCGTATAAAGTTCCGGGTCCCGTGAGACCTGACCAATTTCTGGGTCATTAAGACCCGGAATCTGTGTCAAAATGACCCAGGAATGAGTCGAACTGACGCAGAGTTAAATGTCTTAGTCAAATTCCATTTTGTTAAAACCAGTTTCCGGTGAGCCTGACCCAGATAGTTAAGGCCCCCTGGACCCGGAGTCCAGATCAAGTCTGGCCCGGGAGTTGTTAGTGTGGAATTATACCGTGGTATTATTGTGACAATGACACACTTTGTCATACCGTTTGAAGAGGTTGGAAGAGGAATTGATGCTACGTTTCGGGCTGCGTATTCAGTTGCTTCTGAAGAAAGGAAACTAGCGGTAGCGCTAGGTTTTTAAAACAGTCAATTTCAAAATACACTTCTTCTAAATTTGAATGCACTCATCACAAATTCTTTTTTTCTGAAAATACACTGAATGTTTGACGGGTTTGTACACCCTGTGATGGCAGATGACTTGTCTTTACACAGTGTCATCTTGCCTCTGTTAAAAAAGAAAGAAAACAAAATCCGTCTGCAGGTAACAAGTGTCCCACTTACCGATGGAGCTGAAGTTCAATTTCCAGACATGAGTGATTGATTTCAAATGTCCAGCTAATGGGAATCGAGACCATTGACCGTAGTCATTTTATACCTCCTACAAGTCATGGCTGACATACATACAACAAAACTTTCCGGCTTAAAGTAGCCCTCGGAAAGAACTCTGCGCTCTGATACTCCTCAACTGGCAATCTATAGCTTTTTTCCCCCAAATGATTCTTGAAAAGAATTTTTTTTATTTAAAGCGACTGAAGAATTCCTCAGCGTGGCCAAGTTGACAGAGACACATTGATAGGCTCTAACTGCCGGAATAAAGTGGCCGGAGCCATTTAAGATATCAAACTCCTAATTGTGCAGCAGGGAATAACAGTTCTCTGATATCATTTATTGGAATGGCAGAAGAAGAAAAAAAACCCTTGATATCACCAATAGTAATTACAACTGACTGCCGGGCTTTGGGAGTTGCGTGGGCCTGGAATGATGGAAAGGGATGCTGTATGGTTATAGGCACCGGTGCGGTTTCGGACACTTAAAATGTATATTACGTTATTAGTTTTTGGGAAGCAGGGTAAATTCAATTCCGTTCTCTACTTTTTAATAAGTTCGTCATCCATCCAACCTGTCGGACTCGATGTCTGGTTTTAGTGGAGGGAAGAATGAAAAAAATGTCTATGAAAGTTTATCGGTCAACTTCAGATTGAAACTAATTCATTATACGTTCGATAAATGCCAGTCCTATACTGAAGGTAAAAAAACAAAAACAAACCCTACAACAACAGCAACACAACAAAGAAATATCCATAAATTCTTCAAAAACAACTTTACCCCTCCTTCATGATTGTGTTCACTGGTAGATACTTTGGCTTGAAACTTGTCAGCTCTTATTTCCGCTATGCTGCTTTAGTTTTCAGAAACAAAACTTGCAATAAAATAGAGAGTGGGCGTAGCAAATCCTGGCGATTTCCACACGTTATTTTGTCTTGATCTCCCTGAATGATATTTGGCAATAAAGGATTTGAGAGTAGATTTGCGTTATTTCACAGGGTGTCTTATGTCAGTGTGAGGTGACGATTTGCGCTGAGTGTCGGGCATGTTTGGATCAGGAGTGGACCCACAAAAGGATAACGCGAGAAAAACCCGATCATCTTCCGATTCATATAGTTTGACTATTCATAAAACAGCGGTGTGCTTCACAAAATCATCTCATACAAACTTGTCTTACGCAAAGCTATCAGCTCATAAGTCCCTTATTTCTAAAAAGTAATTACTTATTTAGTACATATAGCCTGTAAATGCTACTCCGGGGCTTCAGAAACATGGTGGGCGCAAGTAAATTGCAACAAATTGCAGATGAGCAAAATCACACCAATGAGCCCCAACTAAATCACTGTGATTTCCGTAAGATAGCCCATGAGATATAAAGGGTTACTGGGCAGTAGTATTGGTCTAACAAAATAATCAAATGTCAAAAAGTAGTTTGAAGTCTGTTTAATGTTTGGTCTGAATATTACATAAACGAGCCAATGGGTGTTACGAAACACGTCACTGACTCATGAATAAAAACGAGTTTACAGAAAGCTGTGCAAGTCTCGAGCGTAACTTTCGGGACAAAGTTGGTCTCGACACCATTGAGTTTTACGTGTGCTCGATTCTGTTTCTTCAAATACTTTAGTTTAACGTAGTTTATGGCTATAAAAATCATATTATATTTTTGGGAAAGTAAACTTTTGCCATGAAATACTTGAAAATAAACCGGTTACAACGAAGAATTTTGCCCAACTGATGTGCATGTTATCACTGTTATGGGTCGCACATATTCGGGCGTGATTGAAGAATGGGTTTTCTAAAAATGTGCATCCCTGTTCCAAGTTTGATTCTTGTTTTAACATTAATTTCATTAAATTATTTGTATTATATAACAAATGAAATCGTAGATTACTAAGAGTATTTATTTATTTATCTAATTGTTTTAAAGAATTTTGGAAAGTGTACATTTTTAAAAAGATTTAATTAAAAGATGTAGACCTTGTACGATTTGTTTTCTGGTTTTCGATACGCCCGAGACTTTCACGGTCTACGCCCGAGACTTGCACGGTCTACGCCCGAGACTTGCACGGTCTACGCCCGAGACCTGCACGGTCTATCATAGACCGTGCAAGTCTCGGGCGTATCGAAAACCAGAAAACAAATCGTACAAGGTCTACATCTTTTAATTAAATCTTTTTAAAATTGTACACTTTCCAAAATTCTTTAAAACAATTAGATAAATAAATAAATAATATTGGTTAAAGCATCATTGTATAGTAAATCAAGTGGTGGTTATTAACAAACTTTTGCCCCTGTGCAGCCATCTTGTTTTTCTTCCATTCATACCAATGTAACCAAACTGAGGCTAGAAGGGTAAACGGTCTGGCACCTTTTTCATAAACTGAGAATCAAATCTATTATAGTGTTATTTGGTATACAGGGGATCGGACAAAGATGCAGTGTGATAAAGGTCTGTAGGGTACCCTTCATGCGTACGCATTAGGCATACCGCACAGTAACGCATAAAAATGATGGCGACCTTGCACGTAAAACATACCTATACAAATAGAAGAAGACATTTCTTACACAATTTTTTCTCGAAAAAACAGTTCTGAAAAGAGCCAGGGTTGAGAAGCCTTGACGTTTTGAACAACTACTTTGCCAGTCTTCAGCAACAAAGTCGTTTTTCTTCAGATAGCATGTTTGACCTCAGTACAGGGAAAGTTGCTTTCAAGAGATATTCAATAGTTGGAATCAATAATCATAATGAGGCCTAAGAAAGTCACATTTCCATTGATTCTTTTTAAAGCTGTACGTTGTCGGTTCTTAGAGGATGCTGTCATTTCATTTGAGGTGGTCCCAATGTGTGCGCCCTTCAGGGAGTGGAATCTACGGAGTCTCTTATTGACCATTTCTTGATATTGTACCTTTTTCTACTGAATTTTGTTTTCATAAAGTGTGAGCGAAGAAAAAAACAATGGTGAAAGACTGTAACTGTGTTGTTTATTTATTTATTTCATTTGTTTTTGAATATTTTAGAAAACATCTATTTATGAAACGGATGGTTGTAACCTTGTCATCTTTAAAGACACAATCTAGCCAGACAAATTTATTAGTTTTAATCATAAAAGTGTTTTTATAAAAGCAAACATCAGAAATGACACCTCACACAAATCTCTTAAAACACAATACAAATAAATTGTTTATCGTTATTTATTTTAATGCAGACAGAATATCGTTTCAGCTGAATAGTTATAGTACATTCGTACAGTGTTCAGGCATCATCGTGTTGGTATCCTTTTGCAGTCCCTAGTTTAGAAGTAATTCGGTTACAGCCACGTATACATATCCTTTGAGAGAAGTGCTGGTTTTGAGGCCATACCAACAGCTCATTTCACAGGCGAAACTACTTAAACAAAATTGCACATGATTATACCCACATGTTTACTAGTAATATTAATAGTTACTTGTCTATTATTTATCCACACCATGCAAAGCTTCAAAACATCACTTAATCCCTAGTTAGCACTAGCGATGACCGTCATATCCATGGTGTACCGTTTGCGTAATCGCTCCCTCTATATTATTACAGGGTTTAAACATATTCTAGGTGTACCATTTTATAATCCGTATATAGTCAGTATTAGCGAGTACTGCCATGCTGTGGGTTGTACCATTTTTGTGTGTGTATCCCTTCAGCCAGTATAACCTACCATTATCTTATTCTAGCTGTACCATTATCGTGATTTCATGTTACCACAGCAATGACTGTCATTGCTGTGGTGGACCATTTTGTAATCCCTGTAGTTATAACCGATCATTGTCGTCGTAGCCCTGATGGGCCATTGTGTAATCCCCGTAGCCAGTATCACCTAGCATTAATATGTTACTCTAGCTGTGCTATTTTTGGTAATTTCAAGTTATCACTAGCAATGACGGTCATAGCTGTGGTGGACCATTTTGTAACCCCTTCAGTTATAACCGATCATTATCATACTTTAGTTTAATTATTTTGTAATCTGGGTGCTAGTACGCTCATGGGTTGTCATACTTAGGCCGTACCGTTTTGTTATCCCTTTAATTAGCTATGAATTACCTTCGCCGTTGATTTTGCCCTTGTTTGATTGTCTGTCTGTCAGGCGGGCTGTCTGTCTGTCTGCAAGTTTGTCCGCAAGTTTGTCCGATCTAAAAAAAAACGTTAAGACTGGATTTGCACGAAACTTTGTCGAGAGATTACTCACAAGCCAATGATCAATCGATCAGATTTCGGTTAACATCTGGTTACGTTTGAGAGACTAGATGTCTATCTTTAGACTGACAGCAGGGGCGCTAAACTGAAACATTTTATTTTTTTATTTTTTTATTAAAAAAGAAATCTTAATAATGGAAGTACACTGCAGAAACGCTGCATAGAAGGGTGATTTGGAGCAGTTTTCCCTTGATCATTTTAAGACTTGTTTTTCAATCGTGTGTCCTAATTCCGATGGAAAGTGGGATGTCGATGCTCTTCTGGGACATGTTCTTAAAGATATTTTGCAAAACATGTTTTCAAGAAAATAGTCTTCACACTATAGCTGAGCTTAAGATTTTATTTTATGTGTGGTGTTTGCGTGTGGTGTCCCACTTCTCAATCTGTTTCTATTCCATATTTCCTATCCAAAATTGCTACATTGCCTCGTTTTTATTACTGCAACTTCAAGCAACACAACATGGTCAACACCTTTGCGCACAAAAGTACGAAAAAGCAGCTCGATGTTCGCGTTTTCAAATGGTTTTTGTGTTTGTGTTATTAAAAAATTGATGTACTGATCTGCATGTTTTAAAGTGGCCTAAGCAATTGACGAATTATATGGGGCTGTTGAGTTCACGTTTAATTATTCCATGTGAGGGATAAACCACACAGCGCGGGTTGAATTCATGCAGTTTATCTCCTTTTTTACCTGATAATACAGAAGTCAGAACAAAGAACTAGTTTATAATGATTTATTTTGTAAAGACTACCGGGAATATTCAAAGAGTACAATACACAGTGTACACCGGCATCTCCCGGTTTGCCCGCTACACACGTTACTTCACCGGGGCGTTTGACGAATTTTGCCCATGGTTTGGGACATAGTCGGGCAGTCCGGGCACCGTCGTAATAACGATATCTCGGCATTGATTTCCAAATGTGTTGTCCGTCTCTAAAGGCAGGCTGCTTATTACAAGAGCGCTTCACCTTGTGGAACATTTTGGGCATTCAACAACAATCGAATCTGTGTTTTTAGCCCTTCGTACTCAGGGTGACGGAGGTCTGCACTCACTTGAGCGCTTTCTAGTAGTAGTAGGCCTACCGATATTATACCGCCGCTTAAATTTGGATATGTGTATAAACACATAGGCCTAGTGATTTAGAACAAAAACAAAAAGCAAAGCCGGCAGAGAGGCAGTGAGGCACGTCATCTGTGCATCTCGACCCTATGCATAATCAGATCAGTGAGTGTAATCACAGAGTTTTGAGGACCCTTGAACGGATAATGTTACAAAATAACATCCTTTTGTTTTTACAAATGATTGTGCAAGGTCGGCATGAGATGGGCTTCTGCAAAATCACTGGGATGCATAATCTAATAGATTTTTGTTGATGATGGTGCATGCAGCACACATGTTGTTTTCCTCACAGCAAGGCACGTCTACGTATAAGGCGGCTTTTTATGTGTTGAGCAAGCTTGTGTAGGTGCACGCTGACGCGAGGAACGGTATTGGCTAACTTATCAATATATTGGCTCTGATGGCAATGACGTAGAGATCAAGCCACAGCTAAGAACCAGAACCAGAACTATCAAATTATGGAACTATGTGCAGGAACTATGTACAGCCTACAGAGTAACATTAATTCTTCTATGGCAAGATCTAGGAAGACAACGATCAGCAGTTTTAGTTTTTCTTGTCCGCCTCTCAAGTGTTTTTTCCCCCCAAGTCTGTCGCATCGTTTTTGTATTCGTCTTTTTTTGTCTTAAGGCTGTTGTTTGTAATAAACCACGGCTTATCCTAATCAGCAACTCTTATTTTGTTTAATAAATGATATCTGTCGTTACTTTGTTACCATCTTCAAATGTCTTTGCAGTCGTTTTTAATCTGTCTATCTTAAAAATGGAGTTTTATTTTTGCAAAGCATCTTTAAGTAGGGCCTATGACTTTAAAAAAGTATGACATATAATATATCTTAATTAAATTTGTTTCGATTGAGTCGCTTTTTTTATAAGAATCGTAAACAAGTCCCTCCGTGATTGAAGATTCATTTCTCCATCTACTCACCTATCTCCACCAAATGTCATCAGAACTCTTTCATTTGTTATTTTCTAGCCCCTCCAGCGTTAATATTCTTTTTTGTCCCTAGAATGATGGGTTGAATTTCTGTCATCTGTTGATGGATATGTTATGACTGATCGACGTAATCTCACACCCTATCCACCGGATATCAGAAAACGATGTGATATCACCGTAGGGTGTGTGAGCGAGCGCAAAAAATGGTTAGTGTGTTCGTAAAAGATTGGGAATATTTATTGTGAATAGACGTTTCATGCGCAGCAGTGATCAGTTATTTTACCGTTTGGGAATCGAGTTTGCGCGTACGTATAGAGTAAGTAAATTGAGACATGTCTGATAAAAAAATATAGCGTTGAAACCTCGCCGGCATTTCTAATGACGATGTGATCTTTAATATTCACTTTGTTCACTTAGTGCCCAAATAACTGATTAATTTTAATGCCAATAAACCAGAAACAGTTCCGTGTGCAAGTCGAGACTATAGTGTTTTCTCTCTGTATGCAGTTTTGCATACAGGGCGCCCTCGATCGGCCATGCAAACGCCGGTCAAACATGTGCAGTAAGACCAACAGTCCCTGTCGTTATAACTTCACGGTACCGGCACTCGAGATGGAAGTATTCTGCTTGAAAAAGGTTTTTCCCCTCAAGAATGGAATCATGCATTTTATTTTATACAGAGGAGAAACAATCGTGAAATCAATTGAGACATATTTGACAAAATATTCATTATAATCACTCCTCGTATTAAGTCAATCAGATGTTACGAATGTGTGCACTTTTGCAAATCACGTGTAACGTAAATGTTCACCGCATCGTACCTTTCGCGGTTGCTCTGAACTAAGTGAAAATAGACACCTTTTATCTCAATAAATGTAACTAGAAAGGTTCAACGCTTTTCAAATTGCTTTTTACATACTCAGTGTGACGGCCTCTGGGGATGTGAACTAATGCATGCCTCTGGAAACAAAAATCCTGAAATTAACAACTGATCGCCTGAGGCTGTCTGATTTTTGATGTCAGAACTGGGGGGTACTATTAAATATAAGCTCAGGTTTCTGAATAGGAATAGTATATCATCGTTGTTGTTTTTGTAAGAGTAAGTTCATTCCTATATCCTCTAGCTGTCATTACGTACACCATACTTGTCAAAATTTCATCAAAATATTTGACAAAGTTTTAGTGAAAACAACAGAGAAGTGTACATACTTTTTTTCGATTTATTTTGGTTCCAGCAATCAAAATAAATTTGATATGCTTAAATCATTGAACCAGTCTTGGTACACTTACACCGGGATCACTTTAAACGAAATATTGCCGCACTCGCAGTTTTAATGATTCGATAAAAAGCCGTTTTCATGGCCAGTTTTGAAATAAATGTCTTAAATTTCTTTGGAAGCATTTTCCTGACCAACCATAAAATAAAATCTCTTGTGATTGGGCTGTTTTACTCCAACCAGTTATATTTTTGATAATTTCAATTGAAAATCATTCTTAACAATTCCTGATTTATCCACTCTCCCCCTACTCCTCGCAAAAGCTCAAACAGCAACAGTTCTCCGCGGTCAAAAACAGTCGGCTTTTCTTTGGTTTGAAAAGAACAACAGCAAAAAGACAGTGCAAGTCCATAGCGTTTAGTGCATGATTTCGTTTCCGTCACGTTAATGTCTTATGTACGTGGAAACCCAAACTCCCACAAAATAATTGCTCATTTTTCATGCGAGACCAGGGGCCGATTTAACAAAGAGTTAGGCCTAAGATTAATTTTAACAGGGTATCAATTTTAATTGCTAAGCAAAATGTGACGTCACAACACAAATCACTATGGTACTACTGACAACCCATCTTAAGATGAATCATAGTGCTTTGTGAAATCGGAGGCTGAACAACTTGTTTTTACCATAAACTTAGGATCTTTGTACTTCATTATTGGCCAAACTGAGTGGTGAATTGAGTAAAAGTGAACAACAAAATAAATGTCGGATGCCTAGAAAACGATAATGAGAACTATCTTTTGTCGCTGTGCGCACTGGAAACCATACAGATACCAATTTCATAAAGCAGCTTAAGCAGAACAATGGTGCTTAAAGGGACACATTGCCTTCGCATTGGGCGTTTTGGGGGGCCATTAAAAGGTTTGGTTTGTTGATGCGTGTTTTGTTGTAAACTCGGTCTGTAATTTTGTTGACTGAGACAAAAATGAGGTTCTACAAAATGGCGGTTTATCGAAGAAAAAGGAAAACCCCACAATTTTAGGGATATTTGTGTGAATCATTATATTTTACTTTTAAAACATTCTTTCCAAACATTGGCATATTCACTTCAAAACAAACACTTTCATAACCCCAAAAATGTTCCAAGCTACTGTTTGTGCTTATGAAACGCAGCCCCATAGCTTCACTAAAATATTTACAATCGGCAATATGGACCGATGTTGAAAATAACGATATGTCACGACATTACTCACAAAACCACCCTGCACGCCAAACCTGATGTGGTTTAACTTCAGTTATTAACACACGGGGGGAAAAACCCCGACGGAGACGGCCTTGAGTTCTGTAGGAGTGCATTTCGCTTTGTTAACCGGTAAAACCCTTTTTCATATTTTTCATATTTTTCATATTTTAACTATTGTCCGGTTGGAGGGGGAATCGTAATCGACGTCCGCGAGGTTAGTCAACCCTGTCAATTGAGCTTGGAGAGGAGTGGGAGATGAGGTGGGGGGGGGGGGGGGGGGGCTTAGAAGAGGTAGACCCCGAATCAATCAGGCAAAATCATGGCTGCGTTATTGACTGACCACTACTTACGGTGATACTACTTCTTGAAGTAGTTCAGATCATCTGCCAATTTACTTAGGTCTAGACATGTTGAATGCTTCCATGAAAATTTAATTTAAATAGGACCTTCATTCCAACTTTCCGACCGCGATAAACTTTCTTTTTCTTTTTACAAATACATCTCTTTTTTAATTGTTTAATTATCCAAGAACTTTCTCAATTTACCTCTTATAACTTAAACACTTTTAAAAGAGGTATCCCATAAAAAAATTGTTGTTCTTCATTATAGCCATAAGTTAAAAACTTGTAAATAGCGTCAAATACGAAGAAAATAAAGGTGTTCATGTCTTCATTGTAACATTTAAATATTTATAACATCCAAACCCACCAAATGTCACAACCCAAATCTGAAAGCAGTACTTTTAATCAAACTATTTTTGACATTGACACTTTTGAAGTAATTTTCTTAAAAGTATCTTAATTTCATTATCAATCACACATTGAATTATTAACAACATAAGCACAACGAACGGCTGTCATATTGTCGAATTAACAATGAGGTTTTCTGTTGTCAAAATTAATGTAAATTTGTTGAAAAACTTCAGCAAAACCTTCGCACCAATATTACATTATAGTTACATTCCCACTTGCATCCATATGATGAACAATACACCGCTCCATTAAGCCACGCCCATTTCTCATTGACCAATCACAACCGCGAAATCTGATCACCATTTGAGCCGTTTGGTGATCTTTGCACTAATGGTGATCGGGTTTCGCGCTTGTGATTGGTCAACTCGTAAGGAGGCGGGGCTTAATGGATCGATCTATTACTAATGCGGGCCAAATTTCACATAGCTTTTTCAAAATTAATTTTATTTGCCTACTACTGAACAAGGCGTCTGCCAAATGCACTCAACGAAGTAACACGGGCGTTTGCCACCAACATGTAGCCTAAGATATGTCAAGATCTTGGGCTATCAATACATCTTACTGAAAACCCCTTGGATGCAACAAAAGTTGATTTTCATTTCAGGAAAAAGGTGATTTCTATTACTATGTATTTTCATCCATGAGTTAGTAAACGCAAAGCAGTTTATGCCCAAGTGTTGACTACATATTTTAAGCTATAGGCGACCACGACATGGTCATCGTTGTTTTTGCTTAGGATGTATGCTATCATTCTACTACACTTCAACTCCATCCTAAGGAAATAACCTTTCCTTTGGAACGTCACAGCCACGAGGTTTGCCACCCAGTGGGTTGGCCGAAAACGGTCGACCTTCAGTTCAAAAAGTACAGTAATGTAATATTCATTACAAATTCTACTTATTAGCCAAATCACTCAAATCAATGTCTGTCCCCCTCTAAAAACAAATCAATATTAATAAATCGGAAGTACTGAACAGTCTTTATGGTAAACAGCTTGAACATTTCCTAAGGGTACAATATTGTGCCAATTCAGTTACAAATTGTGTGCTACCAAAGGCTGCCCATACAAAACGGTTGTTAATTTTTGTAAACAAGAAAGGTCAATTTAAGCGTTGGGTTCCGAAGAGAGAGCTTGGAATGGGGCTGGATAACTTTTTTGGGGGGACAGAGTTGCCCCAAAAAAATTATATCCAAAATGAAATCGGACATTCATTATTCATATTAACTGACAAATGACACATTTTCAGACCATTATTTTTTAATGCAGGGGAGTTATTCTTCTAACGTAGCAAGCGCTGAATCGACAATTATTTTCTATGGAAACCTGGTTACAAAAACAGAAAACGTAGTCAGGTTTTCAACATTTATTGTAGGGGGACACACTTGTGTTTGGCTCGTGCATGGCTGCTGATTGGTTTACGCTTTAGCAGAAAAGATAATTGAACTGAACAATTCCCAACAGGTGTAGAAACAGATTCCCGCGTGAAAGGACAGGGGGGGGGGGGGGGGGAGCTGTCCATACGGAAATATCGCATTAAGAGGATGCGGTCATATAGAAACAAAACCGCACGCCCGACTGACCTTGGTTGAAATATTGACACGAAGAAGGGTTGAGGGGACGATGATAACATTATATTATGGTTAAACTAATCTCAAATATCCCCCCCCCCCCCCCCCAACATTTACTATCCATGGATATGTTATATAGCTAAAATCATCATTGGTTTTGGGGAGAGGCTCATATCTTCCATATTTGTAATAAAGATCGACACCATTATAACCAACTTGTGAATGTGTTGACGTTTTCAAAGAAACACTGGGTCACTGTTTATGACTTGTCAGTGATTTTTTGTACGTCCTTCATGTGCTTATTTCGATCTGGCAAATCGAAATAAGAACAGAGTATTGGGGTTAGTTTTCTTGTACACATCAAGATTCCTCATTTTGGGGGAAGTTATAACTATTTTTTAAGATCGCGGATTTGAAGCGGTATTGTTTGAACGTGTTTTTGGTAGTTGTCATTGTATGCCTTTAAAAATGATCTGCCAGTCATTCTCTTCAATAAAATCTAATTTCAAAGCACGTGGACAGGCATTTTAAAATAGCAGTTTTCCCCCAGTAATCGTCCCCTTTGCGAAGTGAATGCCTTATATAAATTATAAAACAGCAGATCGATCATATAATAAATTGGTCTTATGAAGCCTCTTTACTTCTTTACTTATTGAATAAAGCAAAATATTTCATTCACGCAAAACAAAATTTCCATTCAGACCTCTTTGCAACAACAAAAGCAGTTGGTACAGGTTTTTTTTTTTTTTTTTTTTTTTTTTTTTTACATATATTTGCATAAAAAGGCGGGACTAGCGATTGCCGGGGAACCCTGACTTATGGGTTAGTTCAATCAAGTCACTCTATAATTATCTCTTCTCACGAAGACGAAACTGTCGATGTAGTAAGATTATATGCACCAGTGATTGGTGTAACTCCTCCATGTGGGGAGCACTGGGTGTCTGCCCCACATTTTTCACTTGGTGTCTTGTAAGTTTGTAGATTGCTCTTGTTGATCAACTCGGCAAAAAGTAATTCCCAAATCAAACCACTCTCCGCTGCTCCTAAGTGTGTGAAGACACTCAACCATGAAACCAAGGTTGTGTACTTCATGTACACTTTAAGTTGTGGCGTCATCGTGGTCTTTAGGACAGGAACGAGCTACAACTTGAGAACAAGGTTGTGATCTCTCCAAAAACACTTGGTCTACAATTATTGTATGGCCGATGTAAAATCACGAGGAAATAGGGTGTCTCTCCAATAAAACAATCAGGCGTCAATTCTTGTGCACTCTTTCATTCTATTGTCTCCACCCTTATATTTCGTTGACATTGATTTCTCGACGTGTAGTTGGAGCACTCTACAGTGCCGTACTACCACAGCAGTGTTCATCCTAGGTTCATATACACTTATCAAATCCAATCGGCTTGTGAGTTACTTGTCCTGCCGTTATTGTTTAACGAGTAGGAGATTTCGTGCACACCGTTGACGTTGTTGGGCATTTCTGTGTCCATGAGCATCTGCTCGGTCTCCCGGGCGACCTCGGCCATTTCCGTGAGCTTCCGGGTCAGGTGCGGGTTGCCGACCACCATGTTTCTCGTTTTCAGTTGCTCCAACTGTGTATACAGCCTCTTTAACTCGTCCTTTGGAATGGAAGATAAATTGGGGGAAAATACATGCATGTTATTGCTTCATATGTTGCAAAGTACGAATTTAAAATTGATCCAGTTTACCATGGCTATTCGAACTATTTTTTTGAACCGATTTTCTGGGAAGAAGATTGTACAAGAAAGTAGCCCTGTACCGACATTCAAGGCTATGTATTCTCTCTTTGACTAGAGACCCAAGTATCGAATACTTCACTCTGTGGTAACCTCAAAACCCAAATGTTTGAACTTTGGTAATATTGGTATGTCTAATGCAATTGTAATGACTACAAATACTTCGGCCTGCATTACCACATCCTACACTCTAAAAATCCCCAGTCGGAGTTGACCCGGATCCGGGGGTCTCGTGGGGTCTGACCCAGAATCTGTGTCAAAATGACACAGAAAGAGATCAAAATGACGCAGAATCCACCTTAAATTCCCATTTCAAAACCCTTTACAGGTCAAGTAGACCAGGTCAATTCTGACCCTTGACTTTTCTTAAGCCCTTTTCACACTACTCTATTCCCCGTGGGCAACCCCGTGGAATAACGGTCGGCCTTTTCACACTATGATCGCTTTACCCCTGTCTGCCCCCTGTCTGCCCCCTGTCTGCCCCGGCAAGTGGACATACCCCGGCGAATAGCCACCCCTGCTCCGAGGTAGGGGTAAGCGGTAAAACCCCGGGGTATTCTTGAAACATGGAACAGGAACCCTGTGGAATAGGGACCTAGGCGGGGATAGTGTGAAAGTGCGCCGGGGTAACCGTAGGGTAAAACAAAAAAACGGGGCCTAGCTCCCCGGGGCTATTTTACCAGGCATGCAACTTTTCCTCTTTTCCGCTGATTTCCTCTTTTTATTCTCAGTTTTCAAAATTGAAAAATACTGTACAAAATCATTGAAATTTTTTAATTTCCTCTTTTTTGGTGAAGTTACAGTTGCATGCCTGATTTTACACGGGGTTAAGAGATGCAGTGTGAAAAGGGCTTTAGAGTGTACAAGGCCGGACATTTTCAGAACTCCCGGGTAGAAATTTACCGGGATTCCGGGGTTCCATGGGTCAGACTGAACCGGAACGTATACTTAAAAATGGGATTTCAACTCGGATTCGGCGTCATTTTTACCAATTTTTGGGGTCATTTTTACCAATTTTTGGGGTCATTTTGACACAGATATTGGAGCATCCTGACCCACAGGACCCGGATGCGGGTCAATTCTGTCTCGGTAGGTTTTAGAGTGTAAAGGATTTTGGAGGGTGTGGGCCATGGTTAGGGTGGACCTGATCCCCGTGTTACGATAATAATAAACGAAATGGCGACAGCGTATGTAACCAATGTTGGTTCTTACTGTATTTCAGGGGGACAAGACCTTTCCGTCCATTACGGTTTGGTGTCATTGATTCGAATTGCTGGAAAACATGGCGGCCGTATACCTTGAGGCACATCCACATAGCGGCCAGCTTTGTTTGATTACAGTTGGCACCTTGTGCTAGTTTGTACTCTCATTATACGAAACTATTCATTCAAGTCTCGATTTGGTGTCAATGATTTAGATGGGTTTGAAAGACAAGATGGCCGCTTCCCCCGGCTAAAACAGTTCCGGTCTCAGATCGGTTGACATTTGATTTAATGGAAAATGAGCTTGTGTCGCCATTGGCGACACAAGCTCTTTTTTCCCCACGGAGTAGAGATGGTTTTTATGAACTTAAGAAAATAAGAAAATTACCCAACGACAAGGGGTAATCACTGTTCATGACAATAAGTGTCTTACTATACCGGATATCGGGGCCTTAATAATAAGAAGGAAAGGGATGTATTTTAAAGAATGTCTACATCACCCCTCCGGTGCTGGAGGTAGGGAGAGGAGGATGGGGCTTGGACCCATTTGCAACATCGTCACGAGGTAGACATAAATATTACATGTACAATAACTAAACCTTACCTCAATATCCCTTTGGTTTAATGGTTTCTCCATTTCCGACGAAGAGGTCTTCGCCATTAATCCCTGTGAGGACAAGGAATTATCCCACGTCCGCTGTCGGAAGGCTGTGGTGGCGGTTTTGATCCGACTCTCCGTCTTGTCGCCCTTGCCTTGGATCACCAAGTAAATCTGCACCGAAATGGGAAATTAAAGACCCATTAAGGTTTTAGTATGAGCTGAGTGGAGGTCGCCTCCTTAAGACATATTGTTACGGCACTGTCCATGGCGAAGTTGATCGCGTTCTGTATTGGCTCAGGTGGGTACCAGATACGACGAGCTGATATCAACACTCTCCCTACTTCTCCGTCATCCATGCTCCGCCCATATCGAACAACTTTTGTTAGTGTTTATAATTTTTCACCCACTTATCTAGCCAACTGCAAATAGATGTAATTTCTAATAGAAGTTAAACTAAATAATACGTACTTGACAAAATTATTTGTAAAACAAAAAATTTCCGTGTTTCCGGAACAATTTCAAGCGTCATACACATCATTTAGGGTGGTAGCCTAACTGTGCTAAGCATTACTTTCCGTTGCTTAGCCATGTTGTGTATAAAGTAGCTTTAAAGCTGTAAAAAAAATTCTGCGCTTAGTTAGGCAGAACATTGTGTGTAAGCATAAAGTGTTTCATATTTAGACGATCATTTATAGTTTTGAGATGCGCCTGCACAATGAATTTACGTTGCGACACTCAACTGCCAGCAAGTGCCCCTTGCTTTGCTTATGGCTAACACGTATTTTGAAGGTAAGCAGGAAACGCCTGCTTACAGTTTTTATGGAGTGGGCTCTTAATGTATTCGCAAAAGTTCTTATGCTTTTATGAAAAATGATTTGCCCCAAGCGGCCAAATATATCGATAATTGTTATCAAACACGACGATTCGTGTAAAGTGCATTGAAAATCAGCCGTCAGCCACCTATAGGGTAATGACCCTTTGCATTGACGTCACACGAGGCTTATAAGTCTGTCCACGGTCTGTCATTTCTGGGAGTCAAATTGCAAGTGAAGCCGTGTCCGAATTAATGGCTTTGGCTATGGCTGTGGCTTGAACGCCCAAAAAACTATAGTATTGTCGTTGCAGCCAACGGTAAGATTTAGCCGAAGTCGCTTTATTCAAACGTAGCCTAAAGATAATACAGTGAATGCGCAATTGCAAACGCGCGTAATTGGCCTAAAATGAATGTGCACTTCCAATAGGCTTAACAACCAGGGAAATCTAACTCCCACATTTTACGCAACAACTTTTTTGGCGGTGACGGAGGAATAGGCTGCGGAATTAGGTGGCGCCAGACACCAAGATAAAACAAAAGCCCGGTCCTAACGGGGGGTGAAAGCATTATGAGATTTTCTATTAGTGTAGCAAAACTGTGTGGCATACTGACCCTGGACTATTGTTGAAAAAGAACCATTCAAACAATCTTTCCGCAAAGAATACAAGAATCAGACGACACTGAAATATTGTGCCCCGTTTTAAATTAATCGATTGTTCGGAAAGATTTGTTTTGTTTTTAATGTACTCGTTGTTCAAACTTAAATGCGGTCATGATTAAAACCATAACTTTTTGGGGTGATTGACTTCGATCGTTCCTTACGCTAACAAAACCCAACACTAGATTTGGTACCTCAACACCCACAATTCTGATGGTGGTGGTATGGCTGATCCATAGTAAAGCATGACCAGTTTACTAAGTACAGACCTCATTCTACCAACAAAATCAAGCAAAACATGCTGTTGGATTTTGAAGGGTTGAGATGGTTATGGTGTTACGTACTTTTCAAAGTACGATGAATATAGGTTCAAGTTCAGGCTAATTTTCTGGTGTTTTTGTCCAACAGAGTGTGGGTTCGAGTCCCAGTCTTGACAGTTGTGTACTTAAGCAAGATACTTAACCGTTATTGCTTCTTGCTTCGGACTTGACGTTTAGCATTAGGTCCCGTGTGTTCTGTAATGCACTTAAAAGAACCACGTTTTGCTGAATGCACATTACAAAACTTTAAAACATGTCTGAAAAATAATAAGTGCTTTGATGCCAGTAGATAAAGTGCTATACAAAATAAAATAAGGCAAGTGAAACTCAACGGAAAAACTATAACAGAACTTAAGCCGAAGCTTGTACTAGGTCTGCCCTCTTCACAAAGAATACATTTATATTATGTTTAGTTATACAATTTATGATGAATCAAATTAGATAAAAGTAATAGTTAATTCGATTCAAATTATACCCCAATGAAAGTCAATAAATATCATGTACTGTTACTATCGGATACAAACTATGATTGCAATACTATTTGCAGCTCGATCAGATTGAAGCGTTGTGATGAAAAGGGTAAATATATCGGGATCTACAATACACAGGGTGGTTTCGGGTTGCAATTACAAATTATTTCACGCGCGCTCTAACTCAGGAGAACGGACGGAAGGGTAAAGTATCGTTTAGGGAAAAACATGGATATTAGAAGATTTAAATCCATGAAGGAAAAACGCAATCCTCAGTGACCGGATTTATTTAAGCTGCAATTTCCTCGTCGGAAATGACCGTTGTAAACAGAACACAGAGATCGAGAGAAAGTAAGAAAGAAAGACAGTAAGAACAAAATTAATATCAACAGTCACTCGGGGAAAATGTCATTATTACCTTGACTCATCATATGTAGTAACAATTTCAAAAGAAATCTAAATAGTGCATCGACTTGTGCTGGAGAAAACATCTGCTGGGTCGGGGCTGAAGAATGGGTTTGTTAACGGAAATTACCACACTGTATTGCAAACATCTTTTGAGTTTATGTATTTGTTTGTTTGACTACGAACCGCCCCCAGAGATTCCGACCTTTTCAAACGGAAGACAATTACCCTCCCCATCAAAACGTAAATCCTTCTGTATGTTTTTCCCCCGTCTACTGCTTGCGAAAGTGTATAGGTCTCCGAGGGCTAGTTATCACTCGGAGGTACACATGCATCGATCTGCATTCACCGTATGGGATGGACACAGAGGCAGGGTCCGCTTTGATTGGTAATTACAAGAACAAACATTATAATGAATGTTTTCTCGGATGTCCTTCAATTATTGAGACTCGACTCTTCATGAACACCGTAATGTGCTTTGGAAAGTACTTAAATTGAGTATGCAAACGCTCCTGTGGACGCAAACCTGGGCCCATTTTCATAGTGCTGCTTAAGCAGAAAAGTATTGCTGAACAAGTTGTTGCTAAGCGAAAATTAGCAGGATATCAGTCACAGACTGTAACATGAGAATAGGTATTTTGGCTGGTAACCATAATCTGGTAAGAATAATTATCTTGTGCTTAGCTAAAAACATTTGACACTACAGACCTTTAACGACTGGTATACTTAGACTGCCGAAATAGAAATAATCGCGATGTGATGAACGTGCACAAAATCCTCGATACAACGTACAAAGTTGTTCGCTGTTTTCACTTAAAACGTAAAACATCGTATTTGATGAAATTTTCAGAAGATTTGGTGGACGTTTTTTTTTTTTTTCATTTATAAAGTTGGAAGATTGAATTAAAATTACATTGTCACTTTAATTCTCAAATGATGCGGCGATGTATCTCGACTTTTAAATCCACATTTTGTTCCATGACAGTAAGTTGAACAACCCTTCGGAACCACTCAGCCTCACGGGGTTTGTATGGTAGAATATTGTGCTCCGTATTACAGTTGTGTAGGCCTACCGTGTGTGGATGCCATCATCTACACGATATCATAATGTAGGCTGGTGGCGTAAGTATTATGTGTGCGTGCGGACGAGATCAAAATGGTCAGACAGACGCGCGTCTGACCGTCTAGGTGATTTTAATTTCACCCCTGAACAAAAAAGCACTTGATTGATTATCAAAAGTAAACTTGATTGGTGTTTTTATATGAAGTCTCAATTATCATAAATTTCACTTTACCAATCATCCATAGAAATGTTTCCGCCTGTTAAAAATGCTGTTGACGTCGAAGAAAAAATCACAGGGACCGAATTTGTGTTTTGTTTTTGTTTTTAATAAAACGCGACCACTGAATTTGATGAAGTTTCCAAAAATGATTTGATGGTATGTTTGTAGAAAAGCATAGAGGATCGGAATGACTTTACTCTTTTAAAAAGCCAATGACGGACTCTTCATAAAGTATGAATCACATGTTTTCAGTTGTAAAGGGGAAACATTTCAAAAGTGTACCCCTCCTGAAATTTAAAGGTATTATAGAGGATTGTTACAGCTGCCAAAATAGTCTCAGACAGTGTTCATGTTTTGTGGGATCAACCACATACATGAAATAGCATGTGACAATTTGGGCTTAATCCTTCGTGTGAGTCAGGACAAAAAAGTGAAAAACAAGCACAATTTTCAGCATGTATAAAGACAACATTCTTAATTTTGGTTGTAACAACCGAAATCAGTTCTTTTTATCAGTTTTTCAGAAACGCTTTTCGCTAATGTTTTCATTTCAGAGGGGAATTATTTCACAGAAAACAAAATTGGTTCTACTATGAACTTCATAATCAGTAATGAGCTTTCAGACTAAAATTAAACAATGATCATTTTATCCGTAGCGATCCAGAGGAAGGGAAGTGACCGATTCAATTTTGTGATGTACTCGTTTTCCAATAGATAGAGTCATCATGTACAATTACAAGTTTCTAACCTCACATTAAAATGGTGTACATTGCCATTGCATTCGATACGCGCTTAGTGCAAAATTTGTCAACATCCAAAACATCTGATTACATCAATCTGAGAAAAATGGGTCACTACATTTTTGTACAGGGATGTGTTGGTTCATAACTGACTTTTTGTGAGAGAAATTTGAAACATGACGTCATTGTAATTCAACAACTAACGGATCTTTACATTCCAAGGAGGAATTTGTCGACAGTCAAAATATCACATTCATGGCTGTTATGATTAAACTTTATTGAAAGTCAGGATTGAACCAAAACATCCCCGTACAAAAATGTTGAGGTCAATTTCTCAGAATGATGTCAT
The DNA here is from genome assembly GCA_037783415.1 of Leptasterias polaris. Classification (NCBI taxonomy): domain Eukaryota; kingdom Metazoa; phylum Echinodermata; class Asteroidea; order Forcipulatida; family Asteriidae; genus Leptasterias; species Leptasterias polaris. Next base: position 3,486,265 of record JAZGTN010000005.1, on the reverse strand, counting down.
CAGATGTTTTGGATGTTGACAAATTTTTGCACTGGAAGGGTATTGAATAAATGGCAATTTACACCACTTTACATGAGGACTCTATCTATCTGTGAGAAAATGAGTACAAAACAAAATAGAATTGGTCACTTCCCTTCCTCTTTAAGTGCATAATGTTTGCGGAAAATTATATTGACTTTATTTACCTAAACTTAATCTTTGTTTTCAAGCTTTGCGCGAATTCCATCTAATATGGGTCAATTTCGCGGCTGTGTTTGAAGACGAGATTGATTTATAGTCGCCACAGCAACTAAATTATGAAGAGGACTCCTGTATTCCTCAAATCCACACAATACTAGGGGGAAAAAACTGTTTTTCTCATATCCCCGGTGTCAAACTATACCTTTTATTGTTTTCTATTAGAAGCAACCTTTATATTCAAGTGTGCTTTTGCTTCGTGTTCGACCCAGATGCAGAGTACGTCAACAAAAACATCCCGTTGCGATTGACAGAAATGAAACCGTGCCGGTTTCGGATCCGCTGCATGGGGCTGTGTTTTTATTCGGATCATATTCACAGCCAGAAACATTATACAGCCTTTACGAAGTGTTAACGAGTTATTTTTAATTTGACATCACCAGAGGGCGTGTCCGATAAGCCGCTCAAACGAGCAGCAATATAACTTGTGGGTGGGTGAATCAAAGTATAATATTATATGATACGTGGCAAAGGGTATATGAACCGATGGGAAACAACAGACTTATCGATTCTGTCGAAACGATGACATTTTTGTTTGCGAGAGTGAATATGTTGGTATATAACTGATAAAGCTTTCAGCAAATAATTCGGATAAATGAATTTCGATACGGGAGTTTTGCATTCATTTTGCAACTAAATATGTGAATAACCTATTTCAGACGACAGTTTCGAAGTCAGCTCGTGGCAGCCTCGTAGTTCAATCAATATGTAAATAACCTATTTTAGACAATAGTTTCGAAATCGGTCTGTAGCTTTGTGTGTTGATAACACATAATATAAATTTAAAAAAATTGAGTTGCAGTAAGACAGTCATGTTTTACTTTTCCACTGAGTACACACAATCTCATTTGTTCCGTTTTGGGGTAAATGCCGATCAGTTAAGAAAACGTTTGTCTGGGAGTATAGTGCAATGCTAACCATTTTTTGAAGACATGTGGTAATCGGAAATGAATAGTGGTCTAAAGGGTGAATTGGTAAAAAACAATAAATATTCACAAACTTGAACATAACTTACATGGTAAAATGATGGCAATGGTGGAAAAGTTTCATTGAAAATATTGGTTTTTGTTGCCTTAAATACTGTAATGTTTGAGAAATGAGTAATTATTCAATTAGTTTTGATTTCGCGAATTCAAAACACAAAAGTTTGAAAACAACCCAATATTTGAAAACAGTAAAAACATAGGCCTACGGGTTTTTCACTACTTTCTCTTGACTCCATTGACCGAATGAGCTCAAATTTTCACAGGTTTGTTATTTCATGTACTGACACAATTCAAATGACGCCACCATCACAATATTAATCTTGTTTGCACCATTTTGGGAGTCATTGCCCCTGTGTTTTATACAGTGTAATGCGCATTTTAGGCGACGCGGCGTTTACACACTTACCTAGTGACTCCCAAGTAAGCGTAGCACAGTCGTCTGGTGTGACATGCATGCCAGGGTAATATGTTGGATCATACAGAGTGAGGAGACCGGTCCTCGACAGTCACCAATGATGTCCGCGTGCTCCTTAACAACTTTTATCACAACCACGACAAATTAAGACAATAGCCGCCGATGCATCGCGACTGTGCGACATGATTCATACAAATCACAGATTTCCCCCTATTTACCTGGCTTATTCTAACTTCGTAAAATTTCAAATGCTACTTTAAAAAGAAGGGGGGGGGGGGGTTAGAAAAAGGACTTACCTTGCTGCCGAATAGAAGCGCTAAAACTACTGTAGTTGTGAGTTGACTATACAAAAACCATATGATATAAAGAAGATCAGGATTGGCCAGATCCTGAAGGAAGAAACTGCAACAGCGAATGAAAAACGGGTAAAGAAAATTATTCCTATGACGCATTGTTATAATGTTGAATTGTTAGTTTCGTCTTTCATATGTTGTTTATTCACGTGGAGAGATCGTATGGTTTAGTTACCGCTTGAAAAGCTCATGTTCTTAACAATAACATTTAGATTCAATAAATCATTTTATAACCAAGCAAAACATGTTCAACAATAACAGTGATACAAGTTACTCCAAACATAAGACAATTTTCCCAACATTTTCTTGGAAACTCTGCCGACTTGACGTAAATGTGTGGGTTTTTATTATTATTAAAGAAACATCATTTGCACCACCAAAAATCAAGGAAACATTGTGGTGTGATTAAACAAAAATAAAAATATATCTTCATCAGATAGATGCGATAAAAACCTTTCCGGCTGTTGCTTTTACCGCAAAGAATAGTGAAAGGCTTGTTAAAAGAAGAAAACAAATGATGCATGCTTATTTAGTAGATTTATAATTGGCGAGGTCATGCAATTCTTTCCCTTAATTATTTAGTTCCATTAGAGCGAGGTGATTTTGATTAACTCCAATGCAGTGCATTGTTAAATTGTCATTCAACAAAACAATCTCTAATTGAATGTAGAGGACGTCCAAGACGTACATGTACGTGCTTGAAGCACACGACTAAAACACCACAGCTTCGTTTTAAAATGCTGATGATGAGCGGGAAATTGACGACACAAAACCCATCGCCCTGAAATATGGCCAAGATTATTGGGGTTTTTTCATGGAATATTAACGGGTTCTTTATTATTATGTTGACGCTTATAGTTTAAACGTTTGAATTAAACTTGAGATGGTGTTTTGCCAGGTAGGCCAAGTCCCTTTTTTCAAACCATTTTATTACATGAATTAAAGATGTAAATGGATGGTTCCTCATGGTATCCGTATTTCCCATGCATCAACAGAAATTGAGAGGGGAAAAACAATGAAGAACTAAAAAGATTCGGTGGTTTTAAAATGTTGCTAATACTGATCATCATAATGCAAATTACGCATTCTGTATTTACGTCTTGCTACGTCTGTATTACGTTGTATTTATAGACCTTATGCATTGACGTCACCAAGCCGCCATCTTAGAGGTAAACTGATGATGAAACAATGGAAACGCGCTGATTAGTACGCGCGGCGCACAGGATTGGCCAATGAACATCTTCCTTTTGACCTCTAGGTGAGGGCGCCCTACTCAAATGACGTCATATGCATAAGGTCTATTGCGGTTATCGTCTCAAAATATAAGAATATCTGAAATATCTGAATGTGACATCAGACTGGTGTTGAGTCTGTATTACGTTGTATTTTTTGTGACTATAGAAAATTCAGCATGAATTTGACATCATTTGACTTTGAAGAGTTACGTCTGTACTACCTCTTTTAACGTCGTAAAGGCTATGTATATGTTACGTCGCATCTTCTCAAACAGCTTGAATGTGACGTTGGAAATGTAATGTACATAATTACGTTGTATTGTTTTCGGTTTTTCTTCTCAAAAGTAGCTTGAACGTAACATCATGGAGGAAGGAAATTCCTTCCTCCATGGTAACATCTATACTTATACTGTTTGTTTAAAAAGGGCTAGACTAGTCCAGTATTAGTCATCTCTTGATTGTGTAGACGTTAATTCACAGAAAGATAACATCCGATGGTTGTGGGATGACAAAGGTCTTTATAGGCTAGATTGCTTTTCATTTCATTCGGGTTGTGGTATACATATACATATAGTATAAACCATGATACATTTATAACGAACAGATGTACAAAACTAACCAATCTATTCGGCCTGTTTGGACTCAAATGGTCTCTAAATTTTCCGTTTTGCGTTTCTGCTAAGGCTCAACATTAACTACGAATTGATTGCCTCATTGGCGGCCTTGAGTCAACACCTGCGTTTAACAAGAGACGATGTTACCCCCCTTCTAGCCTTGAATAATCTGCCCGAAAATAAAATCAATTTACGCAGCCAGAGTTTTGTCCTGTCGTGAATTAAGTCGGTCTGAACCAACAAAACTGGTGCTGAATTTAATGCTTCGCGAGACCAGACGCAGCGCCTTGAATCCGTACACGCACAACTTAATGATCGCGTCTCACCGTTTGAAGGGGCCTGTAGATGTATAGGTTTGCATGCATTAAGAATGCGCGATGGAAGCAAATAGGGGAAAATGCTACTTAGTTATGTCCCAGTGCTTCGTCACAGTAAGCAAGACTCCACCCGGTCGCGATGTGGCTGATACCGATCGCAAGTGATCAAATATCCGGCGTCCTTAAAGTGACGGGTTACTTTGACATTTAATCACCCATAACTTCACATCAATGTCCGGATAAAATGTTCAGTACTCAACATTCAATTGAAAGACAGAACATTTACAACGCCACATGCACCCAGGAATAATCATTCTGTTAAAGAAATGCATTTGCAAAAAAAAACTAATTCAATACTTATAACCTCATAACAAACGATGTTGAATAATAAACTCTTATGTGCAAGTGTTGTTGAAAAAATTAATAAATCAAGTGAAAATTTGTTATAACTGCCCACGTTTCTTTCATGTTTACGCCAACATGAAGCTGGAAGGGTATCACTTGTAACTGATATTGCGTGGTATGTAATAGCTGTAAGATCATCCAGTGAAACTGAGCAAACCAAGCTGCTGTTTTTTCCTCCGTAATATTTTCATAATGACTTCAAAAATGATAACAAATTATATGATACAGATTTGCGTAAGAGACCTTGATAAATTAGCCCATTCCGTGAAATATGCTTATTGTATCATCGCATGCGTACAGACACTATCGGTTCACAAACGTCATTAAGTTGTGCACTAGGCAGACGCACAAACGTATGCGTCACGTCATAATATGATTGCGCAGGTGCAATACGCAATTTACATATTTCATGGGAAGGGTCTATTATTAAATGCCAATATCAAAATAATCAGATCGTCGAGTCGATGCTCTTGTACTGTGAACATGTTTTTGAAATACATAAAAAAACACACACAAAAACAAGTAAAGACAATTAGATGATTTTGATAATATCGTATAATACTTACGTAGCTACACAAAGAAAAAGAGATAGCATTGTCTCGTTATAGATGGCCCAGCTGATGAATCTGCTCTCATTGAACTCTGAGGGCGCTTTGCGAACAACGTAACATAGACGTACACCCCACAATAAAAGCACCAACTCAGCTGTAGAAAGGGGGAAAGGATGAAATTATTAATTTGGTAAGATCAGATGCAAGTAAGACCGAAAGACTTATGGGTCCGAATTGACTCGGATCCATGTCCAGTAGGGCTGACCCATTTGTGGGTCAGAATGATCCCCCAAAAAGTCAATGTGACGCAGAATCCGGGTCGAAATCCCATTTTTGACCAGGTTCCGGATCATCCTGACTCAAAATGGGTCAGGCCCCCGGGGACCCGGAGTCCGGGTCAATTCTGACCTGTAGTTTGTATAGTGTGTGCGAATTAGCGGCTGTGGCTTGATTACCATGCATGAAACCTATAGAGGACGCCCCTATCAACACTCTTGGCAACATCCATTAGTGCACATTTGGTAAGTCTTTCGAAATAAGCAACGTATGAAGCTTGGATGCATAGTAATTATGACGTCATGCTTTACTTCTTTGGAAGTAGGCCCTATATGCAATTTTTCTTGCATTAGCCGCTCCGCACTTTTGAGAAGGCTTGAATAGTACGATGGTGTGGTGTGTAGATTGAATGTTTATTTATATAAGGCACCATTTACAACTCAGTAGACTAGGCTAGGTCTAGGCTCCATTTTAGCTATTAAAAGGCTTTCTGTTAGGACTTAGCCATTTACCGTTTGTGCTCCCACAATGGACGGGGCAACATTTTACCAGGAATTGTTTGGACGGTGACCCCTGTCATTAGTCTGTTCTTCGTTTTGCCGTTCGGTGCCTAGATTACCCTTGACTTAAAACATATTTCAAAAACCAACAAACCTGGAGAATCTACAAATTGCAAGCTCAGACAAAGCCTTGGACTGCTTCATGTAAACCCTGAGAGTCTATAATGAATGTTTAGACAACTAAATTACATCATTATATATACGCATCCACATTCTCCTTCAATTCTTCGACCACAATGATGGTTTTAGTTGTAAAGGGCTATATGCAGCTAAGTCCATAGATGTTGCGTGCAATCCTGGTTGGTTAAAGTCCCACGAGTCGTCGACAAATATGCAAAGACTATTCCCCTCTCCCTCCCTTGAGACAACCAGGGCCGTGGCCATACCCTTTGGCTCTGCTTTTTCGGCTAATAAGAAAACTGTCGTCTAAACCCTTTCACCTTGTGCTTAAGGTTCAATGATAAGTCGTATACGACGGAGGGGGAAATCTGGTGTACACACACACACTGAAGATGTGAGAGCTACACACTGATAGGATTTGCGCTGATTGATGGGGGCTTCTTCTCGTGACAAGAAGTCGTTATTTGACTTGGCGTGAATATCGGATCGATTTTCGTCAATCACTGGGAGTCAAGTCCGAAGCCCCTATTTTGAATCGCTCGCTCGTGTGTGCAGAGAGGTGATTTTAAAGGACGGATGTTTTGAACATGAAAGTACAGTCTCCACCGAACACCCAAACATTAGACGCTGTCTGGGATCGTCGTATTACATTAGTAATTAAGAATTCTACTTGCGATTACCACGAAGACAACGTTTACCAGTACTGTTATAAAATTTATTCTTAACTCTTCATTGTCAATGAAATCATTCATTTCCAATGAAATCATAAACAGATATCAATTTAACCATGTAACAACATTCAGTTTCACATTATGAGCAAATATTTATTACCATGTTAAATATTATTACTAACCAATGTTGTATTTCATTTTCCTTTTGTACCACATCAGTGGTCTGTCATTCTTGAAGAGTGCTTGATATTAATTTGTTAGGTGTTTTAAAATGGACCAACATTACTGGCAAATGCCATTCCTTAGAATGTTGGTATCATGCAGTAGTCGGATTATGAAATGGAACATTACTTGCCAATAATGCCATTCTTGTGACTGCTGGTATCAGTTGTTCGGGTTATAAAATGTTTCAACATTATTTGCCAATGTAATTCTTGTGACTGCTGGTATCAGTAGTCGGATTATAAAATGGACCAACATTACTGGCCAATGTAATGCTTGAAAATGATGGTATCAGTTAGTCGGGTTATAAAATGTACCAACATTAAAGCCATTCTTGAGACTGCTGGTACCAGTTTGTCCGGTTATAAATTATGAACCATTGTAACTGGTCAACGTAATTCTTGAGAATGCTGGTATCAGTAAGTCTGGTTTTAAAACGGATCAGCATTACTGGTCAGTGCCACTTCTTTTAGCCTAAATGAGCCATTTGTAATATTTGGACCACAAATAAAATAACAGATACCTTTGCTTCATAAGCCGGCACACAGAATGACAACATCATTTTGTGCTGCAATGTTGACGGGTTCATGGATACCTTTATTGTAAGCAAGTTCAATTCATGCTTTTAACTATAGGCTTAGCTTTCCCAGCACTGACATAAACCCAAGCATACTTTATCCGCTGCGCTATAATGCTCTCAAGTTCCCATTTGGGTTACGCTGCGCTGTGAAGCTATTTTTCCCCCTGTTCATGCGTCATAACAACCCAACAGCAACTCAAATCATCAAGGCAACGTCTCGTGGCGCATTGATTCCTCCTTTAGAAACTCTAGCCCGATGATCCACCCGGAGCATGCACCCTTGGAGAAAAACGTCAATAATACACCGACAAATATACATGAGGGCTAGGGGCTAGGTATAGGCGACGCGGCTGGGAGCCGCGACGGTCTGCCACCCATCGCATCACCAGGTACGGTCGCTGCAAGGCCTGGGAGACGTACTAAGAATTGCAAATCACGTCCAAAGCGATAACATATCGACAGATCACTCGCCAGGTGTTCTTGATAAAGAGGCAATTTGTTGGTATCAGTTGGCTGGAGAACGGCTGGCTCAGTGTGAGGGACTTCGCTGATGATAACAATTCGGCTGCAATTTTTCCTTGAAATCCTCTTCTTCTTTTTTAAAAAGTTGCTTGATGCATAGTAAAAGTTATCACTTGTTAAGAATTAAAGTCACGATACTTTAAAGTTCACATAAATTATACATTCTTTAACGATCTGGAAAAGTTGTGAAAGCTTACAATGACAACATAAGTTTAAACATTCGATAAATTAAATCTCAATGGTTTTTATTTATCTTCGTTTGAAACAAAAGTGCAGAGTATTGAGCAATCACATACTCATCCTGTGCGCTGGCATAATACCAGTTTGTCTTTCATCATTTTCAAAACAGTAGCGAAACAAAACAAAACACCAAATCCCCACTAAACAAAACTTAACAAAAACAAAAACAACTACAGTTGAGTTACAACAATGCATGTATTACTAAATGTATTTCCTTAAGAAGATGGAGGGGGAAAAAACCACACCAAGCTCTTGATCAAGACTGCTGCAAACTAGCGAATTGGGAATTCGAACTTTTTTCACCCATCGCACACAAATATCAGAATTCAAATCCATCCCATAATTCCAAATCCCGCCTTTAACAAAATTGTACGCAGATATCTCGGTCAAGCGCACTTCGTGTACAAACATATACTTAGTCTCCGGTTTGAGTTCAGTTATAAGAGGCAGAGAGAACGAGCAAATAGTGCTGGGGACGAGTTCAAATCTAGGTTTTCTTTAAAGGGTTGAGAGATACAAAAAGGTACGGGAAACCCATTTGAAGGAAAGAATCAGACTTGGACTTCAAAACAACCCAAGTTTTATCAGTAAGTCGGCTCCATCGAACCTCAATTGATCTAGGGAGAGCTAGAGTGAGTGTTAATAAAATGGCAAGCAAGAAGTAATGTTCAATGTTATTAGACATAAATGGCCTTGTTTTTAAATTGACTAAATTTACAAATTCACTTCTGCGTGACTGACTCTATATTGCCTTGAGTTTCATATTGGAAAAGCGAGCAAGCTTCAGCAAAATAGCTGGAAGACGTCAGGGGAAAAATCATATATTCGTTTATGATCAAAGCCTCACATTCAATCACAGTATATTTGGAACATTGCATGAACACAATCCAGTTAGAATTGCTATATATGAGTTGTGGTGATTCTGAAAAGAACCGATGTGTGATAACTCGACGCGTTGCGACGTTTCGATTAGTATGCTCTAAATGTCTCCATCAGAAGTGTATAACATTCTCACGGAGACAATCAGAGCATACCGAAATGACCAATTGTCAAACCACCACACGTTGCCACACTTTCATAACGATTTCTGACCGACTTGCTATACACTTAAAACAAATGTATATATAATTTACAAATTCGTGGTCAAAAGGTCTGACTGATATGGACAAACTCAGAATTGTAAATTTCTGACCCAGATTTCAGAACCGTAAAAAAGGTCTATCTACTCCCATTAGGATAATTCTGATATCGAAGTACATGAAATTGGCGTCCTGTATACTCATATGTGCGTTTCTGTGTCAATTATTATTACCCCTGGACGTTTCACAAGGTGTATCGATTTCATCCGAAATGGAATTTTTGTTAAACAATGATTAATGGTCTTCTTGCCAAATGGCATTATTTGCTCTGGTTTCATTTCAATTATTGTTGCAAAAACGAAAGCCCAATATCAAACGCACATATCTATTTTATCCCCATTTGCATTGTTTAACAGTTTATCCTTCTATAGGCCACTCTCTGCGATTTACCTTTGTTATATCCACGTAAAACTGCTCTTTGTTGCTATGGGTGAAGTTGTTTAAAATAGAAAACATTTCATAATATATTCAGGAACAATTATCTGAATATAAATGAATTCATTTTCTAGAAAATCACTACGCCCAAAATGGTGAGACTTCATCCTGAGTTAATAATGCCTTCTCTTAAAACAGCAGTGATCTGAATAGTATATAGGGTTACTGACCAGAAGCTCGTCCGGTGCTCTGTCCTTAATTAAGGTCACAAGAACTTCTGAAACAACGGGTTGTCTCAAGCTGGTGATGATATTAAATTCTCATCAATTAAATGCATCATATGATATCACACGTACGTACGTCGGTCAAGGAACGTAAAGGGACTTGCACATTTGGAGTGAGTAACTTAAGATTCCTCTTAAACGGAGGTTACACCAAGAGCAAATTAATTCTTGCCGTCAGGTTTTCAATAAACCATCAGTTAACCAACAAGTTGGTGAGATGTTTTATATATCCGACTCTGTGTTTACGTTTCATTGGTAAAATGGGTTCATTGTTTGTATGGTTTTTATTTTGTGCACGTTTATCTGGCTTGTTTGGCTACGGCATTTAAAGGGTGTGCAAGACATTGGTAAGAGTAAAAGTATAAATGTTCATTATATTTGCACATAACGTATATGGCTGGGAAACTCCCTGTGAAATAATTACTTTTGCTTGAAATGCAATAGTTCTTGAGAAATGAGTAATAACATTGGTTTTGATCTTGACAGTCAGTGTTTGAAAACAGTGCAACCAATTAGGATTTTTCCTCTCTTTTTTCTCGTGACTCCAATGACAGATTGAGCTTAAACGTTCACTGATTTGTTATTTTATGTATGTTGGGTCACGTGTAGATACTGGTCTTTGGCACATTTGACACATGTGCTTTAAAATCAGTGCTGTATTTCAGACGGTTATTATTTCTCTGGAAGTATGGTAGTGATAATCAGTGCTGTATTTCAGACGGTTATTATTTCTCTGGAAGTATGGTAGTGATAATCAGTGAGCTTTCAGGTATCAACTTATTATACTTTGCCTGATTTTCTGCCATCGAATTAATATTAATTGCTCGGCAAAATCTGATGTCACAATGCGTTTTACTATGGCAACAGTGACTCACTTCTCTCCAATGTAACACTGGGATCGATTTCACAAAATGCTAAGATTGATCGTGAATGGGAATCCATCTTAAGAAAAGTGTGATGTCACAATACAAATCACTATGGTCATACTGACAACTAATCTTAAGATGAATCTTGGTGCTTTATAAAATCGACCCCTGAACCATGCTTAGCTTAAAATGCTGACTAAAGTTATCCGCTCAGTAAAAGAGTACAGGGAGCCAGTCACATTGACATTTATTACAATAGCTGTCAACCTGTTTCAGCCCATCACAATAGTTCTTTTATGTGGTAATCAATGTTTTTTTGCAGTTTTGGGTTGAGACATAATTCTATATTCCAAATTGTTCCCAAATCAACTGACAAACTCGTTTTTTATAAAAGTGCACTGCTCGACTTCACAAAGCACTGAGGATCATCTTAAGATGAGTTTTAAGTGATTTGTATTGTGTCATCTCGCTTTGCTCAGCAGTTAAGATTGATTCGCAGTTAAGATAAATCTAAGCTCTCTTTGCAAAATCGAGTCCATGCTTTCTATGTTCGATCCTCCGCTATTTGTCAATGAAGGTTATTACTTTAAACAAAACTCACTAAAATAGTTTTTCTTTAAAATAATGGCTAGATCTAGACAACTATAAAGTTGTCTAGTGTGTGTGGTAGGATATCTGCTCCAGAATGGCAAAGGTATTGGGTTCGAATCCCACCCGAGTAATATACATGTAGATTTTTTTCTACAATACTAGCGAAAATACCGAGTACACATCGATAACCAGTTAAAACATAAATAATAGATTCACATTTTTGTTGACTCCTTCAAGCATTTGAGATATATATAGTTTTCATAAAATTGTTTGGTTAAATTCCTCACAGAACTGCTAACCACATGCGTCATGGTATGATTGTTTTTCCAAGTACCGCATCATAAATCCTACACCAAGCATTGACGATTCCTCGCTACCGAAATGCCAAGGTTTTATGATTAAATTTTATAATATTGTACAGACATACTATACAAGTCAAGGATTTCTCTAAAAGACAAACAAACCTCTAGGTAACGTTAAAATGAGTCAAGCTGTATAGGCTAACCGAATCAGTCAAGGATAACAGCATTGTTGTAATCCACTGAAATCGAGAGATAGGTCGGCGGACAGTAGTAAATTAAAAAGCCCCAGACATAAAAAAAATAACTTGATTCGGAATTGGCAAGAGGGCAAGCTAGACGCGCTTGTATTCACTAAGGCATGTCATGTAACAAGACAATAGCGTTACGTAACTACAATTACAAGTAGCAGCCAATGAGAGACAGTACCTTGATGACGTGTCAGTGAGAATTCTCAATTTGTGATATGGGTCGGGGGGGGGGGAATGGCAGGTCCTGAAAAGGTACTTAAAATATCAAATGTTTATTCATTTTTCATTGAACGTCCATTTTACAAAAATGTTGACTGTCATATAATTAGTGAAACTGGAATTTAGCCATGCTTCTAAATGGTCCATGAAATAATGTGTGTTGATTGCCGAAGGTAAGACAGAGATGTTCATGCTAAAGCTGGTATAGTGCTGAAATTAATGCTGTAGCTTAAACGTTTCAGAATCGCTAAGTTCGAAAATGGCAGACGTAGTACTGCGTTGCTCTTCGACAGAAGGGGAGGGGGAGTGGGTTTGTGGGGTAAGAGAGATGCAACTCGCTCTAGAAGAAGGCGATGGCACTACGGCTTGTCTTGTTACCCTTTTAAAAACCGAATCTGCAGGTGTTCATATCCGTTGGCATTTTATGCACTGACATGACTGCAACCCACACACACCAAGTCCAACTCGATCCAAAAGGTCCAGTCCTGACCATCATTAACATCATCATCATCACCACTGTCTCTCGGCTAAAAAGGATTTGGCATGTGCATCTCTTTGATTTCTGAAAATGTCACCAGTTCAATGTACTGCCCGCCGGGATGCCGATCTGCGTATTACGTGTTCTATATGACATGGCCGTGTTAAATTTAATCAGCATTGATGATTCGAAGGATAGCCGCGTGACGGGGGTAGATTCAACCTCTTAACACGGCACTTACGTAGAGCTAGGTTTCGCTTTACGGTACCCCCTTAAACCGCTGCATGAGTTAAAACCATTTACATCACCAGCAAGCACTGTCAATCAAAAGAAACATGGGCCTATCTAAGCTGGTGTAATGAAATCTCATGCAGAGGCAAATTGTCCCAAGCACTAGGATCGAATTAAGCATTATACAAAAGAGTGCATGCATATTCTTTACCTGTTGGATGAATCTCCAACTTGTTATCGTAACTATCAATTTCTCTAGCATAAATAACAATAAACTCGTCCAGGAATAGAGGCCTTTCAGAGATACTTGATACTCGTAGACGATGCAAATATCACCCAAATATTCCAAGTCAATGTAAATCGTGTTGAATGCCCAATGGCAGACAATTTGTCCAGTATTTGTGATGCTTGAAGCTTTGCGTGCTGTGTATCATAAGAAAACCCATAGTAGTAAACTTGCGGGTGCACACATGAATAGAACTCTTCTGGGAGAAGTGTTGATTTTCAGAAAACCGGTGTGGTCTCAAAAGAGTTTTATACATGTTTGTATACCTGCAAGTTTACTACTATAATTGTTCTTATTTATCCAGTGCCATAAACCATGGAGGAATGGTTAGGGTTACCCTCCATGCATAAACTGTCATGAAGCTTTTTAAGAGGTTGTTAGAAACATTTCTCGGCTGAGCAGAGTATTCGCGGGAACCTTTCTCAAGCATGTACATTCATATGTAAATTGTGTAGGTAACCTAATTCTGCTATTAAGCAGGCTTCAATATGCGAAGAGCAGAGTTATGAAACTATGCTCATGTTACGATCTTGCAAGCATATTGTAGTTTGTTCAAAATATACGCAACAAAATTAGACTGAGAGTGTGTGACTGTGACAGTCTAAATTTAAGTCGCGTTAATGTAAAAAATAATAAGCCACTGCTTTCCACGAAAGCTTTTTAAGAATAGAGGAACTAAGCACATGAAAAAAGTAAAACTGGCGTTATCTTTGATGTCTTCAAAGGTTTATTAAAAGAAAGTCAAGATATTGATAACAACCATATTGTCATCTAGACATTAGTCTAAAGACTATCAAATGAGCCTATATCTCATTTTGCAGTATTTTTCTTTGTAAAATACTCGTGTACTCGGAGAACCAAGTATTTGGTACTCGGCTGTTGGACTCGGTACTCGGATATCAGAATGCTCGGTACTCGGACACTTTTACTAGTACTGGATGTCCCGAATACTCGTTCTCGAGTACTACTCGGCCACTCTGGTACTTGGTAGGTCTTGATACTCAACATTCAAGTACTTGACTATACACAGGTGACAATTAGCAGTTGTATTTCGTATTTAGTATACTACGAACCAAACAGAATGACGGCCATGGTTTCATTAGGGTCTATGAGTGGGAATGGCAAATCTTCGGACTAGTAGTTCTAGGCCGTGTTTAAGTTGTAACCTGAAGGCTCTTGTTCATACACATCTGTTGAGTACACGGCTGTTTCTTTCCCAGTATTCGAGAACCAACTGGTCAACTGTTTGTTTAGTTTTGTATTGTTTAGCCTTCTCCATAATGGAAAAGGCAAAGTGCATAGTCTTCCCATGAGGACTGTGTTAGTGTCCTAACACTTGCGCTATATAACAGGGGAAATAAGCGGCAATGAATTTTCTTTCGTTGGGTCAAGATCATTATACAAATTCCCGAGTACGGCTACGTTTTTTCCTCTCATTGCATACATGATATTATCATCATTAGTTCCTGAATCAATTAGGGGGAATTGTGATGTATCTCTTGCTACTTTCAGATCAAACAGATCGATAGGGTGATAGGGTAAGCCATTCCTATAATGACCATAACGAGTTACCGTAATTTCGATTAAAGAGAATTCGGAGCATTTAGAAGTTTGCAACAACTTGCGATTTGAAGCCATTTTCGGTAACCCCCCCCCCCCCCATAAAAAAATATGTAAAATAATAATAATAATAATAAAAAAAATGAAAACAAAAATAAAATAAATAAATAGAATACAAAATATGAAAAATTTGAAATAGATAAAAATAAATAAATAAATAAATGGTGTCCACCAAAGTAAACTGGTCCCTCCATATAATTGTCTCAATATACAGCTCTGGGAGAAACAGTGAGATATCACCTTCGATCAAGTTTCAATCGCCAAAAGGGAAAGCTTTTTTCTTTATTAGATAACCGTTTTACTTTAATGAATTGATCAGGGAGAATTCTATGAACTATTTCTCTGTATTTCGTGAAGAGTAAAACATCCACCTTGAAACAATTATATACCCTAATTCATATTGCACATTTCTGTCCATTTAGCGGTCAACATAAAAATGCCCCCTCTGATGGCTGATCGTTTTAATATGTTAATGTTGAACGTGTGTGATATTTTTTTGTTATTCTTATTTCTGTCAAATAAGTCGAGATTGATTGACATCATTGGAAGCTACTGAAAAGGCTCTAATTACTTGCTGTTTCATAAGGATATAATATCAAGTAATATTTTTTTTCTTTTTCAAAACCAGACCTTGTTCTATTTTAATGGATTATGCTTCTATTGGATACACGTAATGACCAACTTTACAGATTGCTTTTAAGGTTAGACAAACAAGTAATAATAATAACTTCAAGAATGAAAGTTATCCGACTAAAACCACGGCAGGTTGGAAATCTCAGCTGATTGAAAAGAAAAATAGTCAGAAACTCGGTACAGATCGATGCTTGTTTTGATTCGTGACAAATCCGTGATAATTGCTGACCGGGAGGTTTCGCTGCGTCGTCTGGGGGACGCCATTATTATTGAATTGTGAACGATTCATTTGGGACCGACAAGAATCATACACCCACGAATTTCCTTCCATGTTTTTTACTTCTTTTCCTTCTTCTCTCTGTTCCTCTTTTAGGTGTCCGTTTGTATAGTACTAGTAGTGCGCTGACGTCCAAGACAGACTCATCACAATTAATATTATGTCTCCTATCCATTACACTGTTCGTTTGTACACGCTGACGTCCAAAACACTTAACAGCCACATGTTTAGGTGTACGGAGCCCGCAAAGGGGCAAGCTTTTAAGAAATATCACTTTGTGCCCTCGAAATCTTATTTTGAGGGAACGAAAGGTTATTTCGGGAGAAAAATAATGTACGACTATTTCATGGAACGAAAAAAATAACAATTCAAGGGAACGAAATACAAATTTCGACAGAACCCAATAATAATATACAAAATAATTTGATGGAAAAAAATAATAATTCGACGAAACCAAATAATATATCGAAAAACGAAATAATAATTCAAGGGAACAAAAAAAAAGCAAAAACGAGAAACAAAACACCGTGTCCCTTTACGGTCTCCGCAAAGTGGGTGCAAATACGCCAGAAAACACTGCTCATACAACATGCCTGTTGGGTTTTGACAGGAAACAATGTCAGTGGTTCTGATAAAGTTCGAGGAGAATCTCTCATTAATATTCATGAGGATCGTGTTAATATGTAAATGAGTCTTGTCCTCACGAGGATATGAGTTTGGGACCAGTCACGCTTTCGGATATCAACAGCGTAAACCATAAATTTATCTGATTCAACATGTATAGATTTCACGTGTTCATCACATGGAGTGTGGGACCATGGTACATTTGCCACAAGGTGGATAAAAGGGCTACGGTAACTAGGTTCACCCATTAATTATTCATTATTAATGACTATTTAAATTAAAATCCCCAAAACACACAATACGGAAATATTTTTCGGACGATTTGTTTGCACACAATCCAGAGTAATTCTGTAAATCCACGTATCATCCACTCATACATGAGGAATGAGGGTGCCATTTTGTTATTTTTATGTATATGGTTAAAAAGAAAATTTTCTTTGAGGGGGAGACATAAAGTGAACCATTCCGTTGACTTGGATGTGAGGTTAAATGTCATTGGATCAACATTGTATACCAATATTTATATAATTTCTCTAAAGAATTCGGAAAATATGTACCTACATGTAGTATACTAGCAGAATGTAGGGCTTTCAGCCTCCGCGTGAAGTAGGTATAAGTGAACCGCTACTTTGATTAGAAATCTCATTGAATCAACCTGATCCCATATCTAATCAGTACGTGTTTATTCCTTTTGGGAAGTAGTGACTAGGATACCTGTTGGGGGAGAAAGGCTTCCCTAAACCTAAATTCAGAAGAATGAGTTTCGTGCACTCTTCATTAAACAACTTTCGGGGCGATAAAGGCTAAAGTTTGTTCATGTATCAGAGTGTCATTTCTGCGAGGAACTAGTCTTTAATATTTATAAATTACCATCTACACAATGGATGTTTTTTTTTTTTAATTACATACGGCAACAGTCTAAAATGTCAAGTCCGTGCTCAGTGTACACAAAATTGTAACATGAACATCATCAGAATATGTCATCATTACAAACACGGGGGGGGGGGGGGACATGACACCCAGTGACACCTGTGCTGGGAGATTGACTCGCGAATGCCAGAGTCTCTCGCTGATAGATCGGCGTTAAAGCCATTATGATACCTGAGCGAAGCTTATTGCTTTGCAAACCCCCTCCGGGCTCCCCCTCTACGTCTGACATAAATTTCGTTCCCTCAAACAAACGTGTAGACGATGATGAGGAGTTCTTCATTTAAACAACATGCTGTCCGGGTTAACATTATTATCACCCCAGGCATAAATGCACCGCGACTTTTTGTATTTCTTTGAGAGCGTCGTGAGGAGATGATGACAAATCAATGAAACCTCTTATTTATTATACTGTGCAGTACGATTGGTGTGGAATGGAAGTGAGATTCGGATAGACGGGTTGTGGTGTTAATTTGTAGCCAATCGCACGTGACCGGACCCCTAATGATACACAAGCTATATCATGCAGACTCCCCAGGCGGACCTTTTCACACCACGGTCACAGTGTGGTCGAGTTTTTACTTTCCGAGGTATACCGTGAACCGTTGAACTAGGTCACCACGTCACATTCTTGTCACCATTCTCTGTTGGAGTCATGGCCCATTTTGATTGAGGAGACCCATATTATTGAGTCGTTGGGGTCGTTTAAGAGTAGGGGCACATTGGGGTTTTTGTCAATGTGATGCTGATTTATAGGCAAAATTTATGAAGAAAGATACAATGAAAGTCACATGTGAAAGTTTCAGCTGGATACAGAGTCTATACTTGCTGAAAAAACTGCAAACAACTGTTACGGTATTTTCACTAGAACATCGAATCCATCCATGACAGCATGCCGCATCTCTGGCTGCAGCATTCGTGAATGGACACCAACCCTCAACAATCTGAGAAACCATTCATGTACCGTTGTTCAGATTAAAATAATTTTGGGTGAATTTTTTGTTTCAAACCGTTCGAAGGGAATCCCTTCTCAATGTAGTTTATGCCATCAACAGCTGCAGTGCTTCTCACCGAGTCGTAAATTTTGGAGCATAGTTATCATTATCAGTACATATGATTCTACCTTAAAAGCAATGCGTCTCTGTTGGAGTTCATGTTTCAATACTGGAATGAATATTGACGTACGCTGTCTCTTTACTTGACCCTGACAGTCCAAGTCCTTCTAAATCCTATTCGAGAGTTGACTTACTTAATATGGATATAGGCCTACTGTAACCCATCAAGGAGCAAGTGCTTTTGTTGAGACTATAGACATGGCAATCTCATCGTAGTCATTTTGGGTGTTGAGTTACCATTAGTTCAGTTTATCATCAATAAATGATAAAATGCCTTATACTCAGTGAACATGTATAATTTCAACGCCGTCCGACGTACGTCCCCGTAGGCCTATGGCTTTTAGAGTTTTGTGTTTACATGTCTGTTTACAATGTCGGTGCGCATGTGCACTGTGTGACAGGGGACTTCGGAAAGGTGTTTTCTGGGTCAGAGATCGATTTTTGAGTTCACGGGCTAATACTGTGTATGTACTGTGTGTGTGTATTTGCAGCATTGACTGGTTTATGTGTTGCATTAATATTTCATTGTAAATATTATTGATCGGACGATGTTTGTAAGTTTTACTTTTATCCAATCAGCCTTTGCGGATTAGCGTGGGTTGTACATTTTTGCGGGAGATCCTCACTTTGTCACAGTCAACCAAAGTGTTGAGACATTACATTTTTTCCCTCCACCAACCCCTTTCATCCCACCGTATATTTCATTGCATTTGTGCCGGTAATTAAGTTTGTGCACAGTGAATTGAATTGAACTGATGTTTACCTAAAACACCGAAAGTTTGGTCTTTCAGAAAGTGTCTTTGTTGTTTATTGGGCGGGAAGAATGAGTCTTCCATGGCTGCCCTTGGATGCGGGAAGAATGAGTCTTCCATGGCTGTCCTTGATATAAAAAATTAAAATGTATAAAAACAAGTTGGGCGGGAAGAATGAGTCTTCCATGGCTGCCCTTGGGCGGGAAGAATGAGTCTTCCATGGCTGCCCTTGATATAGTTGGGCGGGAAGAATGGGTCTTCCATGGCTGCCCTTGATATGATTGGTATGATTGGGCGGGAAGAATGAGTCTTCCATGGCTGTCCTTGTTAAAGTTGGGCGGAAAGAATGAGTCTTCCGTGGCTGCCTTTGATGTTTAGTGGGAAGGATGATTTTTCCAAGGCTGCCGATGGGTCGGGAAGTTGAGTCTTTCTTGGCTACCCTTGGTATTATTGGTGGGAAGTTGAGTCTTCCTTTATATAGCTGTTGGTATTTTATGAGGGAGGATGTTGATTTATGTTTATGTTTATAATGATGTGCCTCTCGGGGGGTGTGGCAAGTTTTCACGGTAAGGATAGCCACCAAACACATTTGTGGCGCTTTTGGGGTCATTAAGCCAGTTGTTTAATGTTTATATCCTAATTGTATTTTGTGATTTGTTTAGTTGCCATAGCGCTCCAGAGTTTCAAGAGGCTATGATTCCGATCACATGTCACAGTGGTGGAAACGCAACTATACTTTGAATAATAATAATATGTTAAGAAGACAATTTACCGTAATTGGTTTGATTTGGTTTGGTTGTCTTTGTGTCCGGTTTGCCCAAAGTTCGGTATCCGGAATAATTGAATAAAAACAGTTTTCAAAGGCTGTGGCATAAATAAATGAAACAGTGGTGGAAACGCAACTATACTTTGAATAATAATAATAATATGTTAAGAAGACAATTTACCGTAATTGGTTTGATTTGGTTTGGTTGTCTTTGTGTCCGGTTTGCCCAAAGTTCGGTATCCGGAATAATTGAATAAAAACAGTTTTCAAAGGCTGTGGCATAAATTCAAACAAGCAAGAATGTTTATTCTTAGTTTCATTATGGAGTCTGAGTATAAAGTGGAGATTTATCATCTAACCCTTCGGTAAAGTGGGGCCATCTGTTCTTTGTAGCAGGTTTATAAATGTCTTGCGGACAGCCTGTGCTAGGTTCTGCGGCTTCCAACACCCCTCCCCGCCAATCTAACTGGTGTCATTGAAAAAGGGACTTAACCATACATTGCTTCTCTTAACCCAGGTGTATAAATGGGAAACTGCGAGAGCAGACACGGCATTGTGTTGGATTTACTTCTTATAGCACTATAACATAAGCAGCTTTAGGTTGCATGCTCCTCGGCGAGTTGAGAAAGTTTGAGGAACAGGGAATGTTGTAAAGCACCTTGATCTTATTACAAGGGTATGTGCCCTATAAGTACCAAGTTTAATTTAATGTTAATGGAAGAAAAAACTTGTTTATTCAAGGCTAACCAAATTTACACAAAGAAGTGCCAGGACACCAGGTTATAAATATATGTTTCTGGTAACTTAAAAGGATACAACACATCTTAAACTGAACAAAATTGTTTATCATCGTCACAGGTATCTGCAGGTACCTCCATGGAGGCCACTGGTTCAAGTACAAGACACTTTCGAGCATCTCCTTGGTTTCATTATAAGAAACAAATTTAGATAATTCAATTTCCTCACCGATATTCGCGGCATAGTCCCACCAGTCGTACTTGCACTGTTCGGCCTTCAGTTTGTCCAGTGACGTCTCTGTCTCGACATGTGGCGGCGCTATAACCGATCTGACTATAAGGTAGAATATGGACACAGCGACTATAAGACCGAGACGCTTCATTAGATCCACGTCTGTGATTCGTACTCGGGCAGCCGATCGTACTCGGAACACCACGGATATTCTGTAGAGACAAGAGCATTTTACACAATGTTTCAATAAGTTCTCCTTGAGGGGCGATATTTGTTTAAAGTGTAGTTACATTAATAAAATTAATTTAATCTTAAACTATTATAGACCTATGTGGAAAGTATCTTCTAAGAGCGGCAATGATCCCACACATCAGATAAAACCCCAGCGTGTGTCATCTTCACGGGCAAACCAATCATTCTAAAAAATTCCCGGTCAGAATTGTTTCCGGGTCCCATTGGGTCTGATCCATTTCTTGGTCACGTACGAACCGGAATCTGTGTCAAAATGAACTAGATATGGATCAAACAAACGCAAAATTTGAGTTAAAATCACATTATTTTAAAAACCAGTTTCCAGGTCAGCCTGACCCATAAATGGGTCCGGTCCACTGGGAACCAGAATCCAGGTCAATGTTGAGCTTTATCAAAGTCATTGAGTGTTTGCTTGCTGAACCACTTGGCTTCGTAGACAAGTTAGAACGCTTGACGCAGCTCAAAAGATGGTGTCCGTCCGGAACTAATTCAGAAGAGTGTAATGTAGACTATCCCACAGCTGAGGCACACTTAACTTCTTTTTGCACCAGTGAAGCACAGGGCTATATAGTTAATCAATAGAGCAACATGACTTTAATGTTAGTTTGCCTTATCTGTAGTTCCTCACCTCCATGTTTTCAGCAGGAGTGCACCAAAGAGAATCGAGAACCCAACTTCTTTAAACCACTGAAGTAGCATGCACGTCACGACCGTTGGTTCGTAGAAACTCACAAGAACCTGTAGCATTCAATTCAGAAATAAAGTACAGGATTAGTGACATTAAATCGAAAACGAAGCATAATTTAATCTGCGTACCGAGTTTAACTATGATAAAGTTCATTCGATCACACATTATCTAGAGCACCTCTCAACTCCTTTGGAGTGTGCAGCACCGACAACGAAATTGGCACACACTTTGCATATTTAACTCACATCAGCAATCTCTGCCCTCGCAGGTACCCATTTGAACTTGAACCCCTATAGCTTTCACCGTTGCCGCAATAGAAACAAACCCACTATGAATGCTCACTATTTTTTCGTTGATTCTCTTAAAAGTGAATTAACTTTTACATTTTCAATGGTTATTGTATGTTCAAAGATTTGATTTTTACAGCGTACAAACGTTACGGGGGAAAGTTGATGTAGTGGTATGTTTGCTCTTTTATGGTAAAGAATGGGTCTTGAAAAAAGGGTAAACAATGCGTCAATTGGATAATTTCAAAAAGGTGCTATACAATTTGCAGACATTTTAACACAATCAAACATAATGCCAATCAACTTGGCTAGTAAACAGTTTCCACTAAGCTTATCTACAATGTGCTTAGCAGACCGTGTTCGTCTACCGTATGAATTGGTTAAAATGGAACCCAGGTGGCATGATATCCCACATGTAAATAATTTTGTTAAATACGTTGCATCAACCCGGATTGTTTTCAAAACATTTTGAGGCAAATTATCTCGTAGAAAGTCCTCAGTTTCCGAGACGTGATGCATCGACAATCGATGCAACACAAAGTGGGTTAACAACGCTACGAGTCGCGGTGCGAACGGATCGCGGAACAAGCCTAAGTGTTGCTTGACCGCGAACTAGGCTAAAACAACAGTTTTAAACTGGCTGTTTCCACTAATAGGCAACCAATCAAAACGCCTGGTTGAACAAGTTCATCCCAAACCCCATACACACACTCCACAACATTGCTGCAAATTATTGTGTGGAAACACCACAGAAAGTGGACACAGCTGTTTTTGATTAGAAAACGTTGCCGGGATTAGCACCAATTATTAAATAAATTTCATGCAATCTTCTAAGAAGATGTCCGTCTCTTCCACGTACAAGTGGCCGTCCGATTGACCTAGATTCTTACCCGCAGATGAGCACACTCACACTGCGCGATACAACTCTATAAAACAAAAACAAAACGTGCCGAGTTGCGTCAAAAACAAAAATATCATAATTTGCTGTAATTTGATCCATTTCGTCTCCTCCAAGATGGAGGGGAGGGGGATTTTTTGTCATCATTTCCAAGCGGCTAAGCCCCGAATGAGATGCGGCAAGTGCTTTGTGATAAAAAGGGTAGAGCATCCTCGGCGAGGAGATTGCCTTGTAATGCCTGATTGCGATCAAGAAAGACAGTGCCGTGTTGCAGTCTTTCGTTTTAAGTCTAAATTGAAACGCACGGCAAGATTTGTTCGTCATAGAATCTTCTCCCGCGGCAGAAAATGTAATTCAGTCGTGGGGCAACTCATATACAGAGACGGCTAACAAGATGTGAATCAGTGTCGGAAAATAGGCCACGAAATAGAATCGTTACGAGGGATTTGTACCGACCACAAATGCGGCAAACGCTTCAGCCGAAACTGGTCTTGACACAAACAACCCCAAATGTTTTTTTAATTGGTTAAGGTGTACATTTTCAGCCAAATGTTTCGCGCGTAATTCTCGTCTGCAGGTGAAATGCATGTGCGGGACCACTACCCCATACCCCGTAAGCTCCACAATCTTCCAGTGTAATCCAACTCCTTAATATCAAACTGAATAGGTCCGTCAGTGCCCTATATATGAGTGATGGGGATGATAGAAGCTTATTGGCTGCAGCTTACGATGACGTCATTCCCCAACCGTGTACCACCAAGTTGCTAGGTTTTTCTTTTAGAACGGGGTCAAAAACCTTTTCGATTGAGACAGCAAACTTCAGAAAGACCTTTCATTTTACATAGGATTTTTCCACGTTGATGCAATACCCCCACAAGAAAACTAGTTACAGTAAATGGCGTATGCTTCCTCGTAAAAAAATAATTTGCTAGTATCAAGTATTTAAGACAAACAATAATTTATCTCAATAACATATTTTTATCCAACTTTGGTTAACCCTATCAGACGAAATCCTAATTTCACTTCGACGTCTAGGATTTCTACCGTGCTTAGTCAGATAACGTTTAATTTGTTGGTTGTTAAACGACTCTCAATTGATTTTTTCATACACTAATAAAACTCAGAGGACGTACTTAAGAGATTCCGTCATGGGTACGCACAGCAGTGTATTCGTTTAAAAGTACATGAACTAATCCTGTAAATACCAAGAAAATGTCACATAAGTTGACGTTTCATAAATGTAAGATATGTGTTTGCGACGTGTTTATATTATTTTGAAACAGTTCTTCTTGTTGCTTGTTGTATAAGCCCTACACCTGTGTAGTCCAATATCTCAATATAGTACGGGACCCTGATGCAGCCCAAACTGTGTACCTAGGCCTAAGTGTATTCCGGTATCTATGTGGAGCCAACTTGTACGTAAATGTACACTCTTAGAACTCCTGGATTAGAATTGACTCAAATTCCGTGTCCGAATGGGACTGACCCAAATGCTGTGTCCAGCTGAACCAGAAAATGGTAAAAGATAGGATTTTAACTCGGATTCTGCGTCATTTTCAACCATTTTCTGGATCATTTTGACACAGAGTCCGGATCATACTGATCCATACATGGGTCAGGCCCCACAAGACCCGGAATCCGGATCAATAGATCGATCCATTAAGCCCCGCCTCCTTACGAGTTGACCAATCACAGCCGCGAAACCCGATCACCATTAGTGCAAAGATCACCAAACGGCTCAAATGGTGATCAGATTTCGCGGTTGTGATTGGTCAATGTGAAATGGGCGTGGCTTAATGGATCGGTGTATTCTGACCCGGGGGTCTTTCGTGTGTAGCCCAACCTATAGACCCATTGCACAACGCGCAGCGCACATACACGCGTGTCTCCTGTCCGCCATTTTGGGTGTCAAAACGTGCACAAAAGGAATGGACTCCACCAAAAAGGCAGAAATGGTAGACGCGCATTGTTCGGAGGTGCATAAACACATGTACCATTCCTTTTGTGCACGTTTTGACACCCAAAATGGCGGACAGGAGACGCGCGTGCAAGTGCGCTGCGCGTTATGCAATGGGTCTATACCCACAACCATGTACCTATGTGTAGCCCCGGTTGTGTAACAAACTGTAGCCGAGGCTATATACAGACCCGTGGTCACACTTCAAACTGTGCCTTTTTTAGTGTCAGCATCTTCAGCGAAATAATACATACACGTGCGTTTGCACAGAGACTTATCTTATAACAGTTTATTCCGAGTTTTGTTTGCCCTCATCGGAAGATATACGACATTAACGGATCCAGTGATGGAGTAGAATTTGAAAAGGCCACGTGTTGTTTGCGACAGTCGCATTGATAATATTGACAAAACGTGCTGTCGGCCTTCGCCAGGGATAAATGGTGGGCGCGCAGTGTGCGCGGAAAAATAAAATGCATGCTCATATTCCCACATGACCAGAACGGGTTTTTTGTGTTAATTGGAAGAAACAACATTGATTTTTTTTTTTTGAGAAGTAAATATCAATTCTTTTCCAGCAGTGTTTGAGAAAGATTAACATAACTTATAAGTATTCATATTCGAAATCGCTGTTCAACTTTCAGTGGAAAAACACAGGATCGCGGTATGCTCGTCCATCGGAAGGCTAGTCTCGCTCTGAAAGCTCATTGATCAGAAAGGTCAAACCAATCCTCCGGAGAAATACTCCCATCAAAAAATACTGTCGAGGACAATTGTTTGAAAAAAAATTGAAAATGACAGTTGCTTATAATTTGAAAAAAGCCCATGCAAATCATAAATGTCTGTCCTTGCGTGGTGTGTTTATTGAAATATGATACGCTCTAGAAACTGACCCAAATTCAGGTCCCATGGGGCCTAGCGCACGTCAATATGACCCGGAATATTTGTCAAATTGACCCGTAAATGCGTCAATTTGACACAGATTCCGAGTTTGAATTCCATTAAGCCGGTTTCCGGGTCAGCCGAACCTTAAGTAATAGGTTAGGGTCCCTGGGACCAGGAATCCGAGTCAATTCTGACCTGGAATATTTTTAGAGTGTAGAGGATTTTGTGAAAGAAGAGGGTGACTTTTAGGCCTATTTAACTCTTCCAAATAAACACTAAGGTAGTATGCTTTCACATCTTTCACTAGTTTTTCCCTTTTCCCCCACTAATATTGAAGTAGATGGTGATGTTACTTCTACTCTTAGCCATAAAAATGACATAAAGTGCAACCTCAAAACATTAATACTAATTTGAACCCTTGTGGAACTTAAATTTTGGGAGAAAAAATATGGTTATAGGATAACAACCAAATTTCAAATGATCAAAATTATTGATAATGCTTGTATGTTATCCTACCTAAGGAAAAATCTGCAATTGCCCTTTAGCCATAATTATATCTTTATGACATACTCAGACTGAGTGCTAAATTCCAAGCTTGTATCATCAAATACACAATTCCTCCCAACTGCTTTCCCTACTGACCCTTACACTATACGATAATGTCACATCAGACCTGAGGTGTTCACGTTAGAAATATTTTAACTGGTTATTCCACTGGGTATGGTATTCAAACCTAAAGTTTCATCAAACGAATGCCGACAGCAATGAGATATACTTAAGAAGCAGTTTATCAGGTCGAGTACAAATTAGGCCCATATTATTTATGATGTAACCTTCACCTAGATACAACAATTCCCGGACACAAAACTGTCACTCCTGTTTGTGAGCGGCAAAGTTTCAGAGGGAAGGTGTCCAAAAAAAAACCACGAAAAAAACCAAACGTTTCCGTTTTCTTCTCAAAACAACTCTGCAACTCTGCAACTCAAACATCACAAACATCACAAGAGCATCTGCAAATGGCAAGGAAACCAAGAACCAAATCCGATAGTTTCTCCGAGGTATATGGAATGGAAGGACACACAGCCAATTTCCCGGGAGATATCCATTTAGATTTTATAAAGTAGATTTGTGAGAGCCACTCCCAAGTTTGAATTGCTTCTTTCTACTCTACTCGTGCAGTGCATTAAGCTGAAGCTAAAAATGGTAAAAACTAAACTTCACTTGTTAACTCAAAGAAGTAATTTGTGTGGTTTAAAAAAAAAAAAAATCTTTGTTCACGCGTGTTTTTGTGGTATATATTTTATTGTGAGCTTAACCCTATTGTGTCATATTTAAGTAATTTCAACTTTTACTACTCCATCTAAATCGAAAAGGAGAATCAATTGCCGTTTTAAAACATATTTTTAAACAAAAACTATAACAAATTTATTGTGCTGAACTGTTTTTCCTTCTTACTTTTCCATACGTGTTTGGTAATTTATACGTGTTTGGTAATTTATACGCCATTCCTGTCGGAGGTTTACAAATTTTATCGGTTTGTGATGTTTGAGTTGCGGAGTTGTTTCGTTGACATTTTCGTAAGACGGCTGGAATATGAAAAACTTCAACTCTATCCACGTGTTTAGATTGTGTTCCACCTTGTTATGCCAGTAGTTAGTTTACGTGTAATTTATTTATCCTATAAAACGACTGCCTACAGCAGTTGAATACTTATAGAAGTTAGACATTTACTCAGGTTGGAAAAGGGTTCCGCCTTTATAAGCCAGTTGTAATAAAAATGCATGAAACATTCAATTATGCTGTTGAATGTTGAGGCTCTAAAAAAAGAAGGGGATTAACCGGGGGGGGGGGGGAATAAACTATGCGGCTCTTTCATGCTGGCAAATCAAACTAAGCTCTTAAAACAACTTTGCCCCCCATGTCCAAACCATGGCACTGTGCTCTGGAGCAACACTTTAAGAAATCTAATCAGACAACGACAGCTGATTTCTCCACGGAGACCAAGTACGGTAGTCCTTCAGTGTAAACCAGCATAATTCACCTCAACATCCACTTCAAAAATGTTATGAAACAGGTTTTTTCCTCTTTTCCCGGTCATACTTCGGTAAAGTCTAAAAGCCCAGAAACCAACACGAACGACTGCCCTAATTACGAGGCATAAAGCTCTGAAAAGGAAGCTATCTTAAGAGGGAATCTAGACGAGTAAATAAAATGCACAATAGAAATGGAGGGGCTTAGGAAGTACAGGACAAGGCTGTGAAAGATGCTTTATTCACACGGCCTCAGATGTGCAATGACAAAATATCCGGGAAATAATGGGCCTTTTTCCCTCTCAGTTAATTGTCTGAGTGGGGGATGTGTTTCATATAAAAACACAAGTCGTTGTGGGAGGGGGAAAAGTCAGAAGGATTACATTAGAGGGAACATCCTGTGAGTGGAAAGATCGGTATCAATATCTCTCTCTTTTAAGTTTGAGGGACAACATATCCGTCTCTGAAAAATGTCATCAATTTAGCCCGAAGGCTGAAGATAGCACCCTGTTACGATCAAATAAAGATAAACAACTCTTTCTTTTCAGCCAAATAAGCCCCTGAGCGATTTGAAAAGGAAAAGGAAAAAACAAGGTTCTAGAGAAAAAAAACACCTACCGGACAGTAGAGGACGAGTGATCCGACCAGGATAATTCTTAATAATACAGGACTTGCTGCCTTCACGACCTAAAAGGGGAAGACACAAAAAGCACAAATAATCAGTCATTAAATGCGGGAAATAATAACGGGCGAAGGGGAGGATAATAGTGCCGAGAACCAGCGAGAGTTAAATGGGATTTAATAAATAAAGTTTCGCAAATGTTTTCCCCGTGTAACGACTCCGCTCGCATCAAAGACTCTTGGCTAATTTTAATACACCTTTTTAGTTGAGGTTCGCGAGTACTTTTTTCTTCTCAGTAAAAAAAACCTTGCGTATTATATTAGAAATAAGTGGTTTTTTTATTTCATTTTTTGAGGTGTTGAAATAGAAGGGAAATGATGTAATTCAAGACTGTTTAAAAAATATTCTTGCCTTAAAGATCGAATATTCTTTTATCAACTTTAAGCAACTTTATCTTTCATGTGGAAATGATAGGCCTATTTGAAAAGTTGCATGCTAAATCTTTGTGAAGTCTATGCTAAAGAGTCTATCTCGAAATGTTGCCCCTTTTCTTTCCAAGGAAAAGTGTTTCCCCTTTGTTTTCGACAAGAGAAAAGGCGCTGTAAAGTCTTCTCTTTTATAGAAAATTTACGGTGACCATCGAAAATAGGGGCCAGTTTAAATGTCGGTCGAACAATGAGCACACAATTCAATTAACTTCCCCGGTTGTTATTTTGGTACTATATTGCCTAAGTCGCTCATAGCCTTCCACGATACGTGACTATGTGCCTGCTGTATAGATTAAATTAAATTAAAGTCCTTATACGTACCAGTAAATAGTGAATAGAGAACGGAATGATACATTCTAATTTTCGATGCCAAGATTTCGAGAGCACAATGGTTTATCGAGGATCGTATTTCTATTATCATTTCAATAGAAAATGAGAGGACGTTTTAATAGGTCGAAATTGGATATCGGATTTAACATACAGGAAGCAGCAGGTTTTTGTGAAAAATACAGATGCAATATGGTTTTACTTTATTTATATTTGAATGCCCATTGGTTAGTTAAACCTAGTCTTCACTCATAACTAGACCGCTAGTAGGTCCATTAAACCTTTAGACCAAGATGTACCAAGATGTCGGTTCAGTTTATAGTAAACAATATGATGAATTTTGTTTTCAACCCATTGAGTTTGTTAACTATTTTGGCTATGTGGAGAATGTGAAACTTGTTCAACAACATTATTTAAATCATCAGTCATCAAAATCTGTAATAACAGTTGGGCTGGATAGGTTGTTTAAAATAAACAAAAACGGCAAAACAACTAACAAATAAAAAAACCAAAAACCAGAACGACCAATAATGTTGATTTCTACTTCCATTAAAAGGGTAACATTTCCCCATGATAAGTTCGTTAATGCACTAGCAGAAGTATTATACCTGTATCACAGTGAAGCAAATTTAAAATTTCCCATTTAACCCAATGTGATCATACCGAGGCTATACACGGACAATATATTCGGGTTTCGTTAGCATATAATATAGCAAAATAAAGGATGGCACGTGACGCGTGTTACACCAATCAAATGACAAGGATCTGTATGTACAGTATAACAAAATCAAAGTAATAATTTGAAGAATCTCTGTCATTGTTGTCTAAAAATGAATTTGTATTATTGTTTATAGGGGGTATTCGTTTGTTTGTATTTGTTTTGTTAGATGGCCTCACCTTGACAAAGGGTACTCGAACACAAATGAATCACCTTTTGTTCAATTATTTGATTATTTGATTAATTTGTTTTTACCTTGACATCCCTGTTGTATATGGTGAATATGAACAACGGTAGAGTACACCCCATGGTGATGCACTGTATGATCAACAGTACTGTGCGAACAGTCCAGTTATGGGGGAACCTACATGATCTCCCATCCACACAGGTATCACAACCCGCACCACACGGCTTACAAACCATCTCATTGTACCTAAAGAAAAAAAAATCAAATAATAAACCAGAAGGGAAACTGACTAGGTATATTTTAAGCAATTTGGGGTTGAATAAAGAACAATTGACTAGCGCGGAATTTGAACCAACAACCTCCGGAATAACGTGCCGGCGCTCTACTAACTGGGCTAGGCATTATTATGTTGGCGGTCTCCGTATGGGAGACCGCCAACATAGCGCAAGCTGCTTAGTTGGTAGAGCGCTGGCACATTTACCCGCTCTTGTAAAATTCTCTTTGTTCAACCCATAAACAAAATATCAGTTAACAGTTAAAAAGAATGAAAGAAATGTCAATTAAAATCTTCTTAAAATTATCCTTAATCTATACGCATCGTATCGACGAGGAAAAATATACCCATTTAATTTGATACTAACAGAAATTAAAAATCAATAAGAATGTTGGTATAGATTTTCAAAAGGCATCACAATCTGTCAGGTGGTTTTTCCCGTATGCTCTAAGAACTTATCCTAACAAAAGCACCCCCTGAGGTCAAGTTGGAAGACTGGCCAAGGGGCATCTCATCTCCTACTAACCATCTTCGGTCAGACAGATGTGTATTTGAAGACAGAATGATTCATGATTGTGTGGAAACCTGGGTTAGTCTTTAGAGTGACGCCTTGTTCATATGGACGCCAAGCAAAACGGACATTTTGAGGTACTGCCTCAAGATTTTATTTTGTCCTATACCATCACTTACGAGTCGAAGTACCGTTCGGAATTGTTTTGGGAGAAAAAATCACCAGAACAGGCTTTGATAAAGACCTTTAGATGAACAGTATTGTTACTGAGTTCGTTATACTTTGCAGGAAAAAAATAATTTGTGGTTTAAACACCGAATAAACTGAACTTATTTCAAGCTTGTTATTGTCTACCATCTACCATCTATTATAATAAATAGGCGTTCAGACAAAACCCACGTTCATTGCCAAAACATGGCCCTTTTTGTTATTTTCCAATCTCACCAATGTTGTGCACAACCTTTAAAGCTATGATTGCGCAACCAAGGTATCAACAAAAGTACAGTGGAGACTTGCTTGGTCTTATGATTAAAACTGTACATACCTGTTAGGCTTGTCCTCTTTAAACGCATCATATTCTGTCTCCATGTCAGTGCCATTGAAGTACGTATCTCCCGGTGGGTTACTGAACGCCAGGGGAAAGTAGAACCCGGCACGGCATCGACATTGATAAGTTCCACGCCGGAAACCCTGATCTTTTAAGAATATACACTGAACGAAAGAAATAGATACAGAGGATATATAACCACAGAAAGGTACAAATGCACGAAGCTCCTATTGGGACATTTTAATGAAAATTATAAGTTTCGTTACCTCGAAATAATATTCCGTTCCTTCAAAATAATATTCAGTTCCCTCGAAATGATATTCCGTTCCCTAGAAATAACTTTCCGTTCCCTTATAACATTCCATTCCCTCGAGTTAATATTCTATTCCCTCGAAATGATATTCAATTTCCTAGAAATAGTAGTCCGTTCCCTCGAAATAGTATTTCGTCCCCTCGAAGTGTTATTTC
Organism: Leptasterias polaris; assembly: GCA_037783415.1. NCBI lineage: Eukaryota > Metazoa > Echinodermata > Asteroidea > Forcipulatida > Asteriidae > Leptasterias > Leptasterias polaris. The sequence continues at coordinate 3,454,123 of JAZGTN010000005.1, read as the reverse complement.
GTTCCCTGTAATTAGTTTCTCGTTCTCCCCGTCGAGTCAAAAATATCAACCGGGATTTGGTGTGTTCCCGTGATCAGTTCAAATGTTGACGTTTTAATATAATAATATTAGTTGTAAAAGTGTGTTTGTGGAAAACTGGTCATTGAAAATTTCGCGTGAAAAATTGCCTTTAATAAAATAAAATTAAAACTATAATTTGTTAAATGCCTATTCTTTAAAGTTGTGGAGTCGTTAGCTTTGTTCTAAATATAAAATCGATCCATTGTAAATTTACAGTTGTAAACTAATCTGCTTCCATCATCCGTTTTAACAGACGCGTGTTTTTTTAAAAGCTCATTTCATTCCATGTTAAAGGAGATGTGTCGTCATGATCAAAGCAGGCCTGTGGCTGCTGTACACGGATTGATGAGCTCTCAACACGCGTGCGCCCTCCATAGATTATGATACCGAGAGAGGCAGGGCGTGCATGTGCAGTAATTGGGGATAGTTCATTAATCCTTAAACGGCCACAGGCCCGCTTTGATCGTGACGACGGAGCCCCTTTAAACGGCGTAAAGTCCTCCAAACGGTCAATGACTTGGCAGAAAAATCAACAGCAATAATACGTCCATGATGAAGCTACTTTTAAATATTAATTGCATTGCTAATTAAAAACATGCAAAGCGATACAGTACAGACAATTTATCATAAATGGAGTTGTTTTTATCGTTGCCGGCCAAACCGTTTAGATGGAAAACAAATACTTCTGAGACTAGAGTGTATAATGAATTAAAAAAACATGGAAACACAAAGACCAGTGTACACACTTTATGTGACCCAACATTATTATACAATTAAATAAAAAAACTGTGAAAGCTCAGTCGATGATCAGAGTCGCAAGAAAAAAGGTGGGGAAAACCCCTTATGTTTTCACTGTTTTCAAACATCAGGTTTTAGACCCAAAACTAAATGTTTTCTCATGGGTCTTAAAAACCATAGCATTTTGAGCAAAACAATTTTAAGGGATCTTTCACCCACCATTACCTTTTGTACTGGAATACCATATAAGTTATGTGTAAATCTGAGAACATTTTTCTTTCAACCTCCCAACTTATTTTTTGTACACTTAACAAAACCATGATTGGTGTGGTCGTATTTCCTCCTTTGTGGGAACAATTACAGTGATTATTACACTGTAAAAACTGGGGTGTTGATTTCTTTCCGGTATTATATATATGTATATAAATATTAATGACAACACCGACATTACGTTAGCTATCCCCTTTACTAAATCGTTGATGAAATTAACACCGTTACAGTGTTGTTACATATTAATATCAAGAGAATCAGTTTAACACCCGATTTTTTTGCAGCGTAGGAACGCTGAAACAACAACAATTTGGAAAAACCTGAAAATGATGTGTTTAACACTATTGAATGTCGCATTTAATTACATAGACAGAGGATTAGGCCTATGGGGGGGACCCAAACCCAGCAGCTCGATGGCTGCTCAAAAGCGAATATTCATCTGGAATAAAAAATCTTACTTTTGCACAAGTGTGTGTTACTCTACCCCCCCCCCCCCCGCCAATCCAAACCGACAACAACCTGAAGAGTGTGATTCAAAGAGATACCCATGACTTCTCTGGAAATAGGAGATTAGCGAGTGATAAAAGGAAAAGGTGGTCCAGATGAAGTGACGAAAGTCCGCTTATCCTCGGCCGTCAAAATAACTCAACATCCCGACCGACCACGTTCTTGATAAATTGCACCCGGGTGCGGAAAATGTGCTCGTGTTGCGTGCGCTCGCATCGACGCCCGGGGGCTACCGAAGAAGCTACCACGGGGAGACTTAAGCTTTATACAAAAGAGCACGGGGATTCTGAGACTTTAACTAGAGAGTATCTTGATACAGCAGCCATTATTAAAACTGTAACCTTCCCCACCCCAAGTTGGACAGCTAATTTACAAACTAATTAGCTACAGTAATATGTTATTCTTTTTTTTATGGAGAAGAACACAAACTAGACATAGTCGGATGTTGTCTGATACATGAGACGAACTCCCCATGATATAGGCCTAAAACTCCTAAAAACAAGACGCTATAGCTGATATTAAAACAATGGTGCGCAGTATTAATATTTACTGATGGCAAATGAAAAGTCTATTTAATTGGAAGTGGGAACTGTTTATACTCGTAGATGCAAATATTTGATCAGCTGATTGTAATATCAATGTTATTTTGTTACCGTGGTAACGCTCATGAAGATTTGTTTTCAGTGAATTTTTGTTTTTCTTCGTATCTTTCCAGGCAAAACATTTTAGGTCATTTTTTCTCTAAATTGTGACTTAATATCAGGGATGCTTCTCATTGTGTACCACATCTCAAGATAATAGCAACCTGTAACTCTGTAAATTTGATTTAGTCTACTAATTATAGGTATATATCACATGATGATAGAATCCCATATGATTGAAGAAATCATAATCATAGCCAATATGCTGATATTGTTGTCAGCCCTCGATGAACCAGGGTTTTATAATGTTGGCATTTCCAGAAAGTAATTTTCAAAGTAGCCGGCAATAACGTGGCTGTCAGATTTCGTCAACCACACATGTTGTATTAAAGACGATAATCTAGAGCAGGCGTGTTGCCCTTTTCTTGGTAATTTTGTTTTCGTCAAAGTCTCAACAAGTTGGATGGCACTTCAGGACTCCGTACCATTCGGACTTAAACGGTTTATATATTTATTTGATGATCATCCAAGAATGGGCCGATCTTATAGAGCTCTTAGAGCACACAAATCCGCAAAACAAAGAAGTAGGTTGCTTGACAGAAACAGGTTACCATCCAAACTACATCATGCAATTGCAATTAGTGGTGACTGGTGTCCTGCAAAGGTGTGCTTAGCTGCAAAAATTACAAAGCATTTTTCCTATGAGATCGGGCCCACTAAAAATTAATCTGCCAGTGGCTCTTTTGAACCACACGTAACTGTATGCACAATTTCAAACTACGATGAAGTTTGGTTGCGTACTGTACATGATGTATGATTGACCAGTAAAATGAATGCTATGGTTGATTATTCCGATCACGTTCGCAGTCATGCTGCATGGAAAAAGTAAACAGCCAATTTGACCTCGATACTGTTCGAGACTCCGAGCCACAGTATATCAAAGAACTCAGCGACATCACAAGTTACTCCGTGCATATAGTGGGGTAGATAGGGGGAAAATTTAGGGGAATTTCGCCTTTGATGATACAAGCACGGAATTTTGCTCAGAGTCAAAGAGCGAGCCTTGAGAAAGATATTTGGATATGGGTCATCGCAGATTTGTCCTTTGAGAAAATGTAGGTAAAATAACAAGCAAATTTAAAACCTTTAAAATGGCTGCCATTGCTGGTTATTCTACCTATATTTTTGTCAAAAGACAAATGTGCTATGAGTGCAAGGCAAGTATCATTCCCATGACACTGTCCGTGTCATCAAAGGCTGTCATCAAAGGCACATTCCCATTTCCTAACATCAATAACTGATGCAAACAAGTCGTGCATTTTAAAAGGCACAAAGAGTGGCTTCAAAGTCAAATTCGGTTTTGTAATGCACCCATTTAACAGACAGAGTTCTTATGAAAGTGAAAAAACCTATAAGTCTCTAACATCACGTTAAAATGGTGTAAAATGCCATTGTATTTAAAAACCTTCCATGTGACTTTTGTCAGTATCTAAAACACCCAATGATGTCACCTTTCAATATTGGTTTGTATATTTTGTACACGACATTTTTAGTTCATATCTGAGTTTTGATAATAATAATATTCAATTAAAAAAAGGGCATTGAATTTTATCTTTTGACTGACGTAAAAATTCCTCTCAGGAATGTACAGAACCGTTTACTGTTGCTATGCAATACGTCATGTTTCAAATTTCGCTCTTGAAGTGCTTCAAATACAGTGGCATTTTACACCATTTTAACGTGAGGTTAGAGACTTGTTGCTTCATTCCATTTCCATAGAGACTCTTTCCATTGGAAAATGAATGCATCACAAAACTGAATTTGACCTTAAAAAAGAACCTCGTCTTTAAGTGTCCGTTCTGTTCACCCAAGAGAGCCGGACTTTTATTCGTTAATTAAATACGCCATGTTTTTACTTCAGAAACTCCTGAGGTTAGTGAACAGTATTTTCTAGTTTTATGTTTAATTATTTCTAACCCAATTCCCTTTTGTTTTATTGACATCTTGTGCTGTAATATCAATGAGAAACAGCCGAGGCGTAAACCCATTACACGGCAACGAACTAATAGTGGAAACGGGTTATTTAATCGGGTTGGCTGGTCATGAAAAAATATCCAGCGGGTTTAAAATTTGGTACAACAGGCTGGCCATACGTCGTCGTTCTTCCCAGTTGCAGTCGCGCGCTCAGGTAGAAGGGAGACGAAAATACCTGCATCCGTACAAAACTCGAGTATAATGCATTTGTACCGTAGGGTCTGAGAAATAAAATGAAATAATTGCTTGTATGCCCTGGAGGTCAACCATGTCACAGCGAGAAAATGTTGCCGAAATAGGATCAGAGAAATGTGCATAAAAACGGCCAAGACCCCCAAAGCGCAGCTCAAATATCTTACCATGAAGGTATATAATTAAAAGGACCACCTTTACTATTTAGTGTTGTTGAAAAGTACCTCGCCTAACGCGAGGATAGATATATTTACAGGGAAATATTTGAATACTATTTTAAGAAAATATCGGGTGACAGCAAAACGCATCCCAAATCAAGCCCAGCTGAAGGGCCGTGATTCCATTTCTGTTCAGGAAAAGGCATTGCAGATATCCATTTTGTTGGGTAGGAAATGGAATATGGGATTTGCGAAAGACAAAGTGAACCAAATTCGGGAGAGAAAGACCGTTAACACGTTTTATTTAAATTAATGTAAACAAAAAGCTAGACACTCAGATAAATACAGATATAAATACTAAGTAATCATCTAAATAAATAAATTGTAAAAAATAACTGGGCTCGTTTGATGAGCCACATAAATAGCTTAAACGAAATATAAAAAAATTAATCAAATATTTAAAGAATAGACACGTTTAATTAAACAAATATTTAAATCAATAAACTTCTGCTACTTTAATACTGATGTGTTCTCGGGTCGGAGTTCGGTATCTGCTTTGTTACATTGTATTATTTTATTGAATAATCCTTTGTTTATTTTATTGTAAACCATTGAACTTGGTTATGTTATGTTCATTTTATTTAATTTGTTCAATCTAATTTAAATACATTTATTTTAATGCTGTCCTTGGTAAAGCAAACATACATGGTTTGTAACGAGCTAAATTACGACATACAGGGGATATTAGCAAATATTTAAAGGACAGCATCAAGCCTTGTGTGAAGCAGCTTTGCTTGTGTGCCCCAACCTAGTGACAGAAATTCAGCCAGAACAGGGGACAGGACAAAATGACGAGAAACGTGAATGATGAAGCCGTAGAACTTCAACGCAGCAGGGGAAAAAAAACCCAACTGAAATAGATTTGATGAATGGTTTAGTATAGCCGGAAAGATTACACTGCGGTTGAGAATGTAAATAGTCCGAGCAGGGTTTGAGTCTGTAGTTTGCTCCTGCTTCTTCTATTACATAGAAATTGCTATATAGGCCTATACAGTTCAAACGAGTTCGCAGTCTCCTCTTGAGAGATTCACATTTGGCGAAGTTTCGATGCCCATTGGGAGATCGTTCCATGTTTGTGCCGAAGTGGATACTTCACTGAGGGCATTCGAGTTAAGTTTTCATATGGAAAACACCCGGTAGCGTTCGAACAATGCACACAATAAAGTCAGTCATTTAAATCAAAGTAATTTTGAGGAATACACACTACTCATAATATTTAGTGTCCAAAAAGTAAAAACGAAACTTAAACGATCAACCTCGTGGGTTTCATTTATAGGCCCTAATTATTGCTATTACATTGTACAAATATTTTAACTTTTACTAATATTTTTCGGCCAAAATTTTCAACAACCATACAGGAATGCACAAACAAATCTTATAAAAATTAGAGCAATTATAACCAGAAATTGGTTAAGTAACAAAGGCACCCCCTCCTAAATTTATTTTTTCCCCTGAACAAACCCCCCCCCCCCAAAAAAAAAAATGAAATCAGACCACCAGGATTAGCAAAAGGGTAAACTTTGGGATTTAGATTTTTTTTCTCGAAAATCCTCTGGAAACATTAATGTGTTTTTCTGGGTATACAATGTTGTTTGCGCGTGTCATAAGCTTCGGTTTTGTCATTTCTGTTGACTTTTTCCGACAGCGTCAAGTCTTTTTCAACCGTGGCCTAGGCCTATATATATAACATAAAGCCCTTATCAATGTTTCTCTGTCAAATATTCACAGCAAACGCCTTGATGCAAGACTACCATACTGTATGTTCAGGCTGGGTAGTGTCTCATTTTTTAGTCAATGCATGCTGGGATGAAGAAACCGGAACGATTCGAGTAGTCCGATCCGAAACGGTATGAACGGTGTTTGTGTCATAACGATATTGCCTTACTGTTAAAGTGTTAGTGGAGTACATACATGTTAAATTTTCTTCAGCTGTGTGTCACACTCACGTAGTCTGAGACCTAATTTTTGCCCGGCCTTAAAAGTAGCATTAACCCTGTACCTAAACGAAGTCTGGACCTAAATGACGCCCATTTGCACTTAAATGTAGCCCAGATCTAAATGTAGCCCGAACCATGTACGCAAATGTAGCCTAACCCTAATGTAGCTCAGTTTAGGAACATCAAGGCTACGTTTCGATCTGGGCTACATTTAGGTACAAGGTTGGGACTACATTTAAGTTTCGGACTACATTAAGGAGCGGTATAAGTGTAGCAAGTAAAATAATACCCCCCGAACAAAGATATTGACAAAATAGGGAAAACCGCCAACATAGGGCTAGATAGCTCAGTTGGTAGAGCGCCGGCACGTTAAACCGGAGGTCGTTGGTTCAAATCCCGCTCTAGTCAATTTTTCTTTGTTCAACCCAAAATCAAGTAAAATAATAGAATAACATGTTGAACTGTCATTAAAGTGGAGCTAAATTTTGTGCGTTGATTACCTAATATATACCGGGAAAAGTTAAACACAAGGTACCGGCTTATAGAATAAATTATAATCAAACTTTAAGAACCAACTGATCAAAGGAAAAGGCAAAACATGAAAATGTCCATACACAAAGTATACTAACAAATTAGCCACCCTTAACCTGCTCGCATAACAAACAAGTTGTGGTGTTTTCCTAGCTTTGGTAAGAATCGGCATCTTGAGAGTAGTTTTCTCCCCAAATCGAAACCCTGTAAACTTTGGGATGAAAGATATTAACTTCGATGTTTTTACCCCTCCGGGTTTTTTTGCAGACTTAATTTAAGCGTAATATTGTCGAGAGCCATTGCAAATCGAAAGCTGTTTTCAAAGATTTCCGCGGAAACAGACTAGATAATACAACAATGAGAGTGTGATCTACCAAAATATATCTCCTGACCCATTTTTTCGCCCTCGATAAAATTCAATTCTTGGGAGTGAAGATGATATTTACTCAAGCAAACCCCATAGCGGGGCTCTGGCGTGTAGAAAATTCAATGGAGTTGACACAACAGTGAAAACTCCATTCAGAACGGAGAAGTAAAGGTACCAGATCGTGTGATATCATAATGGAGGATAAAACGAAGAGCTTTTGAAAATCCCGTTTGGGGGAGAAAAAAAAGCAACTATTCATGCACCTTGTGTATTTTTGAAATTTAATCGAGAAGCCGAAGCCAAATATAACATAGATTAATTTACACGCAGGAGATTGACTTACGTGGACCGGTTGACACAAGCGATCTTGATTGAAATGTTAAACTTACAGAGTTCCGAGTTGCTGTTTTCCTTTGGGGTATGATTGAACGATTTTGTATGAAGTGTATAAACATTGGGTTTATGTTTTGTTTGGCACACAGGAACACAAGATATTCTATTGAAATTGGCATCAAATGGTAGAATGGCAAGGAAATCCTCAACGTTTACACAGCTACTTTGTTGTTAGTATACCAATGTCACCTTAGACCTCAATAGGAACAATGTGACGGGACAGTTCATCCGAAATATTTTAATCAATGTTGTGATTCCTTTCCAAAAAAGTGGCACAACAAATATTGCTTCAATTTTTTTCTGTAAGTTACCAACAGTTTTCTAGGGTCAACAATTTATAAATGGTTATTGTGTGTGTTTATGTTTTTGTGTTAAACCAGTTTACGTCACCGGACAAAACAAAATTAAAATACCAAACTACTTTTCAGCCGCCATAGCAAAGTTATACCGCAAGTGGACTAGGCCCTACCTAGAATAGCCTAACTTCATATACCATATAGGCTGTATGTGTATATATGTATTATAAAAAACTACAACGATGGAAAGTATAAATACCACATAGCCAATAAACCCAAACCTAACTTTACTTTGTGAAGATCTTAACTTCTGATCTCGAACGAACCTTAACAATAACTGACCATTGTAGAGTTGAGTTGCTGCTCTATCATAATGCAATGCAAGACATGATAGAGCCAAACAAAGAAAGAGAGTCAACTCTCAGGGTAGATCTAATTTCTATTCTAAAGCGGATCGAGGGATGAGCGACCGAATCTTTCCCCTTACCCTATCCTTCTTAAAGGGTAAGTGACCGGGACGACGCGGTGTTGTGACAGACCTATGCAGGGGCTTGAACTCCGCGCGCGGCATGTCAGGCACATCGTATCGGTCGACCTTCCCCTCGGGCGACAGCCATGCGCCGCAACCTGCCCGCCACGACAAACTTGCCCCTGGTGTCGGTCTCGTTGGTGGGTTAAGAACTCCGCATTATTATGAAGATGTGTCACTGGGTATGACTGCTACACAGTTGTAATTATTGCACACAGTTGTAATTATTGCAGCACCACCAGAGCTCGGAAACAACTCATTAATTTTGGGCAATAAAATGATCGCTCATTCACCCAGGGACATTACTTTGGTGATCTTCGGGAAAATACATTATGTTTATACCAGAGTTCAAGATACATTAGCAACATGAAAACTTCAATCTCAAGTTGTCATCCATGGACGTATCGATGTACCAACATCAACATGAAACAGCCACATCAACATGAAACACGCACAAAACATTAACCCCTTATTACGTCTTCTCACATTAGGCCTACGTGATATAAGAAATGTTTATGGAAAAACGATAAAAGTTGAAAGAATGTTCTTTAATAAAAAACATTTGTTAAGATTATAATGCTTGCGCGATCATTTCCATTGACTTGAAGGGTCTTTTAAAACTCTGCTTATCATGTTTCATCTATAAGTGGCTCTTAAAATCTCCCTTTTTTATTTCAACCCTTAAACAAACTTTAAGTGCTTCCAGGCTGTTTTTTTTTACCACCCTATAAAAATACATTCACTCAAAAGAAAAAACAATGACAAAACATTATTTGAGTCATGATTTGAACGCGTTTGAGTTAAATTTGAGTGAAGACTCCATGTTTTATCTTCCTGTTTTCAGGAAAATTGCGTCTCGACTTCCTGAGCCTTGTAATAACAATGTGTAATTTTCTCTTTTGAGTTGTGGTGGTTCTGAAAAAGAAAAAAATCATAATCATTAAAAACCCTCAAAACAAAACATTAACAAAAACACGGTGGTATAACAACTCGACTATTCTATCAATATGGTACAGTCGTCTTCAGGTGACGTGCTTGACTCTTAAGCTACATGCTGCTGTATTGTACTGGAAAACCAACTAACTGACAAGCTGCAGTACAATGTACAATGACAACGTATAGTGACAAGCTGCAGTTCAATGTACAGTTACAAGCTACATCACATTGTACAGAAGCTATACATCACATTGTACAGTGACAAGCTACATCACATTGTACAGAAGCTATACATCACATTGTACAGTGACAAGCTACATCACATTGTACAGAAGCTATACATCACATTGTACAGTGACAAGCTACAGCACATAGTACAGTGACAAGCTACATCACATTGAACAGAAGCTATACATCACATTGTACAGTGACAAGCTACATCACATTGTACAGTGACAAGCTACATCACATTGAACAGAAGCTATACATCACATTGTACAGTGACAAGCTACATCACATTGTACAGTGACAAGCTACATTACATTGTACAGAAGCTATACATCACATTGTACAGTGACAAGCTACATCACATTGTACAGTGACAAGCTACATCACATTGTACAGTGACAAGCTACATCACATTGTACAGTGACAAGCTACATCACATTGTACAGTGACAAGCTACATCACATTGTACAGTGACAAGCTACATCACATTGTACAGTGACAAGCTACATCACATTGTACAGTGACAAGCTACATCACATTGTACAGTGACAAGCTACATCACATTGTACAGTGACAAGCTACATCACATTGTACAGTGACAAGCTACATCACATTGTACAGTGACAAGCTACATTACATTGTACAAAGGACATGTATCTCCGCAGTACTTTTTCTGAACACGATCAGAGTAAATTCATCGTAACGTTGAGTGGCTCTTTTCAGAGCCCCCACAGAACAGAGAATAGTCCATGCTGTTTTTGCAAGCCTTACACCTCCATTGACTCCGAATAGACGCCGGTTCAAATCCCCAACGCCTTGGACTTTGCAAGTGGATTAAGTTTTCAGTTTCCCCCCATTTTATTTTATTATTTAGATTTTCTTCCCAAATCTGAACGTCTCGTTAACGTCCCTTCTGTACATCCAGGTATCTACCTTTGTATTTTTAACAATGCAAATTGCTTTGTATGCCCCGTCTTGACTACACTTTCAAAGGAGGCAAGAAGTGTTCGCTTATTCGGGAACTTTTCCCCAATGTGAACTAGATACCATATTATTACCTATAAGGATTGACAAACCTATGGTCTCGGTCTCTCAAATGCCTTAAATAATACTCAACGTATTCATATCTGGGGGGCATCTTTGCGATATAGGTCCACCTCAAAGAACGAAGTTTCCCATTTATGACACTCAAGAGCTGGCACAGAAGACAACACTTTTAACATCGATGCAGGCCAATGTCTATCAGTCCTGAATACGATTCCCAGCTGCAACTGGTGAAACACTAGCCAACCGGGAAACAAATTTAATAATGTAAAAGTAAACAATAGCTTCTATAGTTTCATTGTTGCTGTCCCTTTTTTAAAATGTAGCGAGGGAACCGCAGGTTTTTTTAAAAGGTAGATTTAATAAGCCTGATTTAAAAGGGTATCGGCTGTATGAACTAAAAGTGTGTCATTTGTCTATTGGTTGCAACTTGAGACTGGTGCTAGGGCTTAGGTCGCCGTAGCGAGTTATTGTCATTGTAGAAGAAAAAAGAAGTCGTGAGAGGATCTGACACATCAAAAGAAACCGATCCCTCAATAGAGCGACCCATCAGAGCCGCCCGGTCTGCAATACTGACCGCACCTGAATGATTTTCATACCTCTGATTTGCAGATAAATTGGCTTATTGTGTGACATGTGGGGATCTCTCCACATCCTTGAATACAGAAGAACTATTAGAACTCTGAGGTTTTTCTTTATGCGCTGACCGCTTCCAGCAACACAAACGCAGGCAATTTCAGAGTGCAGCGCATATACATTATAGCGCCCTCTACCGTCTATATGTTTGAAGGTGACTTCAAAGTTAAAACGTCTACTTTAATATTCATTTGGAGACTTTTGGGAGGAGCCCTTTTCCCAAACCTCGGCTTGGGCTCAGGTTCTTTCTTTGACTCCGTCTTTAATTTGGAGCAGTGTACACACGGAGCCTGGAAGCCGGAGACAGAGCCAGCGCTGAAGCCGAACTTGCCTACGTTTGGAAAAGGCCACACAGGTCGATCAAGCGTTCTCGGAAAAGTGATCAAGCTCAGAATTACGTAAACAATGAAAATTGTGTGGGCTCACAAATGGCGTTCCTAAAACTCTCATTCAATTCAATTGAACGCTTTTTCATCATGTTATAGACATTTGTGAATACAATGCATGAAGGCATCTTATTTAATTCTATTTAATTACATTTTAAATGCTTTGACATGAAAAAACACACAACAAAAACACCTATTAGAAAAACACAAACTAACAGTTCCACAATAAGCCTACACATACATTCAGGGGCTGTTCATACCAATATTCCATCGGCGGTTAGGATGAGTCAAAATAGAAAACAACCAAAAAAACTAGGACTTAAGTTCAAAATTGTAAAATGAAAACACCAATCAATTTACATCCCGCCCACCATCAGCCTATTCTATAATAGGTCGTATACGGAGTCAGGCAGCGGCCATCTGCTCGTTTATTGTTTGTCTGACATCAAGATGACGACCATAGGCCGTGTCCGAATTGGCGGCTACAGCTACGGCTACGGCTAGATTTCCGCGTCATCGTGCATTGAAGTATAGGACGTCCTTAGCAACACCCTTAGCAACAGCCGTAGCCGTAGCTGTAGCCGCCAATTCGGATACGGCAATATTGTCAACAACTAATGCAATGTAAACTGAAAGGGTTTTTACAAGAGAGAGAGAGAGAGGGAGAGAGTGACACAGAATAACCTCGATAATGTGTATTTTCGGTTACAATTTACGTGACCGTGTGGCGTCGAATGATTTGCCATCAAACACTTTTCTATATGACCCATTGTGTTGGGTAAAACCCAGAATAATACATTTTGCTTTATTAAACTGAGGCCGGCTCGATAAAAGTCATTTACTCCGTGCATGCATGACAACTGAGCCCAGATGTACAATTTTCTTACTTCCTTTTGCGCGTATGAAGTGCCCGTTATTAAAGTAAATTGTTAGTGCAAAGATAACACCCAAGCACGAATGCCATACCACACTCTAAAAACTCCCGGGTCAGAGTTGAATCAGATCATGGGTCAAAGGGCACCTGACCCATTGTGGGTAGGCTGACCGAAACTGGTTACATATAAAATGGAATTTTATCTCAGATTCTGCGTCAGTTTGATCCATTTCTGAGTCATTTTGAGACAGATTTCGGGTAACACTGACTAATATATGGGTCATACACCAAGTGACCCGGTGTAGCTATTGTCCGCAACAGTACTTCAAAATTCACCTTTCTTGTGACTTTCTTTGAATTCGTAAACGGGCACCGTGGAAGTGACTGGGCTGTACCCTCAGCCAGCCATCCATTCCTGCCTCGTTTTTGTAAAGACTTGACGTAATAATAGGTTATCTTTGCGCGGTTCCTTGCTCGTTGCGTGTTGTTCTCGATCGATACAAGAGCCAGTCTGCTTTCCTGGCAGCGTCGAATTCTTATTTTGGCGTAATTACCCAAACGAGTCATTTTGTTTGTTATCCTGTGGTGGTGTTGAACTTCACCACCATGGTTAAAAGTTTATGAGTGAGCAAGCCCAGCTTTTATTGCACTGTAAACTAAAAGAAATCGAATAATTGTAGAATCCTCAACATTGAAACGTTCAGATATCGAAAATAATAGGTTTCAATATGAAAGCTAACTCATTGCGAAATTCGTACCAGTACCGATCCTCCAGAGAAATTACTCCGTCGGCTGTCAAAGTCAAGGAAACAGCATATGGTATGCAGACCATTTAAATTACTATTTTTTCACTGAAGTAAACAGTGCTTTACACACTTCGGTAAAACCAAATAAACATACTTTTTTCAGTGTTTCTATGGAAATGAGCCTAAACTCAATAATACACAAAGTATTTGTTGTTGTTTTCACTTAAAAAAGTATCACCTCGAGCTCAATAATGGAGGAAATATACAACATTCTTCAAAAACCAAAGATGTAATACCTTTATAGGCCTAGGTCAGGATATCACTGTATACGTCCCAACACACTGTCGATTAGCTACAACTGCTGTGCCAAGCCACCCGATATTCCACCATATTGTTGTACGCGATAAAATTTCGCACAGAGAGGGTGTTGAACTGGAGTCGTTATTAAAAATAATAACAAAATGAGAATAGATTTTGCTTATTTGCTTTTATAAACACATAGCATGGCCATTTCCATCGCACTAATTGGGGAAATGAACTCGTGTCTGCACTTTGACCCTTTAAACGTTATTAATACTTCAGCGTAAACCATTCATTCCTAGCTCAACCTGACTCTTAACTCATTGGGAGGGTTCTGTTATGAATGGAATGGAATCCTTAAAAACCATTCATTCCTAGCTCAACCTGACTCTTAACTCATTGGGAGGGTTCTGTTATGAATGGAATGGAATCCTTAAAAACCATTCTCAAGACCCAACAAAAACACAATCCTGGTTTCAAGTTCGAATCAGCCGGATATTGAAGCTGTTCGGTCCATTTCTAAAAAGGGTATTCAGGTTGGCTTTCTTCCCTGCCTTTCACCTGTACAGACACCGGTTCAAATCCCGCCCCAGACCTTGGACGGGAGCCTTGCATGTGAATTACGTTTTCATGACCTTTCTGATTGCGATGGTTTGTTTGTCCTCCCCACGCTGGCAATTCTGCATTCATCTTTCCTTCCTTATAACGGGTCACAGAGCAGTTTGAAATGATACCTTGGTTTCATTCCACGGAAGACACACTGATAATAATTTTACTTCAACAATCTCGATCATTTTTTTATCACTCAACACCCATCTCCCCAACTTGTAATATCTGTCTTTGACACTCGTGTGTATAATTATTATTCTTGGGGCCAGATCTTGTTTCTGTATTTCTGTTGCCATGTTTTCTTGCAGTGTGTGTATTTGCCGGCCCTTGTTTCGATTGTCTTGTACTTTTTGTCATTGTCTTAAGATCAGAGAGGAAAATCTTTCTTTCCCTCAAGGACCCATCGTTGTCTTCAAATCGAACCGATGGGTGTATCATTTTGAATAGAGTCAATTTCCGACCTAGAAGATACGGAAGTGTTGACGAACTTTGAAAACATGGGTTACCATGCAAGATGAATACATTTCACTATGGGTGGAAATATATCTTAAATTCTGTACAAAAATACCTTTCACTCACATCTTGATAAGAATAGAAAACGGGGGCAAATTTATGGCAACTTTTTGATATCCTTTTGTAAGATGTGTAAAGGGGGTCATGATTGGGAGAGGGGGGTCTCTAAAGGGAACTCATTCTTCCCAGCGTTGGTAATTTGCCCTAAAAGAAAAAGAATTATCTGCAGTGTGAACAGGGTTACATTCAATCAGGAAATACGCATGTGCAGGTTTTTAAAACTAAACCAAACCCTTGCTTTTTCAGATTATTTCAACGCGGTATATACTATTTAACCTTTGTTTTATTTTGTATTTTAAGCAAAATCACCTCTTAGTTGCCAATTTGTTGCCCCCTCCTGTGGCCATTTTTTGCTCCCATCTATTTGTAAACATCACCATGCTTACCCATCTCAATGGATCATTCCATCTACAATTTCTGAACAAAAAATAAATTTGTGTTTGTAATAATTGCTTCCGAGTGCAATTCTCGTGTTGTTCATATCGAGGTCAGCGCCTTCCACGGAATCGGGGCAAGAGACGAAAAAACGAAATACCTTCTTCCTGCCGGAGTGATCCGTTCCATTCAGGAGAACAGTAAAGCATTGGGGCATCATTAAGACCATTATTGTCAATGACATCTTGAAGTGGCACATTGTGCTACCTCAAATTGAGTGGTTTTCTTGTTCTTGGCGGGTTTTTTTTTTTTTATGCAGCCAGACGCTGGACGGCTACAATGACAGACATGGAAACGTGCAGATGCAACGTTATATTCCATCAACCTTCATCACTCTCTGTATATTCGACACGACACATCGTCACTGAAAGTCCCCCATAAGTACATTACCTTTTGTGTAAATTTTCAAATGCTATCAATGTTGTCTAAATTTCGTATTGCTGGAGGCATGTATCTGTAATAATTCGCTTGGTTGAGATGGTTTGCGTATAATGTTTGCTGTCTTAAACGAATGTTGTTAATCTCCAGTTTTAATAATAGCAAAAACGGACATTTATATTACGCAGTACCTATATGAATATACTCTACTACGCATTGTTGTAATATTTATTTATTTTGATTGAGGGACCACAATATAAAAAATACAAAAAATGGCAAAAAAAAAAAAGGGTAGGTATAGAGGCTGTGCACAACAACGTTATAGACAAATTACAGAAACTGTACTATAGTTATCCTACACCTGATGCTCATGTGAATGCTCATACTGACTCCCTGGTCAGAATTGACCCGGATTATGGGTTCATGTGGGCCTTGACCCATTTCCGGGTCAGCATGACCCGGAATCTGTGTCAAAATGACCCAGAAATGGATCAAACTGACGCAGAATCCGAGATAAAATCACATTCGTTGAAAACCCGCTATATAGGGTCAGCCTGACTCAGAAATGAGTCAGGCTGACCTACGGGCCCCGGAATTCGGGTCAAGAACCGGGAGTTTTTAGACTGTAGATTATAAAATGCACACCAGAGCCAATCTTCCAGAGAATCGTTTGAATTAGCATGTAAAAAGACATCCAACACACCGACTGAGGCAATAGATCGAAAATAAGCTCGTGTTTGATCTACGTTGTTTTCACTAAAACGAGATCACGTTATCTATTGATATTTTTTCAAAGGTGGACTGGATGGTGTGATTAGTGAAAACTAAAGAATACAAACTATTTTGTAATTGTCAAAGACCATTATCCCCACTTGGTGTATCCCAACATATGCTATATAGAAATAACAAACCTGTGGAACTTAGGGCTCAATAAGTCCTCGAAGTTGCAAGAAAATAATGAAAGAAAAAATAGCCTTGTTGCAGAATTGTGTGCGTTCATGATGCTTGAGATTCACATTCTGGGGTGAAAATAACCTCTTTCTCTAAAACTACATTACATCAAGGGGGGGGGGGGTCGTTTCAAAAACATAATTTGAATTATAAACAGCTCTCCAGTGATCTTAAGTACTTTCTCATTATCATTAGTTTTTAGAATAATTACCAAAGGTTTACCTTTAACCTTTAAACAAGCCAATGACGCTATACCTTTATATATGGCACCGAGCATTAAGACGTGCATAGAACAGGTTTGCCTTTTTTAAATATTCCAATAGATGGAATAGAACAAACGGAGACTGACGGTCAACAACATGATGTCAAAGTCACAATTCCCGCTCAACCGTTATTTACTCCACAAACTGTCAAACAAACAGTCAAACAAACAGGCAGTGTTTTGACCAGTCTAACCACTGCATTTCTCCTTTTCCACTAAATTAAAAAGTAGTAAATTAAATGTATTTGTCTGTATTTGTTGTTCAGAAACAAATACCTCGATAATATTAAATTCAATGACATTTTAGTAAATTTTTAGGTTTCCAGGGAAGGCCAGTGAAACCCCAATGGGGATAAAGCATTAAATATCGTAGTCATATTTCCATGGCAACCATTATTCCAGTAGGCCTACTGCTTCTTTCTACGAACCATCTATTTGTATTCCGTGTGGTGACGTCATCATATCGTCTTCTCTCCGATGACGTACGGACGAAGGGTTCCAATTTGTGTATACAGTATGTTTAAATAGGCCCCACTCTAGAACAAATTATAATCCCCCTTAGTTTCAAATATAAATTTATCACGTTGTCTATTCTTCAGAAAAGCTTCTAGGCCAAGTTTCTTATTGCGGAAAATATTGCCGAGAAAATTGTGTTCCAACTTACGTTTAGTAAAATTAAAGAATCAAGATGTCATGAAGTGTACGCTGGAAACAGTGGTAAAATAATGTCAAAGACCAGTATCCACACTTTACTCGATCAGAAATCGTAGCCACGAGATCACTAAAACTGGTTTCAAACACCAAATTTTGACTCGCGAGATCAAAACTAATACGGGCAACGATTTCCAACATGGCCCCTTTTTCACCACGTGCAAATCTATGATATTTATCTTTTCAATCTTACCAATATTAAGCACGCAATATTATAAGTTTAAACGGAAAATGGCGGTAGGAATTATTAAGAAAGTAGCAATTTAACGCTTAGCACGGTTTTCTATGTTACTGTTAGGGTCATATTTCTATATGTTCACGTGTGTATGGGGAAAAAAACTATTGTCTGATAACCCTTTACAGTTTTACTTTCAGACAGACAAGATTGGGAACTATTGGAAAGAAAAGAAAAGTATTGAATCTTGAAGGTCGGTGAATTATAATGTTCACACTAGAACAAATCCCCTAGAGAAATACATGAAGAATGAGTAGCACAATAAATAGACGATCACATTGTATGGGGGGGGGGGGGGTTATCCACCTTTTCACGACACAAAATCGTTAAGAAGGAAAAGCAATTTATGAAGTATGAACAGTTTAGATGGGATTTGTGAAAGATTAAGAGTTAGTTGATTACACATTGAAGAAATCGATGCAAAGAGCGAGTAATCATCCACACAAAAAAAAAGTAGAAACAGCACGAATGATATCATGAGTTACATTCCCTCCTCCGTCGAATGTTTACTGTTACAAAAAATGGAAACCGTTGACAGAGAAAACGTGAGGTTCCGCCACGGGGAACACGCATGTATGAAGGCAGGATCGCGCACCGAAGCGAGAGAAAAACGCTGCCGGATACATTTCACTGCAGGGCTCAGCAACGATTCGGTCTGTGATCGCCCGGGGTTGCATTCTCACCCCCGCCTACAACGTGCCTTCTTCCCAGGGTCTATACGTGTGCACACACCGGACGTCACAGAGACGCCAGTTTATGTTTCTATTGAACTTTAATAACTGACACACGTGATTATGCACACTCGGCTGGGCGCGAGTTTAATTTCGAAAATCATGGGGCAGTGACGGTGGCATTGTACGCATTGACTCAGCTGTATGGAATCACGCGAGGTAATTGTAAACTCCGCCTTGACGGGGATGTGTTTTCCAAAACAATGAACCCTCCATCTTACGGGAGAGGTTTCGGAAGGAGCTGTTCCCTCCGATACTTGCCGCCAATAATTTGAATCAAACTGAGTTTTGATCTTGTAACCGAAAAACAAGTCGACTAATATTTAAATGCAGGTACAGGCGTGGTATTTAAGGGGGAGGGGGCTACAATCAGAGCACTCACTTATTATAAAGTTCAAACCGAAACCAGTCCTCCAGAAAACGATTTTTCGTTGAAATATTGTCAGTCGGGGAAAATATAATTTGAATACGCCCCACATCACCATTGCTCAATTTGATTGCCGCGTTCGAAATAAGCAAGAACATTAACGTGCATGAAATCTCTGACAAGGAGTCTCTGTTGAGTTGTTTTCACTAAAACGGGTCCACATAATTTGTTGACATTTACACGGGTTGGCTCGATGTGTTCAATAAAAACTAGAGGATCGAAATGAATTTATTCTTCTGCAAAACCCGTTGGTGTGTTGGTCCCTTTAAACACGTCTTGAACGCTAACCCTGTTATACAAATCTACACGGTAAGATACATGATCAGGTATGGTTAAACACATGTTGGTGATTGTGAGGCCCAGTGAGGCCCAGCCCTCAATGTAGCCTCAACCATGTACCTCAATTTACCGCTGCCCTTAACATAGCCTCTAATCTGTACATATTATACGTAGCCCTATTCTTATTATAACCCCAATTGTGTACCTAAATGTACCCAGCCCTTTATATAGCATCAACCCTGTACCTAAATGTACCAGTCCCTTATTGTATAATCAACCCCGCACCTAAATGTACCAGTCCCTTACTGTAGCATCAACCCTTCACCTAAATGTACCAGTCCCTTATTGTAGCATCAACCCCGCACCTAAATGTACCAGTCCCTTATTGTAGCATCAACCTTGAATACTTAAATGTACCGCGTCCCTGTTTGTTGTCACAACCTTGTATTGTTGCCTGACATTGTAGACTCAATCCCGTACCCAAGTGTAGCCCAGCCTTTGATTCCGCCTCAATTCCATACCTTCTTGTCATGTCCACTAACGTTCGATTCTTATTTTCATTACCATTCTGAAAAAGAACTGATTGTGTGAGATCTGGACGATTTTTTCATTATGCTCTAGAAGGCTCATAAAGTTCTGGCTTTCTCGCCTTCGCGCGCCATAAAGTAACACACAGTACTTTAGCAGCCAGCAGCGTCAGAGTCCAGCTTTCTCATGCAGACAATCCCAGCTTAGTTGTCAAAACGTCGAGTTGATACACCACCGGTTCTTTTCAGAACCACCTCACATTTGTACCACTTAAAAAAACAGTGATGATCTATTAACTATTTCTGGGTTGGATAGTTTCGAGGACACTGAATTTGATCTAAAGCATTTACATCAAATGCATTCTTAAAGTTGTGTCTCGCCTGTTTATTAAAAAAAACACTCTATATGATGCTGATATATACAAAACCATCAAAATGTTCTTTGTGGTCACACTAGTCTCATCTTATAGTCTGTTTGCACAAGGTTACACGTTTGATTCGCTTTTCCCCTACACACACGCAATTAGTATGCCGTTTTAGGTTAGTGTGGAATGATTATTTCGTTCGTAACCAAAACAACCACGGACTGCAAGCGATTCGGTTTTGTCATCACTTTGCAAACGTATTGTGACAAGTTTTAACACTCTCTTAAATTGCTCTACGTCCCTGTGTCAACGTTTTGTGCAAAATTTATTAGGTTTGAATGAAGGCAGATGTGTGGAATCGGGTTCATTCGTTTCCTCGTCTTTGTTTAATTTACGTTATGAAATCTGTTGGGCGTATTAAAAAGGAGGCTGTTCTAAGACTTGAACTTATACACAAAAACAACAATGCGTTTGCAAATTTCAGGGTCGAGAACCGGTTATATTTCACGCTAAACAACTTGAATTATGTTGATGTCTTGGAGTTGCTGCAATCAACACAGGGTGTAGATGAAGCAAACATTTTTTAAAGAAGTTTTTGAACAGTTTTGACAAATTTTCCTCGAGCAGTTTTTAGCCATTCGGCAATTATTTGTCGACGAATGATTTCGGCCAAGTCTTGCACAGTTTTCGACAGACATCATTTGTCGACCAATGTACGACCACTTTTCAATTAGCTTTCTTCGTCTATACCTTTCTTTGACAAGTTTCTGTGACAGATTTTAGAGCAGTTTTTAAAAACTTTTCGAGCACTCATCTATGACCAATTTGGATACGATGGACAATTATATGGGCTTTAAACCTCACTTTATTTCTAGCAAGCTTTTTTGTCCAGTAGTTTATCGACTGAATTCAAAGCCCCCTGGGGAGGTTGTCGATTTCAACCATGAGGAGACTCAACCATTCACGAAACCACGGGCTCATCACACTCGCCTAGAATGACTAAAGTAGTGTGGAAAATGTCCTCTCAAGTACAGGAAAAGGAGTGCATTCTTAAACGCAGTATATGAAATTTTGAAGTTATAGAATCAATTAAGATCGATCCGAGTACTTGCATGACGCTCCATTCAAGGAAACTCTGTGGATCTAGAACATTCCCATCAGCGGGGAATTCCCACTGACAGTTATCGGACGCAAAATAATGAAATTAACCGATTAGGGTGGACAATGGGCGAGGGGTCGTTATGAAAAGGCGCGTGATGGCCTGCAAAGAGTTGAGGTGACAGACAGTGTACGGGGATGAACCCGTGTTGATAGAAACCGGTAAACCTCGTTCTCACCGCCTCATACTGGTGCCATTTTTGTCAATCAGTCTGTCCACAGAGTGATATACATAGTACAGTAGAATTAAAGCAATAGAGCACATAACGAATTCGCCGTTTTGCTCACAAATTTCTTTTAAATACCTGAAGATTGCCTGGTTCAATATTAACCTATTGTCGCTTACAAACTTTCTCTGACTAAAACAGTTTTCTCCTGAAGCCGATCGAAGCTTACTAATCGAAATACTGTTAACATACCGGTGCTTTCCAGAGCCACCCCCAACACACAGGGTATGCAGTGTTTCTGCAAACCTTCATTGGACAGTTTGACTACACATGTTGTTTCAGCACTCCCAACGTTTCAATTACTGAACTCTTGCTTGAAAATGCTCTTCTTCGTTGCATCTGATGAAGTAATTGTTGCTACTAAAAATAATTATAGTACTTTGTTTACCTAGTTTAATAAAGTTTAAGTGCCATATCCATTTCTTGTCATCTTGTATTTGCTTGAATGCTAATAAGGTTGTCCAACAATTAGAAATACTTGTGTGAGCCTTCTAAAGCCTTCTTGAGAACTCATTTGCTGGGTGTGGTTTGTGCATTGACTTTCAGTATAAATCTGAGCGGTAAGTTCTTCACCCATGAATGTTTAAAAAGGGACTAAGCTCCGCCCATCCCTATAGTAGCCCCATTCAGCGTCGTGATTTGATCTGAGCTTTCGTGATCAACAGAAACCCATCCCGTTTTAGAATTACTTTTCCTTTTTCATCTCCTCCGGGCATTGATTCGACCAAAAAATTGTTTCCCTATAATGTTCCGTTTGATCGATAGGATTATTTCTAAGTTCCCGGAAACCGAACACCGGTTCTGTGTTGACGTATTCCTTTCTCTCGCGATGCAGCCATTGAGTTTGTTCTTCAGAGCGACACACCTGAGGCCGACAGTGATGGGGTTCTGGCCGAGGTCGCCAGACTCTCCGTAGATGACGTCAGTAGACTATTTTAACACACTATGCTCATGTGCGCACTCTTGTTGTTTAGGGAACTAAAACTCTATTATTATTCTTATCTAGTTCTGGTAATGAAATCAAGGATGCCTCATAAGTGAACTAAATCACTGTAGCTCGCAAGCCTAAAGGACACCTGTGAACAGGGATGCTTGCTATGTGAACCAGAAACACCGGGGTTAACTCCTACTCTTCCATGATAAGTGTTCTGGGTTCTTTTACGTGTACTACCAATCCTAGTATCATAGGACCTACGGCTTAAGGTCCCATCCGCAGGACAAGCAATTAAAGGACTTAGTAAAGTATCTTGCTCAAGAACATAAGTGCCACGTGCGGGACTCAAACCCACACTCTGCTGATCAGAAACAGCACAGTCAGATGAGTCCGGTGCTCACTTAACCGCTCTGCAACGACATTCCACAATTTTCGAAAATGTGTGCCTTTTTTAA
Organism: Leptasterias polaris; assembly: GCA_037783415.1. Taxonomy (NCBI): domain Eukaryota; kingdom Metazoa; phylum Echinodermata; class Asteroidea; order Forcipulatida; family Asteriidae; genus Leptasterias; species Leptasterias polaris. Next base: position 3,431,003 of record JAZGTN010000005.1, on the reverse strand, counting down.
AATCAGTGTAGTCAGTGCAAAGTATCACACAGGTCGTAATTCAAATGCCAAACAACGTACACGCTTGTTAGTAATATGGCTGTGTGTTACTATGAAATGAAACGCGGTGATGTTTATTGACGTATACACGTGTAGTAACGGTATCCCACCCAAACGTTTTACATGGGGGTTGAAAGTTTACAGCCTTACGCCATGTATGTAACATAAGAATTATAGTCACGATTGCGTAAAACGGGATCTGTAACTGCAAAGACTTGTGGTACTTATATGCACAAGATGTCATGTGGTCTTCTCAGAGCGTGTACCCTGCTCACCTGTCATGAGCCATCAAATCAAAAGATTGATTCAGTGTATCACTACGGATTCCATTCACTAGGCCCCAAACTAACTTCTCTCTTACAAGAGGCAATCTCACTTCTTGTTTTGACACGCAGCCAGAAGCTTTCGTCAGCAGGCTCGCTCGCCAGTCGATGATAGCCACGTTTCTCAATAGTATTCCCCCCACCCACATCACTGCAACGTAGAGAACAGCCCTTGCTCGCAATAACTTCAGAAGAATCTTGAACTTCTTCTACCCCGGATGCCGCGGGCTCTTCTTGATGAGGTTCTCTGAGCGTTGGCTGTCGTGGTAATGAACTCACGTATAAGAGCGCATAATGACGCGTGGACGAGAGTTGTAAACACCCTCTCCGGAGTGAAAGTTATGTGAGGACATCAGTCATTCATTTTGTTCAACGAATAATTTGAACCACTTTTAGGCACAAACTCCCACGTTTGTATATTTTTACTGAATTTATTCAGAAAATGGCGTTTATACATTCCACGTATGACAACGGTTGTAAGATACAATCCGTTTTAGACAATCATGAAGGCCCTGTGTCCGCATCGTTTGTCATTGGCCTGCCCGATTTGACGCTACGTTGAATCCAAACTATGCATTGAGGAGTGTGAAGAATCAAACCGAAAAGAACTGTCGCCTTATGACGCCAGCCAAACCAGTTTGAATTTAACGCCCTGTATGTGCATTACGAAGAAACATCTGGCCTTCACTACTCAATATTCAATTTTTATTTGTTTGTTGACATATCTTGTAATAGTAACCAATAGCCTAAAACAAAATAAGTAAAACATTCTTCAAAAAATGTTTCCCCTACAGTTATTTCCGTCTTGGGGAAAAAACGATAGCTACAGCTGAATAAAATGTGTTTGAAAACCCCAACAACAGCTAATAAACAGCCAGTTTTCTCAAAAACCATGGCCGTGCACCTACTCAAATTAAATTTTCACAGCTTATTCTGTATTATTACTCGAGGACTAAAAATGGTGTACCTTTCAAAAACAAGTTGCAAGGATGTCAATGTTGAAGAAGGGCAAAGGTTCGAATTGGAGCCGAAGTGCCTGTGGATTTGTTTCTTCTCGCAGGACACGGAAAGCAATGATTGGTTTTACCGTTCCTCGATGTAAGGCAAGAAACTGAAGTCGTGTTGATTCTTTCAAGTTGAATTAAGGGGAAAATGTTGGGCTAGTGGTTGATGGTCAGTTCCACCTCTGTGAACCCGGGTTTTAATCCTGACCAGATCGTCACATCGTAGATGTTAAGCTTGCTGTCCCAACAACAAGGGACGTAAGGAGGATCACCAAAAAGAGATGATGTCACTGTTTTTTATAGGTCCTTTTGGGTGGTAAGGAGTTTGCAACAGCTAATTGTATTTTAAAGCACTCAATAGAATGTTATCATTTGGTTTACTTACCTCTTGCGAATCGTTATGACATCTGTCCGAACCGGCAAATATGTTCTTCTCTTTCCTATCGTTCTCTTCATTTGGATCTTCTGGACACTGATTGATGTCGATTGCACGCAGATCAATATCCAGACCACTTGTTCCTCTATGTTTAGAAAAACAAGAGAAAAACTTTGTTAAAGGTCCAGCGCAACTAGTTTTTGTTAAAGGTATTCTGAACTTGTTCAAGGTAAATTCTGCAGTATCACTATGGTTATTGTTAAAGGTATTCTACAGCACTACTATATTCTAGTTCTTTTTAAAGGTATTCTGCAACACCACTAGTTCTTTTTAAAGGTCTTCTGCATCATCAATAGTTCTTAAAGCAGTACGCCCATCTATTGTGATTTTAGCTTTCAAGAAACACGCCGTACAACTAACATGATGAACATGTATAGGTGATAATGGTTTATGCTTCGTCAGTAGTTTCTGTGAAGGGGCCAATTAAACCCTATAAGCAGACATTTTCTGCGTACGGAGCGGCAAGCAAGGTTTACACCACGCTAACTTGCGGGCGGTTCTTGTAACTGGATAAATGACGCGACGATGCAAATGTTGAACGTGCACACGCTTTGTCAAATCTTCGTGAGTAATTAACACACTTTTGCTGACGTACATTTGTATGTTTTTGTAAGCACACAAAATGTGCCTACCGGTAACCAACTTGACGTTCTTTTTCGATTTAGCAAATCAAAACAAGAAATAAGAAATCAAGATTTTTTTCTCAAATTTTGGTCCCGGGCCCAAATTGGGCACTGATTTCAACCTTGTAAAAAAGAACTTTCTCGGGGGTCAAAATAGTATATAAAGATCAAGTGAAATGGCAAACTTGTTAAAGCCCGGCGTGAAGCCCGGCGGTTCACGCGAGAGTGAGTGCAAAGTGCCATTTCTTGACGTAAACAATCAGTACACGCCGTTTTAGAATTGTGAGTTGTGTCTTATGAAATTCGCTTCGCTTTTGCAATTTGCGTGTTGTATGAACCGGGCTTTTCAGCAAGGTCACAGTGTAAGGAGTGTATGAATTGATTCGTGATGTCGTTTTGGCTGCAGGAAAAGGATAAACTACATACACGATAAACTCATCATATGTTATTAAAGATATTATTATCTTTGTCAAAACGTGACCTACGCTACTCGCCTATATCTTGTACCTTCATGATAACATAATGTCGTTGCGCTGATAGTAAAGAGACAGCAAATGGGGGTCAATTCGCGACACGCGATGACAAAACGTGACCTTAACATGCTGCTCGGGGTTCCTTCTATACCCTCGGAGGATTGTGGTAAAAATAAGGTGTGCCGTATTACAAAGTGACCTTAGGGAGCTCTTTCCCCCACCCCAGATCTCAATCTAGAAAGAGGAAAAGCCCCTGCTTGCAATCCAGGAGGAACGTACGAAGTAGCGTGTGATAAACTCGACCGGGGTGACCGCGAGGCACCCCAACACTGAGCATTTACTCCTAGCCGCCAATGGCGCCTCGTCGGCCAACTGAGACCGGGTCTAATCAGATGGCCTGCCGGTTAATATCGACAAGAGAGAAGGGGGAAAAAAAAGATGAAACGAGTAATTCTTCATGGAGTTTAAAGAAAACATGCTTCCTGCCGGCCACTGTTACCTAGAGCTAGTATGGGGGGAAAGCTAAGACTGCGTGCGAGAGATTTTAAAAAAATAGATAAAAAAATAAGTGAAATTACAAAAGAGAGACATGAATGAAATGTAAAGAAAAAAAACTTGGTGAGTGTTTGTTTCTGGAATCAATGTTACATGTTCGCGCCAAGACTGGCCTGGAGGTAAATGTATGAGGTGGCGTAGCAATACTGTTCAGCTATGCTCAATGTCTGTTTCCAAGCTTCACCTATTGGGCTAATTTTTTATTATGGATCACAGAAAGAACTTCATCCACACCAAAAAGTGGATTTGTTCAATCTTTAAACCCATTCATTGAAAACACTTGTCTGTTTGTCACCTAATAGTAGCCCGGCACGTAGTCCTGCACCTAAATGTAGCCTGGCACATCCCGTCATGTAGCCCAGCACCCAAACGTAGCTCGACACCTAAAAGGAACCCGTGACAGGTAGCCTAGCACCTTAATGAAGCCGGGCACCTAAATGTAGCCCGGCACGTGGCCCATCACCTGAATGTGGCCCGGCACGTAGCCCAGCATCTAAACGCAGCCCGACACTTAAATGTAGCCCGGTAGTAAATAATTGTAGTCCCGATTCTTTAGCCCATTACCTAAAAGTACCAGAATCCCGCACCTAAATGTAGTCCAGATCATGTACTTAAACGTAGCCTGGGAAACACTTATGTACAGTGTTTGGGCTATAAGATCTGGGCCTGTCCTGAAATTTAATATTTCAAAATAAACTGGATTATATTAACATACGTTTTCTCGTATTAGCAAATAAGCGGTCAATTTAAACTACGTGTTGTTCTTTTGCGCATGAATTTGAAAGCTCCTCAAAACACTCATTCAATTTCACTTATTGAGTAAGCAATGGTTATTTTGCGTTATGCGATTTACAAAGATAACCATTCAATTTCACAATCTATTTAAACAGCATTCACACGCACTTTTTGAAGAAATCTCAAGTTGTGCCTTCTCTGCTATACTGAATGCCGATTTTGCATGGCTAAAAAGAACGACTTATAAGTAAAACTGAACACGATGCTTTATAAAATAATTTGCATGCCTGAAATTGAACAACGGTTTCAACTGGAGACGCAAATTTGAATTAAAATGGGTTGCTTTTGCCGAAAATGACTGGGGAAAACCTTTAGCTATATTACGGAGAGATCTTTTTACGTTAACCCAGCTTCGCATATCAGTTTTCCTCCTTTTGTTTGGTCGGGGGGACTGGAATAAAAATGTGTTCATAAATCGATCACAATTAGGGCGTACCAATCGACTCATGAAACGTAAAGGAATTCTAACCGTTCCTTGGGTTAATTCGCCCCGAAGGGACGGGCCAAATGAGGGGGAATAGTGCGGTCCGTTCTTTCTCGAGGAGGAGTCTGCAGACTGATGCTCGTGACTTTAAGGAGAGTACCAAACATTGTCTCCACTCCTACATGGAAATAACTATCCAATGGAATCAAACTTGATGCAGAAGGACCATACAGAGCAATAGAACCAAACCAAAGGTCATACTTTCAGTAATTGCATCGGTGTTTACACACAGGCATTGTCTGCAATAATCAAGGGCAAACGAAAGAAAAACCACTTCTCTGACAACCGACCTAAAATATAAACCATAACAAACCATTGTGTAAATACTCCAATGGTTTGCCTATGATTATGCGTTGTATATTTTCATACCTTGGGACCGAGTCTGCGGTTCAAAGTGGCGCTTTTTAGTGAATTCGTGCGAGGACGTTGTTTAAGCCTGAGTCACACCAAACTAGTTCTTAAAACGTCCGAACCCGTCCTAAAAAAATCGTAAAACGGGTTGTGGTCTGGCTAGAACGTATAGCTTTGGCCGGACAATGTAGATAATGTGACCCGTCCATCCGCGTCTTTATCCCGTCTGCTGTCCGTTTATATCAATTTCAGATAGGGGAAAATTGCCCGTTCACCTCAGTCCAAGCCCGTCTGTAGTCAGTTTAAACCGGTTCGTAACTAGTTCTACTTCGTTCCAAGTACGGCAATTCCGTTCGTAGTACGTCCATCTCGTTTTAAGTACGTTGCCACTCCGTCTACTTGCAGGACGGAATGGTCGCCCGAAAAGTTTGAGCAGGCTCAAAATTCTGGAGCACCATCCCGATCAAACCCGTCCGAGCCCGTCCATGAAGTTCGTAAACAGACCGTAACAAGTTGCTACTACGTCCACTCCGTTTGCACACAGTTCAAGCCCGTTTAGCTACATTTTTCAGAACGTAGTGAGAATGAGTTTGGTGTGAGGGTTTAAGAAACCATTAAAAGTTTCGTTGGAAGATCTGTCTAGCAGTTTATACTCATTAAGGTTCTTGTTGTAAATTACCCTCGCGACAACCTTGGAGAAAACGTTTGTAGCTGAGTTACGTCATCGTGTTACAATTTCCAAGAGACGGAACTATTTCTTTTAAACTATCTGTCAAATTTGTTTCCTATGAAAGCACAGTATTCAGTTAGTTGCTTTTTAGTTTCTGTAATGACCTTCTGGCCGGCGTCTGTTGTTATTAGAACCGAAATGTACTCTCCGTTTGGACTGAAAACACCCATGTGTTCCCGCCGTGCGGTAAAATGATCGATGATATGTTAGAATTGCTGCTAGACACTGTGATTTGTCTCCAGGTTGCGTTTGGTAAGAAGACAGAACATGTATAGCAGAGAATTGTGCGAGCCAGGAAAAAGATAAAGCAAAATAGAATCCTATTGAAGGAAACAAGAAGAGTACAGGGCTCGAGGAGCTTTTGGGGGCGACTGATTGATAAGTTGGAGTAATAAAATGGCTGGGCAACAAACGTCACGACACCCCCGAGGTATTAAAAAAAATATAAATAGTACTAAAACAAAACTCGACCGATGTTAGTCTCGCCGGTAGCCCCTTCAACCTGCACGAGATGAAAGTCTTCTCATTAAACCGGTGCAACTTTCTTATCAAGCTGTAAATTGGGCCCCGGAGGGAGTGAACGGTGCAAGCGCGGGTGAGTAGTGACAGCAGAATACGGCCACGGCAATGTGCGACGAGGTAGACGAAGAACAAGCAAAAACTAATAAAATGAAATTAAAATGGCGCGCAAAAGGGGACGTAATTATGTTGGCGGGAAAATTGACGTACTTTGCTAATAACAAGGACTTTATTATAGAGAAAATGGACTCCCTTAATCGAATCAGAAGGGTTCCACAGACTGAATTAGCGGCTGTGACTTATGAAGTTACGTCTCAAGAAATGAAATGACGATAGCTGCTGTCCAAGCAGCCATACTCTCTCTCTATGAAGAGACGGGGGAAATATACAACCTGAAAAAAGCAGATCGCCAGAGAAGATAAAATTGAACAAACAATAGCTATGATGAGTTAGACTATCAAGGCATACTGTTGTGACCGCCTCTCTTTCATCTTTGTTTGTTTTTTCATCTGTTTTTTGTCTTTAACTTATTGGGCTTCTTCACTTCAACGACCGAACACTTGATATGCTGCCAATTTTAAGAGGAGTCTTAGAGCCTCAAAAAAACATATCAGATTCGTTGTCATTTAAATGCGTTCACAAAAATGCCAAGGCGATTACACACAAAACCAAGGAAATGCTCCAGAGTGGGTTTATATATCTGGGTAGACACATGACTGCTCTGTAGTAGTGTGTCTGTGTGTGACGGTTCATCTTATTGCTTGCTTTAGCAACGCCGTGGCTTGCTAAATCTAAGACATTCAATCCTGCGTTCACAGTATATGATGGCATAGCGTATATCAGATTGGGGCTACCGTGTAGTTTTTCACATTCACTCTCGATATACAACGCGTCGAATGTTGATACCCTTCCTGTCTCCTTCGACCCCCCCCCCCCCCCCGGTCCACTTTGATGAAAACACCAAGACCGGACCGGTACTGTCTTCAGAAAGTATTGTTGGAAACAGTGGCACTGGCATTTATCAAAACAACCTCCACGAAAGCAGCGCGTGTCACCCGTGTATCTAACGTGATTTGCGAACATCAGAGGTTTGGGGCTAATGCGAACGGGCTAATTGTGTTCAAAGTAACACAACTTACTTGTCGGCACGTACAGCAAATTACTGCACCACATTTTACTTCATGTCCTTGTCTGCCTTTTTTCTATGCCAGCCCATTCTCTCGTCTTGGTGGTAGACGCCGGGGATGCTCTAGTTTTAATTAAGAGGCAATTCAAAACGGCTCTTTGTTGGTAGAGAACATAAATGCGACACAAGCGGGAGGGTAGCCCGCAGTCAACAACACGGAGGCTTATTCGTCAAGTTAAGAGGAGGCATCAATTTAAAGCGAGCAACGCCCGCAGGCGTGTCCTGTAGTCTATACTGCAGAGTTTCGCATGTCTTAAAAAACCCGCTCCGTTAGGTCCGACACGACTCAAATAATGTCCTATGCTTGTCAGACACAAGGTGTCGGACATAAAGGTTTGTCGGACATGGTCAGACCATGGAGGAAGGGTAAGACATTACCGGTTTGTCAGACAAAGCGGGTTGGACATAATGGTTTGCCGTAGCCGCTCCGTGGTTGTAAATGGGGAAACGTGCATTCAGTGTTTGTATGGTTAATCTGGTTGCCCCATTTTCTCCCAGATGCATTTGATGTGCAACTGAGATTTGCTTCAAGCTTGATAAGTCCAATGGTCTAGTTTACCGACTCAAAAAGCATTCTGTTTAAAACAAAAATGGAAAGCATGGACGATAAGAGCCTCTAGCCATGGCTCAGGTCGGTTGCAGTAATTGTAGTATTTTTTGTTCTGTTGTATGCACACGAGATTTTGACCTTGTGCTGCGCCAATTTCAACATGCATCCTCACCGCCATAATATTGAGGTTCCTTCAACATATCGATCTTATCAAGCAAATCGTTCCTTAACGTTCGGAGATTTCTCCCCGTACATGCCTTTATTTTGCTACGTAATATTAGCAGGTCGATGTAAATACATATGACAGAGCGAAGCTGTCTACGAAGCCCCAGTAATGCCATATCTTTTAGCCATTTATAGACCGGTATATAACGAGGGAATTTATTTCGTCGAGTGAGTCGACTCAGTGAAACTAAGAAGTCGATTCACCTTGATAAAGTATCTCAAAAAGACATAGTTTAAGATGACAAGCTAATTTCTCATTACAGTAAGTTCGTTCGACTCTTTTTAGAACCCAAACTTCTTCCAAGAAGAAATAAAAACATGGTGTTACCCCCCCCCCCCCCCGAACAAAAAGCATCAGGGGATCAAGTAGATTCATTAATTTCTTGCCCAGCCTTTCAACTCTGTTTTTGCCCTGCCTTTCACCTCCGTTTAGCTCAGTTCGAACCCCACCTCAGACCGGAACCTTGCGAGTGGATTGGCTTTTTAGTCCCTACCCGATTGCGTGTGTCTCCCACTGGGGTTTTCCTTTTAACATATAATACTGAAAAATTCTTCTCGTTTCCTATTCAACGTGTTAGTGGCGCTAATTGTGCTGTTGGGTGTGTAATAAAATAACTAATAAAACCTGTTTCCATCATGCAAAGCCTCAAGTTCAACCAGTCTATTTCTCGGTTTTAGCAAGTCTCTTTGACGAGAAATAAGCACTGTAATTCGACTGTTCGTGATAAATTATTCCGTTATCTGAATGGTGTGTGGTGTAGCAGTCATGGGACTTCGTCGGTGTGCTTAGAAATAGACCATATATTATTTTATGTGTTGGTAAAGGGTGCTGTGTTGATATTGACACAATGAGGGAACTGTAGACAAATGGCCACCCCCGTGCGACAACTGTACACACGCGCCAAATGTTGTAATAATACTTGTTTCAATAGTAATGATAATAACAACTGTATTTATATAGCGCCTAACACCTTTAGAAGAAAGTCTCTAAGCGCCCAGTAGAACAAAAAGAAAATTACATGAATTGAACAGAAATGTTTGAGAAGAGTCTTGAAATGCGAGACGATGGTAGCTTGCTTGATGTGAAGAGGGAGATTGTTCCATAAATGAGATCCAGCAAACTGAAAAGTGCGTTCACCATATGTTTTGGTGGCAACAGTTGGAATATCAAGACTTCTGTATCAAGAGTTACTGTATATACTGACCAATATTAGACGTATTTCTTTCTGATATCCTCTTGGTCGAAAGCTATTGGTGGAGATGCAACAGAGTGTAGTGACAGCAAAACAAAAATGAACAGGCAAAAGTTGCAACTATTAAATTTCAAAGCGCTTGATCCTGTATACATTTCCAAAGGTTAGCGCAGCCTGTGTTTTAATAAAAGAAATAGATAGTTTGGTATACCGCTGTCTTACAAAAAGAACCTCCGGTTTGAGATCACTTTAAATAAATTGCACATATCTTTTTTTAAATCTGTTATTGCTACTTTATTGTTGACGTGAAATAGGAATCCATTGAAATAAAGAATGAAAGATCCAGAACTCTAACTTAATAAGGCATACCGGGTATATATAGCATCTCTACCATCGCTATCTGCTATATTCGTAATATCAAAATATCAATGCCGTATGCTTTCCAATGCCGCTATCACGAATCAACTACTTTATTATAATGCTGAAGGTCTCGGTCGGGAAAGAGAGAGAGAGAGAGAGAAAGAGGAGAGCAGCACAGCAAATATTTCAGTTTGATATAAATGGCTCATGTTTCCAAACTAACCGGAGTCAGGATCGGATTCTGTACACAGCTGTCCGAAAATATTTTATTCTCATCAATTTTGTTTCATTTGTTGGTGTGTGTCGGTGCCTTTGGGTTTCCTCGGTTTTTGGTTTTAAAAGCCTTATATACCATAGGTTTTATAGTGCACATGCACAAGCGCTATCTTGAAAATATACATTATTGGGAAACCGAGTACAGTTAAATCATAAACCAATGTGTCACTATTGACGCCATGTTGTGGGTTTTACATGTAACTATGCCAGCTGGGCTCGATTTCACAAAGCACCAAAGAATTATCTTAAGATGAGTTGTCAGTATTACCATAGTGATTTGTATTGTGACGTCACTCTTTGCTTAGCAGTTAAGATTGATTCGCAGTTAAGATCAATCTTAGCTCTTTGTGAAATCGGCCAATGGTCTTACAGTTGTGTACTGCATTGCTACAAAATCGGCGCGCAATGATGGTGTCAGTTTTTCTTGGACTCAGATTTCACCGACAGAGTCAATATTTTGCAGTGTTTAAAAATAAAAACAAACAAAACATGAAAACAAAAGAAAAAATAATTCTCCAAATTTTAAGTCATCCCCTGGAGAAACAGAATATCTTTTCCCCCGAGATAGTCACTTTAATATCAGTGAATATAAACTTAAGACCTTCAGATCTAGTCTTGCCTTTTAAATATACCGCAAACACAATTATCCATAGTGATAACGGCTTTGTCTTTAGCCCGGGGCACAAATGAAAGGAAATCCAGTTACTTGAACTAAAGATCCAGTTATTGTCTGATTAGGAGTCAACATGGCCGCCGGATTAGTACTGGTATCACACAATATTAATGGGTTATATTCACACAGTTTCATGCTGTTCGAACCCTCGATTCAAAAAGCAGACTTCATTATTATAGTGTTGAAGTATGCGTGTGTTGGAAATTTTTGCACGCCGTTATTGTGAACCTTTCATGACGGCACTACATGTGTTTCTCTTTTATCTGTAGACCCGTAGCATGTATAAAATGAATAGTTATGTGTTATTTCGTCCATGTTCGTCACTTCCTAGCTCTCATTGGAATACCTGCTTGCCCGTTTTTATCTCGTTCCCGCCACCTAAAATCTTTATCAGTTCAAGCGTAATACCATTAAGATAGCACTACTTTGTGATTTCCTCGGGTTTTTTTTTTTATTGAACTCATTCCATGTTGTATCCTTTACCTTGTTGTTCCTTTCAACCTGTTCAATCTACTCAATGAGAGTGTCGTAGGAAAATCTCGAGGAAACGCTAAACGCGAACAACAAAATCGAAACATTTGGGTGTGGACATTCTTTTATTTCTTTATTGTCTTCTCGAATGCATTTCGATGTAATGTAATTGTAATTATTCATGTCACTCGTGTTGCATCCACTCGTTCTCGGTGAAGATTTCCTTATGTTTTGTTCCCATTGTTTTTTGTCCCTTGACGTTCTTTTCAGAGGCTTACCCTTGTCTCGTGGCCTTTCTCTTTTTTAATATTTTTTATATCCTATATTAATTTCCAAGCTGTAGGCCAACCATTGTTGCAAATCTTGTGCACGTGCTGCATGGCGAAACCATCTTCCATAAAACCGCTTTGTTTTGTTCTCTATATTCACTCTAAAAGCTCCCGGGTAATAATTGACCCTAATTCCGGGTCTCCCAGGGGCCCTACTGACCCAATTCAAGCCGACCAAGATACTAGTTAAAAAATGTGATTTTTTTAAAACTTGGATTCTGCATAATTTTGGACACAGTTTTGGGTCAGTTTAACTCGAAGTCCGGGTCCTACTGACCACGTGACCCGGATTCCAGGCCAATGATGACCCTGATGTTTTAGAGAGTTCTGTGATATAATTCACATATGGTTTTGTTAGATGCCTTCTATTTTGTATCTTCTTCGTGTTTGACTGTTTTCAGATTATGTCCCAAAGTTGTACGATGGAACATGCCGTATTTTGGAATGATTTGGATTAACATGATCGGTAGAGATAAAAGAAAGATTAATAAGAAAGATAAATAAGAAAGATTAATAAGTTGTAATTTAAAGTACACACCCTGACATCAGTGCGAAATGGAATGCAGTTTACTCTGTCTAAAATACTGTCATGGTCAAGGTAAACTGTCCACACAATTTGATTGCTTCGTTCTTTTTTCCAGATAAATTTAAATATAATTGAACTTGCCAAAAAAAAACTGACAAACAAAAACTATTATTAAATATTTTCTCGAAACAGTGTGACAGTTTTATTTGATTATCAAAAATCACATGCCGGTTGTATGTTCGGTGGACACTTAAGGACTGGAATTATTTCGCTCCAACAACCAATGGGTCATAGATACTTGTTTGTGTAAAAGAAATTATTTGATATGCAGTTTTGTTTTGAAATGGTATTCGTACGAGAATAACAACTGCCAACTCAAAGGGCACTGTCCACAAAGATTTTAAATATTCAAATTGTTAACACACCTTGCCAGTATTGACATGCTGCAATGAAAGAATGAATGAATCCACTAAAAAAGAAAAAACTAGACATTAAAAGGCAGTGACGCACTGATTTGTATTGTAACGGTAGGTGCACTTAAAAAAAAAAAAAAAGGATCAGAATTGACCTGATTTGGGTCCAATGGGTCTGACCCATTTCTGGGTCAATGCCACCTGGAATCTGTGTCAAAACTACCCAGAAATGGGTACCCAGAAGTTGACGGAGAATCCGTGTAGGAATAAAAATCTCAATTTGACCAGAAATGAGTCAGGTCCCCTGCGACCCGGAATGCGGGTCAATTCTGACCCGGAATGCGGGTCAATTCTGAGCTGGAAGTTTCTAGAGTGTAGGTGATGGAATTGTGCCTTTGATAATACAAACATTGAATTTGCCACACAGTCGTGTTATGTCATAAGAAAGATATTTGGCCACCGCAGATATCCATTATGAAAACAAAATTTAGGTTGAATATTAGGCTTAAGCATTTTTCCAAATGTAAAAAAATTTGCTGGCTTTGCTTGTTTTTATACATATTTATGTCTTAAAAGGCCAAATCTGCGATTGCTCTATATAGCCAAATATCTTTCTCCTGGCATACTTAAACTGTGTGCCAAATTCCATACTTGTATCATCAAACTCACAATTCCCGCCAAATTATTCCCTATGCCCCAATGGAGAAAAGTACGCCTATTTGGCAAAAGTCAACCAATAATTTCTTGAGATGTTTGCAATCCGTGGCTTTATGTCAGAAAGTTGAAATTCATGGCCTCAGAATTGTTGTCCATTAACTCCTAACTTTTTAACGACGTATGCGTTATAATCAAATCAAAAAGACCTTGTGCAAATTAATTTTTCCTTTGGCAACTTCGCCGCGAACATGGTGAAAATAAGGATGCCAAAGCATACTTCAATGATTTCAGCAGTGGGCGTGCAATTCTTTTTGAGGCGAGTATTAAAGCGGCCTCATCCACGGCTCTCATGTGGAAACACGCCCCTCGGCTTTGTTTGATAATTATCTTTATTGGATTAAGTCTGGGATTTACTAATTAGCCACAATGTCGAGGGATTATCTCGGGGAACTATGTCACAGATTAAATAGTGAACTGTCGTCACATCTATTCGTCATCATGGTTAGGAAAGTATACCAAAAGCAAGATGTTATGACGGGCCATTATTATTTTCTTTTTAGAACGTTTTATTCATAACTGTACATTGACACCTGTTTATAGCATTTGCCTACAGGTATGGACACAAGTTTTGCAAATTATGTTTTGGGACTCATTGTTTGCTATTTTTCAACATTTTCCATACTATGTATATTTGTATCAGTCAGCTGGTATGAGAGACTCTCTCTGAACCAACTGGACTGAAAACTGCGCTGTCATTTCGGTTCGCTGTTTCCGATGCGGAACTGATGATGATATTTGCATATTCATTTCACTTCGGATACTTTTGCTATTTTATTTTTTTCCCTCCTCCTTTCTGCTGTTATTTGAATAGTTTCATGGGCGGATACAGCAATCTATGATGCGAGTGGGGAAAGCATTTGACAAGAAACCCCTTTTCCGGTGACAATTGGTGGTACTAAGAATGTTGGCAAAATACAATGGCCGGAACCCCCACCCACTGGGATTATCCCCACCCTCTATCATTCCTCGGTTACAAATGTATGGTGTCCATGAAGGGACATAGCAAACTGAAAATTTGGGCACGTTGCAACAAACTGTGTAATGTATGTGCATTTAGATACGTTTGCTCAATGTACGAAATCGAAAATATGTGCGCGCATAATTGCCTCCCCCCCCCACCACACACATAAAGCAGTTTACTTTTTATTAGGGAATAATGTGCACGTTCATCACTTGCATAATTGAATTGCCTCATACAGTAAAATACAATAGTGTTTTGTGACAGACGGAAACATACATGAATTGATTCTGGTGTGAACTGTACCAGCGAGCTGTCAGATTGAAACCAATTAACATTTTTAGAATTAATCATGTACTTTGTCTCCACGGGAATAGCCCTTTAATTCATGGTTCAAAGCAAACATTCTTGTTGACAACCACGTGCTCCTTTGCTTCAGTTAATAAGTTTGCTTTTTAGCCACCCTTTGTTTAATTGATAAATTGATAATTAAAAACAACAGTAAGAATAACGGTGATCACATAGGGACACTAAAATCTGTTTTTAAAAGGGGAGAAAATATTAATAAAGCATATACATTGTGGCGAAATTCCTTTTAAAAGCTGTAGCGAAGCAGATAAAAATAATGCCATTCCAAATGGATTTTGTCAATAGTCCTTTTGATCAAGCTGTGAGTCGCAAGAGACCCTTTTCTCCACGTACTCTTTTTAATAAATTTCTGCTGGCTCAGTCTTCTGTTTAGATGCTTCCCTTTCAATCTCAATATTCCGGTATCAACTCTCACTCGGTGTGCCAAGCTATTCACAAAGATAAAAGGTGTGAATCTTGAAAACAGACAAGGCGTCATTACACAAGTGTGTAGGCATTCTTCATCTCAGCTTTTTGCAAATGGCTCTAGTTATGCTCCCGGCCCTCCCCTTCCCTTCGATGTTCGCAAGCCACAGCGTCGAATAGAAGAAATCACCAAGGGACCGATATCAACGAGCCTGTGAAATATCTCCCATAAGAAGTGCAAATAGTCTCCCGAGCAACGGCTGCGTGACTCCCTACAGATTTTCAAACATTGCCGCCCCCTTGCATGGCGATAATGACCCTCTCTACACACACATTGCCTGGGTCGGCCCTACGCTGCGCCCAGGCGTCGAATATCAAATTTAAATGTAAAATTATTCTCACTTTCATATTCTTTCGAGTGGCAAAGCAAATCTAAAGAAGTATTTGGTGCGCAGCAGACGTTTTGCTTATTTCTCGGGGGAGGTTATTCAGGAGATGCTGGTGATCGGTTATTAAATTTCTCCAAAGACTGAACAGCTGCTATCAGCCAAGACCGTGCGACCATTTTATTATTCGAGTTGTTTTTGAACACGTCGGCCTACAGGTATTTTCTTGCCGTTTGTCTGTTTGGTTTACTTGTCTTGCCTTGTGCCAATCTGCCCATCTGTTCTCGGTACCGCTGGCTCATTTGTAGATTGCCGATATACCTAATGTTTCTTGTTCCCGGGGTTACGTTGAGTAACCTTATATCTTGAGTGGTTTTATTTAAAGTTAAAATTACCTACTGTTTGAAGTGGGAAAAGTGCACAAACCGTCGAAGCGTTCGAAAACGTGACTAGTAATGAGTAGCATAAATATATAGCTAAGTCAAGGTATAACGAGCTAACTTGTTTTCTATCAACACAATGTTCCCAAAGTCAGGCGTGATGGGGATAAAACAGTCTGGTCCCTCTATGAAGTAAGATTATGACCTAACACTATCATTACGTACGCAGGGAATCTGACCCCATCGTGGTTTATAAAGGTATTATACAGGATGGGTATAGAGCTGACAAAATAGTCGAAGACAGTTTTTAGGTTTTGTGTGATCAACCATGTACATGAAATAACAAACCTGTGTAAAAATTTGGCTTAATCCATTGTGTTAGTCAAGAGGAAAAGGAGAGAAAATTTTCAAAATGTTCAGCATGTAAAGCATTGTTCTTAATTTTGTTTGTAACAACCGAAATCAGCGTTTATTTTTTTAAAAGGTTTCAGATACAGTTTTCTCAAAAATGACTTCATTTCAGAAGATAAATATCACATGTAAAAAACGGTTCTAGTATGAACCTCATAATCAGTAAGCGTTCAGACTAGAATTAAACAATTGTGTTTTTATCCATAACAATACTGGATAATACCTCTAAGGTATACAGTGATTGGAAAATCATAAAGGACTGTTCCCGTTCGGAAATCCAGATTTTACGAAAAAGCAAAACAATTTTCCGGCACTGAAAAATAATAACGCTCCATATAAACTGTAATTATATTTATGACAAGTATAGTTATAAAGGGGTGAAATTCCCAGTTGGGAAGTTTGTGAAAACGACGATCAAAACTTACTTGAAATAATAGCTGCCGTTAGGATGCGATCCCAGGAACGGCACCGTGTACGTGATCATCCAGATATTCCCTCCTTCGCAGTCGAAGTATGGCGCGCTCCAATGGCCGTCTTCGTACGTAACCAACATGTTATCGGCATACTCCGGTGGTCTTTGGTCTGAGTCATTAAACCGATGAATGAAGGTTGCTGAAGGGAGTGTGAAAGATATTAAAAAGAACAATCAATATTTATATTAATTAAAGGATAGATAAGCAACGTTGATTTCAAACAAGACCTAATTATTATGTTTGTGTTCCGTCTGGCCTTTTAAATTAAATTAATTCAGTGCTTTAGTATTCGGACCAAACTAATGCGTACTTTTCGCGAAGGTTAATTAGCAATCAATAGTGTGCACTTTTCTCAACTTGTAGTGATATGCAAAACAGGGCCGTTTCGTTTTAAGGCGCGGGTGTCTGAATTAAAGGCTGTGGATTATGAAGCCGTTCAGCATCACCGAGCCGTAGCCGTATAGCCGCAAATGCCGTTTCACTTGCCTTATGATCTCGTCATTCCGTAGTGGACTGGTGTAGTTCCCTTCATCGTCCTACTAACGATTTCTTCCTTCTTTTTCTTCGTGTTTGTTTGCCTTATCCATGGTTATCGGCTGTGATTTTCACAATCATTCTCTTCAGTTTACACGATGCACGCATTTGATGAGATTATTATCAATTAAATATTTATGGCAATGAAACCAAAGATGTCTCATAAGTGAACTTCATCACTGTAGCTCGCAAGCCTGAGGAAACCAGTAGGCAATGGCGTGATATGTCAACCAGAAACGACAGGCTAACCATATACTCGTCTATGATAAGTGTTCATAGTTACGTGCAGTAAGGTAACAATTCAAGTACATGGGACCTACGGCTTAATGTTCCATCCGAAGAACAAAGCAATTATGGTAAA
The DNA here is from genome assembly GCA_037783415.1 of Leptasterias polaris. Taxonomy (NCBI): domain Eukaryota; kingdom Metazoa; phylum Echinodermata; class Asteroidea; order Forcipulatida; family Asteriidae; genus Leptasterias; species Leptasterias polaris. The sequence continues at coordinate 3,413,475 of JAZGTN010000005.1, read as the reverse complement.
GCATCTTGCTCAAGAACACAAGTGTCGAGACCGGGAATCGACCCCACACTATAGAGCTTGAGTCCGGTGCTCTTAAGCCACAACAAGGCTCTTGAGTCTGAACAGACAGCACAGTTGCAAAACCGGTATAAAACTCCAGAACTGGCTACTTTTAAAATTTTAATTTGACAAAAAGCAAAGTTGATGGGGACCGAGATCGCCTTCCTTAGAAAAAGCAGATACAAATAACCTGATAGTAAAAGTTTCGGTTCCGATGCTTACACATGCAGATCCATTCGAAATGTTGGATATTGAAGCTGACGGTGAATGACGGTGAATTGTAATACTATAACCCTCCCCCAGACGAAGCTTGAGTCCGGTGTTCTTTTACCACTTGACCACAACATGGTCCTTGAGTCTGAGCAATTAAACAGCACAGTTGCAATACCGGCATTAAACTAGAGAACGTGGATGCAACTCTTTTATTTATTTGACAAAAAGCAAAGTTGTTTGGGAGCAAGATCACTTCCTTACAAAAAACCCAGATAACATCACACACGCAGATCCATTTGAAATGTTGGATATCGAAGCTGACGGTGAATGACGGTGAATTATATTATAACCCAGCTTCCAGACAAAGCGACTCCGAGGTTGACCTCTTCGAGTCTACTCCCGGCACGGGAAGAGCGGGTGGATGTATCGGGCGGGGGGAATGTTTAAAAACGACTCGCTTACTTAACCAAGTTACCGTATTCTCGGGAGTCTTATTTTAGAGATGCATACTTCATGAAAGTCCAGAAACTGGGGCACTTTGCGAAAAGGGTCGGCTGCATCTATCGAGTGCTCATATTTCTCCGGGAAGTGTAACAATTCGATTACACATTTACCGGACTGAGCGGACAATTTAAGAACAAAATTATCCGAGCTAAATTCGATAGGTTTATTTATGATTTTGATGATTGAATAACGACGAGTAGCGCCGAGTTGCATTGCCGCAGTGCTTCTTTATTGTAAATCTCTGAACGGTAGAACTCTTTGGGCGTCCACTAAATTCACTGGGTTTCATGTGTGAAGTTCGTGAAATGTCCGTGTTTGTCTATTCGTTGCGTCTGTTTGACTAATATCAAATTCTCTAATGTTTTTATTTTGGAGACAGGCTGAAGGTATCCATAAGTCAGTGTCACTTCCAGAACTCCGTAGTTTTCAAAATTCTCAACTGCAATTCTTGTGGTTAGACCCCTGGTTTAAAATAGTCTCGTAAGGTTATCGTATTCGTATACCATTTTAGGCTCAACACGTATTATTGTTATGCACACACTAAAAATAAAATTAATTGACTACTTTGGCCGGTTTTACGATTTTTTTCTTGGGTTAAAGGTATTATACAGGATTGGCAGAGCTGACAAAATAATCACAGACAGTGTTCATGTTTTGTGTAATCAACCACATACATGAAATAACAAACCTGTGAAAATTTGAGCTCAATTGGTCATCGAGGTCACGAGAAAATAGTGAAAAGAGACCTTATGTGTTTTCTGTTTTTCAATCATGGAGTTTATTATCGCGCGCGATAAAAACTATTGTTTTACTCATTTCTCAGAAACGATAGCATTTTAGGCAGAAATATTTTAAGGAACCCTTTCTACCATTACTTACTTTAAATCATGTAAGTTGTGTGTGAATCTGTGAACATTTGTGTTTTTCGATCTTACCAATAGTGTACAGGGCCTTTAAGGAAGTTAGGCCTTAAACTTTAATATACAAATTGAGACATTGAACAATGTGTCAAGGATTGGAGGGAAAGCTACCAACAATTAACAGAGAGCTTTCGTGCAGACCAGACATGATCTCATGTGTCATTATTTAAATAGGGAACTCGGCAAGTTATGCATAATTCATGATAGAGCCTACACTCCGTGTGTACGGACGGTAGACACAGACTGCCTCTTATAGTCTCTTATTTCTCGTAATATATACCTGTTTGTAATAGGTAAGATCTAATGCCATACATGCGAGTTTTAATTTGTAAAGGTCAAATTGCACTCGCTCTAATATCCCTACAAAAAAACATCTCTACGTCACATCGTCAAATGTATCTTTTTGTCTACTTTCCTCTTTAGCCGTCCTCAAGAATAATCAGATTAATACAGAAATAACAAAAGCATCAAAGCTAGCCTTAGAATCAAACACTTGGTCCATTATAAACAGGATTATAACATTACATTGCATTAGGCCCCTCAACCAATTACCAGTTCTTCAATCCAAGCACTTAGCCAAACACCAATACAATTTATTACCATTTTCTGATTCTATCTGCACGTAGCGATGGTATCGCTTCTCCCCTCAGGCCAAAAATAGTATATAAAGCTTTTAAACTGAAAGTGGCTCTCGTGCATATCAGCTTCAGGTCTGTCCAAAACACATGTGAAAATTACAATATGTTTTACTTTTATCCGTGGAGTATTTGGAAAGGCAGATTTGCACACTGTTTGCTTGAAATAAGAGAATAATGTGCATTGCTTATTCATAAAGGTACATAGGTTTATATAAATTATGTACATTGTTTTGCATAATGTTAAAAAAAAAATCAGATAAAAGAAGTATAAACAAGCAATAAAAAGGCGTGACATTTGATGTCCGAGGGTTGCCACCTTAAAGATTGTACAGGCATAATATACAGACAAAACTGCTACTTGTTTTCAACCAATCTCGTTGAATCAAGATAAGGTACGGTTTGTTATGTCGGCAAAAACTACAGCTATCGTGCTGCTCAGTTTTGCTGTCAGTGTAAAGTAAGAGTTTTTTTTTAGCAAAAGCTAAACCAGTGATAATATGCTTACGCTCTTTGAATCAAGATTAGGTTAAAGCCGAAACGGATATCCAGTTGCCCCCCCCCCCCCCCTAAAAATGCTCCACTGCCGAGAAACTTTAACTCTAATGGACTCGGTCTAGAGCTTATCGCTGTGAATAATGAAAAGAAAATGCCGCCACTTTTATGCACACTATCTTTGAATCGAGATCAGTTATGGCGGCGATGCTGCTGAATATTTAAACAAAACACCTAATATAAGACTGGTGTCCCATTGCCCATGGACTTCTACTTCTACAGGGATCTACGTATCTCATAGTCTTAAACATAAAACAATAATAACACAGTAGTCTGGTTGATTGTCATAGGCGCACATTTAAACATTCGCGTCTGCTTTCCAGTCTCGCAATGGCTACCACTGGATACAGTTTCAATTTTCCGTACTTGCTTACCGCAAAATGTTGAATGACCAGAGATTGGTTTGGGTAGACCTGCGGTAAGGCAGCAAGTTAACTAACCCCTCCCATACTCCATCCCGCTCTTCCCCCACCACCCGACCTCCCAAGTTGTATTATCACAGGTTGGTCTGTCTTATTCTTAAGCCGGGCCCCTTCATACACAAGCTGGATTAATAATACATACAAAATGTTCAATATACGTCCGTATTAAACACAATGATACTATCTTCTCTGGTACTTTCACTTATTTTATAATAAAAAATAAATAAAACAAATCCAAAAGTTGTATACTACATCTTTAACAAACCATGCAGTCAAACTGAAATCACTTCCCCACAACTCCTCTCCAAACCCAGATCTACATTGTCTCCTTTCTCTTCCTTCCCCCTCCCCCAACTTCAAAACCAACATGACGACTCCAAAGTCTTTTAAAGCCTGTCCCACTTAAACTGTTTCTCATCCCCTGTGAGAGGCGATCACAGTTAGTGTGTTCCGGTTAAACTGTTATTTCCCGCTTGCTTAAGGGCCATGATGCAACAGTATCACACACCCTCACTCTGTTCATCGTGGTATTTCCTATCTCCCTTCCTGACTATTTCCATGCAGCTACATGTTTTGATTTCACTCTTTCAAACTTTGATATCTCAAAAACAAAAACATGCGCTTCGTATATTACACACTGATCACATCAAAACTCTTTTAAAATAGCAACACCTTTAAAAATATTAACGAATACAGAAAAACAATAACAGAATAGTCTTGCAACATAAAACCTTTTACGTGTTGATCTATCTGTTCTAAAAATACAAACCAAGCTTGTTGCATCACCATTAAAGAAGTGTCAGTTTTGAAAAGCTTTCAACTAATAAACTGTATAATAAGAAATGCAGCCAATTTAATTGGATTTTCAAAAACTCTGCATCTCCTAAGATTACATTCAATTCAGGCCCCCGGCGGTCTCCAATATAATCAGACTCCTATCACTTTCATATTAATATCTACTTCAAGGTCAATCATATCGGTAGAAAAATCATCGTAGCGACATTAGATCGCCACTCATCAACTACAAGGAAATTAACTGCCACTGCAGGGAGACAGGCTATGCATCAGACTGCTGTATTAATCACGCCGTGTCCATTTAAAGTTGACTCACATCGCACTGGAGAAACTTGACGCAATGTTTAGTAAAGTATTGGTGTGGTTACTCTCTCATGTGAATCAAGATTATGGTCAGCATCCAGCACTGTTGTTCAAACATACTGCTGCTATGATTTATCTCTTTTGATCACGACAATCTACAGCATAAGAATGTCGAGGCTCCTGCTGCTTTAGTGTGATTAGCACTTAATGAACCATTATTTAAAGCACGACTTCACTAATGCTGTCAAGACTGCTGCTCGCGGTATGATTACCTTCTTTGGATCACGACACGACATTGTACAGTTTTGATAACGATCAACTGGTCGGCTTTTCGTATTTTTTGTCTACAGTTTGAAGTGAAATAGAGATTCAGAATGTGAAAGTTTCTTTCAAATTCTAACATTGGGACCTGTTAAAGCTTGCTAGCTCGCTTCCTTCACAAGTCATTGTAAGTATGGGCCATGACACTCGTACAATGTGCCTTGAAAACATATGTTATTCATCGGCTCAGTTCCCGTTTACATGATCTTCAGGATTACAAAATCAACACATGCATCAACGACAGTGTCATGCAACCTTTCTAAGATTTTGAGTACATATTGTGTTTCGCTGAACAAGTCGCATTTAACAAAAGACATTAAAGTGCAGTTTACCAGGTCTATCAAGTCGTCGCTGTTTTTACGAACCGACAAAACAGCCACTTCAGATGAAATATGGATTTCGAGAAAATCGGGTTTTACGAAATGGGAGTACTGAAACGCTAAATTTAAGAGGTTTATACTCACAAATTCTTGCAAAAATGTCCAGGACAGTTGCACAGGGTTTACTTTTAACAGTGCACGCGAATATTTTATCCGTACTTTAGGTTAAATTGAGATAATTAAAAGTAATTAACTGTTTCGGTTCGTAAAGGCATTTTTTACTGTGCACGCGCATAATGATGTACTACGTGAAGGTTTTACGAACTGGCGCGCTTACTATTTTGTCACTTCGTAAAACTCGTGTAAAGAAAAGTATGATTCACATGGCAATGTTTCACGAACTGACGCAGCGGTAGTTTCGACCCCATGCATTTATGAATCAGTTGAACTCTATTTGCAGCTCTGCTTTGTTGACGTTCCCAAATGTCACAAAGGTGATTTAAAACACCTATTAACCTAAGAAAACTAAATGAAATTTGTTTGTAGTGTATAAATGCGTACCGAACTTAGTAAAAATTATTGGAGAAAACGTTGTTTCAAAATCTATGTTTGGTTTTCAAAACTGCCCCATACTAGATGGATTCCTCTGCCATATTACACGAAAACAGCAATCAAAATGAAAAACTAAAACAGATTTAGAATAATGAGAGTCAGTTATAAAGCATTTACAATTATTCTGTTCTTGCACCCAAGATTCAGTTTATTTTATTTTGTAAACAAGCATTACACCTATTCTGTTAATGCCATCAATTTTTAAACAGAATATCATTAACATTCAATTAAAATTCATTTGAACATAACACCTGAGCACCAAAGTAGAAATTCATTTTAAATTTTATAAAGCATTTACAATTATTCTGATCTTGCAACCAAGATTAAGTTTATTTTATTTTGTAAACAAGCATTACACCTATTCTGTTAATGCCATCAATTTTTAAACAGAATATCATTAACATTCAATTAAAATTCATTTGAACATAACACCTGAGCACCAAAGTGGAAATTCATTTTAAACTATATAAAGCATTTTCAATTATTCTGTTCTTGCAACCAAGATTCAGTTTTTTTTTTTTTGTAAACAAGCATTAACACTTATTCTGTTCATGCAATCAATTTTTAAACAGACTATCATTAACATTAAATAAACATTCATTGAAACATAATACCTGAACACCAAAGTGGACATTCATTGTAAGTTTTATCATAAAACAGCTGATCATTTTGTTTGAACATTCTTTAGGCAACAATGCTAAGATTTAATTTAGTTCCTGACATCCTGATGCATTCGATGATGTGTAACCCAAAATTCATAAGAATGAGTTAATGTTTTTTTAAACGTATTTTTAGAACAATACTGTTTAAAGAGTTTTCAGAGTTATTACTAAACGTTTACAGACCCTTTAAACGCTAAGCAAAGTGTGATGTCACAATATAAGTTATAATGACAACATTTAGATAATACTTAAAGTTAGCTTAGCAATTGGAACCTGGAATGTTCGGACTCTCCATCAGCCAGACAATCAATCTCAATTTCCTCATCCACTCCATCAAGAAGACTTTGACTGGGAAGCGATGGGAATCTTTGAGACCAACTGAACTGACTCTATTTAAGGAGAGCAAAGAGAGTCGGGAATGAACATGGGAATCCCCTGACAGTAAAACAAAGAAAACAGTTATTTCATAATGATAAAACAAACATGATTTAGAAAATGATTTTCAGTGCTTGGTTTTAAAAGTTGATGAAGAGAGCAGAAAGTTTGGGCTTACAATCAACATCAGCAAAACTGTGAGGTCCTAATCACCAGCAAGGTAAAACAAAAGTTTCTGTATCCATAAAGGGAAAACAACTTTTTCAGGTCAACAATTTGCTAGGGGAGTCATCTCATCAGTTTCTGGTAGCAATGAAAATGACATCAAAATTCGGTTGGACTGGCTATGGGAGCGACACAAAAAGTGAATACGGTTTGGAACTCTCATCAAATAGAAACATTAACCAAACTGGAAATAGACAAGGTACTCATCCTATCAATAGCCACTTATGGATCAAAGACTTGGACAGTCAGGAAAAGTGATGGAAACAGACTGCTAGTCTTCGAGATGACCTGTCTGAGGAAAATCGTTTGGGTTACCACAAGAGATAGGTTGAATGACACATCAGTCAGAGATACATTGGACTACCATTTTTATCATTCCTCATGGGGTAAGTTTTTGTAGAAGTCGACAAGATCTTGTTGGGCAACTACTGGGCAGGACCCTGTGCAAAGACTTAGTAAATCTCTGTACTTCCCTGCTGACAATTTAGGTCTATTGGAGTACAAGGATTTTGGAAGTTCTGGTTTAGGACAGGGAGTATTCTTATTAGCAGAACGGAGGTTGCGCAAATTTCCCAGTGTAAGAGTTTTAAACTCTTTTTGTGTGTGTGAAGTCTTGAAGCTAATCACATTGGCCAGATCTTTGTGAATTTTGAGTTGTTTTACTTTTGTCCAGTCGATGGAACTACCATCACCCGCTTCCCTGCATTTGAGAATGCCCATGGCTTGTCCATATGACTTCCAGTCTACTATGTCAGAGGTTTTTACATGTCTTACTACATAGGGGCAAGGGTTGTGTCTAGCATCCTCTATTATGTTAGATAGTTGACATGGATGGAAAACTTCTTCTGTACGGGCCAGGTTTTGCTCAATCACTGAGTGCATGCTATCCCCCTCACTTTGGCCATGGTTGCTTTCAAAGTAATATATGGTTATTACTTTTATGTTTAACGATTTAGACAAGAAACCTGTAAACATTGCTGGGAGAATCGAATTCTTGTTTTGACCCGCACAACCATCGCAGAAGAAGTCGACTGACTCTTTACCCTCTATGTCAAGTTTTTGGAGGTAGTCCATGACGTGAGAGGATACCTCACACGCCCCTCGCTTTGTGATTGTTTCATTGGAGAGGTAGCAGAACCCTTCACGAGAAGCCAAGTCATAAATAGTGAAATTGTAACATGCAAGGCGGCGTTTGTAGAATATTTCGCCCCTGTTCGATTTTGGGAGGTATATGTTCTGCTGTAAATCAAAGACAGCAGAACTGTGGGAGACGTCTTCAATGGCACGTTCTTTACTAAGATCTTTGAATTGTCTTACTTCAGAAATCTCTTCCCTGTGTCTGTCGTAGTCGGTTTGGTATTTGGGACGTTCTACTTCACTACATTGACGAAATGTTTCGCATCGTCCACATTTATCCTTTTTTGGCCGGTGAATTTTCAGATTTTGTTCTCTCATTACTTTCTTATAAAGAGAAAACGATCCACAACCAGGACGATCCTTTTTGAACATCCTATACATCTTCTTCCTTGTTAGTTCTGCAGAGAGGTAATTCCACTTAGTGGATGCTCTACAGTAGTGAGATTCTACACGGGGAAAGCGATTGAGGTGTTGGAGAATCCTACGCCTCTTGTGAGGCTGTTGGTTTTGTTTGCCACCCCTTTTTTCTCTCTCTAGTACCCCAGTTAGTCTACTTTTCTTGTGCAGAACAGTACGGACCTGGCGGTCCGATATTGCAAGTGAACACAAAAATGTTGTCCTGCAAACTTGTAACACTTCCCCTGGGACGGATGGATGTGGAAGAGTGTATTTAATTCTGTTTTTGTGACTTCTACTTTTACTGACAACAGTGTAACTGATATGTCGCGCTATGTACTCCCTCTGAAGAGCCAAGTTTCCTGCTTCATAGAAGTCTTCTCTTAAAGACTTTACTGCCTGATCATCAAATTTAGTGCAACTTAGCTTATATTTACACCTTTTCCCTGTACACATTTGCTTGTGTATTGTTTTCCTACCCTCGATGAATTTGTGAGACTTTTCAGAATAATATGATAGACCTTTGTTACGCTTTAGTTTGACCATCCTATTTTTTGACCTGTGTGCTTTCTGTTCGGGAGGATTATCTAACTGATCAAGTAATTCGGCATTGTCGTTACCTACAGACTCATCAATGATGAAGCTTTCTGGATTCTCTTCATCTAGATTCTCTTCATCTGGATTCTCATCATCTGGATTCTCGTCATCTGATTGATTGGCTACATCTTCAATTGTGGAATGCTGAGAACCTGTACATGAAAATAAAAAAATTACCATGCAAAGGAGTATTACAAGCAAGCAACAAGAACATCATTTGAGATTGCTGATCAGAGCTAAACAAACTTTACTGAATCTGATATTCCTTCTTTTGATTTAAATACTCCTCTGTTAGCAAAATTATTGTTTGACAAAAACAGTTGGCTGCAAAACCTTATCATCCAGACAGAGATGTCCATACTGGATTTTTTTATATAAAACACAACACTAAAATATTAACAAAATGTACTATAGTTTTCATGGTGCTATGTAAAGGAATAGGTCTCAAAAAGTAGCTCCACATCTATACCTTTCAGGAAAATACCGACTGTTGAAGTGCCTTGAGCGTCACTGAGTGACGGATATGTGCGCTATAAAAGAAGGTACTCGCACTGTTATTCCCTAATTATTATTAAAGAACTTACCTTCCGAATCAGATTCTATTGACATTGGCTCATCTTCCGTTTCCAAATCGAATGACATTGCAGGAGCTGTAAGGAAAAGGTATGCCATTTTTTTAAGTAAAAAGGGGGGAAATCTAAAATATGAGATAAAAGAAATATGAAATGAAGAAAAACCCACCTTGTCCCATGATTTCCATCCACATAGCTTCTCCATTTGAGTCCACTGCTTCGATGTTGATAGTGTCTGGTAGAGAGGAGGTTTGAAAAGATAGAACATATATATTTCACCATTAATTAATGTTTATGTGTGTGAAACAGAAGTAGAACAAACAATGTAAAAACCCTTTTCACTTGGAGAGAAAATTAATGTGACAAAACACATTGTTCATTTCAAACACTTAGGTATTTAAAGATCACACCTATGACCCGCAGGTTAAAAAAGAAGAATTTATAAAACATTATGAAAAATAATTGATAATTCTTACCAAAGACTGAGAGTGGGATGTCATCATTGTCATCTTCTGTATGTAGTAAGAGTACTATAAACAAAAGAAAATAAAGGGATACAGCAATTAGGGCCTATGCTCAAGTTGTATGGACCTTAAATATTGTTTTCTCTATAGTTTCTAAGGAAAAAAAAGCACTTCACACAAGAGGGTGGAGGGGGCTGTTAATACGAAAAGCGGACCTGGGAACAAAAGAGGTCCACATAGTGTTATTTACCTTGTTGAAAAACAGAGTTTTCTGTAAGTGTACAGAACAAAGGAATTTCCACAAAGTGACTGCAACACTATGTGATCAATTTAACTAATTACTAATAATATTAGTAATAATAATAACAATTCTTATATAGCGCATTTTACAATAACCGTATTAATGTGTTTTACATTAGTGCCCTGGTCATACCGCCAATAACATCCCTTTAAATGTTTCTCAGCTCCCTTGAGAGTATACAACCTGGGCAACAGATTATATCGCTCCAAAGGCTTTTTCATTCACAATATCAACCTCTACCCTCGCAGGTAGCCATTTATACCCCTTGGTGAAGAGAAGCAATTATAGTGAAGTATCTTGCTCAAGGACACAAGTGTCACGACCGGGATTCAAAGCACAAGAACTTGAATTCGATGCTCTAAACCACTCGGCCATGACACTCTACTAAATCTATAGTTTGTTAAAATCATGTCAGTGTATTTCTCGTCTATAACTTACCTTCAGTTGACCCAGATTCTTGATTCTGTGTTGCATCCTTGACAACAGGATCAATCTGCACTGCTTGAGAGGCTAAAAAGAGTGCAGGAAAACACACATTTTACTTGCAACTAAAAGTGAGTCCATGCTCGTCTTGTATATAGGTAGGTTTCTTAGTAAAAATCAGAACCATCTTCGTTTGTCTAACACTATTGTTGTTACTATTATAATTACTGTTAGTGGTTTATTAAAAACATTCAGTGTGACTGCAAAAGGAAAAAATCACAGTGAATTTACAGTTCAAAAAATACATCTTCGGTCTTAAATTGGGCATGAGGTTGAGAGAAGGTGGAAAATTAAAAGTGATCACTCAATATTATACTCCAAAAGTACACACTAAATAAAAAAAATAAAACAGTTTTGCATCCAACAACACACTTTGTATAAAACTACTTACCAATAAATGCTAAAGATACATTATCTTCACTGTCATCACTGTCACCACTGTCATCATTACTCTCCAGAACTGTGGTCTTGGGTAAAACTTGAATTACTCTTCCTTTCCACCAACTTGCCTTGCTCCTCATTTTGACACGGGTTCCCTTATGTAGAGGTCTCTTAGAAGTAAAGTGGAGATCTTTCACATTCACAATGTTGAGTGAACCATCTTTCGTCCATTTAACCACCACATCAACATCATCTGTTTATTTAATTGTTTGTAAACATAAAAAAATATGTCAACATGACTCGACTATAAAGAGGCATACTTGTTTAATAACTAATATTGTCTCAAGTCAGGGAGTGCAAAGATCAATTATTTGCAAATTCAAGGACCAAAAAATAAAACATGCTAGATGTAAGAGAAACCCACTTACCTCTTTCATCACCCATTCTTGAACATGTAGGGGGCCTACCTTAACTTGTACGAGCAATCTGTAAATTGTAAAATAAATAATAATAATAATAATAATAATGATGACTGAGCATGGATCGGAGGGGGTCTCAGTGACTGGTGTCTTTATATTCATCAAGACCTATCTAAAGCTCACCATTGTATCACAACAATATGACTGAGTGAGAGTAAATATTATTAAATGAAAGTTTCTCAACCTATAGTTGTGTTACTGTTAATAAAAAACACCATGCAGATAAACGTGATTATTACTTTATTAAAATATTAGCAATGCATTGTTTCACAAAGTTTAAGGCTGTATTTTCAGTCTAATTCGAATGTTGAACATTTACTTACTTTTCACGGGGATGCTCAATAGATGTTAGCCTCGTGAAGGAAGGAGCACCAAGTTGGTAAACCCAACAAAACATGATTTAGTATGGCAGCCATTGCATACACACGCCGCGTATCCAGGGACGCCATTACGAAACAACAACACCACAACTAGGTCAGTTCGCCAAGTAGTACAGGGCGCGCATAGATACTGCGTGGAGTGGGTTTTACGAACCGGTGACACAATGTAGTGTCGTTTCGTAAATTCCAACAAAGCACACAGTGCGCGCATAATACGTGGCGAAGGGGTTTTACGAACCGGTGACACAATGTATTGTCGATTCGTAAAATCCATTTTTTTAACAAACGTGTACATTCGGACGTTTCCCCCTTCCAGACATTCACGATATCTCAACAAATGTAGCTTTTCCAGGGTTGAAATTTTATGGAAAGATACAACTGAAACATTACTTTCAAAATATGAACAGATTAGAAAATCGAAAATTTCACGTAATTTGGCTATTTTGCCGGATCGTAAAAACACCGACGAAGTGATTGACAGTTTATCTTCCGCGAAAAGGTATTGAAAATAAATGTTATTAAGTGAGATTTAACTTTCGAAATGACTTTGTTGGTGTATGAGCAAAAGCTGCAAAGTAATGTAATAACCAAGATCAGTGTGTTCAGGCCTAGAGTATTACAAACTGCAGGAGATAACTTTGTTTAATATCGTCTACTCAGGTAACCCTTTTTGGCAGTTCAACAGTCACGCAGACAGATGAATATAGTGTTCAAAATGTCTTAAAATCTATAAACTGTTAAGCAAATTGAGATACTAATTTCTTACAGTTCTTGGTAAACTGTTAAGCAAATTGAGATACTCATTTCTTACAGTTCTTGGTAAACTGTTAAGCAAATTGAGATACTCATTTCTTACAGTTCTTGGTAAACTGTTAAGCAAATTGAGATACTCATTTCTTACAGTTCTTGGTAAACTGTTAAGCAAATTGAGGTACTCATTTCTTACAGTTCTTGGTAAACTGTTAAGCAAATTGAGATACTAATTTCTTACAGTTCTTGGTAAACTGTTAAGCAAATTGAGGTACTCATTTCTTACAGTTCTTGGTAAACTGTTAAGCAAATTGAGATACTCATTTCTTACAGTTCTTGGTAAACTGTTAAGCAAATTGAGATACTAATTTCTTACAGTTCTTGGTAAACTGTTAAGCAAATTGAGGTACTCATTTCTTACAGTTCTTGGTAAACTGTTAAGCAAATTGAGGTACTCATTTCTTACAGTTCTTGGTAAACTGTTAAGCAAATTGAGGTACTCATTTCTTACAGTTCTTGGTAAACTGTTAAGCAAATTGAGGTACTGAGCAGTTCTTTATGCTCTGCTTATCGGCTTCATGAAATTGAAACCAGCTGAATACCTGACATATGACCAAATAATTATGACAACGCCGGGCGTAAACCACTTCAACACATCACGCAATTTTTCAATGACACTATAGTTCTGATTCGGTCAGTCGTGCACACGAGCCTTAAATGTAGCTCAGGTCCTACAAACGTAGCACCAACCCTATGCCTCAAGTGTTGCCCGGGTACATTTTGAGCTACATTCCGGCTAAATTTAGGTGCCGCTCAGTCGTGATTTCCGGGTTCGCCTTTCTCAACTTCTTATTGTTTACAGTCCACCAAACCCGCTGGACGTCGACGGATCCGTTCTCTCTTTCCTGGCCTCAGAGTATGTATACACAGAGACCAACCCCAACTAACCAAATTATCCCCGTCCAATTGAATTCCCAACAGACCAGATCAATGGGGAGAGGGTCGCAATTGCTCAACGCTAACCTGATTACCGGACGTCTTAAACAGTTGCAACCTCGTCCAAATTACTCCAGTGTATCGAACTCGCCACGTTCTGAACGATCCTACTCTATACATAATTCTATACATGGGGATTTCATGTTCCAATTTGCGACTTCGAGATCTATATTGTTTGGCTGTTTTTCCTGGTTTGCCCTTCATAATTATATTTCCAGGACTCAATAATGCCAGGAAGTACCAACGCCTGCTCGAATCTAATCAAAATATACGATTATGTCTGCGGTTTGATACTGACTTTTGATTAGTACGTGCGCATAAACCGGACTGACAGTTTGTACGGAAATATGTTTCATGATAAGTAACATTAGGTAAACTGACAGATTAAAGCAACCTCATTATAGACTGTGCAAGTCTCGCGCGTATCCGAACGAGAAAACACGTCAAACGAAGAACATTTTTATTTCTGAAATTAAATCTTTGTTTTAAATTATATCTCATGACAAAATCTGAACAACAAAAATAAATCATTAAAATGTTATGAACAGTTTTAGTTTTTGAAAAAAAACCCACAACAGTGTGTTAATTATTATTTAAAAAGAAATTAAAACTCTGGGACAAGGATGCTTATTTGATGTTAACTTTTTAGAAACCCCTTACTCGGATTCGTGATGGTCAAACGGGTTTAAAATTGACCCGTATCGCAGTTTAGGGATGCTGACGCCTCAACAACCATATACTGCAATGAAAAGGGTTCGCTTTGCAATTACGGCATCTGGCGATTATAACCGCGCATCCAAAACAAGCGTTTACATAAGTTTTATGATCGGAGGCGAGCACAAAATTCTTAATTTTTTGCAATAACCGGAAGTGAGGTCAAGTTTAATTCTCGGGTTTTCTTAGTTCGGGTTCACTTAGTATTACATTCCAAACAACATGTATACTTTTCTAGGTCATAACCTACGTTAAATTAAAATAATTAACGAAACAAAATCTCGCCCACGTAAAACTCCATATGGTTGGGACTATCTATGGTCCCGGAAGTTCGAATGCGCGCGAGACTTGCACAGTCTATTAAAGTAGAGGCATTTGAAATCTTGTTTTACACATAAACAAGTAAACCTAGACTTGTTCTATTGATTGTATGGTGTTAATATGAGGTAAACAACTCTATTCACTCGATGAAGGGTGTGTGGCCCGAGACCTAGAAACTAAGCCTAAACTTTAATGAACTACAAACTGTTGACGTAACTCCAGTTTTTCCCCTAAAATATAGCCCGAACCTGATTGAGCCCGTACTGTAGCCCGGACATAAACTTAGCCACAATAATGTACCTAAATGTAACCAAGACCTAAATGTAGCCCAATATTGTACTAATGTAGTCTGGACTTCATGATGGACCCTAGTGCCTAAAAGTATACATCACGAACCTCAACGTATCACCAAGCTTGTACCTAAATGTAGCTCGGAGACATCATTGAAGCCCAAACCATAAACCCAAATGTAGCCCGGAACTCAAAGAACCCTAACCATGTACCTAACTGCAACCCGGACCTAATAGTAGCCTCAGTCTTGCATCCTGCATTTTGGGTACAGGGTTGGAGCTACATTAAGGTCAGGTACGGGATACATTTAGGGGGCCTCACAGAAGTGTTCACTCATTTTGATAACAGATTTCATTCTACAGAAAATCTCCCCTGAATATTTGACTTTATCTTCCTGAAATCGAAACAGCACTATCCCTTTAGAGTACAGTAGCCTTGATCTGCTGGATTAATATCAAGGAAATCTGGAGACTAAAATTACAAATTGCTTGTACAAGTTGTAGTGTCTGACCAGCGAAACGCTGTAACAACCTCCAGGAAATTACAGCGAGTATCATTTTTAGTTACCTTCACGTCTACCCTCACATAAAGTTAGGACCCGGTGTTAGATTTCATCTTAGTATCAACAGTTGCAGTCCGTACACGATATTATTCTATATTAATTTTTTCAGACGAAAACATTTTTCGCAAATATTTATACACAACAAGTTCCAGTTTCGCTAACTTAATTAATTTTGGGTTGTGAGTATTTATAAAAATAACAGAAATATGTCTTCATATTTTGGGGGTGTTGCAAATAATAACGAATTTTAGGTCTGGTTTGTTGATATTTTAGTGCAGTTTTCCGCTGAATAAATAATGAATTTTGTATAGTAAATAGCGTCAACATGGCTTTTATTATGACGAATAAACTTCTAAACTACTGTATATGTGATTGGTGCTCGGATACAGTCACAACTAATGGCAAACTATAAACAATAACTGCAAAGGTGAAGTAAAATAAACGTACGACTTGATGGAACAGCCGAAATATATATATATTTTTTGAGTTGCAGTGTAGTCTCAGTATGGTGCTTTCCAAATCTTTTCTTGGTGTTGTCTTTATTCGTTATTTCCACGCCACGTTGCCTCAAAACGCAGGCATGTCTTTCCACACATCGTGTCGGGATTTTTCCATGACAATATGACGAAACCAATTAGAGGTCAGTAGGTCAAACAGTCTGGCAACATTTTCATTATATACTGGTTTATGCAGGCTTATTGTAGCATGATACCACTCACACCGTGTTCTGTCTAAATCAAAGGGCATCCTACACAATTATTAGAGCAAGCTTTTTATGCAACTTCGCCCCAAAGCAATTCTTGTTAATGGGCTACAAGAAGAAAACTTTTTGAGATGAAAATAACTCAGGGGAGCTGCTGCAGTTATGAATTGATATTCCTCTTAAAACAGTCCAAATTGTAGGATGGAGAAAAACATGCACCAGGCAAGGAGTTCCAATGAGACATAAACTGCTATCAGAAGAAATGTAAAACTTGAACAATGAATAGCAATTCAGATTTATTACTCATGCAGGGTAAGCAAGACTTGATAAAAGAATTAAGACTGAAGTCAAACCAAAGTTTCCCATTTAAAAACTCAAGGGGAAAAAGACAACACTCTTAGGGAATTAGACAAAATATCAGATTCACGCAGGGTAAGCGATACAATTTGCTGAACCTTCAAGACCGAAGTCAAACCAAAGTTTCTTACTAAAACTCATTTGGAAATAGACAAAGCATTTTGTTAATCAAAACTTGCTTTCACAACCTGTTACAATAATTGCAATTATAAATCCCTATACGTCAAAAGTGTCTCACAATTCAGACTTTGTTAGAAAAATCAAGATAATTCGTATCGTTCAATCTCTTCAATCAGGTTATTCCCCTGATTATGTTGAATCAACTTGCATAACTCAAAACAAAGCGGACTCAGTGGTTCACATGAACAAAGAAAGAAGAACAACCATAGGTATACCCTTAGGGTGTTACAAAATAGTTGTTTTGCGTTCAGATTTTATCCCCAGATAAATCACACAATTTATATTTGATTGTCCAAATCGGACTGCAATACTCTCCTGTCAGAGAGTTGTCCATTGGGTCCTGGTTAAAACTCTGTCCGGATTGTCTTTCTGTTTAATTGAGTGGCAGCTATTTTCTCCAAGTGCATCCGTGTGAATAATTCCTTGGGATTGTTCCTTGTGGTGTTTTTACTGTGTGATAAATGTATGGTTTTACAAAATTAACATCTAGATTGCATTAAAGGGAACGTAGCAGCAAATCGTTGTTTTACAGAAGAGTAAAAAAACATTTCCGCCCTCCCGTGTTTAATAGCCACATCCCCAACCTTACCAGTGAAATATTGACCAGGGATTTTGCAAACACTCATATCGGGCTCTTATTTTGATTGTGGCAATCAAAATAAAACCCAGTTTTTCTGTTGCAATTACTAAAACAGACTGAATGATCACGTCGTTATTAACTTAGCCGACGAAGAGTACCGACAACTATACGAATGTTTCTTTCAGCTTCATTTGAAGCGTAAATAAAATGTCTTAACAGCCAATGTGACACCTTATCTAATACGGTAAACACAAAGATACAATTTTGTTTTAAAGGCAAGGGTGAGTAGCTCAAATCATGAACTTTAGTATGTATTGGGAGAGTCTGATGATGATAGTTTAAAACCTGTATTTAAAAACATCCACATTGGTACTGTCAGTGTCGGTGGTGAGGGGAGGTGATAATTATCTTAAAACAAGCCATTTATTTCACAGAGTTACTGCGCGCGCGCGTGTGGGGGGGGGGGGGGGGGCGTCTGACGAGACAGCTCAGCTACCAAGCATGCTTTTTGCTACTCTTTGATCGACTTGGAATCCATCCAAATCGATCAAGGAGAAATGCCACCCAAGAAAGAAATAGAAAACACAAGAGGCCCCCCCCCCCCCCCCCCCACCTTTCCCTCGCGAGACAGGTCTGCCTCATGACCGTAAAATACTAAGGTTTGTCAGCGGGGCAGGGAAAGGAGATGCCCCGGTGTTTGTTCAGCGAGCGGTCGATATGGGGTAATCACTGCTTACTCCGGGAATGTTTTCGTAGTAGAATGTATCGCAGCCGTCAATGAGAGGGGATAGGCAATCTATCTGGAGGAAAAGGAGGAAACGGAGGAGATATCACAACTAGTTCGGTGAAACTGTCCAATCCATAACATACATATATTTTGACAGTGCCGTCTTGAGCTCATATTGCCAGACAATCATCCGATCAAGAGTTTACGATACGAAAGGGAAGGACTAGATCGTTTGCGGCATATTAGCCCGCCAAGTAGGAACTGTAAATTCAGGTGTTCAGAGGGGGGTAAATTGGGCGCCAAAGTGTACTCGCAATCTGTCAGATCACCCACTCTATCACTGGCTCTCTAATCCCACTGAAGTTGGACCTGTTTTTTATAAACTCAAAAAGTATTGACTTTGGAAAACTCGTCAGACATCGACCGGGAACTTTTGGTAAAGTTTCTGAACTCTACACTTAGTTGGACTGAATAATGTGATGCCTTGCTTTATAGAGGTAACCCCCATTATGATGATGGTCACCACGATAGCGATCCTTTCATATCACTTCATTGTCTCAGTGTTAAAGTTGAGCAAGAAGTGATCAGCATGTAGGCAGTGCATTGTAAGGAAGGAGTAAATTTGAATATCTAAATAAAGTGATCAAGCCAGTGTGAAATCACGGTAAACTTAAATGTGCGTGGGTCTGAGTTGTAAAAATGGAAAGTTTGGGAAATGATTTTCCCCTCCACTAGATTGAGACCCCTCAGAATCTTGTTTAGGCCCTACTCTATTATTTAAAAAAACCACACGTTAGACGGCTACGAGACAGCCACCTTTAAAAATGTACCTTTTGTGCTAGCCCTTTTGTGTTATTATAACTTGACATTTAGGACAAACTAAAAGGGAAACAAAGTACACCAAAATAGAACACCCCCCGGCCATTTCTGAATGCAAAATCCCAAAGAAGAAGGGGGGAAATAACACAGTGGTGGCAGCCCGCATCTAGATCGAAGTAAAATAATGAAAAAGGGTCACCTAATCCTAAAGCGATTGATTTTTGTCAATTAGGTATCTTCCTCGATGTATGCGTTTAAATTAAAACAGTCGGGGAA
Organism: Leptasterias polaris; assembly: GCA_037783415.1. NCBI lineage: Eukaryota > Metazoa > Echinodermata > Asteroidea > Forcipulatida > Asteriidae > Leptasterias > Leptasterias polaris. The sequence continues at coordinate 3,394,108 of JAZGTN010000005.1, read as the reverse complement.
AAAAAAGGCAAATGCATTAAACATGGATTCTATGAAGAAACACTACTATTCGGGTGCGAGGAAAGAGAGAGAGAGGGAGTAGAGAGCGGGAACGGGGAAAATCAATGCTTTTAATATGCTTTTCATCCTTGGAGACAAAAGGGTAGCCAAGGAGTTGTGGTGGCCATTTCTCCAGGCTTATTGTTGTCTTTACCAACAACATGGGGAATTCTCCGTCTACAAATTGACCACACTATCCTCTGGTGTAACTCGGTGCACGAAGATCACTGACCCCCCCCCCCCCCCCCCCTTTGCACACTGCTGCAAAGTATATGCCACACGCGCTCGGGTCATCAATAGCCATTAGCTTCAAATTTGTTATTTATTTCAAGACATTTATTTCCATCCCAACAAAGAATCATCATAACAATATCAAAGAACAGTAAGAGAATAATTGGAAATGGGGGCATAGCCAGAAAAGCCAAAGCTTGTGGTTGGTTTGCCCATACAAACAAAAACACAAATAGACTAACAAGTACAGTGTGGGTAGTTACGATATTTAACTTCTAAGACTGAATAGACTCTATGTAAACTAAGGTGAAGTCAGAGGGATGCAACTTATAACATGACGTTTCGAAGACGAGTGGTGCTATAGTTGTGTCTCAAGCCGAGTGAATGGCGATATTGGAAAGAAATAGTTTATGCTATCAAGCTGTCTTTTTGAAAACCACGACAGCACTCAGACACATGAACGCGGAACTATTCATTGTTGTTTCTTAAACATTAGGCCCCTATATTGAAGCATTTTTGTTTTCGTTTGGTGGCAACTAGTGGCGTAAGGAGGAAGGGGGCACGGGGGTATACAGGGGAGCACCCCCACCCCAGTTTATTCCGTGCCACCCCACCCCCCGTGCCCCCATTTGAAATCTTGGCATTTTAGATTAAAAAATTACCAGAGTAAAATTGTACACTTTATATAAGCTTTAATGTGATAATTTCCTAATTTATTTCTTCATTTACGAACAGACAATATATTTGTTTTTACACTTACGTAAGATTATCTTACACACAGCCAATGGTATAACAAGGGCGCTGAAAAGGGGCTTGTTTAAGAAAAATGCAAATATAAGCTACAGTTTTAATTGGTCGGAAGTTCCAACCCCCTAGAAAAAATTATGCACCCCCCGTGCCACTTTAAATGTTACCCTAGTTTAGGCGCTGGTGGCAACTGAGTTAAGAGTATGATATTAATTAGGCTACCATATTTTGAAGATAGCTGAGAAGCATCGACAAAAACACTCATCAATAAATTAACCTTTTCCAAAACATTATATGAGCTACGAAATAGATTAACAGAACAGTTACACAAATAGCCACTACACAGGCTATTGGCAAAAAGAACTATGAGTCCAACATTCTAAGCTATTATCATTTCTGCAAAGAGGGCGTTCTGCGGAGGCTGATATTCAATTGTGCCACTTTCTGTTCACTTTTCTCATCTGAACGTAACAAAAACAAGCATCATCTCGACTTTAATCCTTTGAAATTTCTAGAGCACATTGGATCAGTTGGGTCCCAGGAATTCCCAGGAAAATAAAACTGTCAGTTAAAACCGCTCCGGGCCGACTTATCTGATCTAAAAATACACAAATTCACTCAAAAACAACCAAGCATGTTGAAAATTGTATGCGAACACACGTGCTGACATCGATCCGTGGACAAACCCTTAGTCCTCGATCATACATAACTTGAGTTATGAATTTCTACGCGGTCTCAACCAGGCTGATAAGTGCAGCCATGCGTGGTGCCCCGCCGTATAACCTGGGACCACATCTATGGTACCGACGTGAATTGACCGTGCACCCGCGACGGCACGGCGGTGCCTTGAAAAAGGGGGGAACACATATTCGAATATGGTTTTATGAATATCTCTCTACTTTGTCGTCCTTCATACCCATCAAAATCCAGCTGATGTAGGAAGATTGTGTCCAATAGGTGAACTGGCGTATGAAATGTATTCGTTGAATATATTGAAGTATAGCCACTTTTAGCAAGTTACAGAAGTCTTGAATAATGCGCGATGATAATGCTTAGATGCAATATATATAATCATTTCAAAACCTTGCTACACTACCAGAAGTGCTTATACGCAGAATTATTAATACAATACTTGTCATCACATCTCCAGCCGCATGTTGAGGGCTTCAAACTTGTATAGCTTCGTCTCTACATAACATGGTTGTTAGAAAATTGATGCGTGACAATGAATATGCGACCATCTTTCGTACACAGTTTAAGTGGCCACTGTAGTTTTTCACTCCTTCAAAAATGCCTGTTGATTTGTAGTGATTATTGTAATAATAGTCTCAGGGCTCGGAGACATACAACACTTAATACATTGTGTTATATCAATTCATAAATAAGTGCAGTATAATGCAGAACAGATTGCCACTTACGAACTGCGGCTGTTTATGCACAGTAAAATGTCCCCAACCACACCCAAACATAATCAATGTAAAGACAGAGGCCTATCAGGTCAGGCTGGCCAGACGCACATGTTTGGACACCTGGTAATTCGAGGACTCCAATTACCAAACACACACGTTTGGTGACCCGGTAAATCGAGGACTCTACTGGCCAACGCACGTTGGGTGACCGGGTAAATCGAGGACTTCGACTGGCCAAACACTCACGTTTGGTCACCCGGTAAATCGAGGACTCTACTGACCAACGCACGTTGGGTGACCGGGTAAATCGAGGACTCTACTGGCTACCGCATGTTGGGTGACCGGGTAAATCGAGGACTTCGACTGGCCAAACACTCACGTTTGGTCACCCGGTAAATCGAGGACTCTACTGGCCGAAAATGCACGTTCATTGACCCGGTTAACCGAGGACTCTACTGGTCAAACATAATATATACACGATTATTGACCCGGTAAATCGAGAACTTCGCTTGTTCTCCCATTGTTAGGACTTCAGTAAAGTACCCATCGGATTTGCACACAAGCAAACCACGCATTGTTGACTAATCCCGGACCATGGATCAGGCTGTAACTGTATTCATTTCCATTTTCCACTTAATATTAGGCCTATATCTAAGCTTACTTTAGTACTCTGTAATACTTGAATATTTATTTTTCATTCCAACGTAGAAAATTGCAATTTTGTAACAATATTGTTCCAGGTTATAATATAACAACATCTTGATAAAAAATTGAATTGCCTTTTATTGACTTGTAATGAATTAATATTCTGTTTTTTGGATTATTAAGCCCTAAAAATTATGGTAAAAAGGCTAAAGGTAATGAGTTCTATCGATTCGATTTAAATCGAATGGAATGGGTTTTATTTTTATTCAATTTTTCCCCATATAAGTCTCTAATAATCTCTAGAAATGTAACCCTTTTTATTGACATGAAGAGGCATATTCAAAATGCAGGTTTATGGCAAGTTGAGTGGCAGTTTAGTTTTAAAGTTTTTTGCGGAGGCAAGGGCCAGGAAGAAAAATCTTTACGCCTTCGGCGTTGAAACAGATCTTCAGTCAAAGACTACCCTGATAGAAAAACAAAACAATTCAAATTTTACACTCCGGATCAAATTACCGGATACGCCATTGAAATTCACCCTTTAGCAAAATTTAAAGCAACCCATGGAATTGGAAGTGGGTAGACCTTTCTGGATTGGTTGATGGGTCAAATTAAGTTAACTCGTAATTGATGATGTTCGAGACAACATTTTGGTCTCAAGTTTGAGGGGTTTACAAGGATTGCAAGGAGTCGATTTCTTGATTGCATTGATTGATCGAATAAATGTATTTATTCATTGAACACGATCCATCTGGTCCCTACGGTGTTATCAGTAGGCCGAGTGCAAATGTCTTCTTCTTGTTCTTCTTCATCTTCTCGTTCTTGATCTCCTTCTTCTTGTATTTGTAATAATGAATGACATTATAGGTCCTTTGAGTGAACCTGCAACTTTTATTTGAAATAGGGAGCTCAGAATGGATCATAAGATACCCCTATCCCAAATTACGGTCGTCCAGGCCATGTCTATGTGACTTTGGACATAATCTATGAATTGCAACCGCTCCGGGGCTTTGTATGTTCAGTATACGTACAGCCGGTTTGCACTAAGCACTGTAACAGTGTCTACGTTTGTGTACGCCTGTCGTCATATCAGCACTTCCACACGGTTTGTGCTTATATTTTACAACCATACCGGCGGGTATAAATCCAGATCAGATGCAACCACAGTGCATTCATGAATCTAAACTAGGGTTTTTATTTTGCTCTTTGAATAATGTCATGCGTTGGGGCACACGCTGAAACTTAAGCCCGCTGGCGGGGGGAAAATCATAGTCCCAAATAAAATCTTATACTTGTTAAGATAAATAATGACGAAAACGATCCTGCGAAAGAGCTGGAGGCTGGGTTTTGGCCGCCGGGCAATCCGCGGTACCCTGCTTCGGTGTTGAACTCCAATCCATCCTCCATCGCGTGTGTTTTGGTATATTCATGAGGAAGGCTAATGCTAACACTGCAAAGGAAACTGTATAGGGGTTGGAGTGCCTCTCTTGGTGCTACAAGCACGGATGTCCCAGCTAAAATCTCACAGACACTGTGGAGCGAGGCATTTCCTGTCGGGAGTCGCTGCGTGCGTACACTATTTACACGCATAAAATACACTCCGCTACAGGTCGCAACATCTCCGTGTATGCGACTTGCCCGTTTTGATCATTGTAGTATAAAACCAAAAGGTCAAGAAATGCTACTTTCCTGGCCACTCTGTCTGTCTGTCTGTCTGCGGAAATGTACACCTCTCTGAGACACCATCGTTGTCATGTGCCCTGTGTGCTTATGCAATTTATGAGTTTAGAATAGTAAATGAGGAACCTGACTGTTTCCATTTGAGCCTCAGTTTACATACATTGCCATGGTTAGGTGGGGAAAAGATAGCCCTACAACTTCTTTGCGAGCCAATCAAGCGACTTGGATCACGGCTTAGGCTGTTGGCTGCAGCCATAACATTGAAAAAAGGAGGTAATTTCGACGTTTCAGACATAGCCAATGGTAAAGGCGTTATGGGACACGGTCTTAACCTCAAAGACATTTACCGTTATGATAAGTGTTATGGCGCGGCTTTGCGGACGTGATAGTCATCATGAGAAACAAAATCAAAACATAATTTGTAGGAAGACTTTATTCTATAGCCCGGATGTCTTCTTTGAGTTGAACAATTTATTTGATAATGTAAGCACTTACTGAACAAAATGGCAAAAGGTGGCATTTACAACGTTGTGAATTGTTTTCACAAAGAGACGGGCATGTAAAAAACCAGTTTTGATACATTTTTGAGTTGTTTTCTCTTCTGGCATTTAAACTTAATTCCCGAAATGGTCTTTCATACAAATTATGCTTAATTTCTTAAATGCATTAATTAATTATTGGACATCATCTATCAATAGTTGCATGTTGCGCTTTCACAAAAAGACGGGAATTCCCAAACAGTGTGCGATATATATTGTATTGTATAAAAAATGGACGGGCACGTAGTTCAATTCGCACTTGCAGTTTCACGAAGAGACTGCGAGCTTGTCAGCATACACTTGGTCACGTGACATGCCCGCCCTTCACTATGTAAAAAGCATACACTATTAGATGTGTGTAGAAGTGGGTTGTCGTGCTCTTGCGGTCTTACAAAGAGACGGGCATGTTTGACTACTTATTTTTAGGTAACTTTTAGAAAATTATTGGCAAGGTTTGAACACTTAAAAAACAACATTAGGGCACTTAAACTGCACAAGTAAGTTTTAAAACTGCAGCGTTTTTAGTTTCGAATTAAGCACATTTTAAAATGTCATTATCTCCAGACATTCTTTAAACACATTCTGACGTGCCCGCCTCTTTGTAAAAACGGTGAGAATATTTATGTCGCGAACTGAGCCTACAGAACACCATAGCCGTCGTAATGGCAATCCGACCACCGAGCTGGATTTGTGATAAGATATAAATCACTTGAATGGTAACTCATTAAACGATGAGCACTTAAATAATTAATTTACGGCAAAGAAAAGGCAGCCTGGCTATTCTTTTACGATGTTCATGTATCGTTATGCCGGATACAAGACGCCTGAATGTCAGTTCATGACAAGGTTGCTAGGAGTTAGTTGATAACATCAGGCGTCATGGTCGAGTCTGTCACCCATAAGGGTTGTGAATTCATTAATTATTGTAAAAAACCAAAGGCTGCACTCGTGGAAACATGATTAAAGTGTCAAATGGGTGATTTCATATATTTGTGTGCTGTGGTGGTTCTGTATAAGAACCGGTGGTGTAGCATGTCGACGTTTCTATTTCAGTGCTCTCAGTGTCTTCAGGAGACAATGTGTCACTCTGTAGTGCTTCGTGCCGTTAAAGGTACTGTGTGGGAGTTTCTGGATGCAAAGATGTTTCATATAATTATTCAGGTTTCTTAAGATGTTTGTCTGATGGTTCGTTTTCCTTCGTAAAAAATAGACAATGAATGGTTTATTTTCGAGTTTAGTGTAAAGTTTAATACCCTACTTGTTTGTTTTCTTCTTAATATTAAATTGAATGATGATTGATGAATGATGATATACTAAATTGAACACAGTGCTAAAGGAATTTGAATGCCTCAAAACGAAATTGAATGACCGAATTCTGAATTTGAAACGCAGTAAAAACTGGAGATGCAAAATAGCTTTAATTCGACCGCACGAAAATTAAATCGGCTGCTTATTTGCCGAATTTGACCGAGAAAACCTATAATTAAACTAAGCTATTGTGTTTGGCTTCAACCACATCCTGAAATCATTTTCTAATCGCCGCAGAAAGGTGGAAGTTCAAGGTATAGGCTCATTGATTATTTGTTTTTTGTAACGCAATGCTGATTTGTATGCACAATTATGAAGAATGAATGAATAAAAGTCACGTGTGAAAGTTTCAGCAGCATGAATACAGTGTCTACTTGCTGAGAAAACAGTGTTTCCAAAAATTAATGAACGTTTAGCGAGGTGACAGCTATTCGCGAACGGACACAAACCCTCAGAAATCTGCTAAACGATTCATGCATGAATGGTTCTCAGATTCAAATGTTTTGGGTTGAAAAATTATTAAAATCATATTGGAAGGGACTCCTTTTCTCAAATTAGTTTATACTATCAACAGCTGCAGAGCATATCACCAAGTAAGTTTTTATGGTAATTTTGGGGTCTTTAAGTCACATCCGTTTTTTTATGTCAACGGAGATTGGGGTCGTGATTGTATGAAATACCATTTAAACTTGAAGTACAGGTCTCGTAGTTATCGACAGAGAAAAAAATCGATTAGCTCTGAAAGCTCATTGATTGTAAAGTACAAAATCCTCCAGCGGAATTTTTCCGTCAGATATACTGTCAAGTTGATGAAAAAGCTTTTGTAGGCACCACGAATCACTGTTTCTTATTTCAATTGCCGCATTCAAAATAAGGCCGATATGAAAACGCAATTTAAAAAACACTGACCAACTACTAAAAATAAAACTGCCTGTGGTTGTTTTCACCAGAAAAAAAAAATTACCACTGGGCTTTTATAACATTTTCAATTGTAAGGAGTGTTAATTTCTGACTTTCCGTTTAACAGTGATCAAAGATGAAAAGGGATACGAAATAGTCAAGACAACAACAATTTGCGATCAGATGATCCTCAATCGATTCAGCCGCCGTCATGGGATTGTGTTAACACCGTCACCGTCAGAGAGATGAATTATCTCCCCCCATATCAGTCCGGTTTTACTTCACTGGGGGTGCGTGCATGGCGCTTACCGTAAATGTCCAAAGAAACAGTGATAGGCCCTACCCTTACCCCCGAAACATGCAATAGCTGGACACTAGAAAGCACGTTGTACAGGTCGACATTTACCATTTTTGTATTGACCCATCATGGCCAGTAGTAGGCCGACCTCTTCCGTTTTCTGCACACGTACATGCCTCATGTTAAAACTCCATATATGAGTAAACCTGCATCTCTACGATCTATAATCCAGCCTAGTTCAAATGCATGGTTAATAGATAGATGTATGTCTACTTTGTGAATGTATCTTGTTATGTTCACATTATTATGCTTTAAAAAGCAGGTTCACCTTAAGAGGCCAGTGGCGGTCGACACGCTTAAAAAAACAAAATCCATGACACTTGAAACTTTTGTTACGATCGGATCTTATAGATCAAAATGTCAACTTGTGTAACCACCGTTTCCTATTTCTAACTAAATCCTGTTACATTAAACCTTATTATTTGTTGTTGTCGTTGTTAATTTTGTTGTTGTTGTTGTTGTTACTGTTTTGGGTTTTTTTTCGTCGTCGTCGTCGTTGTCCTTGTCGTCGTCTTCGTTGTTGTTTTGATTTATTTTTCCCGCACAAAAACAACAGACCTGAGTAGGCTTGGTGGAATAAGCCGGTCACGTTTTACAGAAAGCACAAAGAAACGGTTCACGTTTCGTCCGGTATTTTGTTCACGTTCATCAGATGTTCTCATATTGATCTGGCAAATTTGAGTAAAGACTCCGCATGGGTGGGGGGGGGGGGGGGGGGGGGAGTTTGACAGATTACAGCAGGCTAGTTTAGACGATATCTCCTGACTATAGTGGTGGTATCAAGTTTATACCTAAGCGCTGAGATTCAAAACACACAAACATACTTACTGTGTTTTATATACGCATGACCAGTCTTCATTTTACAATTGGATACAATTCGGTTTAAGTATCAAATCTAATATATCCAATCAAGGCAAGGGTCGGCACAGAATAAATGCACACGCACATTTCCTTTTCAAGCTTCCCCCGCTGTAGAGCAATTCTAAAACACGAATTGGTTCCTAGGTTTCGAGCAATAGCATCAGGACGTGAACAACACTTGTATATACACAGCCTTCTATTTGAGCAGTTACAATAATTCGACCAGTTGGATCAAAGATCATGTGCCACAAAGTACATCTAAGTGGTAGGCGTACAAGCGTGTTTAATGTTCATTAGTTCCAGTAAGTCTATTCTTTCTCTTTAAATATGCAAGAGGAAACTGGATACATCCAAAAAAGGAACACAATGCCTGAGGCGGCAACAACCTCTCGTTGTACAATATTGCATCAAAAGCTTCCGAAGTATGTAGAGCATGAAAAACAAGCATCTGATGAAGCCAGTAGACGTTTATTCAAGCACAAAATCCACCGTTACTTTCCAAACGCTTCTTCTGGAGTTATCTGCTGTTTTGAATTTCTCTTTTGCCCGTTAGGTCCGAATCCCTTACCCTTCACCCTACTGCCTAACCAAGGGCGGCTTTTGGGACTTCGTACCGCTACAGTTGAAAACAAATAACTCCCCTACTGTATGTACTTCGTCGATGAGACACGTGCACATCAGTGCATAACTCTCGTGTGCTTAACAAGTCAGAATAAAGTGTTGTGTATATTGATCTAATCTATACGGATCCTAAGTAATTTTAAGAATTATGAGGATTGTTGACTTCAAGAGCGTAATGTTTGGTAGTGCGAGTTACTCTGGCTTAGATGGAGGTTCTAAGACGGGAGCCATTTATTCTAGCTTATGTAATTCTGGTCGGCCAGCTAATGGATAAATTACATAATAACTCTGTACAAGCTAGTCAGAAAATTATAATGTTGTACTTACGGAACTTTTGAATGTGCCGATGGGTGACAACATAATTGTAAACACAACAATGACACACACTTGGAAATCATCTCATACCCTCACGTGCAGAGATTGTATTTCTTTTTTAATCCCTGGATGACGCATAGTGAACAGGTTTTGGTCTGATGTGTTTCTAGGGGGGGAAATATATTGACTTCTGTGGGAAATGCAAGTTGATGTCAGCGTCACGTCACGGTTTGCTTACCAAAATGCCCTCCTTCCATTGTGTGTGTCTGTGAGTAAAACCGGATCACAACAGAGTCCCATCCCGCCGCTGGTGTCCGGTGACCTGTTCTGTATGCCGTAGCCGTACACGCAAAGAAAGCCCTATACACACAAAACCCCCACGGGGAGTTTGCTAAGTACACTGACCGATATTACAAGAACCGGTTGCCTGAATGAAGGATATCTGGGATTAAGCCATCATTTCTCGGGTGCGTCTTTGTAATAATAACTCCGCCACGCCGAGAGCTCTCTGTACCCGTTTTTTTTTGTTGTTCAAGCTTTGATTAGTGTGATTGGTGCGTTGCGCTCCTCGTCATAAAACCCCGCGTGTTTGTATGGCTATCGCGTTACCATATCGCCCCCAAAATGTTTTCCGCTGACGCCGTGGTAAATGGTTCAGCGGACCATAAGTTGTATGGCTTGGCAGGCATCGATATCAGCAACAAACTGCATAATATCTTGCAATTTTGAGAAAAAAATCAATTTGAGTGCCAGGAACGTTTTATACAACGATACCATAAGCTCATCTTGTCTCTGTATAGGAGGAGGCTTGGGAACCCATTTTGTGATTCTTTCACTCTTCATTCTGTCGTGTATCGTGTTGCGATATTGAGCACATAATCCAATTGCTTATCAATTCAATGGAAGGGTAGTCAATAGATAATTCTTATGTATATATTCCATACCCATCATGCACTAATTATTCGGGTTTTTCTGTACTGCTTCTCTTCTCCCGTTAACTCTGAGTTATCTCCCCCCCAAAAAAAAATATATATATAATAGAATAATAAAATAATAAACAACAACAACAACAACAACAACAACAACAAAAACAAAAACAACGACTACTACAACAACAACAACAACAACAAAAACAACGACTACTACAACAACAACAACAACAACAACAACAACAACAGCAACAACAACCCCGACAACAACAACAACAGCAACGACAGCAACAACAACAACATTAGACAAACAAATAAACAAACAAACAAACAACCCAACAATCACACAAATAACCCAACAAACAAGCAAACACACCAACAAACAAACAAACAAACACCCAAACAATTAAATGAATGTTCAAAAAAATTAGGCCTACTGTATAACAACTGATAAAACATTCATGGTAGTCAACTTTTCAAATTATTTCAGGAGAAGCGATGGTAACACGACTATATCTTATGGTAAATGGTGATTTCTTTAAAGATGACGAATCGTTATAGGCCTACATGACTGTTTACCAGTTTGGTAATTGTTTCAATTAGGGTGCCATAGACCTAAGGTATTTTCCCTTTGTATTATACTTTGCTATTTGGGGTAACAGGGAAACTAAGAGACAGTTCCTTTTAGTGACGAAATATGGTAGGCTGTTATTTGAACAGTTTCAGTGAGCTATTTCGGCTATGGTGTGCCAAGGGACATGAGCAAACAAGTTAGTTCTGACCAACACTATAAGATGCATCACAACCCCTGTTAATAGCGTTCACTTTGGGAAAAGAGGTCAAACGGAAGTGGTTTTGTTTTTAAATAAGTAAACCAGAAACGATTTGTGACCTCTTCCCTGAGAGAAAGAGAGAGAGAGTGGGAGATGGGGAGAGAGAAATTAGTAGAAACTGTTTGTAATGGGGGTGGGGCATCATGGCCTTGCTCTGGGCTTGGAGAAACATCTTCCTCCTCCTTGGCAGTCCGTAAGGTCAGTTAGTAATCAATTTGCAGATGGTCCATCTAGTTCTTTGTGTAGTTTATTGCTATTGATTTTTGTCTTGTTGTTTTTGTTTTGCGTTCCTGTTTGAATTGGCCCCTCTAGACAATCAAACGCTTTCTTGCAGGTTCCAAATTAACTGTGCCACATTTTGTGTTTGTTCTGAACGAATTCTAAAACCCATCGATTCTATAGACGAAGAAACGAGAGAAGGAACGATTGCAAAACATCTCGGTTAAAAGAGAAACAGTAACTACAGTTTGCTTTGCTTATAAGTAAAGGACCAATTTGGTTAATTTTCAAAATACTTTGTATCAAGGTCACCTTCTCATCTGATAATTTTTATTTGAAAAAATAAAGGTATAACAAGCAATTAAAGCCATTTGGGAAATTTTGAAGTTGCTTGTTATCCCACAATTATTTTTTCAGAGGACAAGTCTGCGATGGCCATAAAGCCAATTATCTTTCTCATTGCACAGTCTGGCCATGGAGGTAGAATTATAGATAGTTCCCAGTAGACGCCATCTTTACGGGCAAATCGCATTTTGGCTTGCAGGCGCGTCAAGCGCTCAAATTATTAACGCAGCCGCGTCATTCACTAACCAATCATGCAATGAGTTTGGTGAAATGTGCGCGTGCTGCACGCCGTTCTCACGCGTAACGCATGACTGTGTGTTCCAAATTGCCCGTAAAGATGGCCGACTTACGTCATACTGCAACCTATCTATTAGACTGTATTTCAAATTCCATGCTTGTATCATCAAAAGGCATAATATCCAAAAATATTTCCCCTATCTCCCCACTATTTGTAAAATCCAGTCATATAATTATAATTGTAATTTGCCTATAGATTGAATGATTACCTGCATGAAATGAGCAATTATATACGATATGTCTCAACATGGGGTGCCCTTATTTCAACACTCTGCACATCTGTCGATGTAAAGCCCATTCCTACAAGGCGACATAGGCCTACTTCATAATATTAAAGGCAGGATATACTTTTGGTAATGGTCAAAGACCAATATCTTCACTTGATGTATCCCAGCATATGCAAGAAATAACAAAACTGTGAAAATTTTGGCTCAATTGGTTATCGAAGTTGCAAGAAAATAATAACAGAAAAAATAACACCCTTGTCGCATTAAGAATTGGGTGCTTTCAGATGCCTTAGAAAGGCTTCATGCCTGAAGTCTTTCTAGATTCAATTTTTGTGTGTGAAAAATTACCTCTTTCTCTAAAACTATACATTACTTCAAAGGAGGTAGTTTCAGATGCTATTTTCACGGCTTCAACCTTGATGGAAATATTTATTTAGAGGGTTGGTACTGTGATCGCTATCGTAAAGTCGTAATCAATGAATTCTCAACTTGAAAGTAATCAAAAATATTGTTTTCTTGATTGCGAATCGTGTACTTTAAAAAAAGAATTACTAAGATTTTCAAAGCGTGACGTTTCAGATGACGAAGTGATACTCTGAGAGCATATGCAGTGAAATAAAACATTAAATTTGGACTGCTATGTCTTTTACACTCTAAAAACTCCCTGTTCTGAGTTAACCTGGATTCCACGTGGGGCCTGACCCACTCGGGGTCATGTCAGGCTCACCCGGGAAAATGGGATTATAACGAGATTTTAACGGATTATGCTTCAGTTTGACCCATTTCTAGGTCGTTTAACTGTTAAGCAGAAATTATGCTTAAAACGTTTTTAACAGGGATTCAGTCACAAACAACTTTTACTTAGGCCTAAAACAAAAAAAGGTTATGTTGGCGTAACGGGCCAGAAAAAATAGGGTAGGTCGGTCGGGATTTTTTTTTATTTTTTTTATTTTTTTCCGAAAACGACATGTTTTTAAAATGTTTAAGCCGGTAGTAATACACGATAACAAAATTAAACAAGGCTACACACAGCAAATAGTATACTTTTAAACTCTTGATTACATTTAATGACCGCAGATCGACACTTCCCTTGTTCTGTACCTCCATGCTTGAATGAAAACACTTTACGCTTCGAAACCGGGCGCCATGTTGATGCGAGGGGAGCGTAGGCTTTTACCGCGCTGGGAAAAAAAATTCGCGGCCGGGCTGCTGCCGGCCGAGGTCACAGAATAGTTTACCATTTTTAGAATGTATATTATATCATTTTTGTTTTGTAAAAAATGCTAAAACATTAATTAAAATAATTTATATTGTAACTATATATTTTTTTAACACGGAATAAATAGCCAAGTATTTTTGATATTGTATGTAACCGTCCGCGCCGTGCAACAGTCTAGGACGAGGTTACCATGTTTTTCATTGTAGAGCAGCCTCGTGTTCGCTGAACCAGACTTCCAAGAAAGAAGCACATGTATTAACCATTGTGAAACGCTACGCAGTATATTGGGAGTCGGGTATCGTGGTGCGCTACATGTATCTCAGCTCCGTATGACACGTTCATTGATATCGCGTCGGGCCGGCCGGCCTACGCAACTGTTCTGCGTGTTCGTTGTGCAAAACATTGTGCACTCCAAAGTTTCATGCGCGATCGTCAGACAACACAACAATGAGAAACGGTCAGAAATGCTTTCAAAAGTATTTATAACTAACTTATATCGAATTTAATTATTAAATTTCTTCCCTTGAAAAAAATAAAAATATCCAGGGTCGGCCCTATTTTTAGGGTCGGTCGGGTTACGCCAACATATGATTTTTGTAATGCTAAGTTTTGTTTTGTCCGTACAGCTTTACGAAATTAGGCCTTAAGCACAGAAAAAACCGCCACAGCTTTGTGTTGCACATACTCTGTGAACATTCCTTTGATCTGTACATACTTTTTTAAAGAACAAAATAGCAATGTCTTCAATATTGTAAACACACTGTGTGTACGTGTGTCAGTCCACATAGTATTTCAAGTCACTGCACTGTGTGTACGTCTTTTGTTCTTAGGTGCACACTTCGTAAGTCACGCTTAAACACACTGACCCATGTTGTTCAAGTCCTCCATGTCACCGGCTAGACACGGTTACTTTCACCAGAAAGCAGTAAATATTGTAGAAGTCAACATCCACGTATCAACGGCGATTGCCTTACAGTAGTCCACACATGCATTAATCTCAATAAATGACAGAATGACGCGTGGAGTGTGACATGAGATACCATTAAGTCTAGCAGCCAAGTACTAAGCTCATAAGCACACGATTTGCGGCTTAGCATGGTAGGAGATAGAATATTTATTACATATTTGCGGGTGCCTCTTCTAATAACAACATCGTCTTTTGAAGAAGTGGTGACGGTTGGTTTACTCTTCTGAACGTTTCGACAAAGTGTCTTCAAGCCGCCATCGCGAGTCGGCTTGAGCACACTTAGCTTGAGCAACTGACGTCACACTCTGAGGCTCTTGAAATAACCCCCAGAGAACGGGCCCTTCACTACCGAGCTACTGGGTGATGAGACGGTGACCTTTTAGCTGGTGTCGCACTCTGCAATATTGAACGGTGGGATTTAAACGCGTGCACCAATTACCTGGAATAATACATTTCCATATGAGAGCAGGGGACAGCGGAAACTCGCGAAGTGAAGCAGAGTTGCCACTACAAAAAGCCAGTCTTTGGCATTGGTGATGAAACGATAGTGGACCTGTCAAATGCACAGAATTATGATGAAACTTACTAAAAGGCGAGTGCATGATGCATTACCGGTATAACTGGATTCTAAGAGAAATGAATAAATGTATGTTGAGCTTCAAGCTTAGGGTGTCTCAGTAGCGCATACTCGACCTGCTATCGTCAATCACACACATCCATGCACTCAGCGTGTGTCACAAAACTCTTTCACGGTGTCAATTTCGTACATTCTCCTAATAATAATATGTCAAAGGAATCAATTATGGTACATCATCGTTAGTTTAGTGTGATTCCCGGGAGGAAAATAGTTCAGACGTATTCTGTGCCTTTATTTTCAGAAATGTATTAATAACATTTGTGTGTGTGGGTCCATCTTGCGATACCCTCAATCGAGAACGGGTGATATTTCTTACTGCACAAGGTTTTTAGGGATCGTCTGCTTTTTCCCTTTCGCTCTCTCACCATCTATTCCTCTCTCCTTCCCCCATCTTCTATCTGTTCCCAATTTAGACCCACATAAAGCAATCAAGACAACATCGTCTACGTCTTCGCACGAGTAGACTTCCCGTCGATCGATACTCCTCTACACAACACGGTGCGACAGGTCCGCCTGCCTTCAACGCGTCAAGTCACTGAACGAAAAATCAACAAGAATTTCTCCTCGCACTGATCAGTATCACGTATGAAAAAGAAAAAAAATCCCGGATATAATCCTTCAGGATCATAAAAATGCAATGCATGCTAAATTATGGAATCTCTATTAGTGGAGGAAGGGCTGATTGAAGTGTCGAAGATGGATTAGAAAGTTTTAAGGTTTCATCCCATCACCGGGTTTTTCAGTTTACCTATACACAAAAAACGACCCTATTATACTGATACTTTGTCATGTGCTTGAGTATGTTCACCTCCTGCTGCATGCTAAGATAGGGAAAGTTTCCCTGAATTGAAACAACCATTGGCTCAGACTCTGTGTAACGTTGTTATGTTTTGAATGTACTGCTTGCTTAGATTGGGAAAGCTTCCTATACATAAAACAGTCATCGGCTCATACTGTTATATTCAAGTTCTCATGAATGTTCTCATGAATGTGCTCCTGTCACTGCATGCCTACATGAAAAAGTAACTTTTTATACATAAAACAGTCATCGGCTCATCGAAAAATTATGGAAGTAGTCCCGAAAATCCAGTACTGCACCGTTGTTATCAATGAGCAGTCGCACGTGAAGCGTGCGATTTCAGGAGACTGAGTAAAAAAAAATCAAACTCTTGAGTGCTTGTCGCGCCCTTTTTGCAGCTCGCTGGAAATCCTAGCGTTTCGCGCGTGCTCCGAATAAGAACTGGGTTTAAACTGATCCCGTGTAAACTTTCTCGTGGTTGCATACTGCACTTACTCACGCTGTTTTAGTGCAATGCATTTTGTGGCAAGGTCCGGTCCGAGTGGCTGGCTGGACGTGCACGCGGGCAGAACGATTCCGGACATTCCGGGTGAGAAGATGACCAGGGGATTGATGAATTATGTTATCGATCGTCTGAGTGATCTCGGGGAGACGTGCCTGAGGAGAGGGGTTCCGATAGCGGGTGTTCTGACGGTGCTCGCTTGGTACATACAGCTGGTTCCTTAGTGGGCTTGACACTGCTAACAAACGGGGATCGGGTGAGGTTTCTACTGAACTGAATGAAAGACAATCCAGTGGCGTATTCTGTTTTTTCATCTTCAGAAGCAGGGATGAGAAATTTCAGACTTTCATCTGAATTCAGACTTTTTCAAGACTGCCCGGTAAACCAAAAAATGATGTGTTTTTCTCCAAATGAAATAAGCCCTGCCGTTGGGCTCTACTTATCTAGCACTGATGATACTTTTCCCAGAAGCTCATTGGAATCTATTTACTCCATGGGTTATCAAAAGGTGGAAACTCCATCGATTATGTCCTATGTAGAGTCACTCTTTAGTCATCGGGAAGTCCGATTTCAGAATTGACTCTTAAAGAGGGTCGTTCTGGACTGACTTTTTGTTTAAACTTCACACTCCAAAAACTCCCGGGTCGAAATTGACCCGGACTCCACGTCCCAGGGGGTCTGACCCGTTTCCCGGTCAGGCTGACCCGTTTACGGACCAGGCTGACCCGGAAAGTGGTCAACAAGTGGAATTTTATCTCCATTTTGATCCCTTTTCTGGATCATTTTGACATGGATTCCGGATCACATTGATTCAGGAATGAGTCAGGCCCCACGCGACTCGGATCCGGGTCGTTTCTAACCCAGACGTTTTTAGAGTGCATTATGGTTTTGATTAGAATGACCTCAAAGGGTCAATTCGTCACATTGGAAGTTACAAACCTCGCACATGAGAGTCAAAATTAGTATATTGGCTAGATTGACTGAAAAAATATCACACAAACGCCAATTTCATCCTGACTCGACACTGCAGTCAGACTGACTCAGTAGAGTCAGTATGACATTTCACACCCGGTAATTTCCCCTTTTCCAGCTCCACATTCAATCTCACCAAAATCTCAATAACGGAAGCAATAAATATTATTCCTGCCTCCACAAGATGAAAAGGACGGATTTTTTCCCAATGCTAAAAACATGCACCATGACTTGCGGTAACACGATACACGCACTTTAATGTGTGTTGAAGAATTACAATGAGGGAAACCTAAAACGGGGATAAATTCCTTGGCTGTTCCTCATAACCTGATTTGTCTGGTCGGATTTCAAATAATGAAATTTCAGGTTGTATTATCAGAAGGGAAAGGAACAGGTATCTGCGTTTTGCTAAACTAATTTAAGGAGGGTATTCGATGAACTGGCTAGTCTGACATGTGAACGTCTGTGTGAGGGCGAGGAGGGGGGGTGGTAACAACTTACCGGATTACCCTTCGTGGTTTTTATAAGATAAACCCCCTCAGAAATTCTAACCAGTTGTCATCAATGTGGCTCTAACCGTTACACGACCTGCATAATTCCATCCTCGGTTACTCTCATTAACAAACAATAGTTTTAAATTTTTTTCCTTGAGTGTTGGTTGCTGTTGTGAATTGCCGGATGTTCATCCGAGACCTGACTGTGACTTGTTTTTAAACTTTTATCTTAGTGCGATGTTTTCTGGATCTGTGTAGTGAGAGTACTGTGCTTGGTTTGTCTATGTTGTGTAATTCCGGGTTATTTGCCCTTTAATTCTTGGCACTTATTTTTTGGTATGTGCATTATGTCTTTTACTGCATTTTATGTGTGTTTCAAGAAAAGTGAGGGTAGAAGTTTAACCGGCTTTCTGACATTCATACCGTGAGTCGTTTTTTTTTTTTTTTTTTTTTTTTTTTTTTTTTTTAACTGGGAATGTTAACTTCTGCAGGGGAATGGGAAACTTGTCTTTTGGGGTATTTCTATAGCAACAAAAATGTAACAGTAATGCCATACTTTTTGTCACGCGCCATCTTGTCGCTTACGGCCTTCTGTTAGTGGAAGAAAAGTACTTTGTGTCAAGAAGAAGGGCGAAGAGCCTAAGGCACTTGTTCCGGGCACACAACAGTGTGCTACTGAAGTCTTTTGTGCCTCCACGTTGTCATGGTGTGCCAACGCCCTAAGTGATTTTACAACACCCACACTCCCATACTAAAATTGTTTCGTTTACCTTCTTCAAGAGTATAGTGTAATTAGTATTTTGTCAGATGGTCACATACATAATTACATTGTAGGATGAGGGTGTGACAACTATGGGAAAGCTCCACCTATATTTTTATTTTAACAAATTTATGTTATCAAACGTTCGTCACAGTTCTCACGAAGGGACGGGTATGTCCAAACGCTTGATTGAGATAACCATTTTACGCTATGCTTGGCTTAAAACTGCAAAATCTGCAATACTAAAGCCACGGTTTGCAGTTATAAACATCTCATATGATTCTGTATAAGTTTAACCTCTCCATTGACTAACTAATTTCTTAAAATATATTGGCTAATTGCCATAGTAATTAGTCAAAGATACGCGTCTCTTCGTGAAACCTAAAAAGTGAGATGACCTACTTAAACTGGATAACGTATTAAACATAGGAAAGGGGCGCGCGTGTCACGTGATCACGCGCGCGCAAAGATGCCTCTTCGTGAAACCTGAAAAACGACTTTTGCTACATTTTACGCTCTTCTGTTACAACGTATTACAATGCATTTTTGGGGCCGACGTCTCTTCGTGAAAACGCAAAACGCATTTATTGAGATAAAAGCCCCTGCTGAAATAATCAATAATTTGTCATTTAAAGATACCGTCCCTTCGTGAAAACGGTGACGGTATGTTTTATCAGGTCAAATGAAAAACCTCTTGTGCGCGACTGACTGGGCGTGAGCAGTAATCAAAAATGTAATAACTTATGAACGCGCGTATAGACAGTATTGACTCGTTTGATGAATTTGACTCATTCTGGAACAATATTGTAAAGAGAGGATTTTAATTTGTTTGTTTAATTTGTTACTTGAAGACCCCCCATTAAGGAAATATCTCCAGACCATCTCGCCCAGACAATTAATTTCTAGTCAACCAAGCGTGGCCTGCACACCATTAGGCCTATAGACAAACAAGCCGCACAACAAGTCAATTTTGAACATTCCAAATCTCAATACACGTACCAGCAATTTAATCAATGCGTGGCCATCATGATCGGTCGAGTTTTCCCCCGGGAGTAGATTTCTCTTTCGCAGGCACTGCCGCTTTCCAGCCTGGGCTATCAGTCCCTTACCCGGTTAGCCTTAAAGGAATCAAGCGTTCAGTGTGGACAAAATAACGCCAAAGTTTCTCAACTCATACAATATATTTTTCACGGTGCTTTTAAGTGCCGCAAAACAGATTTCAACATTTTACAACACAACTCGTACCAGATTATTCTCTAAGGTTTAATGCCGCAAAGCAGACTTCAATATGACAATATTAAGTGTAAACCCACGATGGCCCATTTACGACAACAAACAAGTACATGACGAAACCGTTATTGCGGATTGACAATTCGTTTTTACGGATTGACAATCCGTTATTACGGACTCATCCACAATACGTTATAACAGTTTCACCACCCGTTATTACGGATTCATAATCTGTTATTACGGATTCGCAATCCGTTATTACGGGTTATCAGTCTGTTATTACGGGTTCTCAATCTGTTATTACGGATTCACAGTCCGTTGTTACGGGTTCTCAATCTATTATTACGGATTCACAATCTGTTATTACGGATTCCCCAGACGTTATTACCGATTCTCAATATGTTTATTACGGATTCACAATCCGTTTTTACGGGTTCTCAATCTGTAAACAGTGCAGTGCTGTACTTTTGAATTCGTTATATCAGAGAATATGGATCCATTATAACGGAGGTAATGGATTGTGAACCCGTTATAATAGATGTTTGTTTATTTGTTTGTTTGCTTGTTGTTGGTTTGTTTGGGGTTTTTTTTTGGGGGGGGGGGGTAGGCCTAGGGTGCGCGGTGTTGCTGTTGTTTTTTGTTTTGGGGTTTTGTTTTGGGGTTCCACAGGTCGGTTGGATGTTGTTCGTTTAATGAGTTACAGGAATTCTAAATGTTACTCTTTCAAAAACCAATATGTTCCCTTTAAGGGACAGATAAGAGAAGAGAACGACCAAATTGAGGTGGCAGAGTGCACACTGGAGAGATAATCGCAGGGTTGTACACCCTGAATTTCCACTCCTCTATAATGTGATGCATTGTACGAAGAGAGGCAATGTACTTTCTACCCGCATTCTGCAACATCCCAGCCTCCGTAATAAACCACATCGGGTGATTGCTTCCTTCATGCATGGGGTGGTTTTAACAAAATAGCCAAGCAGAATATAACCCCGGCGATGGCGATCGCACTTTTAATCGAACAATGGATCTCTCTTGGCTGCATTCTTGCCAACCATTGCCTTTGCTGGTAGCTCTCTGCAGGGATTTCATTCAAAATGAATGAACTAATGACAGTTCAAACAAGATATCATATTTTGATAACCACCTGTAAAAAATTTTATGCTCGGCAGTATTGTTAGTTTGTTAAGTCAGTCATTTGTAATTTGATTTGAGGATATTGTTTCCCCCCCCCCCTAGATTTATTGTGCTATTATATGTTTTAGAAACTCGTTTTTAAATGCCGCGTATGTCTAATTCGACTTTTGTTTATAACAAAAACAGACACAATTATATTTCAAATTTTTAATTATGTAACCATCGAAAAAGGAAAAATTATTAAAGTCAATCTAAAACTCATTGATTATAAAGGTCACCCCAACACAAATCACTCACTCTGAAAACCCCCGGTTCAGAACTGACCCAGATTACGAGTCCCCGGAGGACTGAGCTTGATTTCACAAAGCACACCAAAGATTCATCTTAAGATGAGTTGCTGGTATTACCATTGTGACATCACTCTTTTTCTTAGCATTTAAGATTGATTCGCATCGGCCCCTAGACTCTTTCTGGTTCGGGATGACTCAGAAACTGGTCTAAAATTACTCAGATTAATTGTCCGATTAACACAGTTTTGGGGTCAGTTTGACACAGAATCTGGTTCACAATGACCCAGGAATGGGTATGGCCCTTTGGTGACCCCGGAATACGGGTAATTTCTGACCGTGTTTCTTGTAGTGTTCGTGAGTTTTATGTCCGCCTAAAATACCGTCAATGTCAAGAAAATAATATTAAATAACATTTCTGAAGACCACCACCCCCCCCCCCCCCCCAATAAAAAAAAATAAATAAAAAAATCACTGTTGCCTTTTTCGATTGGCGCGATCGTTATTAACCCTGACGATGACCAAGGTCCCTGACAAATCACAAACCGTATAGTTCGTTGTTTTCTGTCGAATTTGACTCATCTAATTTGATGAATTGTTCACAGGTTAGTAGAATGACAAATACCGGATGGTAGGCCTAATGGGTTTACTTATCAAAAGCCCAATTTCCCTTAAATTCAAGCCGTATCCGAATTGGCTTCTACGGCTACGGCTACGACTGTTGCTAAGGGTGTTGCTAAGGACATCCTATACTTCAACGTGATGCCACGTTGTAGCCACAGCCGTAGCCGCTAATTCGGACACGGTCTTTAAGTTCGTTCTAAGCCTTTAGCCTTTTGTTTTTTTCAAACCTCGACCTGTGCTCTGTCTCCGGCTTCGGGCTTCGTTTAATATTGTAAACCCCTTACAAAATAAACGCTGTTCCAAAATTGATAATGAAGCCCAAGCCGGAGCCGGAACCCAAGCCGAGATTTTGGAAAAGGCCCAGGTACAGAGTGTGAAGATTTGTTTACGGTGCCATTTACGGATTCACTATTATTTAATAGCAATGAGGACGTGGTCATGCGAAACGCAAAGAGTAATCTTATAAGAGTGCACATTCTCGCCCGAATGTTTATCATTGTTAAAGTGTTACCAAGTTACATAAGTGAACAATAACCTCATTTTGGATTCCATTAGGAATTTGCAAAGTAGTGATGAGCCTTTCTAGCCGTCCCAACCATTACATGAGCACTGAGCCCTTGTGGACCTGGTTGCGTGCCAGCAACTAGACCTAAAATTGTACTTGGTATTCAGCTGTCGTTCTTACACGGAGCGTTGATGCGACTTCGTGAAACCAGTGCGGCGAATATCGGAAGCATGCCCGCACAGTGGTGACTTCAAGTGATTTATGCCAAAGTCGCCCACACCCTCCACTTTACTGAGACAGAATGTCCATCTCGGAATGTTTTTTGAGCATTACAGGAAGGAGCCGGGGACGTTTGATCCCGTTGAGGTACATTAATGAGCACTTAATCTTGATTCCAATGTGCACAGGGTTTTATTTGAACATTGCACGTGCTGCACATACTGTGTTGACAGTTAGTCGTTTAGCAAATATACTCAATTCTTACGTTTGACATTGAGTGGTCAGTTCGCAAGCAATATTCCATTTAAGTAGTCCCGTGTGAATTTCACTGAACTATATTAGGCGTCGATCCGCGGGAAGGAGGTATTTTGTGGCGGTTTTAGTCTCCATTAAAGGAACACGTTGCCTTGGATTGGGCGCTTTCGGCTATCAAAACCATTGTTGTTATTTTAAATGAAACTAATAGGGTTGGAAAGGTGTTTTAAAAGTAGAATGAATTGATTCACACAAATATCCATCGAATTTGTATGGTTTTCCTTTTACTTCGTGAGCTAGCACGGTCCGCCATTTTGTAAAACACGTTTTTTTACTCCTCAAAATGGCGGTCCGTGTTAGTTCACGAAGTAGAAAGAACACCACTCGTTTTCGAGGGATATTTGTGTGAATCTTTGTATTCTACTTTTAAAACATTTTTCCGATCATATTCATTTAATAAAAAACGCTTTTTATAGCCCAAAACGCACAATCCAAGGCAATGTCCCGTTAATACATGCACACAGCATAGGCCCACTCTGAAGGGGAGCAAAATGAAATTGTACTTCATCACTTAAATCTGACATTATTTTCAAATTATGAGGTAAGATACATTGACGAGATTTGTTGACGAGATTTATTGACGAGTACAGCAACAGTGTATCTGGATAATCATGAATTATTCATGAAGCGGGGCTTTTCAAATAACACAGGGCCTAATGATGTTCTATATTTCCGTTGTGTCGTCCAGATTAGGATATTATTCACAAGGGACCATTCTGGAAAAACCAATGTAACAAAATGTTGAAATTGTTTTGACCGACACCCATCACCCATCCAACCCACCCCACCCACCCAAAATATCCCTCAGACACGTTTAGATCACTGCTCTCACAGCGTATGGACCAATTTAACAAAGACCGAAGATTGATCTTAACTATACATCAATCCGAAATGCTCAGCAAAGTGTGATGTCACAATACAAACCACCATCATCGTGGGATTGGCAACTCATCTTAGTGAATTCGAGCCCTGGACATTTTCATTGGTTTCTTTAACTTTTCAGGCTCTTATAGCTGAAGTCTTTATAATCAAACGTGAAATTTTGGTTTGCAAGAAGGGTCAAGGACAACAAATTGCGTATAAACTGTTGTTCTGTCTACCGTTGAAACGAGGGGCTTTCGGGACTATGTCAAAGGAAAAGAACAAAATGAAAGGAGCAAGCGCGTAATTGTGCTAATGGGATTAACTTAATGTCGAGTTTAATTTACTCATTTGGACGTGCCCACCAACTCAAAGTTTGGAAAAACACGTATTCTGAATGACTTTTAAGTGTATACTTTGATAGAGAACCTCGATTCAGGCTTGCATTTACGGCAAGTATGTCGACTTCTTGTGTAAAAGTACTACTACTTCCGCAACAACACTATTACATTGTCATAGCCGTGAAGATCTTGGCCGAATTGAGAATCCGTAAATGGGCGTCACAGTCTCCCATTGTGCCCGTTTAAGGGATTCGCAATTCGTCAATTACAGTTTCCTTCTGTAGGATATCATTTCAATTGGGCTTCGCAAGTGTTCCCACAGAGCAAACTCAAAAATTCTCGAAATTTGATTGGAGGAGAAGAATAGATTATCTAATAAGTTAATTAACACTAATGTTATGAGGCAAATCAATCTAGAGGAACGAACCGCTACGCCTACGTTAAGAGGAGAATCTCTCTTTAAGTGTTTGATCTCATTACGGGGGGAATGCAATGATAATAATGTCTCAGGATAAAGCCGACTTCCTCGCTGTGACTGATAGCTTTAGGCACATCTTACGTGATAAGTATACAAAACCGTCGAGGGGGACAATGACTAATTATTCTGGAAATCGTAGTAATTATTGTAGAGCTAAATGTAGCCCAATGTTACCAAAGACTCAAATTGATCACATGCCCAATGTAGCCCCAACATTGTACCTTAATATTGTCTGTTCAGGCGGCCAGGGCTACCTCAAGTTGCAGGGCTCGGAAGGCCCGGGCTAAATTCAGTTCCTATAGGCTACATTGAGATACCGAACACACAGCTACAAGCGAATTAAACTACGCTGTCACGTTTTCGATACGGTGACAGTTTGTCGGTGATCTGGAACACGCTCATTATGTGCTTAATTCGATTTAACAAACGGAAATAACAAGTTAGTGTTGGATAGTTTTCTCGCACGTATAGCAGTATTCTAGACGGAAGTATGTCTTTGGAAGATTATTCCCAAAAGCAAATCTTATATGCAGATTGAAACATCGTTTTAGGAGTTGGGAAAAACATGTCCTGATATTAATAGGAAAACAACACATCGCTCAGTTTCCTCTCTATAAAATTATAAACATACATCGAAAAAAACAAAATACCCAATTTGCTTGATTTTTCGGTGAGTGAACCGCCATTTACGAAAAATCGAGGTGCGGAAAAAATGTTGACACGGGGGTTAACACGATTGGGTGGCTCTGCAGATTGCGTCTATCACGAAGAATTAGCACACAGACACTCCACTTGATTGTGCCGTATGAGACTGATGAGTAACCCCTGTGGAAAGCACGCGTGGATAATCGTTTTCAATTAACTTGCCACGGCACATTTTTGGGGGTGCCAAATTCCGGTAGGCTTTTAAGCGCGCTGTCGACCGCTTTTGTGCTCCTCTCTGTTCGTACGGTGTAAAGGGAGACATGGCATATGGGAGGGGGGGGGGGGGGGGGGGGAGAGAGGGGATACGACATTTTGAGGAAACATAGATTTGAGGGTATAATTTTTGGCGGCATCTAAACAATCAGTCCATTCTGCATGTTAAACCCAAGCCGTAGTTTTCATACTCTTGCATTCGCTGAAGTAGGACAGGCTGCATTTTATTACTGTGGCCTACCTAGGATTGGCGCGTAGATCTCTTAATAACAACATACATTGACAAAACGGCAGAGGAAAGTCATTTCAAATGGAGAGGTTTCAAACGCTCGTTTCAGCGCGGGCTAGCTCGCTCGCTGAGGCGGAGGTAAGACAAAAATCTTCGGTCGGAAGATAAACCCCCAGTGAGAGGGAGGAGCCAACGAACCGGACATAACATTCAATCTATATTGGGCTGGCATCAGCGCCTGGGCCCCCCGTACAAGATTGCAATTGCAGATTGGATTTAGATGAACGTGAGAGGAGCTTACGAGGAAATATGATTTTTATTTTTTATCTAATGTCCGTGGAAAGCACCCAGGGGAGCAAGCCTTGTGGGCCTTAAATCGCTAAAATAAAAAAGGTTAAAGCCCTAAACAAAATCCACAGCCAAAGTACCACCGGCCGCCAAATGAAGTCTGTTCACAAGTTAGGTTCGTTTGGTTGAGACACACAACAGCCGTCTGCCTTAAGTGCGTTCTAATATTCAATAATCTATATGGAGAATCTTGTAATTCATGGAATGGGAAACGATTTTTTATTTGAGGGTGATCGAAAACTGGTCCTTATTTTTTCTCGCCTTCACAAATACATAAATAGTGTAAGTAAACATTGTTTATTCTTTATTATCCTTAAAAATATATAGTCATCTGCCTGAAAAAAGAAAACACAATTAAATACATGAATACAATTTTAAGATGGCAAGAAAAACAAAACGATCTAGAACTCTGTAATGTTACCATTAATTTGGCATAACTTCGGGGGGGAAAAAAGTAAACTAAAACAGCTAAATAGTTTTATGGAAATCGGACAGTTGTGAATGTTTGGATATACAAAATGACGCGCAGTACTGATGGGAGAAGAGCGGAAAATGAAAGGATAGAATAGAGGAAAGAGGCGGTACGTGAGAAACAACGACAACCCATTTCAGGCTGGCCAGGATTAACGAACGTGTACTCGAGCACAGTGACTCGAAGATGATTCTTGCGGTTATTTCTAAAACTCCATCAATCGTGTCTTGCATACAAAATCAATTAATATTTCAAATCAATTCGTTCTCATAAAAGCCGCCATGAATATTTCCCTTTATGTGCATTTGATTATTAGTACATACCACACAAAATTAGGGGGGGGGGGGGACACAAACAAACATCAAATAATTTAAACAAAGAATTCATTCAAAAAACCTCCGCCTTCAATATTCATTTTGTTTAGTATAAACAATAAAGGCATGGTATGCTGTCAAAGACAAGATTCTTCACTTGGCGTACCCTCACTTGATGCTCAATTGGTCATCAAAGTTGCAAGAAAACAATGAAGAATAAACATAAAAATAACAAACACCCTTTTTGCATACTTGTGTGCTTTCTGATGCCTGAGAAAGGCTTCATGCCTGAAGCCTTTCTCAGATTCAAAATATTTCTTGACAAATTACCTCTTTCTCTAAAACTACATTACTTTAAAGGGTGACGTTTTTAACAATGTTTTATAACATCCGCAGCGCTCCAGTGCTCTTTAAATTGTTAGGGTCATTAATTTTTGGAGTAATTACCAAAAGTACACCTGCCTTTAAGCTTGTACATTTATGATTTGATTTATGTATTCTTTATAATCTGAAAGCCGTAATAGGGTCCATTGTACCGTCACAGGCATGTTTTGTGGTTCTCAACCATTTTTGTTTAAAGAAAGATAACAGTTTTTAGAATAAATGCTGTTAGATCTTGAACATGATAAGCATTGCCCCCTATAGAATTTTTTTTTTAAAGCCAACCTCAGACTAAATGTTGAAGTATTAAGGTAATGTGAGCTTGAATTTGTTTGATTCATTTTCAATGCTATATTCCCATTTTCGTAGGTTTCACCGATTCTTTTTTCATATCTTTAACTTGAGGTACCTTGTGCATTTTAATTTCACATCACAATTTTCTTCTTTTTTTCTTGTTCTCTTTTATACTTTTTATACCCAACCCTTAAAAACTGGTTTTACTCCCACATACTTAATGTTTTAAGGTTACATTAAAAACAAATTACCTTTGATGTACAGAGTTGTTATTTATAGCTCATTTTCTTCTTTTATTTTTACATAAATTGTTATATTTTATCTACTACTTGTTTTACAACCGTGTGTGGGGGGCAGGTCTACGGGCTACAGTAATTAATTTGCTTCTCCAAGCCCATCTGGAAGTATTTTTGTATTGTCTTGTACCATTGTGTTGGCTGAACAATTAACAATAACAATAGTCATCATCATCATCCCGTTGATTGTTCCTCACCTAGTTGTTTCTCTTATTAGTCTGCCCTCAACAATCCTGGGCCCCACTGTCAATCCCATTTTGTTTTCAGTAGGCGGTCAAGTTCATGCACAGAAATGTCCCCCACCCCCTTTGAACGTCAGTTGATCAAAATGTAGTGCTTATTTTTCCTATTAGTCCTCGCCAAGTCGGCTTTCGCCGTTCTCTACAGTTAGTACACACTATCGAGTTTAAATGGTGGGCAATGAACACAGTTATAGAGACTCAGTTATATAGAGATGTTTAGGAGCCGAGGCTGCTTGAGGCAGCCATTCTAATTCGGAGTTCGTAACCCCCGTACCGCATTCCGACTTTGTAAAATTCACCACAGGATAAAACAAAATGGTTTATTCCTACACTAAGTAATTCCTCTCAGTAAGTAGTGATTTGTTTTCATGTGTAGTTCACCTCAGCGCCTCTTCGGTGTTAATTTGTAACATAGCTCGCCGGCTAATTTGGTGGATTGTTCTGGTTCTGGGGGTATAGACCTAATAATAACGCGTACAGTCTAGGGTGTCTGTTTTAAGCGCAGGGCACAATGCGTAGTGCGTGTATGGCCAATGGCACTCAAAATCTCTGTATACTATGTGACCACGTGCTCGTTGAAGGGCAGAGAGGTACCTGGTCCCCCTTGTGACATTTACTTATGCAAATTAGCCAATTAGCATAAATATACACATACCACGGCTCACAATGCTGTGTACGTTACTGGGTTGTTTTTTCTTGTACCATCTTTTTGCAAATAAAACTTTTAGAATAAGCTGCAAAATACAGTTGTCTTTGTTGTAAATTAATGAAGAGGCAAAGTTTAAAATTAAACCAACTTTATTCAAATTACACTGGTAAAATAATGGTTAAATATCACACTTGTTTCTGTTGTAACTTAGCTACAAATGATGGCGCATCGTAGGTACTCATGACCTCACCGAAAAAGTTTGATTATTGAATACTGTGAGTTTTCCACTGAACATTAAGAATGTTAAACACAAATAACCGTTGATTAACAGCTGTGTAACCTTGAGGTAAACAATGGGACTTCTTGCGATGAGCTTCATGCATTTTAAGACAATTCCCTTACGTTCCCTTGACATAAGCACTTACTACTGGCCATGAACCGACTTTTATGCAAATCAGGAAATTAGCATATTAGCCACAAACGTTGCGTTTCCTTGCCTTGTACATTGTTAACGTTCACGTAACGGCTTAAAGGGACACACCGGTTACCTGTTTACGTAATTTAGTCATGTAGAATCAAAGACAATTATTTCTAGATGGTTTTTATATTTTTTTTATACAAAAATATCACGTAATTAACGAGAAATGACCGAAAAAAACAAAAGCGGTCAAAGGTCATCGTATACGCTTTACCAGCAATTGCAAGTGTCAAATTTACGGGATACATGCTGTGCAATGTTGCAAGTAGACTGGTGCTCTGTTTATGTAAGTGTTTTACTACGACAAGGCATGAGGATCCAGTCCACGTTATCCATCTGAAAGTGTGTATAAACAACAGACACGGAAACCAGTCAACTCGCCCCCAGCAAAGTCGCCAATTAAAAAGTCGCCAACTACAAAGTCGCCCCTCACATACAAACTCGTCCCCTCTCAAAGTCGCCCCTCTCAAAGGAATGTAACAAATTGGTGTGATTGGACTTTAGGGGAACGAAAGCTATCTTGAGGGGACAAAAGCTATCTTGAGAGAACGAAAGAGGAATTCTGGGGAACAAAATCTCATTGTGAGAGAACGAAAGCGTGGAATGTCGTGGCCGAGTGGTTAAGAGCACCGAACTCAAGCTCTGGTGTTTCTGATCAGCAGAGTGTGGGTTCGAATCCCAGTCGTGACATTTGTGTCCTTAAGCAAGACACTTAACCACATGCTTCGTCCTTCGGATGGGACGTAAAGCCGTTGGTCCCGTGCGTTGTGAATGCACGTAAAAGAACCCAGTGCACTTTTCGAAAAGAGAAGGGGTTCGCCCCGGTGTTCCTGGTTGTGGCTGCTTAATGCGCCGTAGCACCTTGTAAACCCTTATAAGGTGCTAAATAATTGGGTCTCAGATTTTCATCACTGCAATAACCTTTCTTTCTGAAAGTATGTATATACTCAGCGCCTTGAGTACCTTGTTTGGTAGATACGTGCGCTATATAAGACTTCGATATTATTATATTATTACTTTTAGGGAACGAAAGCATATTTCGGGTGAATGAAAGTATATTTTGGGCAAAAAATTCAAAGATGTATTTCGAGGAAACGAAAGCTTTTTTTTAGGGAACGAAACCTCCTTTCGAGGGAAAGAAAGCATATTTTAGGGAAGGAAAGCATATTTCGAGCGAACGAAAGTATATTTCTTGCGAACAAAATTTTATTAGGAGGAAACGAATGCGTATCTTCATGGAACGAAAGCGTATTTCTGGGGAACTTAATCGTATTTCGGGGGAAAGAAAGCGTGTTCAAGGGAACGAGAACCTATTTTCTAGAAAAAATCTATTTCGTTACCTAGAAAAACACACTGCGTTCACAAAATGAAAAATAATATTTTTTGAGACAAAATTATATTTTCATCGAATTAAATAATATTTTGAGGAAACGAAATTATTTTGTTGGAATTTTGTGTGTCGAGAATGCAATAGAAATTTCGAGTGAGGTATTTTTTTCCACCTTTTAATTTTTAATTTCTTTTTCATTTTAATTTCTTTTTCTTTTTTTTCTTTTTTTCTTTTTTCTTTGGGGGCTCGTTTTGGGGGAATTGTTTGTCACAAATATTATTAAACTAATTGCACCGTTAATATAAAAATGGTATTCCTATGTACTGACATAAATCTTATTTAATTACCAAGAAATTCGGTACAAATCGGTCAAGGAACGTACACAGAGCATTGAAAAGTTGCGATTTTGAAACAACGGATTCGATCAGCGAGGTGTACCGACTAGCAAACACGCAATAACAACAAGGTAGTTGGTGGTCTGGCTCCCAACCCCTCCCACATGATCATGAGCTTCCAGGTACAGCTATCTCTTGGCTAGTGGGTTTCCGTCGAGCTAGCACCGCCGAGATACTCTGCTCGCCATCTACACGACTGCCCTTGCCCCTGTGTTACGTGGGGCTAGCCCCCACGCTGTGCACTGTAAGACACGCTTCCGTTGCTCGGACTCTCTGAAATAAAATCTTACGTTCGATTTTTTTGTATTATTTACAACTTGTATCCATAATTTGAATACGTATTTTTGTGTGTCAAATACTCATGAATTCTTGTTCAAAAACAGTTGAATTCAGTGCAGTAATTAATTTTTGTACGGCTGGAAGTAAACTAACTCCGAAGATCACGAGGGTTATCCGAACCAAAAATTAGGTTCGGATAACCCACGTGACCTTCGTTTTTTGAAAAATGCTCAAAAACGACAAAAATTGATGTTTTCTTTCAGGAACCGTTCTTCTCCATTCCTGGAAGACCTTTGGAGTCATGTTTTAGTCTATTTTGTAGCCAAAATAGCCCAAGGAAGCCGGTGTGTCCCTTTAATGCAAATTAGACAATAAACAATTCCTTGCGTATCCGCTGAACCATGCACTGCCTTTATGTACATCAAACATTTGGCATAAACCCTATTCATTGCAATTCCTTACAGTGAACTTGCCATGTCTCTGGTCATGTACCGACTTTATGTTAATGACCACAGTAGGGCGTCGCGTGATTTCCATTAGTCTGCAATTACTACGTGTAAGAGTCTTGCATGAAATTCCATGACCTTCAATAAACCAGCACCATTCAGCTTCACCTACAAAGATATTCACATATAAAAATCTACATATATATATTATATTCATATAATTATGAGACAATGTGTGTGTGGTGGTGGTGGTGGTGGTGGGGGTTGGGTGTTTGGCGAAACACCGCGTTATCGTTGAATTGATTTAGTTGTCAAAATAAAGTACATCAGATTGTACTGATATCATGGTTTCAATTACTGCCAAACAAATTCCATAATCGGTGGATTTTGTTCCATAAAGAGTCATTTTGCTTACATTGATCTGGCTCGTATGTGCACTTTCAGGTCTTTAAATTCACAAAGTTTTGTTGTTCCTTCACAGGTAGGAAAAAAACCCAAAATATCGATCTAGGAAGAAGCCAGTTTTTCTTCCTCGGTCTGAGCCCACCGCGCAGCCCTCCCCCTTCCCAACTCAATAAAAAGCGCTTTCATGGGAGAACAAAATGTAATTACGACGGACCGGCTAAATATAGTGCAGACGTCAGCAAATGTATTCGATTCATTGTGCATTAGCGCCTTCTTTTTCGGCATTTCGGCCTTTTGCTGCTCCTCTCCAGGAATATTTGCAGCAACGAGGAATAAGTTTGTCTTGTGGTATAAACACGAAGCAGACAAGATGAGTTTGAAAGCTATAGGCTTCTTGTTCTGTATCTTTACAAGATACTAATAAATTGGCATTGTTGTACGTGAGCTCGTTGTGCTCGTAATTTCAACAACATACAGAGCAACGGGGGTTTTAGTGGGGGTTTTTTGCAGTGGAAAATGACAAACACACACACACCGTCTTTGTCGGCGCCGTCTTCGGCTGAAAGCATGACCTCTAACGATTGAGTTGTTCCAAATTAAATGTCATAGTGATTTTTCGTGGTCATGAGATATGTTGGATCAAATTTTCCGAGACGTAAGATACCAGTGTGCCTTGTCAATTTATACGGAAGGGTTTTGTGTATATATAACACATGTGTGGGTTGCAGTACGGGGTATGTTACCTGAAGCGGATGGGCCCGTAGCTAAACCAGGGCAGCGCGATGAGGGGGAAACAACGTCTGTATAGAGTAAGGTACTGCCCTGATTTGATTCTTACATACTATAGGTCGTCTCTAATTGATGGTTACGGCTAAGACTGTGGCTGTTGCTCAGGGCAGGCTAAGGTTATGGCTGTTACCAATGGCAACCTACGCTTTATGTTGGACAAACCATAGCTGCTGAGCAGCCGCTAATTCGAACACGGCCGTATTTACACATGCTGAGGCTGTGTCCAAATTGGTGGCTACGGCTAAGGTTATGGCTGTTACCAATGGCAACCTACGCTTTATGTTGGACTAGCCATAGCTGCAGCAGCCGCTAATTCGTACACGGCCGTATTTTGGAGATTCCAATTTGTCGACATACTTTTATTGACTTCTAATCGACGCGGGAATTTCAGACGAAATAATTTCTCACGATGCTTTCCACCATAACCATCTATATAACGAGAACGCTTTTTGATAGAAATTATACCATTATGGGTGAGTCATCACCAAAGTACGACCCTATACCGTTAAGTTATTACACGCTAGTAGGTAAGTCTGTGGGTTGGTCTGTTTCGTCCGTCAGTTTGGTTGTTTGGTTTAGTTAGGTTTTTCCCATCTAAAAGGACCTTCTCTATGGTCTGTCCAGACACCATGTAATGGTCATTGATCAAAAGGGTCCCACGGGTATGTGATAAAAGGTTTTCTACCGTGTAAGATCAGTGCAGGGCACACTCACCGTCAATAGATCGACCTTTTCTACACAATTCCATAACAAATCTTCTCCCTGAAAAAACTGTCCAACCTTACTACGTGATTTCGTCCTGTAAATGAAAATGTCAATGCAGCCTTGTGAAAACATTCAAAACCACTCAGATTCTTATATTTAAAAGTTAAAAAGATTTTTTGTGCATTAAAACATGGCTTTGTCATTGATCAATGAAAACCACCGTCTAATGCTTCTATCCAACTTCTCAATTAAAAATGCTAGTTTCAAAGACTCAAATTCTTCACCAAGAAGGCCTTTATTTCATCCAACGAAATCGATCAGGATGCAGACATCTTATCGCAAAGCACTTTAACAACATGACTGTCCAACTCAGTCAGTTTTTATTTCCTCCAGTGTCTGAGACACTCGGGTAGAGTTTTAAATCCATTATTTGGTTGTTAAGGTAGACGACCGTTTGGGGAAGGTTATTTAATGGGGCATGCAGGTGCGGGTTAGAAAATCCCGGGTAAATAATATTGCAGCCGTAACCGACGGTGTGAGAGTACAGGAGTGCGACTTTGTGAATTCCCACCAGTTTTTGATGAGTGGTCACTTAGTTCGGTGCGTGGCAGATCCGCCATTAACGCTTCCTTCATTTTCCTTTTTGTATGTACACTTTACAGGATTCAGTGAAGGAGCCTCCCCAACGTTACCCGTAAGCTCCTACAAGGCCTAAACGAACGAACGTGACTTCTCCAGTCAGTTGTGTGGGGCAGCAAAACTGCCAAAAGGTCAATATTCAACCTTTATTTTATTTACTACAACAACATTTATCAAATAATTGTTTACCGGGATTTGGTTTTATCAAATAATAAACCACAAGGGAAACTGACTGGGTAAATTTTTAAATGATTTTGGGTTGAACAAAGAAAAATTGACTAGAGCGGGATTTGAACCAACGACCTCCGGTTTAACGTGCCGGCGCTCTACCAACTGAGCTATCTAGCCCTATGTTGGCGGTCTCCGGCCCTATTTTGTCAATATCTTTGTTTTATCAGCACCCATTAGTCGGTTGCGCTGATAATCGCTTGACGCTCCCACACAGCCCTTGTAAGGGATGCATTGATCTCTATATAATATAAATTATAGATCAATTGTTATCATTATAAAATTATCATTGTTGGTATGCAAACATGGCGGTCAAAAAGCCGAATTGTGGATGCATATACAGAGAATAAAAACATTACAAGTTAAAACGTTTTTTAAACTACATTTGGAAACATGAAGGGATGTACTGAAAACAACTCTAGCTGTTTCCTGAAAGTGACTGCTTTGGGCATGCTCAATACAAACGCTTTCGTGGCGTTTTGGGGTGCTATAGTATTTTAGGGCGATCACTCTTCAAACGTTCACACGGTCGTGACCTAAACTCCAAGTAGTTAAACTTGTCACAAGATCAATGACGAATGAGAGGGGCCAGTTGTTTTTTTGCTGGTTGCCTCTTTTGCCGGCTACCATGTTTAAACGCGCGCGTGGATTGGGGTCTTATTGAATTGTGCCATATTTGCACATCGAAATCATCCAATTCCAGGGGTAATGAGTAAACAACGCATGCCGGGGAAAACGGGCGCGGAGAGATCGCTCACCCATAGATGACACGAGGTTGCCCTTGCACTCACGTCACTCGTGGCTCTAGCCATTTCGGGGGCCCTTTTATTACAACTGGGCTGGCTCAAGTGCAAACGTGTGCACAATTTCAGAGAGTTTCTTAAGAAAAAAAAATATCTAAGCAAAAAATGCCTACCGACCCAAAATACAAAATCATGTCTAATCATATTCGCGCACATCATGCTGGTCTAAATGGAGTTGTTGGTGGTCTTGACACCTGAGGTTACAAACCGTGTTTGTTTGTAAAACATTCCAGACCGACCGCACGTTTACATTCCAGACCGACCGCACGTTTACATTCCCTCTTAAGATGGTCATTTTTCCTACTTGACAGAAACAGAGTTTGCTTTCATTTGTCAACTTTAAAGAAGAAATTTCTTTCGTTTTTCCCACTGAAAGAGTGAGCCACCCAAACAGCACAATTCAATCACTTGCTTGAATTGCATATGGCACACTTTGGTGACAGCACAATTTCTTGAGGGAAATCAGGGAGAAGGTGAAAAATTAGGCCCCGTCACGACATCGCCCATGCATCGGTCTGATGAGGCTATGCTCATCAGCCTTGAAAAGAGAAGAGAAAAACACTTCGCATGCGAAGCAGCTAAATATAAATTCCCAAGTCTTCTTCGAATAATAATTCTGCATCAGTTACCCAACTCAATTGTGAGAAACGTCGCAATTACTTTGCACAAGGGGAGCATTTTTCTTTCTTCTTTCCTTTGCGAAGGACTGTTCCCCCAGAACCAATAATCGGGCAATCATACTGTCTGTTATAATTGCATTGGTTCCGTTTTTGTCTTTTGTGACTATCAGTTCTACCAAATTACTGCAATCAGTAGACAAGAGTGTACAAAAAGAGGTTGACAAGACCTTTGCAATAGAGGACAAACACATAGATACCCACTATTATTGCACCAACTTTTCAGGAGGTGGTCGTGCCATGGTGACGTTCCATATCGAACGCTGAGGAGTTTTGGATTGTGGCTGGGTGCACCTTAAGATCAACTGCTTTTTAGGTCTGCTGAAATCATTTTCGGTTGATCTCGAGTACTATTTAGTAATCTGCCTGGCGTTTCATGGAAAAAACGGGGCCCTGTCTCTAATGACATGTCGAAGAATATTTACAATAAATGAAAAGTTCTTGGTGGTTTCGTCAAAATGTGAAAGCTGTGCTTCAACGTTCGCTTTGTGAACGAATCCCCTTTCCGCCTTGTGCTACTGAGAAAGAGTGCGCCCTCTCGTTGTAAGCAACACGGCGGTGTACCACACATGAAAGGCTTTTCCATAATTGCTTTTAGATTAAGAATTCCTAGCCCTCAGAGATTGCATACAGCTTAGGGTAATGTTCAGTATTGGATGTATATAAACAAAATTGGATTTTAATATAAACCAGGTGGTTAAAATACAAGTGATTTTACTTTTAAAATAAAATCCTTCAAACCTTTGTGTAAATATGCCAAGTTTCATTTAACCTTATACGACTAAATCCCATGAGTGTGGAGAGGGTAGTCCGAAGCTTAAACAAACAAAATTCAACCAAACCGCTTATTGTTATAATGGCATTGAATACTCTGTACACTGAAAACTTGCAAATGTACAATCCAGTAACTTTCCGAAGATATTTTCTCCTGAAATTATCACCATATGTTTTCCACTTATTTAGTTGAATTTATTAGGAGAGGCCTTCATTTCCATACATAATCCAATACACCAAATCATTAGAGACGTAAGTATGATAACTACGGATCCAGAGATTGCATATTAATTGATGATTAAACTTTATAGAAAACATTTTGCAAGAAGAACTTGCTCCGACGGTTTGTACGGTACATGTCCAACGTAATTCTGATGTGGAAATGGTGGTTAAAACATGTATTTAAGATTCTACTTTTGAGTCGTGCCCTGGGTTTATTTCATGAGGTTCTTTAGTGAATATTTTGGGGGGTTTTCTCTAAAGATCAGTTTATGTAGTACTTCTACGTATCGTTCTTATTTTCAGTCACCTTTATTGTCACCTTTATTGTGAATTTGTTTTCCAATAGCCGTCGACCTCCAGTCGTTCAGTGTAACCTCAATTCCTGTACCTAAATTGGCCTCTACCTAACTGTATCCCCAACCCTAAAGCTAAATGAAGCCCCAACCCTGTAGCTAAATGAAGCCCCAACCCTGTAGCTAAATGAAGCCCCAATCCTGTAGCTAAATGAAGCCACAAAACTGAAGCTAAACGAAGCCACAACACTGTAGCTAAATAGCTTAATGAAGCCCCAGCCATGTAGTTAAATGAAGCACCGATCCTGTAGTTGAATGAAGGCCCAACCCTGTACTTAAATGAAGCCCCAACCCTGTAGCTAAATGAAGCCCCAGCCCTGTAGCTAAATGAAGCCCCAGCCCTGTAGCTAAATGAAGCCCCAACCCTGTAGCTAAATGAAGCCCCAACCCTGTAGCTAAATAGCTTAATGAAGCCCCAGCCCTGTAGTTAAATGAAGGCCCAACCCTGTACTTAAATGAAGCCCCAACCCTGTAGCTAAATGAAGCCCCAACCCTGCAGCTAAATGAAGCCCCAACCCTGCAGCTAAATGAATCCCCAACCCTTGAGCTGAATGAAGCCCCAACCCTGCAGCTAAATGAATCCCCAACCCTGTAGCTAAATGACGCCCCAACCCTGCAGCTAAATGAATCCCCAACCCTGGAATGTAGCCCGGACTTACTTGGAGCCCCAATCCTCGCTAAATATAGCCTCAACCTGCACATTAATGCAGCCCCAACCCTTTGCCCGAATGTAGCCCGGATCTAAATGTAGCCCCAACCTGCACCTATATGTAGCTGGGACTTGGTTCTTGGTTCTTGGTTCGTGTAACCTCCTCAATACTCCAATTTGAGTTTAAATGTAGCCTTAACCCTACACCTATGTAGTCCGATTTAGGTCCGTTCTGCATCTGCACCCGATTCGACTACCCACCGCTGTTAATAAGCAAGGCTTGAGGGGGAGATGCCATACTATAAGCGTGGCCGAAATATATTATCATCTTACATAATACGCCAGGCACACTTAGAAGCGAGGCCGGCGTCGCGCGGTAGAGCATCATTCACACCATTAACTTACCAATAATCATTGATCGGCAGAATCTCTACCTAAGCACCTGAATACAAAGTGGATGTGTTCAATGTGATTCATCCATTGATGATTCGGAGACATTTTGGGGCGAAAACTTCCGCAACCAGAACTTTGCAGAAGAAGTCATTATTTCATGAGGCGGCCATGATGGAAAGCGCCACCAACCGATCCACGGAGAGAACGTAAACATTGCATATTATGACATGCCTCGCTAACAATCGTGGAGGGTGATATTATGTAAGATGATAATATATTTCGGACACGCTTATAGTATGGCATCTCCCCCCCCCCCCCCTCAAGCCTTGCTTATTAACAGCGGTGGGTAGTCGAATCGGTTGGCATCTAAGTACATGATTGGGGCTACGTTTAGGCCTGGATTACATTAAATAAGTACATGAAAGTGGCTACATTTTAGTATCGAGCTACATTTAGGTACAATGAAATACATAGGATTTCGGGTAATTTTCTCGTCATCTCTCTTCTCTCATCTTGATCTGATTTAATGTACTTTTGGGATAAATGTAGGTATCGATTATGTTATCATACCAAAAATGTACCCCTCATCCTGAGTATTATGCCCGGGCCATGTAACCCTTAATGTCTAGCTCGGTCCTTTGGCTCCAACATTGGGTTCCGCACACATGCCCCGATGTTGTTGGCCTGAGAGTTTGAACATCAAAGATTAGCTGTGGAGGGCTATTCGAAGGTGAAGCAACTGATTGCGATTCAATGTCCAAACAAAAAGATTATGATTTATGTACCTGTCTACATTCCCTTGGGGGTTTATTGTTATAGGATGATTTATACACATTCTAAGATCCTCTGTTAAATAATGATTTCACCAAGAGGTGATGGACCGGCCCCAAAGTGCGAGACAGATTCAGGGGGCAACTTCCCTGCATCGCCCTTGGGCGCAACTGTCAACATCTAGTCCTTGTGATAAAGTTTAGCGCGTTAACATACGATGAATTTACAAGAGAAATTGCACTAAGTGCTCTAAAAGGAAGGGAAACTTGTTCACATTACCCTCACCCGAAGAAGACTCAAAAGGGGATTTTGTTTTTTCAAAGGAATGTAAACCCCTTTTTCTTCTTGTCCTTTCCCCTGCTGATTCAGAATGACAAGCGATTCACCTACCGTGAGTAATACTTCCATAGACCTTGTGGTAATTCTTTCCCAACGCCTCTCTCCCCCTCTCTCTCTCTCTTTCTGCCTGTATACTGCGTGCGTCATTTACACTATTAAACCAGCCCCTGTGACGTTTGCACTGGCAAATAAAAACACGCTGAGGAGGCTCGCCTTGTCGAAGATTTCACTCCTCGTATACAGATTGTATCAGAAATCACTAGCACACATCATCTTCTTTAAGAAGAAAAAAATGCAATGGCTTACTTTGAGTCTATATAATGCATGCGTGCAGGCCTGGTTTACCATGCTATTTGCGTCCAAGCGAACACCCGCCTTTTCTTTCCTTGTCTTTTTTTAAAGCTGAGACAAGATCTTAACCATATCAGAGGTGAACGTTCTGTGTAAGCAACCTGTATGAGATTTTCAAGCAGCAAGCTTCGATGCGAACACTGCTGACAACGGAAATTCAATTTCAAAACAGGCCCAGCCTGACCTTCTGCTTTTGAGAGTTCAGTCTCTGAAACTGCTTGTTTTTGACTCTTACTATTGCTGCTTGAAGAGCTTTTATATCTGACTGGGAAGGAGTAGATTGCACGAAATCTAGTTTGTTTCTTGTTAGTCCTCTATGATGTTTGTGAATGGCTTCAGGAGTTGTTATTGGTAATGCAGCTAAGCCCGAGGCTGTACAATTTAAAATGCATTTAACAAAGTGAAATTTTGAAATACGTACGCGAAATGCTTATTTTTCAGGAAAAGGGGAATCGACTGATTGCATTGATCGTTTGACGAGCTTTATGGTACACGAATATAATTCACCAAGAATTTTTCAAGCGGTGAATAAGAAATAAATGGATTTTGTTTGACAAGCAATTGAAAGGGAAAAGGTTTTTCTTAAATAAAATGCACTGCGGAAATTGCATTTGTCTGTCTACAATGAACTCGCTGGCTGTGTAAATGCATAAGGCCATGGGAACTGCGTACATTTTTCACCTCATTATTTGGTGAAACAAAAAAGTGCTGTGGTTTCAATTTACAAAAATCATCCCCAACTCTTCACCACGGATCCAAGGCACCGATTGTCAATGTTTAACGTTTCAATTTCGATTTCCTCGGTGTCAGAAGGTGTAAAAGCTTTTAAAAGGTTATAATCTGAAATTGAAATTTCTCGTCGGCCGACTGTGGAGAGGAGGAAAAACCAAACCAAATAATTACAGTACCGGCTGAGAGTTTATTCACCACGCCCGCTGCCGGTACTCGAGCGGCGTTTGTGGATCGCAATCGTGAAACACAACACGGCGCGAGGCTGTTTTAAATACGTTTAAGTACACTCAACTGACAAGTCTTACTCCAAATTCTGATGTGCAAACACCAATTTCCTACAATGCGTATTCATGTTGTCTATCATATTGAAAAAAACCTCGACAGTTTTCAAGGGTGTAGGTTTTGTGCACTTAACTTTATCTGTAATAATGCTTGCTGATACAGGCTTAATTAAGGAAAAAACCTGCCGACCATTACACGATGGACATTGAACTATTGGGAAATTAGTTATTGCCCTTTTTCTTTCTTTGAAGTGTGTCTTTATTCATTAGAACAGCACTACATTTCCTCCGGGTTTTTAAGAGCTATTTTGTCTAAGGATAAACACGCACCCAACCTGCTAGATCACACCAAAGCTATGAGAATTAACCTTTCTGTTCTGCACTAATGTTTCGATGCTACATCAGAATTTCGAGTATAGATTCGCAAAAGGGATTCTGTATGTGTGTGAACTGCTTCCTACACCTGAACGGATTTTCCAATTTACTTCGGTAATTGTGGCTGGCTTAAGATAGGCCAACGAGGAGAACCGCGCTGAATCTACAAATCAAGTTCAAATAACCTACATGGGGTGACTAAGACTACCCTCGACAGACTCAGTTACAAGAAATCGTTCACTCAATAATGCTTCCTATTATTTTCTCTTGAAGAGAATGCCGAAATTATTCATTGACAGACACAATTAATGTCTAGATGCAAAATCTTCTCCCGAAATAAAATGACACAAATGTGACAGTGAGTGGGGGACTCATCATCCTTAAATCGAGATTACAAAGGTGTTATGGCCAATGAGAATTGAGTTGTGTTTTTTTCGGCTTTTTTTAAAGGATGAGATCTTCCGTGAAATGAATCGAGGCACATCCGGGTTTTTTGCGGCTAGGTCTTTGTACTTGAGGTCTGTAGCTACCATATAGACCTACGGACGTGACGTCACTTGAGTAGGGCGCCCTCGCGTAGATATCAAAAGGAGGGTGTTCATTGGCCCATCTGTGCACCGCGCGTACAAATCTTTGCGTTTCCACTCTTCAACCATCAGTTTACCTCTAAGATGGCTGGCGGCTTGATGACCTCAATGCATATAAATTATTGGACATATTGATTTATTTTAGTCATAAATTGTAGTATTTCGTGTGAAGTAAGGTTGAAAGAAAGGATTATGGCTACTTACTATTGATGATTCTGCGTTTATCCAGTATCTTGTTTGCGTTCATCCGGGCCTCATAAAACCACTCCGAGTTGTTGTTGAGATATGGGTAGGCCAGGGATAGATCTTTAACCAGGATCCCACCGTGAAATCGGTACGCGTACGGACAGAAAATATTATAATCCTGGAACTCGTAGGCGTCGTAACAATTTCCAAAGGCGAAGATCTTGTTGTCGTTCTCCACGTTTGAGGCTACCACATTGAAGAAGAACTCCTCGTTGTGCTGCACCCCGTCCAGGGCTCTGCTCCTCCAGATCCTTGTTAGGAAATTGGCGGTTTGCACCGTTCGCATGGCCTGCTTCATGTATCGGTTTGGGCCGTAGCTGGTGGCGCCCTTGTCCAGAGTAACAGCCCAGGTACCTGCTTCGCAAGTCGGAGACCGTTCAATAAAGTCAAGATAAGCAAGGAATCTGCTTACGATGTCCTCCTGTTCTCCGGACGGTTGCTCCACTCTAGTTTCTACGCTTGGTTCGTTCCCAATGGTTGCGTTGTTCGTACCCAAATCCGTGTACTGAATCCCATTGCTGGTTGTTCTCGGACTTTCGGAATCGTAGGCTCTGGCCTTTGTAGACGTCTGCAGGAACTCGGAGGTTGGCTGCGGTTCCGTGTGGCTGTTGTTGCTGTTGTTGGCGAGTAGGCGGACTGGAAGGAAGACTAGGCCAAAGCACAGTGAAAGCACGACGTACTGGTTGATTGCCGTTACTGGGCGGCTAGAGTGAGATGCAATGCCCTGTGAGGCCATACCTGTGACAGTGTCCTGAAAGGACCGTGAATGTGTTACAGGCTGTACTCGCGATGAAGGCACACGCTATACACAAAGCCAACAGGCCTGGCTGCTTGAAACAATCCACCTGTATATGTTGAGCTCCTAATGAGAGAGAGATACACAATTATTAGTTCTTAAAAAAAATAAAAAACGGCAACAACAAACAAACAAAAAACAAAAAGCCAAAATAATAATAAGCTACATAATATTTTCTAATGTGATGCAAGTGTCTAAACTGTGCTCCAATATTGAATAGTCGTTGCATCTCTACCATCTTCGGCTTCTTCACACTTCATGAAATTGTGCCAAAATACAAAGCAGCATTAATTAATGCCATATGAGACCATAATGTCAAAACACCAATCGCGGTATCAAAAAGAAAAGAGCGTTCAAATACTTTCATATTTGAAAAAAACCATGCTTGAAAAAACTCTTCTAGTAAAACAAAATTGATAAAAGAAACGAATTGTTGCCTTTGATCGGTAGCTTTTAACAAATTTTCTTTATTCATTTTTCTGAAACAGGAATGGACTTAACCCAACCTTCAAAGTACGAATAATTTAATACTGTTTCAATCAAAGGAAGAATGTGCGTTTGAAATAGTTTATGTGTTTATGTTTCTTAATTGGGGTATTTTGCCATAGTGTGTGTTTAGGGGCTTTGCTCGTGTTTCTTCAACTGGTTGCTTAGTAATTTGCTGTCACCAACAAATTATATTATCTATATTTATAAATTGAAAGCATATTGATAAAACAAAAAAATTAAGTGTAAAAATAAATAAATAAATAACCAAACAATTCTATGAATTGTTAATCAAAATTTTGCAGGGAAAAAAACTTATAAAATGATGAGTAAAACGTCTAAACCTTGGGAGTGACATGTAGTAATTTTGATCCTTCGCGGGTTGTCTTAAGAATCCAAGATGAAAAGTAGCACTTAAAGCGAAAGACTCTTTCAATGTCAGAATTATGCAAATGTTCATCTTCTTAGAAAACAGAAACGTTAGCCCGTACCGTCCGCGTGACGCAGGCTGTTCAATCCAGCGTGACATACAACTCAACATCAGTGGATCATTATTTAATTTATTTGGCACTCAGCTCTTTTGTTTTATCCCAAAGACACAAATCACAAGGGTATATTTTTGTCTAGGCCTAAAAGTTATTCCAAAAGTGTTGTGTTTTTTATAGAGAAAGGCACATGCAGGGTACTGCTTGCGGGCTCCATGCTGAAAGCGCGCAGTCAACCGCTTTGATGCACGTTATCTTCAAAAAACATGCACATTTTATTGTGGTCATTTTGAAATTATAACTGGCCAAAAACGAATGAAAGTTTCCCTTAAAATGTCAAATCCCTTAATATCACATGTTTACAGAGAAGACACAGAAACCACAGGCTCAGTTTTCTATACTCGATTGAAGAATACATAAATCGAAAATTTGAAGTTTAAATGTAAAACGTCTTTTGCCATCAATATA
Source organism: Leptasterias polaris (assembly GCA_037783415.1). NCBI lineage: Eukaryota > Metazoa > Echinodermata > Asteroidea > Forcipulatida > Asteriidae > Leptasterias > Leptasterias polaris. The sequence goes on along the minus strand of JAZGTN010000005.1, from coordinate 3,349,639 downwards.
GTGTCTTGTTTGTCAGGGGAAAAGGCCACTCGGTCACTCTTTTGTTTCACAAACGCTCAATGTCACTCTTTTGTTTCATGTTTTTACAAGTTGACATAGGCCTATTATAATAGTGGGACAGATGGGGGAAATATTTGGGGGGATTGTGCCTTTGATACAAGCACGGGATTTGCCACACAGTCCGAGTATGTCATGAGAAAGAAATCTGGCTACAGGGCCATTGAATATTGTCCTTTGACAAAATACAGGTAGCATACCAAGCAATTTTGAACTTTTTGAAAATGTATTGTTAGACTACCCCTTATATTTTCGAAGGACACATTTTCGATGGTCCTATAGTAAGATTTGTTTCTGATGCTACAATCCATGCTTGTTTAACCAAAGACAAAATCACATCACCGTTCTGCCGTAGGTCCAAAGGTGATAAAGGTTGTCTGTGAAAAGAGCAGGACATTCTGTGAACAAAAATTGTCTGGTATATGACTCCCTTATATTATTAAGTGAATCGAACTTTTAATTCTTCAGATTGAAATCCGTGTTGCTTGGGCATGTGGCTCGGGCAAGCGTTCTCGTAGACCGCCCACATCTCAAGAACCTTGGTTTCCCACGTGGATTGCGTTTACGTGTGAAAGACAAGATATCGCGAGCTTTCAATGGGGCCAAGTATTCAAATACACGCTAGACTTGCACAGTCTGTTGCGAACTTAACCCAATTTCCTAAGTCCTGTAAGAATAGACAGGGCTCAAGCAGAAACAGGCTACCAGCTAAATTCATAAGATGCACATTGCTGTGACTGGTACCCCATTCAAATTTTGATCAGAGAAGTAATTAACTATAAGCAGTATGTTCTGCTTACATCTTTATGAAATCTGGCCTTGGAGGTTAAAGGGTGTGTACAACATTGGTAATTGTCAAAGACCTGTATCCACACTTGATGTGACCCAACATATACATGAAATAACAAACCTGTGAAAGTTTAAGCTCAATCGGTCTCCGGAGTCATAAGAAAACAGTGAAAACCCCCATTATATGTTTTAACTTTTTTTTCAAACATCGGATTTTATCCCGCTTGATAAAGACTATTGTTTTACTCATTTTCTAAAAACTATGGCATTTCAAACAAAAGGGAAATTTTCCACCATGACCATCCTTATACCATGTAAGTTATGTGCAAATCTATGAACATTTATATTGTAAATCTTGCCAATGTTGTACACACCCTTTAACTCATCTTTCTGTTACCTTGTACCTTTTTTATAATTATATTTTTTCAGTTTTATATTTACTATATTTAGGTTCGCGTATCCTTGTAGCTTAATCAAGGTTAGTGTTTCTTGTTGTGATGTTCTCCTTCTATTCTGTCTTGGTCTTTTTAACAACATCCCCATCTGTAGTAAGTGTTTCTCGCGACATGCTTCCATTCATTGCCTCTTATTTCGGATTGGACTCTTCGAGCTATAACAAAACCGTATGTTATAAAAATGTATAAGGTTGAAAATTTGTTTTAGAAGTAGACAATAATGATTCATACAAACATCCCTTGAAGTTGTGTGATTTTCTTCTTACTTCGTGAATTAATACGGACCGCCATGTTGTAGAACAAAATTGTTGACACCACAAAATGGTGGACCGTGTTAGTTCACGAAGTAAAAGGAGACCTACGCAATTTCGAGGGATATTTGTGTGGTAGCCAAAGCGCCCAGTCCGAAGGCAACGTGTCTCCTCAACAAATTATTTGTATGATATAATAACAAATTAAACTGTATTTATACCAAATGGCTTTTGGTATTTTATTGTCGAAAATTTTGTATAAACAGATTTTGAGTAGGCCTGTATGGAAGATTTAATTTCATTTAAAAAAAATTGTCATCGTTCGAATTTATTTTTATTTTTCGATACGTGCGAGACTTTCAAAGGATAGGCCTATTGACCTAAATAAAATGTGGGTGCATAAAAATGTAGATAATGTAAATAAGTACAGTGTCCTTAACAAAATAATTGTATTGAAGCAGGGAAGGTTTATGAGGAATGAACGATACCGGTAATTCATTCAAGGAAAGCCTGGTATACCAGCATTTAATAATTCATCAAAAGTAGTTAAATGCAAAAACAATTCACTGAAACGTGAGTTTTTCCATACGATGAAAACAATCAGTTGGTATTTACAAAGAGGACATAAGGAAGAAAGAAAGTACGAAAGACTTATCTCTAAATATGCGTTTATTGTGTCTTTCTATTTAAACGAAATGGACTAACTGTGCTATGCGTGTTTTGCCCAAGTAACTGGTTAACAACATTTCGTATTAGACCTTGTGCACAATGACGTCACTGGAATAGGGCGTTTTCAAACGTAGAAAATGAAATGAGGTAGACTGGTCCCCTGTCTGTATTCTCAAGAATAAAGAAATGAGCCTCTGAATGTGAAGTCAGATGTTCGGGCTTGAAATGAGGTTGTTAAACTTTTCAACATTGATATGAACTACTTGATGAAACCAATCGATGCTTATAAAGCCCCCACCCCTCCGCACACCCTCAGTTTAACTACAATTGTACTTCTGAATGTTAAGGGACAAAATGGCCGCAACACAAGGAGGGTCTGCATAATAAAGTTCGCAAGAAAAAACAGGCGGGAAAGTTACAGAAATTGTCGAATTGAACCTGCCTTTACGATAAAGCAGTTACAGCTTCCCCCTTTTTCTGAAAGGGGAATTTCCTTCCCGTTAAACTCTTCAAAATTTACCTCCAATGCTATCATTTTTTTGCCGAAAAAAAACCAGTGACTTTTTATTTCAACTTGAAGGAATGATCAATCATTGTGTTTATAGCTCGCAACGGTGATGTGCCTTTTTATGACAAATGGATTCTCAGCAAATACTATTCCTAAAAAAATACACACAAAAACGATCCTCGAATTTCACGAGTGGTTCAAGATGGAATGTCTTACTGAAGCGTCACCTGAAACTTCGGGGCTTGTCCACACCGGAGCTAATCGCTCTCATGATTTGGACGGACTCGTGGGCGTGCTGAGACGGCACAATTCTACCCGCATATCACAGTAATACAATCGCAGTCAGCTTCGGGTCAAGGCAAACATGAACGTTATGCCTCGGCTGCAATTTACATAATATAGACTTGCATGTCCTCAAAATCTAGGGGCCTAAGTGTGATATAGGACGGGATGAATAGCTTATCTTCCAATCTATTTTTTGCTTATTTTCCCATAAACTTAACCGTGCATTATGTCGTGACTTTGGAAAAAAGGGAACAGAAACAAAAACCCGAACCTTATCTTCTGAGAGCTGATTAAGCGTGTCTACAAATTCAAAAAACTACCCTCTTGTACACGCTTTTATTTCTATGGTTAAGTTTATACCAGGTCAGCACAACGGAAGGAAATTATATATCGGGACTTAATTTGATTGTCGTATCTGTGGGTCTGTGTTTGGCGGGAAGACAGTGTGAACATCTCGTCTGCATATCTGTTTGTTTTAGCGCTGACGGAATCGTTAATGACATTGGAACACATAGAAAAAACGACGTAGTAAAATTTCTCAAACGGTTTATATTTGTTTACACGTGGGATCCATAATTAGTACATTATGAATCTTGTATTTTTGTAACATATTTGTTCGAAGTTTAATGTATTATACAGGATTGGTAGAGCTGACAATAGTTACAGACGGAGTTCATTTTTGTGTGATTACCCATATACAATAACAATCTTGTGAACATCTGGGCTTAAAGGGACACGTTGCCTTGGATCGGACGAGTTGGTCTATGAAAAGCGTATTTTACCGTTTGTTATAAAATGCATATGGTTAGAAAGATGTTTTAAAAGTAGAATACAATGATCCACACAAATATGCCTCGAAATTGCGTGGTTTTCCTTTTACATCGTGAACTAACACGGTCCGCCATTTTGTGGAGTCACAAATTTGACTCCACAAAATGGCGTGCAGTGTTAGTTCACGATGTAAAAGGAAAACCACACAATTTCGAGGCATTTTGTGTGGATCATTATATTCTACTTTTAAAACATCTTTCTAACCATATGCATTTCATAAAAAACTGTTTCAAACGCTTTTCATAGACCAACTCGCCCGATCCAAGGCAACGTATCCCTTTAGTGAGTAAGAAAGAAATGATGAAAAACTATGCACAGTTTTCAGTCTGTAAAACACGTTGTATTTAATTTTGGTTGTAACAACCGAAATCAGCTGTTGGGTTTTATTAGGTTTTCAGATACAGTTTTCTCGAATATGACTTCATTTCAGAGGGAAATATATTCACTGAAGAAAAAACAATTAGTTTTCGACTAAACTTCATAATCAGTCTAAAGCTTTCCAGACTACCAGACTAAAATTTTTAAATGATGTTTGTTTTTCCTAACCAATCCTGTGTAGAACAGTTAACCATAAATTTACTACCTCGTTGTGAAGAAATTAAAAAAGCAAAGAGAAACAGTCACTTTTTTGTTTCCCTTGATCCACGGCCAACAGACGGAGAAAAGACACCGTGTCAATTCTGCTCGTGTATACTGTGTTTAAATGGACTCGTTGCCTTGGATTGAGCAATTTGGGCTATAAAAAGCGTTTGAAAGCGTTCGTTATGAAATTAATATAGGTTGGTAAGATTGTTTAAAACTATAATATAAGGAACCACACAAATATGCCTAGAAAATGTGTGGGTTTCTTTTACTTCTTGAACTAATGTTTTTTAACTAAATGTTTGCCTCCACAAAATGGTGGACCGTCTTAGTTCGCGAAGTAAAAGGAAAAACCACGCAATTTCGAGGCATATTTTTGTGTGGATCATTACGTTCTATACTTTGAAACTAGCCCTGGCGGTCTTTCACTTTCGTACAGAAGAAGAGTCCTATATAGGGCTACTTTGAAACCATCCTTCCAACCATATTTTGTTGATAACAAATGCTTTCAAGCTCTTTTTATAGCCAAAACCGCCCAATACAAGGCTACGTGTCCCTTTAATCCCACCAACTGAATGTGACGAAATGACCACACGTTGTTTCTGTAAGTCCCGATATTGCTTGACAAATGGGACTTGATGGGACTTGATGGATATCTTGTACAGGCACCAATCTCACCCGCCAGTAGACCTTTCCATTGTTGATAAACAAAGTGTACCGGTTGGCATGGACGGCCGAATATTAGCAAAACATTCAATCGTGTTAAAAAATACTGTGACCAAATTCAACATTTTCTGTAAAGATTCATGAACTGAAATACCTTCCATGATTGGTTGATTTGTTTCCAATAAATTCAACACTGTTTTTGAATATTTGTGTAACATTGCTATAAACTACAGCTATCTGTTTTTGATTTGCAGTTATGGCTTTCCATAGTTTTCCAACCTCGGTTGGCAATAACTCGGGCTGTGACGTTGCAAGAGAAAGGTTTTCTTCCGTCCTTGCCACTGAAACAATATGAAATGACCATGCATGACACTACTTAGATGGAAAGTTACTTTTCTATAATGTTAGGAAGTACCGGTATACAGTAGCCTTTGCTTTGTCCTAGGACATAAAGCCGTGGGAACCCCGTGTGCTAGGATTAATAGTGCAAGTGAAAGAACCTAGAACACTTAGACCTATCATTGAAAAGTAGAGGTTGGCCCCAGTGTTTCTGGTTCACATAGCAAGAACCCTTGTTTACAGGTTTACAGTGATTATAGTTCACTTACGAGGCATCCTTGGTTCCATTACCAAAAATATATAGTAATAATAACTTTTTTTAAACCAGTGGGAAACCTGTTGCTACAATTAAAATCATTTATGTACTTAATTAATTTTGAATCTTACGGGTAATGAAGCCATTACACCATCCACAGTGTTCATTAATTTGGGATTTTTAAATGTGTTTCTTTGAAGCATTGTTCATGCTACGTGGAGTTGTTTTGTGATTAATTGACTTTATTTGTTTACTGTTATTTTTTTATTTCAAATATGTATTTTCACAACGTGAACGCAACGATTGCGAAGATGTTTTTTTTCCTGTTTTATATCTCAGCGCAAACAAGTGCGTTTTCATCACATCTCTCTTACTAGACAGATTTTTGACGGACAGGTAGTGTAGTGTATGCGTGTGAGCGCTCCTTTAGATATATAAACCCCTAATCTTACCACAAAACTCAAAACTAAAGACTTAAAATTACAATAAATCTTATTCCTCCCGTATATTCGCATAAAAGTGTTCGTAGAACGCTATTTTGACGGTTATCGTTGTAGCGTTAGATGCACTTTTCCCCTCACACGGGTAAAGGTCGTGCTCGGAGCGGATGTGTCATAATCTCTCTTAGACACGTATAATTGCTAGTTTCTGGAAAAAATAGGGTTTCATATTCAACACTGGGAATGGTTGGCTTGTTACGGACCGTCCATTGAAAGGTATCGGTCTGTGAAATGCCGTTTTGGAGGATATCTCTTTCGTGAGATACGTGCTTTTTTGCAAAGAGAGTTTTTGGTTACACTTTATACGAAGATTGAGAGGGCAGTTTTAATTTTTCAGCCTCCTATCTGTGATGTTCAAAGAAATAATATCGTATGGTTTTCTTTTAGATTGAATCGGAAATTAGTGTTGTCAATTGAGGAAAGTCTTTACACGTACCAGCTGCAAGCTCACCTGCTAAAGTGTCATGACACCACCAATGTGTCATGAATAAGCAGATTCTCATGAGCATTGTTTTTTCCTCCCCGAAAGATTTTGAACTATTATCGACGTAAAAATGTAAGCAATATTAATGTTGATGTAGGCTATCATTTTTTACAGCAGTTTCTTGTGACTCTCCATGATGTCGTTTGACTCATAAAAGTTTGTGATAGACCTATTATACATAACTTGTTTGGTACAAACATTTATTGATAATACTATCATTTTTTTCAAAACGTGTGCTTGACCTCAGCGTAGCTTTGCGCGTCATGCAAGTGGTCTATCAATATACATGAAACTACCGGTTTGGATATTTTCGCCAAATTTCATGGCACCATTGAATTCTACGCTTAAATGGCCAATAGACCTTATGCATATGACGTCATTTGAGTAGGGCGCCCTCACCTAGAGGTCTAAAGGAAGATGCTCATTGGCCAGTCTTGTGCGCCGCGCGTACAAATCAGCGCGTTTCCATTGTTTCATCATCAGTTTACCTCTAAGATGGCGGCTTGGTGACGTCAATGCATAAGGTCTATAGAATCCTGTCTCGCTACCATGGGCAGCGCGCCGTATCAATACCTCTCGTCACTCGTTATGATTGAGAAAGGCATTGTAATAAAGAAGAAAAACAAATGACGCGGCGAGATCGTACACCACTGGGAACGAGGTTGCACGGAATCACCTATTTTTTACGGGGTGTCCTAAGCGCAGATTTCTGTGGGAGGCAGTGTCATGAAACGAGGTCAGGGGCCAAGTTTATTGAGCTTATTAACGGTAAGCAAACTCTTTTGCTAACTATAGAAGAAAAATGCTTGAGCGTAAGCGTATTTTACAGGTTAGCAAGAAAATTTAGCTTGTCCTTTTCCGTGATTAGGCTACGGCTAGCAGTGCTACGAAAAACTACACAGTAAGCACAACATCAGCCGTTAAGCAGCTAAGCTTTATTTACAAACGTACGCAAGCAAAAGTGTAATATATTAACGATCAGGAAGATTTTGACAGCGTGTGCGCGTTGACATCAGATTTGCGTTGCTTACGTCACTCATCAACTTACAGCCGGAAACCACCGGCAAGTTGAAGATGTGTGTTTTGCTTTGCTTACAGTTTTATGAAATACAAATTCTGCTAATACAGAAAACTTCTGCTGAACAGGCTTTATGAGCTTGGGTTCTGGTTATAACGTTTTGGGGAAGACGCTGAGGGACGATTGATGTTGTTTCAGCAGACAGTATGATACCCTGAGGGTGGAGCCCTCGTGTGGTTCGTGGGGGGGGGGGAGATGGCTTGAATTGAAATTATTCTTCGCCACTCATTTAAGTTCAGGTTCGTGCTTATTACTGTTTGGGAAATTACACATTTCCTCGCAGAATATCAGCAGGAAAATCATCTCAGAATAGTTGGTTTTGTATCAATATTATTCAAAGTAGTATTGCTATTTAAAGGCAATTGCAAAGTATACCTTTGGTTTTTGGAACCGTTTGATTCTTTCAATCCTATATAAATGTAGATGTATAAAATAAAAGTAACATTTTCAAAAGGTGGTCGCCTTTTTGAGATATCGCTGAGATATCGCTTTAACATAAACACATTACTTCGAAGTCAAATAATTCTCAAAATACGTTATACTATCGAAACTGCTGTACTTCTAACAATGGATTTTAATGGCCATTATTTTTAAGCGTGGTTACCATACTATTAAAATCTGTCATTTACTTCTTTTCTCTAATAATACCAAATCATGTATAAAAACTTTAGAATATCCTATTACAAAAAATCATAGCGGGATCGTCATTGCACCCACTAACTATTCAATTTTAAGTGTCTGCCTCTGACTAGAGTGATAAACTTTCTCATGAACCCAGTAAATATTTTGCGACATATTCATGAGCCGCATCATAGTGGGGGACAAAACTGGGTTAAAAATTCCGGAACGAAATCAAAGAAACAACCGAAGTGATGAAATTGTAATGGTTTCGTTTGTTCCTTCTGCAGATCAGATCATCGAATATCACTGACTGTGTTCTGATGTGCAGCTACAATGGTGATGCGAGATTTTGTTATTCTTCTTCAAAAATTCAACTCTGGCACACAGACTATGAAACGGTCCGTAGGGCGACCGACCAAATGGATCGGCGACGGTTCGAGGCGTAGCAAGTGTTTTGGAAAGCAAAGGTGTGTAATCAGACAATATTGTCTTTACTTTCCACTCTCCGCTGTGAAGTTACAGCTTGGCTTAAATGTATTGTATGTTACAAGGATCGTGAAATGTTCAAACCTTCAAAAATAGAATGTGACGCATTATGTGATGACCGAATTTTGAGCTGTTGAGTTATCTAGAAGTCAATTCAAGTATTTTTGCTTCAAATACCAAACCACTCTATGAAATTATCTGCGCTATAAAACGTGTTGGCCTTTGTGAAAAAGGTGGTGTGGTGGCAAAAACTCATCCATCTTTTTTTTAAAGATGCAAAACTACATACGAAATGATTGTAGTCGTCAAAGGCGCTGTTTTGTTGTTGTTTTCAAAAGGTTGAAACTTACGAGCATGAATCTGACGGGTATATGTTATGACGAGGTAGAGGTTTGCAGTAACTCGGCAATCTCTTTTGTGATTTAAGTCGACGTTTCGAACAGTATGCTCTGGTACTCATTGGGAATAGAATAGTATATTGTGATGGTTGTTTAAAACTAAACGAAAAGAATGTATTGCTAATATACTTTTTTGGTAGTGAAACAAAGAATGCTTACAATACAAGTAAACTTAATCACTGTACCTCACAAGCCTGAGGAAACCTGTAAACAAGAGTGCTTGCTATGTGAACCAGAAACACCTGGAGTTAAACCCAATCTTCCACGATAAGTTTTCTGCGGGTTCTTTTTACGTTCACTACCAATCCTAGTACACGGGACCTACGGCTTAATGTCCCATCCGCAGGAAAAAACATTTGTGGTAAAGTATTTTCACAAGTGCCACGGCTGGGACTCGAACCCAATTTCTGCTTATCCGAAACACCAGCACTTGACTCCGGTGCTCTAAACCGCTCAGCCACAACACGCCACAACTATACCGAGGTCTTCATTTTCAGTGCCGTATAATCTCACGTGTATTTTTAGTGTCTCGTGTTCTTTGGGCAAGGTATCTGAAACATTGAGATAATGAGTGCATTGAGCTAATTGTATTTATTCAGTTATAGTAACATAATTTATGAAATTATGGGTATACTTATGCGTATGTAGTTTGTATCACTTTAAAGAACGCGGACAATATCGGTAATTGTCAAGTACTAGTAGGCCTACCCGCATTTTATGAGTCTTAACATGTAAACAAAAAAAAACTTGGAAAAGTTTAAGCTCATTGGAGTCACGAGAAAATAGAGGAAAACTTCCATTATACGTTTTTTACTCTTTTCAAACATCGGATTTCGGACTTGCAAGATCAAAACTAAATTGTTTCACTCATTTCTCAGAAATTATAGCATTTCAAGCAAAAACATTTCTAGGGAAGTTTTCAACCATGACTATCTTTATACCAAAAGTTATATGCAAAGTTTTTGAGCATTTATATATGCAATCTTATCAATGTTATGCACACCCTTTAAAGACAAAGTTGCAACCTCAGAGCTCACTGAATAAAAACAGAACAAGTTACCCGGCAAAACATTGCCGTCTGAAATACATAGCCTACTGTCGAAATCAAGGAAATAACAATGGAAGACACGAAATTCTTATTTCGATTGCTGCGATCGAAACAAGCCCAAAACGAAAAGTGCACAAGAACGTTTCACTAGACCACTGCATTCGACGACATTTCACTGGAATTTTTGATAAGTTGCACTGTTTTTATTCCAGGGAATTTTAAAACACATAAAGTTTTTATTTTACACGCGGGTGATAAAACAAAACGTCCAAAATCGGTATTATATATTTCCATAATGGCTTTTTATAGCATCTGCGCTCACCCTTCACTTTATTAAATATTAATTTTTCATTCATCCGCGCGAGAAGAATCACATGGTGGTTTTTTTTCTTCAACTTCTTTTTTTTCCTTAATATAGACACGTCATGATCTAATCCATGAATCGGCTTACGATCTTCGACTACTCAATCACGCAACTGACACTTAACCAGCTCACTTTCAAATTAACGCAGGCCTCATAAGATATTTTTGGAAAGTGCTTCTACGAACCACCATTAATCATAACTTAAGAATAAAACTTGTGTTATTTTGAGGGCAAAATACTAAGCTTTGCCTTGAATGTCCTACCTTTCGAGGTATTCTATCTCCACTGGCATCGGGTTGAAATCCTAAAGACAATATAAATATCCCACGTCCAAAACCAAGTTGCCGCAAAAAGATTGCAGTAGAAACTCGATGACGCAAGCGGTTTACTTCGGGCCGTCCTGGCAAAGGTTTCGTCTTAGAATAGAGAAAACTCTCTATCAAGACAATGTAGAACTGCAACTGATTGCCACACCCTGATTCTGGTATATGGGTGTGTCACATGGCTTTCTATAACGCCACCTATCGATGATTATGAGCCCATTATCAGCCTTCGCCTCAAATTATAACTTTATGTTTTGATAATCATAGGAAAGATCCTTTTTTTTCTTAGAAGTCATTCCATCGGGGCTCGTTGATAACCACTCTTGTTAAGTGTGTACATGAAAATCAACATAGTTTGTAGATCTCGCTCATTCACGGTCGGCCGCGGCAATCGCCGTGATTACAACTCACTGCATTCAAAGGTGCAATCCACCAGCATCGGGTTCCTATTATACGTGACAACCCAGGCTGATCTTCTGCCGTACGGGCCTGGCCGCGAAGATGAGGGAGGTATTCCAGCGCTCGTCGTCGGCTTGCAGCATAGCTCGGTCACTTACGAACTCATCCACACAGTCAGTACTCGGCAAATGGCCCCGCGCCTCAAATGATGTGAAGTTGCCACGCGGTTGTCACATTTTGGGACAAACCATTTTGAAAAGGAGGAAGGCATGCAATAACTCGGTGGCGGCGTGTGGCGAAAAGCGGCCGTGATGAGTTGATGAATGCGGAGAGCTCTCTCGTCACCAGGTGTGACTAAGCAACTAGTCTCTATTCAAGTCAGCTAATTCGCCAGCATAATTGTCGTAATGTTGAGTGCTCTGTTTCCTGCGAGATGTGTCGTGATATTGGGGCTCGGGCTAGGCTAATGAAATCTCTGGACAAGACTAGCCTAAAGTCAAGCCAGTTCTCTCCCTTAATAAGGATTTTCAGTAACGTGTGACATGATTAAAGGCTACGTTTTTCAAAGGAAACTATTTTCTAGTTCCATTTATTACTCTTCTGTCATGGCCAGTTATAAAGTGTACACAATGGCTCAAAAAGTGTTACCTGGATTAATTATGTGAGGTATGTTTTGCATAGGATGGGTCAAACCAACAAAGCAAACCTCTTAGATAAGAAACTCTCTGAAATTGACACCTGACCTTTGACCTTACATATGATGGCCTCTGAGCTCCACTTTTGTCAGTATGCATATTTCAATTGTTATCAACAAATCCATCAACTTTTTTATTTTATTTTTTTATTAAAGGTATGGTATGTTAAATAATGATTTAGAAAATTATTCAATTTTTAATCTGAAAATAAACTTCCTGGTAGGATCATCGTCTGCATTTAAACCCCCTCCAAAAAAAAAAAAAAACCAAAAAAAAAAAACGCACACAAGAACGAAACAATAAAAATTAAAAAAACACTGTAATTACTTTCCGAGAGCTTACTTGTTTTAAAGATGGTAGTGGTAGTAAGCATCATGTGAACTCATTTCGTCTGAAATGCCCCCGTTGAGTAGAAATCAAGAACAACTTTTGAATCAGAGAAACGAGTCATGCATGAATCGTTTCTCACATTTCTTACTGCTTGTGTCTGCTTGCGATTGCTGCGGCCAGAGATGCGGCTGGTACCCGCTATCACCTCTCTTAACGTGGATGGATTCTCAGCGTGTCGTGGATGGATTCTCACGTGTCGTGGCCGAGCGGTCTAGGTCACCGGACCTAAGCTCTGGTGTTTTCAGCAGCAGAGTGTGGGTTCGATACCCGGTCATGACACTTGTGCCCCTGAGCAAGGCACTTAACCATAATTGCTTCGAAAAAGTTGGGAAGGTAGTGCATTCTGCTCTACCAGACAGGCATCCTAGTGGATGATACCCATGCCTACATCCTTAAGGACTGTGAAGGGGGTAACCCTGTTTCAGCCCCAGGAGTAGGAGGCAACGTGCCCCTGGTGTCAATTGATTTGGGTCGATGGCCCAAATCAGTTATGTGTAGCCCTCACCTTGAGTGGCCGTCCGTGGCCTTGTGAGTTGGGCGACATCTCATAAAAAAAAAAAAAAAAAAAAAAGTACACACTTTTTTAAGCTGAAATTTTCGCTAATGACTTTAATTGTATCTTCCTTTATCATTTTGCCTAAACCAAACGATGGCCCTACCCTTTGTTTTTAATAACTATAATAAACACACAAATAATTGAATTTATGTATTATTAAGAGTACATGAATTATATTTAGTCTCGAGTTGAATTTTTTTTTTTCCCCTTTTTCTTTGTTCAACCCAAAGTTATTTTTAAACTTACCCACTCAGTTTCCTGAGTGGGTTATTACTTAATAGTTTATTAAGTGTAGAAAACGATAGTTCCCTTTCACTTTTGTTTGTTGGAGCGACAGTTCCTGTCAGGAAACAGCCGCAGGTATATCTTTATTCCTGTCATGATTATTGACAGCACTTTCCTATAGCAAGCCATCGCGAAGGACTGTGAAGTTATTTACGTTTCAAATTGGCCTCTTACTCATTAATTATTTTCAAGATATCGCAAACGATGATAGACAATCATATTTTATTGATGTTTATTTTGCAATGCCCGCGAAGCATGCCGAGCTTGTTTTCCCCTTCCCACTATGACGATGACAGCTACCTTTTTTCTTTTCTTTCGTTTTGGTTGATTGATTGACGATTGCTCAAAACCAGTTCATTAATCAAACACTTGGAAGTATTTCTGACAGTACAATCAACCAACATCCGGACTGAAATTTATGATCTTTCCGAACACTTATTCAGGCAAACATCTCAGTAACTGTTCCTTTTTATCTCAGTGGGTTATTAACTAGTGGCGTTTTCCAAACCGCGGCTTAGGCTCCATCTCCAGCTCCGGGCTCCGGTTGATGTTGGAAGCGCCACGCAAATGTACAATGTTTTAAAACTGATTACGGAGCCCAAGCCTGAGCTGGTATAGTTAAGCCGAGGTTTGGAAAAGGCCCTAGCGTGGCTACTTCAGTATCATCCAACGCCCGGGAATGGTTTGAATAGAGGGCGCTAGTCTATTTCAATGGTTAGCGAGAATCGAAACTCAATCGAATGTTCTGTCGACACAATTCAGTGGAGTTTATTTTTGAATACAATTGAATGTTGCAAAAAGGTCTACGTCGATACTGTTCTTGGAGTTAAAATATTGAAAAAACAAATAGGCTGTCGTTGTGGGTAGCTTGTTTACTAACGATGCTCGTATTGATACGCTGTATGTGTGTGTGTGTGTGTGTGTGTGACATTAGACCTGCCTGCAAGGTTGTGAAGATAATTACTAAGGCTTCTTCACCAACATAGTCAGAGCAACCTGTTCATGAAAGTAACCTATAACAGCTACTCGAGCGAAAGTTTTCTTAACGGGAATGCTATATTTAAACCTGCTTACAATGTGTTTCTTTGTCATTTAATAATTTTGGGTTTGTTTACACTTCTAAATGTTGTGTTATTATCGATCAAAACATACGGCCCCAACATCGAGGTTTTGAAAATCAAGCTACACTTCTGCCGTGGACGACGTGCGTCAAAATGAAAACTCTTTGATTTGTGGGAGGTTACTTTGTTTTACCTCCATGTTGCAACAAAACAGCTATACAAAACGGAGCTCCCACAATGACGTTTTTTACAAATTAAAAATGTGTTCACTCTCGTATGAACTTAATTTCCTTATTGGTTGAAAACATTCTAAATTAAATGTCTGCAAAGATCACTTTTTGCCGTACTCGTTCAAGCTGGTCGTTAAAGATTGACATATCAGATTAGTTTCTAGGTAAAATAGCATAAATGGTTTGGCAGGGGAAAATTAATTTCCACACCTTTTGAACACAACCTTACATCAACATGTGACACCTATAAAAGGTCGTATTTTTTAGTGAAAATAGTTTGTCTTATCATGGGTTGTGTGCTGGCTCATTGTGAATCAAATGTACAATAGGAGGTTCCTGGAAGAGCAATGCCAGAGGTGTAAATCTTGGCATTTGTTGTACTTTCGCACAGAATCGATCGTACCAAACCATGTAAAACCTTATCACAAAACACAGGGCTTGTTATTTTTATTGATCAAAATCAACCAGGACACACATATCACAGTTGGCTGCCACCTACCTCAATCTCAGGATGGCACATCATGATGATGATGATTTGGCCATGTTGAACAAATATTAACTTACGAAAACGCCTTGTCATCTATACTTATTAGTAATTGGTCTTCAATGCGTGGCTATAATGTTGGGTTTCAACATCAATGAAGGTTTACCATCATCGTCGGTTCAATCATGGAATTGCATCATTATTTCTTACACGTATATGAAATGCGACGGCTGTTTCAAGTCTGGTGAGAGCCCGTGCCACTGTCCCTCTACTACAAAAGGATGGATCTCAATTATTTAGATCGAGGTGCTATTGATTTCAGAGCGAATACTCTTACGTTTTGTCACAGTGACTAAAATGTGGAGATAAATCAGCAGTCTTTTTCAACATGGGTTACATTCTGTCTTTTACGTACAACTTATACCGTACAATGGGTTTGTTTGGATTTGTTTACAGAAGAGTTGGTTATTTTCCATCCTCTAGTCTCAATAAACACAACGTACAAAAAATAATCAGCAATCAGCAGAGTGTGGGTTCGAGTCCCGGTAGTGGCACGTGTGTCCTTGAGCAAGATACTTAATAACATAGTTGCTTTGTCCT
Organism: Leptasterias polaris; assembly: GCA_037783415.1. Classification (NCBI taxonomy): domain Eukaryota; kingdom Metazoa; phylum Echinodermata; class Asteroidea; order Forcipulatida; family Asteriidae; genus Leptasterias; species Leptasterias polaris. Next base: position 3,333,949 of record JAZGTN010000005.1, on the reverse strand, counting down.
TCGGATGGGACATTAAGCCGTAGGTCCATTAGATTGGTGGTGCATGTATCCAAGAACCCAGAACAAATATCGTGGAAGAGTAGGCTAGGGGTTAACACATAGCAAGCACCCTTGTTTACAGGTTTCCTCATCACAGGCTTGCTATAGGCATGGAGGAAGGAAATTCCTTCCTCCATGCTATAGGTGATCAAGCTTACTTGGTGTCATTACCATAAAAAAAAACTATACAAAAAGTATATGCAAAAACTCGTTAGGGAGGAGTGTTGCTCTGAAAAGAGCTGTCGTAGTCTCGACCTCTGCTCGTCATTCGTCTTTCCCATAATTTTATTGTGTCTGTATTCATGTTTTGATTCGCCTAATGCTGTTTTCTCGTAAAGCGCTGTGGTACCCATAGAACGCTCTGCAAGCCTGTGGAGAAACACATCAAGTGAGCTTCCAGATTTGAAAACAATAATGTTGTCAATAATTACAAGTTCTTTACTATGTCTTTCCCTCTTGAGACATTGGTCAATGTCTCGTGACATTCAGTTGTTACATTGTGGCTTTTATAATTACATTTTACGCTACGATTATGTATATATCAGCTGCGCGGCAATTAACAAAAGGTTGTCGATTTCAACTTCATGGTGATGGTTGATTTTTTATCAATTTCTACAGTAATTAGCATCCACTCGTTACTGAACCGAAATCGACTCGTAAGAGTCATAGGACACTTGACAGAAAATATCGGCTTTTACGTTTATTTTTATCGGTGAACCCTTGCAAGTTTCGTAGGGGGCGGGCCTGGATCTACTTGAATAAACCCATCAGCGTTTGTTTGAATTGACGAAATAAATCAAGCATTATTTTCAGAGTTGAGATCACTTCTGGTGGAAACATTTCTGAGTGTGATTGATTAGTTTTTTTTCAAAACTCAAATCGAAAGTTTACTTTTTTCTTAAGTTCAAATTGAAAATTTACTTTACGACCACGTGGAGCGGATAGGGGAAACATAAAAGGTTAAATGTGCCTTTGAAGCATGGAATTTGGCACACAGTCCTTTAAAAAAATATATAGATAGTTCCCAGTAGACGCCATCTTTACGGGCAAATCGCATTTTGGCTTGCAGGCGCGTCAAGCGCTCAAATTATTAACGCAGCCGCGTCATTCACAAACCAATCATGCAATGAGTTTGGTGAAATGTGCGCGTGCTGCACGCCGTTCTCACGCGTAACGCATGACTGTGTGTTCCAAATTGCCCGTAAAGATGGCCGACTTACGTCATACTGCAACCTATCTATAGGTAGAATAACATTTTCAAAAACGGCTGCTATTGCTAGTCATTCCACATATATTTATTTAAAGGATAAATCTGCGATGGCCCTATGTAGCCAAATTATCGTGACATAATCGACTGTTGGCCAAATTCCCTGGTTGTATCATCGAAGGAAAGTTCCCATCACCTACCCGTCGTACTATTGGATTTTAAGGTTGTACAACATAAACCGCTTTCGTCGATTCCATGGCCACTGCCAAAAAAATGAGCCACCGAATTTGGTGAAAATTCAGTTTAATGGAACGATGCTGAAAACTAGGGCTTGGGAATCAACTTTGCTCTTCCGAAAAACAACGATGTGGTTTATTTGCTATTCACGTGGTCTGCTGAAATTTCAGACAATTTTACCAAGGTATAGTTGTGACATGGCGAAAATGATGGCCAACCATAATGCTTTCCTCTGCACAAGGTGAAAGATTCATGATCAGGTGTTAGGCCCTACTTCTCAAATAATATCCAGACCCTGTGTATTGAAAGAGTTGGGACATGGAGGACCAATGTTGCTTTGTTCACGTGGTTGCTGAACTCCATTTTTTGTCCCAATGTAGCACAGCCCAATTTGCAGTGTAGTCTGGCACCCCTGTGAGCACATGTGCAGTTTTTTTGTTCGTTTTACTTTAATTTTTTTAATGGCTTATATTACTGCAAGTTGTCGCAGCACAATCAATACACAGATCTGATAATATCACTCAGACGGCCTCTGGGTACAATTGGGTACAACTGAAATTACTCAGTTGAATAATATTGCCGTTGTTCTAGGAAGGTTTACCCTTCATAATTTAAGAATTATAAATAAAAATTATGTTTTTTAAACACGTAGTTCCTTTGTTTGTTCTCCAGAAGTAAGCAGTTAACATCAACTTTGCTGGAAAATGAGTGATTAACGAGAGCGGAGAACAGATATTATAAGGTAATATCAAATGAATTAACAACAAAAAAACACTTTAATATACAAACAACAAAGGTTCAAATTTATCATAAAATCCTAGTCACATTCCAAAGTGAAAATACGTCCATTGTTGTGGAAATTGATGAACCATCCACGTCGGTTGAAGTCGGCCATTTGAAATGTGAACAGTCTTGGCACCTTAGTTATTTCCAATTATCGGGAAAAACAAGTAGAAGTGCATTTGCAATTTAGGTGAAATGGGTTCACACTGTCAAATCCGACTTCATCTCCAATTGTAACATCTTATTAGTGTGCAATGAAGTATGATGGCAGTAAATCGACCGTGAAATGAACGCCGAGCCCTATGAATTGCCGCTCGGTTTCACCCGCAAAACGCCGCGCTGTCTCCCCTTGGATGTATCCCCAACGAAATGGTGGCACCAATTTCGTGAGCTTGGCCCGTTCCTCTTGTTGTGTGTTTTGAGATGCGATTTCAAGCGCCATTCCACTGTTAAGTGCTCCCACCACAAGGTCGAATCAAAGGTTCACGCCAGGATACAATTTAGGCCTTAAGTCTACCTTATGGGTTTAGCTTGTTCGGCTTAATGCATTTACAACGCAGAATGTGGAACATGCACTTGGTATCTCTAGAGCCGTATGTACCATTGTATAGCGGGTAAGAATACGACTGATCAAACTCAAAAACTCCGGCATTATCCGTCACTACAAAGTAACTACTCTAAAGGGCTGCAAACCGTTCATGAAAGAAACATGGTGTGAGCAATTTCAATCTCAAAAGTCTATGCCCCGTATTAAAAAGCGAGACACCCAGCTTTTTTTCCCGAGTGCTGTAAAACCCTCCCCGGGCAAAATGCGAACACATTCAAAACAGCCGGAAAGCCGCACCGAGGAAACACATATCGGCTCGGCGAGGGGGGTTTCTCTGAGTATGCTAGTTCACCGTCACCTCAAACTGCAGTACGATATCACGTCGCAAAATACTAAAGTCTATTTCGTGAAGACCTAGAGGGAAATGTTTAAACTAACAGCACGATGCGAATGGGTGCGAGGAGGCTAGACGGCGTAACAAGTGCACTGTACTATGAAGGGAATTGAAGTTACAATTAATTGTGTGGGCATTGAGTGGGCGATTTTGTGCCATATACTTTGTCTGGAATGGTATAGGTGTTTTTATTGTTCCAAATGAGGTTGCATTTTCGCTCAAAGCATTCCTGAGGAGATGAATAAGATAGGTCACGAAACGGGCCTCGTGTTTCGGGTTGATGTACTACTTACGAGATACAACTGTGTACTTCGCTTTGGTAACACTAACAATTTTCCTTTATACAGTATTTCACACACAATGAGAAAACAAGTCCAACGGAAGACGAGACTATGGCGTAAAACGCATTATATCTTCGGCGGGCGGGATCAGAGAAACATGAAACGGCCGTCGGTTATAGCACGGTCACCCGGCTAAATTATGATGTACATTCGTTTTGCATGAGTTTGACGTTTCGCGTAATTAATAATTGTCATATCAATAATGATACGTCGGCTGCGCCGTGCCATGGCAAAATGGAACCTATACAGAAAGGCTCTGCCCACACGAACCTTGGCATTAGAATCTTGTGTTAATTTGGACGACCAAAATGTCACATTCCTTGGTCGTTGATTACTTAGAATTTTAAAATTGTCTTTCCTGCTCGTCTGTTTGAATTCGTTTCTCTGATTACTGTCTCTCTTTTTTTTTTCTCTCTCTCTCTCTTTTTATCATAGCGTTTTTGTTTTGTTGTTCCCTTCGACTTCATTTTCCCCCCCTTTTTTTAAATTATAACTTGGAAAACGTGACTGCCTCAATATTTTGAACATTATGAGTAATCATGGAGAGCAGGGCGTTGTAACAAGGTAATGTGGGTCAGAGTTAGGTGGGAGGTGGGTGGTATCTTCAAAGACAATACTAACGGCATTCATTTCATTATTAGAGAAACTTCCTACACTGCAAAAACTGGGGTGATACAATTTACACCATTGGCGGGTTTTTTCTTGAAGAGTTTTCGCTTTAAAGATTTTATTTTTATCATTCATAAGCTTTTAGACTTTTAACCAATTTCCTTTAATTATTGAACATTTGTATTTCTTAAACCTTTACTATTTATTGTATTTTTATGTCCTTTTAAGCACGAGAGCCAAGCCAATTTCTATATTGTATACTATAAATAGCAATAAACCAAATCAATCAATAAACCAAATCAATCAATATAGATACCACCAAAATTTACATCACAGGGTCTTATTTTTAACTTATTTTTGTCAATACAATTAAATTGGTGTTATTTTAACACTCCTACGGTGTTAATTTTGATTCTCTCTTTGGCATCTACAGGGCGAGTCAAAAAAAACTATACACTTTTAAAATTGTCCATTTTTTCATTGTGTAGCAATAATATAGATAAGATATTTTCATATGTACTTGTAAAGTCACTCTTCCTGCTTCTTTTGGTGACAGTTTCACTGGATTGGATTTAATGCTTGGCTGCACATGAGGCAATTAAGGGGGTCAGGTGAAATTTGGTATGCGCCAACTGTTCTGCTGTGATCTGCCAGTCCTTGGACGACCAGAATGACCTTTATTGAGGTTGTGACTCGTTCCTGTGTTTTGGAACTTCCTAACGTTAGCATACACTGTTGCACGAGTTGAGCATCTTATGTTTGGGAACTGGCGGCAAAAACTTCGCAAGACATCTGTGGCACCTTGTGTCCGGGTAAATTCACTGACCAAGAAGGCACTTTGCTGGGGTGTGAACTGTGGACGCACCATGCTTCAACAGTACCAAGTAGGCCTACTGACACCCTTGCAAGCAAGATCCACAGAGGATTATGCAATCCATGACCAGAACCAAGACAATGATCGTGTTCTTTTTAATTGTCTCTTTCTTATATAGCCTTGACCAGTTGGCGCATACCAAATTTCACCTGCCACCCTTAATTGCCTCAAGTGCAGTCAAACATGAAAATTAATCCAGTGAAACTGGCACCAAAAGAAGCAGGAAGAGTGACTTTACAAGTACATATGAAAATATCTTATCTATATTGCTACACAATAAAACAATGGGCAATTTTAAAGGGACACGTTGCCTTGGATCGGGCGAGTTGGTCTAATAAAAAGCGTTTGTAACCGTTTGTTATGAAATGCATATGGTTAGAAAGATGTTTTAAAAGTAGAATACAATGATCCACACAAATATGCCTCGAAATTGCGTGGTTTTCCTTTTACTTTGCGAACTAACACGGTCGGCCATTTATTTGACTCCCATAAATGGCCGACCGTGTTAGTTCACGATGCAAAAGGAAAACCACGCAGTTTGTGTGGATCATTGTATTCTACTTTTAAAACATCTTTCTAACCATATGCATCTCATAACAAACTGTTACAAATGCCTTTTATATACCAACTCGTCCAATCCAAGGCAACGTGTCCCTTTAAAAGTGTGTAGTGGTTTTTTTTACTCGCACTGTATGTGATGACACTCATGGTGTCAATGTTAACACCCCAGTTTGTGCAGTGATACCAGTAGTCCAGAGCAGTGGCGATGGTACATCCAGTCAGAGGGAGAAGATATGGGGCTCAAGCTTCTTTGTATGATTATTTAAAACTAGATGATCTGGTTACTCTTCCTTTAAAAACAAATAGTTTAATATTTTCACTAAAAACCCTGCAGTGAGTGCCGATGTCAGCACATGCTGACATACTTTGATATTTCCATTGTCTTAACCACGTCGTACACACTGGTGGTCGGCTCATGCCATGATATCCTATAAGCTGGATCATGCCGCACGGTCCTAGAGTGGGTGTCAATCAACAGGTGTCGGGGGTTAGGATGGGGCAGGACAAAACATTTCTCAGCATCCTTTGCGGTACAAAATCGGTCTGTCAATTGCCAATGGTAGATGAAACAAAATTATCAAATTTAGTTTATTAAGCAAACAAAAAAGGCTTAGGCCTAAGTTAACCCCGGCAGTACCTTGACATGTAAACAACACACCTAATTATAAAAAGACAAAACAAACCCTTATGTCATTATGTACTGACAACGTACCAACGGAGGACGTTGCAGGTCCCTCACTGGAAGGTTGTAAACATTTAAATAGTAAAAAAAAACAAAAAAAACAAAAAAACCCAATTCAATTGCCCCACTTTAATTGTAAATGGTTAATACTTTATAACATATAAAACAGTGTCGAGGCAAAATTTTACACAGCTGCAGAAAAAACCCTACATAAATCAAACCCATGGGTAAAACAAAACGAACGGGAAACAAAAACCCTACATAAATCCAACCCATGGGTAAAACAAAACGAACGGGAAACAAAACAGCAATTTGGCTTATAATCTGATTCTGCTTGGGAAAAAGGGGGGGGGGGAGAATCGTTCGAAATTGACAGTTAGTTTTCAATGTGTTCTTGTACATCTTGTTTTATTTATGATCTATGTGCGCGTATACTAGTTCAAATACGTCATTATAAGATCGCAAATGAAACAAAGGCAAGAGGTTATCTGGAATGTATACACAAATATGGCCTGCTATTTGTACCTCATACAGCCCCATTACTTTGAGCGAAACAAATCAGCGAAGCATAATAATGGAACGCTGATATTTTCCGAAAGAATCCGCTTTATTGGACGGCGGTTTTATGAACGCACGCGAAATGAAATCTTCAAACATTTCCAAACAAAACAAGCCACTGGATATAAAAAATTGTTTTTGTTTTCCATTGTTACACAGCCATTTTTTTCTTCTGCTATCTGGATCATTGTGACCAGACCAAGGCTGGGGTGAGACTTTACCGCTATTTTTGTACATGAATCAATAAACTATTAATTAACTCTTATTGTATGAAAGAGTATAGGTCATAATAATTTGAGTTAAATGGAGGTATGTCAATTTTAAAAAGACTGATAAATGCAATATATTCATGAGATCATTGAAGCATAGTTTTCTAAAATATTTGATATTTTGTTTGTGATTATAATAGTATTCTGTTATAACACTGTACACGATTGAGAAGCCTTGTTAATGCTTAAATAAGCTACCAGTAAAAATTGCGTTTATGAATACTACCTGCACTTTTTAAAAGAATTTCTTGCATCCATTTTAAAACCACATAATTATTGGGTTAGTTACTGTTGTGCACAATTCAAACAAACCTACCAAGCAGATTTAACTTAACATTTTGAACCTTGATACGTGCTCAGAATTACTGAGGACGGACAAATTAGTATTCTAGTAAATTGTTGCTGTTCATTTGTGTCAAGGTCCGCTTAGACATTCTAATAATTATTGAGCAACGTGCCTTCAACGTGTTTTATAAATAGGACAAAATGATTGGATACGAAACAGCCGTAGATAAAAACATAGCCAAGTAGTTTAAGATCTGTAGAGACATTGCAATACTTGAGGGTGAAATGTTTTGTATTGAGTGCAAATCATTTTCTTAATACGTACTGTGGATGTGCAAGTTATTTCTGGTTCAATTAACCTAAATCAGTGCCCATCAAATCCATACGTCTACCGTCTACCGTACAATGTTGTGCCTATATGGCCCGTAGTTTAGTCTCAACGTTTCGACCAATAGTCCATTGGGTGGTTTTTTGATAATGTTTTAGGTTTATCCGCTGTACGTTCAACTTCTTGATTCAATTATCAATAACATGTTTCGACACTTAAATGTTGCCCCTCCTAATGCCATTGAGTTTACAAATAAGGCTGCATTATACTATACATTTGTCCGTCACTTATCTTTTTTAAATAGAGAAAAGTCACAAGATCGGTGGTTATCGAAGAAACACAAAACAATTATATAATTCTAGAAGCTCACTCATATAAAGTTCCTACCAGTACATGGCCTGGAGCACACTTTCTCCCATAACAGAAAACTTTTGTTAAAAGGTCAATTATTACCTTGAATGTTTTATTTTAGAGCGTAATAACTATCAACAGTTTTCCTTTCATATAGGTGATTTTTTTGTATTAATGGTCAAACTCTTGGTCTTTGTTTACTTAGTGTGGTCTGGAAAAACACCTTTTTTTTTAGCCAACCAAATGGCGCTTTTTGGGGGGGCATTTTGGATCTTTCCACGAAAATTTGAAGAGGCTGCATAACAGCAACCATATTTTATCTTACAATTATCATTGAAAAGATCCGATTTTTGTTCGTCTTTCCAATGATGGTAAGCTTGGTTGTGAAAAATGAACTGGAGAAAGCAACAACTTGTTTTAAAATGGCCTTTGTGCCCAGGATTTAGTGTTTTTTGTATTTTATCTTGGGCGACTAAAGTCACCATTTGGGCTCAAGCAGGGTATAATACATAGTCGACTAAAGTTGCCTTCGGTGCCTAATAACGGTATATAGTGCACGGGCGACTTAAGTCGCCGTTTGGGCTCAATCAGTTAGTGCACAGTCGACTTAAGTCGCTATTGGGGCTCAGACAGGGTAAAGTGCACAGTCTACTAAAGTCGCCATTGGGGCTCAAACAGGGTATAGTGCACAGTCGAATAAAGTCGCCATTGGGGCTCAAGCAGGGTATATCGCACAGTCGACTAGATTCGCCATTGGGGCTCAAGCAGTTAGTGCACAGTTGACTAAAGTCACCATTGGGACTCAATCAGGGAATAGTGCACAGTAGACTAAAGTCGAAATTGGGGTTGACGTTGGCTAAAATTGTTGAACATTAGGCTAACCAATCGTTTCAAATCATACCAAATAAAATATAGGCCTATATACTTGCCTTTAAAACAAAATCAAAGCCAAAGCATAGGATTGATAATAATTCGAGAAAATAAAATATTTATCTGAAATATTACTTTTAACAAAGTTTCCTACCAGTACAAAACCTGCCAACGAAATACTCAAATGTAAACGTCAATGAAATAACTCCACGAAATGATAATCACAGTTTGTAATCAGAAAATGCCAGATTGTACACAAACTCCCTGACATAACTAAAACCGTCTTTCACTAAAACTTGACCTCTGTGTTTGATGTAGTTTAACCTTTTAACCTGTTTTTTTGTAAGGCAAATTGGTTTGTCGAAATAATTTGTACCATTAAATATTATAATATGTAGATTATTTTTTTCGAGTCATTAATATGAAATGTACTAACACTGTTTAATGTTCGTAATTCAGGTACGTGATGGGGTTGTGCCTTTGATGATACAAGAATGGATTTGGCACAGAGTCAGAGTAAGATATGAGAAAGATATTTCCCCGCAGGGCCATTGCAGTTATGCCCTTTAAAAAAGGTGTAAGTGGGAGTAGAGTAACAAAACAAATCAATGGCAGCCATGTTGACAATTTTGAAAATTGCTTGTTATTCCACCTTTATTTTTTCGAAGGACAAATCCGCGATGGTGGCTTAGTGCTTTTTCACGACATCACTGACTGTGTGCCAAATACAGTTCCACTATCTGCTTTACTCTGTCTTGAAGTCCATGTTGCGATTAATTGTGTTCTCCAGAACTTACCCACGTATGTCCGTCTTCGTTGTAATTATCCCCCAATCATTCAGAAACCAGCCTCTGGTGATGATGTGGCGTCAATTGGCATTACGCTCTTTGTGTGGTGGCATTATCACTAATGTTTTTATGTTGGCGTTAATGATTGCACGCTGATTGAATCCCACTAGCATACAGAACGCCTAATCAAGACCACATTGCCTATTCATAAACCACTCATAATCACTTTAGTTCACTCCAATTTATTCACTGTTTCCCGCGTAAAACAAAATGTGCTTTTATGTGTGTGTGAGTCTGTGCGTCGTGACAGTTTAAAAAGACCGAAGTGGCATTCCGTCGATCCATCCAGCTTACAGATTGGGTCTTGGCTTACTGGGTCAATGATTATAATAATGATATCAAGTTGGCTATTCAGAGATAAACATGTCTATTCCAATTTATTGTTAATGGCGAAGTACGTCCACTGTACGGGGGGCCAATGTTGAAATTGTCCCCACGTGCCGTCCGTACACGCACGGTCGCCGTTGTTGTGCAGACGTGCTGACGGGGACGATATATAAAAAAAAACGCGCGAAATCGAATCTTGTTGGCCCTTTTTCTGATACAATCCCACACGCTGTGAAGCCATTTGGGTTTCCATAACAGTTGCCATTGCCTCTCGGTCGCAGTTGCTCCCTTTACTCAGCTAGAAGTCTTAGCCATGATTATATTTAAACTTCCCATGTCATTGTGTTTCACAAAGACTGAGACCTAATCAAATTTGCTGTGGAACTTTTTTTACCACTTTGATATTGCATTATCTACTGCATCCTCTTTTTATCTGGGGTAATTAAGGAATCCTGCCTGACTTGGGGTCCACAGTGTATTACGGTATGCGTGCACACGGTAGCTTCGTGTGATACCAAAGTCGGCTGCAGCACGCTCGATAATGCTATCTTCTGGAAGGGTATAAAACAGCGTATATATTAGTTGCATCGTCAACGAGAAGTTGTAAAAAGACTCAAACTTAAAGGTATTAGGCCTTATACAGAATTGGTACAGCTGACGAAATATTCATAAACAGTGTTCATGTTCTATGTGATCAAAATAATGTGCAAATATGGGCTTAATCCGTTATGTGAGTCAGAGGAAAATATATAGAAACAAAAAAAAATAAAATAAATCAGCATGTCAACACACTGTCCAATTAATTCTGGTTGTAACAACGGAAATCAGCTGTTGGGTTTTATTAGGTTTTCAGATACAGTTTTCTCGAATATGACTTCATTTCAGAAGCAAATATTTCACATATTTTTTGTTTCCAGTGTATGTACTTCATAATCAGTAAGCTTTCAGGCTAAAATTGAACAGTGGTGTTTTTTATTCTTACCTTTTCAATACTTTTAACTTGTTTTCAACATAAAGAAAGAAATCCTTTATTTCAATGTACAGACTATTAATTTAAAAAAACTTAAAGGCACTGAACACGTTTTGTAATTGTCAAAGACCAGTATTCTCACTTGGTGTATCCCAACATTTGCATAAAATAACAAGCCTGTGAAAATTTGGGCTCAATTGGTCATTGAAGTTGCAAGAAAATGATGAAAGAAAAAACACCCTTGTTGTACAAATTAGTGTGCTTTCAGATAGGAATAAAAGGCTTCTGGCCAGAAGTCTTTTATTATTTTAGTGAGAAATTACCTCTTTCTCAAAAACTACGTTACTTCAGAGGGAGTCGTTTCTCACAATGTTTTATACTATCAACAGCTCTCCGTTGCTCGTTACCAAGTAAGTTTTTATGCTAATATATATTTTGAGTAATTACCAAACGTGTACAGTGCCTTTAAATATAAAAAAAGCAAACGATAATAACTTTCATTATTTAATACATGTATCAATCCTGCAGAGATCCACTGGAATAATTGAAAAAGTCTAGAAAATAGCATTTGGAGAATCAATAAACCACCATTGCTTAATTCGATTGCCTCAATCGAAATAAGGCCTGAAATAAAGCGGGAACTGAATCCCTGAAAATAGAAAATCGTTTTTCGTTGTAACTTCGATACAATAAAACCGTCTGGATTACCGTCTACGTCGAGAAAAAACTATAATTTGCAGACCACCAAAAAACCATCAACCAAAACATCCCAATCAAAACACCCCGATAGGAATTGAAATGAATTTACACTTTCAAACACCAATGATGGATTATCCACTAAATTACACATTTAAAAAAAATGAATTAAACACAGCGTGACGACATCGAGGTCGCGAGGATGCAGGTCCTTCCCTGTATTGATTATAAAAGCTTATAACGTGCAACAGGGTTTCTGACCAAGGATCTACTAAAATGTAAAGGCCAATGACATCAACAACAAAAAGAAGAACAGTCAATATCGCTGGTGACTGTGACGAGTCACGGCCCCTATTTAATATGAGTGTTTAAAATACGATCAGCAAGACATAGTGAATGTTGTGAATCGTCTTATAGCAAGCTATTGGTATTGTCACCGTATATTCGTTCTGCTGCAGTAAACTGGATCAAATATGTCGTTACGGGTTGCAAACAGTGGATTTTGTATAAAGGTAAATCTTCTGACTGGCTCTCTGTTTTCTTCAGGTGTACCATGTCATTTGTTTTATATGCCAACGATTTACAGCGTTACATATCATCAAACTTAATCCAGTATGCTTATACTACCATTACCATGCATCTTTATAGCATGTAAGCTTTCTGATATAAATTACACAAACAGATTTAGGGGTCATTACCAAAGTCATTACCTTACCTTTAATTTGTCTTTCCATAAAAAAAGTTGAACACAAATAATAAATCTTCCAACTCAACGTCGCATTTCGATTCAAATCTAGACATTTTCAAAAAGGTTTATAAATTAAACATTAAATGGTTAACATTGAATACTAAAGCTATGTTACATCATTGTTTTTTATGTTCTCAAATAAATCCTCATCTATACTTTCACTTAACACACCATGTTGCAAAACTGGGAAATTTTCACAGAAATCACTAATTCCACTTTAGGGCCTAATAATAAAAAACGATTTATGTTTTTATAGGGATTTTGCCTTGTGCAGTATTGTAATGCCAAACGGGGAAAAGGGGGGGTGTTCATCCGAGACAATGGCTCAATATGGTGATATGACACGCAATTAAATTCCCTATTGTTGATGAATGTTTCCTAGCACAATGCAGATGATCAGCATGTACATTGATGAAGATGTTGATTGACTGTTGTTAAGCCAAATTGGTTTGTTGTAATGGCATCTCGGCAAATTATACCCATTTGTCACTCTACATGAATTGCAATGGCTAGCCAGAAAAACCCTGTCTGACTGTGCTGCCATTTTAAAAATGATTTGTCATTACACTCAAGTGAATGTACTCAAACCGAGGCTTGAAGGACACAATAATAACAACATCTGTATTAATATAGCGCCTAGCATTCTGATTTAAAAAAAAGTCAAGAGGTTCTCTCGAAAGAGTAAAGAGAAAGAACTACGATAATTTGAACGGAAATATTGTGAGAAAAGTCTCAAAAATGGTGTGACGACGGTAGGCTGTTTGACATGAAGAGAGAAATAGTTCAGTTAACAATGTACGGTATGACTTCTTCGTCGATTGCATCATAACTGACGCTTCGTGGTTCGAACGATGGAACGCCAATCTGATCATTCTTGGGCTATGCAGCTTGCTTTGTTGAGTGACATGCCGGTATAGTCTTCACTATAGTCTTCAACCATCTAATGACTAGAGTCTAATGAAGGTCTTTTAGTGAGACTAATTAATATGCTAATGATTTCACCTTTTTAAGTTTATGTGCAACTGTACAGCTCTTGTTTTCTTCTTTCTTGTTTGAGCCGTGATTAACCGTCCATTGCTGACAAAAGACTGCGCAAGTATCGCACATAATATTGGAACTTCCGGGCCCAAATATTGATCCCACCCATATTGAGTTTACGTTTAACATAGTTTGAGGCTCTAAAAACTATACCGGTACCATATTATTATTAAAATAATTGCAACAACAAATCAACAAGAAGAAAACAAACACAAAGAATTAGACTTGATCTCCGTTTTCGTTTACTTGAAAACAATTTTGTTTTAAGTTTCAGACTGACTGGCGTTCAATGTTATCAGTTTAACCTAATGCAATGGTCTCCAAACTCTGGCGAGATTGGCGAATGGGTTTTTAAATGAGCATCTGCGTCCTAGTTAAAATTTTGTTTCATTGTTACTTTTAACAAGTTGTTTAGATTGTGTAGAAATAGAGAAATATGCTCTAAGCTGGAATTAAGATGTAAGACGACTTCTTGTGGGGCAGATAGAGGAACATTTCGGGAGAATAATGAATTTGATGATACAAGCATGGAATTTGACAGACAGTCATAGTAGGTCATGAGAAAGATGTATGGCTATATAGGCCATAGCAGATTTGTCTTCTCAAACAAAGTATGGGTAAAGAAGAACACACAAAAAAATCAATATTTTCAAAATAGCTGCCATTGCTTGCAATTCTACCATATTGTAGACCTTTCTATTGCAATGTCACTGCCCGAGTTTTTGCCAACCGAGGTTGGGAATCTATGGGAAGACATAAATGCAAAGTAAAAACAGATAGCCACAGTTTGTAACAAAGTTACACAAAATGTTCAAAATTAGTTGTGGAATCATGGGATGCATTTGTATTTATTGAAAGTTTGCAGAAATGTTGAATTTTGTCTCAACTAATACGATTTAATGTTTTGCTAACATTCGGCCGTCCGTGCGAACTTATAGCGCAGTTTGTTTATAAATTGAATAGAAATGCCTATATTTTTCAACCGGCAAATCTGCGATGGCCCCACAGCCATCTTTAACTCTGACTGTTCGCAAAATTCCGTGCTTGTATCTTCAAAGGCACAATCCCATATACCATATATGAATCAAGATTATATAAAGAAAATCTCTTTGTGTTCACGAAGTGGTCTTAGCGAGATTAAAATTGTCATCACGGCAAGTCGATATATTCCATCAAAAAGTCAACTTCACGAACTAAAACGTCGTTTTCTGGATAATTTGTGCGACATTTAGGATATCGGTACGAAGATTCTCAAAATAAAAATATAATAAACGTGGTCGACCGCTATCTGTCGAATTCTTAAGGTGTCGTACGGCTTTAACTCGGAATACATACCCGACCCTTTTATACTCTAAAATAAACATTATCAAAGAACGGCGAGGAAAACAACTCGAGCCTGGTAAAAGAACTAGGCTGTCCCTGGGCGATGTTGCATTACTATTATTAAGACGTCGACGTCTGTATGTAAAACACGTGGCAGAAAAAGGAAATACTAAACGCATTACAGTGGGGGAAAAAAATGTTCCGTGCGCGTAGAGTGAAACAAAAAACCGCTGTACAAACAGATATCGAATGAAATTACCGCATATCACATATCCTTAAACAAATTTCAAACCAATTTAAAGATTTGGGGTACACTTGTGTGGTATTCCATAGAGATAAAACAAGAAGGGAACAAAAAAAAAACTTGACAAGAACATAAAATAGTGGTTCATGCACGGATGACCCTATTGCATGCAATCTACTGCAGGACTTGTTTCTGTGTGGCCTACAGCAGGTTAAGTGTTTGTTCAGGACCAACAGTCGATAGCATAATATTTCCTTTTCCTGCCCCATCTTCTTCTAATTGTTTATTCGTCGTCTTTGGAGTGATTTTTTTTAAGGGGAGGTTTTTTTTCTCCATCTGTTCGTGGCCTTAAGGGACTGCAGACAGTGTTTGACTGACACGGGATTGTCGATAAGAAAATAAAGTGATGCTGTGTGAGTACATCAATTTAAAGTGGGAGATATCCATAGAGCCATTTGCATATGACGATAAAGGCCCAAACAGCGCCCTCTCACTGAGGGGTCAATATACACAACAATATTATGCATTGCGATAGGTAGGAAGACCAATGGCATTCGTCACAGAATGATTCACTGTAGTACCAAATTGAGAATTTATCGACCTTTTGGAAAAGTAACATGTAACATCAACCACTAAGCTTTATTTGTTCTATAGACGTTGACGCAATTTTTTTTTCCAAACTCTGAAAGCGAAATGCTGCTATTTACATTACAACATAATGGTGTTTTTCACTGTTTTTTCATGACTTCGAAGACTGATTTAGCTCAAACTTTCAAATGTTTGTTATTTCATGTATATGTTGGGTCACATCAAGTGTGGATACAGGTCTTTGGCAATTACCAATATTGTACACACTCTTTAAGGCTGTAATATGAAAATTCTTATTTGTTATTATTAGCAAACTTGTTATTGTTTCATTATTATTTAGGCCAGAATATTACTATTAATTTTTCCTATTTGATATTAGTAAAACCCCGCGTAAGAACGCAGGCAGTGTCAACGGACTATAGGACAATACACATCTCTTAAAAATATATAAAAACAACTGAAAGAATAAATGAATAAATTACATATTTAGTTGATAACAATACGAAGTTAATTAATAATTCAATCATTTTCATTTACAATCCATGAGAATCAACCACAACTACCGGTACACATTTAAAAAAAAAAAACTGCATTATCATCACACTCTGTTCTATATAAATCGGCCTCATTCTGTACACCTATTTAGAGATAAAGTCATACTTGGTACATATCGGGAGAAGAATAATCGAAAAACACGCTCATTATAAAGTTCACGATCCTCCAAAGATAATGTCTGTCTGAAATGCTTCCAAAGTCTGCGAAATGAAGACCCCGTAATTCGTTGTTTATTTCGATTGCCGCATTCAATACGCACGATCTTAATCCACACAAAGCTGGGACCGAATCTTAGGGTTGGTTGCATGGTGAGTTTGTTAGAAAACTAAGATCAATAGCAAAATACTAATCCGCGAATAATGACGTCACTTTCCCTTTAAAGTTCAGAATTCTCTGTGCCTCCTTTAGGCCGGCCGGGTCTGCACGAACGTGGCAATATAGTTTGTTTAACACCAGCGAGAACATGGTTTATACGTCTCCGTGAGGATCAAATTGCACACACTGAGACGTGAATATTCCTGTGATCTCTCCCCACTGGCGTGTTCTCCAAACAAAGAAACCCTCACCACTAGACATGGAAATCTATAAATACAAGGTCATTATTGTTTTAGGGTGAATTATTTTCACTGTTTTGCTTCTATCGGAGTGTGTTTATTATTGTTTTTTTGCCACCTTGTTGTCAAACAAAAATTGTATTGTTCCGATGACGATTGTTCCGATGACGTTAGTCTTTGCAACGAAACGTTTTCAAGAGAACGTGGTGGCCCCGTCGAGAAGGTTTCTAGAGCCACTTCGATTAAGCAAAATTCAAGAAGGGTCATTGTCTGAGCATAAGCCTACATGTCTTTTTGTCATAGCGCAAAGAGACAAATTGCCGTGAAGCAAGACGTAAAGTGGTTTGAAGAAATCGTGACTTGACTGTGATATAGTTTATGTAGCAAACGTTTTTTTTGTTTTAGACATTTTTGGGCTGAGAAACGGCGCAGTATTTTTGACACAAAAATATTATTTTACAGAGAAAAAATAATGACCGATTTAATTTTACCCTAAAGGACTTTCACGTGGAGCAGAAATGAGTCGCTTCACCAGTCCTCTATCCAAAACTACGTGGTGTATAGGGACAGTGATGGCCCAGCTGCAGGAGATGGGACTCAACACGTGGGCAGGGGCATATCAAGGTTGCCCAATACAGGGTTAAAGGGAAGAGAGATTAAGAATCTCGACGAGGATAGAAGGTAGGTCACTACTCCTCAAACGTTGTTCCAACAAAACTGGGTCAAAGTTGCGAATCATCAATTTCAAGTTTAAGCAGTTGCAAATTTTCCTCGGCTTTTTTTAAAATTAGTTTTCTCTGATACTGATTGAACAACCACACTCAAATAAGCAGCATTTTGGCGAAAACATTTGTTAACGGGAAAGCTATACGTGTTTATGATGTGTTTGTTTATCATTTAAATGTCATTTTAATGTTGTTCATTTTTTTAATTGTTCGTAAATATTGATCAAAAAATTAGGCTCTGCCTCAAAGTTTTTAAAAACTAACTTTATACCCTGCCGTTGACAGCGTGCTTCAGAATGGCATGCTGTGACTTCATAATGTGGTATATGTTGCTTTGTTATTGCAACTAAGCAGCTACACAAAACGAAGCTCCAACAAATGACGTAGCTATGTGGTGACGTCACGGTACCTTTCACGAATGTTTATGGAGGTTTTGTTTTGCTTTTTTTTACAATCAAAATCTGTTTACTCTCATGTGAACTGAATTTCCTTATGGATTTGACACATTTTGAAATTAAGTTCAGCTAAGATCACTTGTTGCCATATTCGTTCAAACTGGTCGCCGTCGCTAAACTTCAGTCTCCTTTCTATCGAAATACCAAGTACAGAGAATCATTTTAAAAGACACTTTATGTGAAATTTGTTTTCCAACCTTATCCTGGTTCTGTGTGAAATAATATCAACCAATACGTAGTTTTGAAGAATAGAGAAAAGTCCCTTTTCTATATAGCGCACACATCCTAGCAGGCAGATCAAAGCGCTTTGCAACATTTCTGTTCATTAGACATGCTTAGACCATTCCCAAACTTTCTCAACACTCTGGGGGAGAATACAATTCGCGAAGGGGTTAATGCAACATATTACCTTGTCTAAGCCCTCTCAGGTTCCCTTTTAAACAACTGGGTGACGAGAAGCAATTATGGCTAGAGTACCTTGCTCAAGGACCCAAGTGTCACGACCAGGAATCAAACCCGTGCTCCAATGATTCAGCCATCATAACTAAGACCGCACGGCCACGATACGTCACACGGTTAGATGTCGGTGACCTTAAAATTATTGTTTTCGACCTCCAAATCCGGCCAAAAATTTAGACAAACTGTTTCTCCCTTTTTTATTTTCCCCCTCTTATATTTGGCTTATTTTGACCCCGTAAAACCACCCACTCATGATGCATTGCCAAGGTGTAGTTTCCATTGCAAGACTAAAATTGTAGTTTCACTAGCCTTTTCTTGAAAAGGTTTTCATCGGAGGCATGTCGTGGAGGTCTATTTTGAGTTGAAGCAGCGAGCAACATGTCTCGAACCATGTAACAACAATGTAAGTCTAAACTTATTTGTGAAGGCACTTTTTCTCATTGTGCAGTGGATGAACTGTGAAATTTCATACAGCCCGTTACATTGTAAGAAAGTAATAATGGATTTCAAATTTATAGCATTAATAAAAATATATAGGCCTATGTAGTTTATTTTCTGCTTTGCATTTTATTTGTTATTTTTATTTTTATTATTTTTTGCCGTCGAATTCAGCTAGGCGTTTGAAGATCAGATGATCAGCAAATTTTGTTGCCATTGGGGAAAGCTATAGACTGTGCAAGTCTCGTGCGTAATCGAACTTCCAGGACCATTGTGGTCCCAACCATATGGAGTTTTACGCTGGCAAGAATTTGTTTCGTCTATTGTTTTAGTTTAACGTACTTTATGACCATGAAAATTACATATTTTGTTCGGAATGTAATATTAAGTGATCAAAAATATGCAAGTAAAATCAATTCAACACATACAGTTATGAAAACCAAAGAATGAAACTTGACCTCAGCTTCAGGTTACTTGCACAAAATTAAGAATTTGTGCCCACATCCGATCACCAATTTGTTTTTGGTCGCGCGATGATAATCACCAGACGCTGTAAATGTCAGACGCCAAGCCTTTACATTGCAGTCTACAGTAATTGTCGAGGCGTCAGCGTCCTCTTTAAACTGCGTCACGCGTTAATTCTACGCTCGTGCGACCATCGTGCGTCTGCGTTTAAACCTGCTTTTAGTGGTTGCACGTACTCAGGCGTGGATTTACAAAAGGGGTTCCTAAAAAGTTAAGATCAAATAAGCATCCTTGTCCCAGAGTTTTCAGTTTGTTTAAACGAAAACTAACACATGATTTGTGTGTTAATTATGAAAGCTAAAACTCATTTTGTACAAATTGTAAAGATTATTTTTGTTGGTCAGTTTTTTTCATAGATCTAATTTAAAAACAATGATTTGATTTCAGAATTTTTTTTCCCTTCAATTGACGTGTTTTCTCGCTCCGATACGCGCGAGACTTGCACAGTCTATTGTGGCTTTTTACCCCATTTTGAGGTTTAAAAAGTTGGGAAACAAAACTTGAACAGATTAGCTATCGATCTTGATAACACAAAGTCATGTTGGAGTTCAGCCGGCAAATCGGACCGTGGCACTGTGGCAACTCAGCCAGCCAGTGTGACCTAAGCTTCATCATCCAAGGAGCCAAGCCCCCCTTTCTCCCAAGCCTTCGCATTTCAAACTCAAAAGACACACCGTCCTATCAAATTTGTGGTATTATGTACGTTTTCCCCCCTCGAAATACATTCCTCGACAAGAAAAAGACCCCCTTTGTACCGCACTAAACAATTCTACCGATCTTCTATTTCTCGGCGAGCCGTAAACATCTTTTCAGACGCAATGGTCATATTTTGTAGCGAGTTTCATTGATTAGAACTCACCTTAACTCGGAGTTTATAAATAACAATTCAAAACAGAATTTGACATAGACTATCCAATTTCGCGTCCATTCTGTAACAGAGAAGTCATCCGATACAGTGCAAGCATGACCTGTATACAGAGTCGCCATAAATGTATCTTAAAAACTCTGTGATTTTTCCCCCTCTGGCAAAATGTTTGCAAAGTCTTTCCAAAAGATCCCTGCGAAAACTATTGACCAATTCATCGCCGTCCCGATAATAACTACCGGGGTGTCAAGGGAAATTAGTGAGAACTCAAATTTCAAACTTATAGGCACTCAAATATCACCTTACGAAGTAATGGAATATTCCTGTGAGTTTCGAAGAGGTCTCCTCGCTTCTATTAAAAAAGGTGGAATTTACCTATATATTTGCTGTATATGGTTAGGAGCTGGAGGTTATCAAAGGCTTTGTACAGCTATTCAGTGGGGATTTAATCGCTGTACAAATGCTCATTTCTGAATCCGCTCGTTCGATTGAAACTTCTACTACCATTTTGGTATTGGTTACGCCAGTGGTATGGTAGGTTTGTTGTTTCGGTACAAGGTTTCAATATAGATGGCGAACGAAGCCAGCCTGGGCCGTTGTCAGAGCAGACTTTTGGAGTTAAATACAGTTTTATCATACCTTGCACACAAAACCCTTGTTTGTTCTGTATTTTTTTTATCGGTCTTGGTAAATACCGAGCTGGTCCCCTTCTTTGGGAAATACCAACTAGTGCATTCACTTTGCACCACTGTCAACAACATACTTCCAAGTTTGTACTAAGAGTTTAGAAGTATACAGACATAGGCCTACGACAAAATATCCGATAATATTAAAAGGCACTGTCGTCATTATAAAAGCGGGCCTATGGCTGTACATGGAATTGTGAACTCTCACCCAGTTACTGAACACAATTTGAATTGACGACAAAGAATTCCAGCCGACGACACTGTTTTGTTTATGAATGTTCTGAAAACGAATTTTCTGAAAACAATAGACCTTATGCATTGACGTCATCCAGCCGCCATCTTAGAGGTAAACTGATGATGAAACAATGGAAACGCGCTGATTTGTACGCGCGGTGCACATGACTGGCCAATGAACATCTTCCTTTTGACCTCTAGGCGAGGGCGCCCTACTCAAATGACGTCATATGCATAAGGTCTATTATGAATGTTCTTCATTGGGTAGGTAGGCTACCCATGCTTTTCAGGTACTTGGTATTGGGTGTTCTACCAACCCAGACTTTATGATTTTGCTTTAAATTTAGATAAGATTACTTTATCTTTACGTAATCAGATTTTATATGACTGTAAGTGTACTTATTCATAGTGACTGTAGCTAACCTTTTAGCCAACCGCCCAAAGTGATACACCATAACATGCTGTAGGAGGAAACACTCACAAACTTGTGTATTGCAATAACAAGTAACATCAAAATAAAATTATAGTCTGTGGTACGCATTAGTCAAGTCAATGGCAATCGTTGATATAAATAAATTCTAATTTTCCCCTTCACACATGACTTGTAACAATTGTAATGCTAATGATGACGACATTTTGTAGCTTTCATCAAAACCACGCTCATAAATTGTAAGCAAAAAAACGAGAAATTTTCTTTCATTATGATGATACTATCAAAAACTATTGGCTTAGCAATTAATCAGTAGGCTATGAGCATTTGATGCCAGATAAAAGGCTTCAAAACTAATGTGTTCATTTTAACCATATGAAAAATAATCGCTATAAAAATTACAGGCAGCCGTTAACGAGAGGCAATTATTGTTCCCTAGGGACTTAGTTATTCAAGGACAATATTCACGACAAAGAGCCTAAATAATTTGCCTTGGGTGTCTTTTGAAAATTTGAACCACGATTCAAGTAACTTACTGCTTGTGTCTTGAAATCTAAACATCGTTTCAGCAAGCTAGGGCAGGGACAAGGGGTTAAATCGTTTTCCTTACTAAACTATAGGCCTATATACTTATCTCATTTGAACCATTCCTAACCCTCCTAAATGTATTTTACTTATGCTTTGTTTTTTTCTTTAAAAATCAAACGATGAATGGTCTACGTTCAGACAGTTACATTCTCCGATCAATAAGGGCGATGATCTGGAGAGCATTTTACATGACATTGTACAATTGTAATATTCAAGTTGGTAAAGAAGTGTATTATACGCATTGGGAGTCTGCAGGGTACCAATGTTTTTTGCGGTCTTTTATACAATGACGGCCATTTCCTTTCATTTGTTAATTTAAAGAGTAAGTTCGGCGTTCGCGCTAATGGAATAGACAATTTTCTTTTTGGAACTCGGTAGTTGCTTGGATTAAGAATAAAACTAACATAAATACCTTGGGCAAGGAAGTCATTCTAGCCTATTTGGTCAAACAGAGTCTAGGTGGAAGATTGTTAATCTTATGCTTTTAATTAATCGATTTCATGTGTACAAAATAAAAATGAATGAGAGAGTTCCAACCCCGTTAATACTCAGGAAGTACTTTACAATAGAGAATGTATATCTCCAATGATAATATTTCAAATGGTAATTTCAACGGTAATCTACCACATTTTTTTCCTGTATTGTGCCATGAATTACTACCAATTGTTATTTTTGACTTGAATATAGGCCTACTATGATGATCTAAAACTTTATTCAATTTTCAGTGAAAAAT
Organism: Leptasterias polaris; assembly: GCA_037783415.1. Lineage (NCBI taxonomy): Eukaryota > Metazoa > Echinodermata > Asteroidea > Forcipulatida > Asteriidae > Leptasterias > Leptasterias polaris. Next base: position 3,310,985 of record JAZGTN010000005.1, on the reverse strand, counting down.
AAATGACTATCCCCTTGTGATATAAGATTTTCAAATGTTTCCGTATTCAGCGCTTAGGCGGTTATGTTGAGTTGATGAATCTTGCTTTTTGTTATTTATTCCATGAAATGGGTCTTCAAAATGTACCACAAACCTGTCAAATAGTATAGCCTTACAGTATCATTTAGGCCTATTTTATGTTTTCATCTTCAGCGCGTTACCTTGTTCACGTGACTTTTTAGCGCGTCCATGAATAACCAGGATTTCTGTGTACGGCTAATGGCGCGTATGTGCGCGCGTCCGATCTAAGTATTATAGATAGTTCCCAGTAGACGCCATCTTTACGGGCAAATCGCATTTTGGCTTGCATGCGCGTCAAGCGCTCAAATTATTAACGCAGCCGCGTCAATCATTAACCAATCATGCTATGAGTTTGGTGAAATGTGCGCGTGCTGCACGCCGTTCAAACGCGTAACGCATGACTGTGTGTTCCAAATTGCCCGTAAAGATGGCCGACTTACGTCATACTGCAACCTATCTATATTCTATATCTTTGGACTGAACCTGAACATCTGACGTCACACTTCGAAGCTCCTCCTGATTAACGCCATGATACCGGTCTTGTGCGCCTGGCTGGAATGATCCTGCCAGTTGTATCTTTGACCTAGCATCCCATTCACCTCGGACCAATCATAGGTCACCCCCAGTGACCGCTACCTAATGCCAGCAACCCGACACTCACGTAATTCAAATAGCAAAAGCCCTTGATCACTCACAGTGCTCGCCTAGACATCCACAAATTCGCCTTCTTCCCAAGAACCATAGTGGAGTGAAAAGCCCTTGATGACTCATTGGTGAATGCGCCAAGCTTGAACAACTTCAAGCAACAACTGCTCCAATAAATCCCCATACCCCCACACAAGCCTACATGGCATCATACTCTCATCGAGTCCAGCCAGTATAAGAGTGAAAGTGAAAGTATAGATCACAGAATAATGAAAAACTTGCGTCACTGTTTGTTTATCCAATGAAATCATTGGGCCCGTAAGACCAGTGCTTTGTCGGATAAAGATAGGGGACCAGTCTATACCATGGATGAGAGTTCATGATTCCATGTGCAGCCACAGGTCTGCTTTGATCATGACGAAAATGCCTCGTTAATACCATTCCATCCACACATCCCCAAAAAATAAACATAGAAATTAGCTTTGAAAAACTTCGTCCTTTTAAAATTACTTTTTATTTTAGAACATAGTTCAAAATGTTCTCAATTCGCTGTATGACTTTTGAGTCCAGAGACCCAAACCCTCTAGGGGAAACCGTCCAGAAGGGCCTATGCCGACAAAGAACACACAAGTTTGCCGACAGAGCCATATCGTATTTATCCTTACGGCTATATAAGTCATTTGATGTAGAAAGTGTCAGACATTTAGAGGTAGACATAAAATAGAAATGTCAAAGTGAAACTCTGTAAGGAATTCGTTTTGTATGGAGCCGGTTCCTTTTAATAATATAATAATAATAATAATAATAATAGGTATTTATAAAGCGCCTTTACAAAATATCGAAGCGTTGTATGTACAAAATAAGACGAGAAACAAAAAGACAAAGATGGGGTTACGAGAACAAATATGTTTTTAGACGTTTTCTGATGTTGATGGGGATAGAGTTCCCACAGTTTGGGACCAGCGAAAGAAAAGGATTTATATCCGAGAGATTTTGAATCTGTATGAATAGACAGAAGAAGTTTATCATCAGGATCATCAGAAGATCGTAGTCCCACTCTTCCTGGTTGATACAAAGTAAATATATCAGACAATTAAGGAGGAAAAATACCATGCAAGCACTTGTAAACCATGAGGAGAAGTTTGAAAGATAGACGCTCCTTGATGGGTAACCAGTGAAATTAAAGAAGTGGCATCCACAAAGCAGTTGACAGAGAAAATGAGTCTTACGAAAGTATTCATGATGACGCCACTATACTCTGTATATTATTATTATTATTATTATTTATTCGGCCAAAACATTCTTAAATACAAACATGTACATACAAAGTAAGAAATGTCATACATCAAGGACAGTCAAGATGAAAGATTAATTGTATAACAAATACCAATCAAAAAGAATATATGTAATAGAGGTACAGTAGGTAGGTACAAGTACAGTAGGTATACACACTGTTTCTTCCCGCCTTGATCAGTTTTAGCTCCTTGACGTCATCTTGTTGTTTCCCCACATTGTCCAGAATCCTAAACTTTTGAAGCTCGAAGATTTGACCCTACATTTAGGATTCGGTATCATTTATGCTTGAAAAGAACTTCCCCCGTATATGAACGAACAACTGCTTCATCAAGATTTGAGCGCTCTGTTTTTGGTGCCTTTAAATGTCGATGTCGACAAATATGGCCAAAACCACAAAGTTCATATAGGCAGGGTGTACTTTAGTAATGTTCAAAGATTAGTATGCTCGCTTGGTGTATCCCAACGTAAGCACTACATAATTCAAAGAAATTGTGAAAATTTTGGCTCGATTGGTCATCGAAGTTGCAAGAAAATAATGTAAGAAAGGAAAAACACCCTGTTGTGTAGAATTGTGTGCTTTCAGCTGCCTGAGAAAGGCTTCATGCCTGAAGCCTTTCTCATATTCAAATGTTGGGGTGAAAAATTACCTCTTTCTCTGAAATTATATTACGTTTGCTTAGATGTAAAGTCTGATTTGCAAAGCGCTCAATGAAGAAGCATCAGAATCAGTAGTGCGGTTGCCACGGGGCCATGGGGTCATGAGGGCCATTCAGCCCGAGTCAGGTGGTGATTGTTACCCCCGCCACATGCGATCTCTCACAAACAGCCACAATTATGGAGCTATAGGAGACGATCGCGTCCGTTTAAAACTGTCAAATAGACTATTCTTAAGATTTTCATTCAAACGCATTATTTGAAAACCGAGCATGCCTGCAGGCTGCCAGTATTGTATTTATTAATAATGGCTATGTCACTCAGTTACCATGTATAGTCCAGGTTATGGAAGACGGATGACCAGTGCTTCATAACGGACAGTATGTAGCGGAAGCGACCATTATGATCAGACCCATATTATGTACCATAGGCCCTATTCATGGTGTTTTTAAACTTTTCTCGCATCTAGCTTCACTTTGCTATGGATTTCTACCGTTTGCCGAACTAGGCGAATGTCACCCCCTGTAGTATATAGGCCTACTAGAACCTATACAACCGAATGTTGAAATGTGTTCATTCATTTCATTTCCACTCACAACTTGAAGGACCAACAATTCTTTCCAGAAAAACCACAACTCATAGATGGTGATACATCAAACCATTGTGTTCCCACCGTGCAAATTTTCAAATCCTACTTTTCAAATCTTCAGATTTTCTGTTTACCCCTTGTTTCTTTGAGGTGATTCTCATCTACAGGCACCACACTTTTTTCACTCTGCACCTCGTTTTGGATATGTGCATTTGCAAATGAGAACAACATGGATGTGCTGTGTGGCAAGGCCATTTACAGTCTAGATCCCTAACTCTGCTAGTCGCAAAGAGTATGTTGGGAAGATCGACATGATCTCCTTGTAAAATCAACATCAAATAACGTATACAATTACCAGTGGTGAACAACTTATTGGCAGTGCCCATAACCCGGCTGATCAACATGTCTCTCGATAGTGGCCAATTTCCAGACAGCTTCAAAACTGCTTTGATCACCCCAGTAATAAAGAAAGAATCATTGGACTGTAATGACTTGAAGAACTATCGTCCTATATCAAATCTGTCGTTTGTGTCGAAGGTCACTGAGAAGGTCGTTGCTGCAAGACTAAACACACACTTGTCAGAAAACCAGCTACATTGGCTTCCCATCAAACAACGCATCCACTTCAAAATAATCATTCCCACTTTCAAGGCACTCCAAGGTTCAGCCCCACTCTACATTCAAAACCTGTTGACTCCCCGTACTACAAGACCAGGTCTAAGATTCACCAGCAACATGCTCCTTGTTCCCCGGTCTCGTTTAGCCAGCTACGGGGACAGGGGTTTTTCCAGCATAGCACCCAGGCTCTGGAATTCACTTCCTGAAAACCTCAGGGAAATACACAACATCTCACTCTTTCAGCAGCAACTGAAGACACACCTGTTCACACTTGCTTTTCCTACCACTTGAGATTTCCCTCCTTTCCATCTTGACCGGCGCCTTTGAATGGTTTTATATCAGATTCAGTGCGCCTTTACAAATGCTGTGTAATTATTAATTATTATTATTATAATGCAAGGTGTACGTGCTTGATCTACGCATAACTGTCATTAAAATTATCATATGATTCAAATCGTCATGAAGAACATTTCTCTTGTAAAAAAATAATAATAATCCAGAATTCACTTTAATTTCCACTTTCCCAAAGATAAGATAAGATAAGATAAGATAAGAAAACTTTATTTATCTCCAAAAAGAAGAAATTACATTGCTCGCAACAGTTAAAAACACTACACAATAGGTCACAAAAAAAAGTAAAATATTAAATACAAAATGGGGTATAAAAACATTGCACATGAAACAGTGTACAATGACATAAAGGAGTAAAAATCCATTGTCTCCACACCCAGTCTAACCTTACAGACAATACAAATATTATTAAAAATATACTAAGTATGAAACAACTATCATCTTTTAAAACTTTCATTGAAAAATGTAATACCCCTTGGGACAAAAGAGTGAAGGTGACGGTTAGTGCGAGCAGCCGGCAGTCTCATTCTACCACTTCTAGGAATGACGTGACCAGCAAGTTTGCCATGAAGCGGATGGCTATTGTCATCTAAAATGCGATTGAACACACCAGTCACGCGCTCCCGGTAGAGAGAGTCTACCGACCGCAAACCCAACCCCGTCATTCTCCCTACTTTCCTCACCAGACGATCAATCCTATCTTTATCCTTTTTCAAAGCGTTCCCACCCCAGCCTGTAAGACAATAACTCCATACCCCACGGATCACTGATAAATAGAATGTCACAAGAATTTCATTACTGACCTTAAAAGCATTCATTTTACGGAGACAGTACATGCGTGAGTTAAGCTTTTTCATTACGTAATCCAAGTGACCACCCCAATCAAGTTTAGCATCAAATGTAACCCCAAGGTATTTATATGAATTAACTCTTTCAACACAGTTGTTTTTTATCTCAACATTACCAGGCACATGCTTATTTTTACGAAAATCAATGACGAGTTCTTTAGTCTTGGCGACATTGAGCATAAGATAATTATCTTCGCAGTACTTAACAAAGCAGTCAATTTCAGCCTTATAATGACTATCATCATCATGTTTAATAAGTCCAAGCAAGGCAGTGTCATCGGCAAATTTAATGACTGGACAGTCATCGTGTCTAGATCTGAAGTCAGAAGTATACACAGTGAACAAGAACGGGGCTAACACTGTACCTTGTGGCGCACCTGTGTTGGTAATTATGCACTCGGACCTAACTTTATCATTTAACTTAACAAACTGAATACGATTCGTAAGAAAATCAAGAATAAGCCTAACTAACTGATGGGGAACGTCCATATCTAACAACTTGCGGGTGAGGAGATGGGGTTGCATTGTGTTGAATGCAGAAGAAAAATCATAATACATTATCCGAGCAGAGTTACCGATTCTTGAGCCCTCCAAATGAGAATACAACTTTTCCAACTTGTATACAATGGCATCCTCAGCACTGCGGTTGCCAATGTAAGCAAACTGCAATGGATCAACAAATTTAGTGACAAGAGGTTTTACTTGATTCAACACAATTTTCTCAAACACTTTCATAGCAACAGAAGTAAGAGCAATGGGCCTCATGTCGTTCATACATTTAATAACCGGCTTCTTCGGAATCGGAACAATACATGAAGTCTTCCATATATCAGGTAACTTCTGTAAGCTAAAACACATATTAAAAATTGTCATGAAAATAAAACTTAATTGGTCAGTACAAGTTTTCAAAATACGAGGCATCAATTTATCTGGACCTGAACCTTTACATGAGTTGAGGCGCTTGAAATGTGACCGTACTTCATATTCGTTGGTGGTAAATATGGGAGCATGTTCACCTGGAGTTCGTCTCGAGTCTATACTAAACCCTTTAAAGGTATGGTCATAGATTGGTTTTTGTCAACATATTGCTTATGTATAGGCAACATTACAAAGAAAGAAACAATAAAAATCACATGTTAAAGTTTCAGCTGAAAGTGTCTACGGTATTTTCACAAGAGCGTCGAGTCCCTCCACGTTTAGCGAGGTGACAGCGACCAACCGCATCTACGGCCGCAGCATTTGCGAACGGACACCAACTCTCAGAAATTTAGGAAATGATTCGCGCATGAATCGTTTCTCAGATTCAAATGTTTTGAGATGGAAAATTATCCAAACCATAACTTCAAGGGGAATCATTTCTTTGTATTATCAACAGTTGCAGTGCACGGTTCTCTATATATGTAAGTTTGTATGGTAATTTTTTTTAAAAGTATTTACAAAGACACAACCTTACCTTTAAGTTGAGCTTTTGCAAACAAATACACACACATGGCCTACTTCGTGATGGAACATGAATTTGTCCGTAATATTACACAAATATACGAGGAGAGACGAGGTTATAGGGCAAGTAGTGTACAAAGTGCATCGATTGATCGTAAACGTTAAGGCCCTTTCGTGCAAACGGTAAAATTTCACTTTTCATGTGCTTTGTTTCTTGGGAGGTATCTTGCAAACCAATGGAGGCATTTCGTGTTGCCACGAAAGGCAAGCCTCTTAGTGAAAACGAGGCTCTAGGCGACATAGACTAAGTAATTTCATCCTATCCTCGTTTTGGTTACCACAGAAAATAATTCTTAGCACAAGATGGCCGTAGCTAAGACAAGTATTACGTTAGTGTGCTTTCAATAATTCAGATATACTTTTTTCTATTGCGTCGAAGCTAAACAACTCCGAATATCGAGACACTCACTCATCAATGGAACACAGTGAAAACAAATTGATACTATTTTGTTTTATTTCTTTTTATCATTAATGCACAATTCAATTCAACTCGCAAGAAAAAAATCTAATCAGTACACTACCCAAGTTGAAATTAGAATTAGACTTGGGCTAGGAATGTAGTTCTTCAAAATGTGTCAAATGTATGTCAAAAGAAGATATCAGAAATTGAATACCCCATTCTCCAAAGATTTGACCCTTACCTAGTAATAGCATCGCATAAAGAATGTAACCCCACCCATAATGACATCCACCAGACCTTTTATCTCCAACAACAATGACACCCCTCAACTATTTTATCCCACCTACAATGGCATCCCCCCCCCCAAAATGTTATCACCGTTTTAAAAGATTGGTTTTGAAAACGAGCATCCTTTTGAAATTGGCCGGGAAATTAAATTGTGTCACTTTAAAATTAATCTATCTTAAAAAGCTTCGTTAATGTGGGGGGCAATGAACTTCTTAATTTTCCATTTTAGTTATTGTTTTTATTTATTTACATATTTATTTATGTATTCTTAGTCATTTTTTGTATTTTTATTTTTTGACCTTTTATTCTATATATATTTTTTGGGTGGGGGGGGGCTTGAGGTTTTCGTAGATGTGACACGCCTTTCCGAGAAAAATATTGTCCTAAATTGTTGTTTATCATGCAGCGTCCGGAGAACCGTCTACGTAAGAGCACTTTATACGATTTGGCAATTTATATATTTATATTTTTAAATCATGTTATCATCAGCGATATTTGTTCGTCTTCCCTTAAAGTGCTTATCGAATGCACTTTGTAATTAAAATCAATCACAAAATGCAATCTACTAGACAGTGTAAAGCATCTAAGCGGGGGACTGGAGCATTAATATGAGCAAATGGCGCCGTGGAATTAAAAATGAAAGTAATCGGCATGATTCAATTATTTGCAGTCAGTTCATTTTTTATCAATTTTGTTTAGAGTCAAGGTCGGGGTTGGTACTCTTTGTGAATGTTAAATCATCAAAACATCCGACCTAGTTAATCCACTTCAAAACAGGATTATCGTGTTTGTCCGGCGTTCCGAAACCTTGACCCCACAATGTCTGCATCTTATGTAAAAGAATATTATTTTAAATTTGTTATTTAATTGCTGTTGTCGTGTTTTGGGGGTTTTTTCTGTAGGAGAAGGTTCGGTGTGTAAAGAATGGTATCCCTCTGGGGGTCAAGCAATCCGTACATGACGTAATACCCTCCATGCCTACATACGGATTCACAGCTCGGCATTAAAGCCACTATGGCGATTATACATTGCGAGGTAAGTGTCATGCATACATTCAAAGTGTTCATTATACGTGAATAAAAATCTAGCCTGGGTCTGTCTCAATTAAAATGTAATTGTTTATCTCAGAAGGCCTACAAGTCATCGAATTGTGTTCTTATCCGGGAGACGTATATTGACAAGCACGCCATTAGCAACTTTGTGACGCTAAGCACAGAATGTTTAACTGAGTGGCGTAGCTCAGAGGAGGCAGGGCGTTCGATATAATGTAGGCCTACCCTGTTCAAGTTCGACAATGTGTCTCACAAACCTTGTCAGCCATGACAAAAGCCGTGTATTGAGAGAGTTGCGACAACCTGCGTTTCGAAGCCATTTTTGGTCTCAAGAAACCGTATGTGCGCACATAGGATACCAGACTAGACTGTACATTGGGTTGTGATACCCTTTGACCGAAAATGGCGTCCAGCAACCACGTGACCAAAGAAAAGTGGTCATTGAATGTCACTCTGCCAATATACGGCTCTGAACATGATCATCCATGTCGGACATGATCGGACATGGTATGCCTTAATTGTGGAACATACAGAACGAGCGTGGATTTAAGCAGACTGTATGAGGTGAACTTTTATAAAAACGTTTCACTCCAATATAATGATTTTGTGCAATCATCAGTAATGGCCCCGGTGTTTACGTCTTACATTATATTTCATGACACGTCACGTACGTGGTTGAAAAACCGTTAGTCAATATTCCACCTTTGCAATGTCAACGAATTCACCTCAAGTATTTGAAGAGAAGAAGACAATATCTATACAAAACAAAATAGGGAATTCCGGAACTTCTCCTGGATCTCATTGGTATTGATTTATTAAAGTAGAAGTGGAATTAAAAATCATACCCGCACGCGTGCTCGGCTTCGAGCGTAACGATCGAGAGTTGGTCACCGAGAGTGATGGAGGTACACTCCCCCGATGGTGATTTTACTTATTTCTTGGTGGAATCAAAGAAGTCCCTTCCCGGAGAAATCCTTTAAAACTCACGGCCGGTTATCGACTCATCATACACGAATCAACACTGACACATCTTTATGAAGTCACCCTTCGTGCATCCTCAACTGGGTCACTCGGTAGAAAGTCTGCTTGTTGAACGTATGATTAAAACAGCAGTTTTGAAATCGATATTCGAGAGGGCAGAGTCAGCAGTTGAAGGAACGTAACGGGAAACTTGGTCTCAAGTACGGGGGACAAGTTCATGTGATGGTGACCGACTTTTTCTGTGGGTCATTGTAATAGACTGTGATTTTTGAAAAGTTATTTAATCCGGTAATTTTTAAAGTGGTGAATGCAGGCGGAATTTTGAGGACAGTGTTCTTGTAGGTACGGGTGACAGGAGATTCCTTTTCCCGAAAATTCTGTACGGCAAATTGTGTAGAAATTTCGTCTGATAGCGCCCTCTTTTGAGTCAACTTCCTCCAGCCTATAATGGGGGACACGCCAGGGTGCAAATGACACGGGTCTTGTTCACTCAGTCCCATCCAGCCGATGCCGGTGTCAGCAAATCAAGCCAATTCAATTTCTGCTTAAACTATTTACAGACAAAAAACTCTCCAACAACGCCTGTTAATGCCTTAATATTTCTTAATATGCATTTGCTTTGATGGCAATAACATCAATGCAAATAGGAACATAATTTAATAGAATGCTTTACATTCTGTTTAAACAGCTTCAGCAACGGAAAATAGAGCGTCGAACAAAATAGCGAATGATATGATATTTTCTGGTTCCGTTTCTTTAAGAAAATAAATAAATAAATAAATAAATCAGCACAATCTTGTGTTGCGTTGAATTTTTTCATGACAATTTAAAATGTGATAAATCCCAAGTGTTTAAATTACGATGCAATGTACTTACGATGATTTGTACATGGTGCATGACAACGTGTGAGAAATTTAAAAAATTCACATGGAGTATTTCATGGAGTATTATTCATCACTAGAGGGCGGTATAACAAGCAAGTGGAACTAAATCAAGCCTTCGACCATTATGGTACTGATGATGACATCAAGGCTGCCAGCGTCAGGTGAAGACTTGATTCTCGTTTGTTGAATTAAATAAAAAGACCGAGAGGTTACGAGCAATAACTCAATCTCTGCTGGTGTCTCTGATTATGAGAAGAGTGTGGGTTCGAGTCCCGTTCGTGGCATTTAATTGTCCTTGAGCGAGATACTTTACCATAATAATAAGATTGGTAATGCACGTAAACGAACCCAGAACACGTAGTGTGTTTCTGATTGACATAGCAAGCACCCTTTTCACAGGTTTCCTTAGGCTTGCGAGCTACAATGATGAGTTCTAAGGCATCCTTGGTTTCATTTTTGGCAATGGCTTTTTTATGAAACCTTGGGAATTTTCAAATGCAAGAACAATAATTTTAGGTTTTCCGACAAATGTTTAGTCCGGGCGAGCTCTTCTTGTTCGTCAATTTTGTTCTTTCAAAACCGACTGGGCTTTTAAAATGCCGAGTACGACGAAATCCCCCCCCCCCCCCCCCCCACCACCACCACCACCTACGCACCACCCGCCTCTTCGCAACGTTCATACAAAGAATAATCCTGTTGATCAAACAAACTGTCCTAATTTTAAAAGTTTGGTTTACCTTTGCGGAAAACGATGCTTAATTTGTTGGAATTGTATTATAAAACAATATTCATTTTTTTGACTTATAAATACTGTTCTAGAAATGAAACTTCAAGTTCCGCGTTTTGCAAAATATTTAATATGAACTAAAAAATATAAAAAATTTAAATTATCTCTCCGGTAGGCCTACAAACTCTTGGTGGCGCTTTTTATTTTGAATTCAATTTTTTTCACATTTTCGTCAGAAACCCATTGGACTAACAAAGATAAACTCATTTAATTGTCTCCACGTGTTGGCTTTATAATGTTTTTGCACAATTAAATATTGTAACCATGCATAGTACAGATAAAACATTAAACCAAAGCAGGGCTTTATTTCTGCTTGGAGTGTACACAGCACAAACATGAACAATTTTAAATTACTTTACATAATTTATAAGCAATTTTATCGTTTTATCTCTTTACTATAATTATTTAAACACATGGTTTATTTAGAATCTGTTCTTTACTATAAAACCAAGACTTTTAGCCCAAAATAAAAATTGGTAAACATTCACATTGCTTAAATTGCAACGAGAACAAATTCAATCTGAAATATTGTAATTAAGTTACACAAAATTAATTCAAATAATAAACCACAGGAGATATCTGATATAAAAAGTCGCATCCCCTTAAGGTGATCCCCTGGCTGCCGCTTCCCAGGTTGTATCACTATCATATACTTGGGTGTGATCCCTGGCTACACGGCAGTTTGCGGTTGAATGGCTTCTGACGGGCACCCCCCGAACAAAGATATTGACAAAATAGGGAGACCGCCAACATAGGGCTAGATAGCTCAATTGTTAGAGCGCCGGCACGTTAAACCGGAGGTCGTTGGTTCAAATCCCGCTCTAGTCAATTTTTCTTTGTTCAACCCAAAATCACAAAATTATTTCATAAACAAATGAAAATTAACGTAAACTTGTATTTTTATGCTAAAGTAAGGGCACTGGTAATCCACCGCCTTGAGTTTTCAATATGTCAAAAACGGACGTCAAATTCTTCAAGCCCGATACAAGAATTACATCATCAGTTTTTTGTTCTTTTTGATTGGGATTTTTTAAACCACAACTTTCAATGAAAGTACAGTCCCATTGATAGGTTCAAATAGCCGTTTCAGTAGACTGGTCCCTTTAATCCGCAAGAATAAATACAGACACCGGTCTTACAAGCCCAACGGTTTCATTGGATAAACGTGCAGTGACGTAAGCTTTCCGTATCTGTGTTATGATTGGTCTGAAGTGATGTAGTTGTCAGCTATTGCTTCTATATAATCTAACTTTTTCACTTTCTATCGGTTGCTGTGTGTGGATAATGTTTGTACAAGCATATAATGTATATCCGTCCTTAGTACTGTAGTAGTACTGAAGAGTCCTTCCCAATGTTTACCTTTAATGCGATTGAGGTACCACAATGACCATCCCACCTCCATGACCTCTATAACTGCAAGTGCTATAGCTACAAAACCCAACAGCCGACAAACTACACATTTTGTCAACACGTGTGTAATGTGGACTTATAGTAGTACCAATAACATTACCTTTGGTAGTACGAATACGTGGTATACAAACACTATTATACACAGGAGTACTGTACACCAATTTAAAAACCCATACATGTCCATGTCAATGACATGGGATGCGAGGTCTATTAAGGTACATCTGGCAGGATTGTGCCAGGCACGAAGGCCGGTATCTGATGGCGCTATTTACGAGCCACGAAGTGTCACGTCAGATATTCCGGCTACCGTGTGAGAAGCAGGGGTTTGATTCCCATGACAGAGAAAACCGAGCTTTCCCGACAAAGTCTCCTTCCCCCAACCTCCTCCTCAAAAGCATCTCGCCACTGATGAACACTATCTACAGTTCACTCGAAATTGTGGCGCACCAATAACGCATCGACAACCCGAGTACTACACAGACTGCGATAAGTACACCAGCTATATCAAACAGATTCAGCTGGACCCATGACATCTCACCAAGGTTTGAATGAAGGTGTTCGTGGCCATGCTCCATCACGTGCTCGATCCAGAAGACTGCTCGCTCTAGAGGTCTCTGTGACTGATTCCTGAATCTTGCTGATGCCCGTTCGGCATTGTTCTTGTAGCTGTCAAGTCAAATTTGAAGGGAAGGGAAAGACAAAGCTTGACTTAATTTTGCTTGCCACATAAGCTTGCTATTAAAACTTACCGACTTGGACAAGTTAAAACTAGCCAAATTATGAAATGCGTATAGTCATAATAGGAAAATTCGGTGCAGATTATTGGGCCTTGGTCACATCATTCATTTTTGAGAGGAGAACCGCTTTTTGTTTCTGTCAGTTTCATTTTGGGTTAGACTCCCCCCCCCCCCCCCTTTACATCTCTAACATAAGCGCAAATTCTATTAGTCTCTGCTGTTATTTATCTATTGTGTAATATATTGTCATGGGGCGCCCCCGCCCCGCTACTATGTCTGCTGTGCCCCCCCTTTTCAGTGTAAGCGCCCTCAGAGTCATTTCATGACCCAAACCCAGGTGTACAGTTTATTTCGTGTATAATTATGTGGCAGACTTTGCCCACTCCGCCGGTTCTGCAGCACCACACCTATACGTACGCGGCCCGTATACTAAACTATTTCTGCTCGGCAAGTTTTGAACATATTCTTTCCAGAACTGTTCCCACTACTTACGCAGGAAATGTTGCTTATAATTCAGCTAAGCAAAAATAAGCAGGATACCAGTCAGGATGGTAAATTTGACATGGTATTTTGGCTTATAGCCTAATTCTGGTGAGCATAATTGTGTTGTGGTTAGCTACTTTTTGTGCTTAAGCAGCACTATGGTTTTGGTCCTAATAAAGCCTGAAAGCACAACAACTTGCTTACCACAGAAAATATATTGTTTGGTGGACACAGGTTACCAGCCAAAAGTCCAAAACGTTTACATTCTTGAGACTGGAGCCAAACTCATGTTTATTTTTTAATTTATTTTTGCTTAATAAAGACATTTAGTTCGCAGTATTTTCTGCTATCATGATGTAATTAGTACCTTGGGTTTGTAGCCACCTTCATGATTATCTCGTAAAGTCCATCGGTCGTGACTTCCCGGATGCTGTCTTCGAAATACTCCGCCATACCGCGACTGCGCAAACGGAGCATGTTGTCCACCTGATCTGCAAATAGTGGTATACCAACAACTGGTACCCCGTGGAAGATGGCCTCGTATGCCCCATTCACCCCACCGTGGAAGACAAAAATTCTTGTCTTGTTGTGTCCTTTGAAAGAGAGAGAATGAAAAAAGGTATATTACGGAAAGCCTTTGGTAAATTTTCTAGACAGACACTTGGTTTTTCTTCGCGCTAGATAGCTCTGGTAGAGCACCGGCAGTTCAACTGGTCGCCGGTTTGAGTCCCGCTCTAGAAAATTTTTCTTCTTTGTTCAACCCAACATTATTTAAAATGTACCCAGTCAGTTTTCCCTTGAGGTTTATTACTTGAAATGAAATATTTGAAATAAAATGTCTCATCCCGTATGGCATCGGCGGGTTACTTTGCCTTCACCGTGCAGTTAATATATTTTGTTTTCATTGCAAGACAAAAAAAACAAAACAACAACAACAACAACAACTCAGAAAAAACAGAAAAACAGTCACATACTGAAGGACAAACGAAACAAAAGAACAACTGCAGTTAAACTTACCCAATAAGTCATTCTGCGGAATCCAACTAGCCAAAAGCGTGTTGTTACCCAATGTAGCGGGTCGCCGTTCGGCAACGTATTTCCAAATTACACGAAAGGGTAACCTTGCCAGGGCACCAGCGATCATGTCGGCCATTTTGTCGTCTATGTTGTTGACAAGGGTGCTAACAGAAAACACAAGAACGCCCTCATCTCCCGATCCTTGCATGAATGCTTCCATTTCCTTGGAAATAACAAAATGGAAACACTAAAATGAAGCACAAACATTTCAAGGTATGACTCTTGACGTCACGTTAATAACAAACAAAACACAAAATTTCATATTTTTGTCACAGAGCAAATTTGAAGAAACAATACAATCTTACGTTTCATAAAGATGACACTTTTTGATTATTTTGTGTTCATCATTTTATAAATACGACAGGGGTCGGGCACATCTTAAAACTTGTGTGAGCGTTCTTTTTCCAATCTTGATAATACATTTGTTATGAAGTAAAAAATGATGATTTCAAATTGTTAAACCTCCCATAATGAACTAAATGCAGTGCCCAGAAATGTCCCGGTAGTCTTCTGCGGCTCTAGCCGTTGTTAAAGATTTTGCCAATAGCCTTATGATCCAACACTATTTTTGCAGCACCTTTAAAATTACACATTCTCCTGAAGACAACACGAGTATACTGCTCAAAACGTCAATACCACAACAGCTCTTTTCAGAGCCAACACTACTCACACAAAGATGTTTATACAAAGCTGTTTAGACCCATCGCACAACGTGCAGCACACTTACATGCACATCTCTTGTGGATGTCCGCCACTTTGGGCGAGTCAAAATGTGCACAATAGGAATTGGCTCCTAAAAAGGCGGAAATGGTAGATGCGCATAATGCACCTCCGACCTTATGTCTAGCTGCAACCACAGTTGCCATTTCGGTCATGGCCTTACAGTATTACTGTGTCCAAGATAGCAGCTGGGACTACCGCATTGACTGTTGCTAACGGCGTTGCTGTGAGCATCATTTTGCTTCGTGGCGTCAAGCCGCAGCAAGGCCAATGTATCCCGCCACCTAGCGTCCCATAAAGTCCAATCATCAAACGAAAAAACCTGGAGCAAGTTTGGTTGGCTGACTAGAGTCGACTAGACTTAACCATAGTCGATCTAGCTGTCACTCAAACGCTGCATGGTTGAACCAGCTCGTCCAACTGGACCAACCTAGCTCCGGAGCACTGTTTCTCTAGTCAACTAACGAAGTTACGCCATTTTGTCAAAAAATATATATTTTGTTTTTCTTCGATACGTCGTCGCCATGTTTGTCGCCATATTTGCCGAATCAGTCGACTAAACAGGTTTGAGTGAAACACAGACCACACATGCGTGATTTAAACGGCAAATTAAAGGGCCTATGAAATAGAATTTTTTAATGCTGTAAACAATAAAGTATGCCTATTACAACATATATTTGATTTTGATTTTTTTTTCACAAGCCATTTTACACCATTAAACAAATCATTTCGAAATTTAGGGGGCCCGCCGCGCCCCACCCATACCTCCTCATTAACATAAAATCCGTGACGTAAACAAAGGCACTCAACAGAACAACTTGTCATACGTCGTGCATGGGGCCATGCAAACACTGCGCAGAAGGAACAAGTTCGAAGAAGTTTGTCTCTCTCTTTTGGGGTCTTTTTACGTTGATTTTAACAAATGCCATCAAGGTGTGTTGCTGCTGGGTGTAGCAACACCACTAAAGATGCAGTTAGTGTCCATAAATTTCCATCGGACCCAAAATTCAGACGGATATGGACGGCAAATGTGAAGCTGACCAGAGCCAAATGGTCTGGACAGAGCGAGCAGCCTATGCTCTGCAGTGCCCACTTTGAGCCAAGTTGCTTTGAACGTGGCCTTCACAACCAATTTGGCATGAAGTATAAGGCCATGCTGTTGCCAGATGCTGTTCCAACAATATTTCCACTAAGCAAGAAGGCTGCGAAACGACCGGAGAAAAAGAGAGGTGCTTTTTGGAAACGGGAAAAACTCAGGGTAAATAATTTTGGCTGTTTGGAAAGTTCGTACCCGTCCGTGCACACAATTCACAATACCCCCAAGCACCGCAGTCCAGTCCCCCGTTCATGTTTTACAAACATATATTTTTCGCATTATTGTTGACGACATCATATCTGATATTATATTCTAATATATACATGTAATTTTATAGAATGTATCAATAGTCCACTGACTGAACACGTACTTCTGAAGATTTATATTCCTCCCCCAAAATATGGTTGCGTTAGTGTCCATCATACCGATGTGTGTGTGCGTGCGTCCAATCCGGCATGTTCGGTGGACGACTCGACTCGGCTGTGTACTTAAACTGGTACCCGTTGCGCGCCTGGGCACCAGACCATGGCTGATCTCGATTTGGGAGCCGCTGCCTTTGTGTACGTCATGAACAGCGCCCTCTTGTGGCGTCCAAAATACAAAGTTTCGGGGGGATTTTTCTTTTTATTGAATTAAAATTAAAAATTTCACTCCAGACACAAAACAGTTATGAAAAATAATTTCTTTTCATATGAACTGATTTAATAAAACTAAAAAAACAACACAAAAAAAACCCACTTCATAGGCCCTTTAACTCAAGGTTAACACCCGAACTTGCTCCTTGTTGGCCTGAACATATGACGTAACACTTTGAGGCTCGTGAATAACACCAGATACCAGCAGTGAGCGCTCGGCGGGATGCCGTCAGATGTATCTTTGACCTCACATTTATTTCGCACGGGGATTCGTATTCATGTGTACATCCAACAACACACTTTATGTACACGCTGCCTGCAGACGACCGGTCACCTCAGACCAATTATAACACAGATATGGGAAGCTTATGTCACAGCTAATTAAATCATTGGGCCTGTATAAAAACCAGTGATAAAGACAGGGGACCAGTCTACAACCTCGTTACCTTACCTGGGAAAGAGGTTTAGCTTCTGTCACCGACATCCCTCCGCAGAGCACCACATTGGGCTGCAGGGGTCGCGGGTACTCCAAATGAAAGTCCCAATTCATTATATAAAGAGAGGACGCCCCCATGATCTCGCGAGTGGAAAGGCTCGACCGATTTCCCCACATTTCTCTGACTACGTCTACATTCGAAAGATTCATGAAATCGTATACAAGCAGTGAAAGTAAGTACATGTAGATGTTCTTAAGCCGTTGAAGGAACGTCATGGAGTCCGTGAAGTGCGTGATGTATTCCGGAACGTAGCTCATGGGCGATGGGTTGTTCCCCCAGCGACTGTACCGGGTGCCGAGGAAGCCCCCGTTGGCCACGTTGACATAAGGAAGACCCAAAATATCGTGAGCTAAAACGGAACACCACGGAGTAAAATTGTCACACACCACCAAGTCAAAGTTTTGCATATTCAGGCGTTCGTGGGAATCTTTCATCTTCATAAACCTTTTTTGGGAGTCCTTGCTGAACTTGTTTATCTTCGAGGTATCGGGATCGTTGAAGATACCAAGCCACATCTTCACATACCATGTGAAGGACGACAACTCCCCGGTGAGGCTCAACTTTCCGAAAATGCTTTTGATGGCGTTTCCTTCTTCCCCCGTAAATCCGCAGTCGTACATTTCAAAATGGAAAATGTCTTGGTACTGCGTTATGTCGATTTCGTACAGCATACAATCACCAAGGAGCACTGTTATGTTGTGGCCTTTCCCACCCAGTTCTCTGCCTGAAAGACAAAAGGTAATATGTTACGGTTAATGTGTACACAGTGTACCCATTCAAAAGTTTCTCTTCTCACTATATCCTTCAGCTTCAACTTGACATTCATTTCCATATTGGTGAAAAATGACAGAAAAGTAAACATAGAGCAAGTAAAATCAAAGACAACCGAGAACTGAAATATTAAAGTAATTAGGGGGGGGGGGGCATTTTCAGAGGCCAAAAGGAGGCTTTTTCTTGTGTTGAAATGCCCACTGACAAAACTTAAGGAGACCATATTATTTACAGCAAAAACTAAAGCCAAAAAAGCCATCAAACAAACGAACAAAAAGTATCCAGGGGCGGATACGGGGGGGGCGTGGGGGGCGCACGCCCCCCCTTTTGCTTGAGGAAAAAAAATAAAAAATAAACATCAAGGGGAAAAATGAGGGAGAGACAAAGTTAATGACATAGGCCCTACCTATTTTTTTTATATAAAAAAGTTACTAATAATCATTACCTCGTACACTTTGTTTCATTTGTGGACCACTATTAATTCACTGACTTATGAGGAATTACACGTGAATCTGTGTGTGTGGACATCTTGTTTTTCTCACACACTGAACTATACCATGCCCGATATGGGGCAGAGGGAGGCCCCCCCAAACTAACCCTAACCCTAACACACTCTTCCCTCTTGTATACAGAAGCACCCCCCCTAAAATTCTCAAAAGAATTCCTGAGATTCCCAGAACACAATGAAGACACAATAGAGGGGGGGCCTCCCTCTGCCCCATATCGAGCAGCAATTGTACTGAACATAAGCGCGAAACACCTGCACATGCCTGGCGCGGGGTCCGGGGGGCGTGAAGATCATATCGCAGCGTGAGTCGACCATGCCGCCTGTGTGTACATTGTGCAGAAGTTTCTGATGAGCTGGCTGGAGGTCAGCACGCGCGCGTGCTAAATACAATGTGACTTTTACAATACGAAGTGAAGACGTAGCCCCATGAATAGGGCCAATCCACTTCGTATCCTTGGCTCTAGCACCATTGCATTCCTATTTTTGTGCCCGATTTAATTTTTAATCTGGAAAAGGAAACTTACTGATCGAATGCTACTGTACTTGTAGAAAGCCCTAATGCTTAGTTGTTTTTTAAAAACATCACAGATCTTTTGGGGAAATTGTTTGCTTTTCGAATCGCGAGTGTGATTTTTTCCCCACATATTATTAACTTGCTCGAAAACCATTGTCAGGTTCCCTTAACAATCCACAACAGTTATACGATCAACTGCTGATATTTAATGGGGACCAGACTGATTTACTCAGTGCGCCATCAAGGTTTTGTGAAATACGTGTAATGAGGTGCGCATCAGGGCCTATGAAATAGATTTTTTTAATGCTGGAAACAATAAAGTATGCCTATTACAACATATATTTGATTTTTTTTTTTTTTTCACAAGCCATTTTACACCATTAAAAAAATCATTTCGAAATTTAGGGGGGCCGCAGCGCCCCACCCATACCTCCTCATTAACATAAAATCCGTGACGTAAACAAAGGCAATTCAGCAGAACGACTTGTCATACGTAACGTCATGTGTGTGTGGCCACCCGACCGCACCGCCGAGCGAACACACGGAAGGAAAACGTTCAAAACAGTTTGTCTCTCTCTTTTGGGGGTCTTGTTACGTCGATTTTAAGAAATGCCATCAAGGTGTGTTGCTGCTGGGTGTAGCAACACCACTAAAAATGGAGTTAGTGTCCATAAATTTCCAGCGGACCCAAAATTCAGACGGATATGGACGGCAAATGTGAAGCTGACCAGGGCCAAGTGGTCTGGACGGAGCGAGCAGCCTATGCTCTGCAGTGCCCACTTTGAGTCAAGTTGTTTTGAACGTGGCCTTCACAACCAGTTTGGCATAAAGTACAAGGCTATGCTGTTGCCAGATGCCGCGCCAACAATTTTTCCAGTAAGCAAGAAGGCTGGAGAAAAGGAGAAACGACCGGAGAAAAGGAGAGGTGCTTTTTGGAAGCGAGAAAAACTCAGGGTAAGTAATTTTGGCTGTATGGAAACCACCCGTGCGTGCACACAATTCACAATACCCCTCAACACCGCAGTCATGTTCTACAAACATATCGTCCTTTTTCGCATTATTGTTGACGACATCATATCTGATCTTATATTCTAATATATACATGTAATTTTATAGAATGTATCAAAAGTCCCCTGACTGAACACGTACTTGTTCCACTTATATTCCACCCCCCAAATATGGTTGCGTTATTGTCCATCGGTGGAGGCTTGCGCTTCGTTTCACGGTACCCTGTGACCGGCCGGGTCGACTGTGATCAACGTGTACGGTACACACATTTCTTTCTGGTTCTGAGGTAAAGGAAGGGGAATCCTCACCTAATCCGGACATTATTTTCTTTGTTTTTGCGATTTATTCCAGTGGAGTATCAACGTACGCCTTGACGATCGACTCGACTCGGCTGTATACTTAAACTGCGCGCGCCTGGGCACCAGACCACGACTGAGATCTCGATCTGGGAGCCGCTGCCTTTGTGTACGTCACGAACAGCGCCCTCTTGTGGCGTCTAAAATACGAAAGTTTCGGGGGGGGTATTTTTTTTATTGAATTAAAATACAAAAATGCACTCCAGACACTAAACAGTTTTTAAAAATAATTTCTTTTCATATGAACTAATTTAGTAAAGCTATAAAAAACACACACAAAAAATACCACTTCATAGGCCCTTTAAGCCCGTCTGCGCAAAAGATATTATGTTCAGCGCGTTATGTAAATCAGCCTAGATCGTATAAATGTTGTGAAATTGTTCAGGGAACCCAACTAGCTAGTATGGTTCTCGCGCAAGTTGTTAATACGTGATCAAAAAATTCACTCTCGCGACTCGAAAGGCATCCAACTTTCCCCCATATCGGTGATGCTAAAAAAGAAAAAGTTTAGCATTAGGGCTTTCTACAAGTAGGCCTACAGTAGCATTCGATCGGTAAGTTTTATAACCCGGATTAAAAATTACATCGGGCACAAAAATAGGATTGCAATGGTGCAAGGCCCAATTGGCAAGGATACGAACGAAGTGGATTGGCCCTACATGTACATGTATATGGGGCTAGTGAAGACATAGCATCGTATAATCATGGTGTCTCACTCTGTTCAGAAAATCACAGATTGTTTTTGTATTCAAGAAAGAAGGTTAATATCTGTTGTTTCTTTCAAACTAGTAATTATCAATTGTGCAGATAATACACCGACGCAGGGCTGGGGGAGGAGGCCTCTACAGGCCTACCCTCACATTTTCGTACATTAATGTTATTGTTGCTCGATCGCGCTGTCACTGAAGACAAGCACAACTTGTTCTGATCAGTATATAGTAACATATTTTGTGTCACATTCTAATCCTCAAGTATGTGAACAATTATAGACAAAGAGACCCTATTTGGTTAACCGTCTAGTCACTGCACCGCCCGAGTTTGCTGAAACGATGTTTAGTTTTCCAAGACTCTTGCAGTAAATTACTAGAACCGTGGTTCAAATTTTCAAAAGACACCAATTAAAAGGCTAATTATGTAGGCCATATGTACAGTTTTCGTCTATTTTGTAAATATTGTCATTGAATAACATTATTACTTCCAATTCGAATGTAATAAATCCCTAGGGAGCAATAACTGCCTCTCGTTAACGGCTACCGGGAATTTTTCTGGCGACTATTGTTCATAAGGTTAAAATGACACAATAGTTTTTGAAGCCTTATCTGGCATCAAATACTCATAGTGATTAATTGCTAAGTCATTAGTTTTTGATAGTATCATCATGATGAAAGAAAATTAATTTTTGTTTGGTTACAAATGAGCGTGTTGTTGGCGAAAGCTACAAAATGTCATCATCATTAGCGTTACCATCTTTACAAGTCATCTGTGAAGAGGAGTGAATTCAAAATAATTATCTAAACTAGTGCCATTGACTTGGCCAACTGGCTATGTATTTTTTTTTTTATGTTTTGGGGTGTTTTTCTGTTCTTTTTTTGTTTTATCGCAATACACAAGCTTGTGAGTTTTTTTCTTCTACCGCATGTTACGGTTTATCGCTTTTGGCGGCTGGGCGGTCCGGTGGCTAAAAGGTTAATTATATTAAAAATTGCACTATCGTTTGTCTCACCCAACAGTTTTTCCCCCCTGAATATTGTAGGCCCCCTATTAATTGTAGCCTGCATTTTGATTTTTATAACTCAGGATGGCTGATTCAAATCAATGACTCCCAACTCGAAAATAAAGTTTTAACAATGATCTTGCTAAAACAAAAGTGGTCAGATATTTTTAGAGATCGCACCACAGAGCATCTAGAATCCTAACTGTTTCGGAGCATTTAAGGGTTTCGCGTTACGCGCTCGAAGGAGCCGCAAATTTCATTCACCATTTGCTGCTTGGTAAATTTTCACGCCCCCCCGTTTGGAAAATCCTGGATCCGCCCCTGATCCTTGACCCTTTCGCCATCACCACTCTTTCAATGTAATCGTGAATTTCACCTTTTGAATTGTGTTGCAATTGTATTTTGGCATGTAGGCCACGAGATAATGCAGTGTTGTTCGCCATGTTGGGTGTCAAAACGTGCACAAAAGGAATGGTACATGTGTTTATGAACCTCCGAACAATGCGCGTCTACTTTTCTGCCTTTTGGGGGAGTCCATTCCTTTTGTGAACGTTTTGACACCCAACATGGCGGACGGGAGACGCGCGTGCAAGTGCCCTGCGCGTTGTGCAATGGGTCTATAGACCTTTCTTTTGTTGATAAACAAAGTGCGCCGGTTGGCATGGACGGCCGAATGTTAGCAAAACATTCAATCGTGTTAAAAAATGTTGTGACCAAATTCAACATTTTCTGTAAAGATTCATGAACGGAAATATCTTCCATGATTGGTTGATTTGTTTCCAACAAATTCAACACTATTTTTGAATATTGCTACAAACTGTGTCAATCTGTTTTTGATTTGCAGTTATGGCTTTCCATACTTTTCCAACCTGGGTTGGCAAAAACTCGGGCTGTGACGTTGCAAAAGAAAGGTCTATAGGCTACACTCTAAACCTCCTAGGTCAGAATTAACCCGGACTCCGGTCCCAGGGGGCCTGGGGCTTGGGTTAACAATTGAATTTTAGCTTGGATTCTCCATCAGTTTGACCCATTTCTGTGTCATTTAATACAGATTCCAGGTCACGCTGACCCATAAATGGGTCGTGACCCCTGTGACCTGGAACTGGGTCAGTTCTTACCCGGAAGTCTTTCAGAGTGCATGAGAAACCATAATGGCGAAAACTTTGCCTCCAATCAACGGTTGATAGATTTCAATAAAGTTTTAGATTTCAAGGCAAAATTATACTAACCTATGAGGCTCATTAGCTGATAGTGACTCCCGCCTACTATTGCATCCACTATCAGTATGTTCTTGCTGTCTGCACATGGCAGATTGATGCAGGTCATCACCATGACAACGAGAAGTAATCGCCGACCCCATGGCGAAGAATACCGAGATCGGCTTCCGGTCATAACTGCTACCTATAGCGGGTCTGAACAAAAAATTCAACAGGTATTGATCTTTTCAAAATCTAGGAGTTACCGGCACAAAAGAAAATGTGATCTTTCTTTTGTATGCTGTGATAACATGAAATAATAGGGCCTAATAATGATAAAGATCTCAGATTTTGACCATCTTCCGGTTTAGCCTGACCCCAAAATTGGTCAGGGCCCCTGGGACAGGAATCCGGGACGAACCAACATTCAAACATACTCGATATATCTGGCGTATTCCAGTGTTTAATTATTATTCAAATTTAATGTACGTCTTCTTCTTTTTTGTTGTTTTCTTGTTTTAATCAAATCAACACCTTTTGGTATAGCCAATTAAGATCGGTTCAGTCATGGGGGTGTATATCTGGATGGGGGTGTATATCTGGATGGGGGTGTACTCTGGATTACGGCCCCAAAAATGTGGATTATTTTCTTTTCCATCAACACTTGCTCTAGATCAGCCCTCATTCACTTCAAAACTTCCCTCAAGACTAACCATTAATGTCCATTGTTTGCCGCGTTTTGATCGCCTGTCATAGGTGAACATTTGCACTTTATGAGTATTCTAATTGTATTATGACTGTTATTAATATTTGGTATTCATTTAATTTGTAGTGTTTTATTTTAATAAAGACAAAATTAAACTGAATTTTAAATCAACGACTGAGATTTCATAATCAATAGGCAATTCTGCATCTATATTTCTATTACTCCACAGTAGACCTCGGGAATCAGACTGTTATTGGCCTAGTTGAATGATTTGCGTGGTGCTATATAGCATCTACTACAATCACACATTAATACTGTAACCAGCTATGAACATTGTCCAGTAAATCAGATTTCAAACTCTGGAAACAAACTATGAATTTCGCAATAAATGATGACGCAAAACAAACTACTATTTAGATGCTTACCTGTCTTCGAATGAACTCTTTATGGTGACCGTGTCTTTTAGTAGATTGCTTTCCTGATGTTGCCAGATTTGGTTTACGTTGTATTAGATTTGGTTTTCAACCAAAACTGATGCCGTAATTCGTACAACATGTAGACCCTTCACACAAAAACAACCAGCAAAATGTTCTAATTGATACGAAGGTCAGTTCCGTTCCAAATGCGGTTCACCACTTTAATTATGCGCACTATTATCTTAATAAACAGCCAATCGAACCTGGGGAGAGATACCTGCAAGAAGATGATAGTTGGTAAAGATTGTGAAAACAATGAAAGCGTTTCTTAACGTGAAGCCGTATCCGATTTGACAGCCACCAGCTACGGCTACGACTGCCGCTGAGGGAGTAGATGGTGACCCAGAAATCCAGCCACAGCCGTAGCCGGCAATTCGGACACGGCCTAAAGGTCGGCAACCATTTAACCGCCCGCTTAAAAATAGTCTATGATACTAAATTATGGCCTCATCATGCCATGGCCACTCACATGCGAGGCTGATTTAGAACAAGGTTATTTTGAACGGTATATCCCATTTGGTGCTCGATATTTTGTGGCATGGTGTATATAATTATAATCCCCCCCCCCCTTTCCTATTGTGTCTTCATTGTTTTCTGTGAATCTAAAGAATTCTTTAGGGCTGGGAGGATTTTAGGGGGTGGGGTTCCTTCTGTACAAGAGGAAAAGAATGTGTTGAAGTATGGACACATTTTGTGGAGACACCCTCTATAAAAAATACCACATGTCGGGCATATCCCGGGCCCAATATTTCATAGAGCTGCTTAACACAAAAAAAGAAACTGGAGCACATCAAAACCTTGCTTACCAGATTAAGGTTACCAGCTTAAATACAATTCCATGCCTACTATCTGTAACTGGTATCCTGCTTACTTTTGCTTAGCAGAAGATTGTTAAGCAATATTTTCTGCATACAGCTCTATGAAACTGGGCCCTGAGCTTCCCATAAGTAATGCAGTGTGTAGACTGTGCACTGTCTTTATCCGCAATGCCCAGTGATTTCATTGGATAAACATGCAGTGACGTAAGCTTTCCATAGGCCTACTATCTGTGTTATGATTGGCCTGCTTCGAGGTGACGTAGTTTGAACTGTTCGATCGTCTTCTGCATGCTGCGTGTGCATAATGTTTGTATGTACAGTAATGTTGTTTTATTCACACTGCGAATCTCCGCCGTGTGAAAGGATGCGAGGTCAAAGGTACATCTGGCAAAATCCGGTCAGGCTGGTATCTTGCGTTATTCACGAGCCTTGAAGTGTGACGTCAGACGTTCAGGCTATGCGGTGTGATGCACTGGTGTATCGGGTAACGGTGAAAGGGGGTAGTTAAAACCTTTTTCTCAACTTTTTGGCAGTATTTCAGATGATGTCAGGGATCGGATCGGCAATGGGAAGGGGTACCGTGGGGGAAGGAGTTTCAATGTGATTGGGTGCTTTCTACTCTACCAAGAGAAACCGTTTTAATTGAAGTTGATGTACAAACCATGTGCATTTGTCAAAGTCTTAATTAGTTAACAGGGTATAACTATAGACCATGTTACCTTTGTTTACAGAGTAGTGACTTTGTACATTTTAATGCATTTCCTGACAGGCAAGATATACACAGGCCGTATGGGAAAATTTACATTTTGTGTCATAATTTTCACATAAACTCATGAGTTACAAAAGCAACAGCTGTACAGCTTTTGAGATGTCCCCCCCCCCCCCCCCCTCTTTTCTTCATATCAAAAATTTGAGAAAAATCAGACAGTGCAATCTCCATAAAACATAAGATTT
Source organism: Leptasterias polaris (assembly GCA_037783415.1). Classification (NCBI taxonomy): domain Eukaryota; kingdom Metazoa; phylum Echinodermata; class Asteroidea; order Forcipulatida; family Asteriidae; genus Leptasterias; species Leptasterias polaris. Next base: position 3,284,356 of record JAZGTN010000005.1, on the reverse strand, counting down.
ATTGTATTCTTCAATTGAGCTGTGTACAAACTGTCACCTGCAGGAAGTCCATGCTCTGTGGTTCTTTTGTAAACATGTGATGTCACAGGTCACATGGTCTATAAGCAGCAGATGTATTATTTGCGAAAACCCAAAACAATGTTTATAAAACTTCCACATTGCTTGCTATAGGCCCTCATTGCTTGCTATAGGCCCTCATTGCTTGCTATAGGCCCTCATCAACGTTAGAATATTTTTCTACTGGATTTGAGGATAAAGGGAATTTTCCTCTTTTGGGGTAGGGTGCAAGTGGGCAAGGGCTCTCCCTCCCTACCCCTCTCCCGGTTATAGTTGCTTAGTTTCATTTTATATCCGGATAAAATAGAATTACAAAGTCGCGTAGATAGTCATTATTTTCTTTTAGAGTATTGCCTGTAAAGTTCGAATGTACAGTAGGCCTATATACTACTTTTTTGAACGGTGTACTTACAGGGTTTTTTTTCGTGATTTTTTATTAAATGTTGTACAAAATAGAGGGGTGCATTTTCTTTTTGTATTAAAGCTAATTATAATAAAACTACTCACATTTGCACGACTGAACCCCTGTGTGATTTTTCTTTTAAAACGATTGGACCAAAGTTCAAAATAATACAAGTTTATGCAAATCGGATGGGTGCAGGGAATTTCATGACCTTTGACCTGAACTAAACAAGATGGCGGCTTCCGAGGATGACAGCGATTCGGACGGCAACCCGTTTTCATTCGAAGCTTTCTTGAAGAAGAAGACCTCTCCGGAAAATGAAGACTGCCGCCATGAAGTTCAGTCTGATGAGAAAGAGGAAGCCAATTGTGGAGAAAGCCGGCCAACGGACAAGGAAACGCCGGAGGTTTCGACAACGACTGCTACCGAAAAAAGTTCCGGCATGCCTCGTCAGAGTCGTCTGTCTGATTCGGTCAGTGTCAGTGGGTTGTTTCCCGACGATGTCACCGATGATGGTCGTGCTGGAAGTGCTGGAGATGGTTTCATTGGTAGTGGTAAACGATAATTTAATATTTATCAAGTTGAATCAATATCATCATCAGGACTAAGTAAATTAAATTGTGCCAAAAATAAGTTAGTGTCAAATTAAATTAAATTGTCAAAGAAAAAATATTTGACAAAATCAAAATAAATAAATTCATAGTCTATTAACAAATGTAACTTGCCAGCAGCTAGCGCAGTGACGAGTGAGTAGCGGTAGTTTACTAATGCGATAATTAATAATCATAACCCTCCATCCCCCCAACGGTCGCAGATTGGGGTTTACGGCGATCCACTGGGCACACTGTATCATGGTATACTTTTGGCAATTTGTTCAACACTTTAATAAATGTACACAATTCACCGTCCATTATGTATCACAAAAGTGATCTTCATTATTTATTATAAATGTTTTTGACTCGTGTCATGAGTAGCAATATCAATCGTGTTGAAAACAATTTGGAAAACGTTCAAAAAGTACTTAAGTACAGCCCCAGGTACAGTGCAAATATGCTGGACACCCTCCGCTTTTTGGCCCTTTCGCCCACATAGCATCAGGGACTGTGATGACCTGTTGAATGAGAGCTCACGTTTTTTTGCAGAAATCTTTCTCTCAATGTTCACTTACCCTTTACCAAAAATACGATTTAGTGAGTGGCTCATTTTGGTGTAGTTTTATGAAAAATCTCCGAGCTACTACTACTAGATTGATATCAGTACAGTCAGATACACTTTTTATGTATACGTTTAAAACTCATTGGCAGCCATAAAGTTCATTGGTGCGCATGCACACTGCAGATCAATTGTTGCACCATGAGTCTGTGGTAGGGTATAGTGTTTTGTTCACCCAAGTTGGCAAATCAGACCTGGAGAGTGGAGAAAACCCATGAACCCCATAAAAGAGCTTGCGACATTACAATTTGTTTTTAGTTTTATCAAGGTAATAGATTCCTCTTCTTTTGAGACAATCTATTGTCATCTTTCAACATTATTACAACAAAATTGGCACAGTTTAAAAAGCAGACGAACAGTGGCAAATGAATTGTAAACAACAATGGCTGTCATTGACAGAAATATTGCTTCACTGTTCCCTACAGTACTTCACACAGGAACGTAGATCAATTTATCTACTGTTGTACCAATGCACCTACATACATGTACAACTTGACAACTTGAGCCCAGAGATTCTCACATTTTATATGGCTCAAAACGGCCAATGGTGGGCCAATCAAGGTTATGTTCCCCATGGGGTACATTGCTCATGTTCCCCTGAGTCATGTATAACTTGCGTCTCCATTGTCTCTGTGAAGTACAATGTACATGTACTAGGCCTGTACAATGTAGATATATGGGTGTACACTCATGTTCAACTCGGGTATTGAACAGAATCTGGAAACTGTGTATCCAAGTTTGCTAGAACTACAAAACAGGGCATCCAATTTAACCACCTCTAGTATGAGGCTTGCTGGTGGTTCAGTGACTAGGATCAGGCGAGCATCAAGCAAGCATTTGGCCTGTAGTGCCCACTGGCTTAGTGACTCACAGCTTGGGATGACTGTAAACCTGTGGTTTCTCTGGTTGGGCACAAGAGGGGGACATTCAAAAACAGTTTATCCTGATTAGAAATTCAAAACTTCATATTTTTGTTTCCTCTCCCCACCCGACCTCCACTCCCCCCCCCCCCCCCCACCATCCCCCCCACCCTCCACTCCCCCCCCCAAAAAAACAAACAAACAAACGAACAAACAAACACAAAATTCTGCATCTTAGTGTCGGGCCTACATGTATAGATAGTTGACTTTATCTTGGGCTTTCAGGTCTCAGATCAATAAGGATTGACTGCAGGCAGGTCTGGTTCTTGGTCTCGTTGCACCTCTTGGTCTTGTTTTATTCTTAATGTCTTTGATATCCTGAACAGTCCAGTAGCGTGAACTGTCGGATTTTCAGCCATGGTGGTACATGTAGTTGTGTGATTAAAAACCAGCAAAATGGACACGATGTACGTTACCTGAAGAAATTGACAAAAGTTAATGTCAACAAAAGAAATCACTTCTGCAACCTGTACAAAGAATGTTTCCCTATTATTAGTATACCAATGATTGTAAAAGCTGCTTTCTGTACTAAGTAACTTATATTAGCCTTAATGTTTACAAACAACAAAACCCAAGCCTAGTACCTACCTTTCAAATTGTGAGTCAAAGCTAGTTGCATTTACATCCCCAGGAAGTAAAGAGAACTTGCAGTCAAGAAATTCAGTGCACTTTCCAGAGCGAGGAAATCTAATATTGTAGGTTGTTCGGCAGTTTGTTTTTAAAATAGGCTGCATACACAAACTTTATACTCAAACCAACTACTGGAGATCTGGGGGGGGGGGGGGGGGGGGGGGAGGGAATTACCGACATCCTCACAACCCCCTTTCAGTCTGTGAAAGGCCTAGTGCAACCCCCCACCCCCGCCCGCCCCCCCCCCTCACCCGCCCCCCCCCCCCTCACAGTCATACTAATTCTTGCATGTGCTGGCTTCCTGTGTAGTCTTTGTCCCCCAATATCCTGAGAGTCAAACGTTGACTGCATAATTAATGAGAACGACTCACTACAGCTTGCTCACACCCCTCCAAGCCTCTCTCTCTACGCCGCTGTTACTTTTTTTCACTTTTTTTTCCCCCTGTCTCCCGGGTACTCAATCTGAATAAGACTGCATGAGTAGATCTACAAGTGCCTGCTGCTGTGAGGGTGCACTACAGGCGCTTTGACAGAAAAATAGTCCATGAGATACTGTATGTTAACTGCTTCTGGAATTCTTCTTGAGACTATGTGCGAGGGTGGCTAGTCACTATGTACAATGCTCTATCACTCACCAGTATCATACGCCCGCTTGCCTGCTCCCTGGATTTAGCCTGTTGCATGTTGGTCCGACATGACTTCACTGTACAAGTTCAGGATTAAAAAATCGCCCAAAAGCACCAGCAAGTCGCTGCGGGAGAGCAGTAACAAACGAGGTTTGTGGAGGGCTATGTTTTTAACATTGGGTTTGGGGCTTTGCATGCAGTTTGTAAAAGTTATGAGACAGGAGGGTGTTAGCAACTAAAGAGGGGGTGGGGGGAGTTTGCAGCGTGCTTGTGGTGTACCATAATCGCAAATCACAGGTGGTGGTTTGATTAGGAAATGATGCGCAAATTGCGGGAATGACTCAATTGTTCTGTAACCAGGAATGAGCCTGTTGGTTATGATAATTCCTGAAAGTGTCCTTTATCAGACTACTGTGTAAATTTGTCTCAAGTTGAGATTTCCTTGAGCCTTCGGGGTTAAAATTTATATAATGATTTGATGACATTGGAGAAGAAGAGAAAAGCATGCTTCCCTCATTTTTTGTTTTTCAAATTTATTTTACTTTGTACTTTTTTTCTGAATGAGTTTTGCAAAGTAATTGCTACAAACGCCCATTAGCCTAGGTCTAGTAGTTTGAGTACTGGCCAGTAATGTATTCCAACTGGGCCCAATTGCATAGACCTGCCTACAGTGGAGTTCTGTGCTTATGCCCTGCCACAGCGCTTTAAAATGGAGCTGTAAGCTCAAAATTCTTTGGTGAGAAAAGCGCTGTGAAATTGGGCCCCTACGAGCCAGTCCAACGGTCAAGTTAGAGGGAAATAGTATCCTTGGTTTTGGAAGAGTAAACTCATGAGAACAATCCTTTTTTTTCCCAATAAACACACCATTTAGACACCCTGTGAACTTTTCATTTACTCACTGGTTATTTACAATGTATTAGTGTTGTAGTGCTCGAGTACTACTCAAATAGGCCTACCGTTTTAATGGTACTCATACTCAAGTACCAATACTCGGCTAGCAAAATACTCATACTTGTACCAATACTCGGCTAGCAAAATACTCATACTTGTACCAATACTCGGCTAGCAAAATACTCATACTTGAAGTCCATGCTCGATACTCGACTGAAAATTTCCTCTGATTTTAAGTGCATTGTCACACAACCATACACTGTTGTCTTGAAATTAGTCAAAAAAACATTGTTTTGATACCTTATTTTGCGTTACTTTTTTTATAAAGTACTCATACTCGGAGATCCAATTCTTGGTACTCAGCCGTTGGACTCGGTTCTCTGAGAATATTTGGTAATTGGACACTTGCACTCTCTCGTACTTGACCTAAGTATTCGTACTTGAGTACTCCTCGGCGCCCCTACATGTTGTATTCGGCAGTAGTTGATACTAAACTGAAAAGTACAACACTGTTGGTGTTTTAGTGAAAACATTGAAAAATGGTGCGTGTTTATATCAAACTTCTTCAGACTGTAGCAAGTGTTTCAGATGGAAATACTTGTCTAGTGGATTAATATTGCTGTGGACTCAAAAACCAACATTTTATCTTCATCTCTTGATCATTGTGGTTTTTCTCACTCAAACTGATGTAACAAAATTGATATATGAAGGGGGGGGGTGGAGCAAAAAAAGGTTGTATTTTATGAAGTGAAAATATGAACATTCATTGTAACTGTTTAAACAGGAATCCTAAACATTTATACAATGATAGAAATAATCAATTTTACCAAACTTGTTTTGATTTAGAGTTCATGGTACATTAAAATTAGTCCTTTTTTTCTGTCTTTTTACTGCATTTTTTGTGTTTGTTTCTTATATTATTATGAACGGCAGGCCTTCAAGTGCATTTAAAGTGTTTTTTTAAGTAGCCCACCATGCAAGTAAAATTGCTTTTTACTTGCCCCTGGAAGTTTTAGTTTTTTTATGATTATACAGACGATGTGCCTCTGATGTCACGGTGAAAGCAAAACATTTAATTTCTGCACGATGCTGTGCACTTGCATTGTGTTTTGCAGAAATTTGAATTAGATGTGACACCATGCGCCTTTGAACTACATATTTGGCAGGCCTGGAATTACACGGAGGCTGTGGCCTTATGTTGCCCTGGTCTTGACCTTGGTGCCCTTTCAAAAGTTTCCCAAATGAAAGTGTCATTTGCAAAATGAAAATGACCCCCGCCCTCATAAAAAAATTTCCAGGCCTGATGTGACTTAACAAAATTTATGCAAAACGAGAGTTGCGAGCAAATATCAAAAGAGGGTGGTTCAGTTGTAAACAAAAGGCACATGCAGGGTAAACATGGTAACTTCCATTTCTATCAAATATAAATAAACAGTTGCAATCAGTTAAAACCAATTTGGCAACAATTTCAAGTTCATTAAGCCCAGATTCAAAGTCAAAATCCTAAAGATAAAGTCTTTTTCTTAGTCGGCAACGATAATGAGGGATTATTTTGATTTCGTAAATGAGTAAACAGGGGATTTGATGTTTTAATTTTGTGTGAAAACCTACATGTAATGGAGTGTCACTAAAACAGTAAAAACAATTGGGGAAAAAGGGATATATTCTTGATTTACTGGTTCGACATACGGTACATAAACTTTAAATTGGTGCGTCTTCAAGGCCGGACCTGTCGACTCATGGCCGTGCACTCATGAGAAAATGCACTGGTGCCCAATGTGTGTAGTTGTGTGGTTCAGCTTTAAGAAAATCTACACCAACAAAATGTTTGGACTATATGATCCACAGGAAGAAGGGTGAACTAGTCATCAAATCCCTGCTGTTGGACAATTGTCAATGATGATATTTCCACTTGGGTCCAAGTTGTCCTTTAAATGTTCTGCAAAAACTGCCGAGTTGGGATTACTCTGCAAATATTCTCAAGTTACATTGTACATTGTATACATGTACTTGTACAAACCTCTGTATTTAACTGGCGACGTGTATGGGTACAATTGTTGTTTGGGAGACATCTTACAATGACCAATGTAGCTCTTTTTCCAGCATAGATAAACCTTACTGTAAGTAACTTTCCTGATTCCTTCAAAACATCTGGAGGATTTTGATGAGGTACATTTGACATTCAGCTAATTGACCCCTTGCACCTAGTCGCGGCTACTGTCTACTATGCTTGCCATTTTGAGGGTCAAATTGTACGTTCAAATTATGGTTAAGATGGTTTTAAGGATTGAGACATTATGGATCTCACATTTAACTCATATCTGTTGATTTTGTAGGATTGATCCAGTTGTGATCCTACATCATAAACTTATATCAGTTGATTTGGGAGGATTGAGGTATTTGGGATCCTACATAAACTATTTTAAAGTATGGAGGCAGTGAGGATCCTACATTGAAGCTCCTTGATTGATTTTGAAGAACGTAAAGGAGTGCCAGTAAATGAGCTTGTTTTATTATGGATAAGAGCACTGGACTCGAGCTCTGGTGTTTCTGATCAGCAGGGTGTGGGTTCGAGTCCCGGTTGTGACACTTAATGTCCTTAAGCAAGACACTTAACCATTATTGCTACAACCCTTGGAAGGGACATCAAGCTGTTGGTCCTGTGTGTTGTGTAATTTACGTAAAAGAACCTAGTGCACTTATCGCAAAGAGAAGGGGTTCGCCTCTGTGTTCCTGATTTGATTGGCTGCATATTGGGTCACAGCTCCTTGTGAACCATTACACGGTGCTATGTAAAAGAATAGATCTCATACATCAAAACATAGCTCCGCATGCCTTGCAGGAAAAAAATAATGTGTGCTTTGAGATGCCCATCAGTGATAAAGCGCTTTATAAGAACTCGGTATTATTATTGGGGGTTTCGACCTGGTAGCCGAAACCACCTTTGTTTTCGTCCAGATTTTTTTTATTTTTTTTTTTATTTTTTTTTTTTAAACATCCTTTTCCCATAGGTTTTGTACACGGATTTTGTGATCGCTTGATCTCAGGAACTACAGTCTTAAAAGACACAAACAATACATCAAATGAAAGCATGTGCTCTAACTTGGATCCAGCAGCTCTTGTACTTGTTTTGAGTGTTTTTTGTTTCTTTCTTCACGATATTATCGATTTAAAAACTTGAAACAAACACGATTGCCCTGAGTGTGTACATTGCATGTAAAAGACGCTGTACATAGCATACGGTCTGCACACACACAGAGCCACGTTCCGATATTTGGACCTTCCAAGTTCCATTCATGGTTTACCTAACGATGGCAGGATGGTGAACTTGTATAGCACCCTCTTGCTCATGAAGAGTCCTCGGAAGCGTTTACAGCGGGATATTTACAGCGGCTTATCCCCACGTAAATTCAATGAATTCTCCAACCACAATTCATTTCAAGGTCTGTGTGGTATAGTTTTTTAAATTTTTATTTTAGCGTAGGCATGGTCGTTTATTACGTATAATTGCACATCGTCTCAACCATAATAAATTATGTCAGAGAGTTCATAATCTTGTGCCATCTTGTAACTAATGACACAGTTGCATTTATTTCACCTTTCCTTTCAGTCCAAACAGGAATTTCACATTTTCAAAATGATATCTTCTGAACCACATGCCATTAACTCCAAAGTTTGGTGCCGTCTGGTAGCTTTATGTCGATGACACAATTCAAGTTTTATTCAAAAATATATGACCCCCACTTTGGCCTTTCCTTCCGGTTCACACATGAAGCTCCAAAAATTAAAAATCATATCTCCCTTACGGTCCAAACAGTAAGTACAAAGAGTTCCTTTAGGGTATACGACTACAATTAACCTATTGGATATGACATGTATTTTTCAGTATGAAATCATGATATTTTATCTTTTTGTTCCACCAACCGAAACCCCTCTTTTTTCGTTTTTACGAATAATTTTCTTCTATTTTTTTTTTGCGATTAATTACCAATCTTGTTTTTTTTATTTTTTATTTACTACAAACAAGTGCTTAAAAATGACTTTGCAGCAACACAGGCATCAAGGCTACTGCAAAAATTTATACATGAAAAGTTGCTCAATGATTTGCCAGCAATTTGAAATCCGGCTCACTGAAACCGAGTTCATTTTGCTTGCAGTTTATCACTATGAACTTATTGAGAGGGTCTCTGTTATTCATGGTCAGCAATGAGATTGACCAACACATCTTGGAAAAGATTATCCATGTCATTCTTTGTAGAAGGCCTGAAATTTCTCCTTTGAGAGGGCAAGGCATTTTTATTTTGCAAAGGGCACTTCTACTGGAAAAACTTAAAAGTCTATGGGAAATAGTTGAAAGGGCACCAAGGCCAAGACCTGGGACAACAGAGGCCATGGCCTTCATGTAGTTCTAGGCCTGCTGAAAGTTAACCCTCCTACTATCAGTGTGTTTCTGGAGACAACCAATGCATACCTCACTAAGCCACAACAGTGATGCCTTGAGGCACACACATGTTCATGTACAGTAGAGCCATTGCCCGAAGTGCTTCAATGAGAGGGTTTTTTGTTGTTGTTTTTAATCAGTTTGCTTTTTGCTTTTTTTTCAGTTGTGTGAGTGCATATCATTTGTAGAAAAGAAAATGAGCTGAAAACATTCTTAACTGTATTTTTATTTATTTATTTTTTTTCCCTTAGAGCAAGCAGGAGAAAAGGAGGAGGATCCCAATAATCCTTTTTCCTTCAAGGAGTTTGTCAGGAAGGACAAGAGAAAAGCGGTTTACTACACGTCCAAGGACGACAACGTAGACCCCCCGACAGCCAGTGGAAACGAAGTGGTAATGTCTTTTTTATTTTGTTTGTTTGATTTTATTTCACTAAAATGCACAATTAGTGCCAATAACAGGCAAAATAAGAAATAAGAAAAAAAATGTTCAGTTTTAGATGTGACAGGAAAACCTCAATGGGGAAACCCACGCAATTAGGGACTGAAAACCCCAAAAGAAAGGGAAAGAAATCACAAAGCTAACCTGATCCCCTTATGTTGATACAATACAGTTTAGGAGATCAATTTGATAACGCATGTAAGCAGACATTTTCTGCTTACAGAGTTGCCCTTAGAGTTTATTAACAGGGCCCTGTCTCATAAAACTGTTTAGCAGAAAATAGTGCTTAACATATTTTTTGGCTAAGCAAAAAATTAGTGGGGCACCAGTCGCAACAGTGTTAACTTTAAGGAAAGTTGGCTGGTAACCTGTTCTCGGAAAGCAATATTTGTCTGTGCTTAGCAAGTTTTTGTGTTAACAGGCTTTATGAAATTGGGCCGAGGGCCCAATTTCATAGAGCTGCTTAAGCAGAAAATATTGCTTAACAAGTGTCCGCTAAGCAGAAATGAGCAGGATACCAGTCAACAATTGTACATGTGACATGGTAGTTTGGCTGGTAACCTTAATCTGGTAAGCGAAATGTTGTTGTGCCTAGCTACTTTTTGTGCTTAAGCAGCTCTATGAAATTGGGCCCTGATGCTTGACTGCAGGCAAAGCAGAAGTGCACACCAACTTGCCAGTGGTACAAGAATGATGCAGCAATTTACATCCATTTTGAACTTGATCATTTTTTGAAGTGGACTATTGCTTACACACATTTGTCTGCTAAACAGTAAGCACAGACTTTTGTTGTTGGTAAACAGCATTACAAAATTGGGCCTATGTAACAATTTGTGACATCTCGTCACATCTTTATCATGTATGCATGCATGCTTGTTACATGTACAACTACAGATTATCTTTTGCAAGGTCATGTGATGTCTCATTCAACAGAATCAAACCCGGCTGCCAGAGCAACAATTTTCTGCAAGCCGAACCCCCCAAACGACAATGTCCATTAATTTTATTTTCCATCTGTTGCATCTTGCCGCATAAAACCCCCAACTTTCCCTTCAAATCATTTGTAGGACTTGGATGAGCTTGAAGAATTTGGATAATGTTCGAAATTCTTCTACATGTATAGGAGGCAGTAGAGATCCTTCATACACTCATATTGATTGATATTGGAGGATTGAGGCAGTAGGGATCCGACATAAACTCATATCAGTTGATTTTGGAGGATTGAGGCAGTAGGGATCCTACTTAACTTAAACACATATCAGTTGATTTTGGAGGATTGAGGCAGTAGGGATCCTACTTAACTTAAACTCATATCAGTTGATTTTGGAGGATTGAGGCAGTAGGGATCCTACTTAACTTAAACTCATATCAGTTGATTTTGGAGGATTGAGGCAGTAGGGATCCTACTTAACTTAAACTCATATCAGTTGATTTTGGAGGATTGAGGCAGTAGGGATCCTACTTAACTTAAACTCATATCAGTTGATTTTGGAGGATTGAGGCAGTAGGGATCCTACTTAACTTAAACTCATATCAGTTGATTTTGGAGGATTGAGGCAGTAGGGATCCTACTTAACTTAAACTCATATCAGTTGATTTTGGAGGATTGAGGCAGTAGGGATCCTACTTAACTTAAACTCATATCAGTTGATTTTGGAGGATTGAGGCAGTAGGGATCCTACTTAACTTAAACTCATATCAGTTGATTTTGGAGGATTGAGGCAGTAGGGATCCTACTTAACTTAAACTCATATCTGTTGATTTTGGAGGATTGAGGCAGTAGGGATCCTACTTAACTTAAACTCATATCAGTTGATTTTGGAGGATTGAGGCAGTAGGGATCCTACTTAACTTAAACTCATATCAGTTGATTTTGGAGGATTGAGGCAGTAGGGATCCTACTTAACTTAAACTCATATCAGTTGATTTTGGAGGATTGAGGCAGTAGGGATCCTACTTAACTTAAACTCATATCAGTTGATTTTGGAAGATTGAGGCAGTAGGGATCCGACATAAACTCATATCAGTTGATTTTGGAGGATTGAGGCAGTAGGGATCTACATAAACTCATATTGGTTGATTTTGGAGGATTGAGGCATTAGGGATCCTACATAAACTCATATTGGTTGATTTTGGAGGATTGAGGCAGTAGGGATCTACATAAACTCATATTGGTTGATTTTGGAGGATTGAGGCAGTAGGGATCCTACTTAACTTAAACTCATATCAGTTGATTTTGGAGGATTGTAGCTGAATGTGTAGCCAAAGTACTGTTTGAAAATGTAGCAAAACATTGCAGCGTCTCTTCACAAGTATGTATCATTGGGTGAAAATTGTGCCAACCTGGTACGGGCAAGCACAGTGTGATAGTAGGCAAGCCTAGGTCCCCTGCTAAAAGTAGGTGACTCATCTTTTATGATTGTGTTTTTCCCGCTCGATAAGGGATCAGCTTAATTTCAGTTTGAAGCTTGTTTTTATTCCCGTGCAGGGTGTTTTTCATGTTGTGGTGTGTGTGTGCTTTTGTGTCATGGGGATGTCTACCCATTGAAACTAATGGCTTTAACAAAAGGAATCTAGGTGTTTTGACCAAGGGAGGATGTCCTCACAATGCTTTCGTGTACAAAAACCAGTGGCGACGTTGCTGTGAAAAAAAAAAGTCCAAACAATGGGAGAATATAGGGAAGGCCTTCAGGCCTGATGCTTCGCTCTGGAAAAGACAAAAGAAATAAAAAAGCTCCTGTAAAGGGCACCTTTATGAGGAAACTGTACATTTCTATTGGAACATTTCAAAGGCCACCAAGGCAAAGACCAAGGGCATGGAGGCAGTCGTCTCCATTGCTAGTTGCCTCCATTGCTAGTTGCCTCCATTGCTTCCTAGAACCATCAGGCTCTGAGGAAACTGTACATTTCTATTGGAACATTTCAAAGGCCACCAAGGCAAAGGCCACCAAGGCAAAGGCCACCAAGGCAAAGGCCACCAAGGCAAAGGCCACCAAGGCAAAGACCAAGGGCATGGAGGCAGTCGTCTCCATTGCTAGTTGCCTCCATTGCTAGTTGCCTCCATTGCTTCCTAGAACCATCAGGCTCTGAGGAAACTGTACATTTCTATTGGAACATTTCAAAGGCCACCAAGGCAAAGACCAAGGGCATGGAGGCAGTCGTCTCCATTGCTAGTTGCCTCCATTGCTTCCTAGAAGCATCGGGCCTGGGGCTTGATTTAATGGGTCGACCTGTGCTTATATATTATTAGGTAAAAAGTATCAACTCATAATTTTGTGTTAACTCGCATTCAAGATCTGTTCACTTTAGGAGTTTTTACTCACATGCGCTTACTTGCATCTGTTCACTCACATTCATACACACTAGCATGATATCTCTCACACGATTGTACTCTTACGCTAGTGCTCACATGTGTGTACATAGTACACAGTCACTGTACTTGTCAGTATTGAAGGCGAGACTAAAAAAATGAGAAATTGCGACAAAACTGAGACCCTACAACTTGAGTCAGAGTTTTAAGAAAAAAATACATACATCGTATCGAAAAAAGGACATACACTGTACATGTACACAGTGTATGCATTCCTTACAGAGCATTCCTTTTGTTCTCTTTTGGTCTGCTAGTCTTGTCTCAAGCCAGTTATCTATTCAAATAAGTTCAAAACTCCTTTGTTCATGGGATGGAGTGTTTAAGAATATTGAATGTGCTGTTGACTGAATTTTATGTACGACAACATGTATACATAATGACAGCGGATGCTAGCCAAAACAGCGAAGACCTCTATAAATATTTTAGCTTTGAACGAATGCACTAAACATTCAAACAATTTTAAGAATCTAAAATTTGCCTTTCCAGTTTTTTGTCCAAATAGTGCCTATAGCAGACCTCTCCACCTTACTTTTATTTAGTATCATCCTGCCACTTTAATTGTAGTAAGATTTGATGTAATCTGCACTATGTTCGTTGTACACTGCATACATGCAGGTACCAGCACAAGTGAAAATATTTTGTTTAATGTATTCATCCACATGCAAGTACTTAAACATCCTTTGTAGTTTATGGACTTTATCCCTTCCTGCTTACTATGTAGCACCATAACGTGGGTGTGATTGACAGTTTTATAATAATATTTGGAGATTTGTATTGCGCAATTTCCAGAAAAATTATCAACCTTTTAAAAATCTTTTAAAACATGATGAAAAAGTACATGCTACAGTAAAAATCAACATGTACAGGCACAATTAAATAAAAGCAAGGTTAAAAAGAAAAGTCTTTACATGTACTTTAAGCTTAAAGCTGGATGGCAAAACCATGAACAGGATATCAAAGATTGAACATCTTAAATCTTAATAGCACATAAAATGGCAGCTGGTAAGACAGAGCCTTCGTTCATTGACGAAATGCATGCTACATTGTAGATATGTCAGTTGGTAGAGCACCGGACCGTAAATCCGATGGTCACAGGTTCAAATTTGTATTTGTTCACCCAAAAGTGATACACCAATTGTATATATACCCAGTCAGTCTCCACTACATGTATTGTTTGATATAAAATGACAGAATTTTGTTGTAAGTTAAACAAATGGACAGTGTTCTTTTGATTATCCTTTTGTTTGAAAATTTTTCGCAATATGGACGCAGCGTTCGGTATAGAGTTTCAGTGCGATGGCAATCAATTAGGAATGGCCAATAAAGACATCAGCTTTCATTGGAAACGGACCACTGTAAGTTAACCTCAATCCTTCAACATTAATACATGAAAAATATGAAAGTCATTCAATTGAGAAGTTTACAATTCATCTTAGTAAGGGATTGGACGAATTCATGGTTACTTGCGTTAAAACGACCACAGGAATCAAACATTTATCAAAGTCAGTTCACAATTTGTCAAATTCAAAGAACACTTTCAGGAAAGCAGAATTGGAAATTTCTGTGGTTAATGTAGTGTGAGAAGCTGGTTGGAAAGGAAGTTGATAAGACTTGCAGTTACTATGTTTTCCTGGTTTGTTGTGTCGGATATGTTCACCGGATTCAAGGTTCATTTCATTTTTATTGCCCACTATTAACCAGTATGCCTCGGGACTATCAAAAATACTTTTCTCATTACTTGTCAAAAAACAACCTTTTTTATCTCGCCACTAATAAGTTATTTTGTCAGCGAAACTCAGTATGAACACCCATATTTTAAAAACATATTTTTATGGCTCCTGTTTTGTTTTACGGTTGTGTTTCTGAAGCACTGTTGCAGAGCCATTATCAGGGAAGTGATTTCTCCGTTTTTAACCGGAAATCTGTTTTGTTTTCTCAAATAAAGAAATCTGTTTGTCTCCCCCCCTCCCCCCCTCCCCCCCTCCCCCATCCCCCATTTATTGTTGTTATTTTAAAAAAAAATTTACTTAAGATCAAATTCAATAAAAAATGAAGATAAAACAATATTTAACGCCACAGATTGCAGAGTAGGGCTTTTAAAACCAAAGATAAATGTTATTAGTGGGCTTCGTGCTCGCAATTTTTCGAGCTCGCAAGCTTTCGCGCTTTGCGCTCAGAGTTCAGGTTTTTTTTTCAACAGCCTATCACATCCCTGCTTATGTAACAGCTAATCATCGACCCTGAAGAGAGATGAATAGCCATATGACAATGCTTTATAATCGTCTTTACGAAATCTTGGCTTGTACTTAAAAGGAACTGGTCTTTGATAAAGGCATTACCGTATTTTCCTGCGGATAAGACGCTCGGCGGACAAGACGCAGGACCCTAAAATGACCCAAAAAAAATTCAATCGTCAGCTGAAAAGACGCACCGCCGCACAAGACGCATGTTTAACAGCACACAGAAGAACACCAGGCGCCACCCGGTGTCGGTACATTGACACAAAGACGTCATTTTGTTGCCTTTTGGAGCGTTCACACTATTCGAAGCATGAATGAAACCGTAACCACATGGGCGTGTAGAGCCATGCAGAAAAGACCAACGTAAATTGATACCGACCTTCGTCCATCCATTCAGCCAACGCTGTGCATTGTTAATAATATGAAGTCCGGCCCAATCAGCGGCCAGAAACAATGGTCCACGCACTGTCTGAAGATATTGCAACACGAACCCAGGCCCTCCTAGCATGAACATCCGACGTCCCACAATGAGGATCCTTGCTGATAAAGACAGGTTACCAGTCTAAGTCCCTCCGAGCCAGTAGATGTTGCGCCCTCTACCGGTGACTAATACCAAAACTAGCGTCGCCTTTATATATACCTTACGCAAATAATCCCCACACCCGGGAAGACGTAACAAAATGTTTCATTATATATATTTGTTTAAGTTTTTGTAATGTGTTTCTTTTTGTATATAAAATTCTTTTCCATTATTTCAAACCTTTAATTTGTTAATCTCGTTCATAAGATTTTGTTTTAAAGTTCTTTTTATTTATTTCAAACTTATAATCTCGTTCATAAGATATTTGTTTAAAACATCTATCCTCTTCTTAAATAATGTTAGTTTTGTTTTCAAGGGTCATTACCTTGTTTTCAAGGATAATTTTTTTTATTTGACTAAAAAGAGGCAATTAAAAAATGAATATTTGAACGTTTAATGAAACAAACGAAAGTGCAATTCGTATAGGTTGGCCAACAAACATTGGTACTTAATTATCCCATCCTTAAATAGTACGTCAAGCCATAATAGTACGTCAAGCACACTTCGGAGATATTCTGTACAATAAAAACCCTCAAAGTTCACCACACAATAGAGGTTGGGTGAATGCCGTTTGTACAACAGCATTGACAGTAAATCTGATTGCAGCATTTCCGGAACGAATACGCGGCCACACAGAAAAACGTTTGTACGACGCCGACGTCTGTTGGACCGAAAGTACCAACACATTGCGGCATTGTTGGAATGAAAGCACGGTCATGGGGGATGAACAAGTTGCGGCATTGTTGGAATGAAAGGACAGTCTGGGGGATTGCGGCATTGTTGAAACGAAAATACGGTCTCGGTGTCTGGATAGTTGAGCCTTGTTTGACCGCATTATTGAGTAAGGATTCTTCACACAAAGACCGTTGATTTGAACTGGACAAAATAAAGGTATTATTGTACGCAGTGATCATCCCCAAAAAAATCAATCGTCAGCAGACAAGACGCATCGAAAGATAAGACGCACCGATGTTTTGGGGGTCTAAAAAGTCAGATAAGACGCGTCTTATCCGCAGGAAAATACGGTAGGCACAAATCAGTGTCTCACCACCAGCACGCAAAGACACCGGAAGGCCAGTTTATAAGCCCGCTTGTGTGTCGTGAAGAGTTTTCTACATTATTGTGTCCTCCAAAGCGAAATGGTTAATAAAAATAAGATGGGAAGTTTAAATGTCTAAAAGATATTTTAAACATAAACAATAGTAATAAAATGACATGTTTGTATTTATTACGCACTTTTAGCCAAGGAGACCTCTAAAGGTCATATCACACCAGGGTAATTTGTACATGCAGCTTTGGAGACAACCAACTGCGCGGCATGTAAAAGGAACACTTCGGTAGTACAGCAGACATTTTTCTAATCTTATTACTGTCCCCAAGAAAAAATGTGTCAATTAACAATTGAATAATTTGTTCTTCTTGGAGATTGCCCTGAACTGGTTGCCTGTAAATTGCCTCGAGTGACACGGCCTTTTAAGCTCCCTCGAATATTTTTCAACTATTCGTCTAAGAACTTCTAAGACACAGTAAAGTGAAACCATGCAATGAGCAACCACACATCACAAAATGACATGATTTTTCATTGAGTTTTTTTCTAAATATTATCCAAAAACTGAACATTTAATTATTTTCTGTATTTCTCTTTTTCCGTTTATATTGGATATTGCATGCTGCATCCTTTAATCCTTCTCAAGCATGATGAATGTGAAAAGAACGACTCAAGCAAACATCTGCATGATATATTCAGTGATGATGTGAGTATGTTTAACTTATAAAATAGTTGAATCACTCTGTATTTTGTTGAAAGAAACCCCCTGTAAATGACACCTTACCTTTGTTTTTCTCCGGAACGAATTTGGACAGGAAATGTTTTCAAAGTGAAAAAAAAAAACATCAAAAAACATTGCATGCCCTGCACAATGCACAAAACACTTTCAAGTGGGTTTTGCGAAGACACAATGTACATAAAACCCTCTCTCTTTGAGTTGTAGTCCGGTGGTTTATTAACAAGCCGCTGGTTGGAGGTTAAATGAACCAAAACTGCCTTGCCCTTTAGAGGAACAAAGTACCAGGCCTGATCAAAAAGGTACATATTGTACATGTACCAGTATCAAGTGTGCACTTTTAGATTCAAGATTAATCCTTGTTCTTATAGACCTTTAACATGGTGTGGCCATCTTGATTTTCTCCAATCTGAACCAATATAACCAAAACGAGACTCTAAGAAAAAAAATAGTCTGGTTCCCTTTTCAGTGCAATGAATACCAGCACTCAATACTGTTATGGGATACGGGGAGCATGACCAAGATGGTGGCAGCATGATAGAGGTCTATTGAAAGACAGAGCAGGAAACTTTTAATTGAAACAGTTGGTGGCAGCAGACAAACTGGGTGAAATTCCGTTGTTTACATAAATCTAGGCAAGCGCATATTTCTGAGAGTAATGGATTTTACCCCGGGGGCCTTTCTCAATCCTAGGTTCTGGCTCTGGCTCCGGCTCCAGGCTTCTTCTGATGTTCCAACCACCGCGTGCAAATACACGCTGTAGCAAACATTTATAACGGAGCCCAAGCCGGAGACAGAGCCCAAGCTGAGGTTTGAGAAAGGCCCCTGGTAAGTCTGCTCTTGCTACCTGGCGTTTCCGAAGTCTCCCACTTGCTTTTATTTCTGCTATAGCATTTAAAATAGTAAGTCTTCAATTGAAGACACACATACATGTACAGTATAAATAAATTTCTCGGCGTAGTGCCAATGTGACTTCCCCGTCAGCAACTAATCCAAGGAAAGCAGTAATAAGGTCGTACTGGCTTGTGCCATGAGCTCGTGGCTCGCTTGTGTAGGACACAAACCCCTAATGCTGAGAGTGTGTGTGTGGGGGGGGGGGGGGGGGGGGGTAGGGACAACCGGGCAACGTTTGATGCTTTAATGAAAAACACTAGCAAGTGGTGAGCTGTTCTATTTCTGAAACCATCACGTCACTGACAAGAAGCAGGATTTTTGTCTCAATTACTGTGAGAGTTCATCAGTTCGGTCGTGTCCTGTCTTTGTTTTTAGCCACCACAGCTTTCTAGCACAAGCTGACCTCATCCTCCTGAAGTACCTCAATGTATAGTTAGTATCAAGAAAACAACAAATGGATTAGTTTCAAAGCGCACTGATTATAAAGCTCTAACAAGCACCAATTCTCCATTCCGTCTGAGATACTGTCAAAGTCAAGAAATAGCAATTGGACACCTCACAGATCACCATTGTCTATTTTGATTTTGATGTTGAATTCCTGACAAGAGAAGGAACACCAAACTTTTCAGTTTTTTTGTTTGTTTGGGTAAATTGACTGGGTAAATTTTAAACAATTTTGGGTTGAACAAAGAAATATTTTCTAAAGAAGAACTTGAACTTGCGATCTCCGAATTAACGTGCCGGTGTGGCAGGAGATTCTGTCCCCCCATACAGCAAACTGTGTACAAACTTCTTCGGAAAGAGCCCTCTTTTGAATCATTCTCCCTTCAGTCCATGTTAACTGTTAGGGGGACAGAATATCCGGGGGACAGATTTCCCTATGACACCGGCGCTCTCTCAATTGGTCTATGTAGCTCTAATGTTGGCGGTCTCCCTATTTAGGTGTTCGGGCACTCCGCCCGGAACACCTCTTGTTTTTGTTCCGTTTTTTTTCTTCTTTTTTTCTTACTTTTTAATACTTCTTCTTTTTCTTCTTATCCCCCGCGATTGTCCGCTAACAAAAGCACACTTCCCAAGCTCATATAAACTTGAAACTTTTACATATAGTTAGACAACCATTAGGAGATGAAACCGCTTCAGTTACGTCATGATGACGTCATCAGGTGTCAAATTACAAGGTTTTTAAGTTTAAAAAGTTACCATTTGCTATACGCTGTATATCTTTGAATTTTACAATTTATGGTTAAAATATGGACTGACGTCTTCACAACGTCATCATTTGTCACGTTTATACATTACCATAAAGCAGGGTTCTGCCCAGGATTTGTTTAGTGCCGGAAATTTTTTTTTTCCTAGTACAGTCAAGTCAATTTCCTTTCGATCGTGCACGGAGTGGTTACACACGTGCGCCCTGCAGCTAGCTGTGCCTTGAATGTAGGCCCTCAGTGCGCGCACGCCTTTACCGCCATGGGAAAACAATTTACAGCATCTATAGCATGGTGCTTACTCTGCAGTTCATTTCCGTTGTATTAAACGCTGTAGAATAGGGTTCGCAACATGATGAAACTGGTATCATGTTATTTCAAGCGTAAAGCTATAATCAGCGTGACTGGAAACCATTGCAAAATCAATGCGGGTTTCGTGCGTTGGATATATTGTACATCGTACAGGCGGGAGGAATGCTCGATCCTGGATCATTAAAATAGACTCAAACCAAAGAAGTAGGCTACTCGAAACTTTGGATAAAACTGTTTACTGGTAAATAATTTGTTTTACACGTTGTTCAAAATATTTTGAAGGAAATGGGCAAAAAAAAGGGAAAATGTGTGGTGGTCGGAAAAAGAAAAAATTCTGCGAGTGCCGGTCAGGGAATCATGAGTGCCGGTCGGGTTTTCCGGCACCGACCACCGTGGGCAGAACCCTGATAAAGGTAGTTTTTTTACGAGATCTAAATGTAAAGAAAAACTTTGGTGATCAAAAGGTGAAACTTTGCACGTATTCAAGTCGGGATGTGTTAAATCCACAAATTTAGTTCACATCACGATGACATCATTAAGTGTAACATGACTTCACCTTCAATGTGCAGTTTTACAAGATCTTTATGCAGAGAAAAAAATGCTTGGTCAAGCTGAAACCAAGCTTGCATGAATTCAACCAACATTTTAATATCATGGCGAACACCTCGTTTTTGTTATGCAACAAAAATTTAAGTCTAGTTTGTCAATATCTTTGTTCAGGGTGCCAGTCAGAAGCCATTTAACCTGTGCCGTATAGCAAGGGATCACACCCAAGTTTATGATACAGGACCACTTTTAAGGGGACGCAACTTTTTGTTTCAAATATCAAGTACGGTAAAAGGTTTTTTTCTCCACTAAAACAAGATGGTTTAATTTAATGAAGTTTTCACAGGTTGGTTAAATGATGGGTCTGTTGAAACTAGAGGATGAGAATGAATTTATTCTTTTAAAAAAAAGGTACTGTCCACTTACGGATGATGGTTATCAATTACCCACCGATCTTTGTTTGAATGTGATCTTACAACAAGGATTATTACAAATTGAATTCTTGATATGCTTCAGAAAGCGCTGAAATGTGACCTTTGTCACAATGAAGCACCTAAAACCAATATTATGAACAAACTCCTAGATTCCTTGGTGCTCTGACTAGGCACTTTCCTAAACCCATCAAAATATTCCACTCAGTGGTAACTCTACACCCAAATGTTCAGACTCTGATAAGATTGGTATGCCTAGCTCCATGCTAAGAGTGGGTTGGCTTAGACTTAGAGCAGAGGTACAGTTCTGAATCTATCAAAATATTACACCCTTCACGATCAGTAGGCCTAACTCAGCACCCAAATGTTTTGAATGCCTTGCCTACGTGCAATGGGAGACTTTGGAACGCTACGTGACAGAAAACATACCAGGTAAATTAACAAAGAGCATTAACAAAGTTCTACGCATGTGTAAAACCCAAGAAGAACGATGGACCTACCTGGCATTAGTTTGCTGCCACCTAGTGTTCCCAAACAGTCTTCCATTGCAAGCAGTGGATTGAAATATCAAATCCATTGGAGTCAAGCAAAATTAAGAACCAGATTTTGGAAAATCAAAGTCAATTATTTGGGGGATTTTTATGGTGGTGTTCTTTGATGATAACCCAACCATTTTTTTCCCGCTGAGCCAGAAAGTTGCAGTTTTTTGTCAGGATATGTTTACTACAAACCTTTTTCAGTTTAAAATTTATTAAAATCATTGTGATACCTGCTGCTGACGTTTAGGATTCGAACTGCCTCTAGCCAATGGGTAAGCCCAGTGGTCCAGTGGTAAAACATCTGTTTTAGAATGGCAAAGGTCATGGGTTCGAATCTTATTCAAGTAATATGTCTGTGGGTTTTGTTTTCACAGGATGTGGGGGAGGGGGGGGAGTACTACGGTGCATAGCACACATCGACTGAGGGGAAAAACAAAAGTAACATTCCTTTATGATCCCTTGTGCAAATTTATTATCTATTAAATAGTTGTGGTACCCGCTGCTAAAGTATTGGATTCAGGCTGCCTCTAGCTACCAGGCAAGCTCAGCGGTCTAGTGGTAAGACATCTGTTCTAGAATGTCAGTTCGAAGGTCGTGGTGGGTTCAAATCCCACCTGAGTAATTTGATGGACAAAGCATGGTGTCAAAGTTCACAACGGGATGTCAAAAAGACTCACAGATACCCCTCTAGCTGATTCTAGGATTACAACCCCAACATGACGCATTGAAAAATACTGTGGGAGTCTTACATGTACTGCTATGCAAGCATTTGGGGGAACCTTTGGTTCTCGGGTACAGTACATTGCTTTAACAGGTAGGATTGGTAAATACTCCAAAAGTTAATGACCATGAGAAGAACTGTAGGTGTTGATAGTATATACTATTTTGCGAAATAATAGGCCCCTATGGTTTGGATAATGTTTTACCTCCCCAAAAATTGAATCTGAGAAACAACTTTTTGCGTCAGTTGTTTCTTAGATGTCTGAGGGTTGGTGTCTGTCTGCGAACGCTGCGGCCAGAGATGCTATCAGTCTCCGCTGTCACCTCGCTAAACCTGGATAAATTTTACATTCGTTTTGAAAATACTGTGACAGTTTTTAGCTGTTTACAATCAGCAAGTACATGTAGACAGTGTGTTCAGCTGAAACTTTCACATGCGATTTTATTGTATCTTTCTATGTAACTTAGCCTGTAATTATGCATTACGTTGACATAAACTAATCTAGTACAACCTTACTTTTAACATGTTTAATGTGGAAGGAAACAATCTTATAAGACTTACAGTCTATGACACATAAAAAGTGTCAATGCATTGTGTAAGGGGTGTTCAATCAGATATGAAGAATAGTCGACTTGTTGACCATCGTAAAATGAAAAATACAAATCTGGGGAGGAGCGAACACTGCCTTGAACACTGAGAGAAGGAAAAGTTTGCAGAACAATCTGTGAGCAGACGAGTTAAAGTAGAAGGATATGACTCACAGGGTTGCTAATGATATAATGGCGGCCATGATGTCCCTCGTCGATTCAATATCTTAAAGGAGAGGTGGTTTGAGTTTAATCTCATGAATCGGAAGGTCGTATTAACCCCCCCCCCCCTCCAAGCCTCATCAAGGTTTGACGCATGATTTGTAATGATGCAAACAAATTGGATATCAGGTGCCAACTGTCATGAGAAACATCTCTGTTTAATAAAGGAATTGCGGGAAATTTGTCCCCAAACTAAGGGGTTCTGTTTCGATATGCCCAATCCAAATAAGCAGGCGCTAAACATGACCACCCAATTTGTTGACCTTTTTCAAAGGTTTGTTGACAACGAGAGAAGAGAAATTATTAGACCTTTCAATGACCTACTCCATAAAATTAAAGTAGTAGTTGCAATTTATAAAGATATACAATGTATAACACAATCTCTTTCCAATTATATCAAACTTTTTGAGATATCTCTACAAACTTGTTGAAGCTTGGGGAAAAACAAAAACCCAGACACTCAAACAAATTTCATGTGTTAGCAGGCGGGATGCGTCGGTTTTTTAAGGGCAAGGGTACCAAGGCGTTTTCTCCTACGTAAAGGGCCCTTGTATAGGGAAATTGTAAGTTTCTATTGGAACATTTCAAGGGGCACCAATACACATTGGGCCTCCATTGCCTGTGTGAAGTTTCTTGGCTTTGTAAAGCCTTATCCTGCTCTGATGCTTTGCTACATGTGTACATACATGTAGTTAGTTTGCATTTTGTGAGAACTGTAGGTACTTTAAGTGTAAATCAAAATTTGTACATACATGTACCGTTTGTTTGTTCACAACTTTTAGCACCTTTTCTCTCATAAGCTTCTGAAAGCTTTAACATTTCCATTTCATTCTATTATTATTATTTTTTATTTTATTTTTTTCAGAGTTTGTTCTCTACAAGGTGAACAAATTTCAAACAATATTTTTTTAAGGAGGAATGAACGATGTTTAAGTAAAAATGCACAAGCTGCGAAGCAATCAAAGAGATTCAGGCCCTTTTCAAAACATGGCTTCGACTCTGACTTAGGCTCCGTCTTAGGCTCCGTCTTAGGCTCCGTCTTAGGCTCCGTCTTAGGCTCTGGCTAAGGCTTAGGCTCCATCAGTTTTTTTGAAAACATGCACATTCGGTCTGTGACTTTAAACTAGCAGACAGAGTCTTAAGGTGAAGCCCAAACTGAAGCCATTGTTTCAAAATGATCCATTGTAAACAAGACTAGAGAGAGTAAAATCTATAGAGAGCTCCAAGTGCTTGAACCTGTACAATGGAAGAGTGAAATGTTTAAAGGAGATGGTTTGGATAATCCCTGAGGCAAAATAATTATCTATTAACGGAGATATTCTCGCTCATTCACACTTTATCCAAGATCTTCAGCCCCTGGCTTTGTAACATAAACCTTCCCTTTAACAGACTCTTCCTTTCTACCCCCCTTTCCCCTTTCACCACAATCCCTATGTCCCTCCAAGCAACCTCACTTTTCATCAGAAGTTTGTGCGTCATCGGCATATGGCCGGCTGATTCATATCTGCCTAGATAGTCCATGTAGGCCTCCAAGATAATATAGTTCTGTATACTTTGTAGGATAGTGTACATTGTACTCTAAGGGCAGGATATGTACATGTAGATCAGACATTTATGGGTGAGTTGTTTTCTTAGGAGAAAAATCTTTTAAAGATCAACTTGAACGAAATCAATCAAACAAAATTAGTTTAGTTATTATTTTGTCATAACTTTTGAGGTTGTCCTCGCTGTAATTTGGGGGGAAACCCATCCCCTCCTCCCCTTCCTTGTTTTTTTTTTATTTTGTGGTTTTTTCCTGTCATTGGAGATGCCCTGCATGGTTCCCCCTCCCCAAAAAAAATAAAAATTGAAAATGAAAAGTTAAATCAACACTGAAGTACCTAAACCAGCGTAAAACCAGTCCTTGTTGTGATGTAAAATATGCACAACACGGACTGAATGAAGGTTATTCATCTTCGTTGCTATGCATTTTCCATTGTCTTGTTTTAGATCAAGTCCATTGTGTGACATCACCGAGCTGTTTTTGATTCCTAGGCGCTTAGAGGCTTTTTGTGAAACAAATTTTTTAAATGTAAACAGGCTATATGCATGCATGATTGCATGTCATAATTGTTGTAAAGCTTTCATAAATGTGATCGTCGAATGTCAATACATCCTAAATTCAGGTGTAGCCTTGAATGAAACGGCGTACATTCCCACAACATGGAATAAGCTGTTTTAAGTCTACTGTGTGGTACAATGATGTGCCCACTTTTTGAAAACCCTATGACTAAAAATACTTTTGCTACATGTACATCCCATGGTTCTTGGCAAGCTTTTGTATAGCAACCTCCAGCTCAGCAAAGACTGTTACAGCCAACTCAAGGCTGTATAGCAAAAGATTTGTTTGTTCATTTCAAAATTATGGCCGTAACTTGTCAAACTTTCCTAGGAAAACAAAGCAAAAAAGAGTTGACAGCCATGTGCCAAACACAATCATCTAAAATTGGGTGTTCACTGTTTCTTACCTAAGGCCAGGTTCGAAACGGCAGCTGCAACTACTGCTACTTCTAGATTACCACGTCATCATGTGTTGAAGTATGGTACGCCTTTAGCAACACACTTAGCAACAGTCGTAGCTGGAGCTGTAGCCGCCAATTCGGATACGGGCTCACTGTATAAGGGTGCATTCGATTAGCTTCCCCGTGTGTACCGGGGATTTACACTCGTGTCAGCCACCCAACGAGGCTAATCGAACGTTGTTTGCGCTTGGCACTCTGGGAAAATTAAGGTCAAACGTTTTTGCGTAGCGGCGATACCATCTGTTTGTTTTTCTGGAAGTACGTTTCCTTTCCATTCCCAATAATTTGTTTCATGACGATAAATCTGTGTCTTTGTGTACTTTTGAACTCGCGTCAAATTCAACTTGTCCCCGCCATCTTGGTATGATGCGTCATTACACCTGGGCATCCACCAGAGACCCGCTCGCGAGCTGGAGTTGTGGTGGCTTACAACCGGGGCAGACACGAGTATCACGTGATGGCTAATCGAACGCTCTCGTGTAAGTTTTAGTTACACGTGTAAGCTAATCGAACGCACCCTATAAGAGTTTGATCCTAACCATGTGACAGAGTAACACTAGTATTAGTCTGAGGTATTCAAGTTTGAGCAATCCCTTGTGACTGAACAAGGCATTGTACCAAGGAATATTCAAATCTATTTTATAAACAGTTTATTTGAAATGTGCTCTCTGTCTGAAAAGCCCCCCTAAAAAAAAATTAAACAATTAATAAATAAATTTTTTAAAAATAAAAGAGATTTACAGCTTAGATTGACTTACACAATACATATTGACCCCTCGCATGATGTGGAATGCACCTCCGTACAAGGCGCACCTATACCATTTCCGCCATTGTGGGAGTCCAATATCTTTGCTTGTACATGTTCACTCCCTAAATGGCAGACAGGACAGGTGTTTGTGAAGTGTGCTGAAGTTCCGTGAGGGGGTCGATGTATAGGATGTTTGTAGCTCTGAACTAAATCAAGAAATTGCTACTCGATTGTATGCTTTTGTACCTAAATCTCACCGGTACTTTGTTTTCTGTTGTTTTTTTCCCTGCAGTATGTGGATATGGGGAACCAAACGAGTCAGGTCCCGCAGGGGAACAACCAATCTGACAGTAAGACCTCTCAGCGGCGAGCAACGAGTAGTGGTATCCCAAGCCGCTCTCGTGGGAAAGCTCAGCGTACCGCTCAAAGTGCAATCAATCCCGTGCCACCAATCCCACCTCATGGGGCTCACTCAGACTACGATGCTGTGGCAGCATCTCCAAGCAATCCTGTGACAGCCACACCCATTACTGCCACCGTGGTGGACAGTGCAGCGAAAGGCTCTGAGTTTGTAGACTTCATTTACGATTACGCCACCAAGGACGATGATCAAGAGGTTGGGGAGAGGACCATTCGGAGCAACACGGGCACCAATATGAGCAACGGTCCCCCTAAGCCTGCCGATCGCAAAAACGGCCGGGAAAGAGCCAGGGCACACACTCATGGCCACGGCCCGAGGAAACAGAAGCCAGCAGCCACCAACAAGCCAGGGAACACCAAGAGCCAGCTGGTGGTTGATTACATGGATGCGGCAAATCATTCCCCAGATCAACTGTCCCCTCCCTCCTTGTCACCCTCCTTGTCACCCTCCTTGACAGTACCAAATCTTTCGGTGAACAACGGAATGGAAGGCGAAGAGTCCCTGGGACCGAAACCAGGCAGGGAACGAGCCAGGGCCCAGTCCCACGGCCACAGGAAGAAACTCCCCAAGAAGATCCCAGAGTCTCCCAGCAAGGAAACAACCAAGTCCGTCCCGGAGATTGTCCACGCAGTGGCTGCTGAAAACGGCCACGATCTACGCAGGGGCATGTACAAAGAAAATGGGCCAACGCCCGTTAACAAGTCCACTGATTTTGTCTCAAAAGAAAATGTTGAGAATACTTACGAGACGTATGCCACGGTGAACGAGATGGATACCAGATCCATGCCTGAAAGCGTTGAGGATTTAATGGCGGAGGTGACCAGATTGAGAGGAAATAACAAACACCTGAGGCAGGAACTTGTCGATGCTAAGAAGGCTGTTGAGAAAGATGCAAAAAAGTAAGATACATGTAGAAGCAGAAATCACCTACATGTGTACCCCTGTTTTTAGAAACTTCATGTTGGTATTGTTATTTCTTTTTTCGATGCACAGGGGATCCCCAAGGTCCAATTAAGTTTTGTGATTCACTCATTTTCCAATATATGTACATTAGATATACATGTAGAGTCCTCATGAAAGTGGAAACAAATTACAAGTCTCTAACCTCACGTTAAAATGGTGTAAAATGGCATTTTATTTGTTACTCTTTCAGAGAGAAACTTGAAAACACTTTGTTATCGGACATCAAAAACAAATGTGTCTGTACATTCCAAAGAAGACTTTTTGCGCCAGTCAAAAGGTCAAATTCAGTGTTGTTTTTATTGGATATCATCAAAAGTCAGGAATGAACTGAGAATCCTTTGCAAAAACATGTACAGATCATGTATTTGAAATGTGAAGTCATTGAATGCTTTGGGATTTTGAAAAAGAAAATTACACTTGAAGGGAATGAAACACAGTGGCACTTTTTGCATAAGGACTCATTGGAAAATGAGTAGAGCATAAAACTGAATTTGACCATGGAGCCCCTCTTTAAAGGCACTGGACACGTTTGGTAATTACTCAAAATATATATTAGCATAAAAACTTACTTGGTAACGAGCAACGGAGAGCTGTTGATAGTATAAAACATTGTGAGAAACGACTCCCTCTGAAGTAACGTAGTTTTTGAGAAAGAGGTAATTTCTCACTAAAATAATAAAAGACTTCTGGCCAGAAGCCTTTTATTCCTATCTGAAAGCACACTAATTTGTACAACAAGGGTGTTTTTTCTTTCATCATTTTCTTGCAACTTCAATGACCAATTGAGCCCAAATTTTCACAGGCTTGTTATTGTATGCATATGTTGGGATACACCAAGTGAGAATACTGGTCTTTGACAATTACCAAACGTGTTCAGTGCCTTTAAATGATGACATTATTTATTTTTTTAAGGTAAGGCTGTACTCACACAAAAACAAAAGCAAATTTACCTTGTAACTGAAACGAATGAATTATAAACAGGGCCAATGTAATCGGCCCTCTGCCAAAACGCAGTCTGCAAAATGAGCTGATTCAATTGGGGGCACTGCTAGCATTAAGTGTGCAATTGTGACTCCTTCTAATGTTCCTGGTAGCCCAAGATTCCAAAGTTGGTTGAATATGCACAGGACTTGCATCGTTTGTTCAAAAATCAAGTTGAAGGGTTTATGCATCGACGATAACAAAAGATCCTCAAGAAAATGGGACACTCCAAGGACCAACTATTAGAGAGGAATGCAAAATTAAGCAAGTGGTAACGTGGGGGTTGAATCACTTTGTACTTTGAGAAAATTCTGGGGTTGTATGAGGTTAAACCCCATGTTTTTTATACAAATATTTGATGCATTTCAGTGCATTGATAGCAGAATTTAATCGTGAGGTGAAATCTGGACTATTCTGGAAAAGCCATATTTTACCTTGTGATAAATACTGTGCGACAATGCACAAGAAAAAAGGCATTCAGTATTTGTTTTATGTAACTCATATGCAGACCTTTGTCATTTGAAATGTTTTCATAATAAACACAAATAGACAACCACGGAAACAGAGTTTCTAACTAAGTAGCCTGTAAATTAGTTTTTTAAACTAGACTCGTAAACAGCTTGTTTATATACCAATAAGCGTACTCAATATTTCTTTATTCTGATTATCTTGTCTCATCATCTCAGAATTGAAGGAATGGAAGTGGAGTTGAGGAGACTTAGAGAGCGAGAGGCTGAAGATGCTAAGACCCTGGAGACCATGGTGCATCATGTGGAGGCAAATCTGAAGAGAACAACGGTAACTAAGGAGATTCCCCCTGAGCAATAGTTACACATGAACATAAATATGATTGGGCGATGACTATGATTGGTCGATGACTATGATTGGTCGACGACTATGATTGGTTAACGACTATGATTGGTCTACGACTATGATTGGTCTACGACTATGATTGGTCTACGACTATGATTGGTCTATGACTATGATTGGTCGTGGTCAAACATCACCCATTTTCACTAGCCACTGCTGTACATAAATGAGGTTTGAGGTGACAAATTGGCACATAATAAGGATGCTGAGTGATCAAGAAATGGTGGTGATTGGGATCGGTTGGCTTAGTGTTTTCTTTCCCTGCCTGTCACCTCTGTTTGTGCACCCCGGTTCAATCACTACAAGAACTAACAAACTTGAAAATGTAATAATTCCACATATCAATTGCAGAGATGCAACCCTACTTAATTTGAATTTCTCGTACCATTGCAAAAACAATGCATCTTGCTTTTGAAATGTTTTGTATCTCGCATGAAAATGCTCTGAGCAAAAACATTGTATCACGGCGCATTGTTTTGTGTGTACATCCGAACTATTTAAAGTGATATACAACATTTTAACAAATTTCAAACTCGCGCGTAGCGGAAGGACTATTTGCACTGACACAGCAAATTATTTCATTAAAATAAAGATACCTGAATTTATGGCACCAAATTGCCAAAGGATACAAGCTTCTGAAGAAAAAGAATGCAAAAGAAAAGAGGGTTGAGAACATCTAGCTGTTGTTTAATAATAATAATAATAATAATACGCAATTCTTATATAGCGCTTTATCACACCAAATGGGCGTCTCAAAGTGCTCAGTATTTTTTCTAAAAGGTATGTGGAGCTACTTATTGAAGTTTGAGACCTATTCCTTTACATAGCATTATGTAATGGTTTACAAGGTGCTGTGGTTTAATATGCAGCCAATCAATCCAGGAACACCAGGGCGAACCCCTTCTCTTTACGATAAGTGTACTGGGTTCTTTTATGTGCATTACACAACACATGGGACCTGTGGCTTTACGCCCCAACCAAAGGACGAAGCAATAATGGATAGATGTCTTGCTTAAGGACACAAGTGTCACAACCGGGACTCGAACCCATATTCTGCTGATCAGAAACACCAGAGCTTGAGTTCGTTGTTCTTATCCGCTCTGCCACGACACGGCCACAAAGATTGCAGATTAATGTTTCTGGTTTGAGGTAACACCATGTGATATTATTTACTTTGACTGAGAAGAATTTAGTTCTGATCTGATAAGAACTCTTCCTGCTTATTTCTGGAAGAATTTGTCCAGATATTTTGTCAAAGATTGTCACATTCCTAAGACTTCATGTTTCGTTTTTCTTCTTCCTTTTTATTTACAGGAAAGAGCTGTCACTGCAGAAACTACAATCACAAAGTTTAAATCTGAAATCAAAAGTCACAAGGTATTCCTTGCATATAATTTGTTTTTACCCTTACACCAATGTGTATTAAGCACTGTATACTCAGTACATTTCCGAGTTCTGTAAAAAATATCCACAGGCAAATCACTCTGGTGGGATTTGAACCCACGACCTTTACATTGCTAGATCAGATGACTTGCCACTAGCCCAGTGGCTAGAGGCAGTTTGAATCCTTTGTGTTAGCAGCGGGTACCCCAACGATTTAATATAATGTTAATTATGAATTGGGGATAAAGAATGTAATTCTTGTTGTACCCTGTTTACCGGTAATACACATCGGTGTAAGGGTAAAAACAAACTACATGTATATTAAGAAGTAACTATAACTATAAATGTAAATAGTAGTGAACTTGCGGGTACAACCATGTCCTCCCAGCAGCAGCTCACCACAACACTGACACACTCCAGCGCACACACATCCAGCCAGCAGCCAACTACCATGCATCACCGGTCAACAACAACTTGGATACTTCCCGCCCAAAAGTGCACCCCACTAGCTCTACTTAAGCTGCAACACCACCAGCAGTCCAGCATTCTCCTGAAGACGAGCAGAGTATACTGTTCGAAACGTCGAGACCAAACCGGCTCTTTTCAGAGCCAACACTCCTCCCAAAAGAGATTATACACATGGTTGTACCCGCAAGTTCACTACTATTTACATTTATAGTTATAGTTACTTCTTACTTTCAACACCATGCAAAGCTTCAAACACCACTTACATGTATATTCTTTATCCCCAATGCAAAATGAACATCTGTTATTTCTTGCATTTATTCCACATTATATTGTTTAAATTATTCCCCAAGCAAAACTGTATTTCATAAACAATTAAGAAGATTTGGCTGCATGTGTGCGCACATTAATGAAGGATTTGCATTGTTCAGGCTCTCATCTGCTTACAAATGGACCCCCGGGCAAGTTAGCGTGCCTTTTGCTTTCCCTGTGGTAAGCAGTGGGTATGTAGAAATACTGCAACACCATTAAGCAGAATACATCTGCCTGCTTCCATAATTTTTATTTAGTTTCTTCTTTATGCAAGGTTGCCCAAAACAAGGAATAAACCTAGCAGTGTTCTGGGCCGTTTAAATTGGCCCAATATTCAGGCAGGGTCTATTAAATCGGGCGGATGTATAACGCCTTTGTATTGGTTACAACACACCATGTAACCTTGAAATGACTTTAGCGAAAGTTCTAGCTGTGACCAAATAGAAGTTTGGGGAGTCAGCTTTGAATTTGTGATAGCGAAATGTTCAAGGAAGCAGATTTCCAAACCTCGGCTTGGGCTCCGACTCCAGCTTGGTCTCTGTCATCGAGGGAGCAGGGTACAATTTGCACAGTGTTTCCAACATCAAACGAAGCCTGGAGACAGAGCCTAAGCCAAGGTCCGGAAAAGCCCCTGGTCGTGCTGGTCTCGTTCTCAGTCTTGGCCTTTGACGTCCAGGTCACAGTCTCTCCTCTGTTTCAGGACGTCCTGGTCACATGTAGTAAACACCTATAATCCATGCTTTCCCTGATACCCTTTATTGATGTACAGTCAGAGATAAACGCACTCTCCAGCAAGAACAAGAAACTAGAAGAGGGAACTGCACTGCGAGAGCTGAAAGATAAAGCTCACTCTTCCTCCATCAAGCTTGCAACGGCTGCCAAGGAGGCAGAAGCAACAATCAAGTATGTAGCATTTTATTTTGTATGCCTCATCTGGAAGTTTTTCAAACTTAATGAATAGTTTTCTTGTACTTTTATTCCCCTTTACCATCATAGTTTCTGATCAGATCAATATTTTATATTTTTTTAGATGTATAAATTTTTAGTTTGAGAAAATAGAATTAGCTGTTCACCTACCAAAAGGACCTATGGTATAAATGCAAACAAAAATTAAAGGCCTGACAATTTGACCCGGAGTGTTTTTCAAAGGCTAAATGACAATACAATACACATAAACAAGTATACTGGTGTAACAAAAACAATCGAGTGGAAAGAAATGAAAAGAGAAAAACAATCGAGTGGAAAGAAATGAAAAGAGAAAAACAATCGAGTGGAAAGAAATGAAAAGAGAAAAACAATCGAGTGGAAAGAAATGAAAAGAGAAAAACAATCGAGTGGAAAGAAATGAAAAGAGAAAAACAATCGAGTGGAAAGAAATGAAAAGAGAAAAACAATCGAGTGGAAAGAAATGAAAAGAGAAAAACAATCGAGTGGAAAGAAATGAAAAGAGAAAAACAATCGAGTGGAAAGAAATGAAAAGAGAAAAACAATCGAGTGGAAAGAAATGAAAAGAGAAAAACAATCGAGTGGAAAGAAATGAAAAGAGAAAAACAATCGAGTGGAAAGAAATGAAAAGAGAAAAACAATCGAGTGGAAAGAAATGAAAAGAGAAAAACAATCGAGTGGAAAGAAATGAAAAGAGAAAAACAATCGAGTGGAAAGAAATGAAAAGAGAAAAACAATCGAGTGGAAAGAAATGAAAAGAGAAAAACAATCGAGTGGAAAGAAATGAAAAGAGAAAAACAATCGAGTGGAAAGAAATGAAAAGAGAAAAACAATCGAGTGGAAAGAAATGAAAAGAGAAAAACAATCGAGTGGAAAGAAATGAAAAGAGAAAAACAATCGAGTGGAAAGAAATGAAAAGAGAAAAACAATCGAGTGGAAAGAAATGAAAAGAGAAAAACAATCGAGTGGAAAGAAATGAAAAGAGAAAAACAATCGAGTGGAAAGAAATGAAAAGAGAAAAACAATCGAGTGGAAAGAAATGAAAAGAGAAAAACAATCGAGTGGAAAGAAATGAAAAGAGAAAAACAATCGAGTGGAAAGAAATGAAAAGAGAAAAACAATCGAGTGGAAAGAAATGAAAAGAGAAAAACAATCGAGTGGAAAGAAATGAAAAGAGAAAAACAATCGAGTGGAAAGAAATGAAAAGAGAAAAACAATCGAGTGGAAAGAAATGAAAAGAGAAAAACAATCGAGTGGAAAGAAATGAAAAGAGAAAAACAATCGAGTGGAAAGAAATGAAAAGAGAAAAACAATCGAGTGGAAAGAAATGAAAAGAGAAAAACAATCGAGTGGAAAGAAATGAAAAGAGAAAAACAATCGAGTGGAAAGAAATGAAAAGAGAAAAACAATCGAGTGGAAAGAAATGAAAAGAGAAAAACAATCGAGTGGAAAGAAATGAAAAGAGAAAAACAATCGAGTGGAAAGAAATGAAAAGAGAAAAACAATCGAGTGGAAAGAAATGAAAAGAGAAAAACAATCGAGTGGAAAGAAATGAAAAGAGAAAAACAATCGAGTGGAAAGAAATGAAAAGAGAAAAACAATCGAGTGGAAAGAAATGAAAAGAGAAAAACAATCGAGTGGAAAGAAATGAAAAGAGAAAAACAATCGAGTGGAAAGAAATGAAAAGAGAAAAACAATCGAGTGGAAAGAAATGAAAAGAGAAAAACAATCGAGTGGAAAGAAATGAAAAGAGAAAAACAATCGAGTGGAAAGAAATGAAAAGAGAAAAACAATCGAGTGGAAAGAAATGAAAAGAGAAAAACAATCGAGTGGAAAGAAATGAAAAGAGAAAAACAATCGAGTGGAAAGAAATGAAAAGAGAAAAACAATCGAGTGGAAAGAAATGAAAAGAGAAAAACAATCGAGTGGAAAGAAATGAAAAGAGAAAAACAATCGAGTGGAAAGAAATGAAAAGAGAAAAACAATCGAGTGGAAAGAAATGAAAAGAGAAAAACAATCGAGTGGAAAGAAATGAAAAGAGAAAAACAATCGAGTGGAAAGAAATGAAAAGAGAAAAACAATCGAGTGGAAAGAAATGAAAAGAGAAAAACAATCGAGTGGAAAGAAATGAAAAGAGAAAAACAATCGAGTGGAAAGAAATGAAAAGAGAAAAACAATCGAGTGGAAAGAAATGAAAAGAGAAAAACAATCGAGTGGAAAGAAATGAAAAGAGAAAAACAATCGAGTGGAAAGAAATGAAAAGAGAAAAACAATCGAGTGGAAAGAAATGAAAAGAGAAAAACAATCGAGTGGAAAGAAATGAAAAGAGAAAAACAATCGAGTGGAAAGAAATGAAAAGAGAAAAACAATCGAGTGGAAAGAAATGAAAAGAGAAAAACAATCGAGTGGAAAGAAATGAAAAGAGAAAAACAATCGAGTGGAAAGAAATGAAAAGAGAAAAACAATCGAGTGGAAAGAAATGAAAAGAGAAAAACAATCGAGTGGAAAGAAATGAAAAGAGAAAAACAATCGAGTGGAAAGAAATGAAAAGAGAAAAACAATCGAGTGGAAAGAAATGAAAAGAGAAAAACAATCGAGTGGAAAGAAATGAAAAGAGAAAAACAATCGAGTGGAAAGAAATGAAAAGAGAAAAACAATCGAGTGGAAAGAAATGAAAAGAGAAAAACAATCGAGTGGAAAGAAATGAAAAGAGAAAAACAATCGAGTGGAAAGAAATGAAAAGAGAAAAACAATCGAGTGGAAAGAAATGAAAAGAGAAAAACAATCGAGTGGAAAGAAATGAAAAGAGAAAAACAATCGAGTGGAAAGAAATGAAAAGAGAAAAACAATCGAGTGGAAAGAAATGAAAAGAGAAAAACAATCGAGTGGAAAGAAATGAAAAGAGAAAAACAATCGAGTGGAAAGAAATGAAAAGAGAAAAACAATCGAGTGGAAAGAAATGAAAAGAGAAAAACAATCGAGTGGAAAGAAATGAAAAGAGAAAAACAATCGAGTGGAAAGAAATGAAAAGAGAAAAACAATCGAGTGGAAAGAAATGAAAAGAGAAAAACAATCGAGTGGAAAGAAATGAAAAGAGAAAAACAATCGAGTGGAAAGAAATGAAAAGAGAAAAACAATCGAGTGGAAAGAAATGAAAAGAGAAAAACAATCGAGTGGAAAGAAATGAAAAGAGAAAAACAATCGAGTGGAAAGAAATGAAAAGAGAAAAACAATCGAGTGGAAAGAAATGAAAAGAGAAAAACAATCGAGTGGAAAGAAATGAAAAGAGAAAAACAATCGAGTGGAAAGAAATGAAAAGAGAAAAACAATCGAGTGGAAAGAAATGAAAAGAGAAAAACAATCGAGTGGAAAGAAATGAAAAGAGAAAAACAATCGAGTGGAAAGAAATGAAAAGAGAAAAACAATCGAGTGGAAAGAAATGAAAAGAGAAAAACAATCGAGTGGAAAGAAATGAAAAGAGAAAAACAATCGAGTGGAAAGAAATGAAAAGAGAAAAACAATCGAGTGGAAAGAAATGAAAAGAGAAAAACAATCGAGTGGAAAGAAATGAAAAGAGAAAAACAATCGAGTGGAAAGAAATGAAAAGAGAAAAACAATCGAGTGGAAAGAAATGAAAAGAGAAAAACAATCGAGTGGAAAGAAATGAAAAGAGAAAAACAATCGAGTGGAAAGAAATGAAAAGAGAAAAACAATCGAGTGGAAAGAAATGAAAAGAGAAAAACAATCGAGTGGAAAGAAATGAAAAGAGAAAAACAATCGAGTGGAAAGAAATGAAAAGAGAAAAACAATCGAGTGGAAAGAAATGAAAAGAGAAAAACAATCGAGTGGAAAGAAATGAAAAGAGAAAAACAATCGAGTGGAAAGAAATGAAAAGAGAAAAACAATCGAGTGGAAAGAAATGAAAAGAGAAAAACAATCGAGTGGAAAGAAATGAAAAGAGAAAAACAATCGAGTGGAAAGAAATGAAAAGAGAAAAACAATCGAGTGGAAAGAAATGAAAAGAGAAAAACAATCGAGTGGAAAGAAATGAAAAGAGAAAAACAATCGAGTGGAAAGAAATGAAAAGAGAAAAACAATCGAGTGGAAAGAAATGAAAAGAGAAAAACAATCGAGTGGAAAGAAATGAAAAGAGAAAAACAATCGAGTGGAAAGAAATGAAAAGAGAAAAACAATCGAGTGGAAAGAAATGAAAAGAGAAAAACAATCGAGTGGAAAGAAATGAAAAGAGAAAAACAATCGAGTGGAAAGAAATGAAAAGAGAAAAACAATCGAGTGGAAAGAAATGAAAAGAGAAAAACAATCGAGTGGAAAGAAATGAAAAGAGAAAAACAATCGAGTGGAAAGAAATGAAAAGAGAAAAACAATCGAGTGGAAAGAAATGAAAAGAGAAAAACAATCGAGTGGAAAGAAATGAAAAGAGAAAAACAATCGAGTGGAAAGAAATGAAAAGAGAAAAACAATCGAGTGGAAAGAAATGAAAAGAGAAAAACAATCGAGTGGAAAGAAATGAAAAGAGAAAAACAATCGAGTGGAAAGAAATGAAAAGAGAAAAACAATCGAGTGGAAAGAAATGAAAAGAGAAAAACAATCGAGTGGAAAGAAATGAAAAGAGAAAAACAATCGAGTGGAAAGAAATGAAAAGAGAAAAACAATCGAGTGGAAAGAAATGAAAAGAGAAAAACAATCGAGTGGAAAGAAATGAAAAGAGAAAAACAATCGAGTGGAAAGAAATGAAAAGAGAAAAACAATCGAGTGGAAAGAAATGAAAAGAGAAAAACAATCGAGTGGAAAGAAATGAAAAGAGAAAAACAATCGAGTGGAAAGAAATGAAAAGAGAAAAACAATCGAGTGGAAAGAAATGAAAAGAGAAAAACAATCGAGTGGAAAGAAATGAAAAGAGAAAAACAATCGAGTGGAAAGAAATGAAAAGAGAAAAACAATCGAGTGGAAAGAAATGAAAAGAGAAAAACAATCGAGTGGAAAGAAATGAAAAGAGAAAAACAATCGAGTGGAAAGAAATGAAAAGAGAAAAACAATCGAGTGGAAAGAAATGAAAAGAGAAAAACAATCGAGTGGAAAGAAATGAAAAGAGAAAAACAATCGAGTGGAAAGAAATGAAAAGAGAAAAACAATCGAGTGGAAAGAAATGAAAAGAGAGAGGGGCATCTGAAAACAGGGACATCTTTGGAGGAGGTAAAAGCAACAAAAAAAATTGTTAAAATAGTAATTGTCTGGAGCTTGTCATGGCCAAATTTCATAAAGTTGCTTAAGCACAAAAAGTAACTAAGCACAATAAAAAATGTATTACCAGAATAAGGTTAACAACCAAACTACCATGTCATTTGCACAATTTGTGACTGGTATCCTGCTCATTTCTGTTGAGCAGAATATTGTTAAGCAATATTTTCTGCTTAAGCAGCTCTATGAAATTGGGTCCTGGTCTAGAGCATGGAACTCAACTTCTGATGGCCGAGTCATCAAAGTGTGGGTTAGAATCCTGATTGTGACACTTGTGTCCTTGAGCAAGATGATTGCTTCTCACCACCCAGGAGTAAATGGGTACCTGCAAGGTTAGATAGTGTAGATGTGAAAGATTAGCGACCTGTGCGCCAATTTGGCTGCTGGTGCTGCATACGCTAAAGGAGTTGAGATGGTTTCAGGAATGCTCGAGGCCCAATGAACAAGGCTAGTAATATAGTAAACTGCTTTGATACAATGTTTAAAAAGTGATTAATATACTTATTTATGGTAGGCTGCTTTGAATCTTACAATCAGCAGAGGGTATTAACAAAATTGTTTAAGTCGATGGAAGAACTGCAATTTGTAACTCATCTTCTTTACCTTGTCATGTCACATAATTCAGCTTTTTGCTGCCAGTTGTTCTTTTGATAAAAGTGAATGACAAAATTAATGTGGTTCTTATATAGTGCACACATGTATCCTAGCAGCTAGATCAAGGCACTTAACAACATTGTTATCCCTATTCGTCAGGCATACTTAGACCATTCCTCAAACTCCCTCAATGCCCTGGGGAACATACAACCTCAATCTGCTTGTATTAGCTAAGAGGTTTAACCAGCATAATACCGCCCAACCCTCGCAGGTTCCCAAGAGTACACCAGCAACTTATGGTCAAGTGTTATGACCAAACCTACACTCCAATGTTTAGGCTGTCCATTGTGCTAGACTGCTCGACCACTACACCCTGCGTACCTTTCATAGGGAGACTAAAATCTAGAAAATGAAGACAAGAATACCAATATAGTTTCCGTTTCGTAAAGAAAGATCTAAATTCAGTTCTTCAAGGGTTCCTTAAAAAAAACAAAATCCAGAAATCACACTTGAGGATATTGAGATTAGAAAAAATGGTGTAATGGAAACCAAAACAGATTCAAATTTTATGTATTCTTACCTTTGTTTTGTTTTTTTCTCAGACAAATGGCAGGTGGAGTTGAGGCACTGAAGCTTCTTGCGGAGACCCTTGCCTGCATTGATCGTGTATCAGAAGAAATGCCCAAGTCTTTCGGCACAGCATTATGAGGTACAGCAGTGTGAGGATCGAGCCTCGTTAAAGTCTGGCCCTGGAGGCTTTGTTAAAAGACATGTACACTTGGGGTTAACCTTTTAGATATCTAAGCAGCCGTAAGTGGCTTGTAAAAAAAAAAAATCCACAGCAGCCACAAACATCCGCAAGATTTGACCTACTACCACTCGAGCAAAAAGGTCAAAGTATAAGCTCAAATCCTGAATTGAAACATCCAATGTCAACACAGCATCTACATTAAAAACAAAAGTTGTGGATATCATTACGTTATATCTTTCTTTAGAAATTTTGAATGATGGACTTTGATCGAAATCAGCAATATTAGCCAAGTCTGGGCATGTTGTGATTATTATACAGAAAATAAATTGTCTATTGGCAATTTTACACCAGCGTCACACGCAGCTACTGCCTGTTGTGCTCGCCACTTTGGGAGTCAAATAACACGTAAAAATACGGTAATCGTGTACAAATGCGCACTACAATAAGTGTCAATATCTAGACAAACATTGTGTTACACAAACAAGTTTTTTCCATTGGTGTACAGGTCCTTCCTCAAACCTCCTGAGGTTCAGCCTGTAAGAGGCACACCCATATAAGATGAGTCTTCTATGAGCTATGGCTATGAAAAGTGAGCTGCCTGGGGTACAGACTATATTGAGGTTTGTCCAAAATGAGGTTGAAGAAAAGCCATACCGTCATAAGGATTGGTCAAGTATTAGAAGCACAGATGTAGGTACATACTTAATTTAATGCAAACAGTAATTACAGTTGTACATTATTAATATGGGGAGTAATTTAAGTTGTTTTGTTTCTGCGTCTTCACAAAGTGTGCCAGCCTTTTTGATGAGGCAAAGCAAACCGTTCTCATTCGTGCCAAACCAAACTCAGCACTGTGTTATATACCTCTTGCACTAACGTCACGCGAGGCTGCCGTCTGCTTGTGGACTGCAATTTTGAGAGTTAAACTCATCATCATCTTAATCGTGTTATTCTTGCTGGTGAAGGGTTGGGATCAATGTTACAACCTCTTTCCCACTGTAGCCAGCCTCTGTCTTTTCGTGGTAAAATGTACCACCAGTGTGTCCTACCTAGTTAGTTCCTCCTTTCAGGATGTTTGAGGCTTTCTGCTTCTTCTCACCCATACATTTTTGCTTTCTGAGATGTAGAACAAAGAGCCATTCCAACAGCCTTATTCCACTTACTGCATCTCTTTGGAACTCTTTGCCTGGTGCATGTTTCCCTCCATCCTACAAGCTAGACCGTTTTGAGAGGAATAACAGTTCCTACCTTCAGCTCCCTTGAGTTATTTTCATCTTAAATGTTTTCTTCTTGTAGCCCCTTACCAAGAGTGTCTTTTAGCTTTGGTTGGGGCAAACTTGCATAAAGATTAAATCATCATTGATAGATTGCAACGTGCATTTGTGTCGGGTATGATGACAGATGCGCCACATGTAATGTTTATCGTCAGTGTCACGATTTCATCAGCAGTCACAGATCCGCTGTCCTCCAGTAGTGTCTCAACAATGGTTTGGAAGGACGCATGGTTCATCCTCCCATGGTTTAGTTCCTAGATGACTTGGTTGGTAGGCAACAATGGGTGTCGCAGACATTGCCCAATGGGTTGTACAATTGTCTTGTTGGTCAACTTGGGACGGACATTGTAGAGTTGCTAATTGGTCACTTTCTGTATCCAGCTGGCATGGAAGCTCATCCTGAGTATCTGATCCAGGTGTACAGCAGTCAAAATGCATGTAAAGATATGGTGCTAGTCTATCAGCTTGTGTTTTATTTATTTATTATTATTTGATGTATGAATGGAAATAAAACTAAACAAACAAACAAACAATGTGGCGGAACAATAACGCATGTATCTGACTCCAAAAAATATACAGTAATGGTTTATGGTGGTTGAATTGAGTCAATATGTGGTTTTTCTGTTGGTTTGGAAAATTGCTTATCCAAACTCATCTGAACTGGCCTCCCCAAATCGACCTTCATCATCCAGCTACATGTAGCAATTTATCATGTTACCTGTCAAATATCCTGCAGCCTTATTGCAATTGACAAAGAACAGTACCTCACTACTATGTCTGATACTAGACTGAGAAACTTCCACCCTGCAAAATACTCCTCACAACCTATTCCTCTAAGGACATCTACAAGCTCTCCTTCATGGCTACAGCAGTCAGACTTTGAAACTCAGTCCCTGCTGACAATATGACCGCTACATCAGTGGGCATCTTTCAGGTCACACTCACACATCTACACCTATTAGCTCC
Source organism: Leptasterias polaris (assembly GCA_037783415.1). Taxonomy (NCBI): domain Eukaryota; kingdom Metazoa; phylum Echinodermata; class Asteroidea; order Forcipulatida; family Asteriidae; genus Leptasterias; species Leptasterias polaris. Next base: position 3,242,813 of record JAZGTN010000005.1, on the reverse strand, counting down.
AAGGGTTTTTTTTTTACTCACACTTATTTACTAAACACAACTTTCCACCTGCATACAGTCTTCACCTCAGCTTTACATCCAGAAGTTGACTTTGCTGAGTACCAGTGCAGAAGTAGATTTGACCTTTTGGCAACTCTGACCAGAAACAAGTTCTGACTAGAAATTCACTCAACTGCAACAATGCATCCCTTGCATAGGCCGCCATCACTGAGGACACCAACAACTCAGCACAACTCTCAGCCATTTGATAGGTCTGCGTTCGACCTCAGTGAGGCCACTGGTTGAGCTTGTGACGTCATGTGCAAGAGGTCTGTACAAATTCTGCCTGGGAAACCTGTTTGGAGCGAGACATTCCATCACAAGCTCTTGCTTTGACACAGACAAACTGTCATGTCTTTTGTCGTCTTGAGTCCACATATACAATGTGCAAGTTCAATTTCAGTAGTTTTCTTTGACAGAATCTCATTACAAATACTGGGCTGGCACACTTTGTGTTGAAATGATAGACGCAGGAGTATAACGGAGAACGTGGGGTGGGGGTATTATTACAGTAAGCCATTTTGAGTAAGATTTGAATACTTTCTGGTACCCTGACTTGTTCAGTCTAATGTGATCGTTTAATTTTGAATTCCCCAGACTAAAGACAGTGTTGCTACATCAGATGGTTCGGGGCAAGCAAAGAGACGCGAACACCAATAGACAATTTTGAATGAATGTTAATGGTACAATGGCACGTGGGCTTGATTTCACAAAGAGCTAGGATTGATCTTGAGCTGTGAATCAATCTTAATTGCTAAGCAAAGTGTGATGTCACAATACAAACCACTATGGTGATAATAACTCATCTTAAGATGTAGTGCTCTGTGAAATCAAGCCCAGGCTTTGCCCATCTAGAGGTTGCTATAGAAAACCTTTAAGCTAAATATTCATATCTTACTTGCAAGTGGCTTATTCTTTATTTCTTTAGTTCTTTCCTGGATATTTTATAACAAGAAAATAATTTTCAAAAAGGAAGTCTACATTGAACAGCCACTTATATTTTCACTTTAAGTCATTTTTGAAGAGCAGTCCAAGTGATCTGTTCCTTCTTAATAATTATCTTTTTTTGTCCAAGGCATGTAGAACTTCTTTTTTAACCTTATTTGTTCAACCATCTCATTCAGTCCTTTCAACAGCGCCCTCAAGATATTACTGTTCACTTGTTCGTCCCAAGATCACAAGACCTTTGTGTTCGGGGAACAATGATATTCATTTTCATTTTGCATTTTCATTGGCTCTTTGTTATTACAAATCACATTTGGTGCCACATGTATCGGGCATGTCACACCAAATCTTTCATGTCTTTGCTATGGTGGACACAGTAGTGGATCTCCTTCTAATTGGTCGTGGTTGATAAAATTTTCTTTTTCTAAAACATTGGCGATTGAACGAAGGGAACGCTTAATGTGTAGGATGGACCACCCTAGTCAGAAATGCTCTCTGGTCTGTCCAATATGTTGTATAGGTCACACTTGATAAAAACTATTAAAAATGTAGCCAAGGTTGAGTTACAAAAGATTTGACATGAACTTATTCTTGCCAATCCAAATTGTTGCCAAGAAACATCCAATAACAACTGAGAAGACTAATGTTTTGTTGACACAAATTCAGTCTGGTACAAAAACACTGATTTTCCAGCAATGATTTTAATATTTATATGAGGGTATTACAACAGTATTACATAAATAATTTAAAAACTATATTATAAGCTTTTGAAGTTTGAATTAATTTGTCATTTTTCCATGATCTTCCATTATAATTTAATTGAACTTTTGAAATACAACAATATGGTGTAAAATTCCACAAATCGTTAGCATGATCATCTTCGCAAGTTTGTTTTCACGTTCACAAGGTCACTTTCCTTTTTAAGGTCACTTCCCATAGGGGGGAGGGTTCTACTGGCCGACGATTTTTTTCTCTCTGAAATTAGCCCCTTTTCATTGCAATTATCACATTATTAAGCTTATAAATATTATATTCTAGTAATTTTTAATATCAAAAGTCAAGATTTCAAATGGGGGGCACCTTAGAGGGGACGGACATCATTTGGGGAACACACCCTCCGTGCCCCACCCCATTATTTACGCCATTGCCAAGAGTTTGACTTTGTAACACAAGTGTGCCCGCACAAACTATATTATGCTCCCATAAGTTCATGGGTGACTTGAATGGTCCGAAGTTTTTTTGTGGAGTCAACCTTCTTGTTCTACAAAATGGAGGACCGTGTTAGTTCACGAAGTAAAAGGGAAACCACACAATTTCGAGGGATATTTGTGTGAATTACTATATTCTAGAGGAAATAGTCTTTGAAGAACTCCAAACCAATCAGAAATAAGAAAAGGGGTGTTTTTGTTTGCATGATGTCCGTTGAAAACTAGAGGATTTGAATAAATGTTACTCTTTCAAAAAACACTAATTTACTTTCACATGTCACATGACATGACATGACCTGCTGTGTTTTACAAAGCGCACCCTCTGTTGATTTATACATGGCAAAATCTGAAACATAAATAAACAATGTTGCAATTATATGCTTTTCATCAGGAAAGACGGTAGCACATTAACAATAATAGAGGGCGCTGTTATGCCACTTAGATTTTTTTCTGAGGCACACGGAGTGGTGGTGTCATTGTCAGGATCATTTTCTTGCTGCTCATTTCCCCCAACTGTTTAAGTTTTATATTTATAGGGTGCAATAACTGTACATAAAGATATTTTGACATTTCTTTCGGATGTTTTAAATTTACGTAATACGATTTGTATGCAAAATAAAAATTTACATATTTTTGGAGCAACGATATTTTAGTAATGTATGTATCACGTTGAAAACAGCCATTAAAAGGACTTGTATGAATCTATAGCTAGTAGCAATCGTTGTATTTTATTTGTTGCAGTTGTTACTACCATACCAATAGGATTGCATTTCAATAGAATACATTTTCGAAGAGCTCAGCAAGCAAACGTTACGCTTATTGGCCCAATGACCAGGGCACTAATGTAAAGCGCATTGAGAATTAAGTGTTAATTACTATGCGCTATAAAAATCTAAAAATTAATTTTTATTAATTAAACGTAACATTACGTTTATACATGTACGTTTCTAAACGTAACATCGTACGTTTATACATGTGAGCTGATAAACATATTTAACGTTACTTTAACAAACCCCAAAACTTAATGATTATTACCAACGCTAATAAACGTAACACACTAATTTTGTTGTTAATAAACGTATGTGTGTGTGTTAACAGTTGTAACAGACTTGCTGTTATTTTGATAAACCTACCAAACTTAACATCATGTAATAAACGTAAACGTAAAACTACATCTCAAAGGTAACCTAAAGATTTAATTAAATAAAAAATTGCTGCTTGATGACTGCTATGTTGATGATTTTTAACCTTAAAACAAACTGTACAAGTTTCCATTAGATTTCCATCTGAATAACTGCCATGACATTTTACGATTTGCTAAATCGAATCAGCAAAACGAGCGTATTATTTATTCAGCATAAACATGGAGGTATGAATTTAATTCCTACCTCCATGGCATAATCTTGAGCCTTCCCAAAGCAATATACTGGAACTATGTGATTTTACCTACCTGCAGAAATAACGTACACATTGACCTGTAGGCCTACAGGCATTTTCATAGCGCCCATAAAGATCGCAGCGCTTTACAAAGCTTACATACAAAGATACAAACAATTAGATACAAAACTATGCAACAAAAGCATAAATGGCATGATTACACAAATATATATATTGTTTAGCCTACTTTTGAAGAGCTGGAGTGTGTTGGCCTCACATAGTTTATGTTACGGAGAAGGGAATTCCAGAGCGGCAGAGGCTTGCGTGACTGTGTAGGGGGTGGGGAGGGGGAGCGAGTGGCATAAACAGATGTGTTCAAGTAGATCAAAGCGGCTTTCTTGAATATGAAGGTGCCCGGTCATTTCAAATGTACATTATTAGCACGCAAGACACATAGTTATATACATTTATGGTTGTCCTGTTATTATTTTAAAGGTGGGACAATTGTAAAGGCCTTGCTGACATACAAACTTGCAAAATAAATGCAACAACTTTGGGGTTTTATAGGTGGGGGGTTTCAGGCTATCTCTCTTTCAGAAATGTTGTTATAAACCTTATTAAAAAACAAATTCAATACGAGGTAATGAAGAGTTTGTGTTTTGATAAGTTTCATTCTGAAAGCTCACTGATTATAAACGATGTATAGGCCCTACAACATTGATAAGAGTGAAAATATTAATGTCCACAGATTTGTACACAACTGCATGGTATAAAGATGGTCATGCTGGGAAATCTTTAATGATGTATTTTTGCTGAAACTGTTATAGTTTTTGGTAAATGAGTGGAACAATTAGGTTTGATCTCGCTAGTTCAGAACCCAATGTTTGAAAACAGTGAAAACATGTAAATCATTTCTTCCGGCGCTTTGCAAGTGTTCATTATTATTATTATTATAACAGTCTGCTGTAATTTAACAGAAATTAGGCAGCGCCAGCTATTCATTATTATTCCTTTTTTGTTTGTTTTATTTTTTTATAATTTATTTATTTACTTTTTGACAAAAATTATGCTAGGCCTACTCGAAAGTGGTGTTATTATGTCTGTGTACAAATGCCTATGCGTCACGCCGCATCATCGGTCACATAAAAAACGGCGCGATGTTTCCCCATTTTGCCAACCAATGCGCACGCGTGATGTGCGATTTACAATGGGAAGAGTCTTTTATACGACACGAGCCAACATCTTTTTCCCTGCTCTATGTTTTTACGAAGTTGCGTCTTCCATTTCATATTGTTCAATATCCATGTGGTAGGTGACAATTTGACCTCAATGTGTCTTCCTGGTTGGTCGAAAGAAGGATTTCGGTTTAAAAATTTACATACAATTCGGACTACACGGATTGGTTTATCGCCTTTTTCAAATATATATTTAAGCCTGTCATTTGCTGGTAGGCCCTACTGTATTAAAATTAATCACTATTGCTAACTCTGTTAGTGAAATCCGATGGTTTTTTATTTGGGTTAACTTGGCTTCATTAAAAAATAACTAACGCAGATTTCTAGAAATGATGGGAAACAAAACCCGTTTGGGATTCTTGGTCCTTTTCCTTTTTCTTTTTTCAAAATACCTGTGCTCCGGGCAAGGCATAGATAATGATACAACCATGGAAAGAGACGAGTCAATGACGCCGACGATTCCAAGCAGTGTGGTTGAACCTGCCCGGCAGAGCAACCAGCCCTTTGTTGGTAACTTCGAAGGTGAAATCGCCGAGTCTAACGACCACACCTCGACGTCCAACGCAGCCCGTGGAGAGAGCGCGAACCACGGCAGCAGCCGGCACCATAGACGCATACTGATCATCGACTGTCTAATGGACGGGAGTCACACGCACATCCAACGCCTAACGGCAAGGGCGTTGGCTGCGAGGGGACACAACGTCACCTGGCTCACAGTCCAGGATCTCATGTATTGGGTAACTGACCAAGACCGACAATCCATCAACTTCAGAGTATTCAAAAACTCAATTGATAAAGATGTCACAGAGAAATTTCTTGAGTATTGGACGAAAAAGAGTCTATCGGGAGAACTGGCTTCCTTCACTTGGTAAACAATCTTCCTTTTAGTTCTTATAGATTTATGATAGGAATAATTTTCATAATAATAGGCCTAGAGACATGTCATTTCCAACCTTCATGCTACATTAGCGGGGGAAAGTACCTGTTTTATTCACTAAGTCAAAACCTGATTATATCTGCACGGACACACCCATTTTTGTGTGTACATTCACGTTGATCATAGGCGGAAACCAGAACCCGATTGAAAGAGTTGTTACAATATTACTTGCAACAGACTTGCACAACCCTTGCGCATATTTGAACATTTTTGGGGAACACTAGGCTCTAATCATTGATAATGCTTTAACGTGTGTGGAGGAAACAAAATGGCGCACTTTGATCAAATACGCACACTACACTGTATAACGGAGGACGTTGACTCACAAAATGGCATAACAAAGATTATTGTGATGGTGACTGTGGTCAAAATTGTGATCGAGAAAAAGCCTGTTTTCAAGTGGCAACTCTCAATGTGAGACTCGGTCAGAAACCAGAGCTGTGTACTGAGAAATTTGCAACATGGAGGGACACATTTTCTTCGTTCACTTGGCTGCTCCAGGAAGCCATTTTTGGTCCAAATGTAGCACAACCTAACGTGCAGTCTAGTCTGGCACCCTGTGTGCACACATGCAGTTATTTGGACCGAAAATGGCTGCTAATTCCAAGTTGTCTCAACTCTCGAACACACAGCCCTGGCGGACACCAAACATCACCACCAACAGCCGGTTTCATCTTTATTTCACAAAATGTAGAATGTCAAAAAAGAAAACAACCATTACATGATAAAAAGGCAAACAAGGAACAGTTTCTCTATGTAACTTTGTTGAAGACCTCTCGTTTTATCGAGATCTTTAATCACACTGCACTCCCCTTATTTTTCAAATTCAGGTACGTCAAAATGAGGCTGGGGTTTTCCGAAAACGAGTTCAAAACCTTATCAGAAACCTTGAATACTACAATGTGGGGGTTGTTCCTGAACACTGATTTTGATGAGCTCCGAGCTTTCAAATTTGACATGGTTTTGTGTGAGGTTATGTATCCAGCATGTAGCATAGTGGCCCATGATATACTCAAGGTACCGTTCATCAACACAATCAACGGCGGCTACTTGGGCACTCGCTACAGCCGATGGAACAATCAGCCCAGCCCGTTAGCATACGTCCCGGAGTTTATGACGACATACACGGACACGATGAGCTTCTTCCCAAGGGTAAAGAACGTCATTATGCACGGGCTCTCGCTTCTCGCTTACGATTACATGATGCTTGGATCGTTGGACACGGAGAAAAATCGGCTCGGCCTGAGCCCGGGGATTGGGACGAAGGAGATTATCTCCCGGTCTGAACTCTTCCTCTTCAACTGGGATTTCCTCTTGGAGTTTCCGAGGCCCGTGACGCCTAACGTGATCATGATAGGAGGACTAACGATCGCACCTCCAAAGCCTTTATCTCAGGTAAGACAATGGCGCATCAATGTTCGGGAAGAGGGAAGGGGAGGACTTACCCCACCCCTCCCAAGGACCCAGAATATAGGTCAATTCTGACCTTAAAAAGTGTATAAGTAACTACCTAAGCACGTTTGTTTACCTATTTGTGACCCACCTATGATGTTCCATATTGTTCCATCGGCTGTAGCGAGTGCCCATATCATGGGCCACTATGCTACATGCGTCGACAACTTGCGATCAGAATCCAATTGGTGTTAAAAGTAACGCATGGGAATTGTGCCAGACTATTTGGGATGTGTACATTTGGACCGAAAATGGCGTCCAGCCCACGTGACCAAAACAAAAACTGGTCCCTCTATGTGGCAAGTCTCTCGATACACAGCTCTCCTGGTTATCATCTTCTTAATTTTCCACACCTACGGAAAAAGACAGCGATTCTGCGTGCCATATCCAACGAGGCCGAAGTGATAACGAGATGATAGCACATCTCTTGTTGCTATGGGTCGACCAATCAGAATCGATGATGTTTTCTTGAAGATAATCTTTAGTTGTGTTTCCTTCTTTCCCGGTGTAGGAGCTGGAAGAATTCGTTCAGGGCTCAGGTGACGATGGCGTGGTGATATTCTCAGTCAGTACGCTTCTTAACGTCATGAGTATGGAGATGGCCAATATGATCGGAGCGGCACTGGCCCGTATTCCGCAGCGGGTGGTGTGGAAGTACATGGGCGATGAAAAACCACACACATTAGGCAACAACACCCTGATAGTCAGATGGATCTCCCAGCAAGATTTAATCGGTAAGTTTGTGAGATATTATAGGTTATTATCTTATTATAGTGAATTAAATGGTGGCTCTGCAAGGATTTTTGGTGACGTTTGGGTGACCTGTGACCCAGAAATTGATTAGGCCCCCTTGGACCCGGAAACCGGGTCAATTCTGACCCGAGAGTATCTCATTACTGAACATAAGGGTGGCCTGACAGGATTTTGTGACCTTTTGGTGACCTGTGACCCAGAAGTAGATCAAGCCCCCCTGTGACCCGGAATCCAGGTCAGTTGTTACCCGTGAGTGTATATACCATAAGAGTGAAAGTAATGGTGGCTCCGAAATTGTTTCATTCTCAACGTTTCAAAAAGTGTGTGCACTCCAGAAGAGTCAGAATATTGACCAGCCAGGATTCCGGAACCCGGGGGCCTGATCCGCTTCGGGTCAGTTTGACCCAGAGCCCTTGTCAAATTGACCCGAAACCAATGTCCAGACTCCAACCAAACTACGGGTCACATTGATTCAGAGTCAGATTGATCCAGAAATGCAGCAGCCCCCCCCCCCCCCCCCCCCGGACACTGGACCTTGAATTCTGGTCAATTCGTGATCCTTTGAGAAGTAATCAGGAAACCTACTTTTATAAACGGTAATCAGAAATAATCGTCCTTTTCACGCAGCTCACGAGAAGACCCGCTTGTTGATATACCATGGTGGCTTGAATGGAGGCTACGAAGCCATGTACTACGGGGTGCCCATCCTTGGCCTGCCGCTGTTTACTGATCAGATCGATGATCTAGTCCGTCTCAAGAAGATCGGCATGGCCGACTATTTCCCCAAAGGGCCCATTGGCTTAACGTCAGAAAGACTGTACGAGGGTATCCGAGAGGTCGTGGACAATTCTTCGTAAGTACTCTCTTTTGATTGTAACAACAAAAAGGCAGAAAAGTAAAGTTGCGAAATTTGACGTGGGAAAAACGTGGTGAATATTTCCGAATTGGTGCGAATTCGCAAAATTTTACATGGAAATAGACTAGATGATAATATTGAAGTCTAGGATGTTCCTTCAGAGCCACAGTAATTTACCTTCGGGTGATTTTTAGTCCGCAATTTACAATTACAGTTTTGGTTCACATTCAACTTGGGAGTTGGACTTAAAACGTTATACCTCATGAAAAACCTTACTTAATTCTGCACCATACACGCTGCTCCCTTTTGGTGACCTTTCTAAGCTGGACAAAGCACTGTAGCATCATAAATTACTATTGCAGGCGTATCTGGCTAAATTGGTTTCTGGTTTCTGGTTTATTTTTAAAACTTTCAACAATTTTAAATTAAAAAAATCCATATTTCCATTGATGTAGTCTGAGCATTGGCACACGTCAGAGCACGATGGGTGCACCACACAATAAGCTCAAATAGCAACAATGCTAAATGCTAAATATTAAAAAATACTCAAAAGGTATTCAAACGTCTCTTGAAAACAAACAAAATATTAAAATATCTTCTTACTAAACTTTTTTTAAATCATTTGTTTGTAGGCGAGCCGCTTGGCTTTTGAGCTAGGCTCATTCAAAATAAAACACCACTGAACGAGGGCCAGACTCAATCTTTGTAAAATATACCTACACCTTTTAGCAAAATAGGGCCATAGAGGGCTAGTGTACCCCAAAATGCTCAAGGTTGAAAGTCAATGACCCCAGGGGCACAATATTTGACAATTATATTTCAGCAATCCGTAAAAGCCATGACCTTCAAATCTTTGATTTGCAGAAGAAGTTGGGTTGTACATTTTATTAATGAGGCTCCGCGCATGAGTTTCTCTCTATTAGCGCGGTACACACCGCGCTGATTTAACCTGTTATTAATCTGCTGCCACCTAGCGTTTCCAATAATCTCACACTCTCATTCGTTTCCGCCAAACAACAGTTACCGAGAGAATGCTAAGAGAGCTTCAAGGAAGATGCGTGACATGGAGTTTGCTGACCAGGGTCTCCCGATGAATCGTACAATGTACTGGATCGAGTACGCCATAGAACACGGCACCGAACACCTCCGGACTGGGATAGAAAAACTCGCCTGGTACGAGCTATACCTTCTGGATGTCACGGGGATTTTTCTAGCGATAACGATCGTCTTTTTATGGCTGCTGAGAAAATGTTGCTCCTGTTGTGCACGAGCTTGTACCAGGACCGCTTCAAGGTAGAATGCATGGCTGGTGTCATGAATAAAGCATTGACTTTTTAAAAGTAATCTCTTTACCTAAAACGATGGTGAATCAGCATCACTGATTACCCTAAGTATACTTCAAGATTTGACCTCGGGGACTAATGGCGCAACCAAAACACTTTCATTTGAGACGGCACAACAATTAGTAAGGGCAAAAGTTTTTTGTTTGTTTTTTAAGTTGATTAAATTACCATATAAGATGTAGGCCTATATTATGAATTGTACAAAAACTTTCGAATAAAGAAGTTCGTTTGTTGTGTAGTCCACATATTAACACTTAGGCCAGTATGGTTGCTTCCCAGGACAGCCTCCCGCCTACCATTTTCTGAGGGTGGAATGTGTTTTCTTCTTCTTATAATTATTTCGGTGTCTTAGGTAATTTTGTTCCCTGGCGTGTTCACCCTTATACGATAAATTAACGTGGGCAGAAGGAAGCTGATTCTAAAGAAGGCGCTGTCAGACAAGATTTCTACACAATTCACCTTTAAGCTTTATGGGGGGATAGAATCTCCAGGGGACATAATCTCCTGCCCACACCGGATGTGTTGTACATGTATTGAATACTCAATAAAAAGGTCATGTTTCTTACGCTCTTCTGTCGCACTTCTTTGTTTAATGTTAATGCAATCAAAACCACAGTACCCCCCATGTACCAGGAGAACGTAAGCTCGTTAAATATCGTGCAAATCCCCCCCCCCCCCCCAAGAGAAACGTTTTCCCCATCACGATCAATCGATCACATCTCCTCCCCCCTCCCCTTCTCTCTCTCTCTCTACTGAGTAACGTCCCCATCAATCAATCAATCAGGTGCCGTCTTCTCGCAGAAGGTTGGCTGCAATGGATTTCCATCTGTCTCTGTCCTGAGATGCCCTCGCACATTCCGCGTAGCTAAGGCCAGTCCAGTCTCTCACATTATCAAACCACGATGTTCTTCTTCTTCCTCTTGGTCTTTTCCCCTCTATTTTTCCTTCCAAGAGAGTCTTCTGCAGTATTTGGTTTCTCATCATGTGTCCAAAGTAGTTTATCTTCCTATATTTTACTGTTTTTATGAGGGATTTCTTTGTCAGTGCTTTTTGAAGCACTTGTTTGTTGGTCATTTTGGCTGTCCAGGGGATACTCAACATTCTTCTGTATGTCCACATTTCGAATGCTTCGAGTCGGTTATTGAATATTGTGCATAAATAAAACCGATGACGTCATGGCGATGTTTGGGTAAAAAATGTGCAGGCAGCGTTGCTGCTTCTCTTGTATAAGCATTGTTCACATAGGCCTACTGTATGGATTTGTTCGAGTAGATTTATTACCACCCTGCAGTTTATAATAGGGAGGTTTCGCATACGAACGGATACGGTTAGTGCGACGGATACGTCATCATTATGACGTCATACGCTACTCACTATCCGCTATACGTGCAGACGACACTGATATCCCACTTGCTACACGTAAGTAAAAAACACGTAGGAAAACTCGAACTTCTAGTAATTCTCCTGTATTTGTTTCCAAATATGTATGAATAGTATCAAAATAAATGAATCACTGAACATGTACGTGTCATTTTGTTGATTTCTAAAGACTTTGAAATACGAAAAAATGCACTGTTTCTTCGTCATTTTCCTCTAAAGCTATGAACATAAGCTCGTCTATGGAGGATGCCATGTTGAACAGCGCCACCAAGTGCTGTGCTGGAACAGCGAACAGTGCCACCAAAACGCTGGGATTGCAAAACAACAGAAAGGCTGCTAACGGTTACGGATAGCTAAACGTATGCGTATCCGTTCGCGTGCGAAACCTCCCTAATAAACACACTTTACAAACAACACACTGAGGCATAAAACCGTTGGGATTTTTGTAAACGTACATTTCGAGCTGACTTCTTTTATACTTGCGGAATAGATGGAGTTTTCGGTCTGGTTATTTCTTTCTTTCTGTTTTTGATGTAATTTGTATTGTTTGTAACTTGCTGTAATTGTTTATGTAATTTGCGCTTTCGAACATCCTCGGGCGCTCAAGAAATGTAAGAAGTTATTATTATTATAATTAAGCAATGTGCATTAAAAAAAAAAACTCCGGGGTCATAATTGACCCGGATTCTGGGTTCAATGGGGGCTGGCCTTTGACGGTCAATATGACCAAGAATCTGTGTCAACATGACCCAGAGATTGGTAAAGCTGACCCAGAATCCGAGTTAAAAACACATTTTGTTTCGGACACGGAATTTAGGTCAATTCTTATTTTATTTTTTATTTTTTTTAGTTTAACTTGTTGTGCCCTTTTTATCAAATATAGCATTTTCAGATGGCACTGTTTTTCGGTGGAGTTGTTACTGGTATGTTGGTAATGTTACTCAGTGAGCATTCAGATTAAAACTAGACGTACGGTTTATCCCAATGATTACCACCCACTTATTGTTTTGAAATTGTCCTCTACTTCAATTATCAAAGGGTAAATGTAGCAGGCCCACTCCCTGTGTCAACGGGGATTTTTGTTTCCCATGCGGCGATCTGTGTGGAAATTTCTTCTGTTAGCACCTTCTTTTGGCTCAACTTCGATCAGCCCTGCCTTATGGGACACATTTCTCGTGTGTTCCATTCTTCAATGGGGTGGAGTTTTTTATAGGGTAGCAACTGTCAGAGCTCCTTCGACCTTACCGTCTTTCAAAAAATCTAAACAAGCGAAAACTGTTCCTGAAAGTATTGATTTTAACCAAAATGCCTATATTCCTTGCCATCAAAAAAATGTGTATGTTTTTCTTTAGCATGCCCATTTTCCCCCATATGAGATCGTTTTCCCCATTAAAACGTTGTACCAATTGCGTGTCTGACAATACAAATAATTCAGAGTGGCCGAGCTCCGTGCGAGCGCCCTCTTGAGAGAAACAAAATGGCCGACTTCGAATTGTCAACTATTTTTCTCTTCAGTTGTTCCACACTTTATAGCCAGTTTGGTCGACCAAAACGCGTGAAAACGAGCAAGGTGAGTTCAATATTAGTTATAGCATTCCTACAAGACTTCCAAATGTGAATTAAGGTCCGAATGATTCAAAACAGTCCGAATGATGCAAAGATTAGGACCACTGTATTCGCCGTGGCGGTATGTTTAAAAACACGTGAGTTGAATGCAGCTCGATAGCAGAGTCGTTGTAATTAAGATAGAAAGACAGTCCAAACATTTTGTGTGGAAAAAGACCGACATTTAGGAGGAGTAATATTGTTGGAATTCCATATAAGATGTTGATTGATGACTGCAGGGTCCAGTAATGCCAAAGTAACATAGCTTAAAGGGGATTGGACACGTTTGGTAAATGGTAATTGTCAAAGACCAGTATTCTCACTTGGTGTATCCCAACATGCATAAAATAACAAACCTGTGAAAATTTGGGCTCAATTGGTCCTCGAAGTTGCAAGAAAATAATGAGAAAAAACACCCTTGTTGCACAAATTTGTGTGCTTTCAGATGCCTGAAAAGGCTTCAGGCCTGAAGTCTTTTTCAGATTCAAATATTTTAGTGAGAAATTACCTCTTTCTTAAAAACTACGTTACTTCAGAGGGAGTCGTTTCTCACAATGTTTTATACTATCAACAGCTCTCTGTTGCTCGTTACCAAGTAGGTTTTTATGCTAATACACATTTTGTGTAATTACCAAACGTGTCCAGGCCTTTAAGTCTGGCGTTAAAACCTAACATGTCTCATGACTTGAGAAACAATAAAATATCTTTTTAACGAAAACCTTTAACACAATATAATGGTGGGTTTTTTTTACTTTGTGTAGTTTCTTACCATCATCCACATATAGAATTTTTCCCCCCACCCCCAATTGGAAAATATTTGTTATTAATTAAGTGTATTACACAGGATTGGTACAGCTGTCAAAATAGTCACAGACTGTGTTCATGTTTTGTGTGATCAACCATACAAATGAAATAGCAAACATGTGGGCTTAATCCGTGTGGTATGTAAGTCAGGAAAATAATTGTGAAAAACCTTGCACAATTTACAGCATGTTAACACATGCACTTTACAGTGTGCCGTCAGCACATAACTATGATAAGCAGAGCCATGAATTTTGGCCCGGGTCATGTATAATAATGAAGTAACCCTTTAAATTAACTCCCTCAACATCGCTCCAACTTCAGTCAAACAGGACTTGCCCTCTTGTGATTATTCATTTTTTGGACGAACTTTGATTTTATGCAGGCATCCTCACTGATGCCATTTCTTTTGACCTGGTCATGACCTGTTGCATCTTTCATATTTTTCGAAAGGGTTTTTCAAAACAAATTTTGCTGATCATTTATATTTTGGAAAATATGAAAGATGCAAGAGGTCAAGTAAAAACAAACTGCATCAGTGAGGATACTTCATTCTGAATCTGAAGCATAAAATCGAACTTGACAATTTAGACCAATTTGTTTTTTTAAATCAATCACATGGGTCGAGCATTTTTATCAAATTTTTGTAATTTTAAAAGATCCGGTTTATGCTTAAATATAATGGTGCAGTAGGCACTACTAATGACTTTTTACTTAACTTGACCGTGGTCATTAGCGACTGCGAGGGGGGATTGGGGTGGGGGATTTAAAGGAAAATATGACATTAATTTTGCTGAAAAGGCGGTCAGTACTAACCAGTTCAGCGGAAACTAATTATAAGCAGGTTAGCAGGTTGATTGATTGCTAAGCTGAAAACTATCTCTAACAGTTCGTCAGTCTCATCTCTCATGTTTCAATCTGAAGAGTATCAGTGGATGATGACTCCTTCAAAAGATTATTCGGTCATTTAATCATCAGAATTGCTTCAGCTGAACGCAAGAAATCAACCAGTTTTGTCTCTTGACAATGATTGGACGACACTCTTCGTAACAATGTTTCTTGGGATCCCCCAGAAGCTTATTGTTTTTGGACCCCAACGCCAATGTCAAAGCAAAAGAAATGTTGTCCGAGCGATAACACAAGAACTGGCATATCAACTCAAAACTTGATTTTGTTGATTGGTCTTGGACCCCCCCAGAAGCCTATTGCTTGAATTAACCCCAGGTCAAATGTCGGAGTCATTAACAGCTAAAACAAAATTTTAATTGAAAATATCTCGTGACACTGACCAAAATGTGTTTAGTTTTGTTTACATTATGAAACCAAATTTTATTGAGTTTTACTCAATTACATGTAATCATTACACACTCGTTTACCTTTCTATAACATACGAACAATCATGTTAATTTCGCTCAGGTTGATCTTTAAATAGACCTTATGCATATGACGTCATTTGAGTAGTAGGGCGCCTCACCTAGAGGTCAAAACTCATTGGCCAGTCTTGTGCGCCGCGCGTACAAATCAGCGCGTTTCCATTGTTTCATCATCAGTTTACCTCTAAGATGGCGGCTTGGTGACGTCAATGCATAAGGTCTATTGGAAACATCTCGTGACCACGAAACAATGCCTCATCTAAACTTGTTGGCCATGTAAGAGTTTACCTTTTCACAACCTTCTGAGGCACAACGTCTTTCTGGTTACATATTGTCTACCGCGGAAGAAAAGCAAAATGGCAGTAATGGTAAAGATCTATTTAAAGGTGTGCATAACAATGGTTAGAGTAAAAATATAAATGTTGTTTATATTGTTAATATACAACAAATTCAATACGTGGTAATGAAGAGTTTGTGTTTAGTGATAAGTTTCATTCTGAAAGCTCACTGATTATAAAAGGTGTACAAAACATTGATAAGAGTAAAAATTGCATGGTATAAAGATGGTCATGCTGGGAAACTGCTTTTGAAATATGTTTGCTTGAAATGCAATAGTTTTTGAGAAATGAGTAAAACAATTAGTTTTTACATTGCAAGTCCAAAACTCAATGTTTGAAAACAGTGAAAACATTTAAGTTTTTATGCATTTTCTTCCCCCGTGACTCCAATGACCGATTGAGCTTAAACTTCCACAGGTTTATTTCATGTATATATTGGGTCACAAAAAAGTGTGGATACTGGTCTTTTACAATAGACCTTATGCATATGACGTCATTTGAGTAGGGCGCCCTCACCTAGAGGTCTAAACGAAGATGCTCATTGGCCAGTCGTGTGCGCCGCGCGTACAAATCAGAGCGTTTCCATTGTTCCATCATCAGTTTACCTCTAAGATGGCGGCTTGGTGACGTCAATGCATAAGGTCTTTTACCAATGTTAAACATGTGCTTTAAAGCATATCCGTTATGTCATTCTACTTATCGAGTTAATTGGCTGTGAATCCACGCATTCGCATTATGAGGAATTATTCGTTGTAAAACTGATTGGACATCGGAACAAAGTGGGACACTTGCTTTTTCCCCCAATTAAACTTGCCATTTAGAGTTCCATAATCAATGCAAAGACCCTGGTATTTAAGGCACTGTTTTGGCTTATGGACGGATCAACATAAAAATGACAGCTTTTAAGCAGCCAGTGTGATTTGATGTACGACAAAACTTCGGCATCAGGCTTCAATGTGAAGCGTACAGGTTTCTTTCAGTATTATTCTATCAAACGTTTTCACTATGAAATGATTTCTGCATCCTCGAATTTAAGTTGACAGGCCAAAAAAGTATAGTTATTTACAAACACCTTTATACAATTTAAAGGTATTATTTATACAGGATTGGTAAGGATAAAAAAGTCATTGTTCTTTTAGTCTGAAAGCTTATAAGTTCAAACTAGAAGCAAAAATTCAAAGAAATTGTATCTGCAAAACCTATACAAATTCTTAACAGCTGATTTCCCAAGTTGGGGACAATGCGCTTATATGCTTAAAATTAAGCAAGTTTTGTAAAACTATTTTCTCCTGACTCACAACAGATTAAGCCCAAATGTTCACAGGTTTGTTACTTCATGTACATTGTTGATCAAACAAAACATGAACACTGTCTGAGACATTGGTCAGCTCTACCAATCCTGTATTATACCTTTACGCAGAACTAATACTTCACTAAGGCAACCACGGGCAATTGCCTCCATGCCCCTGGTTGCCTTGGTGCCCCTTGAAAAATGGTCCAGTACAAAATTTACACTTCCCTAATGAGGTACCCTTTACTAATTAAAGGAATGGCCTGTTTAAGTACATTAATTTGTTTTTCTGTTTGTGGAAACAATAAGTCCCCCTCTCTCCACATAAATGCCATCTACAATTTCCTTTTTTAACTAAATTATTTCCCAGCAGTTTTGTATGAATGTATTATATAATGTGTTTGAATGTTTATTATGCACATGTCTCGTGCTTTAATACAGCAAAAAAATGTGCGTGAGCAAAAATTAATAACGTGACTATCAGGAAGATTTGACACATTACACTGCAGCAGTATAGCCAGGATGTTTTCACTGGGGGACAGGGGGGGGGGGTGCATCTTTAGTTTGGGGCCCAGGGGCCATGTTTTCTTTCAAGGACACTACATCTGTTTTTGGGGGGGCACCTGGGAGCCACTGGAAAAATAGTGTGGGTGGGGGGCTATGCCGCTGTTACATTAAACATGATGGCACACTGAATCAGTGTTCTCTCCCAAAACATAACACACCCCCCCCCCCCCCCCAACATATTAGAATCTGGATCTGCCCATACTCTTGTGAACATCTCCATGGTAAGCCACTTTAAGACAGAGAAACACCTTTATTCATCAAAGGGGGATAAGGGGGATGAGTAGCTCAGGAGCTGAACGGCCTGCAGGGGGTATACACTTAGGAGGGTACCTCCTACTAAAAAACACCATGTTTTTTAACCCCAAAATCCGGACTTGAACCATGATGTTCAGCCTTGGATTACTGTGTGAAACAAATCCTGATTGCAAAGCAGCTGGAGCTGTAGCCACAGTTACTGAATCGAACATCTTGGTATCTCATGGGGGGTGGGTGTTAATCACGACTCTGAAGGCATCTGGAGATAGAAGAACATGTAAACAAGGCACATCACGGCACACAGGGCAAGCAAGACGAGCATCGAGTCCTTTCAGAAGACAAAGAGATAAACAAAATGTAGTTAAGATTTGAAGCCATGCATGGTGTGAAAGCAGCGTCATAACCAGACATTTTCAATTGGGAGGGGGGGGCAAGCAGGGGGAAAAGACATCATTTGAGGGAGGCTATTTTTGTATCGAACCATTCATTTGTGCATTTTTTTAATCTTGTTTCCAGGAGCAAGAGCGGAGACAATGGTTCTGAGTGGAGGAGGGGGAGGGGCTCCAGCACCCCCCCCCCCCCTCTGCTCTGGCTCCACTATGTGAAAGGAACAGTTTCAGATGATGACCATGTGTAATGACACCTTCTTAGAAGAGTGGAATGGTTCTGGGAAAATCCAGTGGTGGGATAAATCTCCTTCATGACAAAACGGCCAATGGAGAAAAACAAAATTTGACTTTTAATATTCATTCAATTTGCATTGATCAGGATCCTGATTGGATTCCCTGTGTGCTTCAACAGCAAATGTGCAGATAATATGAAAAGAAGCCAGCCTATTCATCCGATGTCTTTGGTTTTGGAACATGCATAAGGTAAGAATATTATTTGTAAAGGTGTTTACAAACTACTAAGTCAGATTTGATGCATATTATTATGTAAAAGGGTTGCAAATGTTATCATTTTTATATGTTTATTTATTTTTATTTATTTATTAATTAATTTATTTGTTTATATGTTTTTTATTAACGTTATTATAATTTAAATTTTTTTTAGGGGGGGGGGGGGATGACACCCTGTCAGAATCTGTTGGAAGTGGAGGTTCAGAGAAGAACCAGAAGGCAAGTTAAGTAAATCAGATGTGAACATTTGTTTATATTGCAAAAAAAAGAAAGGAAATTGCAAAGGACAGATAACTTTGTACATTATTTTAAGTGTTTTTCAATGATCTATTCAAATAGACGAGATCAGCTGAAAAGTTGCATATCTGGTAAGCTCAACTTGCTTTTGTCACAATCACTTCTTGAGAATTTTGAACATAATTTTTATCTCCAACAACTAGTGAACCTAGTTAACAACTGGTGACTAATTAAAATTTTAAATCTAGTCTACTTAGGTATTCAAGCATTCTGAGATTTGTATTTATTTGAGATAATTGCAAACCAGAAGAGAAATTTTTTCTGGGTTCTGTAGCAATAATGGATAAGGGAGTATGAGCAGACACATTGTTGAGGTAGAAATATTGTTTAAACCCAGTAAAGCACAGGTACAAACATGCAACTGTGTATTTAGAAAAATGAGGACACTGCATAGCACACAAACATTTCTGCAGGGTCTTTCATGTTTTTGAATTAGCACTTTAAACAGAAGGGGGGGGAAAGGAAAATCAGCTGAAAAGTTGCATAGGTCCTACCTGTACGGTAATTCACCTGTACGTAGGTAGTGTTTGGGTTGGTTGGTGGAGCCATAATTCAGGTGTGCGGGACAGCACATCCTTAACACATTCAAATCTGTACACAATCAATGGACACTTTTTAAAAGTTGAAACACGTCAACCAATCCTCACCCTAAAGACGGTGTTAGTCTTCCGTCGTTCCGCCACTCGCTTTGACCGGTGCAGATCCTTCTTGCTCTTTTTGTAATCCTGCTTGCCGATGTTCTTCCGGTACTGGTCAACAGAAAGCTGACTTTTCTGAGCATCTTTCTTCCCCATGGTAAATGAGACCTAGGAACAAAGTAACATCATTCACATTTCTTCATTGTATTTGTGACAGGTGCCCCGTAAATTCTTGGTTTATTAACTTCTCAGTCAATTCGTTTTACTAATTCTTTTAATATTAAAATTAAATCAAGCACCATCCACGCTAGGTTTCCCATAATTCCATTCCAGGAAGACATCTTAAATATGTCATTCATCACTGTCTCCATCACACAAATATGAATTAAAGAGATTTACCATACCTCAGGATAGCGTATTACCCAATATGAGTGTCATATATTTAATTCAACTGAAATTCTCATGACAGAGTTGGCATAACAATCACAGTAATCATAACTGAATTTGGCATCCGGCCTGCAAAGCCCAATCAAAGCACAGCAAGACCAAAGACCCCCTGGCCTTGCTGTACGTTCATAATTGCGATAAACCTGTGGTCCCTGCATGGGAGTGACCAGTCTTGTTCCAGGCTTCAGGGTCATCTCCCGTCCTATGTAGGGAGGTAGGCTAGTACTCGTACATATATAGCCCCACTTGTGTCGTGTGTGTGGAGGATTCAGCTTGGCCACACAAGTGGGGCTAGTAGTAGTACCTCAGTAGTACTAGTAGATCATACATCATACATGTAGAACCATAAGCCTTTATAAGGGAAATGGCAATTTGAATTTCCGTGCAGTTTTCAAGGTTATGAATAATTTATTGTTTAGTACTCCCAAATGTAAAAGTTAACCAAGTTTTCCCGGAAGAGTTTGTCTGTGTGAATTAAAATGGGCATTGTCAACCACTACTGCTACTCGAGTGTTACTACCGGTTATACTTATAATTATTGGTTATAATTATTACTCGACACAGTCATCCACAACATGTACACGACGAGTAACTGTAACGTTTTTTTAAAAAGATTGTCTGGTTTTTGCTTTAAGTTTTGCGATGGTCGTGAGTGAAAAGTTGGCTTTAAGAATCGGCAAACTTTCCGAATATCGTTACATTTCACAATTCAATATTTGTGCGGTGCTACACATACGATAGTACTTCTTAAAACAAGTCTTTTTGAAATCATAAACTGAGCAGACGACATACCTCCTTCCGTTCCAAAGCTTTCGGTACGGTGAACTGGCGTACACGTCGACATCACACACAGGTGACAAAAGTAAACAGGAGATAGGGCGCCCTCAAGAGTTAATCGATCATGGGAGAGGGGGAGGGGCGGTGTTGCTGCAGGCTGTGTGCACATGCACGGCATGCAATGACCCAGGTCGTACTTAAGATCCATGAAATTCACGTCACAGAATGACGTGGCACATGAGAGCCATTAAATATAAGAAGCGCCAAAATGCAAAAAAAAACTCGGATCATTCTCAGATCATTGGTAAATGCGAGGATCAGCCCTTGCATGCAACCTACACGCCCCCCCCCCCTCCTCCTGCTCCCACAAGTTGTGGCTCCCACAAGTTGTGGCACAACGATTGCGTAACGCACTTGCCATCATCCTATCCAATCTATGTTCAGTCCCTGGACAATCAAAACTCAAAACAAATAGAACACCGAGATTTAAAAAACATTGTCGTTTATTTTACCGATAAAAAAAGGTTATACAAATGGTAAAGATAACAGCCCTTGAGATTATTGTAACAACAATGATCAAGAGCTCATACGGTAATTGAACACATGGATATAATAACATGCTAGACCTGTCAAATAGCTGGGTAAATATTGTTTTTTTAAGGGATTTGGCCGTTCCATGTCACAGGGGTCGGGGTGTATAACACAGCAGTTTGCTTAACAAAACGGATTTTCTGTCATGTCAGGTTGACACAGATTATTTATTATTTTAATTGTACTATTAGGCTATTTTGTTAATACAACCCTTCAGCGAGGGGCTTGTTTGGTTGGTTGCTGCCGACAAGATTTTGCCATAGGTTAAGGATAAGTATGCATTTTGTTGTTTTTGGAACCGTTCAATTATATTAATTAATATAAATGTAGACATATTATGCAATACAACTATCGAGTGAAAATTCAATTTCAAAAGGTGGTAGCGTTTTCAGACACCGCCGAATATCAGGAACGGTTTTGTCCACGCAGGAAGAATAATCCGTCATTGGATAAAACAATCTGTGAAACGTTTCTGACAGAAACGTTTTTCAGATTCAAATTTTGGAGGATACAAAATCAATACTGTAAGCTCAAATGGGGAAAAAACATTGCATAATAATTAAGGAGCTTTATAGGCCTAAAGGGGTACCTTCCTGGCATAACTATATTTAAAATTTGACAATTAAATCTGGGGGAAATATGAGATAAGCCTAAGCTAGTTTTTTAACGCTGCAGTGTCAGCTTTCTACCAGTAACAACACCATTTTAAAACGTTTGTTTATTAACTTGAATGGGAGGAAGCATTACTGCACATGCACATAATTTATTAAATACATTATTTATTTATTTGTGTATCATATAACGTGCTGAAGTGAACAAAAGTCACATCGGATGGTAACTCTTACAAGAGTTAAAACGCTCGTGATATCAGCAAACCCTTCAAAAAAAGAACACCAATGGGGCAGATCATGGTTTAGGGCAACTTATTACGTAATAAAACAACTACAAAATTCAGACTTATACAACACTACAAAAAAAACATTCAGATGTTAAAGAGTGTGTACAACATTGGTAAGATTGAAAATATAAATGTTCACAGATTTGCACATAATTTACATTGTATAAAGACGGTCAAGGTGGGAAAACTTCACTTGAAATGGTTTAGCTTGAAATGCTATAACTTTTAGAAATGTGCAGACAATTAGTCTTTATCACGCGTGATAAAATCCGATGTTTGAAACAGTAGGCCTAAGGTATTTTTTCACTGTTTTCTTATGACTCCCGAAGACCGATTTAGCTGAAACTTTCACAGGTTTGTTATTTCATGTATAATTATGTTTAGTCACCTCAATGTGGATACTGGTCTTTGACAATTAACAATGGTGTACATAATAACCGACACAATAACATGCATGAGTCAATTACTTGTATTCATTTATGTGTCCATGAAATCAACACCCACAGACCACCCTAGCAAGAAAATTTGTAAAGTTTACAACTCATATGAGTATCTTCACTGACTTCCAAATTAAAACACTCTATCCCATTGTGAAAAAAATAATTACAGAGACACGAGTCAAGGAGTACATACTCATGCCGGACATGTGGCACAGGGCGCCCCCCCGCACACGTGCACCATTTCCCTCTTGTACAGAAGTACCCCCTAAATTCCTCTATAAAAGAATTCCTGAGATTCCCAGAACTCAATGGACTTTCAAAACACAATAGGAGGGGGGTACCGGTACACCACGCCACACATCCAGCACCAAAATGTATTTAATTATCTGCATTGCATAGGCTTTGGAATTAAACTTGCATATACTTGTGAGAGATTACTTAAAATTCATCATTTAAATATCATTAAAAAATACCATAATCCTCTCTCATCACACGCTCTAATCCAAGTTTTTAATCTCCTTTTCAGAAAAACATACCGTTGTAAAAAATACATTTTCATCAATATGTTTCCATTCGCAATTATATACCTTTCATAAATAATAAATCACCAACAATCTAAACTTCACATAACTTTTTCTGCATTTGCACTTTTCGTAATTTCTTTTTTAAATTTCATTCAAAATCATATTAAAGACAGATATAACATAAAAAGTTTGTAACATTGTGTTGCTTTCATTTTTGTTCATGCTAAGTTGGGGTGTTGGGTCGTCTGTCTGTCTGTTTATTTGTTTGTTTGTTTGTTGGGTTGTTGGGTTGTTTGTTTGTTGGGTTGTTTGTTTGTTTGTTGGGGTGTTGGGTTGTTTGTTTGTTGGGTTGTTGGGTTGTTTGTTTGTTGGGTTGTTTGTTTGTTTGTTTGTTTGTTTGTTTGTTTGTTTGTTTGTTTGTTTGTTTGTTTGTTTGTTTGTTTGGATTGCAGCACTGACATTTCTTCTGAATCAAAATGATAGTTTCCAATCGCTCATAACGTAATATCGGCCGACGCACAGAGGACGGTTCTATCCGCCTGGTCCGTTAGCTTTGCTTTCGCCCTGAAATGACCCTGTAGTAACAAAGAAAACTAAATTGGTTAACTAATTGAAAGTCTTCAAGGGGGGATTCAACAAATTACACTTTATTTTTGCAAAGGTAAACTTTCACATGCAAAAGGAAATTGTTTGTTTATATTTTTATTTTTTAAGGGAGAAAAATGTTTGATTGGATAACGAAACTTACACTGGGAACGTAGAATGGAATATGGAGTTCCTTCATGTAGTACTTGTTTCCTGCATACACCAAAATACGACAATTGTTAAATGCAAGGAACTTTGTGACATGTTTGACGGTGTGTTGTACAAAATGGAGAGGTCGGCAAAAGAATATTGCTTAGAGACATTTTGTAAAAATGCTTCCACAATGCTATGGCCTCCGTCGTCTGCTTCATTTGAGACATTCTGTACAAGATGAAAATATAACAAGAGTAATATTATACCGACACCAATACACAACTAACCAGTGGCGTATACTAAGTAAAAGGCAGGTGCACGGGGCACCACAACCCCAATTGATGTCAGTGCCCCAGGTGCCCCCATTTCAAATCTGGACGTTTGAGATTAACAAATTACAAAAATTAAATGTTAAACTTTCTAAGCTTTTATGTAATAATTTCAATGTTTTAAAAATGTTTTTTTTATTAACACGCAGACAATGTAGGCCTATTTTGTTTGTACATCCTCGTCAGATTGCATTGTCCTTTAAAACACAATAGTGAATAATAGCAGCGCTAACAGGGTGCTTTTTAAAGAAAAATGCAAGCAGAAACTATCGTTTTAATTGGCCGTAAGTGCCCCTCCTCCTGGCAAAAAGATTGTGGTTTCTTTGCTATTAAAGCCTAACGCGTATTTTGAATGTTAATTGTGTGGTTTTGTTTCCTTTAAAGGTTTGGGACAGTGTACGAAGAGAAGGGCCATATCACACACGAGGCATTTACAGGTAGATAGTTATGATGGAATGGGCTGATTTTGGAAGGCTAGCCCGATCTAGTAATTTTCATTTTTTACTTAGACCATACAATTCTAGTTGAACTAATAGAATTAATTATAGGCCTATGGTTCAATTTCATTTGTCCTGTACCAGCGTGTTCCGGCCATTTACTGGGACGCGTTCCGGCCATTTACTGGGACGCGTTCCGGCCATTTACTGATGGGACGCGTTTACGCTCGCAATAGGCGTGAGGCACAGGCTAATACGACAGTGTCCGAATTGGCGGCTAGGATTATTTTCTTTCAATCTTTGCTATTCATCACTTTCTAAATCAAAATATTGCTATTTATAAAAAATATACCACTAGCAAATAGCTCGCGTATGTGGTTGATTAATTAACATCTCGCTACAACTCTCCAGCATTTTGAAGTACTATCACAATTAAAGTACAATCACAGAATAAACCTGGATATGTTATCGCTGCTACATTAATGGCTACCTGGCTACAGCAGAAAATGTTGTGATATGAACATACCCTGCGTAGGCAAAACACTAATAGACTGAAAACACCTAATTTGAGGCTTCAAATAACCATAACTTAAAGGTATTATACAGGATTGGTAGAGCTGACAAAACAGTCGCAAACAAAGTTCATGTTTTGTGTGATTAACCATATACATGAAATAACAAACCTGTGAAAATTTCAGCTCAATTGGTCATCGAGGTCACGAGAAAATAGTGAAAAGAGACCTTATATGTTTTCTGTGTTTCAAACATCGAGTTTATTATCACGCGTGATAAAAACTGTTGTTTTACTCATTTCTCAGAAACGATAGCATTTTAGGCAGACATATTTTAAGGAACCCTTTCTACCATTACTTACTTTAAATCGTGTAAGTTATGTGTGAATCTGTGAACATTTGTGTTTTTCGATCTTACCAATAGTGTACAGGGCCTTTAACTATACTTTCAGCTATTGAGCTGATTTTTACACCATTGGATTTCTCTTGAAATTATCTTTCCAATGATAGCAAACTTGTGGGGTTCCTATGAAAAAACCCGAAAAGTGCCGGACTCCCTACTATGATGGATACGGCTAGATATCCGCGTCATCGTGCGTTAAAAAAGAAGGACGTCCTTGCAACACCCTTATGCATGCAACAATCGTAGCCGTAACTGTAGCCGCTAAAATTCGGATCAGCATAGAGCTTGTCACAATGGCATCAGAAGACCTTGTTCACATGACGTCACCGGCCAGTGCAGTCTTTTTGGTGATGACCATTGCGTATTTGAGTTGCGTGTAACACCCGTTATTTAGCTATCGACCTAAGCAAGACACAATATTGAGGCTAAAACATGTGTTGAGAAGTTTTGTGCGCTTATTTAAAAAAATATATATCTTCAAGTAAGCTTGATACATGCATTCATCGGGGAACATTATAGTCCCCTTAATAGTTTTCAGTTTCTGAAAATAGTAACATAGTTCCCGCTCCAATCTCAATCGCGTGTACTTTTCATATGTTGACCTGATCACGAAAATGGCAGTTTGAAAAGCACGTGTGCGATCTGTGACGTAGATGCACAAGGTCTATAGTTGGAGCTGTTTACAACAACAACAGAAAACGATGGGAATATTTGCGTCCCAGTTATGGCGGAAAACACGGGCACCGGACATCCCTAATCGCCAACTGAGGCTTGCTTGGTATAATCAACGTTCTGAAATCACACCGAGTTAAAAAACGGAAACAACGTGATAAAACAAACCGTCTTCCATTGGGCAGTCAAAAAAGGTGTCTCTCTCCTCGTCCGGGTTGGGCTCATCGTCCTCATACAGCGTGCAGATATCCATGTTCTTCTCATAAAAGTTCATGTCTCCATACATCACAGACACGAAGATGAAACCGTACTCCACTGGCTCATCTATAAAACAACGTAAATACAATTATTTTAGGTAAAACATTGGGATACTAATTTTGAGTGGACGCTAGGTGGCAGCAAACCTACCAGGTAAATCAACAGCCATAATAAATTCCATTGTTCTCAGAAATGTGCCGCGCATGCTCAGAACAACACAATTGACCTTTAATTCGTAGAGCTGCTAAAAGCTCAGAGCTAGCTCAGCGAAACAAACTTAATATGCTTACCAGAATAAGGATACCAGCCAAACTACCATGTCACAATCATGTACAAGTTGTAACTGGTATCCCTCTCATTTCGGTTGTTATTTTTTTATAACTCTTGAATTGTAATTGATTTGAAAATTGAGACACATAATGTTAAATATCCCATTGTGACAAGTGTAAGTATCACCTGTCAAGAAGTGCCCTTGATTAAGGCCTGAATAAGGTAATTCTTTTTTGTAAACAAGGGATGCATGGATAATAAATGCAAATATTGTCAATATTGTCATCTCTCACCGAACGTGGTGTTCATGACAACCACGATCTTCAGTCCTCCTCTATCCTCGTCTTTCATGAGTAAGACTTTGCCGATCTCCGGTGGGTCAGAATCATCTGTGGAATCACCAACAAAGATGGACAAAGTCATCATACCAACAATTTCACTCGATCCCAGCGTCTCGTCCAAGGCGCTGGGATGGGCTGCGTGCACATTAGACCATTCCCCTGATCTAATAACCCCGTCTCCTTAATACTTCCTGTTTACGAAAGATTCGACCACTATAATGTGGCTCTATCGTGTAGATCAATTTCAAAAAAGTTTAGTGCAATTCTTACCCTTGCAACATAAACTGGGCAAGATTGCAACATACTTCCGACAAAATTGGTTTGAAAATATCGTTTTACAATATCCATGGAGCCTCTATGCAGTTCATATCGTGTGTCCACACGCTGTGATTGTGCGCATATGCCGATCAGCGCGCAAGAATTTGAGCTCATCAGCCAATCCCATCGGTCTTGGATGTGCATGGAGCTGGGCAAAACCACATAATTGGTTCTGCATTTGTAATTACGACACAAGTCCTTTTCGAAACAACGTCTTGGGCTTGGACTCCTCCGTCCGTCTATTTGAAGGCCCAGTACCGAAACCATGCGTTTTCAAAAAAGCCATGCTGTCGAAAAGGGCCCAATAACACCACAACAATTAAGTGGGAATCAAAACAAAAAACTACCACCAAAATACAATCTTTACAAAGTTCCATACAAATTTTGTAAGTCGTAAAACACTTTCTCACAAGCTCAAGTAACATAGCTAATGACTTTACGATACCACATTCATTTTTGTATGTTGCACCTCGTGTTTTGTTGTTGTGGTGGTGGTGTTTGTTTGTTTGTTTGTTTGTTGGGTTGTTTGTTTGTTTGTTTGTTTGTTGGGGTGTTTGTTGGGGTGTTTGTTTGTTTGTTTGTTTGTTGGGTTGTTGGGGGTGTTTGTTTGTTTGTTTGTTTGTTTGTTAATCAAAAAGCAAACTGATGATCTTGAAAGGATACAGAAACGAGCTTGTAGGACCATCATGGGGATTCAGTACACTTCATACTTGGATGTGCTCAATCTATGTAACTTGGATGCACTAGATAGTAGAAGGGTCGCACATTGCTTAAAATTTGCTAAAACACTTGGTGCTAATTCAAGAACCTCTCACTTGCTCCCCCCTACGAGGCTAGCAAGTCATGGTAGGAACCTAAGGAACAGTGTTGCTACATCAGATGGTTCGGGGCAAGCAAAGAGACGCGAACACCAATAGACAATTTTGAATGAATGTTAATGGTACAATGGCACGTGGGCTTGATTTCACAAAGAGCTAGAATTGATCTTGAGCTGTGAATCAATCTTAATTGCTAAGCAAAGTGTGATGTCACAATACAAACCACTATGGTGATAATAACAACTCATCTTAAGATGTAGTGCTCTGTGAAATCAAGCCCAGGCTTTGCCCATCTAGAGGTTGCTATAGAAAACCTTTAAGCTAAATATTCATATCTTACTTGCAAGTGGCTTATTCTTTATTTCTTTAGTTCTTTCCTGGATATTTTATAACAAGAAAATAATTTTCAAAAAGGAAGTCTACATTGAACAGCCACTTATATTTTCACTTTAAGTCATTTTTGAAGAGCAGTCCAAGTGATCTGTTCCTTCTTAATAATTATCTTTTTTTGTCCAAGGCATGTAGAACTTCTTTTTTAACCTTATTTGTTCAACCATCTCATTCAGTCCTTTCAACAGCGCCCTCAAGATATTACTGTTCACTTGTTCGTCCCAAGATCACAAGACCTTTGTGTTCGGGGAACAATGATATTCATTTTCATTTTGCATTTTCATTGGCTCTTTGTTATTACAAATCACATTTGGTGCCACATGTATCGGGCATGTCACACCAAATCTTTCATGTCTTTGCTATGGTGGACACAGTAGTGGATCTCCTAATTGGTCGTGGTTGATAAAATTTTCTTTTTCTAAAACATTGGCGATTGAACGAAGGGAACGCTTAATGTGTAGGATGGACCACCCTAGTCAGAAATGCTCTCTGGTCTGTCCAATATGTTGTATAGGTCACACTTGATAAAAACTATTAAAAATGTAGCCAAGGTTGAGTTACAAAAGATTTGACATGAACTTATTCTTGCCAATCCAAATTGTTGCCAAGAAACATCCAATAACAACTGAGAAGACTAATGTTTTGTTGACACAAATTCAGTCTGGTACAAAAACACTGATTTTCCAGCAATGATTTTAATATTTATATGAGGGTATTACAACAGTATTACATAAATAATTTAAAAACTATATTGAAGCTTTTGAAGTTTGAATTAATTTGTCATTTTTCCATGATCTTCCATTATAATTTAATTGAACTTTTGAAATACAACAATATGGTGTAAAATTCCACAAATCGTTAGCATGATCATCTTCGCAAGTTTGTTTTCACGTTCACAAGGTCACTTTCCTTTTTAAGGTCACTTCCCATAGGGGGGAGGGTTCTACTGGCCGACGATTTTTTCTCTCTGAAATTATCCCCTTTTCATTGCAATTATCACATTATTAAGCTTATAAATATTATATTCTAGTAATTTTTAATATCAAAAGTCAAGATTTCAAATGGGGGGCACCTTAGAGGGGACGGACATCATTTGGGGAACTCACCCTCCGTGCCCCACCCCATTATTTACGCCATTGCCAAGAGTTTGACTTTGTAACACAAGTGTGCCCGCACAAACTATATTATGCTCCCATAAGTTCATGGGTGACTTGAATGGTCCGAAGTTTTTTTGTGGAGTCAACCTTCTTGTTCTACAAAATGGAGGACCGTGTTAGTTCACGAAGTAAAAGGGAAACCACACAATTTCGAGGGATATTTGTGTGAATTACTATATTCTAGAGGAAATAGTCTTTGAAGAACTCCAAACCAATCAGAAATAAGAAAAGGGGTGTTTTTGTTTGCATGATGTCCGTTGAAAACTAGAGGATTTGAATAAATGTTACTCTTTCAAAAAACACTAATTTACTTTCACATGTCACATGACATGACATGACCTGCTGTGTTTTACAAAGCGCACCCTCTGTTGATTTATACATGGCAAAATCTGAAACATAAATAAACAATGTTGCAATTATATGCTTTTCATCAGGAAAGACGGTAGCACATTAACAATAATAGAGGGCGCTGTTATGCCACTTAGATTTTTTTCTGAGGCACACGGAGTGGTGGTGTCATTGTCAGGATCATTTTCTTGCTGCTCATTTCCCCCAACTGTTTAAGTTTTATATTTATAGGGTGCAATAACTGTACATAAAGATATTTTGACATTTCTTTCGGATGTTTTAAATTTACGTAATACGATTTGTATGCAAAATAAAAATTTACATATTTTTGGAGCAACGATATTTTAGTAATGTATGTATCACGTTGAAAACAGCCATTAAAAGGACTTGTATGAATCTATAGCTAGTAGCAATCGTTGTATTTTATTTGTTGCAGTTGTTACTACCATACCAATAGGATTGCATTTCAATAGAATACATTTTCGAAGAGCTCAGCAAGCAAACGTTACGCTTATTGGCCCAATGACCAGGGCACTAATGTAAAGCGCATTGAGAATTAAGTGTTAATTACTATGCGCTATAAAAATCTAAAAATTAATTTTTATTAATTAAACGTAACATTACGTTTATACATGTACGTTTCTAAACGTAACATCGTACGTTTATACATGTGAGCTGATAAACATATTTAACGTTACTTTAACAAACCCCAAAACTTAATGATTATTACCAACGCTAATAAACGTAACACACTAATTTTGTTGTTAATAAACGTAACATTGGGTAGGTATCCACATTCAAACCGTGGACCTATAACAAAAGGGACAATAGGTCCACGGTTGCTATCACAAAGGAAAGCATTGTGGTCCACGGTTGCTATCACAAAGAGTTGAACAAAGGAGGGTCCACGATTGCCGGTATTTACACACGTGTGTGTGTGTTAACAGTTGTAACAGACTTGCTGTTATTTTGATAAACCTACCAAACTTAACATCATGTAATAAACGTAAACGTAAAACTACATCTCAAAGGTAACCTAAAGATTTAATTAAATAAAAAATTGCTGCTTGATGACTGCTATGTTGATGATTTTTAACCTTAAAACAAACTGTACAAGTTTCCATTAGATTTCCATCTGAATAACTGCCATGACATTTTACGATTTGCTAAATCGAATCAGCAAAACGAGCGTATTATTTATTCAGCATAAACATGGAGGTATGAATTTAATTCCTACCTCCATGGCATAATCTTGAGCCTTCCCAAAGCAATATACTGGAACTATGTGATTTTACCTACCTGCAGAAATAACGTACACATTGACCTGTAGGCCTACAGGCATTTTCATAGCGCCCATAAAGATCGCAGCGCTTTACAAAGCTTACATACAAAGATACAAACAATTAAATACAAAACTATGCAACAAAAGCATAAATGGCATGATTACACAAATATATATATTGTTTAGTCTACTTTTGAAGAGCAGGAGTGTGTTGGCCTCACATAGTTTATGTTACGGAGAAGGGAATTCCAGAGCGGCAGAGGCTTGCGTGACTGTGTAGGGGGTGGGGGAGGGGGAGCGAGTGGCATAAACAGATGTGTTCAAGTAGATCAAAGCGGCTTTCTTGAATTATGAAGGTGCCCGGTCATTTCAAATGTACATTATTAGCACGCAAGACACATAGTTATATACATTTATGGTTGTCCTGTTATTATTTTAAAGGTGGGACAATTGTAAAGGCCTTGCTGACATACAAACTTGCAAAATAAATGCAACAACTTTGGGGTTTTATAGGTGGGGGTTTTCAGGCTATCTCTCTCTCAGAAATGTTGTTATAAACCTTATTAAAAAACAAATTCAATACGAGGTAATGAAGAGTTTGTGTTTTGATAAGTTTCATTCTGAAAGCTCACTGATTATAAACGATGTATAGGCCCTACAACATTGATAAGAGTGAAAATATTAATGTCCACAGATTTGTACACAACTGCATGGTATAAAGATGGTCATGCTGGGAAATCTTTAATGATGTATTTTTGCTGAAACTGTTATAGTTTTTGGTAAATGAGTGGAACAATTAGGTTTGATCTCGCTAGTTCAGAACCCAATGTTTGAAAACAGTGAAAACATGTAAATCATCCTTCCGGCGCTTTACAAGTGTTCATTATTATTATTATTATAACAGTCTGCTGTAATTTAACAGAAATTAGGCAGCGCCAGCTATTCATTATTATTCCTTTTTTGTTTGTTTTATTTTTTTATAATTTATTTATTTACTTTTTGATAAAAATTATGCTAGGCCTACTCGAAAGTGGTGTTATTATGTTTGTGTACAAATGCCTATGCGTCACGCCGCATCATCGGTCACATAAAAAACGGCGCGATGTTTCCCCATTTTGCCAACCAATGCGCACGCGTGAAGTGCGATTTACAATGGGAAGAGTCTTTTATACGACACGAGCCAACATCTTTTTCCCTGCTCTATGTTTTTACGAAGTTGCGTCTTCCATTTCATATTGTTCAATATCCATGTGGTAGGTGACAATGTGGCCTCAATGTGTCTTCCTGGTTGGTCGAAAGAAGGATTTCGGTTTAAAAATTTACATACAATTGGTTTATCGCCTTTTTCAAATATATATTTAAGCCTATCATTTGCTGGTAGGCCCTACTGTATTAAAATTAATCACTTTTGCTAACTCTATTAGTGAAATCCGATGGTTTTTTATTTGGGTTAACTTGGCTTCATTAAAAAAAACTAACGCAGATTTCTAGAAATGATGGGAAACAAAACCCGTTTGGGATTCTTGGTCCTTTTCCTTTTTTCAAAATACCTGTGCTCCGGGCAAGGCATAGATAATGATACAACCATGGAAAGAGGCGAGTCAATGACGCCGACGATTCCAAGCAGTGTGGTTGAACCTGCCCGGCAGAGCAACCAGCCCTTTGTTGGTAACTTCGAAGGTGAAATCGCCGAGTCTAACGACCACACCTCGACGTCCAACGCGGCCCGTGGAGAGAGCGCGAACCACGGCAGCAGCCGGCACCATAGACGCATACTGATCATCGACTGTCTAATGGACGGGAGTCACACGCACATCCAACGCCTAACGGCAAGGGCGTTGGCTGCGAGGGGGCACAACGTCACCTGGCTCACAGTCCAGGATCTCATGTATTGGGTAACTGACCAAGACCGACAATCCATCAACTTCAGAGTATTCAAAAACTCAATTGATAAAGATGTCACAGAGAAATTTCTTGAGTATTGGACGAAAAAGAGTCTATCGGGAGAACTGGCTTCCTTCACTTGGTAAACAATCTTCCTTTTAGTTCTTATTTATGATAGGAATAATTTTCATAATAATAGGCCTAGAGACATGTCATTTCCAACCTTCATGCTACATTAGCGGGGGAAAGTACCTGTTTTATTCACCAAGTCAAAACCTGATTATATCTGCACGGACACACCCATTTTTGTGTGTACATTCACGTTGATCATAGGCGGAAACCAGAACCCGATTGAAAGAGTTGTTACAATTACTTGCAACAGACTTGCACAACCCTTGCGCATATTTGAACATTTTTGGGGAACACTAGGCTCTAATCATTGATAATGCTTTAACGTGTGTGGAGGAAACAAAATGGCGCACTTTGATCAAATACGCACACTACACTGTATAACGGAGGACGTTGACTCACAAAATGGCATAACAAAGATTATTGTGATGGTGACTGTGGTCAAAATTGTGATCGAGAAAAAACCTGTTTTCAAGTGGCAACTCTCAATGTGAGACTCGGTCAGAAACCAGAGCTGTGTACTGAGAAATTTGCAACATGGAGGGACACATTTTCTTCGTTCACTTGGCTGCTCCAGGAAGCCATTTTTGGTCCAAATGTAGCACAACCTAACGTGCAGTCTAGTCTGGCACCCTGTGTGCACACATGCAGTTATTTGGACCGAAAATGGCTGCTAATTCCAAGTTGTCTCAACTCTCGAACACACAGCCCTGGCGGACACCAAACATCACCACCAACAGCCGGTTTCATCTTTATTTCACAAAATGTAGAATGTCAAAAAAGAAAACAACCATTACATGATAAAAAGGCAAACAAGGAACAGTTTCTCTATGTAACTTTGTTGAAGACCTCTCGTTTTATCGAGATCTTTAATCACACTGCACTCCCCTTATTTTTCAAATTCAGGTACGTCAAAATGAGGCTGGGGTTTTCCGAAAACGAGTTCAAAACCTTATCAGAAACCATGAATACTACAATGTGGGAGTTGTTCCTGAACACTGATTTTGATGAGCTCCGAGCTTTCAAATTTGACATGGTTTTGTGTGAGGTTATGTATCCAGCATGTAGCATAGTGGCCCATGATATACTCAAGGTACCGTTCATCAACACTATCAACGGCGGCTACTTGGGCACTCGCTACAGCCGATGGAACAATCAGCCCAGCCCGTTAGCATACGTCCCGGAGTTTATGACGACATACACGGACACGATGAGCTTCTTCCCAAGGGTAAAGAACGTCATTATGCACGGGCTCTCGCTTCTCGCTTACGATTACATGATGCTTGGATCGTTGGACACGGAGAAAAATCGGCTCGGCCTGAGCCCGGGGATTGGGACGAAGGAGATTATCTCCCGGTCTGAACTCTTCCTCTTCAACTGGGATTTCCTCTTGGAGTTTCCGAGGCCCGTGACGCCTAACGTGATCATGATAGGAGGACTAACGATCGCACCTCCAAAGCCTTTATCTCAGGTAAGACAATGGCGCATCAATGTTCGGGAAGAGGGAAGGGGAGGACTTACCCCCACCCCTCCCAAGGACCCAGAATATGGGTCAATTCTGACCTTAAAAAGTGTATAAGTAACTACCTAAGCACGTTTGTTTACCTATTTGTGACCCACCTATGGTGTTCCATATGTGCCACTCCTTCCGTCGCCTTTTCAATTTTGTCCGTCGCCTTTTCAATTGTTTCCGTCGCCTTTTCAATTTTCTTCCGTCGCCTTTTCAATTTTCTTCCGTCGCTGTCGCCTTTTCAAATTGAAAAGGCGACGGACAAAATTGAAAAGGCGACGGACAAAATTGAAAAGGCGACGGGCAAAATTGAAAAGGCGACGGACAAAATTGAAAAGGCGACGGACAAAATTGAAAAGGCGACGGACAAAATTGAAAAGGCGACGGACAAAATTGAAAAGGCGACGGACAAAATTGAAAAGGCGACGGACAAAATTGAAAAGGCGACGGACAAAATTGAAAAGGTGACGGAAAGGAGTGGCACATATGGAACACCATACCCACCCCCCCCCCTCCCCACACCTCCCCACACCCTTCCCACAACATTGAACAATCCGTCTTCGGGAAAAAAAAGTCGCATCCCCTTATGGTGATCCCCTTATGGTGATCCCCTGGCTGCCGCTTCCCAGGTTGTATCGTATACTTGGGTGGATCCCTGGCTACACGGCAGTTTACGGTTGAATGGCTTCTGACTGGCACCCACCGAACAAGGATATTGACAAAATAGGGAGACCGCCATCATAGGGCTAGATAGCTCAGTTGGTAGAGCGCCGGCACGTCAATCCGGAGGTCGTTGGTTCAAATCCCGCTCTAGTCAATATTTCCTTGTTCAACCCAAAATCAATTAAATAATAACCAATTACAAATGTTTTGAGGCTTTGCATTATCAGGTTGGGTATGTCAAGCTGGTAAAGCCATGTGTAAAAACATCTTTTTGAAAAAAAAGTGGTGGCTCTGCTGAGAAGAGCCCGTTTGGTATATTCTCGACGTTTTGACAAGTTTGCTGCAGTCATCTTCAAGGAGACACAACAAGCAATACGAGTAGTACATTAAGCTAGAGTTTGTTTTCCATACGTACCCGCAAGAATTAATACAGTAAGAATAAATAATGAATATTTATCACGCGCATAAATCCACCAAAGTGTTCATGGTGCAAATACGTAGGAAGAACAAGCTAACTAAAAGTAGAAAATACAGGGATACAGCAGGAAAGAACATTTTGCAAATGCGTTATTAAAAAGATGAGTTTTGTGGTTTTTATTCTTAAATCGAATAAAAGAAACCAGTGACTTGACATTATGATGGCGCTTATTCCATAGAGGCGTGGTGAGGTATATATAAGAGAAAATCCTGTTAGGCTCAATAAGGAGGTTAGAATATTTTCAGAACGAAATTTGCAAGGAGGGTTGTAAGATTTTAAGGAACTCATCACTAGGGCCTATAATTAGAGGCCCTGTTTGTGAGGGTTTAAACACGAAGAGCAGTTACACTTTGTACTCAATCCTGCTTCTTACTGGTTGCCAGAATTACAAGAAAAATAAAACTAGTCGTAAATAAAATAAATAAATTTATTCCGTCCGTACGATCGACTCATTTGACATTGAATCTTCTTTCTGCAGTTTAAACAAAACGGTAGGTCATTTTGTTTGGTCAGTTTGCAACTTAACAGCTTACTCTTTGTTTTCCTTTTTTTTCATTTTTTTTTCTTTTTTCAAAAACTATAATTTCTTCGTCCTTCAGATGGAACGTGAAGCCGTAGTTCCCATGTGTTTTATAATGCTCGTAAAAGAACCCAGTTACATTTATCACTCCGAGAGGGGGTTTGCCCTGGTGTGTCTGGCAGTGGCTGCTGAATGCATTGCAGCACCTTGTAAACCCTCATAAGTTGCTACATAAATGTTGTCTCATAATAATAATACTTTTTTAACATGTCTTAAAATGTTTATGTCTGTTCCAGCGCCTTGGAGTACCTTATCGGTAGATAATGTGCTCTGTGTAAAACTATTGTTATATTATTATTGAGAGAGGGAGAGTAGCGACAACTTGCGATCAGAATCCAATTGGTGTCAAAAGTAACGCATGGGAATTGTGCCAGACTATTGGGATGTGTACATTTGGACCGAAAATGGCGTCCAGCCCACGTGACCAAAACAAAAACTGGTCCCTCTATGTGGCAAGTCTCTCAATACACAGCTCTCCTGGTTATCATCTTCTTAATTTTCCACACCTACGGAAAAAGACAGCGATTCTGCGTGCCATATCCAACGAGGCCGAAGTGATAACGAGATGATAGCACATCTCTTGTTGCTATGGGTCGACCAATCAGAATCGATGATGTTTTCTTGAAGATAATCTTTAGTTGTGTTTCCTTCTTTCCCGGTGTATAGGAGCTGGAAGAATTCGTTCAGGGCTCAGGTGACGATGGCGTGGTGATATTCTCAGTCAGTACGCTTCTTAACGTCATGAGTATGGAGATGGCCAATATGATCGGAGCGGCACTGGCCCGTATTCCGCAGCGGGTGGTGTGGAAGTACATGGGCTATGAAAAACCACACACATTAGGCAACAACACCCTGATAGTCAGATGGATCTCCCAGCAAGATTTAATCGGTAAGTTTGTGAGATATTATAGGTTATCATCTTATTATAGTGAATTAAATGGTGGCTCTGCACGGATTTCTGGTGACTTTTGGGTGACCTGTGACCCAGAAATTGATTAGGCCCCCTTGGACCCGGAAACCGGGTCAATTCTGACCCGAGAGTATCTCATTAGTGAACATAAGGGTGGCCTGACAGGATTTTGTGACCTTTTGGTGACCTGTGACCCAGAAGTAGATCAAGCCCCGGAATCCAGGTCAGTTGTTACCCGTGAGTGTACCATAAGAGTGAAAGTAATGGTGGCTCCGAAATTGTTTCATTCTCAACGTTTCAAAAAGTGTGTGCACTCCAGAGTCAGAATATTGACAAGGATTCCGGAACCTGGGGGCCTGATCCGCTTCGGGTCAGTTTGACCCAGAGCCCTTGTCAAATTGACCCGAAACCAATGTCCAGACTCCAACCAAACTACGGGTCACATTGATTCAGAGTCAGATTGATCCAGAAATGCAGCAGCCCCCCCCCCCCCCCCCCGGGACACTGGACCTTGAATTCTGGTCAATTCGTGATCCTTTGAGAAGTAATCAGGAAACCTACTTTTATAAACGGTAATCAGAAATAGTCGTCCTTTTCACGCAGCTCACGAGAAGACCCGCTTGTTGATATACCATGGTGGCTTGAATGGAGGCTACGAAGCCATGTACTACGGGGTGCCCATCCTTGGCCTACCGCTGTTTACTGATCAGATCGATGATCTAGTCCGTCTCAAGAAGATCGGCATGGCCGACTATTTCCCCAAAGGGCCCTTTGGCTTAACGTCAGAAAGACTGTACGAGGGTATCCGAGAGGTCGTGGACAATTCTTCGTAAGTACTCTCTTTTGATTGTAACAACAAAAAGGCAGAAAAGTA
The DNA here is from genome assembly GCA_037783415.1 of Leptasterias polaris. NCBI lineage: Eukaryota > Metazoa > Echinodermata > Asteroidea > Forcipulatida > Asteriidae > Leptasterias > Leptasterias polaris. The sequence continues at coordinate 3,204,246 of JAZGTN010000005.1, read as the reverse complement.
AAGTTGCGAAATTTGACGTGGGAAAAACGTGGTGAATATTTCCGAATTGGTGCGAATTCGCCAAATTTTACATGGAAATAGACTAGATGATAATATTGAAGTCTAGGATGTTCCTTCAGAGCCACAGTAATTTACCTTCGGGTGATTTTTAGTCCGCAATTTACAATTACAGTTTTGGTTCACATTCAACTTGGGAGTTGGACTTAAAACGTTATACCTCATGAAAAACCTGACTTAATTCTGCACCATACACGCTGCTCTCTTTTGGTGACCTTTCTAAGCTGGACAAAGCACTGTAGCATCATAAATTACTATTGCAGGCGTATCTGGCTAAATTGGTTTCTGGTTTCTGGTTTATTTTTAAAACTTTCAACAATTTTAAATTTAAAAAATCCATATTTCCATTGATGTAGTCTGAGCATTGGCACACGTCAGAGCACGATGGGTGCACCACACAATAAGCTCAAATAGCAACAATGCTAAATGCTAAATGTTAAATATTAAAAAATACTCAAAAGGTATTCAAACGTCTCTTGAAAACAAACAAAATATTAAAATATCTTCTTACTAAACCTTTTTTTAAATCATTTGTTTGTAGGCGAGCCGCTTGGCTTTTGAGCTAGGCTCATTCAAAATAAAACACCACTGAACGAGGGCCAGACTCAATCTTTGTAAAATATACCTACACCTTTTAGCAAAATAGGGCCATAGAGGGCTAGTGTACCCCAAAATGCTCAAGGTTGAAAGTCAATGACCCCAGGGGCACAATATTTGACAATTATATTTCAGCAATCCGTAAAAGCCATGACCTTCAAATCTTTGATTTGCAGAAGAAGTTGGGTTGTACATTTTATTAATGAGGCTCCGCGCATGAGTTTCTCTCTATTAGCGCGGTACACACCGCGCTGATTTAACCTGTTATTAATCTGCTGCCACCTAGCGTTTCCAATAATCTCACACTCTCATTCGTTTCCGCCAAACAACAGTTACCGAGAGAATGCTAAGAGAGCTTCAAGGAAGATGCGTGACATGGAGTTTGCTGACCAGGGTCTCCCGATGAATCGTACAATGTACTGGATCGAGTACGCCATAGAACACGGCACCGAACACCTCCGGACTGGGATAGAAAAACTCGCCTGGTACGAGCTATACCTTCTGGATGTCACGGGGATTTTTCTAGCGATAACGATCGTCTTTTTATGGCTGCTGAGAAAATGTTGCTCCTGTTGTGCACGAGCTTGTACCAGGACCGCTTTAAGGTAGAATGCATGGCTGGTGTCATGAATAAAGCATTGACTTTTTAAAAGTAATCTCTTTACCTAAAACGATGGTGAATCAGCATCACTGATTACCCTAAGTATACTTCAAGATTTGACCTCGGGGACTAATGGCGCAACCAAAACACTTTCATTTGAGACGGCACAACAATTAGTAAGGGCAAAAGTTTTTTGTTTGTTTTTTAAGTTGATTAAATTACCATAAGATGTAGGCCTATATTATGAATTGTACAAAAACTTTCGAATAAAGAAGTTCTTTTGTTGTGTAGTCCACATATTAACACTTAGGCCAGTATGGTTGCTTCCCAGGACAGCCTCCCGCCTACCATTTTCTGAGGGTGGAATGTGTTTTCTTCTTCTTATAATTATTTCGGTGTCTTAGGTAATTTTGTTCCCTGGCGTGTTCACCCTTATACGATAAATTAACGTGGGCAGAAGGAAGCTGATTCTAAAGAAGGCGCTGTCAGACAAGATTTCTACACAATTCACCTTTAAGCTTTATGGGGGGATAGAATCTCCAGGGGACATAATCTCCTGCCCACACCGGATGTGTTGTACATGTATTGAATACTCAATAAAAAGGTCATGTTTCTTACGCTCTTCTGTCGCACTTCTTTGTTTAATGTTAATGCAATCAAAACCACAGTACCCCCCATGTACCAGGAGAACGTAAGCTCGTTAAATATCGTGCAAATCCCCCCCCCCCCCCCCCAGAGAAACGTTTTCCCCATCACGATCAATCGATCACATCTCCTCCCCCCTCCCCTTCTCTCTCTCTCTCTACTGAGTAACGTCCCCATAGTTATTGAATATTGTGCATAAATAAAACCGATGACGTCATGGCGACGTTTGGGTAAAAAATGTGCAGGCAGCGTTGCTGCTTCTCTTGTATAAGCATTGTTCACATAGGCCTACTGTATGGATTTGTTCGAGTAGATTTATTACCACCCTGCAGTTTATAATAAACACACTTTACAAACAACACACTGAGGCATAAAACCGTTGGGATTTTTGTAAACGTACATTTCGAGCTGACTTCTTTTATACTTGCGGAATAGATGGAGTTTTCGGTCTGGTTATTTCTTTCTTTCTGTTTTTGATGTAATTTGTATTGTTTGTAACTTGCTGTAATTGTTTATGTAATTTGCGCTTTCGAACATCCTCGGGCGCTCAAGAAATGTAAGAAGTTATTATTATTATAATTAAGCAATGTGCATTAAAAAAAAAAACTCCGGGGTCATAATTGACCCGGATTCTGGGTTCAATGGGGGCTGGCCTTTGACGGTCAATATGACCAAGAATCTGTGTCAACATGACCCAGAGATTGGTAAAGCTGACCCAGAATCCGAGTTAAAAACACATTTTGTTTCGGACACGGAATTTAGGTCAATTCTTATTTTATTTTTTATTTTTTTTAGTTTAACTTGTTGTGCCCTTTTTATCAAATATAGCATTTTCAGATGGCACTGTTTTTCGGTGGAGTTGTTACTGGTATGTTGGTAATGTTACTCAGTGAGCATTCAGATTAAAACTAGACGTACGGTTTATCCCAATGATTACCACCCACTTATTGTTTTGAAATTGTCCTCTACTTCAATTATCAAAGGGTAAATGTAGCAGGCCCACTCCCTGTGTCAACGGGGATTTTTGTTTCCCATGCGGCGATCTGTGTGGAAATTTCTTCTGTTAGCACCTTCTTTTGGCTCAACTTCGATCAGCCCTGCCTTATGGGACACATTTCTCGTGTGTTCCATTCTTCAATGGGGTGGAGTTTTTTATAGGGTAGCAACTGTCAGAGCTCCTTCGACCTTACCGTCTTTCAAAAAATCTAAACAAGCGAAAACTGTTCCTGAAAGTATTGATTTTAACCAAAATGCCTATATTCCTTGCCATCAAAAAAATGTGTATGTTTTTCTTTAGCATGCCCATTTTCCCCCATTATGAGATCGTTTTCCCCATTAAAACGTTGTACCTTGCGTGTCTGACAATACAAATAATTCAGAGTGGCCGAGCTCCGTGCGAGCGCCCTCTTGAGAGAAACAAAATGGCCGACTTCGAATTGTCAACTATTTTTCTCTTCAGTTGTTCCACACTTTATAGCCAGTTTGGTCGACCAAAACGCGTGAAAACGAGCAAGGTGAGTTCAATATTAGTTATAGCATTCCTACAAGACTTCCAAATGTGAATTAAGGTCCGAATGATTCAAAACAGTCCGAATGATGCAAAGATTAGGACCACTGTATTCGCCGTGGCGGTATGTTTAAAAACACGTGAGTTGAATGCAGCTCGATAGCAGAGTCGTTGTAATTAAGATAGAAAGACAGTCCAAACATTTTGTGTGGAAAAAGACCGACATTTAGGAGGAGTAATATTGTTGGAATTCCATATAAGATGTTGATTGATGACTGCAGGGTCCAGTAATGCCAAAGTAACATAGCTTAAAGGGGATTGGACACGTTTGGTAAATGGTAATTGTCAAAGACCAGTATTCTCACTTGGTGTATCCCAACATGCATAAAATAACAAACCTGTGAAAATTTGGGCTCAATTGGTCCTCGAAGTTGCAAGAAAATAATGAGAAAAAAACACCCTTGTTGCACAAATTTGTGTGCTTTCAGATGCCTGAAAAGGCTTCAGGCCTGAAGTCTTTTTCAGATTCAAATATTTTAGTGAGAAATTACCTCTTTCTTAAAAACTACGTTACTTCAGAGGGAGTCGTTTCTCACAATGTTTTATACTATCAACAGCTCTCTGTTGCTCGTTACCAAGTAGGTTTTTATGCTAATACACATTTTGAGTAATTACCAAACGTGTCCAGGCCTTTAAGTCTGGCGTTAAAACCTAACATGTCTCATGACTTGAGAAACAATAAAATATCTTTTTAACGAAAACCTTTAACACAATATAATGGTGGTTTTTTTTTACTTTGTGTAGTTTCTTACCATCATCCACATATATAATTTTTCCCCCCACCCCCAATTGGAAAATATTTGTTATTAATTAAGTGTATTACACAGGATTGGTACAGCTGTCAAAATAGTCACAGACTGTGTTCATGTTTTGTGTGATCAACCATACAAATGAAATAGCAAACATGTGGGCTTAATCCGTGTGGTATGTAAGTCAGGAAAATAATTGTGAAAAACCTTGCACAATTTACAGCATGTTAACACATGCACTTTACAGTGTGCCGTCAGCACATAACTATGATAAGCAGAGCCATGAATTTTGGCCCGGGTCATGTATAATAATGAAGTAACCCTTTAAATTAACTCCCTCAACATCGCTCCAACTTCAGTCAAACAGGACTTGCCCTCTTGTGATTATTCATTTTTTGGACGAACTTTGATTTTATGCAGGCATCCTCACTGATGCCATTTCTTTTGACCTGGTCATGACCTGTTGCATCTTTCATATTTTTCGAAAGGGTTTTTCAAAACAAATTTTGCTGATCATTTATATTTTGGAAAATATGAAAGATGCAAGAGGTCAAGTAAAAACAAACTGCATCAGTGAGGATACTTCATTCTGAATCTGAAGCATAAAATCGAACTGGACAATTTAGACCAATTTGTTTTTTTAAATCAATCACATGGGTTAAAGTCGAGCATTTTTATCAAATTTTTGTAATTTTAAAAGATCCGGTTTATGCTTAAATATAATGGTGCAGTAGGCACTACTAATGACTTTTTACTTAACTTGACCGTGGTCATTAGCGACTGCGAGGGGGGATTGGGGTGGGGGATTTAAAGGAAAATATGACATTAATTTTGCTGAAAAGGCGGTCAGTACTAACCAGTTCAGCGGAAACTAATTATAAGCAGGTAAGCAGGTTAGCAGGTTGATTGATTGCTAAGCTGAAAACTATCTCTAACAGTTCGTCAGTCTCATCTCTCATGTTTCAATCTGAAGAGTATCAGTGGATGATGACTCCTTCAAAAGATTATTCGGTCATTTAATCATCAGAATTGCTTCAGCTGAACGCAAGAAATCAACCAGTTTTGTCTCTTGACAATGATTGGACGACACTCTTCGTAACAATGTTTCTTGGGATCCCCCAGAAGCTTATTGTTTTTGGACCCCAACGCCAATGTCAAAGCAAAAGAAATGTTGTCCGAGCGATAACACAAGAACTGGCATATCAACTCAAAACTTGATTTTGTTGATTGGTCTTGGACCCCCCCAGAAGCCTATTGCTTGAATTAACCCCAGGTCAAATGTCGGAGTCATTAACAGCTAAAACAAAATTTTAATTGAAAATATCTCGTGACACTGACCAAAATGTGTTTAGTTTTGTTTACATTATGAAACCAAATTTTATTGAGTTTTACTCAATTACATGTAATCATTACACACTCGTTTACCTTTCTATAACATACGAACAATCATGTTAATTTCGCTCAGGTTGATCTTTAAATAGACCTTATGCATATGACGTCATTTGAGTAGGGCGCCTCACCTAGAGGTCAAAACTCATTGGCCAGTCTTGTGCGCCGCGCGTACAATTCAGCGCGTTTCCATTGTTTCATCATCAGTTTACCTCTAAGATGGCGGCTTGGTGACGTCAATGCATAAGGTCTATTGAAAACATCTCGTGACCACGAAACAATGCCTCATCTAAACTTGTTGGGCCATGTAAGAGTTTACCTTTTCACAACCTTCTGAGGCACAACGTCTTTCTGGTTACATATTGTCTAGCGCGGAAGAAAAGCAAAATGGCAGTAATGGTAAAGATCTATTTAAAGGTGTGCATAACAATGGTTAGAGTAAAAATATAAATGTTGTTTATATTGTTAATATACAACAAATTCAATACGTGGTAATGAAGAGTTTGTGTTTAGTGATAAGTTTCATTCTGAAAGCTCACTGATTATAAAAGGTGTACAAAACATTGATAAGAGTAAAAATTGCATGGTATAAAGATGGTCATGCTGGGAAACTGCTTTTGAAATATGTTTGCTTGAAATGCAATAGTTTTTGAGAAATGAGTAAAACAATTAGTTTTTACATTGCAAGTCCAAAACTCAATGTTTGAAAACAGTGAAAACATTTAAGTTTTTATGCATTTTTTCCCCGTGACTCCAATGACCGATTGAGCTTAAACTTCCACAGGTTTATTTCATGTATATATTGGGTCACATTAAGTGTGGATACTGGTCTTTTACAATTACCAATGTTAAACATGTGCTTTAAAGCATATCCGTTATGTCATTCTACTTATCGAGTTAATTGGCTGTGAATCCACGCATTCGCATTATGAGGAATTATTCGTTGTAAAACTGATTGGACATCGGAACAAAGTGGGACACACGACCATTGCTTTTTCCCCCATTTGCCATTTAGAGTTCCATAATCAATGCAAAGACCCTGGTATTTAAGGCACTGTTTTGGCTTATGGACGGTTCAACATAAAAATGACAGCTTTTAAGCAGCCAGTGTGATTTGATGTACGACAAACTTCGGCATCAGGCTTCAATGTGAAGCGTACAGGTTTCTTTCAGTATTATTCTATCAAACGTTTTCACTATGAAATGATTTCTGCATCCTCGAATTTAAGTTGACAGGCCAAAAAAGTATAGTTATTTACAAACACCTTTATACAATTTAAAGGTATTATTTATACAGGATTGGCAAGGATAAAAAAGTCATTGTTCTTTTAGTCTGAAAGCTTATAAGTTCAAACTAGAAGCAAAAATTCAAAGAAATTGTATCTGCAAAACCTATACAAATTCTTAACAGCTGATTTCCCAAGTTAGGGACAATGCGCTTATATGCTTAAAATTAAGCAAGTTTTGTAAAACTATTTTCTCCTGACTCACAACAGATTAAGCCCAAATGTTCACAGGTTTGTTAGTTCATGTACATTGTTGATCAAACAAAACATGAACACTGTCTGAGACATTGGTCAGCTCTACCAATCCTGTATTATACCTTTACGCAGAACTAATACTTCACTAAGGCAACCACGGGCAATTGCCTCCATGCCCCTGGTTGCCTTGGTGCCCCTTGAAAAATGGTCCAGTACAAAATTTACACTTCCCTAATGAGGTACCCTTTACTAATTAAAGGAATGGCCTGTTTAAGTACATTAATTTGTTTTTCTGTTTGTGGAAACAATAAGTCCCCCTCCCTCCACATAAATGCCATCTACAATTTCCTTTTTTAACTAAATTATTTCCCAGCAGTTTTGTATGAATGTATTATATAATGTGTTTGAATGTTTATTATGCACATGTCTCGTGCTATTAATACAGCAAAAAAATGTGCGTGAGCAAAAATTTATAACGTGACTATCAGGAAGATTTGACACATTACACTGCAGCAGTATAGCCAGGATTTTTTCACTGGGGGACAGGGGGGGGGGTGCATCTTTAGTTTGGGGCCCAGGGGCCATATTTTCTTTCAAGGACACTACATGTATCTGGTTTTTGGGGGGGCACCTGGGAGCCACTGGAAAAATAGTGTGGGTGGGGGGGCTACGCCGCTGTTACATTAAACATGATGGCACACTGAATCAGTGTTCTCTCCCAAAACATAACGCACACCCCCCCCCCCCCCAACATATTAGAATCTGGATCTGCCCATACTCTTGTGAACATCTCCATGGTAAGCCACTTTAAGACAGAGAAACACCTTTATTCATCAAAGGGGGATGAGTAGCTCAGGAGCTGAACGGCCTGCAGGGGGTATACACTTAGGAGGGTACCTCCTTCAAAAAAAAAAAAAAATCCGGACTTGAACCATGATGTTCAGCCTTGGATTACTGTGTGAAACAAATCCTGATTGCAAAGCAGCTGGAGCTGTAGTCACAGTTACTGAATCGAACATCTTGGTATCTCATGGGGGGTGGGTGTTAATCACGACTCTGAAGGCATCTGGAGATAGAAGAACATGTAAACAAGGCACATCACGGCACACAGGGCAAGCAAGACGAGCATCGAGTCCTTTCAGAAGACAAAGAGATAAACAAAATGTAGTTAAGATTTGAAGCCATGCATGGTGTGAAAGCAGCGTCATAACCAGACATTTTCAATTGGGAGGGGGGGGGGGCAAGCAGGGGGGAAAGACATCATTTGAGGGAGGCTATTTTTGTATCGAACCATTCATTTGTGCATTTTTTAAATCTTGTTTCCAGGAGCAAGAGCGGAGACAATGGTTCTGAGTGGAGGAGGGGGAGGGGCTCCAGCACCCCCCTGCTCTGGCTCCACTATGTGAAAGGAACAGTTTAAGATGATGACCATGTAATGACACCTTCTTAGAAGAGTGGAATGGTTCTGGGAAAATCCAGTGGTGGGATAAATCTCCTTCATGACAAAAACGGCCAATGGAGAAAAACAAAACTTGACTTTTAATATTCATTCAATTTGCATTGATCAGGATCCTGATTGGATTCCCTGTGTGCTTCAACAGCAAATGTGCAGATAATATGAAAAGAAGCCAGCCTATTCATCCGATGTCTTTGGTTTTGGAACATGCATAAGGTAAGAATATTATTTGTAAAGGTGTTTACAAACTACTAAGTCAGATTTGATGCATATTATTATGTAAAAGGGTTGCAAATGTTATCATTTTTATATGTTTATTTATTTTTATTTATTTATTAATTAATTTATTTGTTTATATGTTTTTTATTAACGTTATTATAATTTAAAAAAATGTTAGGGGGGGGGGGGGGGGGGGGGGGGGGGATGACACCCTGTCAGAATCTGTTGGAAGTGGAGGTTTAGAGAAGAACCAGAAGGCAAGTTAAGTAAATCAGATGTGAACATTTGTTTATATTGCAAAAAAAAGAAAGGAAATTGCAAAGGACAGATAACTTTGTACATTATTTTAAGTGTTTTTCAATGATCTATTCAAATAGACGAGATCAGCTGAAAAGTTGCATATCTGGTAAGCTCAACTTGCTTTTGTCACAATCACTTCTTGAGAATTTTGAACATAATTTTAATCTCCAACAACTAGTGAACCTAGTTAACAACTGGTGACTAATTAAAATTTAAAATCTAGTCTACTTAGGTATTCAAGCATTCTGAGATTTGTATATATTTGAGATAATTGAAAACCAGAAGAGAATTTGTTTCTGGGTTCTGTAGCAATAATGGATAAGGGAGTATGAGCAGACACATTGTTGAGGTAGAAATATTGTTTAAACCCAGTAAAGCACAGGTACAAACATGCAACTGTGTATTTCGAAAAATGAGGACACTGCATAGCACACAAACATTTCTGCAGGGTCTTTCATGTTTTTGAATTAGCACTTTAAACAGAAGGGGGGAAAGGAAAATCAGCTGAAAAGTTGCATACATAGGTCCTACCTGTACGGTAATTCACCTGTACGTAGGTAGTGTTTGGGTTGGTTGGTGGAGCCATAATTCAGGTGTGCGGGACAGCACACTGCATCCTTAACACATTCAAATCTGTACACAATCAATGGACACTTTTTAAAAGTTGAAACACGTCAACCAATCCTCACCCTAAAGACGGTGTTAGTCTTCCGTCGTTCCGCCACTCGCTTTGACCGGTGCAGATCCTTCTTGCTCTTTTTGTAATCCTGCTTGCCGATGTTCTTCCGGTACTGGTCAACAGAAAGCTGACTTTTCTGAGCATCTTTCTTCCCCATGGTAAATGAGACCTAGGAACAAAGTAACATCATTCACATTTCTTCATTGTATTTGTGACAGGTGCCCCGTAAATTCTTGGTTTATTAACTTCTCAGTCAATTCGTTTTACTAATTCTTTTAAAATTGAAATTAAATCAAGCACCATCCACGCTAGGTTTCCCATAATTCCATTCCAGGAAGACATCTTAAATATGTCATTCATCACTGTCTCCATCACACAAATATGAATTAAAGAGATTTATCATACCTCAGGATAGCGTATTATTTTACCCAATATATGAGTGTCATATATTTAATTCAACTGAAATTCTCATGACAGAGTTGGCATAACAATCACAGTAATCATAACTGAATTTGGCATCCGGCCTGCAAAGCCCAATCAAAGCACAGCAAGACTAAAGACCCCCTGGCCTTGCTGTACGTTCATAATTGCGATAAACCTGTGGTCCCTGCATGACCAGTATTGTTCCAGACTTCAGGGTCATCTCCCGTCCTATGTAGGGAGGTAGGCTAGTACTCGTCGTACGTATATAGCCCCACTTGTGTCATGTGTGTGGAGGATTCAGCTTGGCCACACAAGTGGGGCTAGTAGTAGTACCTCAGTCGTAGATCATACATCATACATGTAGAACCATAAGGGAAATGGCAATTTGAATTTCCGTGCAGTTTTCAGGGTTATGAATAATTTATTGTTTAGTACTCCCAAATGTAAAAGTTAACCAAGTTTTCCCGTAAGAGTTTGTCTGTGTGAATTAAAATGGGCATTGTCAACCACTACTGCTACTCGAGTGTTACTACCGGTTATACTTATAATTATTGGTTATAATTATTACTCGACACAGTCATCCACAAAAATGTACACGACGAGTAACTGTAACGTTTTTTAAAAAAGATTGTCTGGTTTTTGCTTTAAGTTTTGCGATGGTCGTGAGTGAAAAGTTGGCTTTAAGAATCGGCAAACTTTCCGAATATCGTTACATTTCACAATTCAATATTTGTGCGGTGCTACACATACGATAGTAGTTAGTACTTCTTAAAACAAGTCTTTTTGAAATCATAAACTGAGCAGACGACATACCTCCTTCCGTTCCAAAGCTTTCGGTACGGTGAACTGGCGTACACGTCGACATCACACACAGGTGACAAAAGTAAACAGGAGATAGGGCGCCCTCAAGAGTTAATCGATCATGGGAGAGGGGGAGGGGCGGTGTTGCTCAGGCTGTGTGCACATGCACGGCATGCAATGACCCAGGTCGTACTTAAGATCCATGAAATTCACGTCACAGAATGACGTGGCACATGAGAGCCATTAAATATAAGAAGCGCCAAAATGCAAAAAAAAAAACTCGGATCATTCTCAGATCATTGGTAAATGCGAGGATCAGCCCTTGCATGCAACCTACACGCCCCCCCCCCCCCCTCCTCCTGCTCCCACAAGTTGTGGCACAACGATTGCGTAACGCACTTGCCATCATCCTATCCAATCTATGTTCAGTCCCTGGACAATCAAAACTCAAAACAAATAGAACACCGAGATTTAAAAAACATTGTCGTTTATTTTACCGATAAAAAAAGGTTATACAAATGGTAAAGATAACAGCCCTTGAGATTATTGTAACAATGATCAAGAGCTCATACGGTAATTGAACACATGGATATAATAACATGCTAGACCTGTCAAATAGCTGGGTAAATATTGTTTTTTTAAGGGATTTGGCCGTTCCATGTCACAGGGGTCGGGGTGTATAACACAGCAGTTTGCTTAACAAAACGGATTTTCTGTCATGTCAGGTTGACACAGATTATTTATTATTTTAATTGTACTATTAGGCTATTTTGTTAATACAACCCTTCAGCGAGGGGCTTGTTTGGTTGGTTGCTGCCGACAAGATGTTGCCATAGGTTAAGGATAAGTATGCATTTTGTTGTTTTTGGAACCGTTCAATTATATTAATTAATATAAATGTAGACATATTATGCAATACAACTATCGAGTGAAAATTCAATTTCAAAAGGTGGTAGCGTTTTCAGACACCACCGAATATCTGGAACGGTTTTGTCCACGCAGGAAGAATAATCCGTCATTGGATAAAACAATCTGTGAAACGTTTCTGACAGAAACGTTTTTCAGATTCAAATTTTGGAGGATACAAACTGCCGAATTGTTTCTAAAACGAATATCAATACTGTAAGCTCAAATGGGGAAAAAAACATTGCATAATAATTAAGGAGCTTAATAGGCCTAAAGGGGTACCTTCCTGGCATAACTATATTTAAAATTTGACAATTAAATCTGGGGGAAATATGAGATAAGCCTAAGCTAGTTTTTTAACGCTGCAGTGTCAGCTTTCTACCAGTAACAACACCATTTTAAAACGTTTGTTTATTAACTTGAATGGGAGGAAGCATTACTGCACATGCACATAATTTATTAAATACATTATTTATTTATTTGTGTATCATATAACGTGCTGAAGTGAACAAAAGTCACATCGGATGGTAACTCTTACAAGAGTTAAAACGCTCGTGATATCAGCAAACCCTACAAAAAGAACACCAATGGGGCAGATCATGGTTTAGGGCCACTTATTACGTAATAAAACAACTACAAAATTCAGACTTATACAACACTACAAAAAAGAACATTCAGATGTTAAAGAGTGTGTACAACATTGGTAAGATTGAAAATATAACTTGTTCACAGATTTGCACATAACTTACATTGTATAAAGACGGTCAAGGTGGGAAAACTTCACTTGAAATGGTTTAGCTTGAAATGCTATAACTTTTAGAAATGTGCAGACAATTAGTCTTTATCACGCGTGATAAAATCCGATGTTTGAAACAGTAGGCCTAAGGTGTTTTTTCACTGTTTTCTTATGACTCCCGAAGACCGATTTAGCTGAAACTTTCACAGGTTTGTTATTTCATGTATAATTATGTTTTGTCACCTCAATGTGGATACTGGTCTTTGACAATTAACAATGGTGTACATAATAACCGACACAATAACATGCATGAGTCAATTACTTGTATTCATTTATGTGTCCATGAAATCAACACCCACAGACCACCCTAGCAAGAAAATTTGTAAAGTTTACAACTCATATGAGTATCTTCACTGACTTCCAAATTAAAACACTCTAATCCCATTGTGAAAAAAATTAATTACAGAGACACGAGTCAAGGAGTACATACTCATGCCGGACATGTGGCACAGGGCGCCCCCCCGCACACGTGCACCATTTCCCTCTTGTACAGAAGTACCCCCTAAATTCCTCTATAAAAGAATTCCTGAGATTCCCAGAACTCAATGGACTTTCAAAACACAATAGGAGGGGGGTACCGGTACACCACGCCACACATCCAGCACCAAAATGTATTCAATTATTATCTGCATTGCATAGGCTTTGGAATTAAACTTGCATATACTTGTGAGAGATTACTTAAAATTCATCATTTAAATATCATTAAAAAATACCATAATCCTCTCTCATCACACGCTCTAATCCAAGTTTTTAATCTCCTTTTCAGAAAAACATACCGTTCTGCATTTGCACTTTTCGTAATTTTTTTTTAAAATTTCATTCAAAAACATATTAAAGACAGATATAACATATTAAAAAGTTTGTAACATTGTGTTGCTTTCATTTTTGTTCATGCTAAGTTGGGGTGTTGGGTCGTCTGTCTGTCTGTTTATTTGTTTGTTTGTTTGTTTGTTTGTTGGGTTGTTTGTTTGTTGGGTTGTTTGTTTGTTTGTTGGGTTGTTGGGTTGTTGGGTTGTTGGGTTGTTTGTTTGTATGTGTGTTGGGTTGTTTGTTTGTTTGTTTGTTTGTTGGGGTGTTGGGGTGTTTGTTTGTTTGTTTGTTTGTTTGTTTGTTTGTTTGGATTGCAGCACTGACATTTCTTCTGAATCAAAATGATAGTTTCCAATCGCTCATAACGTAATATCGGCCGACGCACAGAGGACGGTTCTATCCGCCTGGTCCGTTAGCTTTGCTTTCGCCCTGAAATGACCCTGTAGTAACAAAGAAAACTAAATTGGTTAACTAATTGAAAGTCTTCAAGGGGGGATTCAACAAATTACACTTTATTTTTGCAAAGGTAAACTTTCACATGCAAAAGGAAATTGTTTGTTTATATTTTTATTTTTTAAGGGAGAAAAATGTTTGATTGGATAACGAAACTTACACTGGGAACGTAGAATGGAATATGGAGTTCCTTCATGTAGTACTTGTTTCCTGCATACACCAAAATACGACAATTGTTAAATGCAAGGAACTTTGTGACATGTTTGACGGTGTGTTGTACAAAATGGAGAGGTCGGCAAAAGAATATTGCTTAGAGACATTTTGTAAAAATGCTTCCACAATGCTATGGCCTCCGTCGTCTGCTTCATTTGAGACATTCTGTACAAGATGAAAATATAACAAGAGTAATATTATACCGACACCAATACACAACTAACCAGTGGCGTATACTAAGTAAAAGGCAGGTGCACGGGGCACCACAACCCCAATTGATGTCAGTGCCCCCATTTCAAATCTGGACGTTTGAGATTAACAAATTACAAAAATTTAATGTTAAACTTTCTAAGCTTTTATGTAATAATTTCAATGTTTTAAAAATGTTTTTTTATTAACACGCAGACAATGTAGGCCTATTTTGTTTGTACATCCTCGTCAGATTGCATTGTCCTTTAAAACACAATAGTGAATAATAGCAGCGCTAACAGGGTGCTTTTTAAAGAAAAATGCAAGCAGAAACTATCGTTTTAATTGGCCGTAAGTGCCCCTCCTCCTGGCAAAAAGATTGTGGTTTCTTTGCTATTAAAGCCTAACGCGTATTTTGAATGTTAATTGTGTGATTTTGTTTCCTTTAAAGGTTTGGGACAGTGTACGAAGGGAAGGGCCATATCACACACGAGGCATTTACAGGTAGATAGTTATGATGGAATGGGCTGATTTTGGAAGGCTAGCCCGATCTAGTAATTTTCATTTTTTACTTAGACCATACAATTCTAGTTGAACTAATAGAATTAATTATAGGCCTATGGTTCAATTTCATTTGTCCTGTACCAGCGTGTTCCGGCCATTTACTGGGACGCGTTCCGGCCATTTACTGGGACGCGTTCCGGCCATTTACTGATGGGACGCGTTTACGCTCGCAATAGGCGTGAGGCACAGGCTAATACGACAGTGTCCGAATTGGCGGCTAGGATTATTTTCTTTCAATCTTTGCTATTCATCACTTTCTAAATCAAAATATTGCTATTTATAAAAAATATACCACTAGCAAATAGCTCGCGTATGTGGTTGATTAATTAACATCTCGCTACAACTCTCCAGCATTTTGAAGTACTATCACAATTAAAGTACAATCACAGAATAAACCTGGATATGTTATCGCTGCTACATTAATGGCTACCTGGCTACAGCAGAAAATGTTGTGATATGAACATATACCCTGCGTAGGCAAAACACTAATAGACTGAAAACACCTAATTTGAGGCTTCAAATAACCATAACTTAAAGGTATTATACAGGATTGGTAGAGCTGACAAAACAGTCGCAAACAAAGTTCATGTTTTGTGTGATTAACCATATACATGAAATAACAAACCTGTGAAAATTTCAGCTCAATTGGTCATCGAGGTCACGAGAAAATAGTGAAAAGAGACCTTATATGTT
Organism: Leptasterias polaris; assembly: GCA_037783415.1. Classification (NCBI taxonomy): domain Eukaryota; kingdom Metazoa; phylum Echinodermata; class Asteroidea; order Forcipulatida; family Asteriidae; genus Leptasterias; species Leptasterias polaris. The sequence continues at coordinate 3,188,658 of JAZGTN010000005.1, read as the reverse complement.
TTCTGTGTTTCAAACATCGAGTTTATTATCACGCGTGATAAAAACTGTTGTTTTACTCATTTCTCAGAAACGATAGCATTTTAGGCAGACATATTTTAAGGAACCCTTTCTACCATTACTTACTTTAAATCGTGTAAGTTATGTGTGAATCTGTGAACATTTGTGTTTTTCGATCTTACCAATAGTGTACAGGGCCTTTAACTATACTTTCAGCTAATGAGCTGATTTTTACACCATTGGATTTCTCTTGAAATTATCTTTCCAATGATAGCAAACTTGTGGGGTTCCTATGAAAAAACCCGAAAAGTGCCGGACTCCCTACTATGATGGATACGGCTAGATATCCGCGTCATCGTGCGTTAAAAAAGAAGGACGTCCTTGCAACACCCTTATGCATGCAACAATCGTAGCCGTAACTGTAGCCGCTAAAATTCGGATCAGCATAGAGCTTGTCACAATGGCATCAGAAGACCTTGTTCACATGACGTCACCGGCCAGTGCAGTCTTTTTGGTGATGACCATTGCGTATTTGAGTTGCGTGTAACACCCGTTATTTAGCTATCGACCTAAGCAAGACACAATATTGAGGCTAAAACATGTGTTGAGAAGTTTTGTGCGCTTATTTAAAAAAATATATATCTTCAAGTAAGCTTGATACATGCATTCATCGGGGAACATTATAGTCCCCTTAATAGTTTTCAGTTTCTGAAAATAGTAACATAGTTCCCGCTCCAATCTCAATCGCGTGTACTTTTCATATGTTGACCTGATCACGAAAATGGCAGTTTGAAAAGCACGTGTGCGATCTGTGACGTAGATGCACAAGGTCTATAGTTGGAGCTGTTTACAACAACAACAGAAAACGATGGGAATATTTGCGTCCCAGTTATGGCGGAAAACACGGGCACCGGACATCCCTAATCGCCAACTGAGGCTTGCTTGGTATAATCAACGTTCTGAAATCACACCGAGTTAAAAAACGGAAACAACGTGATAAAACAAACCGTCTTCCATTGGGCAGTCAAAAAAGGTGTCTCTCTCCTCGTCCGGGTTGGGCTCATCGTCCTCATACAGCGTGCAGATATCCATGTTCTTCTCATAAAAGTTCATGTCTCCATACATCACAGACACGAAGATGAAACCGTACTCCACTGGCTCATCTATAAAACAACGTAAATACAATTATTTTAGGTAAAACATTGGGATACTAATTTTGAGTGGACGCTAGGTGGCAGCAAACCTACCAGGTAAATCAACAGCCATAATAAATTCCATTGTTCTCAGAAATGTGCCGCGCATGCTCAGAACAACACAATTGACCTTTAATTCGTAGAGCTGCTAAAAGCTCAGAGCTAGCTCAGCGAAACAAACTTAATATGCTTACCAGAATAAGGATACCAGCCAAACTACCATGTCACAATCATGTACAAGTTGTAACTGGTATCCCTCTCATTTCGGTTGTTATTTTTTTATAACTCTTGAATTGTAATTGATTTGAAAATTGAGACACATAATGTTAAATATCCCATTGTGACAAGTGTAAGTATCACCTGTCAAGAAGTGCCCTTGATTAAGGCCTGAATAAGGTAATTCTTTTTTGTAAACAAGGGATGCATGGATAATAAATGCAAATATTGTCAATATTGTCATCTCTCACCGAACGTGGTGTTCATGACAACCACGATCTTCAGTCCTCCTCTATCCTCGTCTTTCATGAGTAAGACTTTGCCGATCTCCGGTGGGTCAGAATCATCTGTGGAATCACCAACAAAGATGGACAAAGTCATCATACCAACAATTTCACTCGATCCCAGCGTCTCGTCCAAGGCGCTGGGATGGGCTGCGTGCACATTAGACCATTCCCCTGATCTAATAACCCCGTCTCCTTAATACTTCCTGTTTACGAAAGATTCGACCACTATAATGTGGCTCTATCGTGTAGATCAATTTCAAAAAAGTTTAGTGCAATTCTTACCCTTGCAACATAAACTGGGCAAGATTGCAACATACTTCCGACAAAATTGGTTTGAAAATATCGTTTTACAATATCCATGGAGCCTCTATGCAGTTCATATCGTGTGTCCACACGCTGTGATTGTGCGCATATGCCGATCAGCGCGCAAGAATTTGAGCTCATCAGCCAATCCCATCGGTCTTGGATGTGCATGGAGCTGGGCAAAACCACATAATTGGTTCTGCATTTGTAATTACGACACAAGTCCTTTTCGAAACAACGTCTTGGGCTTGGACTCCTCCGTCCGTCTATTTGAAGGCCCAGTACCGAAACCATGCGTTTTCAAAAAAGCCATGCTGTCGAAAAGGGCCCAATAACACCACAACAATTAAGTGGGAATCAAAACAAAAAACTACCACCAAAATACAATCTTTACAAAGTTCCATACAAATTTTGTAAGTCGTAAAACACTTTCTCACAAGCTCAAGTAACATAGCTAATGACTTTACGATACCACATTAATTTTTGTATGTTGCACCTCGTGTTTTGTTGTTGTGGTGGTGGTGTTTGTTTGTTTGTTTGTTTGTTGGGTTGTTTGTTTGTTTGTTTGTTTGTTGGGGTGTTTGTTGGGGTGTTTGTTTGTTTGTTTGTTTGTTGGGTTGTTGGGGGTGTTTGTTTGTTTGTTTGTTTGTTTGTTAATCAAAAAGCAAACTGATGATCTTGAAAGGATACAGAAACGAGCTTGTAGGACCATCATGGGGATTCAGTACACTTCATACTTGGATGTGCTCAATCTATGTAACTTGGATGCACTAGATAGTAGAAGGGTCGCACATTGCTTAAAATTTGCTAAAACACTTGGTGCTAATTCAAGAACCTCTCACTTGCTCCCCCCTACGAGGCTAGCAAGTCATGGTAGGAACCTAAGGAACAGTAACCACATAACTCAATTCCCTATTAGAACCAAGCGCTTCCAACAAAGTCCCATCCCTTACTTCATTAACATTTTAAATGCTGGCCCTGCGTGATTTTTCTTAGCGTATTGTTTTGTCTCCCTGGTTTTGTGTTTTTAGTTTACGATAATTTGTATGTTTTTCTTGCCTAGCATTTTGCTATTTTTACTATTTTTTTTTTTCTACTACTATTTCTATTTTTACTATTATATTATTGTTTTAATGTTATTGTCTTTTGGAATTTGGCCTCCGGGCCACGATTTGAGACAAATAAAAGAAATGAAATGAAATGAAATGAAATGAAATCAGTTTGTTTTCAAAGCTCTCCTTATGAACTTCAACTGAACGTCTTGACCATAATTAGGGGTCAGCGAATACCCTTTACAAAAATAACCAAGATAAAGAATTTGCCAGAACTAACCATCGTTCCATTAATATTTAATTTTAGATAAGTCTATAGCAATACTTGTATTTATGTCAACAAACGACTGGATGGACCCATATTATACCCTTTGTATTCTGTTCCGGGGTTATACACGTGTCAGCCACGGCTAGTCATAAATGTTATCATACTATTGTTATAGTGTTCAAACATTGTACACGGGCACACTTGATGACTTGGGTAGCAGGAATTGCCACGATCGGTTGCTGTTCCTTCCAATATAGTCGCAGAGCTGTTTACTGTTTGGGAACTGTATGTTTAAGATATTAATGAGATTAAAACCAAGTCTCAATTGAGTGAATTTAAACACTGCAAAATGAAGATAAAACACCGTCTTTACACCACACTCCAGAAGATTCAGGGTCAGAATTGCCATATTCCGGGTCCCAGGCCCGTCGTGCTGACCCAGAAAGTGGTGAACAGTGGGATTTCAATTCGGATTCTGCGTGAGTTTGACCCATTTAGGGGGGTCATTTAGACACAGATTCCGGGTCATCTGATCCAGGAATGCGTCAGGCCCCTTGGGACCCAGAATCCGGCCGGGTCAAATCTGACCCAGATAAAGTGCACCACATTATAAGCCTATCAACAAGTATGCTTACATTTTTAACTTACCACAGTATCCCCAAAGAGTTCCGATGTCTACAAAAGCATTATCCTTCACCCACTGGTCCCAGTCAAACTTTGGAAGATGATCTCTGGCGGCCAAGGCCTTGCCACTTTTCTGGATGGCCTCACTTTGGCCTTCATCTTCCTTTGCGTTTGGTTGGTCATTAATGTCGTTGACAACAACAGCACCTTTAGTTTGAGAGGACGTTTCACTAGAAGTACTGTCATTTACTTCGACTTTTGCGTCATGTTGTTTCGACGAATCAAGGTCAACTTTGTTGATATTATCAACCAATAAGAACTTTGGGTTGTCTTGATCACCGTTGTCATGTTGAACCCCCGAAGTGACCGCTAATATAAGCCTATCAGCAGTATGATCAGTAAGGTGGTCCCGCAGGGCTTTATCATTGGTCCGCTTAGCCGAGCCATTATGCGATTGGATACTTCGGATGAATCCGTCCGACTGTTTCGGCGGAAGGCCGAAATCCGGAAACTTCGGCGGGCCCGCTTTCCCGCCAGTTTCGCTGTGATGGTGCGCGTTCGCCTCAAGTGTGTCGGTAGGCGGTGGGTGATTAAAGAAACCTAAATAGAGACCAACAAATGCCGTGACTGTCATCAGACCACCAATGACTCCCCGTTTGAACGTCATTCTCATGCTAGCAGAAAACAGCCGTTGTTAAAGTGAAACTTCTCAGTAACAACAACAATATCTTTTATTGCCAAGTGGACTAGGAATCAATGCATTATGCTTGCCGTAGAACTTGGGTGCCTGTTAACAAATGGAAAAGAAACTCGAATTTACACAATGTATTGTGTTAACTTTTTCTGCAATTTTTTAAACCTGTCTTTTTACCAATGTATTTTTTTATTTTTTATTTAATATTTCTCTGTTTTTATTTTATGTACAATATATCAAATGTAGAAGACAACAATCGAAATAAGCTGTTTTTAGCTTCCCTTTTCTTGTTGTCCCGACAACACCTCCAATTCCCATTGACTTGTTATATCATGAGTCCGTCTTTAATTTCTTGCAATGTTCCATTTTTATTCTCTGTAAGGTTTGTCCCGCCTGAGGGCGACATAATAATTTCCATGAAGATTGTCGAATAACAGAAACAAGCATACAAACAAACAAACAAATAAACAAACAAACAAACAAACAAACAGACAACCCAACAAACATCCCCAAACACACTGATATGAAAAACTTGCGTGCATTTGCTCAATGACGACCGCAACGTAGCCCTCAGCACGTGAAACAGAAGGCCGTCTGAAGCAAAATCGGCAAAGTTTCATTCATAAATAAAAAGTGTGTCAGTGTATTTTACCATATCGCCCGGCATTTGAAAGCTCTATTCTTACTCTCGAGAATGGTGTGTAAAACTTAATTTAACACGGTCGGGAACATAGGGCCTTTTTTAATTTTAAAACGAGAGAAAAATGCTAAAACGAGCATTTCCTATGGAGGTCAACATGAATTTGACCACATTTTCAGTGGGTTCACTCAGTAAACTGAACGGCAAAATAGTTGCCGACACGGTACAGACCCATATCGCACGGCAGAATAAACTATGGGAAATTCTCCCTCAATCTATATAAAACAATTTTTGATTGGCCTAGAGGAAAGGGTGGCTTTTTGGGGTCCAATTACAAAGAGTTTTTCTTCTTTGTTTTGTGACCCCGGTAATGTATGCAAAGTCCACTACAGTCTGGTTCTGCAGTTCTCGCGCAGTACGCTTATGAATAGGCTTATTGAAGCAGGAACCAGATCTACCACGTTGTTTGCTGTCAGAGTCTTAAGACGCGAGCTTGGATCCTGCATCGTTTCCTCGATTTTTCACCGATTTATACGCCGACTTGTTTATTATCTAAATACAGTTTTTTGAGTAGAATATATATATTTCTTTCTGATACAATTACTTTGGCTTAAAACTTCTCATTTGAGAAGAAATTGGCTAAAGTTCTGTCAAAGTTGGAGGCTGTTCGGTGATCGGATCACAACATACTTTCAATAGGGGTGATTTCTACATGAATCCTGATATAGGAATGACATTTCCTAAAATAAAACATTTTAAAAAGTCTGAAATTGAGCATATCACTTGAATTCGTGAGTCCAAATCCTATTATGGTTTGATATACCCTGGTCCTTGCTGAATAGATAAACATACATACAGGATACAGTGTGGGCTGTGTATACCTCCCCCCTTATATAAAATGGTCTAGTCCATTGACCTGTTTGGTAAAATTTAATGGGAGATAAACTATGCAGTGTTCGGGGGTCAGTGCCACACACACGAAGCCGTGGCACACAGGGCTGCGTGGTTCTTTTCTGCTCAAATCGGGGCCAAAGTTTTTGATATAACAAACAAATAAGCAAGCACTACAAACAACCCTAAACAAAAACACATAAACAAACAAACAAACAAACAAACAACCCAACAAACAAACAAACAAACCAAACACAGCTTTATTCAAAGCATTGATTGTGGATGCTTCCTCTATTAATTGGTAGTTTCAAAAACATTATAAGAAGGTATATTGATATAAGTAGTTCGTTCTTATACTTTTATAGGTATACAGTATACGTATTGGGTCTTTTCCCTTATGTACTTGCCAGTATTTCCCTTGTTTTTATTTTTTGTTTTGCTAGTTTTATACTTGTTTCTTAGATCTGATTTTTTTTATTTTTTATTTTTTCAATGGGACCATAATGTCAAACAACCTCTTAGCTGAAATATGTATCCTGTATAAATAATATTCTAATAAATAAATAACGACGGAGCCGCACCTAGCTGCAGCCCAAGCTGGAGCAATGGTTTCGAAAATGATATTTTATTAAATGCAAATAATGATACCACCGAGCGACCCCCGACCCACCCCACCCGACCCCCTATCACTTGAACTTTTTGTATAACATGTTATACGGTCGGTTATGCAGGACATGGAGGTAAAACAATAATAAATTCAATTTGCTGACGAATTAACACTCAAAATAAAAATATTATTATTTGTCAATGGTGCATGTTGAAGAAAACAATGTCAGCCAAGAAAACCTTGTCGGCAATACATAAATTAGCCTAAATGAAAAAAGAACCATCAATGGTTAGCTCGCGTTTAGCCTACCTCGACTATACTGCAATGTAACTCTGCAGAATTCATAGCATCATCACTGAGAATATTGCACGAGAAGAATGCTTCACCTCCAAAAATCACCACATGTCGATATTCTTACCTTTGGCAAGCGTGAATGGAAAAACCTACCTCCATAGGCAAACTGAACCCTGCATTTCAGCTCCGTCTGTTTGGAGTCCCTATCTTTCTCCGTACGTGGTTGACAGGGCCTCTGAACTTTGTGACGGTGGACTCGGATTGAACAAATAGACGTGTCTTTTGTCTATAAGAAGTGTTGATAAGGGAAAACAGCTGATCCCCGCGAGTTAAAGTCCGTTGTTCGGCCGACTATAATGGACAATATAGTCCTCTACATGCAACCTATTTCGAAATATGTTTTTTCGTAAACAACAGATCATAACCGCAATGCCATTGTGTTTTTCGATTCAGGTTTCAGGATTGTTTACAACGTATCGTCAGGGCTTTCCCTGGAAGCGACGGCTATTTTTGTCAGCGATACAATGGACAGCTGACTAAACATTGTATGTAAATATACAGCGCGGGGTCAAGTTTTACCACTTTCTGCCACGTGTGTGTGTGTTCGTCACGCACCTGATGTGTGCAAAGTTTTACCCGTTGAAGTTTGTGAAGTCGGGGGTTATAGCCTCTATAACAGATCTGAGAAATATCCATTCTCATGATTGTATTATGAACATACATGGAACCTTTTCATGTAAACATTTGGGGGGGGGGGGGGGGGTGGGGGGGTTCAACCCCAAATTATTTAAGTTTTATAAGACAAATGGGGGGGGGGGGGGCATGCTGGACTGGTATTAACATTAGTAACTGGCACTCATCCAAGCCAACAGTGTAGTAAGGCCCGGATAATAACTTTCCGTCGTCTTGAGGAAGGAAGTTTAACAATATAGAGCTCTGGTTACACAGATCTGTTCAACTTGTGAAAGTGGAACAATTGCCAAGATGTCGAAGTCGTGACATGACATATCGCTTTGTTTCAATGGAAAGGACAGAATGGATGTAGGCCCAGCGATTTGCCTTGCTTTCTAATAATGGCACCGTGACCCTGTGGCTGCCAACGTGTTTACCAAAACCATAGAGAATTATCAAGTGTGTTGCATTTTCGTCAAATCATAATACGACAATGTGTAATAAAAGATTTGTTAAAGTTCTCGGAACGAATTGTGACATATGATGCCATTACAAAACGAAACTTGCATTAAACAACTTTCGCATAGTGCCACGGTAGACAAATGCACACATTGTGTTGTACATTGCTGATGGACGTGGGATAGTGTGATCGGGATCCCCACTTTTAGAACCACTAGTCATTTGGTGGAATTATCATTCGTGCAATACCTTAAATTAAAGTGATGACTTTCTCGAAACTATTTAATTTAAAATTCAAATATAGATCTTCGGGTCAAATCGGCAAAAACTCGGTCCTAAATCTTTAAAGCTTCCAGTATTCGTTTCTTGTACGCTGTAAGGTTTCTAAAGGAATGGGTGTTTGAAAAACAGTAGGGTGCCATAATTCTTTCAAAATGCAAAATTTGCACATTATTTATTTGTCAACTTTAGAGTCAAAGGACAGAATTGGTAAATATAACACAGCAATATAAAAATGGTTTCAATGTGGATTTGCTTGCTTAACAAAGGTCACAACAGTACCAATCAGAGTCCGTCTTAAATCAATGTCAAAGTCGACAGGAAACAACATTTAAAGATCACATATAACAGAAGTTAACATTCCTACAGATCTGATATGAATGTGTACATTATCATTGAACAACTTTTGTTAACATGTTTCGTTGTTTTTCAAAAAAGAGGTGACCGCCAAGTTTGAGGATTTTTTCAGTTTGGTTATTGAAGATTTAAAGAAACATTTTACTTTTCCAAATAACAGTGAGTCTACTGTCCCTTTAATTTGATATTTATAAATACAAGGAAATTGCTTTTATCTTAAAGGCCCTGTACACTATTGGTAAGATCGAAAAACACAAATGTTCACAGATTCACACATAACTTACATGATTTAAAGTAAGTAATGGTAAAAAGGGTTCCTTAAAATATTTCTGCCTAAAATGCTATCGTTTCTGAGAAATGAGTAAAACAATAGGGTTTTTTTATCGCGCGCGATAATAAACTCGATGTTTGAAAAACAGAAAATACATAAGGTCTCTTTTCACTATTTTCTCGTGACCTCGATGACCAATTGAGCTCAAATTTTCACAGGTTTGTTATTTCATGTATGTGGTTGATTACACAAAACATGAACATTGTCTGTGATTATTTTGTCAGCTCTGCCAATCCTGTATAATACCGTTAATATTACATGAGATTATGTGATTTGTATTCTAACAGGTATTTGATTTTTCTACCATAAGAACAATGGGTATACTCAATTTGTTATCAGTAAATGTGTGAATATTGATGGATTTACGCCAGTGGTGTGTTAAACCAATGGACATTTTCATTGAGTGGTTAAGGGAAAGGCGGGGCAAGAAAATATTTTCGGGGGGTTGCTTTGTTCTTTACCAGTTAATTACAGTGTATATTAATTAATGTACTGATTCTTTGTGTTCATGCATTAGGAGGTGATGGTCTGGGTTACAACATGCTACTTTAGCGAGTATTATGCAGCACTGCCTAACCGCAACATGCATGAACAGGTAATACTGGAAAATCCAATTGCACACGTTTCCTGTCATTAACGATTTGGCCATAACCGGGATTTTATACAGTACTAACTGATATTCGTAGTTTGACTTCATTAGGGATGAGTGCATGGGTTCTGATTATGAGCAGGGGATTGAAAGCTCTGCAAACAGCCACCGACCCCACCCCCATGCCATCCCCTCCTCCCCCTCTGATTTAGCCTCTGATGTATGCTCTTCAATAGGATTGGTAGTGCGCCTGAAAGAACCCAAAACACTTATCAAGGAAGAGTAGGGGTTAACCCCAGAAATTCTGGTTCACATAGCAAGCACCCTTCTTTACAGATTTCCTCAGGCTTGCGAGCTACACCGATTAAGTTCACTTATAGGGCATCCTTGGTTTCAATACCAGAAGTATAAAATAATAATAATAATAAAAAAGAAGAAGCAGAGTTTAACAACAAAAGATAATGAATTGTTTATTTGTATGTCATGCTCTATAACATCATTTGCATTGGATGATGTAAAATTTACTTTGATTACTTATTGAAAGCTATTATTAAAATTATCACCATAAGTTCATTTTTGGCTTCTCAAATTCTAAAAATATTTCTTGAAAGATCTTATACCATTTCTTTAGTCTTGAATACTTTTGTATTTGATGTAATTTATAATATATAGCAACAAGTGTAAAATTTGGCTTAGAAGTTAGATTTGACCCCATGCAGAAACCACCAAGTCCACTGATAGTAAAAGCCTTTCTGTGTATTAAAAAAAAAAAAAAAAAAAAAAAATTGGGTGTGGTCACAAGTGTATTTTTGACTCTCCTAACCTAGCAGTGCCCTGTATTAAATTCATTCTTTCTACTTTAGTCTGATTTCCAATGTTTTTCCCTTTGAACAAATAAAACAAAAATTGTGATTAAAAAGCCTGAAGAGTCTATCAAAGCCTACACCATGTGTACATGTAGGTCAGCCCATGTACTTGATGTTTCTACTTTTTTTTTACCAATGACCAAATCATCTGCTCAGAATAAGGTAATTTAATGGTAATTTCATTTTCGTAATGATCAAAAGGTCCTTAAAGGAAAAAAGCCTCGGCCTACAAAGTTGAAATAATAAATCAAAATCAAGAAATGAATGTTTTACTTAGAAAATGAATGTTTCTTTTTGACAAATGAGTACTTTGAAGACCACTCCTGATCAATAAACTACATTTACCAGGAGCTCCAAAATATGCAAAAGCAACTTTATGAAACCCATAAAAAAATTGCACGAAAGACCTCATAGTTCTGAGCAGACGAAATATTTTGGAAATTGAAAAAAAAAAAATAATTGATTGATACATTGACTGTAGTCAGAGTAAAGGCATATTCAAGTTCAAAGCCGACTCCCCAAACTTTACATTGGTCACAACTCTAAAAAGGGTCATTTTAAAGTCATGTGGTGTGTTGTAGCCAATACAAAAAAGTTAAAAATATGGCCTTGCCAATACAAAGTCCGTAAATTAGACCACTTTAATCAACCAGGGACACTGCTTAGGTTAAAGTTATTTGTTTCCAATTTCAATAAAGACGAGCCAGCAATGTCCGACTGTCCTTTTATAGATCAGTTCCAATCAGTGTTTCCCCCCTGGCTGATGAACTGAGCGAGGTGGTGAAATATTCAAATTGGTTGAAGCAAGAACTTTGCAGCTTGCAAAACTTACAAGAATGCAGCGATCACACACAAAAATGTGCAATGATTCCATTTTCACATCCAAGCTGTGAGTTCTTGGTAAACAGAAGTCAAGGAAAAAAGCTCTCACATGACACAAAATGGGCATTTTGGTTGACAGTGGCATTTTGATAGAAGTATTTCCTTTACAGTGAGGTGGTGAAACTGGCAATAAAATGAGTGAGGTGGTCACCGTAAGTTGTGAAGACGGTCGCCTAGCATCTGAATGGGTTGGGGAAACACTGTAACGCCAACGGCTTTTGCTGAATCAATATCTTTCTTTGTTTCTGTCCAACCTTGTCCATATATCGTAGAAACTCAAACTCAAAGTACTTTCTTCGGGACGTACGTGATGATTGGCTTGGGCCGGGTCTTGAAAACAATTTTCGTCTTGATGGAGGCAGACACTTTGTAATGAATCCCGTCAGAGTCTTCGTCCTTGGTATTGTCCGTTTCCATGGCAACAGGATCGCCATGGTCTGGGTCACTCGATATGGATGTATTGTTTTTGATGAGGACAATGTAGGGTTTCTCCAGGTTTGCCACCTTGCCGTATAAGATGTGGTGTCCAATGATGATAATTGGGATTCCCTGCAAAAAAAATTGATAATATTTTCTTAACATTATAGGGTAAAGGTAGATTCATACTTCGGTAATAACCCCCCCAAAATTGGTGTAATTTCTTTCTGAATCATCTCATCTTCCTTTACTGTGCAGAAACCTCCTCTGGAGTATACTCGCACATTGAATATGAAAGCTGCGGCCAGAGATGCGGTTGAAAACTGCTGTCACCTCGCTAAACGGGGATGGATATGGCGTTCTTGATGAAAATACTGTGACATGTTTTTCCCCAGAAGTAGACACTGTTATCAGCCGATGAAACTTTCTCAAGGTGAAGGTGGCTTTATCGTATCTTTGGCCTATAAATCAGCATCATGTTGACATAAACCAGACAATGGCCCTAACTTTAAGAGCTGCATTAGGCAATATGTTTCAATCCTATCTACCTGAGTTTATATTCATTTAAGACATTAGGGTGGAATTTCCTCATGCTAACCAAACTTGACACCAAATGGTAAACTCAACACCCAAATTGTTGGATACTTTTGCTTTTTACCCTATATTGATGTGTGATAAGCACTGTATGCTCAGTAGTTTCCTACTACTTGGGTAGAATTCGAACCCAAAACCGCTGCCATTCTAGAACAGATGTCTAACCCCATAACAAGGCACTAGATCACATAGTGTGCCCGGTCACAAGGCAATTGTTGAGGTACTTGCTGCTAATTTTAGGATTCGAACTGACCTCTTTGGAGTGGTTGGGGGATCATGGGCTCAAATCCCACCCAAGTGTTATGCCCGAGTAGATTTTTTTACAGTAAGACTCCGGAAAGTATACAGTGCTTATCAAGGGTAAAAAGCAAAAATAAAACAGTGCACTAATATACCTTCTTGTTGAAATGAAGATCACCGATGAAGTTTCCTGCAAGTTGTTCCTCACCTGGGGATTCCAGCTGCCCTTGCATCTCGAGTAACATCCATTCTGGGATGCTGCCCTCTGAGTTAGCTCTTTCAACAATAAAACAAAAAAATGTGTCACTGTCACAGTGGTTTAACAGGACTTCAGGAAATGTACTGATAATGGCAGAGTTGTAGCTGTGGTTTAAAATGCTTGGAAAAAGTTACTAGTACTGATTGAGTTTATGTGGAGCTGCTGTGGTAATAACTTCCTTTGCTACTACTACATTGTATTTTGCAATGTCCGTCAGTCAGAAAAAAAGCTTAGCAATTAAGCATCAAGGTCCAAGAAGAAGTTTATTGTTGAGTGTCTTGACTTGCCCACAAGAACTTGATGTGCTAGACCACTCGGCCATGACATGCACACCTAGCCAAGTTGATGATTGTCCCATGTTCATGGTACAGTTTCGACAGGCCAAAGCACTAATAATTGATGTCACCTTTGCTCAAAATACCCAGACGTCAGTCAAACACTTCACTAATCACCACTACTAGCCCTCACGCAATCACAGCATGAGCACTCCAGACGTAAACAAAGCCAGGACATGAGTGTAAACATAAAGCTGATAGACATGTCTGTATTGCTACTGTAGATAGTTCCCAGTAGACGCCATCTTTACGGGCAAATCGCATTTTGGCTTGCAGGCGCGTCAAGCGCTCAAATTATTAACGCAGCCGCGTCGTTTACTAACCAATCACGCAATGAGTTTTGTGAAATGTGCGCGTGCTGCATGCCGTTCTCACGCGTAACGCATGACTGTGTGTTCCAAATTGCCCGTAAAGATGGCCGATTTACGTCATATTGCAATCTATCTATTGTTACTTAGTGAATTTTGACGAGATGTCTGAGATCCAGGTACAAACATGAATTAAATTCTTTTTTAATTTTAGCATCAGGAGAAGGATTCTGTTAATACTAATATTCTAAGAAGTATTGTTTTGGGGGTTTTCTTTCTTCAGAAATTAGTAATTTACCAAGTAAGTCAGTGTAAACATATGGAGTTACTTATTTCAAACATTCCATTCTATCGACTGTTTGCGGATGATTGTGTCTTGTATACTACCATCAACATTTTATCAATAATATCATGGTGTGACAGAGCTTGAGCTATACAATTTCAAAAAGGAATAGCCCAGAGCTTGGACTCCTCCGCGACCCGTTCGTTGCATACTTTACCAGCTTACAATCATCTATGATCTAGATTCTAGATGCATGACAATGTACTACTAAGTTAATTAGTTTTAAGAAAACAAAATTAATCAGCAAACTTACACTTTCATGACCAGTTGAACCATCTTACTGAATGAAGCATGAATATTTAATTCAGGGCACTAATAATTTGTTATGATTAGTTTTAAAAAATAGTAGACATTTCTATTTTTTTCTAATAAACGTTTCGCGCGAAAATTATTTGTTTTGGTGACAGCGCCACCAAGAGTTCAGATTTTCCTAGTAAATCGTAATAAAATGTTGACAAAGACGAGAGATACTATTGGACATATTTTACCCAATTATATCTTGTAGGCCAATAGAAGAAGCCGTTGGTCAGACGCTTGGAGTTATTAACACACATGTTGACCGCCGTGGCATGTGGTAACTTTCACTAAAGCCGGTGATATTCCGCCGTAAGTATGACCTTTATTCTTACATTTTGTTGATGTTTATCAATACAAAAGGATGTTTTATTTTGAAGGTTTTCATACATAGTTTTAAAGTAAAGATATAAAGAAAGCTTCACTGCAAGATTCTTGCCTAGAACGCTTCAATTGAATATGATGAACAAGTTCCCAATTCAAAACCTATTCAGTTGTAGACCCAGTAACTGGGGCGCTGTACTCCTTTTTCGAAATTTTGACATTATCGGTCGTACTAGCGCCCCAGGTTATTAGTACGTCCCACTTCTGGATTCCGTGATTTGGCATCATTTTGAACAGGGTAGACACAAAAAATGCCTCAGAACGACCAAAATACCCAACAAAATTGCTTTAAAAACGCCTACTGGCTTCTTGATATGTCTAAGGTGCAACATCAGGTATTTAAATGTACTCATGCTTTTGTTTTGTTCTTGAATTTTACGTTTTTGTCGAGCAGATCGATGAAAATGGTGGACAGTCTCTCGTTGTGTCAAAATCAATGGCCGCCGCTGCCGTCGCGATGCATTCTGGGTAGTATATTTAGTCAACGACTGTTTGCAGCGAGTGCACAAAGTGTGTGCAATGTATTCGTGGACGGGACGTGTTGTCGGAAAGAATGGTCACAACGTTAAACCATAGAGCAAGACCTTGCTTAGAGCTGCATAAGCACAAGTACCTAAGCACATCAAAATGTTAACCGGGGGTTGGGGAAGTTCCCCCAAAATATTAAAGAAATGATAATAATAATACAAATTAACTAATAATATAAATAATAATGATAATAAACCAACAAATAAATAACTAAATATTATTAAATAACAATAATAATAGTAGGCTACGGCCCGACTCGCAAAAATTCCCTTGTAACCCGTGAAATACGCATTTCGACAAGCGCGGAACTCCCTGCTCCCGTAAGCGTCGATTCTTTGCTTACGGTAAGCAGAGCCATTAAATTGGGCCCAAATGTTGTGCCATTTTCAGCAAACTTTTTAAGAAATAAAAGACCTACAATTAGTGGTTGATATGTTTTTCAACAATTAAACACTATTTTAGAATATTTGTTTTACATTGTTAAACACTTTTGCTAAGCTGTTTTTCCTTTGCATTTAGGGCTTTCCATAATCTTGCACCCTCAAAGGTCTTGCTCTATGGTTTAACGTTGTGACCATTCTTTCCGACAACACGTCCCGTCCACGAATACATTGCACACACTTTGTGCACTCGCTGCAAACAGTCGTTGACTAAATATACTACCCAGAATGCATCGCGACGGCAGTGGCGGCCATTGATTTTGACACAACGAGAGACTGTCCACCATTTTCATCGATCTGCTCGACAAAAACGTAAAATTCAAGCACAAAACAAAAGCGTGAGTACATTTAAATACCTGATGTTGCACCTTAGACATATCAAGAAGCCAGTAGGCGTTTTTAAAGCAATTTTGTTGGGTATTTTGGTCGTTCTGAGGCATTTTTTGTGTCTACCCTGTTCAAAATGATGCCATATCACGGAATCCAGAAGTGGGACGTACTAATAACCTGGGGCGCTAGTACGACCGATGATGTCAAAATTTCGAAAAAAGGAGTACAGCGCCCCAGTTACTGGGTCTAATTCAGTTGCTTAATTTAAATAATAATATTAATCAACAAGTTGAAATAAGTACTGGAAAAACCACCTTGGTTATAAATTTTATCTTGTTATTAAGACTTCCCTTAAGTACTGCTCCTTGCTTTCAACTTCATTGTCTACAGCTAACACTAACAGTAACAGTAATAATTTTAAATATCCCTCAATTTTTGTTATATGACTAGGCCTATATATACTGAAACTAAGGTTAAGTCTTTGACGAGACGGGTCAAATAAGTCTTTGGCTTCCTACCGACTTCTAAAGTTTTAGTCTAGCAAGTAGCATTGCCAATAATTAGCAAGATTTAGAGGTGTCAGGTCACTTGGTACCTTTACCACTTCGTACCCAGGACACTTCGTACCTTTTGCAAGGTACGAAGTGACTTTGGACACTTCGTACCCTGGACTCTTCGTACCTTTTCCAAGACACTTCGTACCTTTTCCAAGACACTTCGTACCTAATTCTTACAAGACACTTTGTACCTCGAACTGATTATGATTTTCTGCCTCGTTTCGAGAGGGTCACGCTGCTGCCAAGGACTCATGGCCAGTTGTGACTAGGTCTAGATTCGATAGGAATTGAGCACTAACGATTTGTTACATGTAGTTCGAGTCGCTCAAGTTAAAACCAAACGGCTCTTCTCAGAGCCCCACATATTCAATAAGTGATTTGTCGTGTACAAAGAAAAGAAACTTAATAAAGAAATTTATTGTTAAATAAGCTTTAATTAATTAAAAAGAAAATTACCAAAAAGTACAAGTTTAAAAAAACATACTTTTGTCGAACAGAACAGTTAACAAACAAATTATACAATTTATCTAAAATCAAAAAAAGAACATTGACAAGAAAAAAATAATGGGGGATTTTTTTCTATTATTTTTTTAATAATATGACTTAATAAAGAAATATTTTTAAATAAGCTTTAATTAATTTTAAAAAAATACTTTTGTCGAACAGGACAGTTAATAAACAAATTATACAATTTATATAAAATATAAAACGAGCATTTATACAAATATTTTACCGACAACCAACAGTTGGTACGAATTGCCTCGGCTGAGCGTACGAACTGACCCAGCTGACAATACGAAGTGACCAACTTTGACAAGGTACGAAGTGACCCGAAGGTACGAAGTGCCCCGGTACGAAGTGGCAAAGGTAAGAAGTGACTGACATCCGATTTAGAAACCCTACTTCTAGAAACCATAGGTGAGCCCTTTTAGGTGAGCCCTTTTAGGGGACTACCATTTTGAGCCTCCGTAATGCTATACAAGGGGGTGTTACAACACGAGGCTTCCGGCGCACACCGCGCTGTCTTTATCTGTGCACTATGCGTGATCGGCGCCGGGATGAAGAGGCAAGGTATTATAATTTTGTAACTCCCCTTTTTACGGAATGGTTGGTCGGACCATTCGTGGTCGTTATGCATTGAGTGTATTTGACAGCAAAACAACCGTGAGTATTGCGTGGGAAATTTCATTTTTTGAAGATGTTTATGCAAGTAACTCGGCAAAAAGGCCTCACAAGCATTGTGAATGTTTTTAAGTGTGTTGGGAAAGTTTTAGTTGTGCAG
Source organism: Leptasterias polaris (assembly GCA_037783415.1). Taxonomy (NCBI): domain Eukaryota; kingdom Metazoa; phylum Echinodermata; class Asteroidea; order Forcipulatida; family Asteriidae; genus Leptasterias; species Leptasterias polaris. The sequence continues at coordinate 3,170,846 of JAZGTN010000005.1, read as the reverse complement.
TACAGAATAAACTGAAGTTATTTGCTGCTTATATAGATGTTGATCTATCAATGACCATTTTGAAAATGTATAGCGCTACGGAGGCCCAAAATGTTAGACTCCTATAAGGCTCACGGGGGAGCCTTATAGTTTCTAGAAGTATAGAAACTCTACCCACACTTCTTGGGTGCTGTACTCTGTTTTTTGCTGTACATCTATTTAGGGTCGTACTACTACTAACGGCCCAGTGAACCATTCTACATAAAGATGGGAAATGACAATTTGCTATGATTTTTCGAACACCCAGCCACAAAAAATGCCCCCAAAATGAAAAAAAGACCCATCAAAATAGCTTGAAAACCGCCTTCTGGCTTCTCGACAGTCAAAGCTTTAGGCATGATAGTAATTTGGCATTGGTTATAAGCTGGAGTATGCTCGGCTGTAGTTGCGATAATCGTAACTATCCTCCCGACGGTCTGCCGTCGGGAGGATGGAGGGTTACGATTATGGCAACTAGCTGGATTGCTAGTCTCCATTTAATTCAAAGGATTTGTCATGCCAAGCAAGATTAACTTTAGAGAGGAAGGACACAAGTTATTTCAAAATTAAAAATTGTTGGCTTATTTGCGGCAGGTTTGACCAGGAGCTATGGGAGAATTTCGCCTTCACCACGTCAAGTTCTTTGACTACACGCCCAGTGCTATTCACTGCATTGCATGTGATAGATCCGGTAAGACATCGTGTGACAGACTGGCTGTCGGAAGGGAGGATGGGTCTGTGGAGATATGGAGCATAAGGGACAAGTGGTATCAGGAAAAGGTTTGTTTTATTGTTTGTTTTTTGTTTGTTTGTTTGTTTGTTTGTTTGTTGGGTTGTTTGTTGGGTTGTTTGTTTTTTGTTTGTTTGTTTGTTTGTTTGTTGGGTTGTTTGTTGGGTTGTTTGTTTGTTTGTTTGTTTGTTTGTTTGTTTGTTGGGGTGTTTGTTTGGTTGTTTGTTTGGTTGTTTGGTTGTTCGGTTGGTTGGTTGTTTGTTTTGGGTTTTTGGGTGTTTTTTTTTGAGTGGTGCAAGCAGTGTTTTACCTAGGATTTGAAAAGTGGGTGTGCAAATTGAAAAAACAGGGTGTGCAACTTTTTTCACCGGAAATCCACACAGAGCGCACAAACTCTTTCAAATTACCTTGAAACGTAACTTTGTTTATCAATTGTCTTAAGGCCCAGCGGGACTCTTAATTTACTGGTTGTATACGCTCTTATTCGATGCCCTGAATTTGGGTTGCAATGTAGGCTCCTATAAATATTTTTGTTAAGTTGTGGAGTTCATTCTAAGAAATTAACTTATTTGTCCTTTAGGATGAAACTTTGTTTAGACCACAAAAATCAATAACACAAGAATTACAATTTTAAAATTGTAAAGATTCAAAGAATGTAATATATACATGTAGGCCAAAGAATCTTTAAAATTTCACAATTATTTGTTTAACCTTTTGGCAAATTTCAGATTACCTTATAATGATTGGCTGTCATTGTGAATTTTTTGATTGAATAATATTTATTATTGTCAAATTGTTTTAATTGTTTTTCCCCCTTCTTTTTTGCCTGATGATTTCCCAAAACGTATTGACTGATGTTAAATGATAATTGATACTGTTTTGTATCATGGGAGCTGAAAAATTTAAGCTTAAATTTTGTTTGTTTGTTTTTTAATTAAGAGGGGCTTTCCTAAACTGGTGTTCTGTTTTGTTTTTGGTTTTTTTTGCTGGATGGACTAAAATCAAACTTAATTCGCTCGCAATTTCTTTTCCATTGGTCCGCGTGTGATACGTGCACATTTTGAAGAATGTGGGGGAAACCACGGAATCGGAGTTTGCAAAACTATGTATTGAACAATCGCCATCGCCTAACTTTTGCCCTTAATGGTGTTTTTCATCAACAACCATTTCAATAGATTTCTAATTTGAAGATCTATTACATCAGAACCTTTTTTTGCAACGGTGTCTTCGGAATTCAATAAGCAGTAAATGTTCATCCATAGAGAAAGGACAGATACTTTAAGGTTCAACGTTGATGAAAAATTAACGAAGTGCCACGTCCGATGATAACGCACTTCGGTGGCATCGCGGAGGCAACGTTAAAACAAGGTCCCCCAGCGAACGTTCTCGATGTTTTAGTGGCCTTAGTACAAGGGCGTGTGTAGTACAGAAATCCACAGCCTCCACTACATACACTGTGAACGTGTACCGAGTTGGAGTCTAGCCAAGCTTTCTTCATGAATATGGATATTATCTACAGCCAATCACAGCGTGCTGATAGATGGACTTTGCACCATGTGGCTGCATGCACCATACAAACACGTGGTCATATGTAACGATCTGTGCCGCGAGCACGGTGCGTGTGACGCATGGTGGTAGACAGTGAGCAAGTGAGCATCAACAACGATCGCGGCCATGATGGCAGAAATTTTTTTCGGACATTTCGAACCATTTCACAAGCTTAAAATACCGGAGACTTGACCACCGGAGACTTGACCACAGTAGGCCTTCCCACTTCTATAAATTGTGACAAGGAAAATAATGTTTTCTCAGGACCAGAGCAGAATTGTTGATAAAGTTTTGACTCGCCTGCTGATGTTTTGAATCGCATTTGACGACTGTCTAATTACGAAAAACAGAATGAGATAAATTTGAGTCAACCTTTACCTTCTTGACAAAATCTGTTACGGTAACTTTCGTTTCTTTTATGTCATTTCCCCTCTTTGTTTCGTCCGTTGAAACACTTGCTTGCTCTATGGTTGAAACAGCTTGCAAGTTTACAGATCCCACTCGGCTAATAGTCAATGGGGGCATCCATGCGATAACGAAGGGAGTGGTATGGTTCTTAGAGTTTATTTCGCCTTTCGGTGTTAAGAATTACACACGAAAACGTTTACCAAAACACGGGGTATCCGACTAACACATGCTACAACTTGCGTCTTATTTGGGGCTATATTAATATTAATTGCATCAGAGTCAACAATGTTTTCATGTCTTTCACCAACATTATTAAATTTTAGAAATATTTTTGTCATGTTTTTTGAAGGGAAAAACATTCAATTCAGACCATATTTTATACAAATGTGGTGCACGGCTTGATTTACAGCACAAAAGCCGTGCTTGAAAAAATAGGCCATGTTTTCAGAAAACTGGCCGTGCAAAACACGGCTGCATGGCTTGCTAGCTAAAACGCTGGGTGCAAGACAGTATCATGGATTTGCAGACACTTGGAAAAAATTTGATTAGTTTCGATCTGAGCGCTCACTGTTGATAATGATGTCAAATAAAGTCATGTTAGAATGAAGAAAAACCATTTCAAGACTTCCAAAATCGCTGTTGCTTATTTCGATTGCAGTACATCAAAATAAGTGTGTGTATGATCATAAGTGTGTAAAAAACCGACCTGTCAAATTTCAAATTAGGTTGTCATGTTTCAGTGAAAACACTGTTTTAGTACATGTACAATGTAGCCCACAGTGCAAGTTGAGCAGTGGTGTTTGCTGGGCTAGTGTTAAGGGTGAGCCCTGTCATTTATTAGGGAGGTTTCGCATACGAACGGATACGGTTAATGCGACGGATACGTCATCATTATGACGTCATACGCTACTTGCTATCCGCTATACGTGCAGACGACACTGATATCCCGCTTGCTACACGTAAGTAAAAAACACGTAGGAAAACTCGAGCTTCTAGTAATTCTCCTGTATTTGTTTCCAAATATGTATGAATAGTATCAAAATTTATGAATCACTGAACATGTACGTGTCATTTTGTTGATTTCTAAAGACTTTGAAATACGAAAAAATGCACTGTTTCTTCGTCATTTTCCTCTAAAGCTATGAACATAAGCTCGTCTATGGAGGATGCCATGTTGAGCAGCGCCACCAAGTGCTGTGCTGGAACAGCGAAAAGTGCCACCAAAACGCTGGGATTGCAAAACAACAGAAAGGCTGCTAACGGTTACGGATAGCTAAACGTATGCGTATGCGTATCCGTTCGCGTGCGAAACCTCCCTATTATTACAAAGTATCTATTGACTGACTGCAGGTTATTCCAGGATCTGAGAAGAGAAGGGTGGATTCCTTAGCATGGGTGAATGGGAGGCTGTTCTCTTCCGGTCTACAGGGAGACGTTACTGAGTATGACCTGATGAGATGCTCACCAAAAGTAAGCTTTCTAATCTTTTTAACGACCTTCTGCCCAAGGTATTAGCCAGCAATGGGTTTTGGGCGTCTTTTGGACGCCTTATTTTATTTTTTGACGGCCTGAAAAACTGCCGAATGCCCTTGAAGACACCCTGTTTATTTAGCCTAGTAAGGTTTTTTCGTACACATACAGGACATATATACAAAAACATTACATCCGAATAATAATACCTGAAATTGAAAGCAAAGCGAGCGCTCCCCCCAAATCCCATTTAATTGATTACTGTCTGCCAGCTGCAGTGAAGGTTACTGTCTGCAAGATAGATATATCAACCCATCTTATACTGATTGTCCATTCATTGTTTACCGACAAAGGGATAAAATTTAATGTCAGAACAGACAGCTGAGAAGAGTTGCCCCCCAGAAATTGGACACCCGTTTTTCAATCAAGTAAAATTTTGACACCCTATTTTCAAATCCTGGCTAAAAGTCTGCTTCTGCCGAGCATGCGTAGTACAATATTCATCCCAGGAAAAGGTTATCAAAACAATAAGATGACTTCAGTTTTTAAGTTTTCACCACTTGTGAAAATACTGTGACAGTTTCTTGCTGTTTTCTAAGCAAGAAGACTCTGTTTTCTCCTGAAATTGTCACATGTTACTTTTATTAATGATTTTGCCTATAAATCAGCATTACGTTGACAAAATCCAATCTACCTGTATGACCCTGCCTATAACATGAAATGAAATATAATTGCTAAAAATACACTTAAGTAATATTGTTTTTCCTTTCCTGTGCTTACTTTTTATTTTCCAGAGTGACTAATAAATGTCTACAGGATTCCACAGGCTTCTGAGTCACAGTGATTAAGTTTGGTTTTAGGCATCCTTGGTTTCATTACCAAAAATTAAAAGTAAAAACAATATAAAATAACTTTGTTTGTATTTGTCAAATTTGTCTTTCAGAAGTCTGTGATGTATGGAAGTGCTTTCTGGTGTATGCAGCAAAATCATGCAGGAACTCATTTAGCGGTGAGTGACATAACATTGCCATAACAAGAGAAATGGATGGTGAAATAAGCACAGAGGTTGTTGGTTATGCATCATACTTGAGATCTGTGATTTGTCAAATTTAGTTTTTTCCTGATTTCAGGAAATTTTCACAGATCTCACTTTATTCATTCTAATTTACCTGTACCCAAATGTGTGATGAGCACTGCTCATTGCTTTCCGAGTTCTGGAAAACAAATCTGGAAGCTAGTCGGATGGGATTTGAAACCAGGACCCCTGCTTTCTAGAGCAGATGTCTTAACCACCAGGCCACCGTGCATGAGAGGTCAGTTTCAATGATGTCACCAAGGCCAAGCCAAGGGCAATAAAGGCCTCCATGGCCTGTGAGAAATTACAGGCTGGGATTTCTTCACAGTAGACGTGGTACTAAATAGTAATCCTAGCACTGAGTAAAGATTGGTTTCTCAGACTTTTATTGCCTAAAAATAATCTATTTAACTCAACTTCGCCTCATTCTTAAAAGTGCAATGGTGAGAATATTTTTGGGAATTGAAAGATGGAATATTCTATTGAATGAGACGAAGTTGAGTTGAATAGATTATTTTTAGGCAATAAAAGTCTGAGAAACCAATCTTTACTCAGTGCTAATGACCGGGTTGTTAGTTGGCCACTATTAGTGGACCGAGCCGAAGGTGGGGTCCATTAACAGCGGCCAGCCACCAACCAGGGTCATTACAAAATCACTCTGAAAATTGCTTGTTTGTTCCCTTCTTAGTGAACTGGTTTCTATTCTTAATTTCACCAATATTCTGCAGACTGGTTCCGAAGATGGTGTCGTCAGACTGTTTGAAATACTTGGGGAAGGCGTGATCTTTGACCGGTCCCTTGACCCTGAGGAAGGCCGCGTTATCTCGTTGGCATGGCACAGGTCAGATGAGGTCATTGTCACAGGGTCAGTCAATACCATTAGGATATGGAACGTTTCCACTGGTAAGTGAATGAAAGGTTCTAGTTCTGTTGTTATTGGATTTTACCCAACTTAAAAAACAAAGTCAAACAACAACAACAACAACTTTTATGTGCCACCTACCCAGCAAATTCCTGAAGGGCTCTCAAGGGCTCTTTTGTTATTTTTAAAAATTCTCCAGAACGTACACCCTAAAAATATTCATCCAACTACAGAAGCTTCTAGTCTGTAGATTACAAATGGGAATTTCTGCACCAGTATTAACCTCAAATTCAAGGCCGTTTTGATTGAATAACTTCAGAATTCAGGAATGAACTGAAAATTCTCTGCACTTAAACTTACAGACCATATATTTGAAATGTGACATCATCGAGAATTTTTTTAATTTTTTTATCAAACACAGTGGCATTAAATACCCCATTTTCACATGAGGTTAGAGATTTGGGGGTTGGAAGCTCGACTACACGGTCGCCTCTAGCGCCCTGAACGGTAGTGGCTCCAAGGGGTGTCCTCTGTCTCTAGGCCTCCCTTTCACATGTCCCCAATAAAAGCCGTCTAAGAAAGCAAGAACAAGAATATTCCGTACCCGGTTATATAGCCCTAGCTTTATAAAACAATTTCTACAATCTTTTGAAAACGATTTCTTTCTTCCTCGGAAATAAATGTAGGATAATAATATTCATACCGAAACAAAATGCGTATGCAAATAAAGGGCGTTGCCCCTCCTTTTAAAGAACACGTAGTACATCTTACATCTGGACCTTAGTGTACAACACAACAAACTTTTGAAGAAAAATAAAGTCAACTTACGGTTTCTCATCCGTGGTTGAACACAGAAGCTACCGGCAGAAAAACTTGGGCAAAATCAAACCCACCAAACACGCAGCAATATAAAAATGCTGGCCGGCGTCTCAGTCGACGGTCACAGAGCTTCTGTCTTATTACACACCACACATTCACACACTGCACTCACACACCCTTCCCTGGTACCACCTGATTATGTAATACTGAGAAAGGGGTTAATGACCTATGAAACCACAGCTAAAATACAAAGTAAAAGCAACAGTTACCCCGGAATTGTGAACCATCAATCCACTAGGTGTAGACCTTGTTATGTAAGAGATGGGTAAAAGAATCTCTATTGCTGATTAAAATACGAATAGGAGGTCATTCTGACAACTTGGCATACCTATCTTTTAAAGGAAACGTATTAAAGGGAAGGTATACGTCTGGTAATCTCTCTTAAAATTAATGGCAAGAAAAACTTACAGGCTAGAAGTACAGCAGCTTTCGATTGTATAAAGCATTTTGAGAAACATTTCGCTTCGAAGTAATGCGGTTATATGTAAAAAAGACAGCCTTTTTTTATGCCCTAAAAATTTGAATCTGAGAAACGTTACTGTCGGGGACGTTACTGTCGGGGACGTTACTGTCGGGGACGTTACTGTCGGGGACGTTACTGTCGGGGACGTTACTGTCGGGGACGTTACTGTCGGGGACGTTTTTTAGATTGTGTATTCCTATTAGGGATGTGGACATCAAAATCGCGACCACCTTTTGAAATGAAATTTTCACAGGTTGGTTCTATTGTATAAATCAACATTTTTATAGGATTAAAACAATCGAACGGTTCCAAAAACCAAAAGTATACTTTGCTTTTAAGCGCTTTGAGACACCTGTAGCGATAAAGCGCTTTATAAAAACTGATATATTTATATTATATTATGAATTGTTTCATCTATTCTGTGATTTTTTTCTTCCAGGTCATTCTGTGCAGAGAATCAGCATGCCCAAGGTTTCAATCCGCAGTAGATTAGCACCCCCAGATACAATCGTATGGCGTGTTGCTATCACCAGTAACTACACTATCATCAGTTGTGACTCCACAGGGAAGACGCAGTTCTGGAACGGAAGAATGGGAACACTAATTAAGGTACAAGTATCAGGAATAAGGTTTGTCCGAATTTCCTGGTCTAAAAAAAACAACTTAGGCATGCACTTAGTATTGCACTTTTACCTTGTCGAACTCAAATGAAAAAATGCAGCAGTGAAAAAAAATTGTTGGTGACAAACGTCGAGTTTAGTAAAATAGTTTGCCAAATTTAAGTGATTCAAAATGGCAGTAAGGCCATTTTTTTTTTTATTACTTGGATTACGGAATCGCCGCCAGAAAAAATCGTGTTTTGGAAAAAAATGTAAAAAATTCCCACCCAAAAAAATCAATTTTGTGTTGGGAAAAAAAACAAAAAAAAAAAACGATCCAAAGGGCATTTCATATCTTATTTATGCACACCTTGTCCATTGGTACACACCAAATTAAAAAAATCCACTCGAAAAGTGCCGCGAAACGCTGACCACATTGCGATCACAATGTACACAACGCACGATCCCGCGTGCGACACACACAAGCATAATCTTTTCCAATTTACAGGCTTGTAGTCTTCGCTATTTCGTTACTGTTCGTGCAACAATAAATGTAAGAAAATGTTAACGCTAGAGGGCGTTTCACAACAATGCGATAGAGCGAAAGCAATCGCCCTCTATTAATGAAATTGCGCTATAGCATACAAAAACCAGTTACAAACTCCTTGAACAAATAATTAACCTATCTGCGCATGCTCAGCAAAAGCGGTTATTCCCCGACATTGCAATAACATTATTCGCTGGTGTGCGCTTAACCTATCTAAACAGCATTGTTGTTGCTGGTACTCACGCACATTCCGTCGGCAGCATGGTCAAAACAGAGCACACTTCCGTGGAAATTTTAGCTTGTTCTACAAAACTACAGAACGTTCCGGCTTCATTCTACAAAAATTACCACTTTAGGATAGAGTATTTAACTGTATAATGTAAGATTTTCTCTTTCTATTTTAGTTTTGTTTTGTTGTATTTTGGGGGTTTTTTTTGCGGGTTGATTGCGCTCAGAATTTTGTTCTCGAATTTCCGGCTAGTGAAAAATTGTGCGAGCTAGAAACGTACTGTTATGTTGACAAGCCCGGCGGTTTAGTCAAGTGAAAAAGTTAGCGCAAGGCCTTATATTTACATGAAGGTCTATATAGTTTACATTCGTTTTAGAAGCCGCCCGCGTGCCTTCTTTTTTTTGGTGTTTTTTTTTTTTTTTTTTTTCCCTGCCCGCCCGATTTTGTGAGCTGGAAAATCCGTAATCCCGGCCTCCCGGCCAGGTTTTTTTTTTTTTTTTTTCCCGGTCCCCGCTCATATTTGTAGCTTAGAAATCCGTAATCCAAGTATTCAAGAATAAATGGCCTAATGGGAGAAAATTTTCAAAGAGTCAAGTTTCATGAGGTAAATTTAAGCAGTGACACTCAAATATTAACGGCAAAATCATATTGATAACGTTCCCCACCATGTCCTTATTATTCCCATCATTGTTGAGTGGTGTTAATCGTCTTTTTTTAAAGAGTGTTAAACAAAATTGATAAGCTTTATTCTGAAATCTACAGAATATGTTTGTGCCTGGTCGGAAGTTGTTACCCATCCCATCCAGGAATACTCTCAGCTACAATACTAACAAGAAGAACGTTCACATTTTTAAATATTCCAGGTTTCTACAGGGATTTTGATTATTTCAACGTTTGAAGCAGATTTTTCAAAATCTTTGCACATGTGTTTCCCCATAGAGTATTGTCCAGCTGAGAATTCAATTTGATTTGACACGGCAAGAGCGCGACAATTGTCAACAAGTTGATCAACTATACAAGGCAGTGTCAAACTTAAATCTAAAGTTTGCACTAAATGTCGCTCTTTTGTCAAATTTCATTTATTTTCTAATTGTTTGAATTTGGTGCGGCAAAAACTTTGTCATGCATGGGACTGAGAGCATTCTGCCATGCAATCGTGTGTTGTTACTCCCCCAGGAACCACAGTAATCTAAATGCATTAGTTAACAGTGCATCGAACAGTGTTGGAGTCAAGACCTTAAAGTCCGAGACCGAGACTGAGACCTGATCTTCCAAGACCGAGACCGAGACCTTACAGTCCGAGACCGAGACCGAGACCGAGACCTTACTGTTCGAGACCGAGACCGAGACCGAGACCTTACTGTTCGAGACCGAGACCGAGACCTTACAGTCCGAGACCGAGACCGAGACCGAGACCTTACTGTTCGAGACCGAGACCGAGACCTCATTAAAACTTTCAACACTTTGTAAAACAATTTTTCAATAAAAATTGACTTGTGAGGGGCCCTCAATCCAAGAGGGATTTACCTATGTACTGTTGAACCTTTGCCAAAACCAAAATAAAACTAGAAATTCAGTTTTTATTATGTTAAAAAAACAAGTAGTTCATGATTGATGTAAATGATGACATCATTTTACCTTTCAACCTGAAACAATGGCTTTTTAATAGTTTTTTGTTTCAACTTCTGGTTTGAACTGGAAGACAAGGTCAAAACGGGGTCATATCATCAGTGAAACATTTATTTAGTTTGTAAAGACCTTTTGAATGATGTGTATGAAGAAAAATCAAATTTGTGATTCAGAAGTTATGATTTTTTGTGAATATTGAACTTTGACTTAATGTAATTGGATACCAGATGACTTCATCAATAGTTCAGGTGCCGTCTTAATGTTGAGGTTCAAATGTCTGATGAGTTTCAAGGTTCAATTCAGTTTCACTTTTGAGTTATGTTTTAGAGAAGAGTTGAGTGGGAGAAGAAGATAAGGAAGAAGGAAGAAGGAAGAGAAGAAGAAAAACCCAGAACAATAACAAGAGGTGTTCGCACTACTGCATGAACACCTAAATATTCCTCAGCCTTAGTCCTACTCATACTAGCTGATTCCTTTTTTAACATAGAAAAACACGTTCCAAAATTTGTTTTGTTTCATCCATTTCAGCAAGTATGTAATTGTTCAAATCATGTAAGTTAAAAAACATGGCAAACATCCATTTCACTAAGTAAGTAAAGTTGCCTGTATATACTTTATGTTGTGATCACAACTCACAAATTTGATGAAGGCTGAACTGGTCCCCGTCTGTTCAGTGATGGATTTGATCGAAAACAAAACTTTGGAACCAAATGCTTTACACTCTCCTGTTGTGTTGTCCACAAACTCTATGCTCCTTAAAAAGCAAATTTAATGATCAATCATGGAGTTGCGTGACATTACACTTGTCTTAGTGTCAACAAGACTGCAATGTATAATCAAAGTTAAAAATTCAAACGCAAACTTGTTTTCTTAAAATTTTATAATTTATAAACTCTTTTCAAGGTTTTGAGCGATCCAGTTCAATGTACATCCTGTAGTTGGCTCTGTCAAACCATGGTCAAACATCGTTGCCGCTCAGTGGATGCACACACATTGCATGACATGCAGTTTGTTATAAGGACACACAGTTCATGCTGCTGGTGATGAATTGCCTAGAGTGATACAGGCAATAAACCATAAACCAAAAACGGTTAATTGAACAACCAACTTCAAACATTCTGGAGTTTTGAATGGGTCTCGGCAAGGTCTCGGACCGAGACTATCCGAGACCTGTGCCCGAGACCGAGACCAAGACCTCAACATTCGAGACCGAGACCGAGACCAAGACCTGAAAAATATGGTCTCGAGACCGAGACCGAGACCTCCAACACTGGTATCGAACAATCAACATCTACGTGGCTAACGATCTAGTGCATAAAATACAGCCCGATTCTTACGCAATGAGGTTTTTGTTACTGTGTTTTTTATGTTTTGAATGCAGGTAATGCAGCAAGGTCGGTTTTCTCTGCAATGTTTCAGCATAAGATATTTTTTGTTTTGCCATTGAACGTTTTTCACATTTATTTCAGCCATTTCAAGGTCCCAAACTGCCTGTGCGGTGCGGAGTTGTGTACCTCACCTGTGTACCTCAACTGGGTACATTCCGGAGGCCGCACTGCATTGTGAATTGCCCAAATTCTATGCTCACCCTTCAGAAATGTTTTTAGAAATTGAAGACTTTTATTTTTAGTAATTGAAAAACTTTTATTTGTTTTTACTTACAGAGTTTCCAAAGCCACAAAGCTGACGTTCAGACACTGTGCGTCAGCGACGATGAGAAGTCCGTCTGTACGGCAGGAATCGAACCCGTCATCTCGCAGTTCCACCTTGTTGACAAGGAGGGCAGTGGAGAGTCATTGACGTGGGTGCGGTCGCGTAACATCAGTGAGAGAGGGCATAAAGTGGGCCACACCCACGACATCAAGGCGTTGGTGTTCTGCGGAGACCATGTGGTATCCGGGGGTGAGTTTGATGGATTATCACAAGACCTTTGGCTATCTCTGGGAAGGGGGGGGGGGGGGGGGGTAAAAGTTAGACTCAAAGATTTGCCACAAGTTACAGTAAAGGTAGGTGTAGCACCCTGTAATAGATCGTCTCAAATGTCAGAAAGGTAGGAACGTTTGGATCGGATAAGGATTCCTGCGCGTGCTCATGGACCATTCCATTGGACCACCGGAACAATCTATTGGAACATTCAAAATACTAATGCGCATATTCACTCGTGTAAACTTTGGCACATTTATGTGGTTCAGCGGAATGTTTTGGCTGTCCATTGAATTGCAGGCTTGTGCCAATGGGAATGATCTTTTGTCCCTAGAACGTGCCCTACTTTAGAGACGCTCCCAAAATGTGACGGACACAAAATTTATTAGAATGTCAGTGTAGTTAGACTTGAGGACTTACCTTCTTAAGGTTGTGTGTACATTTCCCCAGCTAAACACTGATTTTTTCACGATGAGAAAAAAGAATGGCATTGTCATCTGGTTACTGAACAGCTAGTTTATTCTTATATCATGTATGTGAAGTTTACAATCCTAAAATAATTTTTATCGAGAGACATTGGCAGTGTGCCATAATTTTGACTGCATGAGTGCCCTTTCAGTATAGAATAACAATAATTTGGGTGACTAATCATCCTTACTCACAGCTAGGAAGCTGAGTTGCAAAGGATGTGGCTACAATGTGTTCAAGCCGCAGGTGAATGTATTGATTAAATCACTGTGGCACTACTTTCTTAACTGCTCATGAATATGCAGGCATGCAAAAGAACGTAAAAGAACCCAGAACACTTAACGCGGAAGAGTAGGTGTTAACCCTGGTGTTTTAGGTTCACATAGCAAGCACCCTTGTAATACAGTTTTCCTCAGGCTTGCCAGCTACAGTGGTTAAGTTCACTTATGAGGCATTCTCGATGGTGTATCTTGTGTCATGGCTGAGCGGTCTACTGCATCATTCTCGATGGTGTATCTTGTGTCATGGCTGAGCGGTCTACTGCATCAGACTCGATGGTGTATCTTGTGTCATGGCTGAGCGGTCTACTGCATCATTCTCGATGGTGTATCTTGTGTCATGGCTGAGCGGTCTACTGCATCAGACTCGATGGTGTATCTTGTGTCATGGCTGAGCGGTCTACTGCATCAGACTCGATGGTGTATCTTGTGTCATGGCTGAGCGGTCTACTGCATCAGACTCGATGGTGTATCTTGTGTCATGGCTGAGCGGTCTACTGCATCAGACTCGATGGTGTATCTTGTGTCATGGCTGAGCGGTCTACTGCATCAGACTCGATGGTGTATCTTGTGTCATGGCTGAGCGGTCTACTGCATCAGACTCGATGGTGTATCTTGTGTCATGGCTGAGCGGTCTACTGCATCAGACTCGATGGTGTATCTTGTGTCATGGCTGAGCGGTCTACTGCATCAGACTCGATGGTGTATCTTGTGTCATGGCTGAGCGGTCTACTGCATCAGACTCGATGGTGTATCTTGTGTCATGGCTGAGCGGTCTACTGCATCAGACTCGATGGTGTATCTTGTGTCATGGCTGAGCGGTCTACTGCATCAGACTCGATGGTGTATCTTGTGTCATGGCTGAGCGGTCTACTGCATCAGACTCGATGGTGTATCTTGTGTCATGGCTGAGCGGTCTACTGCATCAGACTCGATGGTGTATCTTGTGTCATGGCTGAGCGGTCTACTGCATCAGACTCGATGGTGTATCTTGTGTCATGGCTGAGCGGTCTACTGCATCAGACTCGATGGTGTATCTTGTGTCATGGCTGAGCGGTCTACTGCATCAGACTCGATGGTGTATCTTGTGTCATGGCTGAGCGGTCTACTGCATCAGACTCGATGGTGTATCTTGTGTCATGGCTGAGCGGTCTACTGCATCAGACTCGATGGTGTATCTTGTGTCATGGCTGAGCGGTCTACTGCATCAGACTCGATGGTGTATCTTGTGTCATGGCTGAGCGGTCTACTGCATCAGACTCGATGGTGTATCTTGTGTCATGGCTGAGCGGTCTACTGCATCAGACTCGATGGTGTATCTTGTGTCATGGCTGAGCGGTCTACTGCATCAGACTCGATGGTGTATCTTGTGTCATGGCTGAGCGGTCTACTGCATCAGACTCGATGGTGTATCTTGTGTCATGGCTGAGCGGTCTACTGCATCAGACTCGATGGTGTATCTTGTGTCATGGCTGAGCGGTCTACTGCATCAGACTCGATGGTGTATCTTGTGTCATGGCTGAGCGGTCTACTGCATCAGACTCGATGGTGTATCTTGTGTCATGGCTGAGCGGTCTACTGCATCAGACTCGATGGTGTATCTTGTGTCATGGCTGAGCGGTCTACTGCATCAGACTCGATGGTGTATCTTGTGTCATGGCTGAGCGGTCTACTGCATCAGACTCGATGGTGTATCTTGTGTCATGGCTGAGCGGTCTACTGCATCAGACTCGATGGTGTATCTTGTGTCATGGCTGAGCGGTCTACTGCATCAGACTCGATGGTGTATCTTGTGTCATGGCTGAGCGGTCTACTGCATCAGACTCGATGGTGTATCTTGTGTCATGGCTGAGCGGTCTACTGCATCATTCTCGATGGTGTATCTTGTGTCATGGCTGAGCGGTCTACTGCATCAGACTCGATGGTGTATCTTGTGTCATGGCTGAGCGGTCTACTGCATCATTCTCGATGGTGTATCTTGTGTCATGGCTGAGCGGTCTACTGCATCATTCTCGATGGTGTATCTTGTGTCATGGCTGAGCGGTCTACTGCATCATTCTCGATGGTGTATCTTGTGTCATGGCTGAGCGGTCTACTGCATCATTCTCGATGGTGTATCTTGTGTCATGGCTGAGCGGTCTACTGCATCAGACTCGGGTTCTAATGGTTGAATCCTCAGAGTGTGGGTTCGAATCCCTGTCTTGACACTTGTGTCCTTGAGCAAGGCACTCGACCATAATCGCTTCTCTTAACCCTGATGTTTAAATGGGGACCTGAGAGGGTAGAGACAGTATTGTGTTGGATTGACCTCTCAGCTCTAATTTAAGCAGCTTGGGGTTGTATGCTCCTCCAGGGTGTTGAGAGAGTTAGCGGAATGGTCTAAGTATGCTTGATGAACAGGGATAATAATGTTGTAAAGCTCCTTGATCTAGCTACTAGGAAATGTGGGCTGTATAAGAACCAATCTATTTTTCTTTCTTGTTTTTGAACCGCCACAACTCTTACATGGAGGGATTGTTTACAAAGTGTTACCACAAACATTTAGTTTCTAGGTTACTCTACGACCTCGCAGAGTTTAAAGTCTGACTTATTTGATTGTTGTTTGTATGGCTAGGTGTAGACACCAACCTGATGGTGAGTCCCGTAGAGGTCGATGCCTCTCATCAGAAGTTCAAGAAACAACAGACACCACAGTTTAAGAGACTACTTCCCGCCTACCCCAGTGTAAGTACCAAAGTATTTGTGCATATTGTTTTACGATTCACTGTTGATGGTTAATGTGCTGGGCCCAATTTCATGGCTCTGTGTACCATAAGCAAAGAATCTGCGCTTACGGAAGCAGGGAATTCCGCACTTGCGTCAAGCCTATTTTACAGGTTACCAGGGAATTTTTGCTTGTGTGCATATGTGCAGTCCACGTTACTAGGCATTCTACGTTTTTTTTTTCTTTTTTCAATCTACGAAAATGACATGTTTTCTAAATGTTTAAGCCGGTAGTAATACACGATAAACAAATAAAACAAGGCTACACAAGCTAGCGCAGAAATTCGGCGCTTGCACAGTAAGCGGAGAATGGCGATCGCAAGCGCAGAATTCGGCGGTAAGCAGAGCCATGAAATTGGGCACTGATGTTTCAACCTTGGAAGTGCCGCAGTTTCTCCCTACTCAGACGAACAGTCTCTGTGGTTACCTAGTGCCTCATTGCCCTGTAAAATCAAGTCAGAAATGGAGTGATAAGGAAGATTGAAATGATGTCCTACAAGTGTATCCAACTTTTTTGGTGTTGACTGAGGATCAATGGCCATAAAAATGCCTCTTGAGTGTAGTTCTTGTTAGTGATGATAGTCTTGCCATGTCTGTGCAAAAAGAAATTCTTGAAAGTTGGAGGAATGTTCTAAACGTATGCCCGATGAACATGGATCATAATGTTGTACAGGGCTGGAATTTGACACTGGACCGCAGGCCCAAGGCCAGTGATTTTAGCCTTGGGCCAGTAAGCTCTTGACCAGACAAGTCTGGTGGGCTTGTGTTTTTCAGTTGAATACCTTACTGTGTATTGTCATTTTATTATTTTCAAATGGTAACTTTGAGTATGATAAATGTCTTTCAATTCTGTTGAGAATTGATGTATACTTACCTGTGCTTGTGCAAATAAGAATAGTTATAATGTTAAGCTGTACAAAAAGTTCTTTGTTATTTAGAACCTGGTCTTGTAGAATAAATTCTGGTTCGGTAAACGATTTGAGCTACAGGCCCTGCGGTCTTGTGGAATTTTATCCCAAATTCGAGCCCTGTTGTAAAGCGCCCTGATATAGCTCCTAGGATGTGTGTGATATATAAGAACCAATTATTATTAGTACTTGTTAGGAGAAGCGTTTTTGCAATGCCCCCTTCCTTGCATCATGTTATCTTTTCTCTTCCCAACAGAAATCACGCGTTTGCAGTGCTCCTGATGCACAGCTACTGCTTTTCCAGTTCCCACTTCATCTTGAAGTATGGAAGCTTGGCTCAACACTTACAGCAGAAGGTACTGCCCTCCTATTATTGCTTATTGAAAATCACTACCCGTTCTCTTGCATGGGGCTTATTTACAAAAGGAATCAATTTTAAACTTTGTCCATTAAAGGACAAATTTGGGGATTCTATTTTCTTTTGCATTGGTCATGGAGGGGAAAGTATAAAGTGTTACAGGATCAGAATGTTAATGTTAAAGGAGAAGACAGTAAGTCTTGAGAATGACCATTTCTCACCTGGGAAAAAAGAAAAGAAGGCCCAATTTGTTGGCACAATGGCAGGTTAAATTTCAGAAGAGTCATTAACATAAGCTTATTCCACAGGTTGCAAAGGAATTTGTTTGTTTCAATGCACACTTCACATTACTAAGCGTTCTTTGCTTATACAGCTATCACAAACATTTGGCGTTTAGTCTGTAAGCAGAGAATGGTGAATGTAAGCACAAAAATACATTGGGATGGTGTGTCATGTTGGAATGGTCAAGCGTACTGGACTCGAGCTCTGGTGTTTCTTATCAGCAGAGTGCAGGTTCGAGTCCTGGTCTTCACACTGGTGTCCTTAGCCACTTCACATCTGATGATGTGTATACACACCAGGTTTTGGGGACTTTTTGTCTTTCACTATTTTCTTTTAACTTCGATCACCAATTGAGCCCAAGATTTAGTAGGTTTGTCATTTTATGTATGTGCTGGAATAGAGCAAGTAAGGATACTGGTCTTTGGCATTTACCAAAAGTATACCCTGCTTTTAAGAGAAGGGGTTTGCCCTATTGCTTTTTGGGTGTGGCAGGCAGCAGATTGCACCGCTTCATCTTGTAAAACCCTAATACAAGTTCTATATAAATGGGCCTCATAATTAAAAAACTTGAGAAAATAGAATTAGCTGTGGTATAAATGCAAAAAATAGTTGATGGCCTGATGTTTGACCCTAGCAGAGTCTTTCTCGAAGGCTAAATGACATCACAACACACATAAGCATATGTACACAATTGTAACAAGAGCAGTCAAGTGGAAATACATGAATTGAGAGAGAGATAGAGAGAGCAGAAAGCATAGATAGGTTGCAATATGACGTAAATCGGCCATCTTTACGGGCAATTTGGAACACACAGTCATGCGTTACGCGTGAGAACGGCGTGCAACACGCGCACATTTCACAAAACCCATTGCATGATTGGTTAGTGAATGACGCGGCTGCGTTAATAATTAGAGCGCTTGACGCGCCTGCATGCCAAAATGCAATTTGCCCGTAAAGATGGCGTCTACTGGGAACTATCTATACAGAAAAAGCAAGGGGTAAACAAAGAATAAAATAGAAAAACTTAGCAGTCATGTCTCGCTTTTAAACACGTTTGGAGACATTCATAGATAAAGCTGTATAGAAGAACTGATTATTATTATTTTAAAGACTTTCAGTTCAATCCATATGTGTAAGAAATATACAAAGTCAATGACAAATTTACACAAGCTTCTGTTTTTCGTATTTTTTCAAGGCGTTAACTTCTTGGAAAGCTTTATATTCAGTTCTATATTGCATTTTCCACACTAGGCACAGATGGGGAGTCGCTACCATTATCAGATAGACAGCTTAAACTGCTGGAGCTGAAGGCTAAGGTAAAGTCTCTTACATTTTCTCAACACTCTTCAAAAAATAGTATCTGTATTGTAGGATTACAAATATATGTGCTTATAATTGTTTGCAACTTTTACTTTCGGGGGGGGGGGGAGGATCTCGTGTTTACAAAGGAGAAATTCATCTGTGGAGGTAAAAAAAACATCTACAACAATAGTTCCCATTGCATACACTTCCATCGCTGATGTCAAATGTTGGTCGCATGTTATCCACAAGAATAAAGACAGGCACTGGTCTTACAGACCCAATGATTTCATTGGATAAACGTGCTGTGATGTAAGCATTCCAAATCTGTGTTATGATTGGTTCAAGGTTATCGGTCGTCTGCATGTGGCGTGTTCATAAAGTTTACATCATATAGTGTTGTTGGATGTACACATGTACATGTACGTGTGAATTGACTACGAATCTCTGTGTGAAATTGAAGGTTATCGGTCGTCTGCATGCGGCGTGTTCATAAAGTTTACATCATATAGTGTTGTTGGATGTACACATGTACATGTACGTGTGAATTGACTACGAATCTCTGTGTGAAATTGAAGGCGAGGTCAAAGGTACATGTAATGCAGCGGGATTCCTCAGGCGCTCAAGGCTGGTACCGTAATTTCTTGCGTATAAGACGCGTCTTATCTGACGTTTTAGACCACAAAATCATCACTGCGCCTTGTATTCCGGTGCGCCTTGTATGATGTCGCTTGAGATCAAAATGACCACGGCCGACGTGCAAATAATCTAGGCCCTATTTAATGTAGCTGCGGTCAGGTTAATAATGCGGTCGCCAACTATCAACTCACCACGCATTGTTGACGTTAGTACATTATCAGTGCTCAACTCTCCAGACAATGTCGCCAGATTTTCATTCCGACAATGACGCGATGTATTGAGCCGCCTTTGTGGCCACGTGTCCCTATACATAACGACCGTGAATTCATTCCAACAATGTTCATCACTTCTTTTGTGGCCGCGATTTCGTACCGAAAATACTGCATTCAGATTAATCAGAACGATAGTCTTGGCCCAAGACGTCAGTGATCGATAGTGGATAGTGTAATGCGCTCGGTTACAACTCGTTACAGCG
Organism: Leptasterias polaris; assembly: GCA_037783415.1. Taxonomy (NCBI): domain Eukaryota; kingdom Metazoa; phylum Echinodermata; class Asteroidea; order Forcipulatida; family Asteriidae; genus Leptasterias; species Leptasterias polaris. The sequence goes on along the minus strand of JAZGTN010000005.1, from coordinate 3,150,996 downwards.
CGCCCTCTTGTGGCTTGAATTACCCAACTTGACTAGCTCTCACTAACTAGTCAAGTTGGGTAATTCAAGCCACAAGAGGGCGCGCTGTAACGAGTTGTAACCGAGCGCATTACACTATCCACTATCGATCACTGACGTCTTGGGCCAAGACTATCAGAACGATTGCGGAAGCATTCACCCAACCTCTATTGTGTGAACGGTGATTCACGCATTCACCCAACCTGTATTGTGTGAAAGGTGCGACCACGTCGGGGAAGTGACCTTTTTTCTAAACTAATTCTATGGTAGACCTTCAGTTTAGTTAATTGTTTCGTTTATTTTAGCTCAAAAGTTAGACATAAAATAACTGTAGTGAAAACAAAACCAACGAGAGAAACGAAGTCTTTCAATAAGTGTCTGTTTCGTTTATTTTAGCTTAAAAGTAAGATATAAAATAACTGTGGAAAAAACAAACCAGAGAAACGACGTCTTTGAATAAATGTTTGTGGTATAAAATAAAGAAAAGGAACTTCTCATTAATTATAAATGTCACGTCCCCATCGGAATGGCAGGAGATTTTTCCCGTATGGTAGCGCCCTCTGTTGAACAAACTCCCTTCAGCCCTGTGGTAGCGCCCTCTGTTGGTCACCTGTAAACTCCCTTCAACCCCTTGTGACACACGGGAGAAAGAATCTCCTGAAAACGCTGAACGGTAGGTTGGTTTCAGTTTAAAATGAACTTTTCTACATGTCTCTACATGTTTCAAGCACATGTGATTTCTATTTATTCACATTTATTGATTAGCGTGGTACTTTTAGGGTAACAAAATGACCCCTTTTTGGCGATGTATCGATACGTTCTGCTGTTTGCAGTCAAAGGTGCATGTAAGATCATGCGCCTTGTGCGGCGGTGCGCCTTGTCTGTTGACGCTTGATTTTTTGGGGGTAATTTCACGACCCTGCGCCTTGTACGCCCCGCGTCTTATACGCAAGAAATTACGGTATATGGTGTTATTCACAACCCTTGAAGTGTGACGTCAGATGTTCAGGCTTGTCACCTGTATGCACCACACACAACAAATAAGAGAGTTTTCCTTTGACATCAAGTGAGGGCGCTGTTTGAGTTCCTGACCTCATGTTCAAAGGGTGTATGGTTTCATCTGTGTACTATGGTCATCTTTGTGGTTCTACTGCAGAGTCTACAAGTGAAATGCTGCATGTATTTTCGATTCAATCGTTTGGATGATTGAAAAATCACATCATCGTCTAGAGGTAGTGATACCAAGACCAGGTTCAAGCGGTTGACTACAGTCGACTAGACTTCACCATAGTTGATCTAGATGTCACTCGAACTGTGCGTGGTTTGACTAGCTAGTCAAAGTAAATCAGCCTAGCCCTGCATTACTGTTTCTATAGTCAACTCGCAAAGTTACGTTACTTTTTCAAGATGGGGGTTAGGTTAAGTGACCTAATTTTGTTTTGTAAACTTTTGTTATCGCATTCAAAGTTAATTATAACAATTATCTCCTAGTTCACTCCTTGGTCTAACAATAATTGTAGGTTTTTGCCAATATGCCAAACCGTAAGATAATAACTACATGTAATTAGTGCACTATATTATGCAAGTTGCGTATAGAAATAAAAGAACATGAACATGACGGGCTGACACGTTTTATCTGCTTATCACATCGTCGCCTCAGAGGTCATGGGCTAAACTAGATTTGAGTCAATTGACTAGACGTGTTTTTTTAGTGAATCACAGATGTTGCATTCATGATTTAAACTGCCTAATGTCTAAAAAGGTTAGCACCCAAACTTGCTCCAAGTTGAAGCGGCCCTCACAATTACAAAGTTTAAGTTTTGTATTTGGTATGAAGTGGCAACACATAAAGTGTTCAGGCCTTGAACTTCGCTCTTGAAGGGGCACATCAACTTTCCTCTGGTAAGGGGCACTTCTATGAGGAAAAAGTAAATTTGTATTGGAACTTTGCAAAGGGCACCACATCAAAAGCACAGGGCACCACGGCAACTGCTGTGGGTGCCGTGGGATAGTTCGAGGCCTGAGGGTTGTGCCAGTTGCAGAGGTGCTTCATCAAACTTGCTGATCTTGGATGTGACACTTTGCACAGAATCCCCCAATGACTTTTTTATACTGGGTCAGACAGGGCTCTGAGGAATGGAAAAGTTGTTCACTCGGCAGTGGCGTCGCCCCTGCAATGAGAAAGTGTGTGTGTTTGACAACATTTCAATGTGTATCTAGAGCACATGATAATGTTATCACTGTTAAGCAACGCTGTCAGAGGAATATATTATTAATGTGCCATGTGCCAATTCATACTCACATTATCGACTTAATTTTGTCTTGGTAGGCCGCAGTCTTCTGATTTTTTTTATTTGTTCAGGGACAAATGTGGAAGCCTTTTTTTTTTTTTTCAACGGGTCTACCCTATGCCAGTATTTCAAAAGTGCTTTTCTTAACCTGGTAAATGTGGTTGACTGGAGCATGGTGGTTTTAATCGGCAGTGCCAGATGTTTGCAGTGCCAAATGATAAATCGCATTAACTGTGTCTGATCAGCTTGACACAGATTCTCTTCCAGAAGGAAGGTGGTCGGGAGATGAATTTCACAGGTTGAATGAGGAGGGTGAATGAAAGGCCCTCAGGGGGGTGGAGGGTGGGTAAATCAGGGGAAGCCCTTTCTGACAAGGAAGGGGTATCTTCTCGTGCAGGTGCCGAGCATGGAGTTACGTAGAGATCAGAGTACACCAAATTGCTTCAAGGCTTGTGAGTTATCAGGGTTTTTCTAGATCTCAGGGTTTGTCATTGATGATGTTTTTAGATTTTCTTAAGAGAGCTGAAGATGCTGTCAACAGGAAGAAAGACATATTGCCCTACTGTATTCAAATCTTTTAGTTTTAAAGTTGTGTTAGATTAGAGAATGTGTAAATTCCCCGAAATGTAACACCCGGGACACTGATAGATACTTAACCTCCTGATCTGGATGTGACTGCTTCACAAGTTCAGGATTTTTCATTGATGATCTTGATTGGCTTATAGATTTTCTTGACAGAGGTGACGCCTCCATCAACGGAGGAAAGACACGGCCCTGTTGTGTCCAAACCTCTTTAGTTTTCAAATTGTATGTAAATTCCCTTGGGTTGGCCATTTCAAGGTCTAGTAGAGACCACTACAAAGTGTCAGGGATTTTATTATTTTTGTACAGTCACACCTCTGGTTCTGTTTCCCTTGTTCGTGCCTGCCCTTTAATATGTCTCTGCAGACTTTCAGATGTTTTTATGAATGTACCTTTTGTAAAGAATTCTGGACTTTGGATTTTGATATGATTGGTATGCCTGATCCAGTGATCAGCAGGTGTTTCTTTGGCCCAGCAGTACCAAAGATCCAACGATCACTAATTGTTTGTTTGCCCTCACCCCCCCCCCCCAAAAAAACCCCAAAAACAGACACTTTCTTGAGAAGAATTTTAGAGGGCTTGTGACCATTAGGGTCATGTCTCCTCAGGCAATTTTCTATATAAATATTTTTTTTTAATACTGACATTAAGTGGTTAATTGAACTTGCACATTTTACATAATATCATTGACCACGTTCCATTTTTTCGTCCTGCATTCTAACACACAAAGGCCCTAATTTGAATTTTTTAACTATTATTCAATCAAATTTATATAAAAGTAAGTTACAGAACCACCCTCCCCTCCCTAAATATATATATATATATATATAAATAAAAATACCTACAAAAGTTCAAGTGATCTCTGTAACTCCTCACTGCATTATAAACTACAGTTACTTCCTGAAGGGTAAGAGGGAAACACTATGTGGATGAACTTACATGAACTTTCAGAGTTGTGTGATATTGTTTTTAGCTTCTGTGGTTCGAAAGTTGCTTTGACACTTTGAACACTAACGGAATAACAGTGGAGAAAACGTTTGAACTTGTGACTCAAGCATGAACTCGGAATTCCCAAATGCTCAATTTACCCCCTCGTTACATTCAATTTGTTATTCCTTTCTGAAAGTGCCACCATTTTAAACCCAATTTTGAGAGTTGAGACAAGCAATACAAAGCCGTGTTTGCTTTGGGATCGAGCCCAGTCGCAATTTAATTTAAAAACACAGCAAGAATGTTATGGATAGATAAAAAGTGGCGATGGCTGTCCATCAAAATCATGAGAGGCAGCAGGGGGGGTTCACAGGAACCCATTGACTCTCTGAGGGGGAAACCTCAAGAAGTCCTTGAACTTTTTTTCCCCTGGTTAATAGGAAGCAGATGGTTGTATCCATCATGGAACATTCATGTTGTTTACTTTTTTGTTTTGATCAGCAGTGACTGATTCATGTAGCACATGATCACTTAAAGATCTGATACATCATCAGGTTTTTGTGTGTGTTTTTTGTGTGTGTGTGAGTAAGCACTACATACGAAGTGTGGACCTGAGAAAGAGGTCCACACAAGGCAGGGTTTTGAAACACTATGTGGACTTACACACGTCCACACAGAGTTATTTACAGTGTTGAGGAATAGAATTTTCCTTGGGTGTATAGAACAAAGGAATTTCCACACAGTGACTGCAACACAAACACGTGTGTGTGTAGCTAAAGTTGCTTAATGGACGTAGCGTAATTTACATGTAGATGAACAAGAGTATACTGTTTGAAACCTTTTCACCACTGGTTCTTTTCAGAACCCACAATTTGTCCTTAATGAGATTATTTTTGGGGGTTGAACAAAGAAGAATTGACTAGAGTGAGACTTGAACTTGCAACTTCCGGATTACCTTGCTGGCGCTCTACCAACTGAGCTATCTCCCTGTAGCCCTAATGTTGGCGGTCTTCCTATATCTCCTTAACCCTTTCCTTACCATAGGTGACTTTACTCGACTGCACTAATACCCCCTCTTCCTTATCATAGGTGACTTTAGTCGACTGCACTAATACCCCCTCTTCCTTACCATAGGCGACTTTAGTCGACTGCACTCATGTCATACCTCCTCTTCCTTACCATTGGCGACTTTAGTCGACCAAGCTTACACACAAAAAAGCACTCAAGCCTGAGCACAAAGGCCATTTGTAATAAAGCTGTAGTTTTGTCCATGTTTACCCTCCATACCCAAGCTTACCATCATTGGAAAGGGGAAGATCGGATCTTTCCAATGATGGTCAAATAAAATAAGGTTGCTATTTTGCAATCTCTTCAAACTGGAGTTGAAAGATCCGAAATGCCAAACACCTACGAAGCGCCATATACTTGTGTACAAAAAAGTGTTTGAGATTACAGATCACACCAAGGAAAGAAAGACAAAGAACTTTGACATTTATTGACCGATCTCAATGATTTTTTGATTATATGAAATGGAATTCAATAAGTGAGAACTTTTTCATTACTTATTTTGCTGTAAAACAATGTCTTCAAGGAGATAATGGGGTTTGTAAAAATGGCCTTTGAACGAAAGCTTTCTGATGTGTAAGAATGTGTGCTTCACGCTTGAGTGGTCAAACAATGTGGTTATCAGCAGTTGTTTATGTCCAAACAATTCGGTAAGGAAAGGGTTAAAGAGATTACTATTAATGGCCATCAACCACAAACTAGTTACTTCCAACTATGCTTTGTTTTTTCAAAAACATTGAGTAGCAATTTAAGTGAGTTTAGTTTTTTAGCAAAGGTTAATTTTCATTTCATTTCATTTCATTAATGGTTTAGTCTTTATAAAAACAAATTTCCCACGGTGACCAAGGGTCGAATTTCAGGAAAATATGCAGAAAACACAAAATGTAAAGAGAGGATGAAATTACACAATCACAAATTTCTTACACAGTATTGAAGTATTTCAGACAGAAATACTTCCCAGTACAAGGGTACTGTATAAAATAAAAAAATTACAGGTTTAAAAATTGCGCATTTAAATTTTCAGGCATTGTACCAATCATGTTTTATACATTCAGCCTATTTGTTCAACAGAGATACAGGGATGCTTAAGTCAGATATGATTTATTTTTTTAAGGTGCTGTATACGTTTGGTAATTGGAGCCTACTGATTGTGTTAATCCTATATTGTAGGTATATACAATAAAACTAACCTGTGAAAATTTCACTTCAAAAGGTGGTCGCGTTTTTGAGATATCACCGAAAAACCGGAGCAAATATTATAGGAAGAATGTTCCCCATAGGAATACACAGTCTGAGAAGCGTTTCTGACAGAAACGCTTCTCAGATTCAAATTTTGGGGAATAAAAAGTGATATATTTTTCCATAACCGTAGTACTTCGAAGTTAAAAGTTTCTCAAAATTCATTATACTACCCAAAGCTGCTGTACTTCTTGCCAAGTAAGTTTTTATTGCCATTAATTTTCAGAGTCATTACCAAACGTGTACTGTGCCTATAAGCATGTAGATATGTTTCGGACATATCTGTATCTGGTCACTGCTGAAAAAGTGCTTAGTTAATCAGGTTTTCACAAAGTTAGACCACAAGTACCTCAGAGAGTTTACAATTTCTTTCGATTTTACACTATCGGGCCAAAAGATAACTTCGTAAGAGAGGCAGAGTGAGACAATAGTAACTATTTTGTCGCAGTCTTTTCGGTACATTCCAAAGCTGTTCATGATTGTTCATAGCAATTATTAATAAATTAATATGTGGCCTTTAAAAATTAAAAGGTAATTTGACAAGTTTTTTGTTTGTAACTCTTTCAGTGCCCGCGACATTTCAAAAGTTTAACCCTAAAGTGCCCAACTTCGAGCGTTTATTTTTTAATTTTCAAAATTCTGTAAAAAAAAAAGTAAATAAGTTTTAATCACCAAATTTGTTGTATCTTGCTCTCTGGTATATCCTTGGTACATTCGAAAGTCAATAGTAGTCACACACATAGTGATACACCCTGAAACACTGTCCTGCACACAGGGGAATTCCGCACTTTTTCACTCGTTTACTGGGCGCCGCCATCTTTTCCCACAAGCCGAAACTACGCCCTCCCGCAAGAATTCGAAGAAGAAAAAAAATACAGGTCGTACATGAATAACAATGGTACCATTAGAGCGAGAGCGCCCCCTTGTGATAACATGTTTACTCAACCTCCTACATGTACGAGGGGTGGTGATTTTAAGTATGAACATTACCTCGTACATGTACGAGGTTGGTGCTTTCGAACTAACAAATATACCTCGTACATGTACGAGTTTGGCACTGAAAGAGGTAACAAGGGCAGACATATGGCCTGGAAAGTAAAGATAGAATATTTTTAAAAGTTACGAAATATGGTGCCGGTAGCATTTCTAACCTTTAAAAAGATTGTAAGCAGTAAAACTGAGATATTGCCGTGGGTATTAAAGAAATAACAATGGAAACGTACAAACATCATTAAGGGTCTGTACAATTAGTATGTGGACAATATTGGGCCAGTCAATTTATTTTAGTATAATTTCTACCAAATGATAACATAAATGCCTGTACTTGTTATTTATGCAGAAATCTTTAAAAAAAAGTATATCCTTCAGATTCTCTACTACTCGGACATTTACCCATATTTGTTTTTCATCCACAATCCTTGTGTGGCTTTGAAAGTACCCAGACAAAAACACAAAACAACATACTTCATTTTGTTATTACTATCCCACATCCTATTCCCGTCCCATGTCACACTTTTGTGCCCATAAAGAGTGGAATTGCCCATTATGTCTATTTTTATGTGTTAGTGCATACAGTTGAGTTTAACAAACTTTTACGACAGCCAGATGCGAAATGTGTTATATAATTGTTGAGTCGTTACACTTTGTTATTTGGTCTCTATGACACCGGGGTAATTGGGTTATTGGTTTATAATGGTGGCTCCGATTCTCCATAGGCTCCTTGTAGTGGCATCACACACTGCTACTGTGTGATCGTGTTTTAACGTTACATACAAAGTGTGGACCTGAGAACAAAAGAGGTCCACATAATGTAGGGACTTGAAACACTATGTGGACTTACACACATCCACATAGTGTTGAGGAAGAGGATTTTAGAACAAAGGAATGTCCACACAGTGACTGCAACACAGAGCCGGGTGGTCTACCATTTTGTGAGTCATGTTACTATGATGGTACAGGTCTGACTGCGCGCATGCTGCCTAGTCTAACAAAAGGGGAATCTGACTTTTAAATGACGCAAGCAAGATTTATATCATGTGTGATGAAGCCAGGTGAATTCAATCAATTGGGAATTTGTGCCGATTCATAGACAGATGGGGGAACTGACTCCCTAAATGGTGTGACCGAGATTTGTTTAGCCATTGATTTCAAGGCTATGGGATAGCTTTGCTGACTAAACAAAACCCTAGCTGCCTGAATGCGAAGCAGCTCAAGCCGCCTGACAGACTCAAAAATAGCACTCCTGCAGCGCAAGCTTTGCCTTCCCCCTCCCCCCCCCCCCCCCACACACACACACCTCTTGCAGCCACACACAGCCCTACAAATCCGGTTTGTGGGGTACTGCTATTGTTGTTCTATTATTCCCTTTTCTAAAGAATTCCCTTGTGGGGCCCAATTGTTCCTATAGAAATTACCTTGTGGGGGTCCATTGTTCCATTGTTAAAAGTACCCTGTAAGCTGGCATGTGTAAGAACACACAGTCCTAGCCCATGAGCCCATAAGGTTTAGGACTGTGTATGTGCAAGGTGTGTGTGGGCATGCAGTGTGTGCCCTTACACATGCCAACTAATGGGGTACTTTTAACAATGGAACAATGTTATTCCACAAGGTTTTCTTTGTTCTAGTGGTACCCTACAGAGAATATCTTCAGAAAAGGGAATAAAAGAACAATAGCAGGACCCCACATACCAGATCCGTAATCCGTAAGGGTGGTGTGTGTGGAGGGGGGGGGGGGGGGGGTTGCTCTTGGAGCTAGCACTGCTTGAGTACGTGGGAAGAACATGGTGTGCTGTTTTTGAGTCCGTTGTGCTGTTGGGGCTGCATCGCACTTGGCCGGCTGGGGTTATGTTTAGTAAGGCTATCATTTATATTATAGCTTTGAAATCCAGGCTGAGATTTATGAAGATTGATGAAATTGGGTTAATTAGGAATTTGTATTACCACCTGTGGCTTTTTGGCTAAATTGTCCTACCTTTCAATTTGTAAAGGTGTATTGTTTGTATTGTGTTTTGGAAAAATTATTGAATACATGTACTTTGCATAAATATTCTCAATCTGGTTTGGATTTGCTCTATTTATGTCAGTAGAAATAGAATGAAACAAACACTTGTGATTCACTAAAACATCTCACAAAGATATATATGGAAGTGTTTCAACATGCTCAATGACATATGTTCAATCACTGAACATTATTGTTCATTATGCCTTTCAAAAATTTGTCATTCTGGCACGTATGTAATCAGGCCATCTGTTGTACATTTGAGTTTTATAACCATGTACTTTTCGCCCATCATGTCTGGCAGAAGGCATTTTGAACAAAGCTTTGTGAAATGGTAATCATAAATTCAATATAAAATTTAACTTTTCAGGATTTTTGCCCTAGATAAAATTTGTTTCACAAATAGGACAGCTTATGTGAATTTTCATTGAAAAGAAAATTACAACTTTGCATTTTGAGAAAATGTGAGGCACTCCAGTTTCAAGTTTGATGATGAGGAAATGTTAGCCATAAAATTTGTTGATACTATTTGTGATATCAGTGTCCAAAATGATTCTTAATTAAAACAGAAATTGTGTTCTTGACACCCCAATCGGTGTTTTTTTATTTTTATGAATGAACCATACAAGTACATGTATCTATTTATATATTTATAACATGTAAACAACATTGGTAATTGTCAAAGAGCAGTATCCACACTCTGTGTAACCCAACATATCCATGAAAAAACTAAACTGTGAAAATTTAAACTCAATCGATCATCAGTCACAAGAAAACAGTGAAAAACCCCTTTGTATGTTTTCACTGTTTTCAATCATTGGGTTTGCACTTGCAAGATAAAAACAAACTGTTTTACTAATTTCTCAAAAACTGAAGCATTTCAAGCACAGATATTTCAAGGGAAGTTTTCCACCATGACCATCTTTATACCATGTAATTTATGTGCAATTTTGTGAACATTCATAATTTTAGTCTGTACTGAGTGACCAATGTTGTACACACCCTTTATTTGGAAACTAAAAAACAGATTTGAATATTATGAAGGTACACGTGTAGAAAAAATTTACCTGCAATGTTCTCAATTTCAGTTTAGGAAAACTTATTAGCTTTATTCACAAAATAATTAATGGCCTGATGCTCGACCCTAGAAGAGTCTTTTTCGAAGGGTAAAATTTAAACTGGAGTTGTGCTCTTTGAGAAAGACTCTGCTAGGGTCGAAACGACAGGCCATTAACTATTTTTTTGCATTTATACCATGTCCCTTTGGTTGGTAAGCAGTTTGCAAAAGCTATTGTACTTTATTCAAGTTATAACAAACCGAGACAGCCACGTCTTGTAATGCAGAACAATGATGGGAGTTTTATTTATTTTATTTTTATTTTTTTCTGCAATCAAGTGGAGACATTTTAAAGCTGTATTTTCGTCTGAATTTATCTCGTCAGTACAGTCTCTTTAAACAGAAAAATTACACCACATTGCACAACACAAATTTTGTGACTTCTTGTCACATAACACCAAAATCCATTCAAGTTTAGCTGGAATCTAGAAATAACCACATTAAGCTCAAGCCGACAATTGACTTGAATGTGGCGGCCTGAGGCATGGGGGCTCAGCTTTATATAGAGAGACGCTGACAGTCTTATACAGCGTGGGCATTTGTCAGCACACAACTGCACGGCTGAGTGAAAGCAGGCATGTTTTTTACCCATAATTCAGTTCACACCTGTCTGGTCGACACAGCGGGCAATCGTGATTGGTCATTAACGGCAACCTAGGGCAATGCTCTTCAGTGACCGATATATAGGTAACCCCAAGGAAAGCGGGGTGTGTGTGTGTTTGTGTGCCCCATACCCCCCCTGTCTGCTGCATATTAAACAGCTCCTAGTCTGGACAATCTCTCCGAGATTGAATAGCATTTTCCCCCCTTATTTCTGGATAGGCAGCCGTTGGTATTTATAAACTCATAGCCAGATATGGAAATGCTGATACATGTAAGCATATGGGGGACTAATTGTGTTTTAGAAAGTAGGAGGAATGATAATTTGTCGCGGCGTGATGACTTAAGGTAACAATGTGACACACAAAAGCATCAGACCGAAAAACTGTATTAGGTTTAAATGTCAATTTGCCGTGGAGTTTTAGTTTCTAATGTGTTGAACATCAAACTTGAAATATTGCAAAATTACAATCGTTTTTTAGTTTAGGCCAAACAAAATAAATGTTCTGTTTCCGGTTTCCCGAACGACCCTAACTTTATGCCGCGAACCTAAACTTTTTATTCGGCTTGAAAAAAAAAATATATATATTAAAAAATGAAGGTACCATGAACCAAGTGTCAGACTTTGACCAAACTAATATGTTTTTAACAAAATTGAACTAAAAAACCAGTGTTAGTGTTAGTTTTGAATCGGGCAAGTAGGGTATTTACACACTCGCCAAACCTATAAGAATAAAAAGAAAAAGGCACCAAAAAAAACCTTTCCGACCTACCTACCCTATTTTAAATTGGCATGTAATCGGAAACAGAACATTTATTTTGTTTGGCCTTACTGCAAAGTACAAAAACAAAGTTTGTCAATTTTACAATTTTTGTAAAGGAAATTCTGTCTACCCTTCGCGGCCTTACGAACCGGTGTCAGTTGAAATAAAATGTATGATTTGATATCGTGTGAAATGTTTTCAATGACTTTCCAACAATACCCAACAAGAAAAGACACTCCCGAGAGACCCACACGCTTTTTGTAGAGCGCCCTCATTGTTGGGCGGGGATGAGAGCTAATCCATTAGACGTCTGGAGCATTTACAGGGGCCAGTGTTTTGAGTGGCGATGCCTGTAGGGTGTGGACGTTTCTAGTGAAATTTATCAACCTTACAATAACAATGCCCATGGGTGCCAGACTAAACTCTGCATAGAATTTAAGCCGTAAGTGATAAAAACTTGTTACTACGTGTTTCGCAGATACGTTTTTTCATATATGTAAAGTTTTTTTAAATCAGAGAGGCTGAAAACAGTAATCCCTTGTAGATCCCACAATTCAATGTTAATTAATTTAATACAAAATACAGAAATCACAGGAGAGTTGCAGTCTCCTTTGAAATTACAGTAGCAGTTATTTTTGAAATTTAAATTTTTTTGTTTGTATTTACAAAACCATATATTTTTGCACCATTAATAACAACGATTGAACAAAACAAAAGACTGGATGCAAACTTGTTGATGTTCAATATTAATATCCTCCATGTTTGATCTTTCCACTGATGATACTATTTGAGTATCAACTTGATGAGGCCTTCTGCAAATGGTTGTCAGTGACACTATCAGTCCAAATGACTGTTCCTGGCAATATTTTACCTTAATCCAACAGTTTTTCAAAAGCTTATAGATGAATCTAATTAGTGTAACTTTGTAACCCAAGCGTGCGTCCCTTTGTTTCAGAGAGCGGCTCGAGCATAGAAAGTAGCTAAGCATAAAAACATTTTGCTTGCCAGCTTACCATGTCACCTACCATCTGTGGCTGGTGTCCCAGTTATTTGTTATCTCAGCTCAAATTGTTTAGCATTATTGTCTGCTTTGGCAGCTCTATGAAATTGGGTGCAGATAATCATACTTGATATTGCATTGTGCACATGATTCTGGGCCCCAATTTCATAGAGCTGCTAAGCACACACAATGTTGCTTACCAGAATAAGGTTACTACCCAAAATACATCCCTATCTACCATCTGTGACTAGTATCCTACTCGTTGTTGCAAAGCAGAAAATTGTTCAGCAATATTTTCTTGGTCCAATGTCATAAAGCCTGTAAGTACAAATTCTTGCTAAGCACAGAACTATCTTGCTTAGCAGGAACAGGTTACCAGCCAATATTCCATAAAGTTTACATTGTTGCAACTGGTGCCCTGTTCTTTTTACTTATTGGTCATATTGGTCTAAATATCGGATTGTTTACAATGTACTGTGCAGACACGGTCAAACTGCTATTATCCCTTACTTATTGTCTGGTTGCTTGGTTGCTTTAGAACAAAAATAACAAAGGGGAAAATAATCTCTCTCTCTCCCCAAGCCCCCCCCCCCCCCCCCCCCCAATAGGCAACGGGCGCTTTTTTATTCACCATTTAGAAACATCCATGGTACTGGTATGCATCATCTGCACTCATTTCAAGCAACGTGATTGATCCCCTTCGCAAGAATCAAATCTTAATATTTTTTTTGTAATTTAACCTCCGAAATGGTCTGCAAGATCACTGAAACAAGCACAGGATCTGTGGAGGCATTTAACCATGTGAGTCAACTACCATGGAATTATCAATTATTCGCACAAAAAGGGAATTGTAAAAGAGAAGAAGAATAAAAAGGAAAACAAAATGATGTGGAGAAGAAGAAAAAAGGTTTTTGACCCGAGCTTAATAGGAGAAACAGATCGCCTGACACTTACTTCCCCGGCGGAGTTTTTTTGATGCACAATATTTTGCAAGGGTCCTTCAACCCGCCCCAGACAAACTGGAGTGATTTATACACGTACAATCAGGCCTGGTATTAGTCTAGCTGCAGTAGTGGCAGGCAGGCATTCCAATCTCCTTACTTACTCACTCCTACCCTGCCCGCCGCCGCTGCTTGCTGGATGCTGCCCCGCCAAATGTTAAGTAATGTCTCGCAGTGAATGGAATAATTACCACGCACACACAACGTGTGTGAGTGACCGGGTGTGCATTAGTATACACACTACACACTGAAGTTCATGGTACAAATGTATGTGCAATGTAGCCAGGCAAGGATAATTGGGGCAGGTGACGGGAATGGATTATCTTTATGTTTTTATTTTTTGTTTTGGGGTTGTTTTTTTCTCTTTGAGGAGTGGAAGAAGGAGGGCATTGACTTTTCATTTTAATTAAGTGATTCACAGGGAGTGAACTCAAGAATTAAAGCTCATTGTGTCATGGGGGTGTGGGAGAAACACTGCTGCTGGTAATGGGATTTAGGTATACCAATTGTGTCTAAGATGGTGCTGATATGGAGGGGTTTTGAAGTGGGTTTTTCCCCTCCATTTTTCTCATAAAGGGCCTGTTAATATGCACTAGTAAATATTGTATAGTGCCCTTTCTTGGGTAACGTATACTTGCACTCAACCTGATAAACTTACCTCTACTAGGGTAGTATTTGGAAAAGAAATTATTGAAGTTGTTTGAATGTGGCTCTTGGTCTAGGTTATGTTACTGACTATCAAATTGTTGTGTGCCCGGAAGAAGAGGGCCTGGCCCTACGCCTTTCTTGCAGGCACAACAAGTTCTGTTTTTTCCAGTAACAAAAGGCTGTAAGCAATAAAACGGCTCCTGACAAATAAATGTGGCATTGCTGTTACGTTTTGTATTGCTAGAAGAGGAGTTTTCCCATCCCATGCAGAATTGAACCTTCCTATAATGACTTATGAGTGGCAGAAAACTGATTAAGCTTTCACGCTCAGTTTTCTTGAAGTACAATTTTCATATTCTTTGCTTTACGCCCTTTCTCTGGTAACTTTTTGTTTTGTCCTTTATCTGGGCACACAACGAAGCATTCTACAGTTTCACATACCAGTCAAAGTATGGAAAACATGTATATTTCTATCGCAATGGTCGTCAGGAATTAATGAAAAAAGTGGGATTAGGAAGTGAGACATCGTTGTGATACCATGGAGGACTTGGTATTTTCTTTAGTTTTCGCCATTTAAGATTTCCAGTACAATGTCATGAGTCTTGGCATAACAATGCTACATTCTTCCTTATATTTGTCATCTGAAAAGTTATTATGTCCACCAACATACTGAACATTTTTGTAAGTTGGCTGACAGGCTGGTAATTCTTCTCCCATTAGATCGATACAATAACTGTTTTGCATAAATTCCTATTTTGGGTTGACGATTGAAAATACCTTTAGCATGCAATTCATGTCATTGGTGTTACTGTAAACCAGACTCAGTAGATGAGCTCAAACTGGATTAAAGAAAGTCTGCAAGGTCAAATTCAATTTTGTGATGCACTCATTTTCCAATAGTGATGTAAAAGTGATGAATAAATTACAAGTCTCTAACCTCACGTTAAAATGGTTTAAAATGCCATTTCATTTGATACTTTTTTGGAGTGAAATTTGAAACATGATGTCATCAGACATAAAAAAACCAAATTGGTTTGTACACTTCAAAGAAGAAAATGTTGTGCCAGTCAAAAGGTCAAACTCAATGCCTTTTTGATTAAATATCATAAATAAAATTTTGAAACGAACTAAAGATTCTCTGTAAAAAAATGTACAGACCATTTATTTGAAGTGTGACGACGTTTTTAGTTTGTGACAAAAATTGCACTTGAAGGGTATCAAACACTGGCATTTTACCCCACTTTAAGGTGAGGTCAGAGACTTGCAATTTTTTACCATTCTCATAAGGATTCTATCTATTGGAAAATTAGTGGATCACAAAATTGAAATTTACCTTGGAGCCTCTCTTTAAATTGGGTACTTGTGAAAATTGCCAATTGAGTTTTTACAAGGACAACTAGCTATTGAAGAGAAAGTTAAAAGGGAAACCCTGAAATCATTTTTATGGGTCACCAACGTTAACTCTCAGAATAGATAGGTTGCAATGTGACGTAAATCGGCCATCTTTACAGGCAATTTGGAACACACAGTCATGCGTTACGCGTGAGAACGGCGTGCAGCACGCGCACATTTCACCAAACTCATTGCATGATTGGTTAATGATTGACGCGGCTGCGTTAATAATTTGAGCGCTTGACGCGCCTGCAAGCCAAAATGCGATTTGCCCGTAAAGATGGCGTCTACTGGGAACTATCTATACTGTAGAACTTGGTTAAAACTTGGTTTGCGTGAAGTGTTGCTCATTTGATAGTACTTTCCAAAAGAAGATAAGGACACAAAGACAGAGACCAAGACCAAGACAGAGACAGAGACAGAGACAGAGACAGAGACAGAGACAGAGACAGAGACAGAGACAGAGACAGACCAAGGCAATCATGGCTAAGACTAGAAGGATGGAAGTCATTAACGCTGAAACATTTTCTGCTTTGGCAGAAAGGAGTAATGCTGATGGAGAGACACAAGGCCAGGTTCAGGCAATTGGGGCATGACCTGAAGAGGTTCCCAAACCTTTTTTATCTTCCACCAGAGTTATTCTGATGACTGGGAAGAGGAGAACCTTCTCATCCGATTTGATTAAAAGATGAGGGAATGAGAAAGGGGCACGCGAGATGATGAAAATGTTTATTCCGCCGACAACAAATAACATCCCGGGGATCAAATCACGAAAACCGTCCTGACACACTAGACAAGACAAGAGGGTGATTAGACGTGTAGGATTTCCTCATGGCTGTTATTCCCCGCATCGATTCTGCCGACATACCAACATGACTAATCATGTTTTCAAGTAGTGTTCCGTTGCTAAACCCTGAAACCTAACCACCCTTGATCCCCGAACTGATACACACTGCTCAGGGGCTCGTTCTTTTTACATTCAAACTCCCAGACAGCTTTTCTTTTTCTTCTTTCTTCTATTTTTTTCCCCGACCGCCTTGGCCCAGGTTGAATGAACTTGGATGGATTTCAATTTCATCCACTCCCAGGTTTCGATCCATCTGCAAAGGAGGGTTGCACTTCATCCATGCTTACTGATGAGTGACGTTCAAGATGTCCGCAACCAGACAAAAAAAGCCCCTCGACAGGTTGTTGAACCATGCCGGGCATGTCCCGGGCATTTCTGAGATCCTTGTCGGGGTATTTCAATTATTTTCAACATGAGCTGAGAGTGTTTGATTAGAGCTGGCAGCCGATGATGGGACTGACGGGATGTTTTTATAATTTTCATATATTTGGATGTGCTTTTTTTTTCTTTTCCTGAAGACAAAGATTGCTCATTGACATGAGTGTTTGAAGGTGGAAAGTTACGTGCTACTAGCTCAAACGAGCAGGAGTCGTCTTCAAGATTTAAGTGAAGTTAACCTAGTTGAGGTTACATTGTAATCGCAGCCTCTGTCCTTTCCTTCCAAAATAATAAGACTGTGTACTCTTTCAATTTGCGGTGTGGCTTGAAACTATTGTCTACATCTTCTACTAAAAAATGTTGCTTCGAAAGCTTAATCTTTTTTTGTGTAGGGTTAATTCTAAAACCTTAAACTACCCTAAAATCCTCCATAATACATTGCATGTTTTCATTGAATTTTGATGGATTCAATTCCTGGGGCCAGACACCGGATAAGCCACAGTATTCTGGGTGTTTAGTAACCATAGACTGTCAATATAGCGTAAGAGTACCACCCCACTAGCTTGTGAATGTAGTTTGAGTCAAAAATGATTGAATTGTTTTGTACTCTTTGGGAAAAGTAGTTACTCCTTAGTTTGAAGACATTGATATACTTCTGAAAGAGGTGAATTGCTTTTTGTTAAAAGATTGCAAAGGGAAATTATGTGCCCCTGTCAGTTCAGAAACGTTCTCTCCTTCAAGGGTTTTTAATGCCCTTCTGTTTGTGTTAAGCCACCCCAGGGGCACTGGTGTTACATTGTCCTTTTATGTGTTGGGGATGGTACTTTTGTTGTCAACATTTGTGAGTTGTTGTGACTTGATGTGTAGCTTGGTTAGCTGTGGAAACCCAAAGAAGCTTGTGAAATTATAAGGGCTGCATGTCAAAGTAATTAAAGCCAAAAATCAAATGAAGTGATCAACGTAAAAAATAACTGGAGTTGTCCTCAAGGGATTGCCATGAAACATTGATGGTTGCTTGATTGTGGAATCTTGCAATGATTTTTCTGAGTTTTTTTAAATGTTGGTAAATATTTTGGAAGTCAAACAAATTTACCGTTTAGATTTTAGTCAAAGTTCTCGAAGCTTACTTTACATATAGCTGTATAAGCTGTCCAGAATATAAACCATGGAGCTGGTTGTTGGCATGAAAATCAATTCACAAGCTGCAGCTAATTTACGGACACTCTACCATGTACCTTTTAATGGTTCCAGACAAAGTAAAACATTTATAGGTTTTGAAAACAAGGATTTTGTTTCAATCTATAATCTCTCATTGATTGTAAAGGTCATACCAGCACCAAGGTCAGAGTTCCAGAGTCGTATGAATTTCCATCAGATGAAGTTGAGGAAGAAGTGTGTAAAGATCAAACTGAATCATCGTTATTTATTTTGATTGCGGCAGTTGAAGTTTGTTCGATATGACTGTGAATAAAAACCCTGTCAAAATATAAAAGCTGTTTTTAATTGTCTACTCTCAAACTAGATACCCATTGGACTGAAACTTTCACTGGTTTGTTGTATGGTGGCGTGCTTATTAAAAACGAGAGGAAAGGAATGAACTTACTCTTCCAAAACCAACAATGGTTTACTCTGCCTTTAATGGAGAGATTTTCAGTTTTCAACAGGGTTTTTTGTTTCTGTGGTAATGGATTAGTATTTAATCTGATCGTCATTAACGAGATACCATCTCTATCGTAAAGCTTGTCATGGGTTTTTAACGATGATTACTTTATTATGAATTTGTCATCTTACATTGGCAATCTTTTTCTCTCCCCCCTCTCTCGCTCTCTCTCTCTGTCTCTCTTCCTCGCGCTGGTCTACAGGGCGGTGAGCACGTAGCCTGCAGTGCTATAAGCCGATGCGGCAGATGGCTGGCCTATTCAGATGTGAATCGAGTCAGGCTGTTCCACTTGACTCATACCCCACTCTCCCTGGCCAAGGTAAGACAGATACTTAAAGGGAAGGTTCACAATTGTTGTTTTAAAGAAAAAAAATCAAATACAAATTTTCCGGTTTTTAAGCAATACTGACACATTTTAATGAAGACAATTTGTATTCTTTTACTTCCCTGACAGGCCCCTTTACTACTTGTTTGTTAAGTTTTTGTCTAAAAGATTTTAAAATTTAAATAAATAGAAGAAATTGAAAGCGGCAAAGACTTTAATTTGGAGGTCATCATGTCTATGAAGCTAGCGACCTTTTTCAGATTTCCATCTTTGACGCGTTTCCTGTGTGCAGTAGTAATGAAGCTTGATAAATCCATATTTGGCCTTCCCAACTGAGGCTCTATCGGAAATTATGGCTACGGCTTTGACTATTGCTAAGGGTGTTGCTAGGGACATCCTATGCTTCAACGCATGATGAGGCATCGATCCAGAAGTAGCCGTAGCCACTAATTCAGACACAGCTTTAGGTTTAGTTATATTGATTTGAATTGGGAGAAAACATGATGGCCGCACCAGAGGTATGCAGTATCTGGTCAATTGTTGGCTGCGGATGTTGGTGAGGGTGTTGATGTGGGCTTTCTGTGCGACATAAGCATCCGATGACCAAGCCGTAGCCAGAGCCCCCAATTGGGACACAGCCGTAGTTGAGCACTCTGCCAGCAATATGGTATCATTCGTCTAAACTCCCTTAACATTGGTCTGCTGGCCAAATGCAAGTCGTGGCCGTGCTAATGGTTAAGTCATCAGGGTGAGGGTTCAAATCCCGGTCGTGACACTTGTGTTCTTAAGCAAGACACTTAACTAGAATTGCTTTTCTTCACCCATGGTGTTGTGGTCAAGCGTACCGGACTAGAGCTACATGTAGAGTGTGGGTTCCAATCCTGGTCTTGACATTTGTGTCTTTAAGTAATACACTTCAACCATTATTGCTTTGTCCTTCAGGTAGGATGTAAAGCCATATGTTTAGGTGTGTTGAGTAATATGCATACAAGAACCCAGTACACTTATTGGTATGAGAATGGGCTTGACCCAGTGCTTCTGGCATGATTGGCTGCAGATATTGCCGCATCACCTTGTAAACCCTTGCAAGTTGCGATTTAAATGGGTCTCATAATTCAAAGACTTGGCAAACCTGTCTTTGAAAAAAACCATAATAAGTGCTGTGAGATGCCTGTAGACAAAGCATTATATCGAACAAATTTAAAAACTGAACTGAACCCAGACTTGATTTCAGTGATCTGTAATGTCTCCTTTCCACGCCTGCCTCCAACCTCCTCCCCCCCCCCCCCCCCCCACCCAGCATAGTCTTAAGCGGTGTAGTGTTTTTTAGGAAAAGAAAACACAGTGAAAGCCAGTCTGTCAGGAGACTGTTTTATGAAATGATTGTTTTTGTTTTTGTGTATATGTCTGCTTTTAAGCACCATTTTCCCTCCGCGACTTGATCTATCGGGCAGTTGTTGTCTGCTTCTGTTTGATCACATTGACACAGCATGTAAGATGATGCTTATATGTCATATCTAACCGGAGATAGGTGCCAATAATGTAATGAATAAATGTGGTGCTTGGAGCGATGAGGACCAGGAGCACCTGGGTAAACTGCTGTACTCTCCACCAATATGTGCTGTTGGTTGTTTGTTTCAGCCCAACTTCCTCTAGTACATGTATAGAACCGTCCATTAAGTAACTAGGGCTGATTTAGTGTCAAGGATAAAAGTGCCTTGACCGGGAATCAAATGTCGGATGACATCTTTTAAAGCTAAACTTTTCCAAACTCAATATTGGTGGACATTTATGAATGCTTCAAACAACTTTGGGGCACCCTCTTTCTGTTGAAGGATGAAGGGTATTGGGAACCATGCTCAAAATCTCCCTTTTTCCAGGGGTTATTGGACAATCCATTCTGTAGCATACATAGATCATGCTATGCTACGTTTCCTCCATACAAAGAGGGACAAAGGATACTGGAATTCATGCTCAAATCTCCCTGTAATATTGTGTAATCCCCGATTCCAGACCTTCGTTCTTTTGTTGTACAAACAAGGATTAAAAGAATCCCGTTACAGAAGGACTACATGAGATTGATAGGGTGCCACTATTGTTTTTCATTGTATTTGGCATTATGGGAGTCAAGTCCTAGAAACCAGCATACCATGGCCGATTTATCGGCCGTGGCTTTCTGCCAAGGTTTTTGGCCCTATTTACAGCAAGACATTCCATAAGTTCTTGAAAGAGAACGAAATTCTTGCAGTTTGTTTTTGTTAACGTTGTTTAGTCAGGGTTTCATTGTGACAGCGAGATTTTTAACAGCAACCAAATTTCTCCAGAAGGCCCAAAAAGTTCTGAAAAATACTACCGCGAAGAGGCACGGTAAAGTTTTAGTTATACTGACGTGAAGTGGTTAAGGGGGCGGACACTATCATATTTTTTCTTCTTCAAAATATGACTCCTACTTAACTATGCCAAGCAAGGTTGGTTTGGTTGTGCAGTATTGAATCCATTAGAATCCCACAGCATAGAATCCCCAAACTCAGAAACCTTAGGACTCTGATTTGGAATGTCTGGCCCTATGCCAAGCATGGTTGGCTGGGCTGTACAAGACTGAACCTGAACCCATCAGGTCCTACAGTATGGTAACCTAACACCCAAACTCTAAACTCTGATGAAATGTGCACTCATGAATGGATGGAACATATACCTTCTTGATTATTACTCTACTGTAGGTTCCAGCCCTTCCATCCAGCCTGCAACCTGCACACCTGATGACATTCACCCAGGACTCAGAACAGTTGGTCCTAGCCTCACAGAGTGGATCAGTGCAAGTGAGTACAGATTAGAGAATCTCATAGTATACAATGTTGGCCCAATTTACAGCGAAAGAAACGGCGGATTAATTTTTGCATTAAGTCTTTCTCTATCTCTTCTGGCAAATGTGGACAATCTAGGAGATTGATAAATGTTACAAATAGCATAAACTAGAACAATGTTTTTGAGAGTAACCAGGGTTTAAAATGGGTGTGATGCTTTAATAATAAAGTGGAAAGAAGGGGGGTGAATGGGTGAGTAGGGGGATAGGTGAGGTTGGGAAGATCATTTGGTAAAAAGATAGGGGGATGTTGAAAGGAGGATGAGGTTTAGTAAAGGGATGGGTTGAACGAAGAAAGGATAGGGGGATGAGGTGTTGAAAGGAGGATGAGGTTTAGAAAAGGGATGGGTTGAAGAAAGGATAGGGGGATGAGGTGTTGAAAGGAGGATGAGGTTTAGTAAAGGGATGGGTTGATGAAAGGATAGGGGGATGAGGTGTTAAAAGGAGGATGAGGTTTAGAAAAGGGATGGGTTGAAGAAAGGATAGGGGGATGAGGTGTTGAAAGGAGGATGAGGTTTAGTAAAGGGATGGGTTGAAGAAAGGATAGGGGGATGAGGTGTTGAAAGGAGGATGAGGTTTAGAAAAGGGATGGGTTGAAGAAAGGATAGGGGGATGAGGTGTTGAAAGGAGGATGAGGTTTAGTAAAGGGATGGGTTAAAGAAAGGATAGGGGGATGAGGTGTTGAAAGGAGGATGAGGTTTAGAAAAGGGATGGGTTGAAGAAAGGATAGGGGGATGAAGTGTTGAAAGGAGGATGAAGTTTAGTAAAGGGATGGATTGAAGAAAGGATAGGGGGATGAGGTGTTGAAAGGAGGATGGGGTTTAGAAAAGGGATGGGTTGAAGAAAGGATAGGGGGATGAGGTGTTGAAAGGAGGATGAGGTTTAGTAAAGGGATGGGTTGAAGAAAGGATAGGGGGATGAGGTGTTGAAAGGAGGATGAGGTTTAGAAAGGGGATGGGTTGAAGAAAGGATAGGGGGATGAGGTGTTGAAAGGAGGATGAGGTTTAGAAAAGGGATGGGTTGAAGAAAGGATAGGGGGATGAGGTGTTGAAAGGAGGATGAGGTTTAGTAAAGGGATGGGTTGAAGAAAGGATAGGGGGATGAGGTGTTGAAAGGAGGATGAGGTTTAGAAAAGGGATGGGTTGAAGAAAGGATAGGGGGATGAGGTGTTGAAAGGAGGATGAGGTTTAGAAAAGGGATGGGTTGAAAAAGGATAGGGGATGAGGTGTTGAAAGGAGGATGAGGTTTAGTAAAGGGATGGGTTGAAGAAAGGATAGGGGGATGAGGTGTTGAAAGGAGGATGAGGTTTAGAAAAGGGATGGGTTGAAGAAAGGATAGGGGGATGAGGTGTTGAAAGGAGGATGAGGTTTAGTAAAGGGATGGGATGGGTTGAAGAAAGGGGAATTGGTTAAAAGGCTCCAATAATAGCCAAGCATGCAACTGTTCAGCTAGCTGATTTTCTTTCTTTTTGTTTGTCCTTAAAATCCATTTAATAGAAAACTGAAAAACATTGTACCAAGTTTTGTTTTCCCAGACAGTTTCTTCTTTCTTGGTGGAATCAAAGTAGCATGTCTGAATTCTTCTTTCTTGGTGGAATCAAAGTAGCATGTCTGAATATCCTTGCTATGTTGACTATTTACAATCTGTAGGTTGTACGAGTTGATAGCATACAGCCCAGCCTGCTGCACACCTTCCCTCCCATGGAGAACACCATCACCCACCTCACAGTCAGCGCAAATGGGAGATTTGTTGCAGCAGCCGACACCAGAGGAAACATTCTTGTCTATAACCTTGGAACTAAAAAGGTGCGCTGAACATGTATGATAGAGGAATTTGTAGTTGCAAATATAGACCCCTTGCACAATGCAGAACGCACCTCCAAACATGATGCACGCCCTTCTATTTTGGGAGGCAAACTGTACACAAGAATCATAGAGTGGAATCCCAAAGTGGAAGGGTGCGGATCATGTTTGGATGTGCGTTGTGCAAGGGGTCTATAGAAATGCCCATCATGGACATTTTGATCAGATAATACTCAGAGATACAGTAGCCGTCAAGGGAACTCTTTGTGGCAACACAAATTAGCATTGTAGCATATTTTCACTTTCATTGAGAAAACCAGTTTTAATGATTTTGGGTTGAACAAAGAAACCAGTTTTAGTCAAATGTTACTCATTTAGTTTCATGATAATGTTTCTTGAAGACAATAGGGTTGGAAATTTTCTTTTTAAAGGAACGCTTATGTACCATCCTTTTGTGGTATGGTTCTTTGAAAGAAGACTATTGTAAGGCTTCTCTCCTCCAACATCATGGTTAGATTGCCCCTTTGTGTATGATGTTACTTGCAAAGGAGAGGGTTGGAATTTTTGTTTCCAAGGTCAAATTAAGTTTTGTGGTGCACTCATTTTCCAATATATATAGTTCCCATGAAAGTGGAGACTTGAAAAAATAACAAGTCTCCAACCTCACGTTGAAATGTTGTAAAATGTCATTTTACTACTATACTCCTGAGCAAAGTTTGAAATATAACGGCATCAGACATAAAAAGCAAATGGATCTGTACATTCCAAATAGGAATTTTTGCACCAGTCAGAAGGTTAATTTTTAATGTGGTATTGATTGACCAGTCAAAAGGTTAATATCAATGCCGTATTGATTGAATATCACAGGCATGATATCCTTCCCACTTAAAGGGTGTGTACAACATTGGTAATTGTCAAAGACCTGTATCCACACTTGATGTGACCCAACATGAAATAACAAACCTGTGAAAGTTTAAGCTCAATCAGTCTTCGGAGTCATGAGAAAACAGTGAAAAATAACCTTATATGTTTTAACTTTTTATTCAAACATTGGAATTTATCCTGCAGGATAAATATTATTGTTTTACTCATTTCCTGAAAACTATGGCATTTCAAGCAAAACTATTTCAAGGGAAGTTTTCCACCATGACCATCTTTATAACATGTAAGTTATGTGCAAATCTGTGAGCATTTATATTTTCAATCTTACCAATGTTGTACACACCCTTTAAGTCTGATTTCCATTTTTTATTTTTTATTTTTTCCTTGGGAAAAATAAGAATAAATGTGATTAAATAGCCTGAAACGTCTATTAGAGCCTACCCCATGTGGACATGTAGGTCAGCCCTTGTACTCGATAAAATGTTCCTACCTTTTTCCAAGGACCAAATATCATGTCTGATATCATCAACATTCAGAAATGAAATAAATATTCTCCACAAAAATGTACAGACCATATATTTGAAATGTGACGTCATCGAACATTTTTTATTTTGACAAAAATTGCACTTGAAGGGTATCAAACACAGTGGCATTTGACACCATTTTATTGTAAGCTACAAAACTTGTTTCCCCGTTTTCATAACGACACTATCTGTTTAAAAGTGAGTGCCTGAAAAACTGAATTTGCTTAAAAACTAGAGGGTTAGAACCAATTTAATCTGCCAAAAACCAGTTCTTGGAGATTCAAGAATTGAACTTAATTTACCTGTAAAAACAACTCTGTTAAGAAACATAATGGAATTTTGTTGGAACTCTGACAGTCTTTGGGGGGAGTTTTTTTTTTTATTTATAGTAAATCCGGTACATATTGTTGACACTTAATTTTAATGCAACCTGAATACAAGATGAAAGCATAACAGCAATGTAAGTCAGTGAACGGATTATACGAGATACAGTTCTAAGACCCTGAAGGGAGAATGTGACTGTCCCTCCTATTCCAATTCAATCCCTCCACATTACCTTGGATCAACATTTTAAATTAAGGTATCTTTTTCTTTCTTTTTTGTGGTCGGGAAAATTTGTGTTCCAGTACCAGACATAGGAACTCTTTAAGTCCCCGAGATAATGTGATTTACGGTACATTCCCAGTCTTGTCAGCCCTGGGGCTACATGGTACATATGCAGCTTGACTCACTCTCCGGGGGACTATTATGTACTTTTCTCGCTTACCAGTGAGCCGAGCCTGTTATCTGCTAAGTGTCACAAGGGAAATCAGCTAAGCAGCTAAAACTTTTTGTTGGCATAACTGCCGCTTACTACATGTAGTATTAAAGCAGAGGTTGTTTTTTACGATGGTTTACGTGTAATAGGAGGAATCTGCTGAGTAACTTTACTTCTGTTGGTAGGCAATAACTACAGGTTTTCATCCAGACCACACACTTCAATTGTTTAGTCCGGACAAAGTTTTGTTTTTTAGAATTTATTCATTTTTTGTCAATCACACCCCTGATTTGTTTTTAGTGCATTAGAAACCAGAATTTTCACTAACATTTGTTTGCTGGGGAAATTATTCTTTTGTACACATTTAAAAAGCTACATACCTTCCACCGACGAGCATTTTTGTTTTTACCAACTTGAAAGTAATTTTTGCAGAAGTATGGAAGTATTTCAGTTCTTGTTTTGAGCAGTTTCTCACATATATACTTTCTATTTGAAATAAATGGTAAAATGTTTTGATTCGTCCACCCATTCCAGATTTTAAACAATTGGCTGACTATTCAATGTACCCTCTACACTAATGAACAAAGTAATGCCTGAAATAAGCAAATATTTTAAATCAAGGCTCTCCCACCTCAGGAATTTTCAAGTGCTTTTCCTGGATCCCAGTACGCAGTTTGTAGTTGAAACAGAAGAGGAAATTGCTAAACACACAAAACTTTTAATTACTTTTTTTCTATTAGTTTAATTGAAAACTGAATTTTGAGTTTTCACTTATATCTTTCGCCCCACTCACAAAGTCAACATTTCTAAACATTTATTATCGCCCTTTCTATAAATTAAAGTCACAGTCAGTTTAGCTCCACTGCTGGACCATTTATTTGAAGATAAAGTTTTAAAACAAAACCATCAAAGTTCATGACAGAGTTGGTTGAGTGGACTTTTAAAGCTCTCCTCATGGGAGACATTGGGGGTAGTTCAGCATTCTGGAAGGCAAACATTGTCTGTGGTTACATTGGTCAGGAAATGCACTCTGGTCCTTAGAACTATTACAAGTTGGCTGCTCTTTGTTTACTCAGAGAAAAAAATTGCTATTTTGTGGGAATTAAATCTACTTTGAATTGAATAAATTGGAATGATGAAGGTCAGGATAAAACAACAGTTGGAAAAACTCCTTTTATTTTAACACAATGCATAACATTGGTAAGACTAAAGTTATAAATGTTCACAGATTTCTATGGTAGGAAACTCCTGAAATACTTCTGCTTGAAATGCAATAGTTTTTGAGAAATGAGTAAAACAATTGGTTTTGATCTTGCAAGTTCAAAACTCATTGTCTGAAAACAGTGAAAACATTAAAGGATTTTTTCCACTTTTTCTCTTGTGACTCCAATGCTCTTGTGACTTTAATGAGCTTAAACTTTCACAGGTTTGTTGGATCACATTAAGTGTGGATACTGGTCCATTACCAATGTGACACATGTGCTGTAATAAAGAATACAGAAAAAAATTACATTAAACTTACATGCTTTGATATAAATAAAAAACTATATACTAACAAGTTTTCATCTGCAGGTTTTCCATTTTTAGTTGTCCTAGTAAATTTTTTAATTTACAAGATAAGAGGACGGCAGATACCACCCTCCCCAATGCTTGATACGTAGCCTCCAGTCTTGCCAGTAGATAGTAATCATATACTGATGGCTGTGTGTTGATTTTACAGTTGCAGTGTCGACTGCCAGGCTATAACCACCAGCCTAGCATCATGGCCATTAATCCTCACACAATGCTGCTAGTCATCATCTACACAGATCGCACGGTGAGTTTGTCCGCCTCAAAGCGTCTTTGTGTGTGTGTGTCGTCTTCCCCACATTTCATGTTGTTCACCTTCTCATTGCCCTTAAAGGGAAAGTACCTCTTTGGTAATTTTCTGCTGAACTGTTTTGAAAATTGTATTCTGGGAATAAAGTTATTGTCTTTTCCAGAAAATCTCTCTCTTTTTTTCAAATTAGGTTAAATATTATTAATGAAAGTGAATAGGAACTGAAAGGTGTTTTTTTATTTGGTTTTTTTTTAAGGTAAGTTTTCCCTTAACTAATTTTTTGGTGGGCAAAATGAGATGAAATGTAATGCACGTAAAAGAACCCAGTGCACTTATCGTAAAGAGAAGGGGTTTGCCCCGGTGTTCCTGGTTTGATTGGCTGCATATTGCGCCACAGCACCTTGTAAACCATTACATGGTGCTATGTAAAGAAATAGGTCTCAAAATTCAAAAAGTAGCTCCACACCTTGCAGGAAAATACTGACTGTTGAAGCGCCTTGAGCGTCACTGAGTGACGGATAAAGAGCGCTAAATAAGAAGCCACTATTATTATTATTATCTAAGGATGGATTGTTTTAGATGTCTTTAGAATTTGGTTTTTGATGTTCCAGAAAGGCAAAATTCTTTCAAATCTGGTGCTTTTTTTAATGATATTGTTAACGAAGGTGAACAAATTTCCTAAGATTTCAGTAATTGCTTGAGGGAAATTCCAGTATTAAGCTTGTAACAGGAAATAAACATTCATTGACGATTGACAATGTTACACACTAAAATGTGTTTCTTTGTTGTTCACCTGATAAAGCTTTCAGTGGTTCTAGTTGGATTTCGTACATATCCTGAAAGGTCTGTCAAAATGAAACCAAAATGTTCTCTCCCTGCACTTTAAGATGAGTAATACTCAAGTGGTAATCCACACGGCTTGGCTCACCAGGCTGTGTTTAGTAGGCAATGAATCCAGCCTGGTTCTTCTTCCTTGATTGACCCTCACACTTCCCGATAATCTACTGATATTCCAATGAAAAACACCCTCCCCCCACAAAAAAATAAAAATATATAAAATAAAATCCCCAAAATGCACACTCAAGTCTTCACTGTTTGCCATTTCAATTTCAAAATAGTAGAAATGTCCCCCACAAAATTGTCAGTGATTTTCTGTTCTCCTAGACTCATTTTTTTAATTTTATCTTATTTTTTTGCAGCCTTTTGAAAGACATTTTTAAAAGACATTAAAGTTTATAACCTTTTTGAGATTTTAGAGGATTAAAGTTGGTTTGGGAATCGTTCTCTGATCGTTCTCTTTGGTGGACCCTTGTTCGAATCCCATATTGGATCAGCACTTCACATGTGGATTTAGTGCTTAGTTCCTTGCTACCTTTGTTTATGCCAACAGTAATAAAAACAATCATAACAATACTGAAGTCTAGTCTACCAATAAGGTACTAAAGGTGCTTAAACAAAGAGAAATATTTTTAAAAAGATTTTTTGAAATTTTTGAATTATGAGACCAATTT
Source organism: Leptasterias polaris (assembly GCA_037783415.1). Classification (NCBI taxonomy): domain Eukaryota; kingdom Metazoa; phylum Echinodermata; class Asteroidea; order Forcipulatida; family Asteriidae; genus Leptasterias; species Leptasterias polaris. Next base: position 3,121,983 of record JAZGTN010000005.1, on the reverse strand, counting down.
ATGTAGCATCTTTTAAGGGTTTACAAAGTGCTGTGACGCATTCAGCAGCCAATGCCAGAAACATCGGGCAAACCACTTCTCTTAGCGATAAATGTAACCAGGTTCTTTAACATGCATTATAACACACGAGACTTACGGCTTTACTCCCCATCTGAAGGATGGCGCAATAGTGGCTGAGTGTCTTGGTTAAGGACACAAGTGTGAAGACCAGGACTCGAACCCACACTCTGCTGATCAGAAACACCAGAGCTCAAGTCCATTGCACTTGACCACTCGGCCAGGACACACCACTCATTGCTTTTGAGGATCCCTTGATTCCGATGAAAAGATATATATCCTAAATAATTACTGCACTCTGAGTAAAGAGTGTAAGAAGTAACAAAAACAACTTCTCTACAGATTTTGATTATTATTTTTTCCTCAAACCGTTTTCTAGATCACAGAGTATGATTTTCTCAGACAAGGGATAAGTGCCTGGGCCAAGAAACTTCATAAAGCTGGCCACCACGAGGCCTGGCTGGGACGGCGAGAGCATATCACCACAGTGACCTTTGACCCAGAGAGTAGGGATCGAATGCTGTTGCAAGACTCACAAGCCTTCTATGTGATCGACAAGAGAAAGGTATGACGCTGCAATAAAGAGTTATTGTAATAATTAATGAAAGAGGGACAAGACAGTTGGTGATCAGGCTTGACTGGAGATCAGGTTGGCTCCGTGTTTTTTCCCCCTGCCTTTCACCTCTGTGGACTCGGGTTCAAATCCCACCTCAGACCGGAGCTCAGATTTGGATTGGTTTTTCAATATCCGTACCTGATTGTGTTGGTTTATTTGGTGTTTTCTTCCCACACCTAAAACTGAGGTGGTGAGACCAGGTAAAGTTGTGGTGAGATCAGGTAAACTTGTAGTGAGACCAGATAAACTTGCGGTGAGACCAGGTAAACTTGTGATGAGACCAGGTAAACTTACAGTGAGACTAGGTAAACTTGAAGCGAGACCAGGTAAATTTGCGGTGGGACCAGATAAACTTGCGTGATCAGGTAAACTTGCAGTGGGACCAAGGTAAACTAACAGTGAGACCAGGTAAACTTGAATTGAGACCAGGTAAATTCGTGGTGGGACCAGAAAAATTTGCGTGATCAGGTAAAGTTGCAGTCGGACCAAGGTAAACTTACAGTGAGACCGGGTAAACTTGAAGCGTGACCAGGTAAATTTGCGGTGGGACCAGATAAACTTGCGTGATCAGGTAAACTTGCAGTGGGACCAAGGTAAACTAACAGTGAGACCAGGTAAACTTGAATTGAGACCAGGTAAATTCGTGGTGGGACCAGAAAAATTTGCGTGATCAGGTAAAGTTGCAGTCGGACCAAGGTAAACTTACAGTGAGACCGGGTAAACTTGAAGCGTGACCAGGTAAATTTGCGGTGGGACCAGATAAACTTGCGTGATCAGGTAAACTTGCAGTGGGACCAAGGTAAACTAACAGTGAGACCAGGTAAACTTGCAGTGGGACCAAGGTAAACTTACAGTGAGACCGGGTAAACTTGAAGTGAGACCAGGTAAATTCGTGGTGGGACCAGAAAAACTTGCATGATCAGGTAAAGTTGCAGTGGGACCAAGGTAAACTTACAGTGAGACCAGGTAAATTTGTGGTGGGACCAAAGTAAACTTCGGTGAAATCAGGTGAACTTGCATTGGGACCAAGGTAAACTTGCAGTAACACTAAAGTACACTTGCGGTAACACAATGCAATAAGAATCTCTTTTGAGTAGTGGTGGCTTTGAGCTTGTTTGCACTTGACGTTTCGACCAGTATACTCTGGTTGTCTTCAGGAGAACCCTGGACTCTTGTGTTGTACAGATGTGCGGAAGAAAAATAATCAGTTACAAATTAATGAACAAATGCTTGCCTATCCAGTCACCTTTAAAGACATTCTTAAAGGCTTGCCTTCATGTTCCATTAACAATGACATCACTTTCCCACTGCGTCTTACCTTACTTCTGTAGTAGATGATCAAACAGAAAAAAATCCATGAAAGTAATTCCTTTCCCCTCGGCAGAGCTGGGAAAACCTCAAGGGCATGTTACTGATAAATCCTAGACATCACCTCCGTCTTGGTCAATAGCTAACCAGCCGGGTCTTGGGCTATGTCATTACATGCGCAAAATCCATGACAAATCATGTGATAAGGGATCCCATATCATGATTATGTTAGAAGTTAAGAAGTTCAGCTCATTTATTAAATGGGGGGGGGGGAGAGAGTGCCGACGATGAAGCCATCAGGTGTATCAGATTACATTAAAATATTAAAGGCATGTTGCTTCATTTGTAAAAATTTTTGGAAGAACTGAATCATGCCAATTGTCTTTGTTGCAAGAAGCACATCATGATGGTACATCATTGGTTTTCTGAAGGGTAAATTTATCCCAAGTTTCTGGTTCTCCAGAAACATTTAGGAAAGAGGCCGTGCAACCAGTTTTGGAGGGAAACATTCATTTCACCCACCACCCTAGTTTTCAAGGAACATAAAGTGAATTCACAACAATGGTGTTTTAATATTTTGCAAGAGTAGATTGATTGGTTTTAATAACTGTCTTGGTTTCATACAAAACTTGTCATAAAAAGGATTCTCACAACAGGAGTTTTGAAGATAGAAGTATTTTTGTCCGATTCCCTTAGAATTTTGAAGAAATATTAAAAAGAGGTGTTGTGTCATTGATTGTGCGGAGAGTAAATTCATTCCAATGTTTAAGTGTTCAAGACACATGATAAAGGGATCGTGGAACATCGGTTTTTGAAAAACTAAATTTTGCTCCATCTCCTACTTTTTTAGGAAACATAAAATGAATTCACAGCACAAGTTTTTGGAAGAATAAACTTGTGTCGGTCCTTTTCAAGAAACATTTTCATTACTGGATAGCCTATCAGATTTGTCTCTTTCTTTTTTTTGATTTTGGGTTGAACAAAGAAAAATTGACTAGAGCGGGATTTGAACCAACGACCTCCGGTTTAACGTGCCGGCGCTCTACCAACTGAGCTATCTAGCCCTATGTTGGCGGTCTCCCTATTTTGTCAATATCTTTGTTCGGGGGGTGCCAGTCAGAAGCCATTCAACCGCAAACTGCTGTGTAGCCAGGGATCACACCCAAGTATACGATACAACCTGGGAAGCGGCAGCCAGGGGATCACCTTAAGGGGATGCGACTTTTTATATCAGATATCAAATAATAAACCACAAGGGAAACTGACTGGGTAAATGTTTAAATGATTTTGGGTTGAACAAAGAAAAATTTACTAGAGCAGGATTTGAACCAACGACCTCCAGTTTAACGTGCCGGCGCTCTACCAACTGAGCTATCTAGCCCTATGTTGGCGGTCTCCCTATTTTGTCAATATCTTTGTTCTTTTTTTGGGGCGGGGTAAGTAAATCTTATTCTCAAGAAACATAAAAGGGAAGCAAAGTATTAATTTTTGGAAGAGTCAAATCATTCTAAGCAGCCATGGGGTTGATTTAAATGATGTCTGGTGCACTGCCTTGTTCAGGCACAAGTGAATGCTCATTTTGAATTCCTCAGACTACATCCAGTGTTGCTAATCTACATGGTTAGGGGCAAGCTTTTTCTTAGGCCGTGTCCGAATTGGCGACTTCGGCTACAGCTACGGCTAGATCAGCGCGTCTGTCAGTGTTGAAGGATAGGCAGACGCGCGCGCCCTAGCCGTAGCTGTAGCCGAAGTCGCCATTTCGGACACGGCCTTAGTAAAGATAAGAGATGACAAACACCTAGACTTAATTCTCAATGAACTGTGTGGCACGAGTATACCAGTCATTGCTGATCAAGAGTTTGCTTTACTCCCCCCCCCCCCCCTCCCCCCGAACCATATGATGTAGCCAACACCTGATTTACTTGGAGGTTTTCAAATTCAGGGCTTGAATTTGGGGTATAATTCCGCAAGACTGCAGGGCTTGTAGCTCAAAATATTTACTGGAGCACAAAATTTATTATACAAAACCAGAATCTGAAATACAGAGTGTGATTTATAAGCTTTTTTTTTATTTTTTATATTCACCGAGAGAAGATTTTATATCTCATTTGTTATATGGGTAAGTATACTTTGATACTCAACATATTTGAACGATTTATCCAGACTCGAACTCAAAGTCAACATTTTGGCATTATTTTTTTGAAATTAAAGATAAAATGTATTTTTATTCAATTGAACAATCGCCATTTTCAGAAAACGTCTTAAAACATTTTTGTTCTAGTAACCCCCGTTTTGTTTTTTGTGGGGGTTTTTTCTCGTCTTTTTTGTACAGCGCTTTGATCTTTTGTAAAGGCCCTTTATAAATACCTATTATTATTATTATTATTATTATTATTATTATTATTATTATTATTAACACAACACCCCCGGTCTTGAGTTTACTGGCCCAATGCTAAAATCACTGAGCATTCAAGTTGAGCATTCACTCCTACATGACATCATTCAAATCTAAGTCGCAAATAGCTAATTTCTCTAGATTTAAAGAAATTGTCTCTTAAAATTGTCTGTTTAATCAATGTAACCAAAGTGAAGCTGGGAAGAAAAAAGTCTGGTGCCTTTTCATCAAAATGAAAGTCAGCATGCCTTATTGCTATTGCACTCGGGCAACTCAACAAAGATGATGGCAGCATAGTACAGGCCTGTGAACATTAAAACATTTTTTTTCCCAATTTTTGTGAGACTAACAGTTTGTCTAATTTCAGTTTCTAAATGATGAGTGCCAGTAGATGAATTTTTGTGTCCCCTTTTTAAAAATAAACATAGGCAAATCAGAAGAAGAATTTAATTTTTATTATTATATATTTTTTTTCTTCAAATTTTTCAATTTTGGAGCTCCAGTTTGACATGAAGATTATCGAACTGAAAAGGTCGCTCAAATTCATGTACAATGTTCAAATGACTGGTAGCCTTTTTACCGACCTTGTTAGCAATGAAAGGAATTTCTGTTCAGTGGGTCATTGACCGCAGGGGGTCAAGTGTAAGTGCGCCTCGTCCCGGAAAATCAATGGATGTTCTGGAACACGGAGCCAGTCCTAGAAACTCAATAAAAACGTCTGGAAGAATGCTGGGGAAAAATGTGTTAATAGTATCATTTGTAAAAAGCAGGGAATTGCATTTGTATAAGGGGGAGGGGGTTGTCAGAGAAGCCCTGGGCACTTATTCTGAAAACAGAGCTTGGTGTAATTGTCTGGTGCCAGCGGCTGCCAAACATTTCATAGAAAACTGTGAATGAGTATAGCGCAAAGTGATGGTATGTAATTCTGTTTGTCAAGAATTCTGCCTGGTTGCAGTAGAAACTCGTTGTCAAACAGAATACTCAGAGGGAAGTGTGGAATTTTCTTGATGGCAAAGACAGTTACCTTTTTTTTTTTTTTTAATACTAGAATCAGTTTACGTTATTTTGGAATGGGTGGTATTTTTTATTCTTGATGGTTTTCATAATCATCAGTTTTTTGGAGAAAAAAATAATTTGTGTCTGAAATTTTTACATTTTCTCAAGGGTAACAGTAGTAAATGGACATAAATACTATTTTTTATTTTTTTTTAAACTGAGAGCAGTTGTTTATAGAAGAACTAACTTTTATGATGATTTATTTGGTTCACCTCCTTACACTACAATAAAAGTGAGTAACGAGTCAATTTGAGAGTGAAGTAATAACAGGCGTTCTTCCACTTCCCTTTGATTAGATCAGAGTGCGTTCTATTTGGGAGCCATCGTTTTCCAGCCTAACTCTGCCGAAAGATTAACTTTTAGTGCCCGCTTTTTTTAGGCGTTTGGAACCTAAAGTGTCAAAAAAATTTATAGCTTTTTTGAAATTCTGTATCAGAAAAAATAATTAAGTCTTTCTCACCAAACAAAATGTATCTTGCTGATTTGTGTTGCCTTGGTACATCCCAAAGTCAATAGTATTTCTTGAGTGATATTGCCCTTTTTTGATAACATGAATACTATGGGTCGTACATGTAGGATGGAATTTTTTGAGTAAAAAGATCGTACATGTCTGATAATGGCACTTTCGGAATACATAATATAGATGGCCCTGAAAGTGGGAACTCCATGGCTTCACTCAGACTACTCAATATTCAAAGCTGACATTTGCTTAGAATGATAGGTTGTGTAGCAACTTTCCACTTAGTGAGTTCCATTCACTAGTTTCGGATAGGTTGATTACTGTAATTTGTTCATTCCTACAGATGGATCACCCCAGAATGCACTGTAGTTAAAGATAACCACCATTGTTTCTCAAAGTTACCAAGCGATTTTGATGAAGTGGTTGGGAATTTCCATCTGCATGGTCCCTTTTCACAACATTGAAGCTCTTAAACCCAAACATGATGATTCAAAGCTGACGTCGTTTGTAGGGAGTTTGTGGTTCTTTTTTATGTTGGGTAAAAATGGGTGTGATCCCTGGCTACACGGCAGTTTGCGGTTGAATGGCTTCTGACTGGCACCCCCCGAACAAAGATATTGACAAAATAGGGAGACCGCCAACATAGGGCTAGATAGCTCAGTTGGTAGAGCGCCGGCACGTTAAACCGGAGGTCGTTGGTTCAAATCCCGCTCTAGTAAATTTTTCTTTGTTCAACCCAAAATCATTTAAACATTTACCCAGTCAGTTTCCCTTGTGGTTTATTATTTGATATCTGATATAAAAAGTCGCATCCCCTTTAGGTGATCCCCTGGCTGCCGCTTCCCAGGTTGTATCGTATACTTGGGTGTGATCCCTGGCTACACGGCAGTTTGCGGTTGAATGGCTTCTGACTGGCACCCCCCGAACAAAGATATTGACAAAATAGGGAGACCGCCAACATAGGGCTAGATAGCTCAGTTGGTAGAGCGCCGGCACGTTAAACCGGAGGTCGTTGGTTCAAATCCCGCTCTAGTCAATTTTTCTTTGTTCAACCCAAAATCATTTAAACATTTACCCAGTCAGTTTCCCTTGTGGTTTATTATTTGGTAAAAATGAAGATTGAGTATTATTCTGTTGGCTCATTCCTCTTATTCAAAATTGACAGGCTCTTATATCTGCACTAAAAGATTCAAAGCTTTTTGTGTAGGTTTCATGTTTGTATTTGTTCATGTTGCGCAAAATTTAAGTTACATGAATTCTTTAAGCCATGTTCTATCCTTGGATCTGTCAAACTGTAGACCAGACTAAAGTGATTCATGATCTTCAAATATTTCTCTCACTGATCAAGAAAAAAGAATAGATGCTACTGAGATCCCCCACCCCCTTCTTTTCTCCGTAACAACACCTTGAATGCAGAATGGAAGCCCCAAAATGGTTGGATTTAACACCCGACCCATAATGTGACAGCCGAAACAAATAAACCCTCACTCTAGCCAAGATGTTAGCCCTCAGTTATACGAACAAGCGGAGTGTCTCTGACAGGACAGGATATGAGTTGAGAAAACTGCAAAGAACTAAGGGGGAAAGGTGGTGGTGTGGGGAGTCAGGAACTAGATTCTAGAAAGCCTGAGGAGGGAGGTTAGTATGGGATGGTGTTTGTCCACCTACACCCTATAGTCCTCGCCATTGAATGAAATTCTTGTTTGAGAGGTATTCTCTCATTCAGGTTTACACAAACGCACTAATCCGCACCAAAGAGTGCTTAGTTTGCCTGCCACTCACGCTCTTGAAAGTCCCCGTTGGGTGTGCGTCTGAAAAGTATTGTGATATCTGTCCGGCGACTGTCAGATGGAACCGTGGAATTGGGTGAGAGTAGCGTTGGATTTTACGTCGGCCATAAACAACAGTTGGGATCGGAGACGGATGACGTAAAGTGCCCTGAAGGCTTTTTAGGTTGTTTTAAGATGAATTGCCGAGTCGTATTGGTGATTTGTCAGGAGTGTGTGTGTGGATATCAAGATGTTTTTGTACATCTCCCTCTTGACCGTCTTGAAGGGTGTGAGCTTGCAATCAAGGGTGGGATGACGAAGCCTCCTTGGGTCCGAACCTCTAGGTTACCATTGATGTTAAGAGCCTGTAAAGACTCTAAATGGTAACACCCTGGGCGCTCAGAGATTTATCTCAAGACCAAGTGTAGACATCTACTCATTTTGTCAGGACTTTATATGTATAATCATGCCCCTGTTGGGCAGTTTGAGTGACTGAATTTGCCACAGAATGGTTGGCTTTCATTTTAGATTATTGAGTTTATTATAATTATGAACTTTCGCTATAACGTTTATTCTTCTTCTTCTTTCATTTTGCCAGCCACTTCCAACAAGATATGACAAGTTGTTCAGTCGAGGATTGGGCAGTCCACCCCAGGGAGACAACCAACAGCATGGCTTTAGCATCTGTCAAAAGTACAAGGTTGGTCAAGCTTTATATTTCCATCCCATTTCAATAGATCTTTATTGTTTTGCAGCCATCTTTTCTTCAATTCCAATCCATGTTACCGACTGGAGGTTGGGGAAAAGAATATGGTCGGATTCCCTCGTTAAAAAAAGGGCATGAAGAACCTTTATTGGACTTGTCTCCCATGCCAAATACAATGATAAGCAACTAGCGATCTCTTGTAATCTTTGCTTGTACAACAAAAGGACGAAGGTCTTGAATTGGGGATTACACAATAACCCCCAGAATTAGGGAGATTTTTAGCATGAATTCCAGTACCCGTTGTCCCTCTGTATGGGGGAAACAAATTGTAGCACTGCAGGTGCATGCCTGTGCACACTACACATTGGATTGACTGGTTGAATATAAAAGTCAGCCGGTCAACTGACCGCAAACAAAAAGAGGACACTCCGAAATTGTTACGGGCGTTTATAAGCATCCACTGTAAGCCAGTTTGAGAAAAGCCTGGCATGTATACACGTCATGCAATGTGAAGTGGTTAAGAGGCATTTTTCTAGCAGTGATAAATTAGAAATTGCCTGGAACTGGTTGCCTGTAACTTGCCTCCTGTGACAACGTCCCTTATGCACTCATGAGTCTGTACTACTCAGAAAATATGATTTTTTGAAAGTCTGTCAGAAAAAAAGCTATCATTTAAATCAAATTTGAATTTGACCTTTTGACTGACACAACAATTCCTTTTTTGAATGTGCAGTCCCTTTTGTTGTTGATATTCAATGACGTCATGTTTCAAATTTCACAGTGACAGAGTTTCAAATAACATGACATTTTGCACCATTTTAATGTGAGGTTAGAAACACTTGTAATTTTTCCCCACTTTCATGAGGACTCTTTCCATTGGAAATGAAGCGTATCACAAAACTTGATTTGACCTTGGAGGTCCTAGTTAAGTGAATGAGGTTACTCTGTTCTGTTTTATGTGTTCAGAAAACTAAACTTCCGCCAAAAGTTCTAGACTTCTCTTTTGAAGGCTCTGAATAAGCTATGACGGAATTATCAAAGTTTGTAAAAGTTTTGTTGTGAACCAGGAACTGTATTAACTTTCATTTCATTTCATTTTATTAACATCACATTTCGTGGCCCTCAGGCCCAATTGGATGCGATTTACAATCAGTCATTAGCAATAAATAGTAAAAACGGTTAGAAAGTTACAAATATGATTTTAAAAAATTGTTAAAAACACACCAGAAAACAGGAATTGATGAGGAATACAATCAATAAAATTACCTATAAACAATGACTGTAAAAACACAGTGGAATACAGTATGAAACCTGAGAAAGAGTCAAAACAAAACTTCCTTACACAAACTTCCTTAAAGGTGGTGCCATAGATTGGTTTTTGTCAGCGTACTGCTTATTTAGAGGCAAATTTTTACAGAAAGATACAATAAAAGTCACATGAAAGTTTCAGCTGAATACAGAGTGTATTTGCATGAGAAAACGGCAAAAAACTGTCACGGTATTATAACACAAACGTCAAATCCGGCTACGATTAGCAAGTGACAACAGATACGAACCGCATCTCTGGCGCGCAGCATTCACAAACGGACACACACCCTCTGAAATCTGAGGCTCGTACATGAAATGTTTCTCAGATTCAAATGTTTTCGGCTGAAAGCCACATTACTTTGAAAGGGAATTCTCAAAATGCTCTATACTATCACCAGCTGCAGTGCTTCTCACCAAGTAAGTTTTTATGGGAATTAATTTTTAGAGTATTTATCAATCTATGATCCTACCTTTAAGTTCCGACCACATAATAAACAAAAATTGCCTTCCGGATCCTGTAAAAAAAACATTGGGTAACAAGCCACAAAGAATTGGTTTTTTTAAACACTAAACCAGAATACCGAATTAAAGTTTGGAAACTTTCCAAAATATGACTGTACACTCAACAATTTTCTTTCATGTGTTGAAATTTATACATTCTTCTCCTTTCTAAACGTATGAGTTTGTAACGGTCTAAAATGAAACATCCGCTTCGATAAGCTTCGCTGGTTTCTGCGACAAGAGTCTTTGTTTACTCTGATCGTCAGAGCTTCACAGAAATGTGTATTTTCAGCCAGTGTAGTTCCATTGTGTCCTTTCACTCTTAATTTCATAGTTGGCGAGTTCTTTTCACCTTTTTAAACCATGTGAAGAATTATATATTTTTTTTGTAGGTAGCATTTTAAATGCATGATTGGTTATTTGTGTTAAGCTCAGCAAGCTTTGAAAAGTAGGCCTACTATTACCCCCCCCCCCCCCCCCCCCCAACCTCAGTCAAAATTAACACATGGACTTACATTTGTTTTACTTTCTGGGGTTTTTCTTTTGTTTCGGGGGGGGGGGGGGGGAAGTGGTTTGGCCCCTACAAGATTTTCTGAAGCTTTTAGAACAAATATTTGTACAGTGGATTTAGATTAAGGCGCACCAGGCTCGCACCCCTCCCTCCCCTCCTTAATTTTCTTTGACTGTTGTCCTTCCCAATCTGAAAACTGACTGAATACCAGTACCTATCCTCAAGTTGTCTATTTTGGTCTGAAAAACTGCTAAATACTGTCGGAAATAGCATTTGAAGACCCATAGAATCACCAATGCTTATTTCGATAGCCGCAGTTGATATGAGCTTGTATATATATATATATATACATGAATGTTCACAAAATCCCTGACAAATCAATAATTGGCCACTGAATTTAATGAGTCTACTTCGCTCATACATTACCTGTAGAGCGAATTACTACATTTGCATATATCCTAGACCGACAGGTATAATCGCTAAGAGTTTGCCACTAGCGCCCTCCTGAGGCGGCCCCATATAGGCCGCGCATGCGGGCCTCGTGAACGTCCTCTTTTCTCTTAGCGTTGGTAGCGGTAAGACGTGTTTATATTGGGCTCTCCATTTTTACACTGAACTTACCTGTATTTTCGCAAGAGAGTAATACAGAATAAAGAACAAGCTTTATTGTGATTGTAGAGTGTTTTGTGGAAGTTGTGTTCTTGAATAGTTTGAGTATTTTGATAAGAGAAGCATGAAACGTTTGGCGAGAGCTCCCGCTGTCGTATCCGAGGGAATTTGTACCCCCTCGGGACGGGAGTTGATGCGGGAAACGCTGCGCCATTACCCAATTCTTACCCTAGCCAGCGCTCACAGCCACGGTCGGCTGCGGGCACTGCCAGCCCCACCGGTCGGACAGGGGAGTACCAGGTACGGTCTTCCCCTCCGGCCATCGTTGGTGGGACAGCCAAACGCAAGGGTAGTTCCGGCAAAAGTCGCAAGGCGGACTCCGCTGCCGGGACCAAGCCCAAGAAGGGGCGCGGTAGTAAAAAGCCAGGGTCCGTTGTCACCGATCCGCACGCTTTACCCGCCCCACCCCCGAGCTCGGGGCCGTTATGTGTGACGAGCCCACGCAGCTCGGCGCGCCGTAGTGCCCCGCGCCCCCCCCAGCTCACTCGCAGTGTACGCCACAGAGTCACGGGGTGGGCAGGCGTACGGGCCCCTGGGCTCTACAGCCGACCTCCGCCCCGTGTGGCTCGAGGCACTGTCGCCCTGGCAGGGGTTGAAGGGGTTTGAGCAGCCTGTCCGCGGACTGCTGGCCTACCCCCGCTCTGAAGGGCTGACCACCGCATCGGATTTTACCTGGTGTTCGGGGGTCCCGGTCCCCCAGGAGTTGTCCGATTTTTTATCGGAGTCCTCCCGGGGCCGCTCGAGACATAAGAAGGGGAAGTCTGGCCGGCGTTATCGCCGTTCATCCTCCTCGTCTTCCTCGAGCAGCTCTTCGGACCATCGGGGAAAGCGTCACCATGGTGACAGTGTTTCCCGGACCGAGTTCTTACAAGCTTTTCAGACCATCTCGGCCTCACTGTCGGCCCTCTCTGCCCCCCGGCAGATGGCCGCAGTGGACGGCTTAGTGGCACCGCTTGGGTACGCCACTCAACCTTCCGTTATCGGTCACGGTTGGGTGGCTCAAGTACAAAGGGACGCACCGCACACAGTCAGCTGTGCGCCGCCGTCCTCACCGGCCATCAGCCTGCATCCTTCAATGTCTTTTGAGCCTGAGGATACGGCCCAGCCACCGGCCCGTGACGTGGCGCTGTCTGCCCCGTTTCATGGGCCGGTCAGCTCACGATCACCGGGTTCATCTCGGCCCACCCCTTCGGGGGACTTGGCCTCAGAGGATGAAGAAGTCATACAGATGCAGCGACTTTCCATCGCGGAAACCGAGCTACGTCTGGTCCAACGTGACATGTTTCGTGTACTACAACTGCCCCTTGTGGAGTCAGCGCCGAAGCCTGATCATAGATCATTTAAGCGGCGCACTGGGCCCGCGGCGAGCTCAGAGAAAAATTTTCCCGTTCTCCCGCTGGACCAGGTGTGCGTTGAACACATCGAAAAAGTCATGAAGGCGGACAAGTGGTCCGCCGTAACCCGCCGAACCAAGGATTATTAACAGTTCCCGCTGGCGGATTATGAATTTTTTTTCGCCGTTCCTACTGTCCCCGATGCGGCAAAAGACAAGCTTGCTGCTGATGCGGGCGCCACAACGGGGAAGCGTAATTTCTCGGACAAGGTTCGGGAGAAGTTCGAGGTCCGACACCGCCTCCCGCTTTCGGAGTATTTGGTCTCGGGTTTGGACGATGACGGAGCGGTCCCAGCCGACATGTTGCATGCCGCCTTCCACTGCTTGGATCAGGGGTTGCGTGTGGTCCTTGACCAGTTCGCACACATCTCCGCTCTGATGACCTCGGCCCGTCGCGGAAATGTGTTGGACACGTTGTTCCTGCCCTCTCCTGCGGCGCGCAAGCGTTTTGAGGATCTTCCACTCGCCGGCATGGATCTCTTTGCAGGCCAGTTCGAGGAATTGATGCGAGCCGAGGCCAAGCGGTTGAAAACGACTGAGAAAATTAATCTCAAGAAGCCTTCAACCGTAAAGCCCCCTTCTCAGCTTAAGAAGACGACGTTTACCATCCCTCGGTGCAGACCGGTGAAGGCAAACAGAAGGAGTTTTCGTGGCCGTGCCGACAACCCGTCGGGTGTGCGGCCCGCCCAGCCCCAAGCATTCTCCGGCCAGCAACGACAGCAGGCCGGCCGTGGTTTCCGCGCGCCTCCCCCCCCCGCTATTCCGGGGGTTGGCGCAAGTGACTCCGCAGACTGGTGGCGGCCTCCCACCCTAGGACCCATGGGGGGCCGTCTGCAAGACTTCATCGGGTCCTGGACTCACGTCACGTCCGACCGGTGGGTGCTCGAGACTATAGATCGCGGCTATGCGATCGAGTTCACGAGCACCCCCCCCCCGTCGGACATGAGGGTACGGCCTACGCCGATCCCGACCGACTCAGCCCAACGTGCGTCTCTCGAGGGGGAGATCTCCTCCCTCCTCGAAAAGGGCGCAATACGGGTTTTTCCCGCTCAGCGGATGCAGTCGGGATTCATGTCGACGTTCTTCTTGGTCCCCAAGAAGGACTCCGGCGTGTGGCGTCCAATACTCAACCTAATACCGTTGAACAAATTCATCCGCCCCAGACGCTTCCGGATGGAGACACTCAAGACCATTCTCGAGTCCCTCCATGGGCGGCCAGCCTTGATCTGAAGGACACATACCTGCATGTCCCCGTCAGACGGGAGCACTGGGAGTTTCTGCGGTTCCAATACGACGGGACACGCTAAGAATTCACAGTGCTCCCCTTCGGCCTCTCGACCTCCCCTCGGGTATTCACCCGGGTGGCTCAAGCGGTTGGTGCTGCGCTGCGGAAGCAAGGGGTCTCAGTCTTCATGTACCTCGACGACTGGCTCGTGGTGGGCCGATCGCAACACTCTGCAGCGGGGGCGCTTCAACAAACATGGCGCCTGGCGGTCGATCTCGGATTTTTGATCAATCCTGAGATGTCGCACCCGCTGCTGTCCCTAACCTTCCTAGGCGCGGCCCTCGATCTCCGATCGAGGCTGGCACGCCCTACAGAGGAACGCCTGCGGAATGTTCAGCAGTGCGTTTCTCTTTTTCTACGGGCTGAGACGGCCCCGGCACGTGCCTGGCTCAGGCTGATGGCAAGTCTGGTTGATGTGGTAAACTATTGCAGGCTGCGAATGCGACCAATCCAGTTGCACCTGCTCACGTTCTACCGTCCCAACCGTCACGACATCAGTCATTCCGTTCCAGTCACGGCCTGGCTGGTCCCCCACCTGCGGTGGTGGCTGGTCCGGGCCAACATGATGGGGGGCAAGGCCTTTCACAGGCCCCGCCCATCCCTGACGGTCACGACGGACGCATCCCTTTCCGGTTGGGGGGTCACCCTCTACCCCCACCAGGCGGCAGGCTGTTGGGGCCCCAAGCATCGCTTGTCTCATATCAACGTCCTCGAGTTGTTGGCCGTGGCCAACGCCTTGGAACAGTTTCGATCCTTGTAGTGGGACAGGCGGTGCAGATCCGGTGCGACAACACCACGGTAGTCTCCTACATCAACCGCCAGGGGGGGGGGCACTCATTCCCCCCTGCTTTGCGCACACACGTGGGAACTCTTCCACTGGTGCATGCGCAACAAGGTCGACCTCTCGGCGGTGCACCTTCCGGGCGTCGACAATGTGGAGGCGGACCCCCTGTCCAGGGGATGGATCCGCCCCACGGAGTGGACCATCCGGCCGCCGATCGTTCAGTCGCTCTTCCGACTGATCGATCGGCCACACGTGGACTTGTTCGCCTCGCGAACCAACCACCAGCTCCCCACCCCAACGCATGGCGGACGGATGCCCTGTCGTTCCGGTGGGACGGGCTATTAGTGTACGCTTTTCCCCCGTTCTCGCTGGTCCCACAGGTTCTCACAAAACTGGACTGCAAGGTTCCTCCTCATCGCTCCATTTTGGCCTCGTCAACCGTGGTTTACTCGGCTGATCAGGCTGCTGGTCCACTGCTGGTCCTGCCCCGACAGGTGGATGTCCTCCTCCAACCGGGGTCGAGTTTTCTTCATCCAGCTCCTCAGGATCTCCACCTGACGTGCTGGGTGTTGTCACACAATCCCTCCGCTCGGCAGGCCTTTCTGAGCGAGCTGCGTCGATCGCAGCCCGTAGCCGAAGGGCCTCCACGCGGCGGGTATATGACAGCCGACTACGCCACTTTTTTAGATGGTGCAGACGGCGGTCTGTTCATCCCCCCGATTCTTCTCTAGGGGACGTTGCCGACTTCCTTGTGTCCCTGTTCGAGAGCGAGCTCTCGATTGGCACTGTAAAAAACTATCGGTCAGCAATTGGAGCGGTCCAAAGGGGATTCCCCGATGGCACCTCCGTGTCGGACAACCCGGCCCTCAGCCAACTCCTGAAGGGCATGTTTGTCTCTCGACCCCCAACGCGTCGGCTAGTTCCGGCTTGGGACCTCCCTAGCGTACTTTCTATGCTAACGGAGCCTCCTTTTGAGCCGATGGGCAGTTCGACTTTGCTCCACCTGTCTATCAAGGTGGCATTCCTGCTGGCAGTTGCTACGTCGCGCCGACGTAGCGAACTCCATGCGTTGTCAATCGAGGCGGGCCACATCAGGTGGGAACCTGACGGGGTTCGCCTCATTCCCCGGACCGGGTTCCTAGTGAAGAACCAGTCTGAGTCGTTTGTTCCTCCGGACATCTTTGTCCCAGACATTAAATCGCGGTCATCTGTCCTGGAGGATTGTTTTTGGTGCCCAGTCCGGGCCCTTAAATGGTATATCAGCCGTACGGCTCAATCCCACCTATTTATTACCTCGACCCCGCCTCACGGGCCGGCGTCGTGGGATACGGTTAGCCGTTGGCTGCTTTCGGCAATCCGTTCGGACACTAACGTCTCCCCGGATGCGCCTATTCGAGCCCACGAGGTTCGGGGCGCGGCCACATCGTGGGCGTTTTTTCGGGGCATATCTTTGGTTGACATTACCCAAGCTGCCTGTTGGAAGACGCCGAATACCTTTACTGACTGTTACCTACTGGATGTACTGCAGTCAGAGGACAGAACTGGAAGGGAAGTTCTGACATCGGCTAGCCGGGCTCCTACCAAACAGTACGTCCCGCCCAAGCCGGGGTCTTCCCGTCAATAGTGCGGCGCACACACCCTTAACGGTGTGTCTGCGTCACGCTTGATTAGGGCCATGACGGCGCCCGTGAGCACCACTTCAGGTCCAGGGGGTTCTCACGTTGGCGTGCCCCTCTGTTTATTGCTGCATCTCGTAGACCCTCCACCATTATCCGGTGTGATTCTGCAAATGTAGTAATTCGCTCTACAGGTAATGTATGAGCGAAGTAGACCCCCCCCCCCCACAGTAGTGTGGGTGGGGTCTACGAGTGAATACTTACCTGTAGAGCGTCCCGCTCTCCTTCCCCACTATCCTCGATGAATCTGAGTGTCTGTATCCTTATATGGCGCTCGAGAAAAGAGGACGTTCACAGGGGCACGCATGCGCGGCCTATATGGGGCCGCCTCTGGAGGGCGCTAGTGGCAAACTCTTAGCGATTATACCTGCCGGTCTAGGATATATGCACATGTAGTATTCACTCGTAGACCCCACCCACACTACTGTGGGGGGGGGGGGGGGGAATTTTCACAAATGGTTGATGTTGTGTTTACTGAAAACTGGAAATGAATTCACTCTTCCCAGGGTTCTCCTCATGCACCAAAGTAGTGCATCAAGCTGATATGCCCAAATTGCACACACACGCTTAAGTGTGCAATCACCTGCAATTGTTGACCTCCTGTTGTCCCTCTTTTGTTTGTACTTAAACTTTTTGGCAACAACTCCCATTGGTTTTGTTCAAACTATCCAACTGGGGAACAGGGGACATTCGCCCAACCGGGAACCCTATTGTCCTCTTTTGTTACAGGTCCTCGGTTTGAATGTGTAGGCCTATGTGCACACACACACACACCCAGCTCTGTGTTGCAGTCACTGTGTGGGAATTCCTTTATACACTTAAGGAAAATCCTACTCCTCAACACTGTAAATAACACTGTGTGGACGTGTGTAAGTCCACATAGTGTTTAAAGTCCCTGCATTATGTGGACCTGTTTTGTTCTCAGGTCCACACTTCGTATGTAGCGTTAAAACACACAAACTGACCTCAGATAAAATTCACAAAAATCATACAGATAAACTTGGCTAAGGCTCCGGCTATGGCTTTGTTTGATGTTGAAGCACAGTGTGAAATGCACACTGATTAAAAATAACAGCAGAGCCGTAGCCAGAGCCCAACAAGCCAGGGTTTGAAAGAAGGCCCCATTGTTGCATTAACCAGAATGTCCAATACCTCACATGTCAGAGTTCCATTGAACTGTCAAAATTGCTATTTGGCAAATGCAATGCCTAATGATTCTTTTACCTTTCTCGTCTCTTTCTGAACAGCCATTGCTGCATGCTGGGTACTTTGGCAAACCAGGCTGGTTAGTGGTCGTAGAGCGCCCTCTAGAGGAGATCTACGAGAATCTACCATCCACTCTCCCGGAGAAGAAGTTTGGAACATAATTTTACATTTGTGAACAACGGTTGGCCCTCCTCTTTATTCGGTTAATTCCAGGGCCCAATTTCACATAAAAAACCTGGTTTCTATTTTTTATTTATCAATATTTTGTGCTTAAAAATCTTGAAGAAATTTGGCCGTGGTGTGTTTGTACAATCAGAGGTTGAAGTAGTTTTTCACTTCAACCTTGTAAATGGTACAGCATTTATTGGGGGGGGGGGCAGGGGTGAAAGAATAGGAGTTTGTAAGAGGTAAGTTTAATGGTATACTTAATTGTGAAGTTAATAGTCAAGTTGATTATAAAAAGGAGCATTTTTAAGACTGGAGTTGACAACCTTCAACTCCAGTCTTAAAAATGCTCCTTTTTATAATAAGGTAACTGGCTGCACGCCCATATATAAGTGAAAACAAAAATTTACAACATTTTGGATTGAACAAAGAAAATTGAAATCAGAAATGATGCAAGAGTTACTTCAAGTAAGTAGTATTGTCACAGGAATTGTTGGTTGGTTAGTCACTTGATTTGGTTTCAAAGATATTTGGTCGACCGTTCAGATAGTGTTCTGTCTCTTTACCAGCTATGTCGTTTAGTCTTTTTCTATATGGAACACAAATTGCGGAAGTGAAGCGAACTGCTCGATGACAGGGAAATGCTGTGCATTGATTCTTTGTTTCACAAAAATTTGCTTTTGCATGAAGTGTGAAATTGTGGTTACATGCCGAGTAATTCATGCATACTTATTTTGACATGGTTACAATCAGTGTTGCTATGGTACTCATACTTGTGCTTGTACTTGGCTAGCTAAGTACACAGCTCACGAAATACTCACACTGGACTCACTTGCACTCGCGAGCTAAATACTCTGCTAGCGAATTACTCATACTTGGAGTCCATACTCAATACTGGACTGAAAACAAATTTGTACTTGAAGTCACTTTCCTTTCTGCTTTTCTATTCATTAATGCAATGAAAGAATAGAGGTATAAAGCACTGGAACAACTAAAATGGAAGTTGTCCATGATGTATTCATGTTAAAAAGCCGTTATTATATGAAGCACACATTGTTGGCAAAAAATATGTAAAACAAACAATATATGCTTACTCATACTTGTATCTCCGGGTACTTGGATATTAGAATACTCGGTACTTGGACACATGTACTCATGCTTGAAAGCCCAAGTACTAATACCTGAGTACTTCTTGGCCACCCTAAAATTCGGCAGTACTCGATACTTGACTGAAAAGTACTTGACATAAGGTAACAATAAGGCTGTGTCCAAATTAATGAATTCGGCAGTGGATATGGTCAGATTTTTTTTTTTACCATTGGAAAGACCTTCATTACTGTACAGATAATCTACCTATCTTTCCAGAATTACACAATGAAAACAAAAGGTCAGATTTCATTCCGTAAACAGTTGGCAGACGTTTTGGTTTTTTTACCTGTCAAACCCAAGTTTAGTCTCAATGATTTGTGTCAAAGTGAAATAAAAATGGCCGCACCATGATCATTAATGTCTTTTGGAGTGAATGTCAAGAGTATTGGCTATGGCTGCAACAACAAAATAACAAAAATGGGACTTTTCAGTAGTCCAGCCCAGCCTGGCCGTTGTCAAATTCCATTAATTCAGACATGGCTTTGTCTTCCAAAGGGATGCACGATCCCTTTAGCATCTGCCTTGAAAACACTGGAGACAAAATTGTTGATATTCCAGGCACATTCATGAGAGTCTTCCTTCAATTAACTCCAGGGGAACGTTTGGGTAATTTAATTAAGCAACTGCCCTATGGCTTACTCCCCTGTTTTATAAGGGGGTTAAGGGAGGAGGGGGGGGGGTGTTACGCAGCTCCGATTTCACCCCATGAGGTCACGTTTGATAACCTAATCAGTGCTTGCTTTAATTTGCATAAATCCTGACATTTACAAGAACAACCCAGTCTTTAGGAAAATTCTTTGGCAAAAACAACTTAACATATTTCTCAATCAGATTTGGGATGGGAGTATCTGTTAGTACAAATGTAGCTGCCAATAATAAAGTCATTCAGTTTTACATTGTATTGAAAGTTTCAATTTGTGTATTGTTTACTTGTGTGAAGTTGTGTGTTCTTTGCTTGTCTATGTAAAAGTTGGAATTGAACGGGTAAGTCCTGCACTTTTATCAAATTTCGGCCAACAATTTAAACAAAAGCGAGGAATTTTTGCCCAAATTTGAAAGAAAAATCACAAGTGGCATGTCTATCATTTATATCATATTTTTGCAAAAAAATGAAAAAACCAAAGGGGGTTAATCAAGCATTTTTATCAAATTTCGACCAACATTGGAGAAAATCACAAGGGGTAAGTCCAGTGTTTTTATCTAAATTCGGCCAATAATTTGTAAAAAACCACAAGGGGTAAGTCCAGCAATTTTATCAAAATTTGGCCCAAAATTGAAAAAAACACAAGGGGTAGGCTACACAATGGAATGTCTCGGCATGTGAACGTTTCAGTATTTTGAGTGCATACAGACATTTCGAGCTTGTCCCAAGTAGTTGTGCGTGCATTCAGGCATCCAGTCATAACTGGTTTTAAAAAAATTGGTGGGCAATTACCGATCAGGATAATGTGGACTGCCACTGCCTGGGGGTCAAACTAATTTCTCCATATTTGTATAAATAGTTTCAATAATGTTTTCTTCTATGCACTGCTAGCACCCTCTAGTTCAGGTGGGGCTAGTTCCTGTACTCCGACTGCATGTTCAAGCAGTGGATTAACTGTAAACCTGGTTGGCATCTAGGTTATTTTATTATTACATTTGTAAACACTTTGTGTAGGGGTAGAGCAAGCTGCTCCTCCTTTTGATTATATATGGCAAGCTGCCAAGGAATCCGGGCCCGTAATCATTGATTTTGGGCAAGCTGCCCTATAATATACGGTTTGTCTTTTTCTGTATGCCATATTGACGTTGCATGCCCAGCTGGTCGATGACCAGTTTTTGAGAGAATAAACCCAGTCTGAACTGTATACCAAAATCACACTAGTTTATTTGTTTGTTATCTGTTGTTATGTGTTAGCTATGTGTTAGTCTGGCACCTACATCCTGAAATTACCAAATTGTTTGTCTTTTTTAAAATGCTGTAATGTTTTAATGATGGGGTCGGGTGCATATGGGTATCAATTTTAAAGCATATTTAGGCCTACCTGTATTTTTACTTGCATCTCATCTCATCTCAGTTCTGTGTGTTTTCAAATTTATTCAAAATATTTTTAGGAGCTTTTGTCAGATTTCCAAAAAAAAAAAAAAAAAACAACAACAAAAACAGCAATACACTTTTTAAAATATCAAAGTTCTTCACTTATTTGTTGTATTCATTGTTTTTGTATTAATTTACTTAATGGTTCTTCATGACTTTTGTCCATTTGTTGTAGACCTACTGTTGGTTTATTGATCTAAAAGAAATTATCAATGTTTTTGAATTTTTACCACACCTCTTTTCCTTGAAAATGTAGTGGGTTGTTCTTCTCCAAAAGACACTGAAATTATAAATTAGCAAATAATGAAATTAAATAGTACCAACAATTTAAACAAAAATATACGTTTGAAATAGTATATCATTCCACCCCAAAAATAAAAGAATCAAAAATCTGAATTTCTTTTAGAAATAAATCCTCTCACGATAACGTCTGAATCCGTGTTCTGAATGTATATATTGCCACAAACGAAATCGCGGCCGTGAAGATGCAATTTTAACACCCCGAGTTAAAAACAAACTAATGCATTTTTGTTTCTTTTCTAGGTACTCTACGTACAAAAATACAAATGATTTTTTACTTAGGGCTATGCTTTCATAATCATATCAGTTTTCCCGAAAGTCAATTAAACGCCGTACACTAACTTAGTTTGAACATCCTATCCGTGCCCGAACTTTCCAATGCATTGTTCCAAACCAAGACCCCAACGAAACCACTCAACCGAACACCGCAAAATTCTCACCGGTAATTTTTGGCTGCTGGCTCTTGCACTGTGTACGGCAAAGCTAATGTTCCTTCTATAATCCAGCTCTAGACCTATTCATTCATTCATTCCACAACGAGTACCACCGAATCAGACACTCAAAAATATCTAACAAAACACCTGTGAAATTACGGCACTGCCCATCGCTACAATCCACTGCTCCTCTTACTTAAGATGTGTTTGAGTTTAATTTTAAACCTTAGAATGAACAACTTTAAATCAATTATGTACAACCCGGCTCACCAGCCCCCTGACCATCTCCAAATCCGAATACATCCCGCTATCCACCGAAAACACTCCGGGTGGAATCAACGCTGTAACTTCCTGCCAAGTCAAAAATAGGACTGATCAATAGCATGCCATTTCCTAGTGAACTATCCTACAGCGTGTGCCTCCAACTCAATTATTTTTTAAGTCCGAACTTTATATGCGTCTCCTGTTCCCGAGTAAACTAATGGTCTATACCTAAAGCGTATACCTTCCATTCAAATCATGTGTAAATCCGCACCAGTGTCCCCCATGTATCCTGAACTGATGGTCTCTACATAAAACTTGATCCGTCCACTCAAAAATTATTTACTAAGAATAAAGCACTTGTTTGCCCATACCATAGTATCCTGTGTAAAGTATTCCACTCGCAACAAAGTCTAAAGCAAGGATTTCCCTGTGCCATAGTACCATGCGTACCCAGTTTCCTAATTAAACTAATGCATTGGTTTATATCTAAAGCGTGTGCCTTCCACTCACAAATTATTTACTAAGTATAAAGCAAGGATTTCCCTGTGCCATAGTACCATGCGTGCCCCGTTTCTAATAAAACTAATGGCCTATTTTTATTATATAAGCATGTGCCTTCCACTCGCAAATTATATATATAAGTATAAAGCACTGAAATCCCATGCCATAGTATCTAATGTAAAGTATGAATAAAAGGTTCATCAAGTCCAAAATACATATGTTCCTGGGGGGGACCCAAGTGGGTGTCGTGGAAGGGCAGCGGTCTCCGGAGACCGAGGTCCCCAGTTCGAGCCCCAGTGGTGACAAGGTTAGAGGCCGCAAGAGAGCCACTCACCGCGCAGTGAGACGCGCCGCCCATTCGAGGATGGGAAGGAAACTTAAAACTTAAAACGAACCTCTGCACTTTTTTTCAATAATTTTTTCTTTTTCATTAAAAAAGGTTCTTTAAAACGCCTCCAATTTATATGTAACGGGTTTCGATCCCGGGACCTTTCGGTCCAGAGTCTGGAGCCCTTCCACTGGGCCACTGCTCCTCTTACTTAAGATGTGTTTGAGTTTAATTTTAAACCTTAGAATGAACAACTTTAAATCAATTATGTACAAAAAGAACACCCGGGGTTCGAACCCGGTACCTTTGGGTTCAGAGTCCGGAGTCCTTCCACTGGGCCACTGCTCCTCTTACTTAATTTGCGTTCGAGTTTAATTTTAAACCTTGGAATAAACAACTTTAAATCAATTATGTACAAAAAGAACACCCGGGGTTCGAACCCAGTACCGTTTGGTTCAAAGTCCGGGGCCCTTCCACTGGGCCACTGCTCCTCTCACTTAATTTGCGTTCGAGTTTAATTTTAAACCTTGGAATAAACAACTTTAAATCAATTATGTACAAAAAGAACACCCGGGGTTCGAACCCGGTACCGTTTGGTTCAGAGTCCGGAGCCCTTCCACTGGGCCACTGGTGCTCTTACTTAGATGTACGATCGAGTTTAATTTATAACCCAAGAACATCAAATCAACAGCGGCTAAAAAGTAAACTACATTGCGCTCCTCATCTCGCAAATTATTTACCAAGTATAAAGCAAGGATTTCTATATGCCATAGTACCCTGCGTAAACCCAATGGTTTTACCCCGTACAAAAAGAAAACCCCGGAATTGAACTCGGGACCTTAGCGTTCAGAGTTCGGAGACTTTCCACTGGGCCACTGCTCCTCTTACTTATGATGTGTTTGAGTTTAATTTTAAACCTTAGAATGAACAACTTTAAATCAATTATGTACAAAAAGAACACCCTGGGTTCGAACCCGGCACCTTTGGGTTCAGAGTCCGGAGCCCTTCCACTGGGCCACTGCTCCTCTTACATAATTTGCGTTCGAGTTTAATTTTAAACCTTGGAATAAACAACTTTAAATCAATTATGTACAAAAAGAACACCTAGGTATCGAACCCGGTACCGTTTGGTTCAGAGTCCGGAGCCCTTCCACTGGGCCACTGGTCCTCTTACTTAAATCGAGTACGATCGAGTTTAATTTATAACCCAAGAACATCAAATCAACAGCCAGCGGCTAAAAAGTAAACTACATAGCGTAGTTGCGCTCCTCATCTCGCAAATTATTTACCAAGTATAAAGCAAGGATTTCTATATGCCATAGTACCCTGCGTAAACCCAATGGTTTTACCTCGTACAAAAAGAATACCCTGGAATTGAACTCGGGACCTTAGGGTTCAGAGTTCGGAGCCTTTCCACTGGGCCACTGCTCCTCTTATAAATTAAACTGCATTCGAGTTTAGTTTAATATCAAATCAACAACGGCCAAGCAGAAAAGGTAAGTATGAACAACTTTAAATCAACAACGTGTAAAAAGAACACCCGAGTTTCGAACCCCGTACCTTTGGGTTCAGAGTCCGAAGCCCTTCCGCTGAGTCACTGCTCCTCTTAATCAAGATGGCGTTCAAGTGTGATTTAACCCCAGAACATCAAATCAACAACTGCTAAAAAGTAAACTGGTGTATAGCGTGTGCACATTATTTGCGTGTAAGGCAATGATTTCTTTTTACCATAGCGCCCTGCAACTCCATTGGTTTTACCACGTTCAAAAAGAACACATGGGAATTGAACCCAGTACCTTTGGGTTCAGAGTCCGCAGCTCTACCACCAGGCCACTGCCCTTCTTCACAAGTTCCCGTTGAGTTTAAACATAAACCTTAGACTTAACAGAACTAATTAAACAAGGCCTTGCGTGTGTGTGTAAATTTAACCTCAGAAAGGACAGATTGATTTATTTGAATTTCAAAAAGAATTCTGCGGATTCGAACCTGGGACCCATCGTTCAAGAAACCAAAGCCTTTCCACTAGGCTGTTGCGTTTGCCATTTCGTTGCCTTTGATAATAATATATATACCTTAGAATAAACTACATTACCGAAGGGAACAGGATTAAAAATATATGTTTCAGGGATTCGAACCTGGTACCATGGGGTTTGGAGTCCCGATCCTTGTCCACAAGGCTAGTGGTCCTCTGCCTAATTTGCATTTTTATTTGATGTAGAATCTCAGAATGAGTTACCACCGTAGAGAATTATAAACTGATACGATGAAAGAAATGGGACTTGATACGACGAAGTTGTGGCACGCACGGGTGTTTTGGTTGAATAAAATGCACCGGGAATAATTGTTAGGAGCCATACTCCGGGACGAATCGGGGTGGGGGTGGATATTCACGATAAGTCCAGATAAAAACGCTGGACTTACCCCTTGTGATTTTTTTCAATTTGGGGCTAAAATTAGATAAAAACACTGGACTTACCCCTTGTGATTTTTTTCAATTTTGGGCTAAATTTGATAAAAACACTGGACTTACCCCCTTGTGATTTTTTTCAATTTTGGACTAAAATTTGATAAAAACGCTGGACTTACCCCTTGTGTTTTTTTTTTCAATTTTGGGCAAAATTTTGATAAAAACGCTGGACTTACCCCTTGTGATTTATTCAATTTTGGGCTAAAATTTAATAAAAACGCTAGACTTACCCCTTGTGTTTTTTTTTTCAATTTTGGGCTAAAATATGATAAAAACACTGGACTTACCCCTTGTGATTTTTTTCAATTTTGGGCTAAAATATGATAAAAACACTGGACTTACCCCTTGTGATTTTTTTCAATTTTGGGCTAAAATTTGATAAAAACGCTGGACTTACCCCTTGTGGTTTTTTCATTTTTGGGCTAAAATCTGATAAAAATGCCAAGTTACAGGTGCATTGGACAAAGGGTTGGGACTAAAAAATACATTTTAATCTTGATTTTGAGGCAACGTTATATCTCTAGAATCAGGCAATATCTTAAAAAGTTGGCAACGTAGACGGCTCAAACCAAGAATGTTCTGCTCCTCGCACTCCGTTTCACCTATATACCAAATTAGGTAGTCTTGCCATTTTTCAGCCTCGAAAACTTTTTCCCTCCGATTTGCCTCAAAATGTAACCAAAGAAAGTCCGTTATATGTAAAAGATAGTCTCCAAGTTACAGGTGCTTTGGACAAGGGGTTCGGACTACAAAAAAATAATATAATATAAACAAATCACAAGGGGTAAGTCCAGTGTTTTTATCAGATTTTAGCCCAAAATTGAAAAAACCACAAGGGGTAAGTCCAGTGTTTTTATCTAATTTTAGCCCAAAATTGAAAAAATCCACAAGGGGTAAGTCCAGCGTTTTTATCTAAATTCGGCTAAAAATTGTAAAAAATCACAAGGGGTAAGTCCAGTGTTTTTATCAAATTTTAGCCCAAAATTGAAAAAAATCACAAGGGGTAAGTCCAGTGTTTTTATCTAATTTTTGCCCCAAATTGAAAAAAATCACAAGGGGTAAGTCCAGCGTTTTTATCTGGACTTATCGTGAATATCCACCCCCACCCCCACCCCCACCCCGATTCGTCCCGGAGTATGGCTCCTAACAATTATTCCCGGTGCATTTTATTCAACCAAAACACCCGTGCATGCCACAACTTCGTCGTATCAAGTCCCATTCCTTTCATCGTATCAGTTTATAATTCTCTACGGTGGTAACTCATTCTGAGATTCTACATCAAATAAAAATGCAAATTAGGCAGAGGACCACTAGCCTTGTGGACAAGGATCGGGACTCCAAACCCCATGGTACCAGGTTCGAATCCCTGAAACATATATTTTTAATCCTGTTCCCTTCGGTAATGTAGTTTATTCTAAGGTATATATATTATTATCAAAGGCAACGAAATGGCAAACGCAACAGCCTAGTGGAAAGGCTTTGGTTTCTTGAACGATGGGTCCCAGGTTCGAATCCGCAGAATTCTTTTTGAAATTCAAATAAATCAATCTGTCCTTTCTGAGGTTAAATTTACACACAAACGCAAGGCCTTGTTTAATTAGTTCTGTTAAGTCTAAGGTTTATGTTTAAACTCAACGGGAACTTGTGAAGAAGGGCAGTGGCCTGGTGGTAGAGCTGCGAACTCTGAACCCAAAGGTACTGGGTTCAATTCCCATGTGTTCTTTTTGAACGTGGTAAAACCAATAGAGCTGCAGGGTGCTATGGTAAAAAGAAATCATTGCCTTACACGCAAATAATGTGCACACGCTATACACCAGTTTACTTTTTAGCAGTTGTTGATTTGATGTTCTGGGGTTAAATCACACTTGAACGCCATCATGATTAAGAGGAGCAGTGACTCAGCGGAAGGGCTCCGGACTCTGAACCCAAAGGTACGGGGTTCGAAACTCAGGTGTTCTTTTTACACGTTGTTGATTTAAAGTTGTTCATACTTACCTTTTCTGCTTGGCCGTTGTTGATTTGATATTAAACTAAACTCGAATGCAGTTTAATTTATAAGAGGAGCAGTGGCCCATTGGAAAGGCTCCGAACTCTGAACCCTAAGGTCCCGAGTTCAATTCCAGGGTATTCTTTTTGTACGAGGTAAAACCATTGGGTTTACGCAGGGTACTATGGCATATAGAAATCCTTGCTTTATACTTGGTAAATAATTTGCGAGATGAGGAGCGCAACTACGCTATGTAGTTTACTTTTTAGCCGCTGTTGATTTGATGTTCTTGGGTTATAAATTAAACTCGATCGTACATTTAAGTAAGAAGACCAGTGGCCCAGTGGAAGGGCTCCGGACTCTGAACCAAACGGTACCGGGTTCGATACCTAGGTGTTCTTTTTGTACATAATTGATTTAAAGTTGTTTATTCCAAGGTTTAAAATTAAACTCGAACGCAAATTATGTAAGAGGAGCAGTGGCCCAGTGGAAGGGCTCCGGACTCTGAACCCAAAGGTACGGGGTTCGAAACTCGGGTGTTCGTTTTACACGTTGTTGATTTAAAGTTGTTCATACTTACCTTTTCTGCTTGGCCGTTGTTGATTTGATATTAAACTAAACTCGAACGCAGTCTAATTAATAATAAGAGGAGCAGTGGTCCAGTGGAAGGGCTCCGGACTCTGAACCCAAAGGTACCGGGTTCGAAACCCGGGTGTTCTTTTTGTACATAATTGATTTAAAGTTGTTCATTCTAAGGTTTAAAATTAAACTCAAACACATCATAAGTAAGAGGAGCAGTGGCCCTGTGGAAAGTCTCCGAACTCTGAACGCTAAGGTCCCGAGTTCAATTCCAGGGTGTTCTTTTTGTACGGGGTAAAACCATTGGGTTTACGCAGGGTACTATGGCATATAGAAATCCTTGCTTTATACTTGGTAAATAATTTGCGAGATGAGGAGCGCAATGTAGCTTACTTTTTAGCCGCTGTTGATTTGATGTTCTTGGGTTATAAATTAAACTCGATCGTACATCTAAGTAAGAGCACCAGTGGCCCAGTGGAAGGGCTCCGGACTCTGAACCAAACGGTACCGGGTTCGAACCCCGGGTGTTCTTTTTGTACATAATTGATTTAAAGTTGTTTGTTCCAAGGTTTAAAATTAAACTCGAACGCAAATTAAGCAAGAGGAGCAGTGGCCCAGTGGAAGGGCTCAGGACTCTGAAACAAACGGTACCGGGTTCGAACCCCGGGTGTTCTTTTGTACATAATTGATTTAAAGTTGTTTATTCCAAGGTTTAAAATTAAACTCGAACGCAAATTTAGTAAGAGGAGCAGTGGCCCAGTGGAAGGGCTCCGGACTCTGAACCCAAAGGTACGGGGTTCGAAACTCGGGTGTTCTTTTTACACGTTGTTGATTTAAAGTTGTTCATACTTACCTTTTCTGCTTGGCCGTTGTTGATTTGATATTAAACTAAACTCGAACGCAGTTTAATTAATAATAAGTGGAGCAGTGGTCCAGTGGTCCAGTGGAAGGGCTCCGGACTCTGAACCCAAAGGTACCGGGTTCGAAACCCGGGTGTTCTTTTTGTACATAATTGATTTAAAGTTGTTCATTCTAAGGTTTAAAATTAAACTCAAACACATCATAAGTAAGAGGAGCAGTGGCCCAGTGGAAAGTCTCCGAACTCTGAACGCTAAGGTCCCGAGTTCAATTCCGGGGTTTTCTTTTTGTACGGGGTAAAACCATTGGGTTTACGCAGGGTACTATGGCATATAGAAATCCTTGCTTTATACTTCGTAAATAATTTGCGAGATGAGGAGCGCAATGTAGCTTACTTTTTAGCCGCTGTTGATTTGATGTTCTTGGGTTATAAATTAAACTCGATCGTACATCTAAGTAAGAGCACCAGTGGCCCAGTGGAAGGGCTCCGGACTCTGAACCAAACGGTACCGGGTTCGAACCCCGGGTGTTCTTTTTGTACATAATTGATTTAAAGTTGTTTGTTCCAAGGTTTAAAATTAAACTCGAACGCAAATTAAGTAAGAGGAGCAGTGGCCCAGTGGAAGGGCTCCGGACTCTGAAACAAACGGTACCGGGTTCGAACCCCGGGTGTTCTTTTGTACATAATTGATTTAAAGTTGTTTATTCCAAGGTTTAAAATTAAACTCGAACGCAAATTAAGTAAGAGGAGCAGTGGCCCAGTGGAAGGGCTCCGGACTCTGAACCCAAAGGTACCGGGTTCGAACCCCGGGTGTTCTTTTTGTACATAATTGATTTAAAGTTGTTCATTCTAAGGTTTAAAATTAAACTCAAACACATCTTAATTAAGAGGAGCAGTGGCCCAGTGGAAGGACTCCAGACTCTGGACCGAAAGGTCCCGGGATCGAAACCCGTTACATATAAATTGGAGGCGTTTTAAAGAACCTTTTTTAATGAAAATGAAAAAATTATTGGAAAAAAGTGCAGAGGTTCGTTTTAAGTTTTAAGTTTCCTTCCCATCCTCGAATGGGCGGCGCGTCTCACTGCGCGGTGAGTTGCTCTCTTGCGGCCTCTAACCTTGTCACCACTGGGGCTCGAACTGGGGACCTCTGTCTCCGGAGACCGCTGCCCTTCCACGACACCCACTTGGGTCCCCCCCAGGAACATATGTATTTTGGACTTGATGAACCTTTTATTCATACTTTACATTAGATACTATGGCATGGGATTTCAGTGCTTTATACTTATATATATATATAATTTGCGAGTGGAAGGCACATGCTTATATAATAAAAATAGGCCATTAGTTTTATTAGAAACGGGGCACGCATGGTACTATGGCATAGGGAAATCCTTGCTTTATACTTAGTAAATAATTTGTGAGTGGAAGGCACACGCTTTAGATATAAACCAATGCATTAGTTTAATTAGGAAACTGGGTACGCATGGTACTATGGCACAGGGAAATCCTTGCTTTAGACTTTGTTGCGAGTGGAATACTTTACACAGGATACTATGGTATGGGCAAACAAGTGCTTTATTCTTAGTAAATAATTTTTGAGTGGACGGATCAAGTTTTATGTAGAGACCATCAGTTCAGGATACATGGGGGACACTGGTGCGGATTTACACATGATTTGAATGGAAGGTATACGCTTTAGGTATAGACCATTAGTTTACTCGGGAACAGGAGACGCATATAAAGTTCGGACTTAAAAAATAATTGAGTTGGAGGCACACGCTGTAGGATAGTTCACTAGGAAATTGCATGCTATTGATCAGTCCTATTTTTGACTTGGCGGGAAGTTACAGCGTTGATTCCACCAGAGTATTTTCGGTGGATAGCGGGATGTATTCGGATTTGGAGATGGTCAGGGGGCTGGTGAGCCGGGTTGGCCATAAGTGTATGACATTTGAACGTGGATTGTAGCGATGGGCAGTGCCGTAATTTCACAGGTGTTTTTGTTGGATATTTTTGAGTGTCTGATTCGGTGGTACTCGTTGTGGAATGAATGAATGAATGAATAGGTCTAGAGCTGGATTATAGAAGGAACATTTGCTTTGCCGTACACAGTGCAAGAGCCAGCAGCCAAAAATTACCGGTGAGAATTTTGCGGTGTTCGGTTGAGTGGTTTCGTTGGGGTCTTGGTTTGGAACAACGCATTGGAAAGTTCGGGCACGGATAGGATGTTCAAACTAAGTTAGTGTACGGGCGTTTGACTTTCGGGAAAACTGATATGATTATGAAAGCATAGCCCTAAGTGAAAAAACATTTGTATTTTTGTACGTAGAGTACCTAGAAAAGAAAAAAAAATGCATTAGTTTGTTTTTAACTCGGGGTGTTAAAATTGCATCTTCACGGCCGCGATTTCGTTTGTGGCAATACATTCAGAACACGGATTCAGACGTTATCGTGAGAGGATTTATTTCTAAAAGAAATTCAGATTTTTGATTCTTTTATTTTTGGGGTGGAATGATATACTATTTCAAACGTATATTTTTGTTTAAATTGTTGGTACTATTTAATTTCATTGTTTGCTAATTTATAATTTCAGTGTCTTTTGGAGAAGAACAACCCACTACATTTTCAAAGAAAAAGAGGTGCGGTAAAAATTCAAAAACATTGATAATTTCTTTTAGATCAATAAACCAACAGTAGGTCTACAACAAATGGACAAAAGTCATGAAGAACCATTAAGTAAATTAATACAAAAACAATGAATACAACAAATAAGTGAAGAACTTTGATATTTTAAAAAGTGTAGGCCTATTGCTGTTTTTTTTTTTTTGTTTTTTTTAAATCTGACAAAGGCCCCTAAAAATATTTTGAATAGGCCTAGATTTGAAAAACACACAGAACTGAATATCAAACAAAAATAAAATGACACAGAATCTTGTTCTCTTTATTCAGTTTTTGTTCCTACCTCAATGAGATGCAAGTAAAAATACAGGTAAATATGCTTTCAAATTGATACCCATATGCACCCGACCCCATCATTAAAACATTACAGCATTTTTAAAAAGACAAACAATTTGGTAATTTCAGGATGTAGGTGCCAGACTAACACATTTTGGAAATGAGGCCGTCATCAATGTTTGCAATTACGTTTACGTTGATTACTCAGCAGGATCCTTAAGTGAGGACGTAAAGCCAAGTGTGCTTGATTGTTGGTGGAGTGCAGATCGGACACAAATTGCTGACTTAAACAAAAGCTAGAGTTCAGTTAACAACAGCTGGGCCTACATGTAATTCCTCCGGCTTTTTCCATTTTAGAAATATGCGGTAGGTCCCCTACAGATTGATCTCAAACACAACCATCCCCATCCATGTATGGAGGTAGCAATCATCATAGTTTTCGGATAACTACGAGTGATAAAAGATTGTTTAACCCAAAATGCTCTTCTAAAGAAAAGCAGATTGTTTGTTGTGACAGCAAGTCAACATTATGCCGGTACAATACAATAGGCCCAAACGTTATACCTCAGCTGTTTCCGGCCAATGTATTTTAAAGTGCCGTTTTGTAAGTGCACGTAGTGCCACAAATTAACTGTTTTACGACTAATTCGGCTTCTACACGGGTTCCACGAGAGCTATTCGTGTGCTACACTTTAAGCTCGTATAAACTACACAATAACGCTTACCTCTAAAGCTCCATAAAGATATTAAATCATATAAAATGCGCATCACCAACGGTGCCATTTGACAGTAATCCAACACAACTGGACGCCATTTTGAATACTCGCGTCACGGAATCAACAGCCGTCGAGCACCCTGACTCCTACAGGTTGTCTCTGTTATCAAGCGATAATCGGGTACCTTATGTTATCTTTGGCTGGTTCCAACCACGTGTGTCTTCCCCAGACTACAGGGGCATGCAACTGGCTCTCGCAAAATCTCGCGGTGACCAACTTGAACGATGATAGGCCGATATTCTTTCCACGACTGGTTTCAAGTCTTGAACACCTTTTTTATTAAATAGATGTTGAATTTTGCATACATCTATTAAATCGTTGTGGTACCCGATGCTCCAAAACAGCATTTGAACCACACCCATGTATTGGACTTGCTCGGTGGTCTAGTGGTAAGCAAACCAAACAGACACTGGAATGGTGGTGGGTTCGGACCCCACCTAGTGACAGTTTTTTTTTTCACAGGGCAATTGAAACAATTTACTTTCTTTTGTAAACAAAATAAACTATTAAGGAAAATTGCTTCATAGAATCCCAGTCAAACTTACTTATTGAACTGATTAATTTTAAGATCAACTATGGTCCTAGATAGAACTTGCTCCTGGTTAATGCTTTGGGAGAACTGCCTGATTTTGGTGTGGGGTAGCGCATACATTTAATAGAAATTCAACCCACAAAACAAACATCGAGTACACAACTTCTTTTTAAAAAAAATTCACAGACATCCTGGTGTTTCTTTTTATTTTAAAACATCACTTAGAATTTTAGAAAATGGCTAAGATTTGATAAGCTGGAAACAGACTGCATTAAATTTAGACATTTAAAAACTTTCTCATAAAAATGTACCAAGTGGCGAATGAAACGCACACTGGATATCTTAACATCAATTGGGGCCCAATTTAATGGCACTCCCTACTAGGGAATTATGTGCAAACATCCTGTTACAACCTATAGAAATAATTTTGGGTTGAACAAAAACAAATTGGCAAGAGCCGGACATGAACCTGTGACCTCTGGTCAGAATTTGAATTTAATTAGTTTTATTAGATCAATAAACCAACAGTAGGTCTACAACAAATGGACAAAAGTCATGAAGAACCATTAAGTAAATTAATACAAAAACAATGAATACAACAAATAAGTGAAGAACTTTGATATTTTAAAAAGTGTATTGCTGGGTTTTGGGGGTTTTTTTTGTTTTTTTTTTGTTTTGTTTTTAAAATCTGACAAAGGCCCCTAAAAATATTGTGAATAGGCCTAGATTTGAAAAACACACAGAACTGAATATCAAACAAAAATAAAATGACACAGAATCTCGTTCTCTTTATTCAGTTTTTTTCCTACCTCAATGAGATGCAAGTAAAAATACAGGTAAATATGCTTTCAAATTGATACCCATATGCACCCGACCCCATCATTAAAACATTACAGCATTTTAAAAAAGACAAACAATTTGGTAATTTCAGGATGTAGGTGCCAGACTAACACATTTTGGAAATGAGGCCGTCATCAATGTTTGCAATTACGTTTACGTTGATTACTCAGCAGGATCCTTAAGTGAGGACGTAAAGCCAAGTGTGCTTGATTGTTGGTGGAGTGCAGATCGGACACAAATTGCTGACTTAAACAAAAGCTAGAGTTCAGTTAACAACAGCTGGGCCTACATGTAATTCCTCCGGCTTTTTCCATTTTAGAAATATGCGGTAGGTCCCCTACAGATGATCTCCCACATCCATCCCCATCCATGTATGGAGGTAGCAATCATCATAGTTTTCGGATAACTACGAGTGATAAAAGATTGTTTAACTCAAAATGCTCTTCTAAAGAAAAGCAGATTGTTTGTTGTGACAGCAAGTCAACATTATGCCGGTACAATACAATAGGCCCAAACGTTATACTTCAGCTGTTTCCGGCCAATGTATTTTAAAGTGCCGTTTTGTAAGTGCACGAAGTGCCACAAATTAACTGTTTTAGGACTAATTCGGCTTCTACACGGGTTCCACGAGAGCTATTCGTGTGCTACACTTTAAGCTCGTATAAACTACACAATAACGCTTACCTCTAAAGCTCCATAGAGATATTAAATCATATAAAATGCGCATCACCCACGGTGCCATTTGACAGTAATCCAGCACAACTGGACGCCATTTTGAATACTCGCGTCACGGAATCAACAGCCGTCGAGCACCCTGACTCCTACAGGTTGTCTCTGTTATCAAGCGATAATCGGGTACCTTATGTTATCTTTGGCTGGTTCCAACCCCAGACTACAGGGGCATGCAACTGGCTCTCGCAAAATCTCGCGGTGACCAACTTGAACGATGATAGGCCGATATTCTTTCCACGACTGGTTTCAAGTCTTGAACACCTTTTTTTTTTAAATAGATGTTGAATTTTGCATACATCTATTAAATCGTTGCGGTACCCGATGCTCCAAAACAGCATTTGAACCACATCCATGTATTTGACTTGCTCGGTGGTCTAGTGGTAAGCAAACCAAACAGACACTGGAATGGTGGTGGGTTCGGACCCCACCTAGTGACAGGTTTTTTTTTCACAGGGCAATTGAAACAATTTACTTCCTTTTGTAAACAAAATAAACTATTAAGGAAAATTGCTTCATAGAATCCCAGTCAAACTTACTTATTGAACTGATTAATTTTAAGATCAACTATGGTCCTAGATAGAACTTGCTCCTGGTTAATGCTTTGGGAGAACTGCCTGATTTTGGTGTGGGGTAGCGCATACATTTAATAGAAATTCAACCCACAAAACAAACATCGAGTACACAACTTCTTTTAAAAAAAAATTCACAGACATCCTGGTGTTTCTTTTTATTTTAAAACATCACTTAGAATTTTAGAAAATGGCTAAGATTTGATAAGCTGCAAACAGACTGCATTAAATTTAGACATTTAAAAACTTTCTCATAAAAATGTCCCAAGTGGCGAATGAAACGCACACTGGATATCTTAACATCAATTGGGGCCCAATTTAATGGCACTCCCTACTAGGGAATTATGTGCAAACATCCTGTTACAACCTATAGAAATAATTTTGGGTTGAACAAAAACAAATTGGCAAGAGCCGGACATGAACCTGTGACCTCTGGTCAGAATTTGAATTTTATTAGTTCATGAAATCTTTGATCTGAATTTTGGATGTCGACATTCATTGATCATCTTGCCAATTTGTCAACTTAAGAATCGGGATAACGCAGATTAACTTGTTAGTTTATCCTTCCTGAATTTAGTTTATATAAATGAATTCACTGATCACTCATAATTATTTTCTTGTACTCGGAACACACTGGATGAATTTGTTTATCCCTACATTAATGGAAGTAACATAAATATAAGACTTGCTATGCAATCGATTCTCGCAATAGCATTATCAAAATTTTCAGAATATTAAAATTGTGAATACCATTTTAACTCACAAATTTGAAAAATTATATTTTGATAAACTACCTGGGCCCCATTTCATGGAACTGCTTACCAATCTGTGCTTGAGCTGCCCTGTGAAATGCATTTTTCTATGAGTTTAAGTAATAAACTGCAAGGGAAACTGACTAAAGGTAAATTTACTAGAGATGGATTTGAACCTGCAACCTCCAGATAAATGTGCCAGCGCTCTACCAACTGAGCTACCTTGTTGGCGGTCTCCCTGCAAGGGGTAAGTCCAGTGTTTTTATCATATTTTAGCCCAAAATTGAAAAAAATCACAAGGGGTAAGTCCAGTGTTTTTATCAAATTTTAGCCCAAAATTGAAAAAAATCACAAGGGGTAGGCCAAAGTCCAGCGTTTTTATCACATTTTAGCCCAAAATTGAAAAAAATCACAAGGGGTAAGTCCAGTGTTTTTATCAAATTTTAGCCCAAAATTGAAAAAAATCACAAGGGGTAAGTCCAGTGTTTTTATCAAATTTTAGCCCAAAATTGAAAAAAATCACAAGGGGTAAGTCCAGTGTTTTTATCAAATTTTAGCCCAAAATTGAAAAAAATCACAAGGGGTAAGTCCAGTGTTTTTATCATATTTTAGCCCAAAATTGAAAAAAAATCACAAGGGGTAAGGCCTAATGTAAGTCCAGCGTTTTTATCAAATTTTAGCCCAAAATTGAAAAAAATCACAAGGGGTAAGTCCAGTAAGAGGTAACTATGAACAAATAAATAGTAAGATTTGCGGGTACAACCATGTAATAAAACTCTTTTGAGTGAGTGTTGGCTCTGAAAAGAGCCGGTTTGGTCTCGACGTTTCGAGCAGTATACTCTGCTCTTCTTCAGGGTAAGTCCAGTGTTTTTATCTAAATTCGGCCAAAAATTGAAAAAAAAAACACAAGGGGTAAGTCCAGCATTTTTATCAGACTTTAGCCCAAAATTGAAAAAACCACAAGGGGTAAGTCCAGTGTTTTTATCTAAATTCAGCCAAAAATTGTAAAAAATCACAAGGGGTAAGTCCAGTGTTTTTATCAGATTTTAGCCCAAAATTGAAAAAACCACAAGGGGTAAGTCCAGTGTTTTTATCTAAATTCAGCCAAAAATTGTTAAAAATCACAAGGGGTAAGTCCAGTGTTTTTATCAGATTTTAGCCCAAAATTGAAAAAACCACAAGGGGTAAGTCCAGTGTTTTTATCTAAATTCAGCCAAAAATTGTTAAAAATCACAAGGGTAAGTCCAGCATTTTTATCAGATTTTAGCCCAAAATTGAAAAAAATCCACAAGGGGTAAGTCCAGCGTTTTTATCATATTTTAGCCCAAAATTGAAAAAATCACAAGGGGTAAGTCCAGCGTTTTTATCAAAATTTGGCCCAAAATTGAAAAAACCCCACAAGGGTTACCTTGAAAAGAATCACAAGGGGTAAGTCCAGTGTTTTTATCTAAATTCGGCCAAAAATTGTAAAATACAGAGTTTAGGGTCAAGCATGTATCTACCAAGCGTACAGGAGGCTTCACCCATGTGAAGCCTCGATGTTCGCTTGTGACTTAATTTTGTGTATGCTTTACCCTACAGACGTGTAAAGCCTCATGTATGCTTGTAGATTAACAGCGACTTCAAAAGTGTATGCTTGATGACCCTTCATACATGTGAAGCCTCATGTACACTAGTAGATTAATAGTGATGCCTCAATTACGCTTGGAGATTAATAGTGACTTTAAAATGTGTATGCCTGACCCTACATGCAGGGTGTAGAGTCAAGTACTTAATTCTCTATGTATCTGCCAAGCCTGCAGGAGGCTTCACCCATGTGAAGCCTCATGTACGCTTGTGACTTAAAATTGTGTTTGCTTGACCCTTCAGATAAACAGCGACTTCAAAAGTGTATGCTTGATGGCCCTTCGTACATGTGAAGCCTCATGTACACTAGTAGATTAATAGTGAAGCCCCAATTACACTTGGAGATTAATAAGTGATTATAAGTGATATGTGTATGCTTCACCATACTTGTGAAGCCTCAGATATGCTTGAAGATTAACAGCGACTTTAAAATGTGTATGCTTGACCCTAATTACATGTGAAGCCTCATGTACACCAAGCGCACAGGAGGCTTCATCCATGTGAAGCCTCGTGTACTCTTGTGACTTAAAATTGTGCATGCTTGACCCTTCAGGCATGTGAAGCCTCATGCACACTTGTAGATAAACAGTGACTTCAAATGTGTATGCTTGACCCTACATACATGTGAAGCCTCATGTGCGTTTGTAGATTGTTAACTGTTTTAGAATGTGTATGCTTGACACTACATACGTGTAATATGCTTGTAGATTAATAGTGAAGCCTTATGTACTCTGGTAGATAAATAGTAACTTAAAAATTCATACATGTGAAGCCTCATGTACATTTGTAGATTAGTAGTGACTTCAAATGTGTATGCTTGACCCTACACACATGGGAAGCCTCATGTGAACTTGTAGATTCAAAGTGACTAAAAGCATGTATTCTTGACCCTACATACATATGAAGCCGTTATTCATTGAACATGAACACATATGAAGCCTCAAATCTTGGCCCAAGTTTTCAAGTTTGATTCTATACTTTAAAATGAAGCGAACATACTCACTGATTCAATTTCGTTAACCGTGACTTAAAAATGTGTATTCTTGGCTATGAATACATATAAAGCAATAATGATATGGCCCACTACTTTAAGAAATGAGCTATCATCATCCAAGTAAACTGGGGTAAGATGGATGACTGATTTGAGCAGGGAAGCAAGCTTCAGTCGAGAGGTAGTGGGTTCTATACCAATCCCAGATAGTACAAAGTTATTTTTGTTTTTCTTCTCTTCCATGAAGTCTCACAGATTAATCTTATTTTGGTTTTACTAGCGCTTCATGATAAATCCTTGGTGTATGATTAGAAACACAGGGCAGTTGGATAACTTTCCCGTCAATCTTTTATCATACATGTTAGCTTTCTAAAGACCATCCTTTAAAACAACAACCCAGTGACCTGGCTATATTCCAGGGCCTTTAGGGCAGGCAAGATACTACACTGGGCATAAGGGAAGTTTTACATTGTGTGTCATAACTTAGAGTGATACAAAATAACAGCTGAACATATTTTGAGATGTGCCCCCTTTCACTGTATCAAATGTTGACCAAAAAAATCATCCATTGTGCTGTAGGAAGGCAAGGCTCTGTTGCTGTTTTGTGAACATGTGACATCACAGGTCACATGGTCTACACGTTTAATTTTATTGTATTGAACGTGTTACAAGATGTTTAAAGTAACAAGAATTTGGGTGAATGTAAAATCATGTTTGACTTCAGAATTATAGATGTTGATTTCTTCAACGAATCATGGCATTTTGTAAACACTGTTCAACATATTTTGTTAGAGTTTCTTAGAACGTTCAGATACAAAGGCAAACAAATGATGTACAATAGAATGTGACCATGTGACTGGTGACATCAAATGGTCAAAGAATATGTTCCATATCGAGGCCAATATGCTTATTACATGTATTTCCAAATTCATCTTTAATATCTTTGGCAGGTACTGCAAAGAGTAATACAAGTAATGAAAATATACTCGAGTGATTTTTGTTCTTCTTCTTTCTGTCAATTTGATAAAACGATCCTGTTTCGTCTTTCCCATCCGATGTACTCACTCCTTACAACTAATCTCCACCCAACATAAAAGTCCAACTCAATGAATGAACTATGTATTCTAGAAAACCCTGCCCGGAGCATGAATATATTTATTCTCTCCGTACAGGAAAAAGAGAAAGAGAAGAAGTGGAACAAAAAAACATACCACTGTCAACCAGACATCCAATATCAAATTTCCATTTCCCCGGCTGAGCCATTTTTAGGCAACGGCAAGCAATTCAATTTTCATGTGTAGACGCCCCCCTGGGGCAGTTCTGTGTAAGATTTCTTGATGCGTCCTGAACGCTGCAGGGCGCGGGATGCACACAGCTGGAGAGATAATGTTTGGGTTCAAAGAGGAGCGGACAACGGTGACAACGGTATAAAAAATAGCGTCCAGTCCAGAGATAGACTGCCGGGTAAACACGTAGTCTGGATTGATATTTTACCAGTGAAGAACTCAGTCACTTTGTCTGCTTTCCCCTATGACCAGACAGTAAAATTACAATCGATCATAATATGGATAAATTGAAAGGTTACTCCTCCAGAAACATCATTACTTGTTGATGTATGAAATAAAAAGGGCCGACATCCAGCTTGTTATAGGTCCCCATTTTTCGCACTTACATTTTGTGTGTGATGACCTTGTGTTAGAAACCATAAGGAAAATTGCACTGCTTTCTAGAATCTTATTTAAAAAATTGACTTCATACTATAATGCATGTCTTCAGTAGCCATGTTTTTGTTAGAATACTAAATAAGACTTGACCATTAGTAAACATTGGATTGGAAACAAGCGTATCTAATGTGACAGCATTTCCAACAGATTTTAGTTAAGAAATGGACTTCAAATTGTTGAGACATTATCATTTTCCTGAACGTGACAGTATATCATAATTAGTGTTTTTTTATCAAACATCAAAACTTGACTTCAGATCTAAAACATGAGCCTGTTTTTGTGATTTCCAAGGCTGTAAGTATTTGGGTAAATTTTTGTGTACATAGAAGTATTACTATCTTCTGCAAATGTGTGAATGTACAGTGTGTAACACATTAGTCCACTTCACCTTCTAAAGGTAGGATATACTTTTGATACATATGAATAAATTAACAAACCTGTGAAAATTTGGGCTCAATTTGTCTTTGAGATTGCAAGAAAATAATGAAAGAAAAAACCACCCTCATTGCATAGAATTGTGTGCTTTCAGATGCCTGAGAAAGGCTTCATGCCTGAAGCCTTTCTCAGATTCAAATTTGTAGGTGTAAAATTACCTCTTACTCTTAAAGGGTGTCATTTCTAACAATGTTTTATAGTATCAACAGCTCTCCAGTGCTCTCTAAAAAGTAAGTTTTTATGGTCATTAATTTTATTAAGTAATTACCAAAGGTGTACACTCCCTTTAAAAATGCACGTACACTCTTCTTCTTGTGCAATAATCTATGGTGTGAATAATGACTAAAAGTTTGTGCTGGCATGTCACAACATTGGGCTTATTGTCTCGTACCCTGGCACAGGAATACCTACACGACCCAAACGCGCCATAACATCATAAACATAGTTCACAAATGCTGGTGACCTCTGGAAGTGCATGACGCCAAAAAAATGGGTGCTTTCTGTTTTCAGACTTCTGTGTTGGCTTGATTTACATGTTTACCGTCTGTTCCTCAATGTAGGATGCTGTGGTTGTACAATACACCTTAACATTGTGCCACCATTTGATTTCCCCCTATTCAAAATCAATGTGACCAAACCGAGGCTGTAAGGGCAAATAGCCAGGCCCCTATTTGATTTAATGACATTCAGTATTCATTATTGTTGTTTCGCGCAGGTAGCATGAGAGAGATCTATCAAGTGAAGATCCAATGTTTACATCTTTTCCTGTTGAAAATAGTGGTAGGTGTTCTACTACAGGTCCTTTTGGTTGGTAAGCAGTTTGTAACAGCTAATGCTATTTTCTCAAGTGTTATACTTGTCATCTCCAGGACAAACTGGTATTAACAAATAACTTGTACATGTCAGGAAGAAAAACATTCTCAAAGGTACACAAAAAGCCTGCAAGAACATCACCTCTAGCGGTTGTTTCTATTACAACTAATAATGTCATTTTGATGTCATGGTACTAAACAATAATTGTGAACTTTAGATTTAGTGTTAATGTGATCACGACGTGATGTTTCAGGCTTTTGCCACGAAGTGCATAATTCATTCCACTTTTGGATCATAGCAGCTGGACTAGATCCAAAAATAGAAACAAATACGATGGTCTCCCTTACATGACAGATATATAAACATTCATAAAACTAAAACCT
Organism: Leptasterias polaris; assembly: GCA_037783415.1. NCBI lineage: Eukaryota > Metazoa > Echinodermata > Asteroidea > Forcipulatida > Asteriidae > Leptasterias > Leptasterias polaris. Next base: position 3,080,045 of record JAZGTN010000005.1, on the reverse strand, counting down.
CGTCAGAACTAAGGGAGACAACAAGATTTGCAATTGGTTACATTCTACTGTCTGTTAAAAAACACAACAAAACATTATTGCCTAAAGCATTCCCGTGTTGAAATGTTGACTTTTGCTCTTTGTCATAGCAAAAACAAGACTTTGCAGGATTAGGACACTTCTGTGGTGTGTTTTGATTGATTGAACTGGGTGCAATGAACAATTCCAACTAGAGACTTTTTTGGCAACGTTTCAAGAACTTATTTATTTTTCGGAGGGGGGGGGGCATTCAAAGACCGTCTGAGCAGGTGGTCCTTTGTGAATTATTTCATAATAGCAAATAGACGATTTCCAAAATATTCTTGTTAATTTCTGATCGAGGTTTTAGGCATTTTGGCAAAAACACATTTTGTCTTTCAGTTTGGGGAGTCAAGATTCAGGAATTCGGAATTGGAACTGGAACCAAAGACTAGACCAACCTAGGCTATGCTCCTGGCATGATTATAAAAGAACAAGAAATAATGAGCAAGGAATTCCTCAAGCTCTGGTATTTCTGTACAGCAGAGTGTGGGTTCGAGTCTCGGTCGTGACACTTGTGTCCTTCACAGCAAGGCGCTTAACCATTATTGCTGTGTCCTTCAGATGGGATGTAAAGCCGTTTGTCCCGTGTGTTGCTATTTGCTATTATTACGTAAAAGAACCCAGTGCACTTATCGAGAAGGGGTAAGCATAACTTACTGGTGTTCCTGGTTTGAATGGCTGCATATTGCGCCACAGCACCTTGTAAACCATAACATGGTGCTATGTAAAGGAATAGGTCTCATACTTCATAACGTAGCATCAAACCTTGCAGGAAAATACTGACTGTTGAAGCGCCTTGAGCGTCACTGAGTGACGTATATGAGGGCTATATAAGAAGCCATTAATATTATTGGTTCTTGTAAACGACATCCCAATAACTTTAAATGGAAAGAATTATGGCCCATAATTGTGTGCTTTACAGAACACTCACCTTAAGCACAGATTTTTGCAAAGCAGAGCCATGATATTAGGCCCAGTGCCAAATTTCAAAGAGCCGATTAAGCACAACAAAGTTATGCTTACCAGAACAAGGTAACCAGCCAAAATACTATTTCATGTGTACAATCTGTGACTCCCATCCTGCTTATTTTTGCTTAGCGGAAAGCTATTAAGCGTTATTTGCTGTTTAAGCGACTATGTAAAACAAGGCCCATGTTTGTAAAATTGCATGTGTAGTCCTGGCAATGGATCCTGACCGAAAGAAGCCATACATTAGTACAAGGCTGAAAGGAAAATATGGTCTGGCCCCCTTTTAGTAAACCGAGTATCAGCATTCCTTACTTAGGCTGCATTATGGGAATATGACAAAATGATTGGTGTACAATAGTAAAGGTTCATGGTATACATTATTGGTATACATTATTGAAGTACAGTAAGGTAGACAAATTAAGCCTTTCAGTTTCATACTGTACTGTTTATGGAGGATACTTTTGAGCGCCACGTCGGCAAGCCGTGACCAGAATATTTTCTTCATACTTCACCATAACTTGTTTTGACATAACATGGCTTTTTTGTCTACAGGAATGATTCCCATTACCCTTTGATGGTTTAGCTTTCATCTTTCAAGAAAGTTTGAAGGCAAATGGAGATGAATGAAAAAAACAAATCACCGAAAGTCAGGAAAACTCCAGACAAATCAAACCTTGCTTTAGTGTTTTTGTTGATTTATCCCATCAGTGAGTTGTTGAAGCTGAAAAAATGCAATAAATAAATTTCATAACTATAATAAAAACAACTCACAAAGTTTGTTTTTTACCCTTACACCGATGTGTATTAGGCACTCTATACTCCGTACTTTCCTGAGTTCTGTGAAAAACAAATCCACAGGCAAATCAATCGGTTGGAATTCGAACCCATGACCGTTGCATTGCTAGAGCAGATGTCCCACTTGAGTGATCTGCTTGTGGATTTTTTCACAGAACTAGGAAAAGTACAGAGTATGCAGTACTTAATAAACATCGGTGTAGGGGTTAAATAAGTTACATTCTTTATCCCCGATGCAACATTTTACACACCAACTCAATATTCCGGTGAAATTCGGCTGCAAGAAGATTCATTCTACTAATACCGTAACGCAATCTAAGCACACAAAAATCAGCTTAGCATTTAATAATCACGCTAAGCTGAAAGTGTGTCTTAAGATGAGAATGAAATCGGGGGATGGGGCAGGGGTGGGATGACCAAAAACAACCAGATTGTCCAAAAAACATATCAGATTCTTGCAATGATTTTTTCTGTTTTATACTTTATATTTAAGGTTACACGATGAACATTATATTCAACATTTTTTGCAGTGTGTAGTTTTATTTCTTCACAAAGAAGACTTTCTTTGACTACAATCCAGCACATAGATATAATAATAAATTTTTCTTTTCAACATTGTTTTCTTTCATGTTGATATACATATTTTTTCCATCTTACTTGTACACTGAGCAGAGAGCATAAAAAGAAACATGTCACATAAATAAATAGAAATTAGAAGAAAAAAAAAGTTATTTTTTTTGTTTGTGTGTGGAAAAGGAAGACCGTTGTTATCGGATGGCATATTGAGTTTGTCACCATTGCACTTTCACTGGTGCCCTAACGCATACACATTTAAAAACGCCACATCAGTGCAGTAAGGTCGTAAGTAAAAACACAATCTCATTTGTTATTTTTTGTTAAAACTTCCAGGCATATGACCCTTTCCCCTTATACAACTACATCTCTTTGTAAGTGGACAATGTCCCTTCACCAACAACAAAGACGAAGGACCGTACCCCAATCATAACCTCAGGTTGCAAACCTGAAGAAGCCTTTGCAATGCAGAATGATTTCCTCCCCAACTATTAGGTCAGGATTTTACACCAACTTGTAAATGCCACATGAATTGTCCGCAGTTAGCAGGCCAGGAATATTCTGACTAGTACATTTCTCATCCATACCTAAATGGAGCATCACTTTTTAGATGGCCAGGGCAGAAGTTGGCGTACATTTGTATATTTTTCACATTTGCCTTTAGAGAGTAAAGCCCGTCAATGGTTTTAGATAAATATCTCATGCTTATTTTGAAGTTTATGTCGAGTTTGAAGTCATCTTAAAAACTTCAAAGTACCTCATTGACATGGAGAACAAGCTTCTGATGCCAGTAGCATGGCATTAGTCTCTGCCAGGCCTGCGCCCATGCCCATGGCCTTGGTGCCCCTTCAAAAGTTTCCCATATTTTCAAACGGAAGGGTCTTTAACTACAAAATGAAAAAAAGGCCTCGCCCTCTCAAAGAGACGATTACTCAGACCAAACAGCATAAAGAAGGCCCCCTTTTCACAGCACGTACCGTAATACTTATGCAGGAGAGTAACTGAAATTGAGGATACAGAAAGAAAAGGTATAAATTGCATTTAACGTTTACATATAAACAATGAGATCTTGCCTTTCTGAACATATGCAAGGCTGTACAAAATCAGAACGAAAAGATGGTTTTGGATGCAAGTTACACTCATGCATAAATATAAGGGCGTAATGTTGTACAGGGAATCCCATGTGCTCAATACTAATTACTCAATTCTCTGAAACTCAATATGCCATTTGATAAATCGTACTCCCAATCACTGAGTTTTAAAAATCCATGGTTTGCTCCAACAACAAAATCAGCTGTCAATTTGTCTCAATTTCAAGTTTTTGGTTTGTTTGTTCTTCAAATTAGCAGGAAGGGAGCTTCCCAACAGTATCAAAAAAGAAAGAAACAAAAAGAGGTAATTTGTCATCTAATGGTTGACTATGCAGGATCTCACATCTGCTGAAAGTAGCATTATTCTTGAATTGGTGGAGTAAGTCATATAATGTGTACAATTCAAATCCTATTTCAAAACACACTCCCCCCTCTTCACAATTCACTGGCCTTTTTTCTTCTACAGACACCTGTTCCATTTGTTTTTCATTATTTTAGGGTCAAACTTGGGTTGAAATTTGAAAACTGTTTTTCTTCATAAACAAAACAAAAACAAAAGAGTCGACACAAAACTATTGTGCGACTTCAATCAATTTTTCTGTTTAACTTTTTCGTGTTGTGATTTTTGTATTTGACTTGTCACCTTATTGAGGAATGCTTTCTGTAAAAATAAAGTCATCTCGCCAAAAAGGGGCGAAAAACAGCATACAGATTGAAACCCAAATGACCATAAAATAACAATTTTCACGGAATAAGCAACTTTTATGAGGTGTTCACAAATGGTACAATATTTTTTAACAGTTAATAATTAAAATGAAAAGGTAGTAATCACCACAATGTAGTCAAAGGTTTCAAGAATAACAAAGAATGTTCTTAAATAAATAATCCAGAAGTGGTTCACAAGACAAAGTGGAGTTCATCAATGAAGAAATACATAACTCACCCCAGCATTATTTGACCCAACCAGATGATACCAGACCCAAGTCCGCATTTGTAAAAAACAAACAAAACAAAACCCAAAACAATTGAATTTCTGAACTATGTCTAAAAAAGACTGTCTCAAACATTTGGAGTTGCAACTTTAGTATCAAGTTAACTTCACCTTGATAAATTTCCCCGCATTCCAAGATTAAAACTTTCAGTTATGGATTTGAAATGAATATCTCAACACCTGTACTCTCATGTTTAAGGTTGCCTAACTTCAATTTTCACACAAAACCTGATCAGAGAGAACTCTCAGCTTGATGCTAAGTGAAGTATTGGTAATCATCTAAAAACAAAATTCATCGGTTGTAATGTGAAAGCTAACTTGATTATGAAGTTCATACCAATCCTCCACAGGAATATATCTATCAAAAATGGGGTAATAGCATTAGAAGACCCCACAAATCACTGTTGCTTATTTCAATTGCCGCAAGCGAAATAAGACCAATACGACTGCGCATAAAATCCCTCACAAAACAGATCAGGTTTTTCGTTTGCACTAAAATGTGACCATAGATTAAGTTTTCAGAGATGAGACTTATCGCTTGTTTATTGAAAATAAGAGGAATGAAGTCAGGGGGAAAGCAAGAACAAAAAACAACGATTCCTTTAAACTAAACTCCAAATTGTTCAAATAAATTTACATACATTTTACCAAAAGTGAACACCTCTTTATAGAACTCCTCAAAGTTTACAATTCACTTAAAATTCCAAATGGCTACAAAATTCATGAGACGTGTTCCATTTCCACACATAAAGATGAAAAAAAATACCAGCACAAAGGCACAAGTGTTTTTTAAATTTTTTAAATTTGTTGCCCTCTCCCGACAATGGGAGTAAAAACATCACAGGCACTTTATAGGGCAAAGGCTTACACCTCGTTAATTATGCTAATTACATAATGAGCATATGGCATCAACATTGGTGACTCATCACTGGACATGAATAAACATGAGGGAACATCATGAATAATTAATTACCTATGAACGCCACCCGTTGGAACACGACTTGCACTCGCATGGAATGAAAAGGCGATCATTTCAGACCGGTAAATCTCACACGAAATCTACATAATCAGTTCTCATTTGTCAAGGTTGACCCGATGATGAATAAACAAGTGGTAAACCTCATGAATATTCAACACACAGCCCACTTCTCATTGGTGCAACCGGAAAATTCTCACAACTGTTTTTACGCATAATAAGGGTTAACTCACACTTTGATTGATAGTTTGCTCAACTCTGCCAGATATTTCACAGCGTACATTATGGGACTAAGTTGTTTCAAGGGAACAGTTGGACAATGGGGTTACCAAGTTGTGCCAAGCTCAAAAATCATTGGGAAAAGGATTCTTTGATCCTTTTATGAATATAAATAATTCCAACACAAACAGTCTCTGCACAGTAAAAGCTTTAGTTACGTTTTCCCCCATAATAATAGTACCATCTTTGATGATATACAACCCCCAAAAAAAGAAAGGAGGGAAAAAAAAAAAAGAAAAAAAAAGACAAAAGAAATGTTGTATTTATAATATTTAATATACACATAAACAACAGCATTTTGTTCAGGGAAATAATTATATATATTGCTAGCACATGAAAGTGAACCAAAAAAAATAACAGCAGTTTCACACACATACAGGATAATATGACATTTGTTTTTTGATTTTTTTTGTACATGCAACAATGATTACGTTTTCCACCTTTCTACAGATTTGTTTTCATGACCTTTCAAGCGATGCACATGACGATTGTAGTTGGAGTTTTTGTTCTTTCTTTTTTTCCCGAGAGGGATGGTAATGACTGAAGACCGTTGAGAAGAGGAGACGAGTCAGAACAAGAGAGTAGAGAGACATAGAGAGAGAGAGATCGGCTCGACTTCACAAACCACTAACATTCATCTTACAATGAGTTGTCAGTATTACCATAGTGATTTGTATTGTGAAATCACACTTTGCTTAGCAATTAAGACTGATTTGCACTTAAGATCAATCCTAGCTCTTTGTGAAGTCGAGCCAAAAATCCGCCCAACATTTTTGTGTGGAGCAGGTCTCTAAGATGCCCGTTTCCAGCCTTTAGCTACGGAGAAGTCATTTGAACAAAAAGCTTGGCTTATTTTAAAACCCTGTTTTACATGTGTATCCAATTCCCCAAATATTTTCTCTCATAAACTGCACTTGGGGGACAGTGGGAATGTTAAGGTAAAAATAAACAAAACTGAAAAAATAAAATAAAATGGCAGTCCTTTAAAAAAATCCCAGCTGCAACAAGAACAAATAGACTCTTTTATGTACAAACCTTGACTTGACCTCTTCACTGAAAAAAATTACCCTCATGTACATGGCCTTTGATCCCATGACTGTATTACAGGGGGGGGGGGGTTACAAAGCCGAGAAAGCTGAGAATAGTAGGCAACCAGTCTAGATCAATATGTATGAGCATTGCATTGAATTTCGGAGAAAAAAAACGGTTTAAATTCTGCTAAGCACAATCTTTGTCAGACAATTTTATGTACTTGCAAAGCTATAATGCAAAAAATAAAAAATAAATGTGGTAAAAAAACAAAAAAACAACAACACAACTTAAGTATGTACATTTGAAAAGCACATAACAATTGTGCTTTACAAGATCAGACTACCGACCAAAATACTATGCATGGTGCACTGTTCTTGACTGGTTCCCTGGTAATTTCTGTTAAGCACATAAAAATGTGTCCCCCCTAAGAGCAATGGGATGTTCATCATTCGATTAGCCTCCACGTGGCCTATTACATTCCTACATGCACCTCGGCTGCGGTGGTGGCAGCAGCAACCGGCCCAAGTGACATGGAAATTGAGTGTTGTGAAAGAGAAGAAAAAACGAAAGAAAAAAAAAAGAGAGGGGTTTAGAAGAAAAGAAGTAAATCGCCACATGGATAGCTGTGATGAATATGGCAGCTGTAACGATGTCAGTATGCAGGGTCTTCAGAATCCCTCATGATACCCCAACAAACGTTTAAAGGGGGATCGACAAGACTGAGCTGAAGTCGCTTAAAGCTCACCATTTCAATTAGGCATAAGTGCTCATAAGTTCATGAGAAACAACAGGGAAGTTAGGGCTGGTAGTCCTTGTGTATGTCATGCATTGAGCGTTAACGCGTAGCAGGCAATGCGTCAAAATGAAGGTACACGCCAACCAACGCACTTAAATTCATGTATCAGTATTGCATACTGCGTATCTGGAAAAATACATGCGCTTTGCTTTGGGTGTGTTTTCATTTGAAAGGATTGCGCAATACACATTACGCACAATGCACGGCGGACGCATGGATTTTAGGCTTTACACTGTTTGAAGGGTACCCCGGTACAGAAAAAACACAAATTGGCAGGTGGCATTCTTTTGGTTCCCAAAGTACTTTTTTTTTCTTTTTCATTTAGATAAAATCAGGCTTGAGGATAGTCAAGTCTCTGAAAAGCTATTTTGTACTTTTGATCGTGGGTGAACATGTTCCGTCCATTAAAAAAAAAGGATGAATTCCAAGTGACAGATTCACCCAAAGTTAGGATGATGAAAAGCATTTTGTGGTGAAGGCTCAACGGAATAACTAAAGTCTACAGCCTATGAACTCCATGATTAAAGGGGAAGAGGGATTAACATTTTGTTTTAAATAAATGAGGATCCTTTAATGGGTTGGGATCAGGCAGGGGCCGATCCAGGGTATCCCAACTCGTGTTTGGCACAGGATCAACAAGAGCCCCCTGAGTGGAACATGACGTCTCTTGGAGGGCTAAACTCACTTCAGGGTTGGTCTCAGAAAATGAAGGAGAACAAGAACCCACTGAACATTGTAAAAAAGGTTTGTACCCTAAGCTGTTAAACCCACTGCTGTAACCACAGATGAAGGGAGTATAAGGTAGGGGGTGTGGGGGAGGCAACATATCAGCCAAAGTTTACAAACTAGAAGAGAAGGCAACAAAACCCACATGGTATTTAGACATCAACCCCCAATGAAATTGGACACTAATAGGCTCTGACCCACAGCACTAAGAGTTCGTCTTTAGCAGGGGACCTTAACCAACCCCTCTCAAAAAATATTGCTGTGTTTTGTGACGATATTAAATGTTAATGATTCCCTTTATTCTGTTGGATCGCTGGGTCCAATAGGTCAAACAAATGATCATCTGACTCTGTGTATCTCCGTGGCGCTTTTTTAATTCGGGAACTTTCCTAGCATACTAGAGGAATAGATAAGACATGAAGAAGATTGGGGACTAACACGAGAGATATTTTTCATAGAACTGTTTTGTCTTAAGTCTATTTTGCAGGACAGAATTAATAAAGAGCTGGATGAAGAATTTGAAGTGATGCTTCCAAGAATGGAGGAAGTGTTACAGTTCCATCATTAATTGGTTGGGGAATGAGGCCTCTAAAGTTGCCTGGAAGTACACAAAATTGGAAAGGAGAATATCCGAACACATAACTTCTAGAACTATCCCAAACGGGCCATTGACCTTGCCTAAAAAACGATCTCATGACCATTTCCTCTCCCCCAATTTTTATTTTTGTGCAAGGCGCTTCCTTTCCCAAGCAACACCTGAAATGTCCGAGGGAAATAGAGGAGAGGAACTGAAGTTTTACTTTCTGACAGAAAAGTGAATTTCAAATGATAGGGAGATCTAGGCTTGGCATTGAGAACAGCACTGGCTTGATTCGTTCAGCAGCTGTGATGATTGGGAAAATTTTCCTGGAGTTATCGTTATCCCTTTGCCCTAGAGAAAATGTGACGGATGTTGTTATGTTTAACTCCCAAAAGAATTACAGAAGGAAAACAAAATAGAGGACTCCGAAACTACAACATACAAATGTAATTATGTAGTATTTGGTTTCAAAACAACTGGGAATTGAAATGTTACACGGTTTCACATGACACACATTGATGTACAAAACCGAACTTACTTCCATTAAAAAACAATCTGCAAAACTTGGGACATCTGTTTTGGTGTTTTTTTTGTGTGTGGATTTTTTGGGGTGGCAGGAAGGCATTATTGTTGTTACTATTATTTGTTACCACTGCATATTTGAAAACATGATTTAGACCATCCTGGCCCCTGAATGAAGGGTGATAATTGGGCACAGGGAAGAACCCAGGTATTTTGTTTTGCATTGCAGTCTCTCTTTTAACAAGTCGCATAACTGTATATAACTGATTCTTTAATAGCAGTTTCTTTAAAAAAGAAACAGGTTGAGTCCACGACAAAAGGGTTTTGATGTCTTTTTTGGAAGGGAGACACTTTGACATTTAAAATGACGACCGATAAATAGGTAAATCCCCCCAAAAGCTAGACATCCGGTTTGGTGTTCTTAACGGTATAAGACTGATGTTATTATGGTGCGGTTTTAAAAAAAGAGAGGGAAAAAAAAAAAAAAAAGTTAACCCGAAAAAGAGTTTTCTGGAAAGAGGATACTTTGGCCTTTCGGAAAGAAATTATCAACGATGAACACACAATGAATCATTCTTGGTGAAGAGTTTGAGGGCTAACAGTGCCCCCTCCCTCCTCCCCCCTCCCCACTAATGTCCTGTACATGTTCATCATCTTAGGAAATGCTACGTTTATGTCGAGTGAATCATCCTTGTCTGTTGACAGGAAAACTAAAGTTCCAATATTAATTGTGCTGATTTGGGTGTATTTTGCCCTTGTTTCCTCATTGTTATATTGGAATGTTAAGGGGGGAGTCTGGGGTTGTGAACTCTGACCTGCCATCAGCTGAGATTGTTGAGTTGTACACACAAAAACACCCACCCAGTTGTTATTGTTGAACCAAACATCTCTATACGATTAAATATTTGATACCCTGTTTGGCGAAAAAACAAAACAACAACAAACGACAGCAACAACCTAAAAACAAACAAACAAATCCTTTGCTTTTATGGTTTCATGGCAATGCTCAAAGCTAAGCATAATGTTCATGCAGTAAATAAGCTGCAAGTACCTTCACCAAAACACTATTGGAGTGAGTAAACTTGAAGTTTTTCTCAACATTCCTGTTTTGTTTCAGGAGTATTTAAGACTTGATGTAAAGATAAGGGGCAAGGGAAAGGGGGTCTCTCTAGAGCTCTTGTTTTGGTTCTCTTACCATCCTCCTCAGAATGTGATCGTCAAAATGCCAAACTGTTGAATCTACTCATCAAGACAATTTTTTTTAAATATGAATAGCGCCATACCAACGGGCCTGTGGCAGGCACCTTTAGTTTTACTTGTATACATAATAAGGCTGCATATAGATTCCTAGCATGTCTTGGTGCTCGGGGGTGAACTGGAGTAGTGGGACTACGATTCAGCCATGTCATGCAATACGAGACTCACTGGATTCACGTCTTCTGTGGATTTCTTTTTCCCTCCTGGGCTGTGGAAGGAGCGGGGAGTGTCTACTGCTAGGTCGAGGATGCTGTGGCAGCGTTGAGGGCGGTGTGGCAGCGTCGTGCGGTCGGTGAGGCAGGGGCCACGTCTCCACGACCGACCGCTGCATGCTGGGTTCGCTTAGAGCGGCCACAAGGTGGCTATGATCAGATGATTCACACACATTGATAACCTCCGAGGAGGGTCTACGTTGTTGTTGGTGTTGCTTCTTTATCACCGCCGTATACGGGGGAGGGCCTTCTGAATCCGGATCTAATAACTTGAGAGGAGTTTTGGTCTCACTATCTAGCACTTGTAACTCTGACTTGCCCTTCAGGGAGCCAGCTTGTGTGGAGGAATCTGATCGATGAACGGCACTTTGTTTTGTGTCCAGTTTCGGTGCTTTTTTCAAATTAGGGTTACTATCTATGCTGTCAAAGACAGTCCGATTGGGCGGGGCTCTAATCCCCGATCGACACACGTCCTCTGTGAACAGTCTGAAGGGCTGGGCTTCCTCGTCGTAATGGACCACCGTGGAGGGGTACTCCTCCGTGGATTCATTGCGGCGGCAAACAGTCTCTCGCTGTTGGCGCAGCATCTCCTGCTGGCTCTCACTAGAAAATTGCCTGCCTTGCATTAGCGGCAGTTGGCTCATCTGGCAAAAGGCGACAAGAGAAGATTATAAATAAATAATCATACAACAACAAAATCAATGAATAGATGGGGAATGTATATGGTCATAAACAAGTTAAATTCAAAGAACACTCCCTAAAACAGAGATGGAGCTGATAACAAGATTGACCAGAAACAAGTTGTTTTGTGGGCTGTTTAGAAGCATCTTTTCCGAATGCAAAATTTGCAGGTTGTTTATCAGAAAGTGACAGCACTGCAGGGGTTGATAGTATAAACTATTTTGAGAAAGGAACCCCTTCGAAGTGACATGTTTCACTCAAAAACATTTGAATCTGAAAATTGATTCATGCATGAATCATTGTTCTGATTTTGAGGGTTGGTGTCCGTTCACCAATGCTGTGGCCAGAGATGCGGTTGGTACCCGCTGTCACCTCGCAAAACATGGATGGATTCGACATGACAGCTTTTTACTGTTTAATCAGCAAGTAGACACTGTGTTCAACGAACTTTCACAGGTGACTTGTATTGTATCTTTGTTTGGAACTTTGCCAACAAATCAGTTTTACGTTGCCAAAAACTGTAATCTGTGACCCTACTATCTTTAAAGAAAAGATAATAATAACAAAACAAATTGAAGTTTATGGATGATTTTCAGTGTTTTTAAAATTTGTTTACTGAGGGTTAATCACATAACTCTCATTACATATTTCTTCTGAATAATCAAACAAATTGACTTTTAAAAACATTGTGCAACAACATCCAGAACTGCCGAATCTAAAATCACAGTAATTATTTGTTTGAGTTTTGAAACTGCGCTCTGTGAGGATTGCAGAGCCATCAAGAATGAAAACAAGAGAAGACAAAAAAAAAGATTGGAAACTGATTGTGAATTATTATCAGCCATCAGACGGAAATAACAGGCACTGAGGTGGGTCGTGTCCCCAAGGGTTGCTCCTCGCTAGAAAAATACAGGGGGGAAATGTGCAAAGATAACAGCGAAATGAAAGAAAAACAGACCGATGTGAAACAAAAAGAAACACATTGTGGTAAACAATGGCCGTGGGAAAATCTTTATCCTGAGCCATTCCTGAACCAGGCTGAAGAAGAACAAATGTTGGTTTTGTGATTTATAGCCATCTGAAAAAGCCTACTTTAAAGAGGGGATGCCAATCATTTCAACAACTTCTGAACAGTGGTCCCTGGTTCAACGTGTGACCAACTTAACCACATTTTAGTGGTAACCAATCCAGTGCCAGCCCTCAAACACTGGCTCAGTGCAGTTTAGCGAAAAAACCACTTCAACTTGCCTGGAGGACTACTGAAAAATGCTCAGTCTAAGTGTAGCTGTTTAAAATGTAAATTTTTGTTTTTTTCTTCAGAAATAATCACGAGATAGAAAAGGTAAAAGTTGTGCGTGTGTGTGCTTGTGTATAATTTTGTTTTTACCCTACACGATGTGTGTTAAGCACTGTATACTCAGTACTTTCCCGAGTTCTGTGAAAAAAATCCACAGGCAAATCACTCGGGTGGGATTCGAACCCACGACCTTTGCATTGCTCGAGCAGATGTCTTACCACTACACCACCGAGCTAGCCTGATGGCTAGAGGCAGTTCGAATCCTTGGCAGCGGGTACCGCACAATTTAATAGAGGTTAATTTTTGCATCAGGGATAATGAATATGTGTGCTTGTGAATGCAACTTTATTTCACCAACAAACACATTAATACGTTTTGACAATGTGTTTAAAAACTGGCTCCCAAAACTTCCTGCAGGTAACTAAGAGCACAGTTTACTAGGCCACTTAAAGCTGAATATATTTTTAAAAAGTTAAGGGTGAAGGCCTACGACCATCTTAACGACTATCTCTTAAATCTGGGCACTATTTCAAGGCACTTCTTACGGTGGAACTATGCGCTTACAGCCCATAATATCACATGCTTCACATGGCACAGTAGGCGCAGACTTATGGGGTAAACAGTGCCATGAAATCAGGCCCTGGTATCACACAAGTTTGCTGCTAAGTATAGCAATCTTGATGAGCAAGAAGAGACAACCAGCCAAACTGTCATGTAAATTGAACACCTTGCTTGACTGATTGAAACCCACGACCACATCCTTTTCCTGAGTCCTGTGATTAAGAACAAGCAAGACATGAGGGTATTGAATTTTTAAAGATAATTTTTTATTTTATTTTATTTTTTTAAATGCTCTGCAAAAGCTTTGTTAATGGCTTGAGATCTCATTAAGAATTTCAACTTGAATCAGTACAACAATCCAAATGGTTCAATCACACACAATGGAGCTGGAAGTATCAAATATCCCAGTCGGACAACCACTTTGCAGGTGTTTGCCTTCACTGACAAGATTGTGTGGAAATCAGTACCCAACTTCACGGCTCTGCTTAAAGTATTTAGCAAAGATTCCGCACTTACGGATGCAGGGAATTCTGCGCTAACATCAAGCATATTTCACAAGTGAGCAGGGTAGTTTTGCCTGTGTGGATGTGTACTCCACACGTTTCTAGGCGTTCTCCGCTTCCACAGCTACATGTAGTGCAGAAATTTGGCACTTGCCCTGTAAGCAATGAATGACGATCGCAAACACAGAATTTGGAAGTAAAGCACAGCCTATAATTTAACTTTAGAAACCCAGTGATTTATCCGCTGGGCAGGCCGAGGGTCTGACACTGCCCGCAGTCTAGAACCAAGCCCACTTGGGGGGGGGGGGGGGGGGGGGGGGGATAGGAAATAGGTACTTACTGGTGGCGTTGTATCAGATGGAGTAGACATGGATAGTCTCTGTGATCGGTGATGTAACGGCGGCATTAGGAGATGATCGCTGCGTTGGCGTATGTACATTACACAGCATAGCAAGCAGATTAGCGTTATTGGGGCTAGGATCGCTAGAAAGAAAAGATGTATACTACTGTTGTTGTCTTCACTTTTGTTGTCATCTGCAGCAACAATAAAATAAAATAAAAACAAGGAAAGACATGATTTTATTATTTTTATTTGATCAATGTCCTCATGCTATCCTCTGAACGCAATGAGAAATGAAGATTAGGTAAGAAAACACATTTTATTCATAGCTAACCACTAACAAACGGAATAACAATATATGCTTGCAAAAGTAACGATGCTCGCAACTCTTCAATGTAACACCCAATCATCAACTGACAAGAGCAACATACAGTCACAATCAGACTACAGTATGTGCACATTGGACAATGTTAACACATTGCTGTCATCAACTACGCAACATTTCAGTTTATTAATGTGTTGACTTTAAGTAATTAAGTAATCTTCAAACAAAGTGGCACATGTCCCCATCCTACCCCCCCCCCCACCCCCAACCCAAGACCAGATTTGCCGACATCCCCACAATGACTCGGATCTCAGAATTAATGGGAGGTCAATTTCTGAGCAACCAAGTCAATAGATAGTTCCCAGTAGACGCCATCTTTACGGGCAAATCGCATTTTGACTTGCAGGCACGCCAAGCGCTCAAATTATTAACGCAGCCGCATCGTTTCACTAACCAATCATGCAATGAGTTTTGTGAAATGCGCGCGTACTGCACGCCGTTTTCACGCGTAACGCATGACTGTGTGTTCCAAATTGCCCGTAAAGATGGCCGATTTACGTCATATTGCAACCAAGTCAATAGAGAAATCCTCACTGCCTAATGAGACAGAGCCCACGCTTGTGTTTTCAATTCAGGACTGTCTGCTTCAACAATAGGTTTGATGAAATCCCATTGTGCATTGGCAACTGTATTAACCATACTACAGAGCGTCAATTTCCACCAAATAATAAAAATGAACTCTCAACCGCCCCCATCCCCCCTAAACCCACTCCGCCCCCATCCCCCCTAAACCCACTCCCCACCACAGAATAGAATTGCTTTTTACTTTTCTGCCAAAAGAGTTCAAGGTAAATGTACTGTGACTCACACTAAACAACAAGACACAGTGAGCTATCGTTATGTGGTTGCAGTTTGAACAAACCCAAAATACCAGAACATCAACTCAGGTTTGGCATTCTGGAGGTGATACCAACAGAGGGACATTAACTCTGAAAGAAACAGACACCCATTTGCACAGTGGCTTACATAACTCTGAAAGAAACAGACACCCACTTGCACAGTGTCTTACAAGTACTAGATGCCTTCTATCCACGCTACACAAATCCTGTTACCAAATGATAGATTGCAAACTAGCCTATCATAAATATTCAAACATATCTTTTTACATGACGAAGGAAAGCCAAAAAAGGTTCTTCACCCAGACAGTCATCCAGCTACACAAATCATTTTATCAAATGATAGATTGCAAACTAGCCTGTCATAAATATTCAAACATACTTTTTACATGACGAAGGAAAACAAAAAGGGTTCTCCACCCAGCTGGAACAGTATAATATATGCTAATATTAAACACAGTCAGAATTCACCTGCAGATCACAGAAGCCACAAAAATTAAACAAAATAGTCGAGAGTGTGATGTCCAGCAGAAACAATTGAGGTATCAGCTGCAGGACTCTTCAACATCATCAGCACTCCCTGACCTGCACCGAACAAAGTCCCACTGCGAACAAAAATCTCGACCTGGACATCCCACCGACAACAGCAAACCAGACCAAGGAAGCTGGTCAGGCCTGTCACAGGAGGCTGGCAGAAACGCACATCGTCTGTTAGATATCCTGTGTGCCCTCAACTCTCTTGTACTACGGTGTGGCACAGACGACCGTAGTATGCATTGTGTATCAGGAACAATTGTATCAGGAACTAGTAATACTAGACGAGAAAATGTGGTGATACGCATCCGTGAAAAAGCAGTTCCCTTTCATCATGTTGTGACAGGAATTAAACATGTACGTGTCTGTACGCATTGACTTGTCCCGACTATCAACATGTCTGTATTTTTCCAATATTACATAGGAAGCATAGTGCTTATAATGTCAATAGTTTAGTGTACTCTCCGATGGGGTCCAAACAGGCTGTGGTGGTCTGACTCTTGAGCACATGACGAGAAAGTCTTTCATCTCAGAGAGTGCCATAGCTGACCCCTATCGATGTTTAGACATCGGTGTCACATCCTGCAGAACGCATTTCCACTCACCCCTGTGCACCTCCAGTTTCCTCACACATATCCGCAAGAGGGCGCTGTATATCCCCGCTTTGGTAGAATGAGGGTGTCATGGCCGAGTGGTTAAGAGCATCGGATTCAAGTTCTGGTGATTTAGTCATCGGGGTGTGGGTTCGAGTCCCGGTCATGACGCTTGTGTCCTTGAGCAAGACACTTTGCTATAATTGTTTCTCTTCACCCAGAGGTATAAATGGGTACCTGCAAGGGTAGAGGTTGATATTGTGTTTGAAAAAGCCTTCGGAGCGCCATCACGGCAGCCCGGCTGTATACTCCCCAGGGAGCTGAGAAAGATTAAAGGAATGTTATTGGCCCAATGACCAGGGCACTAATGTAAAGCGCATTGATACGTTATTGTGAAATGCGCTATATAAGAACTAGTTATTATTATTATTAATGATTTTGGGTTGAACAAAGAAAAACTGACTAGAGCGGGATTTGAACCAACGACCTCCGGTTTAACGTGCCGGCGCTCTACCAACTGAGCTATCTAGCCCTATGTTGGCGGTCTCCCTATTTTGTCAATATCTTTGTTCGGGGGGGTGCCAGTCAGAAGCCATTCAATTTAATGAATAGAATCACGGTTCCTCTAAATCGATCATAGCTGTACCGACCATCAAACCAAACGAAGGAAAGCCTTACGTTCACAATGAGGTTTTTTGTCTTGCTTCCAATGACATGTTCAATCTCTTTAAAGATAATGAGTTGATAGTTGCTACAGCTACATTCTTCCAGCCCACTCACCACTTCCAATAACTCATCTTCAAACTGGATAGTGAAAAATTCCAAGAAGAATACAGTAACGGTATAAAGATGATGATTTGCAAAACTCTGCACATTTTGAAAAATTATCAGGGCTCAAATTTATCCAGAGGGTCTGCTTAAAAGCAGAGTGTAGTTAATTACTCTACATGTACATGTTAATAACCGTAAAACCTTACTGAAGAGCTGTTGATATTATAAAACATTGTTAGAAACGATACTCTTTGAAGTAATGTAGTTTTAGAGAAAGAGGTAATTTTCACCCCCCAAAATTGAATCTGAGAAAAGCTTCAGGTATGAAGCCTCTCTCAGGCATCTGAACGCACACAATTCTATGCAACAAGGGTGTTTTGTCTTTCATTATTTTCTTGCAACTTTGATGACCGATTGAGCACCAAATTTTCAAAGTGTACCTATCCATAAGACAATTGAGATCAATCTTCTCTTAAGCCCTGTTCGCATTGGACCTTTTTTGGGTAAACTAACCGAGCAAATGGGCAACTTAACCATTTTAAGTCCAATGCGAACAGCCCAGGAACTTTCCCTCCCAGGCCCTCCCAGGTAACTTACCCGACCCGAATGGGTAGTTTAACCGACCCACGTCTGCCCGGTTAAATTGACCAGGTCAGTTTAACCGAGCCGAATAGTCCAGTGCAAACGCGATCAGGGTAAAAGCCGCCCCGGTAAAAAGTCACATCCGGTCCCTCGATCTACCTGCCGCGCCACGTGATTGCGAGGTGACATGTCGTACACACGCAAGTGTTTACACGGAAGCTCGGTTGCACTCTTTGCATTCTCGCTGTCATGCACCCCGGTCAAAGGTCACTGCGATAGCGCCCTCTTGTGTTTGTATTAAGTTAGTAGGTATAGTTTCACCGGTCGTGTCAGTTAGTTTACCCACGTCATTAATCCAAGTGCGGATGCTGGTAAGTTTCACCTTTTGGAATGTTAACCACTGTCTTGGTAAAACATTAATCCAATGCGAACACGGCTTTAGTGTTGTTGAAATAAACAGGTATAGTCTTTTCTCATCTTGATTCTGGTCTTGTAAAATGAATTCTGGTCCATGGAAATTACTAATTGCAGTCATCCAAATCAGATAAAGTTCTTTCCTGTTTCTGACATGTCTGACGAACGCACCGTACATGAGTACTTACAGTTTCAAGGCCCATATAACAAACATGAAATTGAAAAAGCCACCCAAAATTTTCACAGGTTTGTTATCTTACGCGTATGGTCAGATACACCAAGTGAGGATACTAGTCTCTGACAATCATCCAAAGTGTGCACAGCCTTTAGGCAAACAATTTTTCTGAACAATTTTCTGCAAGCAAAACTTAGCAGGACATATGACATGGTAATTTGGCTGGTCACCTTATTCTGGTTGTGTTGTGCTGAGCCTGGGGCCAATCAGCATAGCAAAGATGGCTGTTATCATTTACATCACAATCAAAAGCAAAGTCTGCATATATGGTTTGTTTTTATCTAATGGGGACCCGATTTCAATTGTCATGCAAGCTATTTCCATTCCTGCAGGAAAGAGGATATGAACTTGAACAAACAGATAGGCCTACAAGTTTGTATGTTTTCCATTTGTTAATTCTCTAGCATGAAACAAATAATTGTTTATTTAAATTAATGTCACATAATTTGAATGACAAACCAGGTTTCCCTTACACAAAAAAGTGTATGTATAATTCCAAAAAGGGGGAAAACAAATAATAATAAATAATAAAAATCACCAGAAAACAACATTCATGGCTTACAGCGACTCCATTGTGCACCAAATAATATCTCAACAGTATTGCAGAAACATTGGATGTGTTGTGCTCATTGTCAAATATTTTGGCATCATTTCAAACAGTTTTGCTTTCTCTCTCAGACATGTAAAAAAGGCAGCATGGAGCCTTCAACAACACCAGTGATCCCTGAGAAAGCCGACCTCAAGTACCAGACTATCGGCCACTTGCATCCTACCAGCCACTCGCATCCTACCTAGACTTCTAACGATAGCAACACCTCACATACGACAAGGTTGTGTTATGATAGACAAGGAGCCTAGATATTCAGTATAAATCGATTCTCATCGGCAAATCACATAAATAGTTTACTCAACAACGGCCTACTCAAGCACAAGCGAAATACTTCACCTGATGGGCAGGGAATAGGATCCAAAGGGTTCATTATAGCGACGAACTTCTAGACTATATTCCAACGTCAGTCTGCTGGCGCACTGTGTGGGAACCAACGTCATACAGCATTTGTCATATAGAACCAACTGATAACACCATCCTGGAGTGACACTGGCAGATAACTGGCATACTGTAACACACTGTGCAATGTTATGTGTATGTCTGTCTGTGTGTGTTGCTGCTGTCTACATATACACCATACACCTTTCATGCACCTTCCACACACAGACACTGCGTAAATATCCCACTGCCCAAAACCAGACAAGCTTCTGTCTGGACACGTGCGCTTTGCACACAGGCTGTACGGAGAGCCTCATCCATCAAAAATAAATAAAAAATCATTAACACATGATTCACAGTTTTCTAATTCGACACATGGGGAGGATGTGTATGAAATGAAATCCCCTCGGTGTTCAGTTTAAATAGTTGGATCACACCCAACAGGTTTTCATCTGCCTCTACCAACTGTAGAGAAAAGAAGACCGAGACTGATAAGTGATACCTCACAATCCAGATCGGTCAGGTTCGTACTGTTGTCATAATGCTGTTATCAACTACTGTTAGATATCGCATACCATAGCAGCCAGGTTTTTTTTTTCTTTCTGAATGCATTGCGTGACCGTGGGACCCAGTGCATCCTGTCAGACAGGGGCCTTTTCTCCTCACATGAATGCATCAGACACGGGTGAACGGGCACAAGAGGCTGTTGTGACGGCCAAACGGACCGAGGGGGGAAAAACATGCAAGGCTCATGTACAGCATCGTAATTTATATTTGGAATAAGTAAATTATTTCTTATCCTCTAATTTAAAGAGAGACAGTCAGGAAGGCCATCATGCAAGGACCCCAAAAAACAAAAACAAAAACCCAGCAAAACATTTTTCAATCACTAGATTTTTAATTTGCTTTCTACACAAGAATTGTTCTGTTGAAAAAAAAAGATAACGGATAAGTGCAATTAGTTTATACCAGCAGTCAGGTGAACAACATCCGGGACTGATGCTATAGAGCTGCTTTGACATAAAAAGTTGCAAAGCGCAACAAAATGATGCCCAACCAGAATAATGTTACCACAATACCAGCTAAAATAACATTTTACATGTCCAAAATGTAACTGATCTTCTGCACAGTTTTACTTTGCAGAACTTTTTTTTAAACAATGCTTTATGCTTTTAGAAACGGGCTATGGCAACTTCACTTTTTCAATTATATCTATTTTCTGACAAATGCATCTCTTTTGCTGCTCAATGCTCAAAATTTACACTGGATAGCAGGCCAGAGGCCAGTAGTTTTAGCGACCGATGGTCTTGTGTTTTACAATTGAATAATAATAATATCACACTGTGTAATAAATTGAATTTAGAAAAAGAAATGATGTTCAAATGTTGACTTTGAGTACAGTAGACATCTTTCAATAGACCTTATGCATTGACGTCACCAAGCCGCCATCTTAGAGGTAAACTGATGATGAAACAATGGAAACGCGCTGATTTGTACGCGCGGCGCACAGGATTGGCCAATGAGCATCTTCCTTTTGACCTCTAGGCGAGGGCGCCCTACTCAAATGACGTCATATGCATAAGGTCTATTATGTTGAGTTCGCTAAACATATTTCCATTCTGTTGAGTATCGAAGTGTACAGTACCTACCCATAAGACAAATGAGATCAATCTTCTCTAAGTGTTGTTTAAGTAAACAGTTCAGAATAGTCTTTTCTCATTTTGATTCTAGTCTTGAAAAAGAATTCTTGTCCAGTAAAAATGTTGAGCTACTACAAGCCCTGCATTCTCGTGTGGATTTTTCACTCAACTTCGAGCCCTCCTGCTTGTACTGAGTTCGTACATCAGGTGAGGTAATATACATGTAGGAAGTTAGTTTTATAATTTTTACAGTTGTGCACCATTCACTTGAAGGTGCAATCCATCATTGGCTTTTTTGAAAAACCAAAAAGCCAAGTCTGTCATGAATTTTCAATAGACACACAACACAACTAACTTTTGTTAATTTTAATGAAATTACAGTAGTGTTGAAACACCAAACAGATTGTTTATGAAGAATTTTTTCTGCACGGTCACTTATATGCTTATTCTGATCTGGTCAATTAAACAGCCATTGGAAAACACAAAAAATGATTGATGGAGGACAATTCTCTGGCAGATACATGCAGCAGTATTTCAGGCATGCAACTGCAGTTTGTCAAAATGAGAGGAAAGTTTCAGGAACAGCAAGACTTTGCACTGCGTTTCTCAGTTTGTCAGGCCTTGAATTACACGGAGGCCACAGGGGCCATTGCCTACGTTGCCCTGGTGTTGGCCCGTGGTGCTGCTTCAAAAAGGTCTCCAAGAGACTTTATCATTTTTCAAGGGAAGTGCCTTTTGCAAAATGAAAATGGCCTTGCCCTCTCAAAGATGAAATTCCAGGCCTGGTTTTCAATGGAACAGCTGAGAAAAATGAATTTTTAAAAAAAGTGGGGGGGGGGGGGGGGGAAGAAAGAGAGAGAGAAAAAAGGGGAAAGTCAGCTGAAAGTTGCATGCCTGGTATTTCAGATGGAAAATTTCCTTTAAAAATGTGGCAAATGTAGCAAGTTCATACAAAAGAAAATGACTTACAAAATATTGTGTTTATTTGTTTGGTATCATACCAACCTTTCATGGGAGGAGGGGTTGGGGTTAGTATGAATACGTGTACCTGCACTGGTGCACGTACAGAGCTTTGTCAGTTGCATTTTAAAGGTAGAGCCATAGATTAGTTTTTGTCAACGTATTGCTAATTTATATCCAAATTGTCAATTAAGGATAAGTCATCTGTGAAAGTTTCAGCTGTATAGTGTCTTATCGAGAGAAAAAATAGAAAAAATGTCAAGATAGCCAAGCCCATTCAGGTTTAACGAGGTCACAGTGGGTACCATGTACATTTCTGGCCGCAGCATACCCAAATTGTCACCACGGAAATTTGAATCTCCAAAACTTGCCTTCAGGTGAGTTTTGGTGATTCAAATTTTTCGACAAACTTGTTTTTACATGTATTTCTACATACTTTATTGATTCAACATAGTTTTATTTTTTATTTATTTATTTCTTTTGGAAGGGGGGGTGGGGGTGTTATTACCAGAGTATGTACCCTACATGTACCTTAAACAGGTGTTGAATTGGTAGCCCACCTGTACTTTGAGTCCAACAACCGCTCTATTCAAAACTCTTCCCAAAGGCGGGAGAAATCCATCACGATAACTTTTTTTAAATTAAGGAGTGGGAGTTTGAAAAAAAATAGAGTTTTGGAACTTCATAACTGACACTTGCTTAGTGCTAAGACTACCTTTGAAGTGTTAATCAATCAGTCAATTAGTGCTGAAGGAAAAATAACCATCGTCATAAACAACAAATTAAATACATAGGGCAGCTC
This sequence comes from Leptasterias polaris, assembly GCA_037783415.1. NCBI lineage: Eukaryota > Metazoa > Echinodermata > Asteroidea > Forcipulatida > Asteriidae > Leptasterias > Leptasterias polaris. The sequence continues at coordinate 3,057,064 of JAZGTN010000005.1, read as the reverse complement.
TTTGCGAGTACTTTTTTTAGTGCCTGTTGTGGCGCAGTTAAACGGGTGGTTTCAAAACAGCAGTCACGACTAGACATTGCAATCACAAACGGCAGCTTGAAAAAACGATTGACAATTCCAACAAACAAAAACCACTTTAATTTTTGATACTACTTTTGATGTTCACATTTATGAGTCAAGAAGTCCTAAATTCCCTTGGATGTATTTATCGACATCCATGGAAATTACTAATTACAGTCATCCAAATCAGATAAAGTTCTTTCCTGTTTCTGACATGTCTGACGAACGCACCGTACATGAGTACTTACTTTTCAAGGCCCATATAACAAACATGAAATTGAAAAAGCCACCCTACTTTAGGGTTTACTGAAGAAAAAGAATAGCGCTTTGCAGTACCTTTTATATACTTGATGGGACACTAAATCCAAGGGCAAAGGTCAATTACCCAGATCACAATGGAAAAATGAATCAATGTATCTGATTTATCGTTTGGATTATTATTATTTTTTTTAAACAGCACTCTGCATTGCTATAGAAGTGTAACAAAAAAACGCGTCCGGTGGAAATTATGTCATACAGCTTTGAGAGTGTAGCTTCTACAAATATGTTCTAAAAACAACTTTTAGTTTAAAGTGTTTATAAAAAATAGATCCAGCAGGCAATTTTGAGATTGGGGTAAAACGACATACTTCTGCCTTTAAGCTCCGACACAAATAACAACATTATATAAAACAAAATTTATACTGAAAGGTCTTCAGAGTGTTTGCATCGGTAGAGCATTTAAAAGTGAACCATTTTTAGACCTCAGTTAAACTGGCGATTGTTGTGACTAGCCCCCAAGTTCATTTATGGCTCCACATGCAGCACACATGTACAGACATTTCTCCCAAGAATAATACACGCACTCAACAATAGGCTTTCTATAATTCAAGCAACATTACCGAGACGTCATAATTTCATAATCCGAATTGAAAAGCCGGGATATTTCCAGAAGCAAATCTAAATCTAAGGCGGCTTTGCAAAAAGAACAATGATAATGGCTGTTGGGCGAGAGAGAGAGAGAGGGGGGGGGGCCTGGGCTGAATACAAGACTAATCCACACTCACTTATTCAGTTTGTCCATAAACTACCCATGATAATTATTTCCCTCCTACTTACATTGTAGACATCATAGTAAATATTAAATAATGGATAAAGCAGGGGGTAGTCACCGGAGGATGGGGACTTCCCAAGGGTTTTTGTCGCAGAGCCAAAAGAATAGGGTGGGGGGGGGGGGGGGCTGGCGCACACACACCGATATCAGTCTAGCTATGAAGGTCTAGGCAAAATTTCATAGAGCATTTGAAGTAGAAAGTACTTCTCAACATGTAGGTAAGTAACACGGGGAGCCACTTCAAACCATAGCGCATGTGATGTGGTGTTTGGGTGGGTAACATTTTGCGGTTGCTCTTTGAGTTGACATTTAGCTGCATGCATATCTGCTCCCTCCCAAGCAGGGCATTGTTTGCAAAGAGCCTTCTGCTTCATTGCACCTTCGTTATGGAACGACTTACCTCTTCATATTCGCCAAGTTGACTCTCTTTAGATTTTCAAGGGACTTTTTAAGACTCATTTGTATGAATCTTAATCTTAATTTTTGTAACAATTTGCTTGATATTTTTTAATTCATTGTTTTAGTGTTGCGCATAGAGGCTCCTGCGTTATGCACTATTTAAATGTCTAGTATTATTTTATTTTTTTAAGTCACACAAAACAAAGCTCCAACAATTCAATATCAGACATGAAATGGATGCGACAAATTACTCAAACTGACTTTACAATAGCCTATAAAGACCTAACCAAAAATATGCCCGAGTGACAACCCAGGCATGCAACTCTTCAGCCGAAAAAAAGAGGAAAAAATCAACAAGCTTATATTGCCTTTATTGGTACAGTGTAATTTTTGTCAAGTCTTGTCCTTGATTGCGATCAACGATGTCTTTCCTAGTGGACGTCATCGTTATTTTTCGAGCAAACACTTATCAATCGCGTGGTTCACTTGCACTCTTACAGCGTCTGGTTCCCGCCACATCCCCTTATACAAAAAGCAATAAAAACACTACGGAGCCAGACTGTGCAAAAAATAGTATAGAAGGTATGCTATACGAGGAGTACTTGTGTCTGTGTCTAGACTGTGTAATGCTTTTGTATGTGTAAACTTCCGCGGAACCAGACTTTACGAATCCTGAACCTTTATTTCTTTTCAATAAGCAATGTTTCTTTCAGCGGGATTTTTTTGTCCATCCAACGTTTTTTTTTTTTTCATGCAGCGTAATTTTTTTTTACGCAGAGTTTTTTCGAAACGGCGGATTTCTTTTTAATAAACTGCAGAAATCTGCGGATCTGCGAAAGAGTTGCATGCCTGACAACCTGACCATCTTAAAAAATTAAAATGACATGTTCTACCTCTTTACAGTAAATTATATGGTAGCATCTTTGATTACAGAGTTCTCCCTTGACAGTGGTTTGCTGGCCAACTGCCCAGTGAAAAACCTTGAAGATTGTCCAAAAACCGAACATTAGCTCCAGCACACTACTTCATAAATACCAAGTTATTGCTTGCATGAATAGTCTAGGCCCCTATAGATTTTTAAATTCGCATATTATCATAATAACATTGAAGATTTTATTCATCAAGGAAGACATTCAGTCAAAATGATTTGCCAAGACATGAATGCGCCAGAGGAAACAAAAACACTCTGTAAAATAATTGCAAGCATCCTCATTTCTTCTTTTCAGTGAGGGGGGGAGACATGGCCAGCCAATATCCATAAGAATACAATGAAATTTGCCCAGACTTCTTGGAAAAAATACTAGGACCATGTGACTGTCTGCTCATAAAATGACTGGAAACAAAGTCTGAACCACAGAAGAAAAGAAAAATTGTTTCCGGTCACTGGAGGCATCAATTTGCAGCAGCACTCTCAGACATTTTTCAGGGGGAAAAACACAAACAAAGACAAAACAAAAAAGTTATTTAAATTAATAGCAAAATGACGACAGCCTTTGGTGATGTCCCGTCCGCAAGTGCTGTTAGCGGGAGCTTAACACGGGGTGAACCGAAGTGGCCGGAGATAAATTTGGAGACGAAAATAGCAACCCCGTGTTTAGACGGAACATTACCACCACTGTACGAACAAGACCATCAATCAAAAGATTTTTTTTAATTTTTAAGATAGGCCGCAAACATTTAACAAGAAGAATTCCAACCATTCCTAACAAATAAATTTCCTTGCGAGTAACATGTCAACGCACTAGGGTACCCCTCCCCCCCTAAACTGCTAAAGCTCAATTTAGCACAGTATGCGGTCTCCCATTTGATGCGTCTTAAATCATTTCTCCTATTATATGAATCGCATCAGTGTTCTCCGCAATGAACACAACATTTGCCTCTGCAGGACCCAGACTTGTCAGAGAAATTTGTTGTTTACCACTAAAATTATTTCTTGCATAAATACATTGTAGTTGAATGTAACTTCGAAAGAAAAACTAAACAAAGGGAGGTGGAAGTGATAACAAATAAAGTGGTTGTGTACGAAAAAAAGAACGGGTTAACCCTGGTGTTTCTGGTTCACGTAGCGGTTGTGTACGAAAAAAAGAACGGGTTAACCCTGGTGTTTCTGGTTCACGTAGCAAGCACCCTTGTTTAAAGGTTTCCTCAGGCTTGTGAGCTACAGTGATTAATACCCCCCCCCCCCTTCTCAAAAAACTATGATATAAAAAACATGATAATGATTACTGTAGGCCTATACAATGCATAAATAACTTTGAATGACCTACATGAACTAATCGAAATAAAATTCTTGGAAATGCCAAATTGTGATGCCTTTGGGGACTCAAGGTTCGACTTTAAATCAAAAGAACTAACAAATTTAGAGAAAGAACAAGTAGAGCTTGTGCATTACAAATAAATAAGAGAGAGATTAGTGGGAGAAAAAAAAATGACTCAGAACTGCTTCTACTAAAAATGTATATATTATTTAATTTTTTCGGTTGGACAACTATTTTCTTGATTAATTTTTTTCTACTCCCAATTAAAAAAACCCTGAGACAGCCTAATATCACAAGGCCGGGCGGCCACTTCAAGTTGAGGGCTACACTTGATTTGGGCTGTCAACCCAAACCAACTGTCACCAGGGGTACTACTCCTGGGGCTGAAACAGGGTTACCCCCTTCAAGGTACATGTATGTTTCAGATGTTGACAGAACATCATTTTAGGATATTCAAAACTACCCTAAATCGATAGGGATCTCCTACTTTACAAATCAAAAACATTCATCTTTGATAATACGCATTTCCAGCACGCATGCACACACAATTCGCCGAACAAAAACAAGGCTTCACTAATTAATAGCCCACAACACACACCTTACAATACAAGCCCCAAACCCCTCAGAAAAAAAGAAGACTGTACAACAAGTAAACCCATATTATACAGTGAAATAATTTCACCTAAAATCAATAAAACAAAAAGGGAGGAAAACAGATTGCACTAGTTTTACAAAAGCAGCAAAAATAATGTTTAAGCTATGATTTTGGCAAACCACATTACAATAATCATGTGGGTAATTTTCCGAAGCCCCTCACCTGTATCTCTCCTTAAAAATAAACCCCAAAAGAATCAAAGTACATACCACTATTCCAAAAAACGGACTGGTTTAAATCATCCAGAGTACATGACAAGAGTACACATCAGTTAGCAAGGAGCTTTAATAGATGACCGGTTAACCACGAGTGACGAATCACTAACGCACACAGGGAAAAAACATATCCTCACCGAAAGAGACAGAGAGAGACAGAGAGAAAAAAACAAAACACTCACCGAGAAAAATACATAGAGGAAACCCATGCCAGAGAAACAGCACAAAGTTTCACACTGGCCCTACTCCAGCCAGCATTGCACAATATAAATTATACAGCTTCCCCAAGTCTAGACAGTTCCTAAGTGACTTAGGGACCACATGAGAAAATCTGTCTGACAATATGTTCACCTCCTTGAGTTCATAGGAGGTAATTAGTGTTGGCATTGCACATTACTCATTATAGATGGACTGTGGGTTGGTAGGCATTGCTAGGTCCTCTCCTCTGCCCGCCAGTGGCAAATCCATCCAGGAGGCATACATGTATATGATAAAATATGCAAGAGTTATAACATTCATTGTCCATGCTTCACTATAATAGGCCCTACCATATCATCACATGATCAGGCACAGTGACTTACTCAGACTTACAACAAAACTGAAAGCAATGTGAATGCATCCTGTGAAATGGTTAAATGAGGCATAACAGAGTCAAGTGACAAAGTTGACAAATCATGTTTCTGGCACAATAAGTACACGACAGTGTCATTCATTTTGTCTGTGAGACAAGCTATACAATTTCTGTTCTACAATACTGTTTCTACAACATGTAAACCCAAGAATTAAAAAACCAAACAGTAATTGGATAAAAAATACCTTTAAAAAGACAACAAAACTGTCGACAATTTGCATCTTTGACGAAGTGGCCTGAGTCAGGAGTAGAAGAAGGGGCAGGGTTGAGGGGGGTGTGGGGTGGTGGTGGTTGACATTTAATTATGATAGACCAATACACTGCATCAAATACAGAGGGAAGAACTTTCACCCATTAAATTGAAAAGTCTGACATTTTTGGGGGAGGGAGAAAGGGGATGGGGGGAGGGCTCCCCTTGAATGCTCAAAACTGCTTTATTGAACATTCTAGTACATGTATGGTAAGTATGTATTGATACATATACATTGACACTTGTAGTCCCACCAGCAGCTTTCATTACATTGTAGGCCTATAATGGTTATGCAGACCAACTTGGTACATCACCCATCCACACAGATTAGATTATGGAAACTCAAGATATGACCAGACCATGTTAAGAGCTTGACCTTGGTCTTAATGGGGTCACCAGGCTGTCACTAGGGTGAGACCATGCAGTGGTGTCTGACCTCAAAATATTTAGGTCAAACTGTCATTCCACATATTCAAACATGTAACTTTTTTCAAGAGTGTTTTATTGCTAAAAAAACATGGATACCCCTCCCCCCCCCAAAAACAACAAAATAAGGGCAAAGATTTTTTTGAGTATAAGGAATGTTTTTGTGGTAACTGCATGTTGTTCATTCCCTTAGCCAGGAATGAGCCTTATTGACATTCTCAACCATCAGGCGATTTGATGACAAATAAAGCTGTACTTTAGTCTAAAGGAGTCTACAGTATGACAAGCAAGAAGGCAAATTGTCCACCCTTCTTTTCTTCTTAAATTGTTTAAAGGGTGCAACAATGATATTGATTTACCCTCTAGATATGGAGGGGGGAGGGGGAGGAAAATAATGCCTCGTTTGTTCGGTGTAAAAATGAGCGGTCATATTTTTTAATTTGCTCTTCTTTCCTGACATACAGTATGACGAGGAAGTAAATGAGACCGACCTATAAGAGTCTCTGGGATTCAATAGATAGTTTTGACATGGTGCAATCACATTCTTGCGCGGTTAGTCTCAACATTGGGACAAATTTGTAAACTGTCTCGAAATCGCGGACTAAATAAACATTGACATGTACAAGCAATCTTACAAACAAACACACAATCGGCCCAAAACTTAAAACATATGTGGATATCCTCTGTCACATACAAATACATACGACTTAGACAAATCAAAACTCTCCATAGATTAGACTTGGAATTAAAAACATATTCTGTAATATTTATCAACAGCACATTTTTCATCTTTGATAAAATCCAGTGCGTGATTGTAAAAGAATGTCTTGGAAGTGTAACTTATAAATCAACAAAGAAGGACCTTTCCTTTTTAGCCCATAAGCTGACTTGAACAATATTGTCACCAGTTTCAAGAACCGGCAACCGTGTCAAAGATAACAACAAATTGCCATATGTTTTTTATACAATTTTTGGCATACTCATTAATAATAACATTATCAGCAAAGTTTCTGGACCTAAAACACAATAGTTTTATCTACACTTGTTAGGTTGACCAACAATTCATTTAAAGGTGCTGTATACGTTTGGTAATTGGAGCCTACTGATTGTGTTAATCCTATATTGTAGGTATATACAATAAAACTAACCTGTGAAAATTTCACTTCAAAAGGTGGTCGCGTTTTTGAGATATCACCGAAAAATCGGAGCGAATATTTCCGCGCAGGAAGAATATTCCCTATAGAAATACACAGTCTGAGAAGCGGAGATTCAAATTTTGGGGGATAAAAAGTGATATATTTTTCCATAACCGTCGTACTTCGAAGTAAAAAGTTTCTCAAAATGTATTATACTATCCAAAGCTACTGTACTTCTTGCCAAGTAAGTTTTTATTGCCATTAATTTTCAGAGTCATTACCAGAACGTATACAGACCCTTTAATTTGCCATTTTGCATTTTCATGATTGCCAATACTTTCTGTCCCTCTTTGTACGGATGCCTGTGCACCCAAAAAATTGACAGCCCTCCGAAAAAGGGTCAAACTAACCAGAATATGACCCAAAACTCCATATTTTCAAAACCAGTTCCCAGGTCAGCCTGACCCAGAAGCGGCCCCTGGGAACCAGAATCAGGGTTAATATGACCCTGGAGTTTTAGAGTGTGTAGGCCAAATTACGTGGAGGGTAGGTGAAATAAGACTAAGGCCCACATTTTGAGTTCACCTACAGTATTTTTAGTTTTACGGTCCTTCTAACCCAAGCCATTAATTTGTCCAAAAGAATGAAAACACTGCACAGTGATTAACTGTATCTGCAACCCATCAAAGAATTCGAATGGAATGGAAATTTTAGAGTTTGAAGGAGAAATTCTGCTGATAGTTTGGAGATGAAAATGACAAGATGATTTTGGAATTATGTGGTCCTCACTCAATACAATAAATGAAAAAACCTGACAGTTTAACAAGTAGGATCATAGATTGGTAAATGACCATAAAACTGACTAGGTGAGAAGCACTGCAGCTGTTGATAGCGCTAACTATTTTAAAAAAAGGATTCCCTTCGAAGTAATATAGGGATGATTTTTGATTTTTTTTTACCACAAAACATTTAAATCTGAGAAACAATTCATTCTGAGAAAGGATTCATGCATGAATAGTTTCTCAGATTTCTGAGGATTGGTGTCCGTTTGCCAAAGCTGCAACCAGAGATGTGGTTGGTACCCGCTGTTACCTCACTTTTAAACGTGGATGAATGTGACGCTCTTGATAAAACTACGGTGACGTTTTTTTTCTGTTTTCTCAGCTAGTAGACTCAGCTGAAAGTATTCAGCTGAAACTTTCACATGTGACGTTTATTGTATCTATGACCCTTCCTTTGACACATTGCTGAATTCTTTTCTAGACACGCCTGAAAAATACCACGGTTGGCTTGTTGAGTCTTCATTTGTTGGGTCTGCTTGCTTTATTTCTTCAATAAAAATAATGGGATCAAACACAAATACTTAAAATGTAGAGAGGAAAAAATAAATAAGAACAAAATGGTTGTTAAATTACTGAAACAATACTTGCACAAACACACAGTTACCAAACGGTCTAGACAAAATATGCAAACCAAAACAATAGGCTTACTTCTTGTTTGCACTAACAGTAAAACATTTATGAGATAATTTTGAAAACATTTGCAGATCCATCCACTCATTATAAATCCATTTCAAAGGTGCATACTGTTATAAAAAGGGATTTCACAGAGAATATTTTTCTGCAAAATGCAATAATTGTGGTTTGGCCCAGTGTTCAATATACACACTTCATGCTTTGGAGATGACCTTAGTGCCTGTTCAAACTTATCTCACAGGCTTAAGCCATTTGAGAATCAGCGGCTTGGGCTGCAGCTGGATCACCACGTTAACATGCATTGACTAACAGGCTAGCCATTAACTTGGCTATAGCCACTGATTCGGACACGCCCTTATACACTTGTCTGTACCGCATTGAAATGGCCTTCCTAATTCATTACACAGTTTTTTGAAAACCCATTAACTAACCCTACTCATCAGACCTTCCTGAAATCATATCAGCTCCTGAGGAGTATGCAGCACCGGCAAACCAAACTGGGGCTTTGGGGCATTAACATGCGCCATCAACAATCTCTATCATTGCAGGTTATCAATTTACTCCTGGGTGATGAAAGGCAGTAGTACTCATGTATTTAAAATGTCCTGCGACGGGCACAATTTAGCTGTGACCAGGATTCGAACCCACCCTCCATTATTGATACTGATCGTAACTCAAGTCTAATGCACTGCACCAATCAGCCACAACAAAGCCCACATTACAGCTCAATTGTTCCCTATTGTAATTGGACCACCTGGTGATACTGAATATTCCATTATGTTTTGTCTATTGCTCCAGACTGTGTTCCTACCCCAGCAATCAACATACAGCAACATCAGTCTGTCAACAACATTCATGGAGACAACATCTTAAATGCAGCAATGGGCCCTACCAGATACCCCACATTTTCTCTTGATTTCAATATTAATATTTTCTTTATTCATTAATATGTTTAGGGGGTGAAGGGGGGGGGGGGGGGGACTGGGAGCATCCACTACATGCAAGTCTTTCTTTGGTATTAAAAAAATATAAAATTAAATCTACTGGTGCATTAATCTACAGCAAGGTCAGTCAGGACCAACTGTTATAATCCCATCTAGATAACCAGGTAACACTCAATCAACCTACAAAAGGGCGCCCTCACCAGCCCCTTCTAAATCACAATCTGCTCAATAATAATTTGATTTTTGACCCATCGTCATCCCCCCCCCCCCCTCCACCATTAAAAGTTCAAGGACATTGGATTGGGAGCAATGTAATGAGTTTTGTATCATGCTTGAGCAGCCAGTAAACACAGACAAGATAACTCGTCTGGGTCTGAGCCATAAATAGACTCACAACTGGGGGAGGAGAGGAAAAAGCGATAACAAATTGTTGTTAAGGTTTCGGTGAGCTTTTCGGATTATACATGTACATGTATTAACACTTTATGTGTGTCAATCAACGTTGGGCAGTGAAAATTTCTGAATAAATGTGAAAATAGAATTAGCTGTTGCAAACTGGTTACCAACCAAGAGGATCTATGATATAAATGGGGAAAAAATAGTTAATGGCCTGACTTTTCGACCCACGGTCAAGTGGAAAGATATGACCTCTCTTTCCACTTGACTGCTTTTGTTATACCAGTATATGTATGTTTATTGTAATTTTGCCCCTGAGAAGGACTCTGCTAGGGTCAAAATGTCAGACCACTAACTATTATTATTTTTTTTTTTTTCACTATATAATTGCGTTTAATTACAAAATATATACGTGGTTCTTAGTACATTAGAGTGTTTCAATCAAAATCGTTTTCCAAGATCAGCGAGACAATAATGATTAACAGAATGCCCGTCAAAACATGAGGGCAACAGTTTATTAATCTTCGGGATGATAATTTTAGATCAAGTTGAAACAACATGGACATTGTACAATTCTCGTTTTGTAACACAAATAAAACTCTTTGGACCCAATTGTTCAATGCTTGAAAGATGCTAATGATGTCTGTTTGGCAGAATGTTCAATTTGTGTAGCACATGTAAATAAAAATAACCTTTTGACATTATTTTTAGTTGTTCCTCAGGCATTCAAAGTTTGTTAAAGAGCTGCTATTTTTAGTTGTTCCTTGGACTTCCAAAGTTTGTTAAAGAGGGGCTATTTTTAGTTGTTCCTTGGACTTCCAAAGTTTGTTAAAGAGGGGCTATTTTTAGTTGTTCCTCAGGTGTCCAAAGTTTGTTAAAAAGGGGCTCTAAGGTGAATTTCAGTTTTGTGATCTGATCATTTTCCAATAGATAGAGTCCTTAATGAAAATGTGAAACAAATTACAAGTCTCTAACCTCACGTTAAAACAGTGTAAAATGCCACTGTGTTTGATACCCTTCAAGTGTAATTTTTTTTTCTAAATCCAATTTTTGGGGGATAACGTCACATTTCAAATATATGGTCTGTACATTTTTGTACAGAGAATTTTCAGTTCACTCCTGAATTTGGATGATTCCCACTCAAAACGGCGTTGATTTTGAATTTATGACTGGTGCAGAAATTCCTCTTTGCGATGTACAGACCCATTTGTTTTTGCGTTCCAATGGCACTGAAAGAGTATCACATAAATTGATATTTTAAACCATTTCATCGCGAGCTAGATTTTCCCACTTTCATGAGTACTCTACTAATAGGAAAATGAGTTTGACCTTGGAGCTCCTCTTTAATATAAACATGGCATCCAAAGCAAGACTGTATTGGGACACAAGTGCAACATCACGATAGTCGGGATTGTTGTTTCAAAGTCTTCCTGTCGGAAGGCCCATGCAAGTTTCTCCTGATGCCCACTGGCTTTGAGTGGAGTTTGTCAAACACATCTGCACATTGGCTTCAGCTGCCACATACCTACATTGGCCTTTTTGAGACATGGTGGACACTATAGGAGTGCACTGTTTGGTTTGGGTGTCCACAGACAAATTTACCCAAACCTAATAGTGTCATAGTACTGTGTCCACCCTCAAAATGGCTTATTGATATCACCATAAGACCAGCATAATAATTTCGAGAGGACTGACACATCTTCTGTCTACAAAGGTGCATTACTGTTGCTGTCCTGGTCAGAAAAATCACTAAAATCATAGTCGTCCAAACCGCTAGCCACAAAATCATCTTTGTCGTAAGCCCCCATGTTTGTTGAGGATGGACGCGTAAACCGCAATGCAGTCTGGGTATTTGATTTTTTTTTTGCGTAACGCACATCACAGGCAAGCAAATGTGCCCGGGGATGTGTATCTGTTAATTAGCGCTGGGTATAAAACATCTGTTTTACAACCGCGGCACACCCGTGGAACCTTTGAAGTCTAATTATAGTTGTAACTCCATCTGGGCCTTGCTCTACATGTATGATAAAACCAAGGACAAAATAGTCTGAGCACTTTCTGTGTGCTGAGAATTACTACTCATTACTGCTGTAGTGAACAGGGAACGTGACAATATATATTGGCAGAGTATATTTTTTAAAGGCCTAACAGACGTTTTGCCGAATACAAACATCGCCAATATGAAGAAAAGGCCTCCCTCATCCCAGGGAGTGTCAAATGTGCTGCACTCCCCCACCAGCCAATCCAAACAACACACTGTTGTTACATTCTTTTCTCAAGCTAATGTTACGTGTAAGTTCCCTATCCACAACAGCCAGACAGACAGCACACAATGTCCCACCATAAAAGGCCTGGGCCACACCCCCCTTCTTTCGTGCCACTTGGCAGATCCACAAACACCAGTCTTCTTCGGCCTCACTTCACCTGATCAAAGCAAATAGTGTTGGTTACTTTTTCCTTGTTCTTGCACCTCCACAATGCGGCCAGACAATCCACAAACACTGCTTTGTTTGTTTTGTTCAGAGCACACACTCCCATCCCCCCTCCACCCAATCACTGCACCACACTCAGTCAAATAGGGAGATTTTAAAGGCCTTTACATGTACCTTCCCATAATTATCCGTTCATGGAAGATACACAAGCACTTAAGTGTACGGCTCCAATCAAAGACATTTATTATTTTTTTCATTTTTTTCCTCCCCACAAAACCAACATTACCAACATGACTGACACCATCTAACTCCTCTCCATTATTTTTTTAATTTTTTTTACAATCCTGAATGCACATGTTATCCTTGATGTTTTGACATATAATATTAAATAAATTAACAAAACTTCATTGTATGTCAAGACGTTTTTTCCTATCGAGACAAGGCAAGAGTGCACAACTGTAGACATTACACTGTACACTTTAAAAACAATGCGTAAAAAACATCTGAAGTTTTGATGATTCCTTGTAATCAAAAGCCTCCTAAAAAGCTACCACAACATGAGAGTGTGATAATAATAATAATAATAACTAGATCTTATACAATAATGTCTCAATGCGCTTTACATTAGTGCCCTGGTCATTGGGCCAATAACATTCCTTTAATCTTTCTCAGCTCCCTGGGGAGTATACAGCCCAGGCTACTGTGGCGCTCTGAAGGCTTTTTCAAACACAATATCAACCTCTATCCTTGCAGGTACCCATTTATACCCCTGGGTGAAGAGAAGCAATTATAGCGAAGTGTCTTGCTCAAGGACATAAGTGTCATGACCGGGACTCGAACCCACACCCTGATGACTAAACCACCAGAACTTGAATCGATGATCTAAACCACTTGGCCATGACACCCTACATGTACAATACACTGGTCTGTGCTAAATAATACAATTATTTCTATTAAATCATTTGGAATCATCAAAACAGTCTAAACTATTGCAGGATTTATCCAACAATAATGATTGCTTTTCTAAGGCATCCTTGGCTGGATCACCTAGGAACAAATACTGAAATTCTTGTCTTTAAAAAACAACAACCCCACAACCAACTTATAATTATGCTAACCGTGTAAACTTTACGAGAGTGATTAGGTCATCTGGGCCAGTTGTTTCCTCCATGTTGAAATTTGGGTGCAAATTTTTCAGATAAACACATTCGTGTACATTATGTACTCAAAGCAAAGTCTATGTTTACTTAATGTATCGATCTTAAAGGGTAAGTAGAACATCCCTTATTTTGTTTCACCCCATTTTTTTTTTTCAAATCGCAAAAATCATTCAACAAAACTTCACTGTGATGAATTTTATATACCACTATTTTTAAAGAGAAATTGAATCTGCTCAGGTTTCTGTAGTGTGTTCCTGATAAAAGTTGTTAAAAATATACTTTAGTTCAAACAACATCAAACATTCATCAGGGGAAACCCCCCTTTACCAAATCTTCTTCCTTTTTCAAGGATACGACCCCTTTGGGTCAAGTCATTACATGGGATGGCAGATAACACATTTCCACCGGCTGCACTTTCTGAATTTTGTTATAAATGATTCAGTCTTGATCAGTTTGTTTTTGTTTTTGTTTGAAAAAGAAACAAAAACAGACCAACCTGCTATCTGTTACACTTTGGACCGGGTTCGGTAACCAATCCCTTCCTGAATATTTACCTGAAAAGTCAAAACTGATAATCAAGTCGCCGATGTTAGACAGTTTCCACCGACGTGATTTCTTGTGCTGTTCGCATGAAGCAGCGCTTGTGAAACCCGAAGTGCCCGCGCAACTGCCAAACACCGATTGCCAGAGATAAAGTTACATTATGTGCGCAGCGATACATACTAGTAATTACAAGGGAAATATTACATATTTTCTATTGCAAACAGATGTTTGCGATTTTTTTTTTTTTTTGGTGATTTCCCCCCCCCCCCCCTCCCTCCCGCTACCAGCAGTTCCAACTCTTCACGTAGTGCCTTGTCCTTTTTATTCAAAGCAGGCAGTGGGGAAGAAACTGTCAATACAATCGATCCATTTAGGACAACAAAAATAGACAATGATCTAATTTCGTAACAAACACACTAGCTTTGGCACTAAACAGTTTGCCCAACTGGACCCATTGTGTTTAGTCTGACACCTTATGCAGGAAGTGTTTCAGATTGAAGACAAACTCTGTTGATATGAACGAGAGTTGAACCTTCCTTTCTGTTTCTACATGTAACTATTAAATGACTTGTACCTTTCGTTAAGAAAATGATATACGAACAATTGTCTGAATAGATTCGTGAGGAAGATTGATCATACATGTATGTCACTATAGAATTCCTTGTTTTAGATCAGCATACATGTACATGTAGACACAAATGCTAGCTGTGACCATTGTCTGGGAAAACACATGTATAAACCCACAAGTGATCCATGATTAAATGTCCTTGGCTTTATGTGTATTGTAAACAGCGAGTGACACAAAAGATTGAAAGAGTCTGGTGCTGAAGTCCACGCTCTGTTTAAAAAAGATTTTTACACAAACATGCAGGCAATGTTTCGAGAACATTCTTTGTACGAACAATTGTCTGAATAGATTAACCAGGAAGATTGATCATACATGTATGTCGCTACAGAATTCCTTGTTTTAGATGGGCACAGACCCCCAGCTCTCAGGGCAACCATCCTACATCCATGCGAATCCTTCGCCACATTGCAATTCAACACTTAGAATCTTGCAGACTCTGATAAGATTAACATGCCTGACCCCATGGCTGCTTTGAATGTGCATTACAGAATCCATCAATAAATTTGTGGCGCCCTTGAATGATGTTCAAAGCAATTGTACATACTCAACAAGACATATAAGCTGGATCTGAGCATCTGGAGAAGGGTGACCAAGTACGCTGACAACTCAAAACAGGTTCCTAAACAGTGAGCAATACTTGTTACAACCTTGTACAATGACAGATTCAGCGTCATGTCCAAGAACTCAAAACAGGGAGTCCACAAGACGCCCAGACAACCCTCCTGGGTTTAAGTACGATGCTTGGTGTTTTCTTGAGTCATGCAGAACACTTCAACTTTTCAAATGCTTTTAAAACCATTAACCACTGAGGTCACCACATGAGGAGAGGCAAGCTTCCTCGCTTAAAGGCAGGGTACATTTTTTGGTTGTCAAAGACCAGTATCCTCACTTGGTGTATCCCAACATATGCATACAATAACAAACCTGTAAACATTTAGGCCCAATTAGTCATCCAAGTTGCAAGAAAATAACAACAGAAAAACAACCTTGTTGCATAGAATTGTGTCTTTTCAGATGCCTGAGAAAGGCATCATGCCTGAAGCCTTTCTCATATATAAATGTTGGGGTGAAAAATTACCTCTTTCTCTAAAACTACATTACTTCAAAGGGGGTTATTTCAAACAATGTTTTCTAATATCAACAGCTCTCCAGTGCTCTTTACCAAGTATGGTCATTAACTTGTGGATTATTACCAAAAGTATACCCTGCCTTTGAATGCAATACCTGCTCGGATCAATCAATGAAACTCGCACAAAACCATGGGTTTGGGATTTGAAGGAATACATGTTGACTACTTACTGCTTGGCTCTGTGGTATTTCTATGTAGTTTCGTTTTCGTAATGTCTTCAGTACCTGGTGTGGTTATCATAATATAAAGATCGGACGTCTTGCGGACATCTCTCACAAGTGGGTAGGGCTCTTGGTATTTCGACTTTTGTCCTAGAGAAAAATTCAAAGAAGTCAATAAATATACAGTTTATTGTGCGAAAAAGAGATTGACAAAGGGGTGGGGTTCGGCCAAAGGCGGGTGTCTGGGTATCTTTTGAACAGGTTGTTTACAAAATTGAGTAGATTTACATTCAGTCGTTTTAACAAGTTAAAATAACACTGAGAAATATTGAAAACCTTAATGCTGATAACAAACCCTGCCACGTGGGATTTGAAACTTTGCATGGTGGGAGTATACAATCAAGTGAGGTTTGCGTTGACACCAAGTGCTTATAAATCTCTTATAGTTGTGAGGTGGCTCAGGTGGCTCTGTGAAAAACCGGTGGTTTGATTAACTCGACCTTTCGGTCAGTATGCTCTGATCGTCTTCAGGAGTATGCTGAATGCAGAAATGTTTAGTTGTCAACCCGACCAGAACCACCACAAAGTCTCATAAAAGAGATTTACCGCAAACCTCACTAGACACCCTGCCACAAAATCACAGTTTAAAGACTCTACACATCAATTGACCTTCTAATTCACTTAAAATACATGGCCAACAATTTAAAAACATGTCACTTCAAAACTGCCCTATCTGTTAGCTCAACCAGCTATCCTTTATTCATTTATGTTCCCTTGCTCTGTAAATCCACAGAAAAGTCTGCTGTTCTCGCATTATATCCGTGTGTTTACATTTTGAACATCATTAGAATACAAAAGCGATGCATACATTGTAGATTATGTAGTTGAATATCACTCACTGTGGATTCTTCTTCCGGTGTTTACTTCCTAAAGGTGTTGGTTCATGTGCGTCAGAACCGAAAAGAAGAAACACAACACAACACAAATGCTAGCTGTGACCACTGTCTGGGAACACACATGTATAACCCACACACTTGATCCATGATTAAATGTCCTTGGCTTATGTGTATTGTAAACAGCCACCAGTGACATAAAAGATTGAAAGAGTCTGGTGCTAAAGTCCACGTTCACCAATGCTCTGTTTAAAAAAGATTTTTTACACAAACATGCAGGCATTGTTTTGAGAACACTCTTTATTCAGATGAAAACGCTTGACGATAAATATTTATAATCATACTGATATAGATCAATCTTTCAGATATTAATAAGAATAATAAAAATAATGATAATACTAAAACAGCATTTATATAGCGCTTATACATTAGAGTAACCTTGATACACTTTTAAAATTAAAAAAGTTTAAAGATCACAAGATACAAACTATATTATAGGCCCCTACACACCAATGACGACTTGATGTCATAGCTCAATGGACTCAAGCTTTCATGCATGAATAGTTTCTCAGATTCAATGTTAGTTTTTATTTTTTTCAAACTATGGGGGGGGGGGGGGGGGGGGGGGGGAGAGAGGCATTTCAGACGAAATAATTTCCCAGGATGCTTACTACCATTACCATCTTTATAACAAGGAAGCTTTCGGATATAAATTACACATTTTACTTGTTCGGGGTCATATATACTGTTTTTTAATATAGACCAAACCTTTAAAGGCACTGGACACGTTTGGTAATCACTCAAAATATATATTAGCATAAAAACTTACTTGGTAACGAGCAACGGAGAGCTGTTGATAGTATAACACATTTTGAGAAACGACTCCCTCTGAAGTAACGTAGTTTTTGAGAAAGAGGTAATTTCTCGCTATTGAATCTGAAAAAGACTTCGGGCCTGAAGCCTTTTTCAGGCATCTGAAAGCGCACACAAATTTGTGCAACAAGGGTGTTTTAAAAAAAATTATTTTCTTGCAACTTCGATGACCAATTGAGCCCAAATTTTCACAGGTTTGTTGCTTTATGCATATGTTGGAATACACCATTTGAAAATACTGGTCTTTGACAATTACCAAACGTGTCCAGTGCCTTTAAAGCGAGACATTTAACCATTATTGCTGTGTCTTTCAGATGGGACGTAAGACTGTAGGTCCTATGGTTGGCTGCATTTAGTTTGCACCAAAGTGCCTTGCAAAGCATTATAAAGTGCTACATATGTAAATACAGTTAAAATCGGTTTCATAATTCCCCAACTAGCTTTGCGTACAGCTGTACAAAACATTTTGTTCTTTATAAAAGAACTGCGTATCAAAAAATATTACTTCAAGTTCAATACACTACAATAACAAGCTGTGTTTGTTTGTTTGTTTGTTTGATTTCCATTCATACTTTCAATACAATACAAATATGTCAACATTTTTAGAAAACAATACAGTACAGTATGAATGGGGGTGACATCCAGAGAAGGACTGGCCTTCTGTAGTGGAGCACCTGAGACTGCAGTCAAATTAAACAATTTTGGAAAATACAAGCAATGAGTTTCCAGGTTGGGTTATAAATGTAGTAAGTTAAAAAATAACGTGAGCACATTTAAAAACGTACTAAAATAAACATGTAAAAAATAGAATAGAAAAACAGGTATAGAAAAAAGGTAACTATTGTCTTGCTGAAACATTGTATTTATCTAAATGTACGTGCATGTTGGCATGTGCATGTTGTCATGTAGTAAAACTGAACTGTCGCAGCCAGAAGGTTCAAAGTCCTTTTCCCTGAAAAACCTTTTCCCTGAAAAAAAGTTCCAAGAGGGGCATGTTAAACTGCCCGAGTACAAATGAACATGGAGCTGGTTTGCATCATCGAAAATGCCCTTGAGCAAACCTTTGATTAAGGCGCTTTATACATTTTGACTGATCGATTGATTGTTCATATATTGTACGTGTGGACATGTACATCACTAAGGAGATGGGTCATGAAGGGCATAGAGTATGGTAACAGGTACCGCATTGTTCTGAAATCAGCGTACCACGTGGTTGCCTGTGTCTTGCTTTGACTAGGATTTCACCCAGAATCGGTTGTGCACCGATCATGTGCATTGGCATACACATGGGCTACCGATCATGCGCATTACACATGGGCTACCGATCATGTTCAGTGGCATACACATGGGCTACCGATCATGTTCATTGGCATACACATGGGCTATTGAAATAAGTTGATGTGAACGTGCGAATAATCTTCAACAAAACACCCAACCATTTTTCTATATTTGTACTTTACTTTTTGGCAACAGCTCCCCATTGGTTTTGTAGGCCCTATACACTTCCCAACTGGGGACCTTCATCCAACTAGGGACCCTATTGTCAACTTTTATAAATAAGTCCCTGGTTTTAATGTGTAGGCCTTTACCTACCCACACACACAAACTCAAAGACTGACAGCTGAGACCACACAAACAAGATAGAATAAATAGGAATTTATAATAGCATTACAACCTATGTATCTAACAGGTGAATTTTAAGTTATTCTTAAAACTGTACCAATACACCGATCCATTAAGCCCCGCCCATTTCTCATTGACCAATCACAGCCGCGAAATCTGGTCACCATTTGAGCCGTTTGGTGATCTTTGCTCTTATGGTGATCAGGTATCGCGGCTGTGATTGGTCAACTCGTTAGGAGGCGGGGCTTAATGGATCGGTCTATTGTAGCAGGTTGCTTAAAATTCTTACTATGTTGCATGAAAACATGACTATCTGAATGGCAAAGGTCAGGGGTTCAAATCTCACCCATGTGACATGCCTGTGGATTTTTCCCACAGGCCTCCGGAAAGAACTGAGTATAAAGTGCTTTATACACAAAAGGATCAACAAAAGTTAATACAAAAATTTCCCCTATGCAAAAGTTAACATCTATTCAAACAAGTGATTTGTCTGAATTTTCAAAGATTTGTTGTAATGTATGTCTACTGAAACTAAAGAAGAGGAATAACAAATTAGTTATTTTCATCTTAAATGTTTTCTTCTTGTAGCCCCTTACCAAGATCAAATTCAGTTTTGTGACACTCATTTTTCCAATAGCTAGATTCCTCATGAAACTGGGGGGGAGAGGAAATTTCTTGTCTCTACACTCACGTTCAAATGGTGTAAATTGCCATTTTATTTTATAACCGTTCGAAGCGGTATTTGAAACATGACGTCATCAGACAGCAAAAACAAATAGGTCTGTACACTCCAAAGAGGAATTTTTCCACCAGTTATAAGGTAAAATTGAATTTGATTGAATATCATCAAAATTCAGGAATTAACTAAAAACAAAATCTGTACAAAAATGAACTGACCATAATAGTTTTAAGTGTGCAGTCATCGAACATTTTCAGAATTTTGATAAAAATTGTACTCAAAAAAGGTCCTTTGTCCTTTGTGTTCCCAACTTCTTGTGGTCAAGCTATCCCCTTCCCTTCATAACCCCCCCCCCCCTTTGTCTTCATAATCCCTGCTTACCCCCTGCCTTCTCTGAATGCTTTCTGCTTTTCTCCCTCCACTTTCTCTATTCATGTATTTCCACTTGACTACTCTTGCAACTCTTGTCTGCTTGTATGTGTGTTGTGTGTTGTCATTTAGCCTTCAAGAAAGACTCTGCTAGGGTCACTAATTTATTTTTCGCAAAAAAGGTATCAACCACATTTCAACCTGAGATTAGGGACTTGAATCCCCCCCCCCCCCCCCCCCCCCCCCTCACTCTATCTATTGGAAAATGGGTGGATCACAAAACCACTTCTCTTTATTGTAAGGCTACTGTAGTAAGGATATACCACACACCTTAATTTTTGTCATCACACCACCAGCCTGACTTGTCACTGTTTGGGATTTCAACATAATAGCTAGCCCCTTGACTTGACCCACAAACTATGCAAACCACAAACCAGACAGTATTCCAGGAAAATGCTGATCATATCTGGTGGTCCAGACTCAGTCTGAGGATAGTGGGGGTCACTGCTGGGAGAAGAGGAAATTCTAACCGATTAGCGGGATGTCATAATGACTGTTAAGGTGCTGTTTCCATTGTATCCATTATTGTGTCTGACTGGTTGACCAGAAATTGGTGTCTGGGGGATTAGGTGTGCATACCAAATGGAATTTCTGTTCAGGCCATTGTTAATTATCTGAAATATTTGAAAGTGAATCAATTATTTAAGCGTTGGGTGTGGGATGGGGGGGTGGAGAAGCCCTCACGTTATAGTTAAATAAAACAATGGTACACATTTAACCCTTCTACTGTCTGACCATTCAATATCACCCACTGTGGTTTTGAATGATAGACAAACTATGCCAGCCTGCAATATGATATCATGTGGTGAATGCATCTACACAGTACAAACATGTACACAGTTAGTTCTGTGTGAAGTTGTGCCATCATACACAACCCATGCAGTTAAATGGTTTCAAATGGTTGGTCAACTCACTGGAAAATGTTACCAAGAGTAGGAGGGTTAATAGATGGTTTTTAAGTTATAACCATTTTAAAAGGAATAGTTAAATTCAAAAATAAACATTGTAGAAAAAAATTCCCAAAATGAGGCAAATTATTTAAGGATAAAAACAATGGCACAATCAGGTAAAGCAACTTTAAACTTCAGATATGGCTAATTGAAAGTACAAGGATGGAGAAGTGCTGATTAAGTGCAGCAAAAAAACAAAATCATATTTTCAAGGCTTGCCCAAATCAATACTGTATTATGTACCTGTAGAGTGTTGCATAAGTTACAAGCTACTTATTAGAGTATAGAAAACCACTAATGAGTGTCTGGGGAGTTTAAAGGACCCATTAAGTGGGCCTGGCTTGGTCACGAGGCAAACATCCCCCCACCCTTTCTTTGTAACCAGGAATTTGTACCATTCCAATGAGAGAGAAACCACACAAAGACAAATGGCTGAGGTTTCATGGCTCTCCAGGCACTTCCGGTATTGACGTACCTGTAGAACTCAGTCAGCATCCTATAAGGAAACCCAAACAGCGCCACCCATACATGAAATTTGGTCAATTCTCAAATGGGTGTGTACAACATTGGTAATATTGAAATTAAATGTTTACAGATTTGCACGTAACTTACATGTATGGTATAAAGATGGTCATGGTGGAAAACTTCCCTTGTAATAGTTTTGCTTGTTTTTTGCTATAGTTTTTAGGAAATGAGTATAACAATTTGTCTTTATCACTGGTGATAATATTCAACGTTTGAAAACAGTGAAAACAAATAATGGGGTTTTTCACGGTTTCTCACGACTCTGAAGACCGATTGAGCTTCAACTTTCACAGGTTTGTTATTTCATGTATATGGTGGGTCACATCAAGTGTGGATACAGGTCTTTGACAATCACCAATGTTGTACACACCCTTTAAGGGTTACAGTACACAATATCATGCATGAAGTTCTATGGCTCCATGTAAATCCCCTGTTTTCCTTTAAATCCCCTGTTTTCCTTTCGATGTACAATTTGGTAACAAATACATTATTATAAGAAGAAACCTAAAAAAGCACAAAATTGACTGTGACATTAGGAGTTGTCCACAGCTTTCAGACATTTTGGGGCAGTTATATAGAGAGCATAACAATAGACCGATCCATTAAGCCCCGCCTCCTTACGAGTTGGCCAATCACAGCCGCGAAACCCGATCACCATTAGTGCAAAGATCACCAAACGGCTCAAATGGTGATCAGATTTCGCGGTTGTGATTGGTCAAAGAGAAATGGGCGTGGCTTAATGGATCAGTGTATTGCCAGAGTCCTTGGAGTCTGTGTGTGTGGTGGGGGGGGGGGGGGGGGGCTATGTCTTTTAGAGACCTTTATCAATGAGGACACCCAGTCCTTAAGTAAATGTACTGAACATGTACAGTAAGTAACCCTGGAAGATCAGCCCATCCCCATAAAATGGATTAACCAAGGATCTCAGAGTTTATTTATTCATTCTATTACACATCCAACACCACAAATAGCGTCAATAAACAGGATAAATAAGAAAGGAGAAGAAATGTTCAGTTTTAGGTGGGTTCAAGTCCCACTCTATAGTAAGTTTTTCTTTGTTCATTGCATAAACATTATTACTATATAGTATTACATACTGGTACTTTATTTTTTGTACTCCTGAATCCAATAAACTCATCAATACAACCAGCCTGCCTGAACCGAATTCAGTGGTCACCTTTTCAGGGATCAGGCTGATTTTGATTAAATGGAGATCAATTTGGCGAGTCTTCGGTCGTTATTTTCTTTTCTTTGACAATAGTTCAGATGGAAACAATTTCTCTGAGGATTGATACTGGAATGAATTTTATAATGACTGAGCTTTCAGATTAAAACTAATCTTCCCCCCCCCTTCTCTAATTTTTAACAATTTTTATTGACCGATTCTGTACTTTTTTCTTTAAATGATGCACAAGAATTTGGATTTTCCTTCTTTCTATTGTATTTCTACAGAGCCCATATTCGGCGTCAAAATGTACACAAAGGAATTGACTCCAAAAAATGGGAGAAATGGTAGGCGCGCCTTATGTGGAGGTGCGTTCAACGTCATGCAAAGTATCAATTGACATTTTTAAACACCCAACTCAATAAAAACTCCAACAGTACAGACTACACAGTTAATGAATTTAATAAATTTGTCTACACTTTTTTTTTTTACAGATCCATTCCGAGGTGAAGTGCTTTAGCGAATATTTAGTTTCCCCTCTCAGCAAGGGCTCCACATATGCTATAATGGGTCTATAAATACATACTAAGAATGCTGAAAAGAACACAAACAAAATATTACCCTTTACTGCCACCAGAATGACTTCAGCTCCAAGTAGGAAACATTCGGGGATTTGTACTCAGTGGGGGATGTTTACAAAGATGAAGTTTGCAACCATAAGACTTCAACCTAGGCATAATGCATAACATCACGTAACCCAGCCTTCTACTTGTCTAGACATACAAGGTTGAACGCTAAAATACAGAAAGCTTCTTCCATCACAAATGACCTTTGATTTAACAACTTGAATAGTGCACCATTTACCTAAACACAGAGTGATATTTTGGGCACATTGAACTCGGGGGGGGGGGGGGGGGGGGGGGGGGGGGGGAGGCAGGCAGTCGCCTCTGCTACTAATCTCTACACCATCTTAAAGTCTTAGAATGAAATCAATAATGGAGGAAGTTAAATGTTAACCATCTCAGAGCATAATAATGATTGACTAACTGTTCAGAAATGTTTGAGTGGACGTGGACGTTGTAGCCAAGCAAGCCTTTTGACAACTTTTTTGGCTACAATTGTTTGAGGCACAAGCTGGCTAGTGAAAAACCATGCACAAGTCTCAGCATGTAAACACATTGTCCTTAATTTTGGTTGCATTTTATAAGGTTTTCAGATACAGTTTTCTGGAATACGACTTTATTTCAGAGGGAAATATTTCACCGAAAAAGTTGTATCTTAAATGAACTTCATCGACAGTAATCTTTCACACTAAAACTAAATAATGATGTTTGTTATCTGTACCAATCCTGTACAGAAGAAAGAAGAAAAAAGAAAGGAAAAAACCCCACAGAAAAACAGAAGGTTCAACCGTACTTTCCAAATAGCAATAAGAACCTGAGCTCATTGCACAACCCATATTCCCAGACAGTTTTACACACTGGATGCAAAAAAGTCTATATTTACCTTGAAAACCCAATCCGCATTTTGAAAAAAAAACGCACCTAGGGATCGTCTTTGAGATGAAAGAAAACCTGCTGAGGGATATGGGAGCCCAAGTTGTGCGTGTTCATCCAAAGGAAGTGCACCTAAACCCCATTAACAAGTTTATATATTTGTTTAACTACATGTATGGATGCCTTCAAACTTTGGAGCTTTGTTATTGTTGCGCTCCGATGACTTTTTAAATAAAATAAGAATAGTTAATTTTCTTTTCATTATTGCACAACAGGTGCAGCATGCTCGTTAGAGCGTGCCATGATTACATAAGGTTTTTTCTTTCACATACCATTATTCACCAAAACGTTTGTGTTGTTTTTTCTTGTTAACTCTTGTATTTCTCATATGAGGGAAATTCAGAAAAGAACATTATTTTCTAACGAAAGAATGGAGTATAAAGAAAGTATTAAATTCTTCAATGAGACATCAAGCCATTTTGATTAAGAATAAACTCTTGAACTACAGCTGTGGAACAGGGTTCTCCCAGGGTCGTTTCAAGTGACTGTGGGCATTCTGGACCAAGGATGTTTGGCTGAAGCGCGCTGAATTGAAACAAGGTCTTCAAAATGTTTTCTACTTTGTGTTTATCTTGGTTTAAAAAGCCCTACTGTGCAATCTGGAGCATTCTTTATGGTTTTCTCTTGTTTTAGGGGTAAAACTATCATATACTGTACATGTATATATAAATAATTTTTGAAATTGTGTTTCATATTTTAGTTAATCTTGTTCTTCTAATTATCTCTCAGAGTTTCTGTGCTTTATAAATTTTCATTATTATCATTACCATTTATTTTCAAACTTGCAAAATATAAGCCAAGTTGATGGCCTTCTGTGTCAACCCTAGCAGAGTCTTTCTCAAATGTTAAATAAATGACAACACAACACACATAAACAAGTATACGGTGAACAGAAGCAGTCAATTGGAAAGAAATGACAAGAAATGAAATTTGATCATAAAGTCCAAATACAATACATACAATCCTACATGGGTGAACTACACTTGACAATGACTGCAGCAACACAGATAAGTGTCAATAGCTGAATTAAATAATCCCAAGTCTTTCAGCAGAGCCCTCAATAGTTCAATAAAGGTTAGTATAGGCCTACAGCCGTGTACATGGTATGTGTAGTCCACAATTCCACATACACTACAGTCTGTTCATGAATGCACATTAGGCCAACAACAAAAATTTGTTGAGTTGCCCTCCAGTAAAAAAATTTGAAGGGGTCGGTCGGTCGGGATTTTTTTTTTTTACCTTGACTGTCATTTGAAGATTGAAATGCATTGGAACTAATCCCAATCAATATACAATGATGTACTAGTGTGCAGAAGTACATAAAGAATGAAAAGACAAGAAACATTTAACTTCATATCTTTTATAATTTGTTTTCAAACATTTTATACACTTTTTCCTGGATCCTTGGTCACACATCCCGCCCATTTCTTTTGAAGCTATAACAATTTCAAAGTGCATTCTCTAAGGGCCATTCGGTGGTTTAAACCAGCTAAATGTGTTCACCTAGCTCTTAGCTTGCCTTGCGTGTTTTGGATGTTCAAACAAACGATCTTTTAAAAATATATTTCAAACAATAATTGTGCGACTTACTCCGAAATACTTTCCGCGATGTGTGCCGGGCGCCGCCATTTTGGAATGATCCAATCATGCCAATCAAAATACCATGTCATCGGCCGGCTGGTGGGCGGAGCGAGGGTGCGAACATTTCAATGGTTGCTTTACTTATACGCTCCTCCCACAGTCTGGCCGGCCGATGACGTCGTAGTTTGATTGGCATGATTGGGATCATTCCAAAATGGCGGCGCCCGGTACTCATCGCGGAAAATAATTCGGAGTAAGTTGCACAATTATTGTTTGAAATATCCTATTGAAAAGTTATTTGTTTGAACATCCAAAACACACAAGGCAAGCTAAGAGCTAGGTGAACACATTTAGTTAACACAAGTTCTAAAAATGACCGTTTGATCTGGTACTCGCGCTCAAAACAAGTGTTGGGTACCACCAGTGAATCCGCTTCTTGGCTCAAGCGAATTCGGGCTGTACATGTATGCCAGCGAATTCTGTCTACAGGCAGTTCATGTCATGTGCTATTGCGTGGGATCGATCCGAGGTACCGTAGATGGCCGGGCACGTTGCGTACAACTACGAGTTTAGCGGCACACAAAACACAAAACGTAAAATATCGACCTCTTGCATGTTTACTTTAAAATCTTTGCTTTGCAAAATTGTTTCAGCTTATTTGGAATAAATATATTCGTTTTAGATTGGTTAAACACAGATAATGTGTAAGTTTCATAAAAATAAAAAAAACGGGGAAAAAAAAAAAAAAAACGAAACAAAACGACCCGAGATTTCAGCATTTTTGGGTCGGTCGCGGAAGGCAACTCAACATTATTTTTTTTTTTTGGCCTTATGTTGGCATGATACTCACATTGAATGTATACGTACAGGTAGTATGTACAGGTACTCAGGTGTGCATGAATGCACATTAGCCATGCAATGGCCATCGCAAACATAATGCACACATTGAATGTATGTATGTACAGCCTATACATTACAGTCTGGTGTTAATGAAAGGAAACATAAACGATGTACATGTACCACTAACTTACATGTACACACTGTAGCCCGCCCACTCATTGTACCTGTCAATACATGTATGTTTTTTTCCAAAGGCATAATGTGGCCTATGGAAAAAAGTAGGTTAACGTTTTTGATTACAGGGATTTTACAGCATTTTCAGACTATTTATTAACAGTTGTGCTGATTTTTCTGAGGGAAAAAATAAAAATATAAAATAAATATAAAAATCAGATTTAAATAACAGATTTAAGTAAAACATGCACGTTCCCAGTACGTATTATGTACAGTTGGGTGTTGATGACTGCACATGAGCAATGCAATTATGAGCATCAGGCTGTGTGCAAATTGGCGGCTACAGCTTTGGCTAGATTTCCGCGTCATCATGCATTGCAGTATAGTTCAACACCCTTAGAATATTTATCTATTTTGGAGGGGAGAGTTATTATTTCCAAAATAGTTTTTATTGTCTCAATATTATTTAGTGTTGTGGAAGGCTGGGTTGTGTGATGCTATGCATTAGGCCTAGGTTTGAAGTCTCATGTTTGCCTTTGAAAACCAAACAGTTTTTAGTCCTGAGACTTTTTGTTTGGTGAATGAAACCAAACTGAATGAATGAAAACAAAAATAATAATATGTCTGAGCTGGGTAAAACGAGGGCGCTGTTCATCGTCTGTTATTGTTCTGTGCATATCTCTTTCTGACTATTATCTTTCTGTCTGTCTTTTTGGCTTCTAATGAAACGAAAGAACATTCCAAAGTGTCTTGCACTAACCCTTAACCCTTTGGTGCACATGGCGGTCGCTGGCGACCACCAAAAACACGTTCAATTTGGACTTTGATAATTGGTCATAACTCAAAAACTACGGTCCCCATATATACCGCCCTCATTCGGTTGTTTAGAGCAATTGTTGAGCTTTCGTTTGATGTGGGGCGCTATTGAAAATATTCGAGAAAAATATGGGTTTTTTTCCTTTTCTTGTGATTTTGCGATAAAAAGCAACTATTATTTCAACATGGCGTCTTGTTTTTGCCCTGATCAAGCACTAGAATTTCTTGAAAATATATCAGATGATGAGATTCAAGGTGATTCTGATTTAGAAGATGAAATAAGTGATGAAAACAATGACATGGTGAATGATGGTTATGACACGTACGTGAATTGCAACGGAGGTATTCGAGTCCGGCGAGAACCTGCGACTATTATCTCAACGGGTTTACATAAAAATGCATTATAATCCGTTGCCATGGTAAAAATATTGGGTTTTTTCATAGTTTTTTTTCACATTCTGAGAGATTATACCCTTGGCTAAAATTAATTCCACAGGTTCATATCTGTATTTCAATCAGGTAAAGCACCAAGCACCATTTTCAAATCAATTGCATTGTTCCTTTTATTTGACATTTAAAACAATAAAATTAATATGTGCACCAAAGGGTTATAAGATACCTGAGGGCCCTGTGGAGAAGATGCTGAGAAATTGCACTTTTAGATGTGGGAGGAAAGCCAACCCGAGAGAGAAAACCCACGCAATCAGGTAGGGACTGAAACCCCGATCCACATGCAAGGTTTAGGTCCGGGGCGGGATTCAAACTGTGGTCCACAGAGGTGAGGGGCAGGGACAGAAACCACTGAGCCAGCAGCTGGATGGTTACCGATTATTTTTCTCCAGCTTAATATTTTTAGTTTACCTAGTAAATGGGATGATTTTAAAATGCATTTAGATTTGCTCAGCCTCAAAGGTAAAATTAGTTTTATTGCACTTTCTGAGACGTATCTAAATGACCGAAATTGTTGCAATTTTGATGATTTGCCAGGCTACCATCCTATAAGTTTATGTGAAAAACATCGCTCTGACAGGAAGGGAGGTGGTGTGGCCATTCTTATTGATAATCGTTTTAACTTTATTGTTCGAGAGGACTTATCTTATTTTTCCACTAGCATAGAACTTATTGCTGCTGAAATTCATCCTGGTACCAAAGATAGTTTTATTATTTGTTCAATGTATAGACCACCAGGTGTGGCCCTTTCTGAGCTGTTACTGTTCAAAGATTTTTTGCTAAATTTATTTTTAAAAGTCAAACATTCTAAATCAAAAGCTTGTTATATTCTGGGTGACATAAATATTAACTTGCTTAAATATGGCTGCCCTAGTTCATATGGCAACTTTGTGAGCGAATTTATTGATTGTCTTTTTGAGTATAACTACCGTAATTTCCGGAATATAAACCGCCCGGCGTATAAACCGCAATGCTCCAAAATATGGAAAAAATATTTAGGTGTCAGCGTATAAACCGCGCGGGCGTATAAACCGCGGCCAAAATGTTTAAAAAAACTAACCTCAAAACACGGAAGTGAAGTTCGCAAAACTGCGTATGGTAAGCTTTGGCGATAATGCTTTTTTTCATTCACGATACATCGTCAAAAATATATCGCGATATTCGATGATATCGCGGTTAATTTGTGATGTGAGTTGATGAGGGAACCCACTTCAGATTTAAAAATAGTGTTAAAACTGAAGTGCCGCGAATTGGTTATTGATGTAAGGAAATTTGATAAAGGCTGTAAGGCTCTCCATTCTAGCCATGGTTTTATTCTTCATGTTACCCGAAGCACCACGAGCGCAATTGGCACAGGCTGATTGGCTGATTCCTGACCGGCCGCTTTCCGATTGGCCGATCGCGCGAATAATTATGACGTATTGCTTCTCACAGCTTTCGGATTGGCCGATCGCGTGAATAATTATGACGTAGTGCTTCTCACAGCTTTCCGATTGGCAGATCGCGTGAATAATTATGACGTAGTGCTTCTCGCAGCACTGCCATAGTATTCATCACCTCGATCCCGCAGATGTGCTTGCATGCTCCTAACGTGGTAAACTTTATAGTTAGGGGGTGAAGGAATGGCGGCGTGTAGCTGTGGGAACGAAAAGGCAAGGGAAATTCCCTTTGTGAGAAATCATGCACCTCGTGGTCGGAGGAACGTTTTTATACATGTACGTGCGTGAGTAATACCGCACAGTTTTCGTTTGTTTGATGTTGGTCTGTATGAGACCGTCTGTTCGGAGATATATCAGCATATGGAGATCGCTGGGATAAATAGACAGGGGACCAGTCTAGTCTAACTCGAGTTTCGCTGATTGTTCATCTCTGAGGGGTGACTGAACTCTAACAATAGGGCGGTTGATAAACGTTTTATAAAGGCAACACGGAATACAAATGAGGCGGGATTTTCAACAGGCATTTTCAACAGGATTTTGTCACCACACAGGCATGTTTTGCAGGATTTTTTATCGTTTAAGAACATTGTTTTTATTTAGAACATTTTACAAACGATCATTCTTTATAAAAATGCTTTTTTTTTTCTCTTCCATATTTATACGTCGGCGTATAAGCCGCCCGGAGAATAAACCGCAGGAGTCAAAAAAAAGTCAAAATCAACGTATAAACCGCGGTTTATATTCCGGAAATTACGGTATGTGCCTATGATATTAAGACCGTCTAGAATTGCCGGCGACAAATTTTCTTTGATTGATAATATTTTTACAAACAGAATAGATAGAAATGCTGCCTCTTTTATTATTAAAAGTGATCTTTCTGACCATTTTATTTCAGTATATGCTTTTGAAAATGGAAGTATTCAACAGTCTGCTACTAACCTGAGTAAAACTATTAGAATTTTTAATACGGTTAATCGTCAAGCTTTTCATAGAATACTGTCCACCGTTAACTGGTCTCGTGTTTTTAATTCTCATCATGTTGATGATAAACTGAATGCTTTTACTGATATTTGGCAATCAGCTTTTGATCTGGCATTCCCACTTGTTCAAATTAAAATTTCTAGGCGTCAGTTGATACGATCCCCTTGGATGACACCAGGGTTATTGAAATCCTGTTGTAACAAACAAAAGTACTATGCCTGTAGGAATAAGAACCTGAACAGTCTCATTTTTTATAGAAAGTATAATAATTTGTTTAATAAAATTAAACGTCATGCCAAAGTCACTTATTATCACAATAAGTTAAACGAACTTAAAGGTAATGCTAAAGAAACATGGCGTCTTCTTAATTTGATCACAAAGGGCAACAAATCGCCTTCAAAAATAAATGGTATTATTTTTAATAATGAGTTGCTCTCGAATTCTAATGATATTGCAGAGATACTTAATCAACATTTCTGTTCTGTAGGGGACATTACTTCCAAAACTGTTCCAGACTCTGACAAAGATTTTAATTATTATGTTAATTTAGCAAATTCCTCCACTAACTCTTTTTTTCTAACCCCAACTGATCCATGGGAAATTGTTAAACTTGTTAAGAAATTTCATAACAAAAATAGTTCCGGCTCTGATGAAATTAGTAATTCTGTTTTGAAGGAAGTTATTGAAGTAGTATCAGCGCCATTATCAAATATTTTTAATACTTCCTTTAAGCAAGGCACTTTTCCTAATTTTTATAAATTAGCCAAAGTTGTCCCCGTTTAAAAAAAAGGTAATCCCCAGGATCCAGGCAATTACCGTCCTATCTCATTAATTAACACCTGCTCCAAAGTTTTGGAAAAACTTATGCACAGTCGAATTTTGTCTTTTCTTGATTCCCAAAACTTATTTTCTCCTAACCAGTATGGATTTCGTGCTGGTAGATCTACTGTCCATGCCATACTAGATTTTTATAATAATCTCTCAGATTCTGTCAACAAAGATCCTTCAGAAATTTCTCTTGCAGTTTTTTTAGATATTAAGAAAGCATTTGACACTGTCAATCATCACATTTTATTACGTAAAATGCATTATTATGGTATACGTGGAATTGCACTCGATTGGTTTACAAGTTATTTATATGATCGTAAACAGTATGTTGTATTAGATGGTGTCAAATCCAGTACCTGTAATATCACTTGTGGAATACCCCAGGGGTCAACTTTAGGGCCATTGTTGTTTTTAATCTATGCTAATGATTTGCCCATGTGTTGCTCTTTGTTAAAACCAGTTCTCTTTGCTGATGATACAACACTTTTTGCCTCTGGACAGAATTTGCAGGTGCTGGCTAATGCTGTTAATGATGAATTGAGGGTTCTGCAAGATTGGTTTAGAGCCAATAAGTTGAAAATCCATCCTGATAAAACTCATTATATCTGTTATTCATTGAAGCAAAGAGAACGGTTTTTGCCAGATGTCTTACTTTATCTAGAAAATGTTAGTATTAAAAAGGTTTCTTCCACTACGTTTCTTGGTCTTGTTACTGATAAGAACATGCTCTGGAAGGAGCAAATTAACCTTGTTTGTAACAAATTGTCTAAAGGTAATTACATTATCAATAGAACAAAGAACATTGTGAGACTTAAAGACAGTTTGGCCATTTATAATAGTTTAGTTAATTCTTATTTAAACTATGGCCTCCTTGCTTGGGGTGGCATGATAAAGGTGTATCCCTCTTTTTTTAAAAGACTTAACACTCTTCAAAAAAAATGTATTTGCAATGCTTGTCATGTCCAGTATAATACACATACCTCTCCTCTTTGTTCCAAATACAAAATTCTGAAGCTGGAAGATATTTTTAATGTTCAAATTGGCATTCATTATTTTGATTATCTTAACGATCTCCTCCCGGTTAATTTAAGTTCTTCTTTATATTTTCCTTTAAATCGGGATTTACATTCTTTTACTACACGACAAGATAATCTCATTCGTACTCCTAATATTTGCAGAGTTGATGTTGTCTCCTCCAATTATCGTTACATTCTACCTAAAATCGTTAACTCCCTTACTGATAGTCTGAGAAATGAATTTGCCAGTGTATCCAGGAATGTTATGCTTAGACATCTTAAAGAGTTCTTTCTGGACAATTATAAAGGTTTTCTTTGCACTAACTTAACATGTTATTCATGTAAAGCAGCGGGACATTAATATCTTATGTTCAATTGTCATTTCATTAGTCGACCTAGGGATAGTTTATTATTTCTTTAGTATGCAATTTTACATGCAATAGTATTGTTTTATTAATGTAGGGAACCAACTGCAGTTGGGTACTCCATTACAGGAGGGTCATACCTCCTCTGGATGTTACCCCCATTTGTACCTTATTTCATATTCTTTAACAATTATAATGGTTGTTATCAATGTATTTCTAAGTTTGTTGTACAGATGGAAATAAAACAAACAAACAAACAAACAAACCGTTGTCCGTTGTATAGAATTTTTTTTAAAGACTAGCTTGATCGAAAATGGCATCAAGTCACATTGAGAGTTAACAGATTTTAATTGTAGAAAAGAAATCATTCTGAATATCCTACTCCGGTGCTTTTCGGGAAAGATTCTCGAAAAGCCCTGTTACATCATCACTCATGTTACGTCATTTGTGGGAAGCTCCATTTTGTATAGCCGCTTTGTTGCAATAACAAAACAACATACCACAAATGTTGATGCACACCATCAATGGCAGGAGTGTAGCTTGTTTTTAAAAACCTTTAGGTTGGGCCCTAATTTCTTGATCAATAATTACAAAAAAGTATACAAATATCAAAATTACAATTAAATGATAAACAGACACATTATAAACAAGTTTAAATAGCATCCCTGTTAAACAAATTTCCCGCTCAAGTAGCAGTATGAAGTTGATAGCATGTAACCATTCGCAGTGACTACAACTGTCTGGTAAATGTTCAACATCATATAAATCTGTCTAACATCCTCAAAATAAGGAAAGAAAAAATAGGAAAAAATAAATTGTTGAGAGGGATTATGACACAGAGCAGTTGGCAGTCCTTTGTTTTTAATCCTCGGAATGAGTTCCAGTGCGTTCACCCTGAACTAATTAACTTTTGCATTCCAGTAAACCCTAAATGCACTCTATACGCTTAATAATTCATGTTGCAGTTGACAATTTATGCCTCTGAAACAGTAAAGTAACCCTACTAGCACCGTTACCCCGCTAAGCTCAATTGTGCCCATCACAGTTGACTTACCCCCATAAAAAAAAAAAAAAGGTATGAAGTTACTGATTGATGACTCTCTTGGGCTACTTGCTTAATGAAAGTCAAAATGATCTTCATTTTGCCACAGTGACTGCAGAAATGTACAGCAGTGGTTTCATGAGTCACATTGCGATGTGCGCAGGCCTGCGTTGATGATGATGATGACCCCCCCCCCCCTTGCTGGAACAGATGCTCCCTGGCAAATGCCAACTACCGTTGAGGATAGGGTTCAGGTGTACTTTTAAGGGCTGCGTAACAGATTACCGTGACCAGTCACAGGAGCACATTACAGCACCTTCATTTGTCATGTTTCCTGAGTAGTATTGTTTGTGTGGGAGGGCCAGATGGGAGGGCCAGATGGGTGGGGCCAGATGGGAGGGCCAGATGGGTGGGGCTAGAAGAGATGGGAGGAGGGCGGGGAGAGCGCAGTACATGATGATAACCATATCGAATACACGCTATTTAGGCCGTTCCAATTTTATTAGTTGGTTTACGGATTGCGGCGACGCGTTTTGTTGAAAAATCGGGAAAAAATAAAAATTTGAAAATCCATTCATTTTTATTTTTATTTTTTTCCCCGGCTTTGAATATTCAAACTTTGGTCAGATTATTTAAAATAATTAGTCAACTTTTTATTGAGAAAAAGCTCGCGAAAAACCCCCAAAACATCGTTACGTTTCGATCACGCATTTGCGCGGTCCATCCGATGTCTGATCATACAGCGCTTCGCGGCCCGGCAGCGCACGGACAGTACGTAAGAGCGTGGAGCTATAACTCCATGGTAAGCTATAACTACATGTAACACTGTGCCTCCCTCATGTTTCGATATCAAATACACACAGCGCATGGGGCTGTGCTTAACCCTTTCAGCCCCAAGTTCTTTTGACATAAACAACTGCTGGAGCCCATGTTCTTTGACCACTCAAGCGTGAAGCACACTTCCTGACACAACAGGAAGCTGGTGTTCAAAGTTTGATTTTACAAACTCTGTTATTACCTTGAAGATTTTATTTAAGAGCATAATGAGTAATAAAAATTGTCTTACTTATTTAATTTTCTTTCATATAATTCAAAAATCATTGAAATCAGCCAAAAAATGTCCAAGTTCTTGGTCTTTGCTTCCTCAGTGTGTTCTGAAAACCCAAACACTTGTTTGCACACAACCTAATGGCGCTCCATAGGTGTTTGGCATTTCGGATCTTTCTACTCTAATTTGAAGCGGTTGCAAAATAACAACCCTATCTTATTTTACCGCCATTGGAAAGATCCGATCTTTCTCTTTCCAATGATGGTAAGCTTGGGTATGGAGGGTGAACATGGACAAAACTACAGCTTTTTAACAAATGGCCTTTGTGCCCAGGCTTGAGTGCTTTGCTGTGTGTTGTCTTGGGCGACTATAGTCGCCCTTGGGGCTGAAGCAGGGTATAGTGCACAGTCGACTATAGTCGCCCTTGGGGCTGAAAGGGTTAATAGAGAGAACAGCCCATGTGGACCGTTCGGTAGATCAGTGTATGCAATACCAGCGGCTCTGGGGTTGTGTGCTAGACGGGAAGTGTAATACGCGATGTAAACGAAATAGTCTGATACTTGATGATGTAAACAAAATGCTATGTCGCACGTGATCAAGTGCACAATTCAGCGTTCTGTCAAAGTTTGGTGGATCCAAATCACGATGGCAAGCGCAAGCAAAAAATACTTGTTCAGTGACTGTAAAAGAGGGAGGAAAGCTGGATAAACACCCTGTTGATTGCTGTCTCACTGGATTAAATTATTGGTTCTTTGTCCAATGCAATGGGTATCAGTGAAAAGTCTCTTCAGAAGTTCAGGTACAATTTACTGCATGCAACAAGTGTCGTCGTCGACTGACTACCTCCGGAACGACTATTTCGGGTGGAAAATAATCCAGTTGAGTGACAATTAGAACTGCTCCAAAATCCATCAAAGAACTCTATAAAATACTTTAAACTCACCTGAGGAACACAGGAGATGTTGCTGCTTAACATGGTGGTACGATTTTGTCAAGTACATTTCGCGAAAAGAGAAAAGAATTCGGCTAAAAATGTGAACCGATCTCCGAAGTGGATCGTGAAAATTTCTCTTACGACATACAAGTCTTAACTTGTTTAGCACATTCTTGGGATTTGCACAATCTTGAGATAGCGCACAATATGAGATTGAACTGCTTAACCTTCACAGGGCAATCTTCAGATTGTGCAAATCCCAAGAATGCGCTCGAGGATGGGGGATAGACGCACAACAAAAATGTTCATAAAAATTTCTTTTTTGGGGATAAATGTATCTTACACAACGTACCACCATATTAAAGTATTTTATACAGGTCTTTCATGGATTTTGAAGCAGTTCTTTGCCACTCCCTGTTTGGGGGGTTGTGAATCTTGTGCGTAGCTAGGATAGGGCATCTGAGTGACAGTGACACTGACACTGTCAGTGACAGTGCAACAAACACCCCTACATTACACATACGCCAAATTTAAAATGTCCTAAATGTTATTGTTACTGTTATTGTTACACATAAACATATGAGTGTAACATGTTGTGTTGTCATTTAGCCTTCAAGAAAGACTCTGCTAGGGTCGAAACGTCAGGCCACTGACTAATTTTTGCATTTATACCACAGGTCCTTTTGGTTGGTAAGTGTTTGCAACAGCTACATGTAATTCTATTTTCTCAATAATAATAGTAATAACAATAATACCTTAAAAGTTGCACTCGATATTTTTCTATTCCCTTTCCTTTAAACATTTGGCTTTCTCCAAAAGATGAGGACAATGCACAGCTAAAATAAATCAAGTCTTATTTTGTCTCTTGTTTGTCTGAGAATCCCTACCTCTTGGAATTGATCAAAATGTTTGCACTGCAAGACATACATTACATCAAAGGAAAACTATGACAAAGACAGACCTCATGTGGATTTAACATTTTGTCAAAAACTCTTGCAATTTCATAAAAAAACTGAACAAAAATCCCAAAGCAGTTGGAAGAGTTCTTTAAAAAAAATACATTGTTACTACATGATCCTCTTGTTTTGCTAAATCCTCATCATGTATCTATTCGGATGTAATGGTGGAGTTTGGGGGGGGGGGGGGGGGGGGGGGGAGAACGAAGACAAAAGCTGTCTACATGTATATTAAGGTACAAATTTAGCACATGTTCATCAATAGCCTACAATCCTTTTAAAATGACCTTCAGAATTTACA
This sequence comes from Leptasterias polaris, assembly GCA_037783415.1. NCBI lineage: Eukaryota > Metazoa > Echinodermata > Asteroidea > Forcipulatida > Asteriidae > Leptasterias > Leptasterias polaris. Next base: position 3,019,609 of record JAZGTN010000005.1, on the reverse strand, counting down.
TTTTCATGTAAGCCAGCTGGAAGTGAAAAAGTGCAGCTCATTAATAGTGAAGTTCATTAAACTGTACTACACGACCTGAGCTAACCCTAAACTGAAAACCTTTTTTTGCCAGTCTGAAAAATGAAATCCTACATGTCATGTTCCCTGGATGCGATATAGTGATGATGAATGCTCATCTCATTAAACCGACAAGGGATCTGACTCATTATGACCTTCAATGAAGAAACTGGTTTGAATGAGGAAACCGAATAAGACGTCTACACCGTCCATTGGGGTAACCATGCCCACTGTGCATTAGAGGCTGTGGCCAGAAAAAGTCAATCCCTCTAGTGGTGAAACATCTCCAGTTTTCATTGTAAGGAATTTGTAAACAGAATGCAGGTTTTATATTCAATAATTAAATATTGCAGCCACACCTGGCATTTTAATTTGAATCAGTGCAACCAAACCACTAAGGGGGGGGGGGGGGGGGTAAATAGACTGGTTCCTTATTGTTTAATGCATTTTGCTATTTGTTATGTTGTTATTGTGTCTAGCGAACAAACAAAGATGACCGAGGCTAATGTATGGCGTACTTTAATATTATATTAAATAGCCACAAGGAGTTGACTTTACAATTGCCAATATTACAGATGATATAGTCAGAAATGTTTCAGAAATGTACAGAACAAAAAAATTAATGCCTCTTCAAAAATCCTGAATTTAGATCTGCTTTTGAGTAATAAAAGTATCCAGATTGATATATATCCAATGCAGTTATATAGGCAACTTGTTCAGATTGTGTTCAGTTTCAGCTGAAGGTTTCAGGCAGGCAGTGATTGCGTTGGACACCACAGCCTGACAACCCCAAACTGTTAACTGTTTTACCAACATTTCAAAAAAGAGGGGGAAAAAAAAGTTAACACATCGGGGACAATATACATGTAATTGCTCACAGTGCAACACGGTCCATGCAATGCAGTATATCTAGAGCATAGTGGTATTGTTCCCTACTTGATGGACAGTTACAAGTGCACTTAATGTAATGTGCACCACACCACTGTTAGACTCGCTGAACTATACACATCTGCATAAAGTTGGTTGCGTGTGCACAATGCAACAGTTCAATTACATGTAACAAACACCAAGCTGTAAATGGTCAGAGGATTCAGAGAAGTCTAATGGGAAAATTCTGACAAGGCTGCATGTGTCACACTGTCAAATTTTGGGTAAAAAATCTAATCTTCACAGTGTTTAGTGTACAATACAGGCAAGCCAGTACGAAGCTAATAATGACTGATAACTTGTGGGGGGCCCTCATGAATCTTCAGAGAAAAACATTTTTTTCAATCCTAGTTGAGACACTAACAAGCTTCTTCTTAACACCGTAAAACCATTATTTATCTTGCCATTCATGAAGGCAAGTAGCAATTGCCTCTTATGCCATACATACATGTATGCACAGTGTACACTTTTCACTTGAATACTTGATTCAGGCCTCGAATTTGGGTTGAAAATCCAGAAGACCATAGGGTTTGTAGGGCTTGATTGGAGCCAGAGAAAATTCCTGAAAACTGGCTTGCACTTGCAGGCCTGGGGTTCCCCCTTATTCTACACCAAGAACCTCTGCAGTGTTATATATAATTCAGGAGGTTTAAAGACTCAGTGCATCAACAGAAATACAAAGCTACAGATTTGGGCAAAATCTGGACTACTTCTACTTCTCCCTTAAACAACTGGTTTACTTCGTTTGAGAAATATGGAGGCTTTCAGAAAATCTTGAAATCAGTAAGAATAAATCCTGAGAAATCACATTTCTGCTTGCGACAGCTCTCTTATGTATCTCCTGTAGAAAGAATCTTTTTAACTTTACCCAAAAACTGAATTGTAAACGAATGAATGCAACTCATATATCAGATCGGAAAAGAAACTTTCCCGATGATTTTTACTAATCGGGACAAAAACTGAACTCACCGGTTTTAGTGTGGAAATTAAAAGTTGCGTCAAAGCCACTCATCTGTTGACTGCACGTATGTCCCCTGAAAACCACTTTTAGTTCGTTATCCAAAGATTGCACAACAATGGGCAAAATATCCTCCTGGCTACCGCCAATGGTCCGGAGATGGGTCGTCCCTGATGGGCCGACGTTCTTGAAGATAAGTCTGGGGAGGCAACGTCCCCCTGATCCTACGGATGAGAAACCCCGCAGGGAGGTTAGACTGAGGAGCACGGAGGAATCTGCAGGGGCGCGGAAGTGAAACTTGCAGGTCGACCAAAGACTAGTGGCATTTATCAGTCGGTTCAACGTGCCGGGGGCATGGGTGAAAGTTTCTGAACATTCTGGACAGGAAAAAAAAAGGAAGAGGTTTCTTTACTTCAAACTAAATTCATAAATTTGCCCTATCATGACAGTGGCACTGGAGAGACTATTGGAACATTCTGAAGCTCGACAATAGGGCAAAAAGTGAAAAAAAACATTCCCTAAATACCAATAGACTGTTTAGGCTATTTAAGAAAAGATAAGGTGATTTTTGAGGGAAAAAAACACAAGCAAACTCAGAAATCAGACTTAACCAGGAAGAATATCACTCCTGAAGAGAGAGAAAAATTATGGTAGACAAAATAAAAAATTAAACTTTCACTACAGACTAAAGAAATTTCTAAACGGAAACATCACACCAACTTTGTTTAAAGAAGACAATGAAAAAATGTTTTATTAGGGGCAACCCCAAATAGGGAAAACCGGCGCATTCAGTTAGGGTCGGAAAACCCAATCAATATGCCAGGATCCAGTCCAGGAATCGAACCAGGGTTCAGAGGTGAAAGGCAGGGAAAAAAGCTCGGAGCCAACTGTCTTCCTTTAATATGGTTTAACATATTTCTTATGCTGCACCATTTCTTATTTTTGCTAAAGTACCACGACTTTTCTGTAGAATAACAAAATTAAATCCAATGGGAACGCATGGTAAACTGACCTCCCTGTCAACTTAACGCGACCGTGATGTAAAACTAACAGGCCGAAAGAGGTCGCGGAAGAAGACTTCCGCGCAGCCACGGTAACTTATCAATATCAGGGCCACTAAAAAGTCCAATGGGAACAGCTCCGCGCTGTAAATCTACCGCGACCACGGTGTAAAACACTATGCAAACAACACCACTTCCTGTATACGCCACAACTATTCACAGAGGGCGTGCGAAAATGGTAGTATGGTTCCCTGTCTCATTTGCACTGATGGAGGTGTGGTTTTACCATCGTACCGTATGCAGCGTGTGTACATGTAGCATGCACAAAAACAACGCTCAGCGCTTTTTTCAATCTCGTCCAGTTGCTGCAGTTTCGCTACTGTGGTTTGAAACATGGCAGATTTGATCGATTTTGTGAGGAGTTTAATTGGGCTAGATGAAAGTGAAAATGCTTATGAATTCAGCGCGAGAAAACTACGTCACAGGTACGTCATTTCCTGCATAGGTCAAAGGTGACTGTGCACAGCGCCTGCGATGTGTGACATTCTGCTAGTTTCGAACACCGAGTTAACTGTTCCGTCGCGGAATTTAAGTCCAGGTGGGAACGCACGGTAGAATTACACCTAATCCAGTCACAGTAACTTTCCGCGTGGCCGCAGAAGAAAAAATCCAATGGGAACACGGCTTAACTACCACATGTGGAGTTTCTAGCACAGGTTTCAGGGTCTGGGCCCCATGTCCTAAAGCTGCTTAAGCAGAGAATTATGCTTAGCAACTGTCTGCTAAGCAGAAATGAGCAGGATACCAGTCACAGATTATACATGTGACAGGACATTTTGGCTGGTAAATTTATTCTGGTTAGCATCATTTTGTTGTGCTAAACAACTTTTTAGTGCTTTGGAAGAAGCTCTATCTGTGTCAAAATGTTGGTTCATAAAAATTAATGACCAAATGGATGTGAAGTTCGGATGTGATGAAGTACTACATGTATATAAGAGCTTCATATTGTTATCATACACTTACATTGTAACTATACCTGCCAACAGTACTATGTACTCAAGCATAAACTCATTCAAACCTTGCCAGACCGATGGGTTTTGTTCTTATTTTTTATTTTTATTAGCTTACTTGTACTTTGTAAAAACAAAAAAATTGAATAGGTAATTGACCAAGAAGATAACAACATTAATGAAAGGAAAGCAAATAAGTTTTTAGTGGTTGTGTAATTCCTACAGGTGTTTTGGAGGGAGACACTCTATCCGGCATGAGTCTACATGAATGTTAGAAATAAACAACTTTTGCATGACATTAAATACATTGTGTAATCCTTGCTCTATGGTGTAATAAACCCATGATAACTCCTTCCACTGACACCCCCTCCCCCCAGTACAAGGCAACACTACTCCACATAATATTAAAAACCATTTTGCAACAAACAACAAATGGGATAAAATATTGATCATTCATGCCAACTCCCAACTCCTGCCCCAACCAAATTATTATGCATATGCTAGTGGCAAGACCTGGACTTGAATGCAAATTAATGCCACTCCGTCTAGACGCTTGGCCTTTAAAGCAAGGGTAGATAAGCACATGTTTGGAGCATGTGTGTACCCATGATGTGTGAAGGCAGTTGATTTTTGTATGGCTGGTACAATGTTCTTCTGAATGGCCCTAATCAGTAGCCTGGACTAAATGTAGATAAGGGTTGTGTAGTTGGGCAGTGGGTGGCAATTATTGATCTCCTAGCTGTTTGGTTTATGCTGGATGACTTGTCTACCTACATGTAACCCTATCTTGTGGATTAGCAGGCATATTTGGCCCTTGTAAAATACATTTAATCAAGTAAAAGGGCTGACCTACATGGTGTAGGCTTTATAAGACTTTACAGGCTATTTAATCACAATTTGTCTTTTTTCCAAGGGAAAAAAAAAATAAAAAAAATAAAAAATGGAAATCAGACTTAACTAGGAAGAATATCATGCCTGAACTAAAGTTCAGACAGGCTCTGGTGTTATCCTCATACAATGTAGTGAAATAAATTTTGTGTAATCCAATGTTATGTGAACATTGCTGGATTACTTGATCATCTGGTAAATTGATAGGAATGCATTCCAGAAAATGTTCGTTTTTTTTATCAAAAACATGGCAAATGAATTCAAGCGAGACACGATATCTTGAAGTCAATGAATACGATGTACAAAGTATTTCCAAACATCCGTTTCCTCAACAACAAAAGGGAGCAAATTCAAAGAATAAACTTAAAAATTTAAACACCTATTCCTTCCAAGAATTTGTGTTTGAATTAGTTTTGTTCTCTTGAGTCATGAGAAAAACATGATTGAAAGTAAATGTGTTATGATGCACAAAGTATTCCCAAACATACATCTGATTCCTTAACAACGAAAAAGGAGCAAATTCAATGAAATTCTCAGCTTGTAAATTTAAACACCTGCACCTTCCAAGAATTTGTGTTTGAATTAGTTTTGTTCTCTTGAGTCATGAGAAAAACATGAAAGATGTGTTTTGATGCACAAAGGATACTCCCAACCATACTGTGTGACGGTTTCCTCAAAAGCTTGTGGAGTCTCAATGTCAGTTTACACACCTACAGTAAACCGCTTCGGAGAAATTGTGTATGGATTCAACTTCTTTCTCTAGAGAGCTGGCGAAGAAGTGAAAGTGTATCATGCATAAAATATGACATGCATGTAAAATATACCGAGTCCTCAGAATGCACAAGGCGCCTATTTCAGAGAAATGTTCACAGGTAAGTTATCAGGGTGTCATACAGGATTGGTAAGGATAAAAAAAAAACACCAATGTTCAACTTTAGTCTGAGATCTCACTAATGATGAAGTTCCCTACTAGAACCGTTTTTTTCTATGAAATATTTCCCTCTGAAATGAAGTCATGTTCGAGAAAACTGCATCTGAAAACCTGATTTTGGTTGTTACAACCAGAAATTAGGGACAATGTCAAAATTGTTCATGGTTTTTCACTATTTTCTCCCGACTCACACAATGGATTAAGCCCAATTTTTCACAGGTTTGTTACATGTAGTTCCTGTATATGGTTGGTCACAGATTCTGTTCTTCATGACCGAGCAGGCCCCAAATTTCTGCGCTAGCTGTGTAAGCGTAGAATGCCTAGTATTGTGGACTACGCACGCGCAGAAGCTAAAAATTCCCTGTTTACCCTTGAAATACGCTTGACGTAAGCGCAAAATTCCCTGCTTCCGTATGCGACGATTCTTTGCTTACGGTAAGCAGAGCCATGAAATAGGGCCCAGACCATTTGGTTATTTTTTGCATTACCTGCCAACACAATCCTCCTAAATATTATAAACATAGTTACATGAACACTGTGCAAACATACATTTTTATTTGGGGGGGGGGGGGGGGGGGTGGGGAACACAACAAAACAATCTTCCTTCAGGGAATTTCAGATCGGAATCGCATGCTTTTATCAGAAAGGAGAGGGGGAAAAGAAAAAAAACATTGACTAAACCTGGAAAGAAACAGAACAAAAGAGTTGGGAAAATAAAAGGGCTGTCTAGACGGTGACCTCAGAAACAAGGTTACAGATTGCAAAGGTCTAGTAGGGGCACTGAGTGTTATACTGGTATGTATTCAACACTCACACTACCAACTGAATTATAGAGGGAGGGGTCAGGCAGAGCTACTCTCCTGCTTGTACTACATGACATGAACATGTGCATAACACTTTGGAACCAGCACAGCTCTTGCAGTGGCACAATGCATGTAGGCAAGGATTGCTATTTATTTTGTTGCGACACCCCCCCCCCCCCTTCCATTTTCTCTCTCTAAATAGCTTTGTCTGCACACACAATATGCAGCCATGACAAATACACCAAACTGTGCTCGTCTTTTCAGAGCGAATATACAGTACACACTGGGTTTGACAACCAGTCCTCCATTACAGTGTGGTTGTATACAAACAAACAAATATTAACAAAAACTACAAACACAATGAAGCTGCTGCCATTCAAAACAACTACCAATACAGACAGGAAACACAACAGAGGGGAGGGAACACATTGCATCCGTGACTTCAGCAAGTTTTCCAATTGATGTAAACAAATAAATAAGTACTTAAAACCACTCAAAAAGCGTTCTAATATGTGAATGGGCATGAAGTTTAGGTTGATTTGTTTGATGTTTAAAAAAATAAAAATTAATTCACCCGCAAATTTCCATCAAAAATGGTCAGAAAAGTTAGCTGCCTTTTTTGACATTTAAAAAAATATATAGACATCCAAGACTAATTACAAATAAGTTACAATGCTAATCAAGTCAAATTATTTTTCAAATTATGTCCATTCAGGTATTGAAACACTTTTTGGGCAGTTTCAGGTACTTTAAGAAAAAGTTACAACCATTAGAAAAAAACCTGCTAGCATGAGGGTTGAAAAGAGGTAGACTTAATTGTGATCCCTGTAAATTATTTGCTTGGCACAGGACATTTGTTGCTTATTAAAAAAGAAACAAAACAAAACAAGTGCCACAACCAGGACGCGAACCCACACTCTACTGATCAGAAACACCGGAGCTTTTAACCACTCTGCTGATACGTGTGTTATTCATTTAAAACATGGTATTTCACAAAAACAGTTTGAAAATTGGAGGATTTGCAACACACGTTTTGGTTCCACCACTGTCTTTACATCACAGCTGTCTGAATAACAGTTTGCATACTGCCTTAATAGGAGTACAACATCGGGAATGTTCATAATACAATACATGACACGCCACTACCCTCAAGTTTACTAGTTATACTTTCTAGTATAGACCTTATGCATTGACGTCACCAAGCCGCCATCTTAGAGGTAAATTGATGATGAAACAATGGAAACGCGCTGATTTGTACGCGCGGCGCACAAGACTGGCCAATGAGCATCTTCCTTAAGACCTCTAGGTGAGGGCGCCCTACTCAAATGACGTCATATGCATAAGGTCTATTGGCCAAACCAAGCAAAGCCTCAAACATCACTTTTTCTTAAATCATTGTATACCAATAGATAGAAATACTGTTTTATAAACCAATGTTGCATTTGAATTTTTTTTGGGGTATTTCTCGATGGATGGAAAACATGAAAAACCTTGTCTTCTCTTCCACTCTTCCAGTCGTTTTCTTCTGGGAAAAAAATCAGGAGAAACCTAAGTCTTTCTTGTTTCTTCCACTCTTCCGGTTGTTTCTTCCAGAAGACAACTAAAAGAATGCAGGAAAAACCTTGTCTTCCGTGTTTCTTCTACTCTTCTGATCGTTTCTTCTGGAGGAAAGCAGGAAAAAAAACACATGTCTTTCCTGTTTCTTCCACTCTTCCGTTCATTTTTCTGGAATAAACCAACTCCTGCTTTGAACACTTTACTGGTTGAACTGTCTTATCTTGATAACAATCATATCTAGGACTTGTATTCAAGAACTCATTTTCTAATATCATTAACTTTGTCTCAGATATCCTTACTCAATAAGTGTTGTTCATTTAAAAAAATAAAATAAAATGAAATCGAGGCCATTGATGAGGTCAAATGACTTCAATTTTTTTCTTATCTTCCTTCTTCAAACAAATTCCAATGGGGAGAAAATACCAGGTTTCTTTTTACATGAACAAACACAATAATGTTCAAGGTTCGAATTCCTTACTGTAAATCATTTATCACATATTTTGGAATCCTCCAGAAAAAGTGTATATAAATAAACAAATAAATAAATGTTCAGTAAACATACTGATACTTTGTTCTTATCAGGGCAAGGCAGTTTTATCCTGATGAAGGGCGGTCTCTATGAGGACGTGTTGATTTTTTGAGGAATTTGTTTTAGGAGCACCAAGGTAAAGAGGCAATTGCCTCTGTTGCCTCCATTAAGTATCAGGCCTGAATGTGCCATTTTGGCAGGGCGATGGTTTTTGCCTAGAATTTGAAGCAGTGTGTTTGTTTTGTAAACACAAGAGTGTCAAAATTGCTCATTTACATCATGAACTATGAATTGACAATTTAGGTTTGAATCTGCTTCCCTTTAACCCTTTCAATACCGAATTGTTTTGACCATGCAGCCCACTGAGGACCACATTGTTTGTGTGTCGTGTACAGTCCAGAACCGAATTGTTTTGCGTGTGTGTGAAAACGGGCCCTGCGCTCGTCGACGAAAGTCGACGATGGTAACGAAGCATAGGTAGGTGCGCCGTCGACAAAAGTCGCCAATGGTATTGAAAGGGTTAAGGAAGCACGAGCCTCGGCTTAATAAATGCAGTCAATGGTTCAATTCCCAGGGGAGACTGGCTTCCCCTCCTCCCCTCACAGAAAGTACTGAAAAAACAGTGGTTTGTAACATGGGTTTCACACACATTTTGAAATAGTGTGTCTTACCTCCATAAATTAGGTTGAGAAATGCTCACTTACTTGTGTATTATATTATTAAATTAAAATCTAAAACCACAAAAACTGAAGCTATCAAATTTAGACATGGTGTCCATCAGACACCCATACATTTACACCTAGCGTGTAACTGCAGTCATAAAGGGTGAAGTTAGACTTGAAAGTCCTTGCTAAAATGTTTGGAAAAAAATGAAGTAAAAAGAAAATCGTTAAAATCTGTCAATGATTCAAAGCAGCCCTGTTCAAACGCCATGCAGCCTTGCCAATGTTCACATAATCAGTGTGCCTCTCCCCAGACATGTCAGAACATGATAGAAATCGGCAAAATCTACAGGACAGTTTTTTTCACACGTTTGTCTCCCTCCATCTCTGAGAGCTGTCATGCATCCCCTCCCATCCACCCCCCCCCCCCTCTGCAAATGTCTCTCCCTAATCAAATTCTTGCGGTTTTGCAGCCACATTTCCGCGGTTTACCGCAAACCAAATATTTGGAGTATCATTGTTCTTAAAATCAACAGCTGCTTCAATACAGATGAATACCATACTAGACAAGCCCAGAAATCATTGCACCATGCAACCATCCACAGCAACAGGATTTCCAAGTGAATGTGACAAAAACCACAACATGTGCTAAACTGGCGTTTTATTTTGGATTGCATGTGGGTTTAGGAACACAAAAGTTTATAAATCGGCAATAAATCAACACAATGTTTGGTATTGCCAGGGTTTGGCTAGACTTAATAACCAAAAAGGAATCAGGGAAACAAAACTAATGAAAGTTAATCCAAATTACAGTGCAATAATGCAATGATTTGAATGTAATCTTTTACATTTTCAATACTTTGCATCCTATAAATGTCCTGTTTTTTATTATTATTACTAGCCCTATTATTATTATTATTATTTGCACATCAGTTGTTGTATTGTAAGGGCCAAGTCAGTAAGTAACACGAGGCAATTTGCAGGCAACCAATTTGCAGGCAACCAATTTCAGGCAATCTCTAAGAAGAAAAGGCATTCACATTTGAATGTTCACAAAATTCTCCGGGGATTGTAAGCTACCTACATATAAGTGTTCCATTTGCATGCACTGCAGTTGGTTGCCTCTGAGTTGCTAGTAAAAGTTGCCTCATGTGACAAGGCCCTTACAGTACACTACATGTATACCGATCAAGCAGTTTTAAGGATTTCTGACTATTTAGACATCGCCTCAAACACATTTGGGAAAAACTTTAAATGTTTCTTATTGTGTACTTCTTTTGTGATAGGATATTTCATCACTCTTTTGGCTGTATTTTTTATACCCAAGTCTGTACTGGAAGAACACCACTCAGATAGGCAAACTTTGACATTAGTTGATAATGTTTAAGTTGGAATAGAAAATTAGCTGTTTCAAACTGCTTACCATTGAAAAGGGCTCATGAGTCATGGTATAAATGTAAACAAAATGATAATGAGCCACACGTTTTGACCCTGGCAGAGTCTCGACTCTGCCAGGGTCAAAACATAAGGCCATTGACAAATATTTGCACTCTTAAAGTCGATATCATTTTTGTCAGCTATCTGACAGAGATGATGACTTTAACTAAAAGACAAAATGTGGACAGAAAAAAGGAACCTGAAAAGTGAAAATGCCATCATTTTCATGTGCCAATAAATCATGCATAGTTTCCATTGCATAGACCTAGACCTCTCCCCCGCCCCCCCAAAAGAAATAATAATAATTAAATACTCATATTAATGAAATAGAACTAAAAACATTCTTGTCAGAACTCATTCTGATGAAAACATGACGCCAGAGATTTGCACATTAATGAATTTGTATTGATAATTAACACGTAAATATTGTTTAAAATCTTTTTTTAAAAAGCTAATAAGGTTAATACCTCACTGCTTGCTTAAATTAGTCGCATTGGTTAACAGTTTCAATTGAGCACAAATTTACCTCTAATTTAAACAATGACAATTCAACAGCACAAATTAGCGTAAGCGTACATGTAGTCATTCTTAACTTGCAAGTAAATTTACCATTATGACAATCCTATAGACAACCTTCACATTCAATGTTCAGTACTAAACATCTGTTGTGCATGTGGGAGGAAAAAAAAAAATCTTCAGAAAATGCAGGTTACATAGCTTGTCAGAATGACGTTCGTGCATGAACGTGCTCTAAAACAAGTAGGAACGTGTCTCGGACTGTACATTACGACATCAGAAGATGCAAGTCCAATGTAGAACATTTTCTGGTTTCAAATTGGTTCAGGCACATAATAATCATGACTGTTGTATAGACAGATACAATATTGTAGACATTGTTAAAACATTGTTATCATCCAATTTTGAGTGACACAAACTAGTTAACAGCCTGCATGCTCGTAAGGTCCCATATTGAGAGAAAAAAAAATCTATTTTATTCACAAATTTCTGCATAAAAAACTATTTGATAATAAAAGCCACATTTTACAAACTATATGGAAGTCACATTTTTTTTAAATGAATAGATTTTTAAAAAATTCACAAAAGAACAGTGAAGCTGAATTACCAAATAACTGCTCTTTAAATTTAAACTAAAAGGCTTACTTATGACTATTTAAACCGTGAGTGACAACATTTAAGCTTTATTTACATGTTAAAAATACCTTGGATGTTTCCCGACTACCTGAATTCAGAACAGCTTCCCAATCTCAGTTTTGTAACGACAGCAAAACAATTTTCATTGTGGTCGAGCCCTGACCTCCTTTCTAAAAGAATACAGTGCAATTTATGACCGATATCTTGTACAAAATTGAGGTTGTGTACATTGCAAGTCACAAAATAGGTGCAGTAGTACATACACCTGTAATATACATTGTACATAAGTCAGTCTACAAATTTATGGAGCCCCTCAACTGTGCCCCTATAGCATGGCCTACATTTTCATGAGCGCTGTTCTGGCCGCCCTGTATGCGCTTGTGAAGACATGACCTAATTCTACCTAGACAGACAGCTTAAACCAATTATGCTATTTATTTATTTTTTACCCCTTCTCTCTTTCTTGAGTTTTGATCATCAGTTTTTTTTTTAATATCACGGCAAACCCTACATAAAAAGATGAAATTCAAGTAATTTGTAAAATACCAAGAAGATTTCTTTCTTTCTTTCTTTATTTATTTTTTCAACCTTGGGTTGGGTAGGTACAGATTGTGATAAATAAATAGGGCAAGCAAATATTGCATTTTCCCAAGGTAGAGTTTGGTTCATTTATCACAAAGGATGGAATACTCTTTATGGGTAATTTGTACAGTAAACTAATGTATTGAAATTAAACTTCTGAAGAGGGAGTTAATGTCACACCCTACAGGGGGACAATGAAATTAAATGTGTGTACAGGGAAAATCTATCATAAAATTATGCACATTTTAAGTTGCTCTCTGTTATGTAAAGAAATGTATTTCATATGTGGTGAAATACTTTCTTTGTATATAATAAAATCAGTCAGATGGTTTTTATTTGCTTCTGAAATTACACAAAGAGGGGCAACGGTGGATATTAAATTACTCGACCATAGGGTTTTAATAATCAAACATACATGATGGTACAGAAGTTTGAATAACTGTTTTTGAAAGGCATAAAAGGTATGTTTGTCACACTTACATATTTGTATGCATCTTTCTGTAGCAAATAATTCAAAACTAAAATAAAGTGAAAAAATTCCTCCGTTTCAACCAATTAGGAATTTACACTTTTCAAGTCGACTAAAAAATAACAAACACTCAAACAAAATTCTGTTCTGATAAAACTAGTCATGAATTCATGAAAAAAACAAAACAACAACAATGGTAAGGTAGGCCTACATTAAATCTGTGTGCACTAACCAAGCTAACAGTTGCACTTAATCCAACAAAAGTATCCAATTCCAACCAATTAAAATATCTCCTTTTATTTGAAAAGGGGGTCCTTAAAATGTATGGATCCAACATTACATGTGCATTGTAGAGGCATTCACAATGTGATGTACATGTAGGCACTTCTCAAACATGAAATTCCCTTCAGCCTTGAACATTCGCATTATGTAAAATGTGAGAGTTCAATTCATGGTGGTGGGGCAATAAAGGGCACAAAGGTTGAAGGTCAAGCACAGTGGACGAAAAGAGGCAAAGAAATGAACAGGGAAAAAATACCCTGCACAGTGTCTTTTCTCTCCAGGCACACAAAATGCATGAAATGTGGTTGACAGGAGTAGGTTATTCTTTGTGGTTTTTTTTTGTCCTTTTTTCAGTGACTGATGGTGAAATGTTGAACACTGATGTATGTAAGTAGGGCAGCTGTAGAGCATGCATGTACCACACTCTATGAGGTCAAATGCATAATCAGTGAGTGCAGTTGGAGATTTTTTCATAGTGTGACCCAACATTGTGCGAGCACATGATAACAGAATTTGCTGTGTTTAAATCTGTCTTATACTTTTCAGCTTGTACATGATTCTCACAGAGTGAAATTTCCAAATACTGCTGATGATTATTTGATGACTTCTGCACGCACAATCATCGTTTCCGAAGAGAGATTGATAAAATTGTAGCTTATTTAAAGGGTTGGTTGAAAGTGCTCAAAATGGAGTCTGTGTACATGACGGGGCGTACAATGTGCACTACATGGGGAACATTTCTTCTTTAAAAAGACAATGTACAACATTGGTAATTTTCAAAAACCATCCATACTTGATGTGACCCAACATGTTTATATGTAGGCTACATGTACATGTACATGAAATAACAAACCTGTGAAAGTTTTTAAAAAGCTAAATTTGTCTATGGAGTCATGAGAAAAGAGTGAAAACCCCCATTGTATGTTTTCACTGTTTTCAAACATCGAATATTATCACCAGTGATAAAGACTAATTGTTTTGCTCATTTCCTAAAAACTATAGCATTTCAAGCAAAACTTTTTTCAATGGAAGTTTTTCCATCATGACCATCTTTATACTATGTAAGTTATGTGCAAATCTGTGAACATTTATATTTTCAATCTTACCAACGTTGTAAACACCCTTTAAAAACCGAGCCTCCTTTCTGTTCATTTTTTTTCTTCTTTTACAACGTACAGGCATGTGAGCGGGTCACGGGAAAAAACGCAGACAATTTTAGCAAGCGAAATACGTGTCCGGATTTTGGGCCAGCGCTACAGTCTGAATATCAGGCTTTTTACTGCAGCGTGGACGAAACATTAACAAAAACAATATAGGCCACAATTCTTACTTGGTAACAATGTGTTGTTCGTCCTCATTTTCAATATGTTTTTGTGACATTACTTAGAAATGTGTTATTTTTTTTGCACTGAGGTAACATCTTTTGGTTATAAATAGCAACTATTTGTTTGCCTCAATAAGACTTTCCCTTCAGCCTTGACTTGTGCAAACTCATATTTCATACTATTCAGAAGTGGTGTAGAATGAATAATACTGATGGGAATAGAGTCCATGCAATTTACAAAACATTTGGTTTACTTTTTAAACAAGAATTGTTATTTTAAAACACTAAAATTTGCCTGTTTTTAAAGTACATTTAAAGCCTTATTATAAAACAAATTTAAACATCAATTTGTATAATCTCATGCACTTAATATTGGTACACTATTTGCTTACTTCAATCAAACTTCCCTTCAGTATTGTCTTGTGCAAATTCACATTTCATATCTTGTACTTTATCTGTTTGTATTTTTCAGAAGTGGTGTAGAATCCAAGGATAAAGTTTGTGGCGTGTCGTGGCCGAGCGGTTAAGAGCACCGAACTCAAGCTCTGGTGTTTCTGTTCAGCAGAGTGTGGGTTCGAGTCCTGGTCGTGACACTTGTGTCCCTGAGCAAGACACTTAACTATAATTGCTTCTCTCCACCCAGGGGTAAAATGGGTACCTGTGAGGGCAGAGATGGTTCTTGTGATTGATTTAGCCTAGTAGCGCATATATTGCAGCACAGGCTGTATACTCCCCAGGGAGCTGAGATGGTTTAAGGAATGAAATAAATGGCCCAGTGACCAGGGGTAATAGTATGTTAGGCGCCTTGAGCATCCCTTGGGGTGGATATGTGCGCATTATAAATGTTGTTATTATTATTATTATTATAAATGGAACAATGAACTAGAATCAACTTAACACAAGTATACACATGTAACTGTTCCATTAACATGTTGTTGATGAATTTTTCTGATGGCGTCATCATCAAAAGTGTACCACTTCTTGAGTTTCACTTAATACACAATGTAGCACATTATGACGCTCTCGGAGTTCCAACACATCCTGTAACATACAAGTAAACATGATTTTCCCAGGGGATCAAACCGCACAGTTTTTCAATTCTATTACAGAAGCTGTAATGCCTACATGTAGTTGTGTGGGAGTATCGGTGGTACATGCACATCCATGCACTGAGTTTATGAGTAAAGGTTAATTTAGGGGGCAGAAAGCCGTGGATGGCTGAAAGTGGATAGGTTGGCCACATGTTCACTGCACTAAACGACAATGTCTGTATGTGTTGAGTGTGCTCTTTTCTGGGTTTCCGTCTCTTCAATACAGCACATTGATATGGTTTTACTTTGGTATAACAGGGTTCAATGGCTTTACTAAGAACAATGTGACATTTGTATTGGCAAGCCAAGATTTGAATGTACACCAAGTTATTTGAAACGTACTAAACGTAATGCGCTTATTAACAATTGGAGTTTGAGACTGTTTGGGCTCAACATAGTTTACCTTAGAAATGCAAACTGGAAAACCATGTTAGTATTTATACATATGTGCTTCTCAACAATTGGCGTCAATTGACAAGAGACGGTTTGGGTTCAACATAATTTTACTTAGAACATACTTGTGTAAGAGAAGAAAACAACGATTGATTTTACCACTTTCTTAAATTTTCACTCCAGGAACTACTGTACGTGTTTTAATCTACATCTTTGGGTGAATAAACAAATAAACAAGACAATAATTGGTAATACTAACAATTATAACTCAAATGAACAATGAAGGGATAGCCCAATGTGGTTATGCTGAATACAGATTTATATTAATTGTCAAATGATTTTCCCTCGATTGAATGAATGCGGATGTTGTACCCCAGTGCTAGTTGTGATTGAATAATGTAAGTAGGTACTCCTGCCATTGTGGATAAATCTGATTAGCAGGGGATTCATTTTGCGGCTAGACAGGCCTAGCATGTAGTGGCTGACCGGGACACCAACTGACCTTTATAACCATCAAGTGAATGTAAGGGTAGCTGGTCTTATATACAACATGTCTGCCCAGGATGTGAGGAGAACAGTGTATTCCAGCTGGTTATCACAATGATAGTTTTAACCTTGGTTGGTTGGTTGGTCTTTTCTATAGACCTTTCTTTTGCAACATCACAGCCGAGTTTTTGCCAACCCAGGTTGGAAAAGTATGGAAAGCCATAACTGCAAATCAAAAACAGATTGCCACAGTTTGTAGCAGTGTTACACAAATATTCAAAAATAGTGTTGAATTTGTTGGAAACAAATCAACCAATCATGGAAGGTATTTCCGTTCATGAATCTTTACAGAAAATGTTGAATTTGGTCACAACATTTTTTAACAGATTGAATGTTTTGCTAACATTCGACCGTCCATGCCAACCGGCGCACTTTGTTTATCAACAAAAGAAAGGTCTATTAAGCCAAGCAGTAGAAATGAAACATTAAAAACAAAATTCTCAAAATAAAATACATGCAGGTAACCCTTTGAAAAACATTAGTCAGTTTTTGAATCTTGATTCTAGTTGTCAGGATCGACATTTATAATCTTTGGGGAAAAAAAATAAAAAATAAAAATAATTGTTTGTTTGATGAACTACAAGGATGTGCGCGCAATTTGAAGAAACAATTACTGAGGTGAAAGGACTTTTTTCCGAACATTTCTGCCAACCAAAGATCCCCCATGTCTAAAATGGTTCAGCCCAGGCACCCCAGTATTAAATTCAGGCACCTTGGCCCACCCCAGCCTGACCTTATCAAGGGACTAAGAAGGGGGGGGGGACCTTTGAAAAAATTGGGCCCTACGAAAACAAAAAGGAAAATGTGTTTTTGGATCAAAGAAGAATAAGTAATGTGTTGGGTATTGTAATGAAAGGTATGTAGTGAGTTGGTGAATTATCATAACAAATCTTTCATTCTCGAAAGACTGAGGGGTCGTTTGTATTTTTAAGGTAGGGTCATAGATTGTTGTTTGTCAACATTAATAATGCTTATTTATGGGCAAAATTATAAAGAAAGATACAATAAAAGTCACGTGTGAACGAGTCAGCTGAATACATTGTCTACTTGCTGAGAAAACTGCAACAAACGTCACGGCATTTCAACAAGAACGTCAAATCCAAAATCCATCCACGGTCGTTTAGCAAATGGACAGCCGCTACCAACCACATATCTGTACGCAGCATTCACGAATGGACACCAACCAACGGAAATCTGAGAAAGCATTCGCTATTCAGATCAAATTCACAAAATCATAATGAAACAATTATATGCCCCCAGATTACACAGTAGGGCTTTTAAAGATAAACACCAAGTGCAGGGATGTGATAGACTGTTGAAATAAACCCACCTGAACTCTGAGCGCAAAGTGTCAAAGCTTGCGAACTCGAAAAATTGAGAGCACGATGCCCACAAATAAAACTTTTCTCTGGTTTTAAAAGCCCTACTCTGCAATCTGGGGCGTTCTATGTGGTCTTATCTTTATTTTTTATGAAATTGATCTTTTAGAGGGGCAAAAAAACGGATTTCCGGTCAAAAAAGGAGAAATCACATCCCTGCAAGTGAAAAACATTCTGAGGACCTCGTTTCAATTCATTGTGTTTTGGCCAAATGCCAAAATTTTGTTCAAGAATGCCCCCAAGTTTTTAACAAATCACGGGAGACCCCTGTCATTGCCCACCAGCATTATTTTATAAGAACTATTTTTATCACAAAGTGGCATTTTCAAGGTGACAAAAACTGAACACACACCTCCTTCTTATCAAATGAGGACATTCACGTCAAGGGTTCACCTAAAACAACTGGAAAGAACTGATTGCTTTATCTTACCTGGAGTGACAGTGATTTTTTCTGGGTAAAAAAAAACCCAAAACAAAAACACAACACTTGTCCGAGCCATCCATGTCAACCCAGTTCCTAGTGGAGTTCTTTAAAAAAAATGAGGGACCTTAAACCTCGAATATGCCCCCCCCCCCCCACCTTCTCTTTTCTTCAAGAAACATAAAAATAGACACATAAACCTACGAAGGTTCACATTCTGAAGAAATTAAACTTTTCCTTGAATATTCCTTGGAATTTGAAGAGAAATAACTGGCCCAATACTTTGTTGAGGCAATGGAAGCAGTTGCCCCTGTTGTTTGCCTTGGGGCACTTTGAATGTCCCAATAGAAACGTTAATTTTCCTCATAGAGGTGCCATTATTAGCCAGGGAGAAAATGCCTTGGTGCCCATGCCCTTTCAAGAAAGAAGTATTCGGCCTAAAACACGATCAAATATTCATATTTCACAGGGGCAATTGGTTGAGTATCATACATAAAACTAGTCCACTTTAAGATAATATGATAAACCTTAACTTATTTACAGATTTAACTCTTTTTTTAAAGACGACAAGAAATCTGTTGACAAATAAGACAGAGCACCGACACTGGTTCATGTGGAAGAGAGATCAATCTGGGTTGGAATTGGATCTCTTTCCGTTCAGTGTCAAGCTCATTGCACAGGAGGGTGCAAAATGCCACGACGAAAGAAGCATGACATATCTTGTACAGGGCATTGCCTATTACTGCACATGGCCGTACGACATGAGATTTTATTCCACATCTCCCATACAGTTCAGCGTCCCTCCATTTTAATATAATGCTCCAATTCAACTGCTTAATCCTGATTGTGTCTACCCATCACTGCTTGGAATTGTTTCCCATCATGTATTTTTTTGTCCTCCCCGTAAACAAATGCCTGGGTACACCAGCGTAATGCTGGCTACACCATCGGTTTTGGGGTGTTTTTTTTTAACGACCATTCCGGGTGATTCATGTATGCCCAACACACATTACATGTGTACTGTGCAGATTGCTTCTCTGATCCATCATAATGCGAGAGGAAAAAAAAGGAACCTTCCCATTGAGCGTTAGAGCAGAAAGCACTAATGAACTAAACAACAATCGTACATGAATGATTGCTTCAGAGAGTAGTCGTCTTCTTTTTTTTTTTTAAACCATGAATCCAAGGGCTGATAGATGGGAAAAAAATAGTCTGATCCCCCATTCACAGTAAGTGCTCTGACAATGTGTGACCACAGGGAATCTGTCAATAAATAGCAACAGCCCAGTGCAGTGGCATGGAAGCATCTACATGTACAGCAACCTGACAAGACAATTTATCAAATAATGGTGTACAGCAACCTTGGGGATATAATGGGAAAGTACATGAACCCGTACCGATATTAATTGTCTTTCATCTCGTACCATTAAGTACCATTTTGAAAGTTGAAATTTTTTTATAAAATAAGAAACGTGAATGAAATTTTCTGATTATGATCTTTTGCAAGATTATTACTAAATTATCAAATGGAAGAAAAAAAAGCAAGGGACGTGAGCAGTGTTTACACTGCACAGGTATGATGCAAATGTCAGCATGCAGGCCCTGGGTACATTAGGGTCTCCCACTTCTACAAGAATAATGAGTCATGACAACCCTTATGGAAGTTATGCGACAAGGTTTAAGGTTACTTTCTTGCAATTTCCGAGAATAATGCAAAGTTATAATCTGGATTTTAAGGAAAAGGACATAAGTGTTTCTCTAGTTTTCAGGAAGCGCACCATTATTCCCACATTTTGAGTTTTCTAATGTTACAAATTGAGTCTTTAATTAGGACAAGCTTTGTACTTTGAATGTCCTATGTTTTGAAGGACAAACTCCTTAAAAAAAAAAAGTATAAACTAAGACTTGAATGGACAGGAGATGACATTGAGTATTTCATTGTAATTTACTGATGCATTTGCATATTCCAGACAGGATTTGGGTCTGTTAATGCCCTGCAAGCATTATATGCATGAAGGCCGTACAATTGCTTTGCCTAAAGAACTTGTACTTCCACGGACACGGCTCATTTCCATTTACTTCTAGACTATTATTGATGTGTCTTGTGTCTTGGGTAATTGGCGATTAGTGCCGAGTTCGGTTTGCTGTACTTTTTTCTCTCCGGTCAATCTGTTTAAGTCTTGGAGGCCTGATGAATGCCTCACACTGTCCCAGCATGAAGCACACATGAGTCTTCCAGCCAGCTTGTCAAAATCATTTACACTAAACAAAACAATGATCCAAAACAACCCCCCTCATCCTGTATTTACCTTTTTTGATAGTGATCTTGTAAAGTTTAGACATCATGGGATTGGGTAATGCTGGCATGTTGTCACTGGACTGTCGTCAACATACACACAACCGTAAATAATATGCCATATCACAGGCGGGATTGGACAGGGGATGGGGGCAGAACAGTAAAAGGGGTAGGTCTCTTCTTTTTTCATCCAGAAAATATTATTGATGACTCCCTTCCACTACTTATTTTTTCAATGTGTTCAAAACTGTCTTTTGTCAGACAGGTATCACACAGCCTCCCAAAACAAAATTTGTCCAGGGTTCTCCACCAGGATGTTTCAAAACTGTGGGACATTCTGGGCCCTCATAGAGCTGCTTAACGGCCGACTCTGTGTTTCATAGCGCTGCTAACCGTAAGCAGACGAAAGGCATGCTAACCTTCCGTTGCTTAATGCACGAAAATGAATGACGTATCAATGCAAATCCATGGTGAACGCGTGAGGTGGCCGCCTTATTTTCTTGCTAACCTGTGAAATATGCTTATGCTTAAGCAAAATTTTCTGCTACAGTTAGCACGAAAATTTGCTTACCGTTAAGCAGCTCTATGAAATTGGGCCCTGGACCCAAACTTTTGAAGTTTGGCCCGAGCACGCTGAAATGAAATAAGGTCCTCAAAATGTTTTTTACATGGTGTCTATCTTTGGTTTTAAAAGTCCTACAGTGTGGTGTTTGGGGCATTCTAAATAGTTCTATCTTTACCATTTGTGTGTATCGGCCCGCAAGTAGTGTATATATCGGCCTGATATCCTAGCTGAGTCCATGGGGAGAAGCCTCGCTTGGACCTTCTGAACTTCAAACTTGGTAGAATTTGCTTCAGGATTGGGCATTAAAAATGTTCAGTTTTTATGTTAATGGCATATTTTTTACCCAGAGTTATATACAGCACAAAACAAGGAACAGTAGTAATTATTCAATGTTGAGTACAAATATTTTTTACAAAGATGCAACATTTAGTCAGTCAGGAAAATTCTTCGGGATTGAGTTGATGCTTTTTTTGTTTGTGTGATGCCTTGGAAAACATCAATACGAAGGCAACAAAAGTGTAATTGTATACAATGAACAAACTCCTATCAGCTATTTAAGTTTTTCAATTTTGGATCCTCCTTTCGATGGAACCACAATCTGTAAATCTATCCTCTTTGTTAAATCATGCCAGTTCTACCTATATGCACGTCGAATTCATAACCCATAAAGCATTTATGTTGGCGTCAACTGAGCATCTGCATGTAACTGTTTATAATATAATGTTGCACAAGTTTTCAAAGCAGTGGCGTAATGTGTGACCTTGGAAAGACACAAAGAATTTGTATAGATCTATGGATTTCTAACATTAGTTTTACAATCAGCATTGTTTTTCAGTGTTTCCCTTCTAAGGGTTAGTGTTGAGAGGTAGCGATACGGCACGCTGTCCCTGGAAGCAAGGCTGTAGGATCATATCTACAATAAGTACGAGTAGCTTACAATAATAAAAAGTACATTTTCAGACAGTCGATCCGTCCATGGTGCAAGGCACTACTTTGTCAAGTTACTGGTAGTGAGTAAAGGGGTGTAAACCACAAAGCTTTAAAATGTGCCATGGCAAGGTCATGGCAAGGTCATGGCAAGGTCACACAGTACACACATGTATCATTAAATTTCATGAGCAATTCTTATGTTGTTTGTATTTCTTTACTTCTAAAAGAAAAAATACTTCTATAAGTAAAAATACATAGATTTACCCGAGTACAAATGTTGACATGATGCGCATATTTTTGGAAGTGTTTCATCAGAATTAGGAGTGCATAACATTGCCGCCAGAATTCCGAGTTATAAGATTGTGTGTTTCCTGCCTTAAAGGCACTGGACACGCTTGGTAATTACTCAAAATATGTGTTAGCATAAAAACTTACTTAGTAACGAGCAGCGGAGAGCTGTTGATAGTATAACACATTTTGAGAAACGACTCCCTCTGAAGTAACGTAGTTTTTGAGAAAGAGGTAATTTCTCACTAAAATATTTGAATCTGAAAAAGACTTCAGGGCTGAAGCCCTTTTCAGGCATCTGAAAGCACACAAATTTGTGCAACAAGGGTGTTTTTTCTTTCATTATTTTCTTGCAACTTCGATGACCAATTGAGCCCAAATTTTCACAGGTTTGTTATTTTATGCATATGTTGGGATACACCAAGTGAGAATACTGGTCTTTGACAATTACCAAACGTGTCCAGTGCATTTAAATTGAAAAAGCAGAGCTTACTTACACATGAAGGGACGTGTGTATATGGATTTATCATGTACATGACAAGAAACAGGGAGGAGGGAGACCTACATGTATTGTGTAGAATAACAAAACATAGCATGATAAAAAGATATCATTCTAGATAAAACGCCGCTGTTAATAATTTTTAATGGACAAGTCTAACATGATTTTTTCTCTCAGCTTGCAAACATTATAAATGCAAGGGTCATTATTTGGTTCATCTAATAGTTTCTCCAGGACTGCTGGTGGCCTTGAGGTGTGTGCTCTAGCTTTTTTGTCAATGTACCACAGTAGAGTGATGGATACACACTCTCACCACAGACTCTGCCTATATTGTGTACTCCCCAAGGGCAGAGCACAGCCAGACTGCTTAGAGTTATGTGGTTGTACATTTACATTATTGTTTAACATGTTTGACCAGAACACAACCCCTCTTCAAAATGCCAGGGCTTGGCCTTGGGGGTGGGGGGGATTTGGAGGCCCTGTTTGGATGAAAAGAAGGACCCTACCACAATGCACAGACAGTGATTGCTAATGTACTGTTCAGTGGCTTTCTCTGGATACATGTAAACATGTACATGTACATGTAAACCACAACCTCAGGGTATTAGAATAGGGAGATATATTATTGTAGCGTGGTCACAGTCCAGATTAAACCAGACAGGGAGAGCAGACCTGAAGGTCATCGAATGGTCATCTCCAGTTTGTATATCAATGGCCTATATTTTTCAATCAGCAAGACACTTGAGTGGTTCAAAGGGCACTACTTGCACCAAGCACATCCTGACCAAACATCAATTCATTTTCTTAAACCTGATATAAAATACTTTAGTGTATGTGCATATCATGAAACCATTGAGATGAACATGCTCAGGGTATGGGATGATAAATAAAAGAATGTCTCAATGCTACCCTTGATTTTGCCAAGGGTTTATGCAATCCTCTAGTTTTCAACCAACCAATGGAAATGCTGTAGCAAATTTTTAATTAAGTAGGGCCCTATGCATGTACACCTGTACTGTATTCCAAATTAACTACACTACATGTACCTGACAACACTACATAAACATGTACATGTACTTTACAAAATGAGTGTACGTACATGCCATACACAAATGCAGTAGGTAATCCACTAAGAACAGGTTTGTATTCACTGAGTTCTGTGTGTAGTCTTCTGGACATGGCTTAACTGAAAGAAGCCATACCTTTATTACCATAAAAGCTGAAAGAAAACATAGTCTGGCTCCCTGTTGTAAACCAAGTATCAGCATTCCTTATTGTGGTTGCACTATGGGAATATGACATATTGATTGGTGTACAATAATAAAGGTTCATGGTATACATTATTGAAGTACAGAAAGGTAGACAAATTAAGCCTTTCATACTGTACTGTTTTTGGAGGATACTTTTGAGCGTCACATCGGCAAGCCGTGACCAGAATATTTTCCTCCTCCAAGCATTGTCCAAGTAATTATTTGTAACACTGTGTTTTGGTCTAGGCAGTTTCCTTTACCGACTCTCCCGGCTGGTACCAAAGCTTATACTTTCATTATAATATATTCCATAGTTTAATACACCCTCCGGTTATAGGTCTAGACGCGAATGAAAAGCGCTTCCTATCGGGCATATGTTGATGTTTAAAACAACAAAAAAACACTGTGTGCCTCATTCTCATGCCTGAAATGATTCAACAGCTATTGAATATTCATGACATGAGTAGATTAACACATTGGATACGACCCCCCCAACTGCCTGAGCTGATGTTATACCCCAAGTCAGGTTAGAGATTTGTTTTTACATATTAGGGAAGTAACGACGGCTCAACAAAGTTGGGAGACATTCAATGTTATTTCCAGTCGCGTCTCGAAGACGAGAAGGAATTTGTTCCACCGCAACTGCTCCATGATCAAAATAATAGATTGAACAACGAAAGTAACCTCATAGAACCAAAGTAGTGGCAGCAAAAAAATATCAATGGGTTTAACATTAAAAATAATCATGTACATTGTAGAAGAAGACGCGAATGAAAAGCGCTGCCTATAGTGACTAATCTAAGTTATCATTTTGGCCGAATGTCAGGGCTGTCATTTTGAAGAACATCATGCAAATTGAACAATTACTAATGAAATGTTAAATGATGTTCAAAATGACCCATCAACGAGCAACTTCCCAATGGAGTACAAGCTATTTTGTTATGTTAATGTTAAAGATCAAACTGCTAAGAACAACAAAACTTCATTCAGTGTTTTTCGGTTCGCATGTAATAAAAGTAGAAAAACACAAGCAAGAAAATTATAATCACCTGAGAACCCGATGTCCTGATCTTACTCTCCAATAATGGTGTAGACAGTACTTTGAAATCCATTCAAACAATCAGTAAGAACACCATCAAACAATTACAAACATGCAATTCAATTTGAATTGTCATATCTGTCTTTCGCTCAATCCACACAGAGATTAGTCTGTCCACAAACAATTACCTTCTCAAAACCTCAGACAAAAGGTCTTCTCTGTAAACAAGCTTGTCCTACTTCCATATTTTTTTGTTAAGTCTTGATTTAAAAACTAGGCCACGCCAATTGACAGTTAATGTGCACGCACAAGCGTTCATGTGCAGTCACCGTAACTTTGCTTCATAATAAATTTTTACAAGGTGTGACTGTACGATCCTCTTAATTTGTACATGTGCATCACTTTGATTAACCCCACACAATCTATTTAATTTGATCTGCAATTCAAAGATGTGTTCACATTAATTATTTTAAAGAAAACGATTGCTTGTTCAATGAACAGGCCTACTGATCTTTACTCAAAAAATAAAGAACGTCGTTTAAAATGTGCTGTTGTAGGCCCTTTAAATACAACATTGTAGAAAAGAAGAAAACAATTGCAATTTAAGTTCTCCATTCCCTTTTGTTTTCCCATGTTTTTACAGCAACCTCTGTTTAGAGTTTCTGATTGACAGGTCAGCCATCAAAAATATTTAAAACGCAATAAATGGAGAACACATGTGGCTCTCACAAAAAGAACAGATGTGATCAAGTTCTTAACATTTCAACAGTGAACCATGTCTTAGGCTCACCCATTTGAACGCAGATGAGGTGCACACAGGTCAAGAACAATGTCTATCACCTCTTCTTCTCAGAAACACTCTGTCTTTCACAGAATTGTTCAATCCATTCATAGTGTAACCTGAAATGTTTAACCCTCTTGAAGTATTTTCTTTTGCCATGCAAAGACTTATTCCACTTTGCTTGTGTTGTTGACTTTATCTGATTTTTGTTTTGTTTTCCCCTCCCCTGTTCCGATATCGCTTCCTCAGCCCAAACATCGTCTTCCTGACCATCTCTTAAAGCGTTAATCTCTGCATCGCACACATGGATTTCCTTGAAGATGAATGCGACTTTGCCAAGATAGTTTGTTTCCATCTTACATTCTGCTGTGCAAATGTCAAAGATATCGCAGCATGAATCCACTGAAGTGAAGTCGTGATCCTGCTGCTGGCTTGGATGTCAGTTTTCTCAACACCCCCCCCCACCCCCCCCAAAAAGAGAGAAAACCCACCTTATGATTAACACCTTCAGTATAATATTTTTTCTCTCTTTGGGATTTCGTTCTCAAAAACAAAGTGATCTTCTTGCAAAGTACACATTACCGATTAGGTCGTGGAGCAGATCCTTTTTTCAGCTGTAACAACTCCAGCCGCATCAAAGTGCATCAACATCAAAATGATACATCAACACAGTGCTAAGCCAACATTTGAAGAACAAAATTTAAAGAAGCCCTTTTTTCTTTCTTTCCGGAAATGAAAGCTTTAAAACCAGAAGAATGTGGAGTTTTGTACTGTAGGACACACATAAGGCCCAAAGTGTAAAGACTTGTTAGTTAACTGGTTAATGTACTAAACCATTGTTGGTGATTTGAGTGCTTCAATGCATGTAAACGCTGAATCAATTTTCACATACTTGCCTGCTTGTCTTGACAAGAAATTTTGTAAAAATAAATTTCAAAGCCAACAGCTCACTTGTTACACATTATGTACTGTACAACAAAAGCCCTTTTCACATGAGAACCGACAACTTACGTCCATCGTTTTGGGCGCCAGTTGTCTGTCCCAAAGGTTGCATGCGATATCATGACAAACATTCACACGATGACACTTCGCGTTCCCAACGTCCCTCGTTTTCGTGAGACTGAGATCGCTACGTCTTGGGTCAAAGGTCATCATTGGTTATTTATTAGTTCGCTGGTGCTCTGTCAGTGTCCCGTTTGATGTTACATAATTGCATTTAGGGTACCATCGATCGCTTTCTCAGCGCGACATTTATGCTTTTTCGTGCGAGTTCTCAGCTTCCTGACTAGTCACTCCGAAGATGATTGTAGCGGAAAGTATTTTGTCAAGTGGAAGTGCCAAATCCAAAACAAAGGTAACTTACATGTAACAGAATTTGCAACACGACATTTCTTCCACCGACGCCATTTTGATAGGATCTCGAACCATGGAGGAAGGAATCTCGAACAAACAAACGACATTTCACCCTGTGCGCATGCGTGGTCGTTGTGCGATCGCTTGGGACCTTGGTATCATGCCGTGCGTCGTTTCACACGACCGATCTTGGCGATTTTTGGAGGAGGTCTTGATCCCGGTTGTTTATAACGCGGGTCCAAGGTAATTTCATGACACGGATTCCTTTCACACGACGCAAATTTGCGATTTTTTTTACACCGATGCGATTTCGTTGCAAACGACCATCGTTTAGAGCGCTCGTGTGAAACGGGCTAAAGAAACCTTTTTGATCAATGCAGATCACATACAACAAAACCCACTAACAAAGTAACACAAAATGGGCATTTCGCATTGGTTACCTCATTATGATCATGTGATTTGAGGTTAGTTAGGTGTTTGGCAAATGTCAACATTCCCCCCCCAAAAAAAACAAAACAACAACAACAAACAAACAAACAACCAAACAAACAAACAACAGCTTTCAAACCCTCTGTAATGAAGTCAATACTTGCTGCAATTTCGTGAGGTCAAATTGCTTTGACACAGTACTACATGTATGCCACTGTGCATGCACACACACATAGGCCTACATTTTATGTTTTAACACAGGTAAGGCGGTTACAATCCACACCTTTTGTATAATTTGACCTCTCAAAATGGCCGCCACTGTGGCGGCGTGTAAGAGGTCTGTAATAACTTAATTCTTAATTCTTAGGTTCTATTTCTGTTGTTGAGCAATCCAAATGTTCAGCAATACTTTGTTCAATGACGTAGGCCTACGGACTTACCTTCACAATGAGCAGTATGGTGCAGTAAAAACACTGTCAAGTAAACACAACGAGAATAAAATGTCATAAAAATATCAAATTTAAACTGAACTTATATATTTAAAGGTAGGGTCATAGATTGGTAAACACTCAACAAATTAATGGCTCTAAAAACTTACTTAGCAGCTGTTGATTGTATAAACTGTATTTTGAGAAAGGATTCTGCTTGAAGCAATTTGGTTTGGAAACATTTTCACCCAAAATTATTCACAATTCAAAAAATGATTCATGCGGCAGTCGTTTCTCAGATTTCTGGGTTTGATTTTAAATTCAAATTTCCCTGGTATCCGTTCGTGAATGCTGCGGCCAGAGATGTAGTTGGCACCCGCTTTCAACCTCACTAAACATGGATGGATTTGACATTCTTGATGAAAATAATGTGACAGTTTTTTCCTGTTTTCTCAACAAGTTGACAGCTGAAAATTTCACAGGTACATGTAACTTATAAGTTATATTATATCTTTATTGACGATTTGGCCAAAAACTCAGCATTACATTGACAAAAACCAATCTCTGACACAACCTACTTAAAATTTGAAAGCTTGTAAGTTTTCATGCCTCTACATTTTCCCATACACGATGCAATCAAAACCCTTTAAGATGCATTCATGAGTTTTCATGTTCTTCCCTATTTATAAGGTTCGGAAGTCACGTTCTACTGGTCCAAATTGGTTAACGCCCATACTTAAGAGTCACCAAAACGATATGTGTAGAGACAGCCAGTTTATACTTTTGGTAAATGTCAAAGACCAGTATTCTCACTTGGTGTATCCCAACATATACATGAAACAACAAACCTGTGAAAGTTTAAGCTCAATCGGTCATTGCAATCACCAGAAAAAAGTGGGGAAAACCTTAAGTGTTTTCACTGACATTTTCAAACATCAAGTTTTTGACTGTGAGATCAAAACTAATTGTTTTACTCATTTCTCAAAAACTACAGCATTTAAAGCAAAAAAAGTTCACAACTTTTTTCAAGCCATAGAGATTAACAAAAGTAGGTTACTTTGAACGAACTCAAAATTCTCTGTACATGTTTGAACTACATATGTATGTCACCCTGTTTACAAAACAGTGACCTTGTACATGTACATTCCAGGGCAATTACTGGCAGACAAGATAGGCACTGGTCATGAAAATGTCACATTTGTTACTGTAATTACCACATAATTATGTTCAAGAATGTTATGTATACAGTTGAAATTTGGGGATACGCCTCCTGAGAACAAAATTTGATAAAAAAAATACACTGCTTTCTCCACAGAAAGGAAGATTTTGTAATATTGAGCTAGATACAAATAATGGTTAAGTGTCTTGTTTAAGGACAGGAGTGTCAAGACCAAGATTCGAACCCACACTTAGAAACTCCAGAGCTTGAGTCCAGTGCGCTAAATGGCTACTGGCTAGGCCAAGACACGCCATATATTCTTCTGGGCAAGGAAACAACATAAAGACTATAGGCATTGGTACTGATTTCCACCATCTGCAATCATTTTGAAATTTGAATGAAGGATTTCTCGGCAAATTTGTAATCCAACCCCCCCCCCCAAGAATAAGATGGGACAGACACAAAGATGTAAATGTCTTAAAAGTATCCTCTTAAACCATCAGAAAACCAAATAAGCTAGTGACACAATTTTTTGAAGTAAAAAAAAAAAAAATCTGATTTAATTCAACACCAATCACTTAAAGGGTGTGTACAACATTGGTAAGAATGAAAATATAAATGTTCACAGATTTGCACATACATGTAACTTACATTGTACAAAGATGGTCATGGTGGAAAACTTCCCTTGAAATAGTTTTGTTTGAAATGCCATAGTTTTTAGGAAATGAGTAAAATAATAGTCTTTATCCTGCAGGATAAATTCCGATGTTTGAAAAGAAGTTAAAACACTGGGGGTTTTTCACTGTTTTCTCATGACTCCGAAGACCGATTTAGCTTAAACTTTCACAGGTTTGTTATTTCATGTATATATTGGGTAACATCAAGTTTGGATACAGGTCTTTGGCAATTACAAATGTCGTTCGCATAAATTATGTGGTACCATGAAAGGAACCTGGTACTTGCCCAACGTACCACTCTTCATCTTTATCTGCATTCCACAGACATTCAACTTTTCGTAGGGATTATTCCTTGCCGGGTGTCTTCTGCACTGGTTGAGCTTGAATAACAGATTTACATGTAGAGCTGCATTTATGATTTTTTGCCAGGTGTGACTGGATTTTACACAATGATTTATCAACAGGTTTAGTTGATCCAGGAACAAAATGTTGCCAATGTGAAATCCTTTTCACATGCCATAAATTATTAAAGACCTTTCCTATGGAAGTGTACTTGTTTTTTTAACAGCTTTGATTTTCTTGTTGTATCAATTCTTGTACCAGTCTCTCTGGTATCATCAGTTGGCTGTTCTTTGATTGCGAGTGTTCCGAGTCTGCTGTTTTTTAGGCCCCTTGCTTTTTCCTGTTGTTGCTGTTCCCATTACCTCAAGATCCAATGGCTTTGTCTTTCTACGGTTACCTCAGCTTAACCCAAGTTTAACAGCAACCCTTGATCAGAACCAGAAGTTTTGTTGAGCACTTCCATGACTTGAACTTCATTAGCTATACAACATGTAGCTGTGGAATGTGGGCATTGAAGTATCAACTATTCTTTCAGGTATTAATTAGTTGTGTTTTGATGCTGAATCTGTGGCTTGTCTAGCTATACTTGGTCGTCTGGTATTGCATAGAACTTTCCCCCTGGTACATTTAAACTTTAGTCAGTTGGAGAAGACAGCGCAGAGCTGTTTCATCTGAGCAACCAGGACTCATCACAGATTTCCAGACCTTATCTTTTTGAACGAATGACTCACCAAAGAACCCAAGGCAGCTAAAAAAGGCAAGTTCTGTCAGCCTCTTATGCAGTAACCTTCTCTCAGAATTAAACCAACCCAGTATCATTTATGGCCCTTTCTTCTCCTTTAATGGTCACAATGGTGAACTGTAGTTTTGTTAATGATCCCTAATACCTGACATCCTGCTACTGGTGCATACAGAGCTTCATTACAGTCTACATACATGTAGTACGTTATTGAGTGCCTCCAAAGACCATTCTTTGTTAAACGTGAATATCAAAACAAAATACAATCTCTTTTGCCCCTTTTTTGCCATCCAATGAAAGTCTCAATGTAAAGTTTGAACAAAGAATCAACATTAGCCATCAAAGTTGAAAAAGATGAAACATCTTTGCCAACTTTTCTTGCGCTGATTGCCTCAAGTTGTTCCAAGTTTAGGGGGAAGGCATTTGTTGTTGTTGATAATCTTGAAGGAGACCTTTACGAAGGGTATCCCTGTTTAGATCTGTTCAACATTTTATCTGATTTGTTCATAAAACTTTCTATACCATGTCAATGCCTGGTTTTGATTTCTCACAATAGTCGCTGATATCATTCAAGTTTTGTATGTTGAAGTCCAGTGGATTGGTGTTTGGCAGAATTGGAGATTATCTATAGGCCCTACCTCAAACCCAATGAATGGCCCTCACCACCATCATCTGTTATTATGTATGTGATAACAGTGTCAGGAGTTCTTTTGAAGTCTCCTCAGTTCCAAGCGTTGCGCTTTGTTTTGAAGTAATGCCCGCCAGTGACAGTGGCATTTGCGAAACTGCAATATAGTGTGTGCTCATTATTCATGTTGCGTATGGTGTATTCACTGGGTAGCCTAGCCTGTCACACTTGCCCAAACATGGCTAATGATGTTAAGTTTTTTTAAACTCAACTCTATTAGGAAAAATGTCTGGAAAGCTATATAAAACAGAACGCTGTTTTGTTTGAGACACATAGCTACTTACATGTATCCCCCTATGTTAACATTAGAATCATTGAAAATGTCAACAGGATGTGACCTTTACTTTGACCTTATCGGTCGGGTGGAAGTGGGTCAAATCTTGGACAGCGCTCTTTGTTATGATTCTTGTTATGAAGCTTGGCCCAGTTACCTTCCCCGCTGGAAAATCGGAAAAATCAACTGCAGCAATTCTTCAGCAGATGACCATCAAGTCACCACAAAGATGTGCTTCTTTTTTTACAGGAAGCAGACGATCCAAAAAGCTATAAGGTTTATTCTTCAGGGATTTCAGAAAGCAATGCACAGTAATGCGCATACCTGTCCCAAACTGCTACAATACCGTTTGTTTACACGTGCACCCTAACCTTTGTGCACAGATGTTGTACAACAACTGTA
Organism: Leptasterias polaris; assembly: GCA_037783415.1. NCBI lineage: Eukaryota > Metazoa > Echinodermata > Asteroidea > Forcipulatida > Asteriidae > Leptasterias > Leptasterias polaris. The sequence continues at coordinate 2,987,071 of JAZGTN010000005.1, read as the reverse complement.
CAGTATGTGCGCAACATTACTATTCTCATGACCAGCGTGGATTTAAAATATGGCTGTAATTTTGTCTAATTTGTTAAAACGGTTTCCCCTTACACTAAGTGGCAACAGTGTAAAAGAAAATTCATGTCACCATTGGGCCAAACTCCAGCCACATACACTGTAGCCTCTAGTTTTACCTAGTGTGTGGTAGTTATTTATCTTTTGCTTCACTATTCCAACTTTGTAAAAAAAATAAGACTGATAACTAGTAAAATCAAAGTTTTAAAAAATTCATCCACTTACATTTACAAGTGGATACGTTTTCATGCTTTAAGTCCTGAACAGGAAGAGGTGACCTGGGATATTATTAGGTCATGAACAATAAACCAATGAGTATTTTATATATCAACACATAGCACCTTTGGAATTAAGGCGTTGAGGGAGGAGAGAAAATAGAACAGCCCTAGGCTACATACAGCTAAGCTAAACAATGTGACATCTACATTTGTGGATTATTTTACTCTTTGTAACTTACTCCCTCTGGAATACAGTTTCAGTCCAAAATATTGTTTTTCTTAAAGTGTGAATTTGAAAAGTACTTACTGCTCAAATTGTCAAACTTTGGGCATATTTCCATTTGTTTACAGTCAGGAGCTCCTTCTGTCATTGTCTGTGTTTATCATATCGTATCAAAATGGCAACAGATGATGGTAGCATATCATGCTTTGTACGCAACAGACAAAACGAAATGTGCAGACGAAGTTTTGCTTATTTTTGTTGACAGTGTGATGTGCAGAACTGAGGAAGTCCCTACTGATATTGCTCACTTGCTCATTGAGGTCAAATCAAACAAAAGGTAGGCCTATAACGAAAGGCTCTAATCTTCTTTTTTTATTTTGACCTGAAAATGGTTCATAGTGTCGCTCAGTTATTATAAAAAATATGAAGCATACAATCGGCTTATAAGATGTTATAACTAATAGTATTACACATGTCTGATGTATGGCAGTTGGTGCTGTAACATTTAGGCATCAACTAATAAGGCCTGAATATTCATGGACATAGGAGAGGCAATTGCCCCTTAGTTATTGCCTTAGTGCCCCATGAAATGTTCCGGTTTGTCTTGTCCTTACAGTAATACAGGTATTAGGCACTGATTGGTATACATACTAAAAAAATGAATTGCCACAAAAAGTTACTTGATGAGAAGCACTGCAACTATTTTGAGAAAAGGATTCCCTTCGAAGTAATCTCGTTTGGATAATTTTTCACCTTAAGACATTTGAATCTGATAAACGATTTCTCAGATTTGAGGGTTGGTGTTTATGTAGGAATGCTGCGGCCAGGGATGTTGTTGGTACCCGCTGTCATCTCGCTAAACGCGGATGGATTTAACATTCTTGTGAAAACACCATGACAGTGTTTTTTTTTGCTGTTTTTCTCAGTAGACACTGTATTCAGCTGAAACTTTCACATGTGACTTTTATTGTATCTTTCTTTATAATTTTGCTCATGAACCAGTTACAAATCTACGACTCTACCTTTAATGCCCTTAATACAAGTAAAGTATGAAGCATCGGGCCTGCATGTAACCATTTCAAAGCGTACAATTAATATTGTTTGAATGGAGGGTCCACTCTGTGCATTCCTTTATAGTTGGTACACATGAAAGGAATTCCCATGAAAGTACCGTCATCAATAAATTATACCCCACTGGTGTAATCTGACACCCTGTTTGAAATTTAACCTTGGTCTAAAAACAAAAAAATCTTGCAAGTGACATTTTAGTGTACAGTAGTTGGCAATGCAACTTCACAACAACATTTATAATAGTAAAGCTTTGTGTGCTGTGTGAGCTGTACTCTAGTAGCTTGTCCTTAATTTAACCAAACTTTGCTATAAAATACAGGAATAAATTAGTGGTGACGAGGTCGTAAATCGGCATTTACGCCAAGTTACTTCTCATTTATTCTCATTCATTCAAATAAATGCAATTTTTTTAAAACCGTACAAAATATGCATTCAAAACTTTACCCGTTCTGCAAATTTTCAATTCCTGTCTTACGGTCCTTGTTACAATTTGGGACTAGTGCATACACATGCTTAGCAATCGTTCTCGTTTGCTAATATTATAAAAAACAGTATAGATTTTGAACCGAGTACTGGACAATGGAAGCAGAATGTGCATTGACCAATTGGGCCTAATTTCATAGAGCTGCTTAACGGCCGTTACTGCGCGAGTTTCCATTTCAAAGCGCTGCTAGTATTCACCTGCCAGTGCTTAAATGTATGAAAATAAATGACCTAAAACAATGCAAATCCATGGTGAACGAGCCGATGTCGGTCACTTCGTACCCAAGTCACTTCGTACCCAAAATGCCGTACCCAAGTCACTTCGTACCCAAGTCACTTCGTACCTCAATTGTCTGACTCTGACTGATGTGGCCGGCCTGCCTGGGGTATACGTTTATTTTCTTTCATGTGGACATCGACACCGATTATATTTTCACGGTAATTAAAAACGACTTGCAGGAAGATCAGAATAAAAGTTTTAAACCACTAACCTTTGTGTCCAGTTATTATTATAATGGCTGAAATGTTCTTCACTTTGACGCGATTTTCTCATGTAATGGGCTCCGTTTTTGGCTGGTCCGACGAAGAATTGCATGCATTAATTGAGGGCGCATTTTACACAAGCGTTTCCTCCGTAAATTACTACGTTTGCTGTTTTAAAAACTCTCCTAAAAAGGGGGGTGTTTTCTGATCAATAATAAAAAAACAAACGAATCCCTTAGGGCCTAACTTTGGTTTGAAAAAAAACCGAAGGTTGGTTTCAATGTTTCAACAACCGTACCCAATTCATACGCGTATGACGTGACTTGGGTACGAAGTGACTTGGGTACGAAGTGACTTGGGTACGAAGTGGCTTGGGTACGAAGTGACTTGGGTACGAAGTGACTTGGGTACGAAGTGACTTGGGTACGAAGTGACTTGGGTACGAAGTGACTTGGGTACGAAGTGACTTTGGTACGAAGTGACTTTGGTACGAAGTGGTTTGGGTACGAAGTGACTTGGGTACGAAGTGACTTGGGTACGAAGTGACTTGGGTACGAAGTGACTTGGGTACGAAGTGACCGACATTCGAACGAGCTACCTGGCAGCCAAATTTGTTTGCCAACCTGGGAGTGTGAAATACGCTTTAAGCAAATTTGTCTGCTATAGTAAAGCACAACAAATTGTACAACTTGAGACTGGCACCCTGCTCATTTTTGCTAAGCAGAAAATTGTTAAGCAATATTTTCTGCTTAAACAGCTCTAATTGAACCCTGGTCTTAAACAGCTCTAGCCCCACTTGTGTGGCCAAGGCTAGCTGAATCCTTGGCCACACGTCCCGACCATTTATTTTTCAGCTAAAAAATTACCATTTAAAATCTTTGATGGCGCATTCCCTACGGGCCAGGCGGCGGTTTAAACCAGCTGAATGTGTTCACCTAGCTCTTAGCTTGCTTTGTGTGTTTTGAATATTAAAACAAATAAAATTTTAAAAAGAAATTTTTAACGATAATTGTGCGACTTACTCCGAACTAATTTCCTCGATGTGTACCCGGTGCAGCCATCTTGGAATTATCCCAATCAGCATGACGTCATCGGCCGGTCGAGCTGTGGGCGGAGTGTGAGGGTGCGAATACAATTCAACGGCTATTTTATGTGAATTTAACTAAGGTACTTTTTACGCGCGCTACGTCGTGCAAGAACCAAGAACTTTGTCGAGACTCCAGTCTGTGTTCGTGTGGTACCCGCCTCCCCATATTGTAGGGGTCACATAAAATAGCAGTTGAATTGTATTCGCACCCTCACACTCCGCCCACAGCTCAGCCGGCCGATGACGTCATGCTGATTGGGATAATTCCAAGATGGCTGCACAGGGTACACATCGAGGAAATTAGTTCGGAGTAAGTCGCACAATTATCGTTAAAAATTTATTTTTAAAATTTTATTTGTTTGAATATTCAAAACACACAAAGCAAAGTAAGAGCTAGGAGTAGGTGAGTGTGAACACATTCAGCTGGTTTAAACCGCCGCCTGGCTCGTAGGGAATGCGCCATCAATTCAAAGATTTTAAATGGTAATTTTTTAGCTGAAAAATAAATGGTCGGGACGTGTGGCCAAGGATTCAGCTAGCCTTGGCCACACAAGTAGGGCTAAAACAGCTCCAGCTATGTCTTTTTATTGACCATATATAAAAATTATCAAGGATATTTCAGAAAGAAAAAAACAAAACTAAATACTTTAACTTTACATCTAATCAAATTAAACTTAGTATTAAAATATATCATGATAATGATGTTATCTTGCTCGTTATTTTCAGACATATTCGCCATTTCTGTTGTCATTCAGCACTCACCAAATATACTAAAGCATATGAAAGACTCAGTGTGTCGGTCCATCCTCGGCACAACCACGTCGAGAAGAGAATCCACCACCGACGGGCACCGAGACTTACACGGCAGACTGGCCAGGCCTCTCCCGTCACTGTAGCTGGCCCGACATAGCGAAATCGTTTAAGATCCAAACACTCATTTACGTTTCCTTTTCTGTGAGTTGAAGTTGCTTCCGCCAGGTAGCGACAAAAAAAGCGCCATGTTGGTTGGTGAAAACTTTCCAGGGTTTACGAGCACCGGTTAGAACATTCAGAGGATTGCAAAAAACGGCAACATCCGATGTAGAGTGTGTGAGGCAGGCAAAAGGAAAAACTACTGTACCTACTCTGCAGAACGAAACCTTCCAGTAGTCCGACGATGAAGGGCCCCTTGCCCGTGCACGTTCAACGTGAGTCACATAAATCGACGGTGCACATTAAAAAGGGCTCACTTGTCTTCCAAGTCTAACGTTCAATGCCAGATTTTCCTACCAAAAAGGACTCCCATTCGTACCGAATTAGAGTCTGACATGTCGTGGGACAGCTGTCAAGTACGCTGATCCTTTCGGTTTAACACCAAAACCACAAAGTGTGGTGATTTTCGAGGTGATATTTTTTTCTTTCTGCGGGACAGAACATAGGGGTCGGATCGTATGCATGTAATCCGTCAATGGCGAACGAAAAAAGTCCTCCAGACTGTACTGGACGGATCATGGTCATTTTAGCAGACAGGTAGGTTAGCTTCCTGTCTGGTATATAACCGCAGAGGGGGTTGATTGCTAGTTTCAAACAAACAATTACGGGGGGGAAAACTGTAAAATTTACGTAACTTTAACAAATTAATTGTATCTGTTACTCTTCCATTATTTTCATTTTGGAATGATGAACCTAAGAACAAAATATATCTGGGTTATTTATCACACTTCCGTCCCTTTAATAATACCTGCCTCCTACCCGGAATGGACTCGTCGAATCAATCAATTAATTAACATGCATTGCAGCTGCTGGCAGCAGGTACGGACGGTAGGGGGCGTCTTGTTCCCATGACTACATGTTTGCTGCACGTTTGTTGTGAGCCATTCCTGTCGGAAAGTTCTTGATACTAAATAGTCAGTTAACAATCCTTGTGCTTAATTCATGCTAGTTTCAGCGAGATTTTCTCTACTTACTTTTTAAGAAACCCATCAACAAGGTATAATGGCAGAAAGGCCGGCAGTAGGAAACGCCGTGGCTGGTCTAAATTTCGTAGCAAATGACCAGATTTGGTAAGTTAAAGTTGAAACAAAATTTACTGCACTGCACTGCCCACAGATAAGTGTACTGAACTGTACTGTTGTGTTACTGTGTTTATGGCCAAGTACAATTGTTAGTTCCAATGCTATTGCCATTTTCACTAATTCAGTTCAATTTTGAGTTTGAATTGCCGATGTTGATCTTTGGCCGGTAAACTGGACTGCTACTGATAGTGATACCATGAAATATTATTAATTTACTTTAGTTTTAAATATAAAAAAGACATGCACACTTGCTTGAATTATTATTAAACCCACGTTGAATTGAATGATTACCTTATTAAGGCTTAAGTATAGATTGGAATAGTTCAAATCTGACTAGACTAGGTACACCAATCTTCCAGACAAATACTTCCATCAGACATACTGTCAAAGAGAGGAAACAGGTCAACTCGTACGCATGCAAACTGATACGCCTGCCGACCCGTACACACACGAACTCGTACACACCCAAACTCGTACACACACAAACTCGTACGCAGGTATATTTATACCTGTATTTCTACGTGTTTATACGAAAGCATGCCGACAGCGGGAATTATTAATTCGAAATTAATACGTAATAAGACATCAGAATTCAAGGGAAGGTATGCGTTTGGTAATACTGAAAAGCAGATTCGGATTATTCTTCCTGCGTGGACATTGTGTATAACCTCTCCGTATTAATTTACGTTCCCTTTAATGCTTACCGCTGATAATACTTCTGTGTCACGATTGGGCTTAGAAAATTGTTTCAAATGAAGGGGCCTAATAAAATGAAAGAGTGAAAATGTAAGTATAAAGTAAATAAAAAAAATTATAAAGTAGCTTCTTTTTGAAGACCCTCTCAATAGAGATGCGAGTGGCCCAAACTGTCAACCAAATCATCGTTCAATCAGTTTGTTGTCTGGGAGCTGCTTAAAATTCACTTCAGTAAAAAGCAGTTTTTACAAATTGTAACATAGAGTATAGGCTATACATTTCCTTATGTCAACTTGCGTACGAGTTGGTGGGTGTACGAGTTGGTGTGCATACGAGTTTGTGTGTGTACGAGTTGGTGCGTACGAGTTTGCGTGCGTACGAGTTTGCGTGCGTACGAGTTGACCTGTATTCCAAAGAGAAACCGTCAACTCGTTCTACAACCGACTCATACTCTAACCAACTCATACTCCAACCAACTCGCACTCTGACGTGGATGACTGTTTTGCACAAAGAATATAAACTTTTGAAAGATAGTGTAGCTATAGAAGTACATGTTTTCCCCAATGCTTGAGGTTTCATTGAAATTATTCCCCAGCAGGAATGGCTAGCCATAACAAAGCAATGTTTACCATGGTGATTGATGGAATAGATCTAATTACAAATGTTTAAAAAGTTTTCCTTCTTTTTAGCCTTTGAGGTCAGTACTATTTCTTGCATAATTCTATTTAAAAAAAACACATCTACAATATCATTTAAGAGGCCGACCAGTAACACTTCCAAAATGAGACTAACCGGAATGGGAATTTTCAAGTTATTTCAATCATTTAACTCAAAAAAACATTTATAACAAGTAATGGAGATCAAGTATCTTTCCAATTAAATACAAATTTGGTTTCCAACCAGGACGGGAATCTGAATTACTTCAATTCTAACAATATTTTCAAGTTAAGTCCATTGTTCAGTGACAAAAATACACAAAAAACGAAATGGTTGGAGTATGAGTTGGTCGGAGTATAAAATCGTCGGAGTATGAGATTTACTAATTTACTATTCCAAAAGACATCTTTCCTGTAAAAAATCTTACAAAGTTTTACCGTCGGTTATTTTTTCACACCAAAATAATATCCATTGATCCGCACAGTCTACAGGCTGCAGTGATTTTATCAACATTTTTTATGTCATTTTCACTGAAACAAAGATTATGTTATCAAGACATAATGTACATGAAAGTAAATAATAAACCACTTTAATAAGCAAATGTGAACTAGATTTTTAAAATGTCCAATACAACAAGTTGCTCAGTCACAAGTGACTGCTTAAATTTGAATTCCTCAGACTAGCGACAGTTGGTATGGGGGGGGGGGGTATCATAGCTTTGGGGCAAGCTTTTTTTAGAAGGGAAAACATTCATATAAATTATGGTACCATGCTTTACCCTTCAGGAGGTTGGATGGCAAAAATATCTATAGGATGGCAAAAATCATGAAACGTTACAACACTATATTTAGACTGGGAAATCTATTTTGAGTGTTTACTTGTGACCACGCAAGCCATTGTACAAGACCCTTTTCAAAAACTCGCAAATTGTTTATTTCAGAAGATTTCTCAGATGTAAACACAAAAATCAATTAAGGTATACAGTAAACAATGTTATTCTAGTTGTTATTCAAGTATTGTTGACATGTCATACATTTGAGTTTTGCATCTTTCAGCAAAATATTTACCATCCAAAGACCTTCTTCCAAACAACAATTTTATTTTTAAAATATTAATTACATATTTTGTTGAACTCATACTGTATCTTTGGGAGTGTGTTGTCGGTGCAATTTTGTACAATGTGTGTGGGTTTTCTTAACATAAATTATTGTAGCTTGTACAAAATAGACCATTATGTTTTTTGCGCACAAATTATTGTAGCTTACAGGTAAAAAATAGAACATTACGTCTAGACAAACATTACCGAACGGGAAGGAGCGTAGTCAGTGACCGTATGACATTACACCATGCTTATCAATGAAACCATGCAATGCACCTTCGCGTAAACACAAATTTTGCAACATGTAAGGGAAAACAGACAAGTAATTGGCTTTAGGGGTGAGAGCCCCTAGTAGTACGTTTTATTGGTTATGCCACAGCACCTTGTAAACCATTATATGGTGCTATAAAGTAATAGGTCTCATACTTCAAAACGTAGCTCCACATACCTTGCAGGGAAAAAATACTGAGCGCTTTGATACACCCCTAGGGGTGTGATAAAGCGCTATATAAAAAAAAACAAGTATTATTACACTTTCAGAATGATGCACACTTCACAGAGACCATTATCTCTATTTGCCTTGTTGCCCAGATTTGTTTTCAGTGAAAGTGCCCTTGTATGGTGTAAATGTATGGTACCAGGTCTTGAAAGTGACCGACTGCTTTAAAACTCTACCAGACGAGACCAGGATATGTAATACGTAATGAGGATTAAGCATATCAGTTCCATCTGCTGTGCATGACATGTCCAGGCAGCTGCAAGACTCAACTCCGAACCCAAAGGAGACCGTAGTGACAACAACCCCCTTGCACCAAAACACAAAGCTAGCCCGCTTCAGTGATGGACACGGTCCCATTCTCACCAAGCAAAACGTGACAGAAAGGGAAATACTCTTGTCAGTATTTCCCACGCCAGCGTACTGTTACCTATTGCTCAAATAAAACAAACTGGTTAGGTTTTTTTACTCCAGATATTTCTGGTTACGAAATCTGCAAAATCAGCCATGTCTGGGCGTATGGCATTGATTAAACTGAAAGTAATGGGCTTTAAAGGATTCAAGGGAAGGTGTATTCATTAGTAACGTCTGTACATTGAAACTGACACAAGAGTCTAGGAAAGTGTGCAAAGTCAGAAGATGGCACAAAATACCCAGCATCATTTTGAGAAGTAGTTCTCAACAAGAAGTGCTGGCTCGTTAACTAATTCATCAAATTTTCCAACAGCATGACCATTGTTTTTTTGTTTACAATCAAATTTGTAAAGTAATAAACCACAAGGTAAACTAACTAAGTGAACTTTCTAACAATTTCAGGTTGAACAAATAAACGCTCTACTAACTCAGCAATCTAGCCCTATGTTAGCCATCTCCTCCCTATTTACAAATAATGTACCTGTAGTGAAAGTTCCAAGCAATAGTTTTGTTTGTTTATTTTTGAGTTTTTAAAAGCAAACTTAATTGAATGACCACGGTTGGAAAATGAGAGACTTTTTCCATTTTCTTTGCAGTTTTTGTTGAGAATGTTTTCAAAATATTACAAATGGATTCAAGGCCTAAATGTTTTAATTTGACAGATCTGATAATAATTTATAAAAATACTGATATAAAACAGCATTTACATTGCGCAATATAAATCAAAGATTCCTCAAAGTGCCTTCCTACATTTAAAGGCAATCATCTTTCTCTCCAAGTGGCAACTAAAACCTATTAATATTACACTTGAACAGGATGAGAAGTTGATGAATGTACACTTGACAAAAATGGTTTGACAGCACTTGTACAGTTTCATTGATCTATGTTGTTGTATTTCTTTCTATTTTCCCTCTCCTGTAGGAAGGATCATATTAAGTATGAAATAGACGCTTCCCGCAGGTGGCCACATGACTGGGGTTTCTTGAGAACAAGTTATAAAGACGTGAGTATTATACGAAGCTTACTCTTTTGAGGCAGGTCTTAAACTAACCAAAGGCAACCATTTCAATCCATTTGAAAAGTTCGAACAGAAATTCACATTTATCTGATGGAAGTTGGGGGTCATTTGCTGTGCACTTTCAAGATTGAAGTTTGAAAAGATCTGCAGAACTGATCAGTTTTTTCTGGCCTTGGAAACCTTAAAAACCACCCTAGGACCATCTGAAAGTTTTTACAAATAAATTTATCAATGTTAGGTTATCACGAAAAAAGTCCCGCACACAAAAACTGCAACACTTTAAATGTAATTTTTTCTAAAGAATGGAGTCAAAATCAACGAAGGTCGTCAAAGATTGACTCTTTCAAGGTGTATTACGCAACTGAGCATTGGAAATTAATCAAGAACATAAACATTTATAAACAACACCAGGAAGTGACCATGAATCATTATCTACTTGTAAATATTGACTGTCAATCAATTTGATCACGTTGCCAGCTGCTCATTACAAAAAGACACTTTCAAAGTCTGGAGAAAGTTTACTAAAGGGTAAAGACAATTAATTGTTCTGGTGCCAAAGTGTTTTCGGAGTCGGGATCTAGAGACTTTGGATTCTGATTGGTCAGGCAACTTTGTATATTATGCCTGTGTTTTCCTTGACAACTTCAAACTGTAGAGGGATTACACTTTGATATCCGAAGGTTGTGAAGTCCATTACTGGCGGCTTTGAGTGGACAGAATGAATGACCATCAGCAGTGGACAGTGAGAAAACGTGACTAAAAGAGAGCAAACGTGAGCTCCCTTGGTGACAAGGTTACTCTTCAACAAAGACACTTTTATTACATAAGTCCACACAAATATGAAAAAAAAGAATGATAAATATCTTATGCGAGAGGGGATGGGGAAACAATACTAAATAGACCATGGTAAATTGTTTAGTCTAGACATGCAGATGATGGTATTATCACTGTGATATTCAACTGGATCAGTAGGCAGGTGGTATTGGCAGCGCAATTGTCCAGGTATTGATGATTGGTTGGACTATTTTTTTGTTTACCAGATGTCGCTGCGCTGCGCTGCCGGCTCCACACACACCACATTTAATGCAAAGAGCAGCTACATGAGGGGAGTTCAAAGACATTACCTCACCGCTAATGACCCTCATTTATTTCAAGCTATTCATATCTCTCCATAAAACCAGACAGTTAATAAACACAATTCAAAAATGACCCAAAATTTCAACAATCACAATCATGTGTCTGACAGGGCTCTGGTAGCAGATGTTCCGTGCAATTAACCCGTAATTTCTTTATTTTCCTTTTAATTAAACATAGACTCGTGTGCAGTGAATATTTGTTGTCGTCTCGTCTCCCCCCCCCCCCATCTCAGTTGATTGACACTGATCGGCTTCAGCATCACCTTTGCTGTTACGTGCTTTGAATATAAATGAATCGTTATTTACAAGGGAAAATTGTAAGGTCAAAGTAATGAAAAATCTACCCATTCCTATTTTATACAATTGTTTTGGGATTATTTTGTAGATGTATGTCTGTTTTTTTCGCTTGTGCCATTACTGCTTGGTATAAAAATGCTGGCTTTATTTATCTCATTATGGCCTATTCTAAACAACGGCAGTTATGGACACAAGTAGAAAAAGCAACAATTTGTACAAATAAATATCAAGGTAAGAGAAATTAAAATAAAATATTCACACCAGGGTCCAATTGCTCAGCACCAACAAAAAATATGCTTACCAGAGTTATGTACTTTCCATTAACTCGGACATAAGTTAACAGCATTTCAATTTGGGTTTTTTGTATATGTTTTTTTAAGACAAGCACTTTATAAGCCTAAGCTTTAATAGATTAAAAAAACACCACCCTATTTTTCTGGTATCATCAAAACTAGACCAAGTCTATCAGACTATATGTAACCATCCATTAATTCTCGTTTTCACCCAAACACAAACTATGTTCCCTTCTACCTGTCAGTATGTGAAGACCAGATCCTAGACTTGAGTCAGACACTGTTTACTCGTTTAGCTAAACAAACAATGAAATCTAACCCATTTATCAACAGCTCTGAACATTGCTTGCTTCGTCCCCCTGAAAAAAGTAGAACCTGCAATAGTGCTGCAATGCAACGGAAGAATGTCAGTTATTCAAAGTTCAAGTTCAAAAGGGAATTAGGTTTCCTGTGACATCTGGCACTTTTTGTTTGTACAGGGAAGACACATATTTTCTGCATCAAATTTACCGGATTTTTAATTTATTTATTTTTATAAGTCAGGCAGACCTAAAATTTCACCGAGACCGAGGAGGCAATTTTTTGTTCCAATCTTTAGATTGTTCTCAAATCTGGGGGGGAAATCAAGTTCTCAAATCTCACAGACATTCTCAGGCCCTGAACTTTATTCTTGAAGGGGATTAGTAAAACTTCCACCATGGAAATCTGGGTACAGGGCACTTCTATGAATCAAATGCAAATGTCCATTGGATTTTTTATAAAGGGCACCGTGGCAAGCTATGACGCACCCAATTTCCGTAGGTGATGTGGGTTAAATCAAAGCCTGCCCTGTTTTTTAAAAGTTAGCTTTATCTAGAGCTACAGAATTATATTGTGGGCCTGCGAAAGACTTCATGGCGCCATCAGACTGTTCTTATACAGTCTGTTTGTAAGCAAATGTTGTGTACTTCCGCCAAAAAAACAGTTTAAAAATCTCAACAATTCTGATTTCCCTATTGAGACCTAGCCAAATAGGATGGCAAATGTCAAGTTACTTTTGGGGTTGATTCTTTGACTAGAAACCAAAAAGCCATGGATTAATTCCCCTCTAGGAATTCCCATAGGAATTGTACAACAAAACTCTTAGTAAGAAGGCTCAAACATCCAGGGGCTTTAGCCACTCATGGCTGAAATCAATTATGGCTTCCAGATGGCCTGGTGTTTGTTTTCTTTAATTTTAAAGCCTCTTTTCTGATGAATCAGACATATTGAAAACAATTACATGCTGTAAAACATACTTTTAGAAACAGTCCGTTGGTGTAATGGTGTGCATAGATTCTGAGGAGGGCGTGCAGGGTTTTGGGACACTGTTTAATTTGAAATTAAACTTATTTTGAGGCAAGAAAATCACTATGATGCAAGAAAACTGTGCATGCATATTTCAGAATAAAAGGTTGTTTTGTTGTCAGGCCTCAAATCTTTATGAATTTGAGTCTAATTGGAATGTGTGTATTTTTCTGTATGCACAAAATTTCTGCTGATAACAAGCGAGCTTGTTAATGTTATTAATCAGAGAGGCTAATGAATGGCCTTTTGTCTCTTAATGTCATAAAGACTCGTTAGTGTAACATTTCATCGTATGAGAACATTTATTTTACCACAGCTGTTCAAGAAGTTACAAGACAAACTCTTGTTATTACAGACTGTTGATATCAATGGTAGGCCTCATGATGCAATCATTTCTGTCACATAAAAACAGTGTAAATGGGATCCAAAGAGTCTTCAAAATGTTTAGAGTACAAACAAGACTTGCATTGTCTATAAAATGAATATGAAGTATGTACAATTCAAACTTGTGCTTGCATTGTGCAGAACCCTTGGCAAAGAAAGGGGGACACATAAATTGTGCTTGTTTACCGCAGATCGGCTAAGGTGTGGCCCATTCCACTGGCCATATCCTCCTCTCCTATGTCACTCTACATAAAATAAATTGTTTGGACTCAGATAAGATTGGTATGCCTGACCCTGTGGTTGGCACGTGTTGTTTTGGGCCTACTGGCCCCAGTCCTTCTGAATCCTTCACTTTGGTAATTGGATAATGACCCAATACACCCGACGTCATCGTCGTAATTGTCGTAATTGTCCGCGCCATTTTGGGAGTCAATGTCCCTGTGAGTTACAATGTGTAATGCAAATTTTAGGCAGCGCAGCGTTTCAACGTATACCTATTGCAGGCGCGGCCCCTGGTGGGGTCCAGGGGCGAAGCCCCGGTGGGGGTCCAGGGGGCGAAGCCCCTCTGGACCTCTGAGCTTTTAGCGTTTTGGGGCACGTGCCCCCTGGCCCCTCCCCCCTGGATCCGCGCCTGTATTGGACCCCCGAAGGTTTGGCACAGTCGCCTTGTGTAACGTGCGTGCAAGGGGTCATATAGAACGGATTTGGGACTGTAGGGGTTAAGGGTTTGTTTTTCATTTTATCAAATAAACAGATGTTGAAGAAAAGATCAATGCATTTAAAAACAAAAGCCTCAATTTAGACAGTTGAAACTTCTGCCAATCTATGGTGCAATGGAAAAATTTAATTAAGTGGTTAAAGTACTTAATCACTTACCCACAACTAGCCAAAAAGTACATTACACAGTATTTTTTTCAGTTTCTGGTCTAACAAGATTGATCTACAAGACCACTGTTAACAGAGCCATTGGATTAAGAAAATAAATCATGATTTGAGGTTTTGATTCTTGAGGGGTTGTGTCATGGAAATCACGTAGTGAAAGAGTACAACATCATAAATCAAACTTTTTGGTTTTTTTCTCAGTTGGTGAAGGACGACTTCCAAAAGCGAGAAGTGAAGAAGATTGAGCTACCCCCACCTCTGACGTTACCGCCCATCACCCCCATCTCAAGATACATCAAGGTGCTGCCCTCACCCAAACCTTACCCTCAGACTTCAAGCTCACAAGTTGGCTGGAGGTCGGCACACAACCTGCACAAACTAGAAATATATGGAAAATATGCCAGAGCTAAAGGTGGACTTGTGAAGCAGTTGAATTGGCCAGCAGAAGGGGTCGAGTAAATTCAGGATTCCTACAGGAGGGATCACAAGGGAGCAGTGGATGTCGGGACAACATTTCGGAATAACTTTTTTCCTGCCGCTCCGGCAAGTGTTTTTCTTGAAACAAGGGAAGGAAGTATGCAAGGTGGTGAACTTGGTTAGAGTGCGTCTCAGCTATCACAAGGAGATCAAGTGATGTGTATTTAATCAAGATAAAGACAAACCCAGCATTGCGGATGATGATATAAAAGAGGGGGCACAATGCAACAGAGAAACAAAGTGTAATCTGCACCCACAAAATGATGTGAACTCTGTAAAATATTTGTTGACTTTTAGTCATTTTTACAAACCGCAACAGTGCAGGGATTAAAGGTTCCAACATTGAGTTTCATTTCTGTCAAAGTAGTATCATCTTTATACAGAGGAAATTTATAGATTTGATAACAAATTCTCAGCATGTTTTCTGTTCAAGAGCTCAGATACTGTCTTGTATGTTTTATACAAAACAAATAATCCTGGGGGGGGGGGGGTACATTACACACTGAAGTTTGGTCTCTTGTTTTGGGGTTGGGTTTTTTCTCCCTTTTTTCCAATTTTGCTAATGTCTGTGTTTGCAACTTTCCTTGAAGTGTCTGCTATGAATAAAGAGTAGCTGGAAGGATGATGAACTGATATTCAGACAATAAAAAAATAGCTATCCCTCAAACTGGTGGGATATATCAATCAGCTTTTTGTTAAGTCCCTGCATAAAGACAGTTGTGCGTGTATGTAGTTACACCACCACATATAAACACAAATGTACCTGCGTCATCACAACATTTTCACCTGTTGGAAGCAGTAAGAGCACTTAACACTGGAGACCTTTGTGTAAAGCGAGATTAGTTTTGTTCAAAGCAGCATTGTATGCATGGAGAGAGAGAGAGAGGAACTGCATCATCAAACTGTCAAATGTACAAATTTCTCATGGTAGATTTCACAGCTAGAGGATTGTACAAAATATAGGTACATTATAAGGCCTATTGATAACGCAACAAAACCCTACAAGCATGTTGAAGAGTAGGAGTTCAAAGCAGATCAACAACTAAAAAGAGCGTCCCTTAACCTCACAAAGTTGTATGACCTTTTTCATCTTTTTTATAAAGCGATTTAAAGTCCTTATACTTAAGATTTTGGCCCGACGTTTTGACCCTAGCAGAATCTTTCTCAAAGAAAGACTCTGCGAGGGGCAAAACTTTCTCGAAGAAAGACTCTGCGAGGGTCCAAACGTCAGGCCATCAACTAGGTCCTTTTGGTTGGTAAGCAGTTTGAAACAGCTAATTCTATTTTCTTGTTTTATTTGTCACTAATAAGCTGCAGAGAACACTCTCACCCCAGTGCTCAGATGTCTGAACATCATAACATTGATTGATTTGCGATTCTGTTACCCTGAACAAACCCCACAGTTATGAGGGGGTGACAAAAATGCATGAGAAATGCCAGGGAGTATTTGTTTTGGCATTGTGCCAGTCCATCTGGTATTTCAATGACTTAAGTGATGTGCTAAGATCACACAGCACTTCATCAAGAACAACAGACCCTATTACCCATTGTAGCTATTTTTAAGTAAAATGTGAATGTGGAAAAAACATTTATTTCCCAAACTGTTGTGGAGAAATCAAGTTTGTGAGAGCGTCTGTCTTCGTTCCCACGAACTTAGCATTAGAATAAGGAAGAACTAATTGGCCGTTTGTCAATTATTCTTCAAAGGTTGCACGTAAGAGTACAGATGAAATGTCATCTCTTTGATGGATGTGCTTTGCTGAAAACATTTATTGCAGAATGTAAAACATTGGAAATCATTCAAACTTTTGTTGAAATGTAGAGTCATCAGTTTGTGTGTTTTTTGGGGGGTTTTTTCCCCAACATAATGCTCATTTATCTATAGGCAAAATAAAATAAAAAATCTATGCACTTCATCTTCTTACTTGCACACTAACATTTGCTAATAGACTAGAAAGACTTGACACTGCTTTGTCTAGCTCATTCAACAATCACCGTTGTTAAAATGTTTACCTAATTATAATAATAGCTTTAGTTTCCCAAGTCATTTTATTCTCAAATAAGACCAGAAGCTTATGACCCGCACCCCTGAACAAAGATATTGACTAAATAGTGATTCCAGAGTCCATTGTTAGCAGGGTTTATTTATTGGATAGGAAAGTTGGCTCTTTATTCTGGGATCAAACTAAAGTTTCAACGCCCCGGCTCTGGTACTCAGTGGCTACTAAAGTTCCATCAAAAGATAACTGTGGCCAGCCCATCATCAAACGATAGTGTGGGTGGCTGTCTTGTGTTATAATGTCCCCATGGCTTCGATCTAACTTTTAAAGCTCACCATTCCCCACAACAGACTTTCAGTTCTTTTTATAGCCTAAATGAATGATTGGTCCCCTCCCCACAAACTTGAAATTATTGAGAGGAAAAAATATGCCTGTGTACAAATCTTTAAAAAATACTCGAGGTTTTTCAGCATTGTAATATTGAAATATCTTTATACTTTGTTCTAACTTCGTTAATTTTTATTTTATTTTTACAAATACTGTTGGCAGGCAAATAATGTTTATGCAAAATTTGAATGTAAAACTTTGTTATCATGTAAACGGGTATTTTTCAAAACATTGCTGTGAGTAACGTCCATCATTTAATTGAGGTGTACTGTTTTGAATGGTTTAATTTCTAGGGTATGCTTCTGTTTTTCAGATTGGTGTGGTCCAAGAAAGTGTCTGTGTGTATATTTTGTGATAACAATTTAATTGAATATAACATTTAATGTGATCTGCATAGTATGCAATCTCTTTTTTACCCCTCAGCCCAATAGGCTGAAGGGGTATTGTCATTGCCCGCTCGTCAAGCTTGTGTTTCCAGACCATAACTTGAGTTAAAAGTGAAATTTGTTCTTGTAACTTGGGCGAGGGTTGCCCTTAAAGGCACTGAACACGTTTGGTAATTAATTACTCAAAATATATATTAGCATAAAAACTTACTTGGTAACCAGCAACGGAGAGCTGATGATAGTATAAAACATTGTGAGAAACCACTCCCTCTGAAGTAACGTAGTTTTTGGGAAAGAGGTAACTTCTCACTAAAATAATAAAAGACTACATGCATGAAGCCTTTTATTAGCATCTGAAAGCACACAAAATTGTGCAACAAGGGTGTTTTTTCTTTCTTTATTTTCTTGCAACTTCGATGACCGATTCAGCCCAAATTTTCACAGGTTTGTTATTTTATGCATATGTTGGGATACACCGAGTGACAATACTGGTCTTTGATAATTACCAAACATGTTCAGTGCCTTTAAGTAAAGGAAAGTTGGGAATGAAAAACAAATACATTTTAAAGGGCTACTGGAAACAGGTGGGTTTTAAAGTTGTTTTTGAATGACGAAACAGTGTCCAGTGATCTGATGTGAGAGGGTATATTATTCCAAAGCTTAGGGCCAGCAGTTGCGAAGGGCTGAGGGGTTTCAACAGCATCGCTGTAACTTTTTTTTTTTCATTTGTTGTGTACAAGTTAATAGCCAACTTTAAAGTACCCTAAAAGTTCAAATAGACCCCTTTGGCTGCCATCACCGAGATGCAAATTTGCATACAATGTACATGTTCGCAACGTCAGGCACAACTCTCAGCCAATGATAGGTCTTCACTGACCTCAGTGAGGGCACTGTTTGGTCTTGTGACATCGTATGTAAGTTTGCTAATATCAAATAAGTTCATGAAAGCCTCCAAATGTGAAAAACCACTTTGGCATTATTTCATTTGCTGACCATAAAGAATTTCATATCAATTTGTTCAAGCACGGTCATTCCACACCGTCCTGGATTTTTATGCTGAGGGAATTGCAGTCAAAAAGTGCATTTCGGTGTCATTTTTGGGGTTACCCTATTGAAAAGACAAGCAACACTTTTAAAAGAATGTAAGGAAGACAACATAATTCTACAACAAACTTGTTTACAATGTTGAATTTTCATTAAAAGAAGAAGCCTGTATTTTTAGGATATTTATTGATGTTTTAGCAGAATTTATCACCACTCTGTGTGTAGTAAATTCACGGTTTTCAGCAAACACAGTCTCTTCAACACACCATAAATTAAAGCTGTACCACCATGCGACCTTGTTAAGAAAGTGTTGCTTGAAAGGTTCTGGTCTAACTAGTTATCTGAAACAAGTTCTGAATGGACCTAATTGTTAAGCCTCATACTTTTAGAAGTGAAAAAGTTGATCATCAAATATAATTCTGCATACATACCTTGTGAGCATTCAAGTTATGTATCGCTTGTGTATGCCATAATGTACGATACAGGATCCCTTTCCACACAGCAAGCGTGTGCGTGCGAGCGTGCAAATGTAGGCCTATTACAATTTGTTACAATCGTACAACACACAAAAATGAGTAAACTAGATTAACCCTCTTGCTGTCTGACCATTCAATACCATTCACTGTGGTTTTGAATGATAGATAAGCTATGCCAGCCTTGCAATATGATACCATGAGGGAATGCATGTACACAGTACACAGTTAGTTCTGTGCACAGTTGTGCCACCATACACAACTTTGGCAGTTGAATGGTTTCAAATGGTTGGTCAACTCACTTGAAAATGTTGTGAACAGTAGGAGGGTTAAAATAAATAAGAGTGGTTTTTGCCATAAACAAACTGATATGGTTTAAGTTTCTCTTTGTTGAAGGAAGGTTAAACAATGCAAATTATTCTGTACAAAGCAATTGTCAGAAATTAACCACCTGTAAATAAAGAGTATTATTATTATTATTATTATTTATTTGGCAATTTCACATAAAAAAACAAAAATACAAGTAATTTATACATACATCTGGAATGGAAAATAAAAAACCAATAAAGATTTTAAAAAGAGGCAGGCAGTAAAAGAGAAAACAAAGTACTACAAGACTGAGGACAACAGAAAGACATCAACAATCCAGGTTTGCCAGGACTGACAAAAGTGCCTGCACTGTCACCAAGAGGTGTGTCAGTCCAACCTGGATAAGACAAGGGACAAAAGGAAAAATAATGGCACATAACAAACAGGCGAACAGAAGAACTAACGAAAGAACGAACAACAAACAAGCAAACAAACACCCCAAAACACAAAAAACAAACAACAAGAGCATGGAAACAAGACAACAAGAAAAAACAGACAGGATGAAAACAATTTTTTTTTTTTTACAAAACTGCCGGAAAAGGATCTAGTTGGAATATACCGCAACTTTTAGTTTGCCTTTAAAAGTGTTGAAATTATCAGTTAAAAGAGAGTTTTTTACATCAATAGGTAAAGTCGATTTATGGTCACACGCTTACATAAAAATTATAACTGGTGACTTTATGATGATTAATTAATTTCGATTTGCAAGGACAAAAGAAGGGATGATGAATTGTTGATTTGAACATTGAATTCCTCTAGCTTTGAAGAAAAATCGTTAAAAGTGAACATTGCCTATGGATCGGGCACTTTGGGCTATACAAAGCAGTTACTTTGAAATGAATATGATTGTAAAAAATTTCAAAAGTAGACTATAACGATGCACATAAATATCCCTTGAAATTGTTTGGTTATTGTTTAATCTCATGATAGAACATTGTCCGCTATTTTGTAGAACCATATTTTCCACTCCACAAAATGAGGGAGTAAGTTCTTTTAAAGGCCCTGTATACGATTGGTAAGATCGAAAAACACAAATGTTCACAGATTCACACATAACTTACATGATTTAAAGTAAGTAATGGTAGAAAGGGTTCCTTAAAATATTTCTGCCTGAAATGCTATCGTTTTAGAGAAATGAGTAAAACAATAGTTTTTATCGCGCGCGATAATAAACTCGATGTTTGAAACACAGAAAACACATAAGGTCTCTTTTCACTATTTTCTCGTGACCTCAATGATCAATTGAGCTCAAATTTTCACAGGTTTGTTATTTCATGTATGAGGTTGATTACACAAAACATGAACACTGTCTGTGATTATTTTGTCAGCTCTGCCAATCCTGTATAATACCTAAGTAAAAAGCAAAATTGAGTTTTTGGTCGAAGTTAAGAAACCTTCCAGTGGAAAGACCGCTGCGTTTGAGGAGAGCTTTAACTTCACCAATAATGGAATAAGGTTGCTGACTATCGCCAAATGGACCACTATCCCATTACTTTACAAAACAACATTCAACATTTGTTGATGATGATCTCACACTATAAATCATATTATTTTCAGGGTCATTAAACATTTGATGCAGACCTGGAACACAAAGTGAATTTTTTTCTTACATTTCAGGACAAACAATACCTGCCTAAACCCAGACAAATAAATAAACTTACTAATTTCCCCAAAGCAAATGAGTACAAAAGATCAGAGTTATTGCATGCTGTCGGTCATTAATTTTTGTAGTTAAATTTTTAATCCTCAGTGTACTGCCTGATTTTTAGAACCGTTTTGGCGACAAGCCGTCTAGACTAATTCTGCATTGCAATGCACTTATTTCAATTTTTATTTCAATTTCATCTGTACACTCCCTGCCCACTCACTCTCCCCATCGCAAAGTAAATAACCTCATTAATGAAATTTTTTGTTTGGGGGGGGGGGGGGGGGGGGTCCTGATATAATGGAGAGGCGTTCCCGTTTCAAAGTGGCTTCACAGGGCTTGGTGGTATGAGAGCGTGTGGTATAAATGGTGTGTGCACAGCTTTTGTAATTACCGGAATTATTTGTTGGTGAATTATTACCTATGTAGGTACTATAATTCCCGCCTAAGCAGTGGTATAATTCCTAGATGTTTTGGTGATGCAAGGGCTATCCCCCCCCCCCCCCCCCCACTTTTAATTATGGGTTCTACTCTTGGTCATGACAGTTGCGCCCTCGAGCAAGACACTTAACCATAATTGCTTCTCATCACCCAGTAGTAATTGGGTTGAGACTGTTGATGTGAATGATTTGCAACCTGTGTGCCCACTTGGTGAATCAGGGCATAAGGAGTTTTGTTGAGATGGTTTCAGGAATGCTTGAAGGCCCAGTGAACAGGGGTAAGAATATTTTGCAGTGCTTAGATGGGCCTACCTTGGCATAAGAAATACATGTTAACTCTTTCAGTGCCAAGGTCTTACATGTACGATCTATTTTATGTATTCCGAAAGTGCCAATATCGTACATATGTACGATATATTTTTATGTACTCAAAAAGTGTCATCAATCGTATCGTACATGTATGACCAATAATATACATGTTATTACGAGAGGGCATTATCACTCAAGAAAGAATATTGACTTTGGGATGTACATGTACCAAGGAAACACAAAACAGCAAGATCGATTTGGTTTGGTGAGAAAGACTTTTTTAATACAGAATTTGAAAAACCTCAAAAAAGCTGAGCACTTTAGGTTCAAAACGACAAAAAAGCGGGTACTGAAAGAGTTAATGATGTTATTATTAGAGAGCTGAAAGACTCTGGGCACTGAAAGATTTAATGATGTTATTATTAACAGAAGTATTATACTTATAGTTAATGACGGTAATAAAGTTCTGGACATGGCATGGGGTGGTGGGTGGTGGGGGGGGGGGGGGAGTTGGTGGAATGGATTGCATGATCTGCAACCCAAAGGTGAATCCATTATTGCTTTGGACTGGGTTTGTGGTGGGGCTAGGAAAAAATAATAATAATTCCCTGAGATTTTTCATGTGGTGTTCATTACAAACATAAGAAGTCACTGTAAACAACCTTTCTTTGAAATATAAGTTATCACACACATCAGCTAAACATTCCAATCTCTGTTACAGTCATACAGTTAAAGGAATTTTCTTTTAATACTTGTTACTTATGCCGTTACCTGCATACACACGTACGATTTTGAAACCTACATTGCATATTTCACCTGCCTCTACACACAAAAATACATATTCTTCAAGATTATGTAAAGTTTACCCAGAGTTGGTGTAGAACCCCAGGTGGCCGGGGGTCAATACAGGCACCTGGGAAAGAGGGTGAAAAGGTTGTCTCATTTTTCATAACTGTATATGTTATGTGACACATGATACCCCCAAATGGTGCCCTTTTGACAAACTGCCACATGGTATCGCTGTACATCACTAAACTATACGTCTGCAAGTGAATCTACTTTCACTTTTTGTTATGGAGTGCAAGATTTTCAATTCTTATTAGGGGGTTGCCCTATTAAGGTTTTTAGCCAGAATAATTTGTAAATGTCTAAATGTGATGTTCTGAAACACCCAGACTCCCACATGCATCCTGTACAAAGTTTAAACAGTAGGTTACATATTGTACCTTCCATCTTCCAATAAAGATTATGTTGGCATTTTTTTCACAAAAACATTAACAAGAGAGAGATGACAGATTGACAGAAAAAAAGGAATCTGGTGATTTTCATGTGAAAATCTATACATGGACAGTAACTGAACACCAAAAAAATGTATCCTGAAAAACTTTGTTCTTAATCTGCATACTATCAAGGCCTATACATGTAGTGCCAAACGTCGCGCTTAAATATTAAAAAAATTATGAATTAAATTTGACAAAAGAGCAATGTTCAGCGCAAACTTTTGATTTAAGCTTGACACTGCTAAGGCTAATATTATTATGATTATTATTCGAGAAAAAGTCTTCCTTCTCCTGAGTTGATGGCAAAAGGAAATTCTGAAGAATGTATTTGATGATTACAGGGTATCTGCACACTTTAAAATGTCTAATTTAAGACTTTTTAAGACCATTTTAATGCTACCCTTCAAAAAAATGTAGACCAAAAACAAGTGAATAAAGCAGGGGAGAAACAGCTACACCCGCTCACAAATTATGTCACTTTTTGACATGCAGCGTAACTTGGTCCTTTACAAGTTGATAGGAAAATTCATTACACACTCAATCATCCATTTGTTTAACCCCTGAATTTAATACCTTTTACTGACCATGAGTAACCAAAGCGGAACCACAATGAAAGGTTCAAAATTTGTTCTTGGTTACAAACAATAATGGGAGACTTTTGAGATGATAGAGGGCGCCCCCACTTACCGGTCGTGTTCCATTGTTCTCAGCGATGAGAATAATAGAAAAGGACCAATGAGTTGGATGCACGCTAGGCCTATCGTCTCAAAAG
This sequence comes from Leptasterias polaris, assembly GCA_037783415.1. NCBI lineage: Eukaryota > Metazoa > Echinodermata > Asteroidea > Forcipulatida > Asteriidae > Leptasterias > Leptasterias polaris. The sequence continues at coordinate 2,963,115 of JAZGTN010000005.1, read as the reverse complement.
TCTCCGTAGTTTGCTTAAAAGGTGCATACAGCATATTACCAACAGACAAAAATCTAACTAAAATGTTTTCATTTCAAAACGAAAACCGAAAACAACTCTTCTTTCTCAAAACATATGTAAAACAAAACAAAACAAAATCATTTTCATATTTTCATATTTTTTAAGCTTAAAATTGTAAAATAAAACAAACGCCATAAATAAATTCTTATGGCTTGCTCAAAACAAACCAAGGTGCAGTTAATTAATGTACAAGATTACACATAGATTTAGTAGGAATACCTGAGGAGAAAAAACACTGTTCCAAGACTTTTATATAGCTGGATACATACACAATAGCGAGTGGAAGATCATCCCTTTGTTGCCAAACTGGTGTACACCACTTGGATGAGACACCGCTTGGATGAACAGGACTTCACAATGGAGTCAGTAGTACAAATGGGAAATCAGTTTCCTAGAAATCTCAAAAAAAATGTTCAACATCAAGTTTGCCCAACGTGCAAGTTGTCAGGGACTCCCAAGTTTGTCCAGTAAACTCCTTGAGGTTAGTTTAGATATCTGGAACATACAGCAAAACTGGAATACATAGCAATCGAGTCAAAAACATTCAGGAATCAGAGAGAAAATTTTTTGCGAGGCAGCCTGTCAGGCGCACTAGACTAGTCAAACAAATTGATGCATAACTTCTTATCCCTCCTGTCTGCTAAAATCATCGTAGCCTATAACATTTATGATTATTAGTATATCTTAACTGTAATTTAAATATATTTCATTACATTTAGAGGGTTCAGTCAAAACTTTTCATCTAAAATGCTGTCTAATACTAGACTAATATAAAATGCTGTCTCTACAAATAATTATGAACGCTCAATGTTTGACCATGATACAAAATTACCTAACATGCATTGTATCGCCGTGCAAAAATTACCAATATAGGCATTATTTTGCATCTTTCTCTTACTCTAAACTTTCTACAGTCCTTACTGAATTACTTCAACCATACAAATACTTTTATGGGCCAATTATCAGGCACAATTGAGACCCCCACCTTGGACCTCTTCTAAAATGAGTGAGTCTAGCTCCTTCTTTTAAAGTCTTTGCCCAATTTTTACATTTGACTGCTCAAGGGAGTTTTACTCTGGTCGTGTTAGTTTGTCGAGTGTTTTCTACCAATTTTCCTGTTTAGTGCTGGTATGAAGAGCTTGTTAAGAGTGTCCTTCTTGTGCTGGTGGCGGTGTTAATTGTTGTCTGGAAAAATGGTCCAGCATTGTCTACCTTTCAACAACTTGAAGGCTTTAGTTTGGTCATCTTGTACTCGCAGTGGCGTAACCAGAACCCTTGCGCCCTTGCCCCCAAATGTTTTTTTTTTTAACTGCACAAATGAATGATTCGATATATGAAACTGCCACCCACCCACCTATTTACTTTTTTTAAATCAAAAATTATGTTTCCCCCCCCCCCCAACTACCTCCCAAATGAAAGTGTCTGGTTACACCACTGGTCATTTCGCACTTGTATCTGTTCTAATGAGTACAACCAGGTACAGAATTTGAAGTTGCTTCTTGTCTAGGGCAATTTTAAAAACTATTTTTCAGCAGTTAACATTCAGATTTTGAGCATGGCTTGAGCTAATATAAATTGCAACCATAACGTTACCCATATGGTTTTAAAAATAAAGGAAGATAGTGGTAACACTTAAAGACTAACTTATTACAATTTTAAATTACATTTAAAACCTACATGAGCTTTCGTAGCAACAACTTCTTGCATTTGATGAAGTAGCTTTTGATACGAAAGTTCATGCAGTTTATTTAAATGTAATTAGTCTACCACAATCTCCTAAGGTTTAAACTGAGACAATATTGAGGGGATTGTTTGAAGGGGTACAGCTCCACACAGTTTTATTTCTTTTCCCATTTTGAGTCTTGATAGGTTTACATAACAATTAAATAATATTTCAAGGCTACCCTTTCGAACAGGGGAAACGCTGACGTCAACTTCGTTCTTCATTGCACACAACACAAAGTACTTCAAAAGTTACCAACGTTCATCATTTTTCGCTTGATGACACTTTCACAAAGACGCCCAGAATTCCAACAACAAAACACCAAACAAAACACTTCCTCCTAAATTAATGACAATGCTATGAATGAACATAATCACACGTGAAATGTTTCAGGGCTGTTGTTAAATGATTGGATAGAGAGTCAATACTTACGTTAGATTCCACTTGAATCACCCCCAAACTGCTTTCGCAACACCACCGAAGACTTGCACCGTTTTGCCGCCGTTCGAATGAGCCCTCACACGGTTCAGGTTGTGTGTCCTGCACACGCTGCGCAGCCACACGGCCGGCTTTCCTTTTTAACTACCTCGATCACCAGGTAGTACAAAATTCTGGGGAAAACAAGTCAGAATGGTTTTCTCTTTATTAATAATATTTGTGTGATATTATATACGAAAGTGGAAATATTATCAAAACGTGATCGGGTGCACGCTCGAGGGGTTTCTGTCTTCTTTATGACCGTCCGTCGATGTTCACCAGACTGAAACTATGACGTAACGTCTGAGGATTCGCGCGGAGGTCGTTGCGTCTGTTTTTCAGTTTATTTTCTGTAGTCTCTTAATCGACAGCTTGCAGTATAAATGTATTAATAATTTAAACCAAGCTGACCACGTTCACTTCTGCCACTTGCCCATTCTCACTGAAGAAGAAAGTTCAGTTTTCCTTTCTTTCTTTCTTTGAATTAATGAAATGTTTTTATGAAACATTCCGAAGTTCTTTGTAGTAAAAAAGAAGAAGTATATTTTGCATTAGTTAGAACACTGATAGTTTTCGCCTCATAATTTTCCAATTTGTGCATGTTTTGTTTGAAAAGAGCAGAATGGGGGGGGGGGGGGGGGGAGAAAACAAATATGACAAAATAACTTGTTTATCCAAAGCATACTTAGTGCTAATTCCCTTAATACAAATAAATTTCTAGTGACATTTGGTTCTATCTTTAGTGACTACTATACTGAGACTAAAGTGCACGCAACCTCGCGCAACATCCCTGCAAAAGCGATCAGTTTTTGATCAACCTTATGTTCTTGAGTGACATCAAATGTAAATCCCCACAGTGAAATCGTGACGGGTGGGTATAGGGGGTGATCGAGTGGTTGGTTCATGAGAAGTTTTCTTAATAATCACCTTCCCCAAATGAGTTGCTCTCGTAATATTTATGAGAATGCTGTCTAGACCATCATAATGACGATATTGTTGTCTTTCAAGTGGGTGTCTACTTCTAAGAGAGGTCAATATACTTTTCTCACCGCAAATTGACATTGAGTCATTTTAAACTTTATTGCCTCGCCGATGTTTTCACCACCTATAGGAATTTCTTTTGAAACCATTTGCCCACCAACATTTAATGGCAACAACTTCTGCTAAGGGCCCACTTCTGCTAATAACACCATAAGTTGCACAATCTAATGTTTGTTGTCGCAACATTTTTAAAGGCATTTTTTTTCACAAAAGAACTTGTGATAATATGACAATCAACAGGACGGAAGAATTTTTCTTTCCTTTTTGTTTATGACATTTCTCACAAAAGTTGAACAGACACAGAAAGACACCCCGAAATATAAGTTAGCAAATGTCTTTAATTTCAAATGTCTTTAATTTCAAATGTCTTTAATTTCAAATGTCTTTAATTTCAAATGTCTTTAATTTCAAATGTCTTTAATTTCAATTGTCTTTAATTTCAATTGTCTTTAATTTCAATTGTCTTTAATTTCAATTGTCTTTAATTTCAATTGTCTTTAATTTCAATTGTAATATATGAATACCATTCTTTTTCTTTACAATATTAATATTTTACAAAATTAATATTTCACATATTTTTTCATATTTATAAAGTGAACAATTTACATTATAGATAAGGTGCAGCATCGATCAAACCACTGAATTGAAGTAGTTTACCCGGGGTTGTAAATTGGAATATACTTCTAGTTCTACCCTGATAGACCTTATGCATTGACGTCACCAAGCCGCCATCTTAGAGGTAAACTGATGATGAAACAATGGAAACGCGCTGATTTGTACGCGCGGCGCACAAGACTGGCCAATGAGCATCTTCCTTTTGACCTCTAGGTGAGGGCGCCCTACTCAAATGACGTGATATGCATAAGGTCTATTGGTACTCTTTTCTCCCCATACTGGGTACAAACATTGGTGTGAAAACATTATTTTTTTTTTTACTATCCCGCCAAAAGGGATAAACTTCTACGAAGGACCCGAATGCCCCAATGAGAGTATCCACAGTCAACAATCGGGAAAACATCAGCCAACGCTGCACTTGGACACTACGTTAAACTTAAAGGGTGTGTACAACATTGGTAATTTCCAAAGACCTGTATCCAAACTTGATGTGACCCAATATATACATGAAATAACAAACCTGTGAAAGTTTAAGCTCAATCGGTCTTCGGAGTCATGAGAAAAAAGTGAAAAACCCCATTATATGTTTTAACTTTTTTTCAAACATCTGATTTTATCCTGCAGGATAAAGACTATTGTTTTACTCATTTCCTAAAAACTATGGCATTTCAAGCAAAACTGTTTCAAGGGAAGTTTTCCACCATGACCATCTTTATACCATGTGAGTTATGTGCAAGTCTGTGAAAAATTTATATTTTCAATCTTACCAATGTTGTACACACCCTTTAAAGGGTCATGGATTACCAAATACTCGAAAATTGAATGACAATAAAAACTTACTTTGTGTGAAGCATTGCAGCTGTTGAAAGTATCAAGTATTTTGAGAAAAGATTCCCTTTGAAGTAATATGGTTTGGATAATTTTTCACCCAAAGACATTTGAATCTGAGAAATGATTCATGCATGAATCGTTTCTCAGGATCTGAGGGTAGGCGTCCCATCGGGAATGCTGCAGCCAGAAAAGTGGTTGGTATTCGCTGTCACCTCGTCAAACATGGATGTATTTAATGTTCTTGTGAAAATACAGTGAATTTAGTTTTTGCATTTTTCTCAGCCGGTAGACACTGTATTCAACTGACACTTTCATATATGGCTTTTATTGTACCTTTCTTTAACATTTTTCCTACAAATCAGCATTACATTGACAAACACCAATCTATGACACCACCTTTAAGCTGGAGTGCAAACTGGAGTAAAAAGCTAATGATGGTTTAAGTTTTTCACAAGAAAGAATAAACAAAAACCTGCCTTTGGGTTTTAGAACATGACACTTCCACTGTACATTAGAAATCTCAGTACATTTCCCAAAGGTTTTTTCTTGTTAAGCAGAAGCAACAATGCCATCAGCTGAAAGTTGAAAACAATTGAGATTTAGTATATTCAATAAATATTCGTTTCACACTTTGTTGTGGAATCTACCAATGCTGCACCTTACCTAGACCCAACAATATTTTGGCACTCTTTTATTGGCACAATATAATTTTGGTAATTGTCAAAGACCAGTATCCTCACTTGGTGCATACCAACATACGCATAAAATAACAAACCTGTGAAAATTTTTGCCTAATACACCGATCCATTAAGCCCCGCCCATTTCTCATTGACCAATCACAACCGCGAAATCTGATCACCATTTGAGCCGTTTGGTGATCTTTGCTCTAATGGTGATCAGGTTTCGCGGCTGTGATTGGTCAACTCGTAAGGAGGCGGGGCTTAATGGATTGGTCTATTGGTCATCGATGTGGCAAGAAAATAATGAAAGAAAAACAAAAAAAACACCCTTTATTGATTCAAATTTGTGGGTGAAAATTAACCCCCTCCTCTAAAACTACATTACTTCAAAGGGGGGGCGTTTCTCACAATGTTTTATAGTATTAACAGCTCTCCGGTGCTCTTTACCAAGTAAGTTTATATGTTCAGTTACTTTTTGGAGTAATTACCAAAAGCATACTCTCCTTTTACGGGCCGTGTCACAGAGACATTTTTACATGAAACCAGTTCCAGGCAATCTCCAAGAAGAAAACACATCCCCATTTAAATTTCCACATCATTTTCTTTGGGATACTAAGACACTGTTAGAAAAATGTTACTTGTGCAACCAAAGTGTTCCTTTTTCATGCTGTGCAGTAACAGTCGGATGCCTCTAAGTTGCCTATAACAGGGATGAGATTTGACGAGGTGTAAAAAAAAATGGCTTGCTTAAAATGGCGTCCTTAAAATGGCTTGCTGAAATGGTTCTCCATTGTTCTATACCTGGAACCTCCCAGATGTTACAATTCAGGAGGTTTACAGACTCTGTGCATCACCAGAAAGACAAAACGATAGATTTGAACGTAATGTGGACTATTTCTTTCCTTCTTACTTCTTTTGGTGACTGCTGTATTTCTTTAAAGAATACTTAAAGGCTCAAGGAAGGATATTTGGAGAAAATCCTGGAACCACGAAAGAAACCTGAGAAATCAAATGCCTGCTATAAAAACTGTCTCGTGTGACAAGGCCATATGCTTTTCAAAATTCATTTTGAAATCTAAATTTGATTTTATCAATTTTTAATCTAATTACTTCTTCTTTCACTTTCTTTTGTATCTTCATGTAAGAATGTAAAGTAAGTACACTTTCGTGCGAATTCTCAAAAAAAAAATATATATAGAAAAATGCTAGAAAGAAAACAAATTAAACACAAGACAAAGCATCCAAAATTGTCCAATTAATTATTTAAGTACAAAATGTTTAAGTAATTTTTCTACAAATCAACCTCTTTTACAGATTTACAATTGTTCAATAATGCTTTGTAATACTCGGACCTTTCCATCAGTAAATATTCTTCAGCTTTTTTCCCAAATAAATATAATTTCTTTCTCTAATGTTCAATAAATAATACTCCACATCCCTGGAAAACCACAACAAAATCTAACAGCAATCACTTGAGGACAAAACACTACGAATTAGCGGCTACGGCTAAAGCTACGGCTGGATTGCTGCATCATTAAATTTTAGGAATTCCATAGCAATACCCTTAGCAACAGCCGAAGCTGTAGCCGAAGCCACTGATTCGGATACGGATGTAACTGAGTTTGCAACTTGAGCACCAGCGATTAAGAATCACTATTTTGGACGTAGTTCAAATTGAACAGTAGCAACTCAGCAATAGTGCAGAAATAATCAAAAATGTTATACATAATACAGCAAGTATCTGCTTTCAATATAGGGTTTGAGACAGCATTACCTTTAAAAATAAAAAAATATTTTCAAGAAAAATATCACAAAACCTTAGACAAATAAAGTATAGGTGATTGTATTTTTACCAGAAAACATTGTGTAATGAACACTTTGCGTACCGGTTCTTTGCAATTTTATAAAAAGTAAGTTGCCTTTTAACCCTTTAGAGACCATAGCAGCCGCAAGCGGCTTGTACCAAAATGCCCATAGCGGCCGCAAACTGCCGCAAGATTTGACATCCTTCCACTCAACAAGAACTCTTCAAAAGTAAAGGTCATGACCTGAATTGCCATTTTTCAATGAGTCTTGTGTTGACATAGAATCATGAACAAAACCACATATTTATGTTTCATTTCTTCTTTTTTCACACATTCATCCTGAGCAAAATTGAGTAAAAAATCAACAAAATATGCAATGTTTGGGCACAGGGTAATGATTACACAGAAATGAATGGACTCTAAAGGGTTAATTAATAGTTAATACGTTTAGTCAGGTTTTTTTCTTATATCAAAATGAAGGTATACTCCCAACTGCAATATCTGTATCATCAAGTGTGCTTGAATAATTTCTTGATTACCTGTGTTAATGAAGTTTTTTACAGATGACATATTACACAGGAATAACCTTACTGTTACTAAAAACCAATAGGTTTTTAACAGTCGTCATATTTGTTTAATCTGGATAATTGGAATGATCTGCTATTCCTTAGACTTGGGCGAGATCCCTGGTTATACGGCAGTTACAGGTTGTATGGAGTCTGACTGGCACCCCCCCCGAACAAAGATATTGTCAAAATAAAGACCCCCAACAAAGGGCTAGATGGCTTATTTGGCAGAGCGCCAGCACATTATCTTGAGGTCGCAGGTTTATGTCCCCCCTCTAGTCAAATTTTCTTTGTTCAACCCCAAATTATTCCTAAAACCACTGTACTTCTTCACCCTGGATGATTGGTGTGTGTTTGAATTAAGCGACTCTGGCTACAGCTATGGCTACAACCTCAAAACTGAAGAATAGGACTTTTGGGCGTTCCAGCCCTAGCCACTGCCAAAACCATTAATTCGGACATGGCCTTACTGCTCCTAGCCTTTAGTCAAGGCGCTTGTGGCTTTCCAGATAGTATACAACACCAACAGCGCAACCACTACAAACACGAAAAGAGACTAGGCGTTAGCAGCTATGCCGCTCGCGCCAGTCTTGTTCATGTTAGCAGTGGTGGCGCTGTTTGTGTTGTATGCTATCCGAAAAGCAACAAGTGCCTTGACTAAAGGCTATACTGTTCCTCAAACCAAACATATAGATAGTTCCCAGTAGACGCCATCTTTACGGGCAAATCACATTTTGGCTCGCAGGCGCGTCAAACGCTCTAATTATTAACGCAGCCGCGTTGTTCACTAACCAATCATGCAATGAGTTTGGTGAAATGTGCGCGTGCTGCACGCCGTTCTCACGCGTAACGCGGGACTGTGTGTTCCAAATTGCCCGTAAAGATGGCCGACCTACGTCATACTGCAACCTATCTATAGTCAATTCAAAAAGGGTTTAAAGGAGTAGCTTGTTGTACCTTCTTATCGACCTCGAAATTGCTCCATACGTAATGAGCTATGCAAAAGATCACTCTGCGTCCATTTTGGACATACAAATGTGCCCATTTTCCGCCTTCGGTATGAGCCACAAGTAGATCAAAGGTCAAACATTGGTGCACCAAATTATTCAATAAGGCAGCACCTTTAACAAGAAACGAGGGCTCACTTAATGAGCTGTTTGCATATATTGGTGCTTAATTAATTGATTGGCTAAGCAAATACTTGCAAAGAATCTTTTATGCACAATGTTCATTACATAGTATTTTAAAGATGGTACCCCATTTCAGCTCAGCAAGGTATTTCTGCGCAAGCAAAGTTGAGTTTTTAGCAGCTTTATGATCTTGGACTAGTGGCCTATTGTTGCGCTACCGAGCTTACCGTATCATTCTGCACTAACAAACATCATTCCTGCTTTACTAGGAATTTTGGCCCCAGCTATGCCAACAGAAAAACAACAACTAAATTTGTCAATTGCCAAGCCCTGAAATATACCAGGGGGTTATGATCCTGCTAGGCATTCTTGGCGAGGCGAGATCATACACTGCTCGGAATGAGGTTCGACAATTGCCACCATGACCAAATTTACACCAAGAAGCCTTTCAGATTTAAACATGTCACATATAGAAGATATTTCAAATGAAAAATGTATGCAAACAAATTTGCAATTTCCTTTAAAGAAAGCACAAAGTTGACACCACTGGTAGTCCGCACCTCACTGTCTGGAACTCAGGGAGGTCTCTTGTCATTATATTCTGGCCTCGTATATACCTGGATCAAAAAGAAAAAACAAGACAAAGCAAGTTTAAGAGTTTGTCTCTGGACTGAAACAATCTATTAGTACAATATGATGCTTTACCCTATTTTAGGAGGCGACTTTTACTGGGAACTTTTTCTACTGAATCCGAAACCCATCAGGAATCTTTCTTAAAGATAGGCTCATAGATTGGTAAATACTCAAACAATTAATGACCATAAAAACTTAGTTGGTGAGAAGCACTGCAGCTGTTGATAGTATAAACTATTTCATGAAAAGTTTTCATTCGAAGTAATATGGTTTGAATAATTTTTCATTCCAAAACATTTGAATCTGAGAAACGATTCACGCATGAATCGTTTCTCAGATTTCTGAGGGTTGGTGTCCGTTCGTGAATGCTGCGAGCATAGATGCGGTTGGTACCCACTGTCACCTTGAAACGTATTATGAATTTGTTGTTCTTGTGAAAATTCCATGACAGTTTTCCGCTGTTTTGTCAGCAAGTAAACACTGTGTATTTAGCTGAAACTATCTTTTATTGTTTCTTTCTTTTTAACTTTTCCTATAAATCAGCATTACGTTGACAAACACCAATCTATGATTGACCCTTTAAGCCTTGAATCGCTGTGTGTATCTTTGCTTTTGCAAAGTTCCAACACAGCGCCCTTTATAGGGGAGGGGGGGGGGTTGTCATGATGACCCATAGTCAAGGCCTGTCTTCAGCATAAAGGTTACCCTACTACCAAACTTGTGGATATTATTTTTTTAATTATTTGTATTTCTTGTTTATCCTGGGTAATCCATTCAGTAAGAAAACACTCACTGATCTCCCATGGATCCCCGCTTACATAACAACCAAAATGCACTTAAGAAAATACATTTTTCAATGAACATTTAAACATTTAAAATAAAAAATAGACTGTTTGGCCTGCTTTCCCCTACGGTCTTGTCTCAAGCATGTTCAGTGTGGCTTTCAGAACAGAGAGAGAGAGAGAGAGTCATATGAAAACTCAAGTTTCCCTTAACAGTGGTCTGCTGGCCAAATGCTAGATAGAACGACCGAGGACCAGTTAAAGCTGGTGGACTTATATAGTAAAGCAACAAGCTGCCTGTTCCTGCTGGCTAGGCACCAACAAGTTGAGGGGGCAACCCTGCTAGCAAATAGTGCGACTAGATTTTGACAGTTGAGGCTGCCTGACCCACTCTATACTGTATGGTTGTGTGTCAAACATGGTAATTTTGCCTCTGCAGTAAGTCCAAAAACAAATTTGAGCGAAACATGCTAGTGAATTAATGGTGTTGAGATAGAGCGAAATGAAACGGGGGGGGGGGGAAGTGATCTGTACTACATCAACATACAGCCGTATAATAAATGTGTCTACACAGAAACCCCAAAACCCAAACAAGTGTACATGGTTCTCTGTAAAGGTGGGGTACAAGGGGAATTGTGGGGGAAGGGGGCATTGTGGGGGAAGGGGGCATTGTGGGGGAAGGGGGCATTCTAAAAACAGGATGCACACCTTGTTTTTGTTTAAAAAAATATTTGTAGAACACTGTGAGGAAGTATATAAGAGCCCCTAGTGGGAATGGGGTTGGCGACACACATTGTGTACTCCCAATAAACAGCCCAGAAATAGAAATACAATCCGGAAAAGTGGGTGAATTTTGTGAAGAGCTGTTTCTTGGAGGTAAATTTTGTCTTCACCTTTTCTTAACTTTATTTTTTGTATATCAAGTAATAAACCACAAGGGAAACTGACTGGGTAAATTTTAAAATATTTTTGCTTGGGGTGCCAGTCAATATCCATTCAACCTGTAACTTTTATTTTTTTGTAAAAATGCATAAATAAAATTGGGTAAAGAGCAGAGTATTTGGGAGTTATTAAAATTGACCATGGCCCCTGGAGTAGTTTACCTACTAGGAATTCCTACCAACAATCAAAACTCCCAAGCCCATTGGAATCAACCACGTAAATATAACTTTTTTCAAACTCAAATGAGGCAGAGTATTTGGGAGTTATTAAAATTGACCATGGCCCCTGGAGTAGTTTACCTACTAGGAATTCCTACCAACAATCAAAACTCCCAAGCCCATTGGAATCAACCACGTAAATATAACTTTTTTCAAACTCAAATGAGGCACATTATGCTGACATATTTGAATATTTCCATTGTCTTAACCACATTGTTCACACTGTTGGTCATCCCATATGCCATAAGAGCCTCTTCCTAAGCTGGACCATGCCTCATGTCCTAGAAGGGGTGTCAATCAACATGGATCATTGATTAGGTTGAGTTGTGTACAAAAACTCAGTATGTCAATTGTCCGTCAATTGTCAATGGCAGATGAACTTAATTATAAAAATTTATTAATTAAGCAAACCATTAAGCTTAAATTTACCCTGACAATACCTGGACATGTAGACGACACACTTTGATAAAGAAATCGTTGGAAAGCAGTTTCATCACTGCTAACCAGCCATAAATATAAAAAACACACCATCCTTATGAAATGTAGTGCAAGATTCGATGCTTTATAAAGAAACCAACAAACATTCAGTAACACATTTTAAACACCGAGATCAATACTGCAATCAATTATGTTCAATATCCAAAGCAAGCTCTCTACACTTGCCTCCACAAAATCTCTCCAACCTTGGAGAAGATCTGGTGTAATTAAGAGAAACACAAACATTATGCCCTCGCAGGTAAAGCCAAGCTCCTGTTTGCGGCCCAGACTAGATAAACATCAATTCAAAGAGGGATCACTCACAAGTACTGTGTACAGTGTGAGAGCTTTCTCTGTCACTGTCTAGACACAGGCAAGCAGGCACCCTGCCAATGGTTAATATCTGTGTCAGACGACAACCAAATAATATGCCCTGGCCATGTCGACTAGAAGTGTGTGTGTGTGTGTGTGAGAGAGGGAGAGAGTGCTTGTTGTTAGCAACGTGGACGGGACGTATAAATCCAACCAGAGATTTGATGGAGATCCACCGAGTGAATGTGAAGTGTCAATTTTTCTAAATGGTGTGTTTGTTTAGGAGGGGGGGGGGGGGGGAGAGTGGGGGGGAGAGTGGGGGGGGGGGGAGACTGGTGTAGAGGATTGACTGACATATATTATTGGCAATTTGACGTTGTGAGTGAGGATTGTGATGAAGATGAAAAAAGGGGAAAACAGGGCCATGTGAGTTGAGAGAACCTGGAGTGGAGTACATGTCTACTGCGTGAACCCTTTATGTTTGTGTTTACCTAAGAGCTGTCTAGTGGAAGGTGAGGAAGGGGAAGTAGGTTGTGCAATACAAGTATACAGTGCAGATTTTCTGCAAGATGCCAATTTTTTCTAACACTGTTTGGAAGGGGTACCCACTAAAGTACAGATTTGAAGCTTTGCCATAGAAGGGGAGGGGTAGAGCTATATGATCTTAAGAGAAACTAAAGTAGAATGTAGGTGTTCATGTTCCTTGAATAAATTTGAATAATTATTCAAACTTTTGTAGGTATTCATGCCTCTAAAGTTTGTCATACACATGCCTTTTTTTCCAGTTATATTTGTGGGAATCGAGGCATGCAGTCACAATCGCGTGATCTGACTGGCTAATGCGCAAAAGGAATGGAGATCTCTGTTGCCCAATCAATCTCAGTAAAATGAGACAATTAACTCCATATGATGATGTATTTTTTTAGAAATGAGTAAATAAATTACTAATCTATATAGTGTTTGATAACAGCGAAAGCATTTTTTTTTTTCCCCCCACTAATTTCTTGTGACTCCGATGATCAATTTAGCTTAAACCATTACAGGTTTGTTATTTCATTTACAAGTTGTGTCACACTGAGTACAGATACACGCCACAGGCTTTAGATAACACGCAATCTGAAGAAGAATTTATGACAGTCCAAAGCTTCACTTAAAGGGTCTGTATATGTTTGGTAATCACTCTTAAAATTAATGGCAATAAAAACCTATTGGTTAGAAGCCTACAGTAGCTTTTGATAATATAAAGCATTTTGAGAAACGTTTCACTTCAAAGTTTTGTGGTTATGTAAAAATATATCAGTTTTAATCATAGAAATAGAACCCGGAGCTCGACCGCCCTCTGTGTCGTCTGTGGACGCGGCGTATTGATACCACGCGACACGCGTGTATGGCAAAATGGCAACGCACATAGACCGTTTCTACGTGTTTTCATTGGTCAATGTTCATGACGTCTACTGTATGGCAAAATATTATCACTGGCTTATCACTGACCAGCCTCGCTACCATGGCAGCGCGCCGTAACACCCGGCATACGTCTCTAGCCATACACGCGTTTAAAAAAATGGCGTACGCGCGTCCATAAAAATGGTCTCACAACGAAATCGCACGTACAATGACACACTCTGCGTTCTCCGGGTTCTATTTCTATGGTTTTAATGCCCCCAAATTTGAATCTGAGAAACGTTTCTGTCAGAAACACTTCTCAGATTGTATATTCCTATTACTAAATTAGGGATTATTCTTCCTGCATGTGGACATATTCGCTCCAGCTTTTTGGCAATATCTCAAAAACGCGACCATCTTTTGAAATGAAATTTTCACAGGTTAGTTTTATTGTATATATCGACATTTAAATAGGACTAAAACAATCGAACGCTTCCAAAAACCAAAGGTAGACTTTGCCTTTAAGAGAGCTATGTATAGTACACAAAGCACAAAACAGTCTTGCTTCACAGAATTCTGTTACCAGTCAAAACGCCACAGTACTTGCAATATATGTACCGGCGAACCGGTTCCCCGCTAGTGTTTTTGCTAATCAATTTGTTCATATGCTGAGCTGCCATCTGTATGCTCATTAAAACATTCATGTGCGAAGAGGGGAACAACGAAGAAGGGAACGACGACAACGAAGGGAAAACAAGTTTTAGGTTATTGTACCATGAATTGAACCACCACCTGGCAATAAATGTTGATGATGTGTCGTTTCTCCCTTTCCTTACAAATGACATTATCAAAAGTACACTCTCTACTAAACTCATAGTGGAAGTATAGACCATGTTACCTTTGTTTACAGAGTGGTGACCTTGCACATTCTTAAGCGTTTCCTGCTGGGCAAGATACTACACAGGCTATATGGGGAAATTTACATTTTGTGTCATAATTTTCACATAAATTCAAAATTTACAAAAGCAACAGCTGTACAGCTTTTGAGATGTCCCCCCTTTCTTCATATCAAAAGTTGAGAAAAATCAGACGGTGCAATCTCCATAAAACATAAGATTTGTTGTTTTCTTCCATTGAGCTGTGTACAAATGTGCCTGCAGGAAGTCCAGGCTCTGTGGCTCTTTTGTAAACATGTGATGTCACAGGTCACATGGTCTATACATTTCCCGACCCACTTTTGGAGGCCACATGTAAGCCAGTTGTAATATCCAACAGGGCAAATGGCATAATATTCTGGTGCTTTCTCATCAGCAGAGTGTGGGTTCGAGTCCCGGTCTTGACACAATTTTGTCCTCAAGCAAGACACTTTAATAACCATTACTGCTTTGTCCTTCAGATGGGATGTAAAGCTGTAGGTTCCGTGTGTTGTGTAATGCATGTAAAAGAACCCAGTCACACTTATCACTCCGAGAAGGAGTTTGCCCTGGTGTGTCTGGCACAGCAAAAAAAGGAAATTACTTTTTTTTTTTAAAGCCCACTTGAACACATTCAAAATCACAGTCTGTGTATCACGTTCCTTTAATATATCAAGCCACCACTACAGTCTCTTCAGATAAGCCAATTGGCTAAGGATTTGACATTCTCACAAGACAAGCCCAGAGAGTCCAATTGCTAGACTTTAAGGCATAACTAACCTTGTAATTTCAATAGCTTTACCACTGTCTCGTCTAGACAGACTGGCCCATCACTCACAATGCACCAATCATCTTTGTCATAAAATGTACAGCCCAGAATCCTACCTTCCCCCATCAAGATTAAATAGTGTCATTGCACTATATCACCTAAGGATACACGTTTCCCGTATCTTTTTTTTTCTATTGATTGCTATTATTTTTTCGACCGGCATATAACTGGTTATTAGACTGACTTTTAATAATCTGCAGAAAACCCGCAGATGATAAAAGTGCATCACGCTTGACGGCAACCGGGTTCAGGGACCTCGCGAGACGGAGGGCAAAGCACACTGGCCGTCTTCATTAGTCGTTGGCACAGATAATCTAACCCCAGAACATGACGGTGGAAAAAAAAGAGGAGAGAGAGAGGGGAGAAAAAGATAAAAACGAGAGAGAGAGAGAGAAAAAAAAGCTTGAGGAATGACTCAGGAAGATGAATGTTAGGGTGTCATCCTGAGAGGATGGCCGGTCGACCAAATGAGGGATACATTCCCACAGGCGGAGGCCATAAGGGGCTTACATTAGGAAATGGATCAGCACCATTCTATTTCTGTTATGTTTTGTTAAAAAAAGCCATTTCATTGATTGAAAAAAAAAAATTTGTCATAATCATGAGACCTCAACATAAGAAGTGTAGGTTCTTTGAACGGCATTAATGTCGCTGGGAGTTTAGGGGGGGGGGGGTTCATCGAGAAGACTAATGGGGATCCAGTATGGGATGCTAGATTAATGTTGGTGAGATGTTTAGAGTGATAATAACAAGGGGACATGTAAATGACCATTAGCGCTCCTGGCTAGGAAATGCATTAATTTTTTATTTTTATTTTTTTTCAATCTCCCCCAAAAGCATGTAGGGTATATGGACATCAATAAAAATCGATTGAGTGGGAGTTGTCGAAACCCTGCATGATGCTGTCATTCCGAAGGAGTCACCGGTCTTTCATCAACGTTGTTAAACAATTGCAATTAAAACGCTATAAAGGGGTGTCTCTTCAAATCCAGATTAAGTTGAAACACTCGCAATTAACTAACAATTAAACGGCACACGTCTGGGACCTCCATGTTTCCACGCTTAATTTCATTTTTTTTACTGCAACAGACAAAAAACTGAACAATGAATGAAGTGGCAATTAACAAAATTGCAATTGAGCAAACTGGTTTCTCCTCTCCAAGGACTTTGTGACCGCGTTGCAATGGAATCAGGAAATTATCTTGAAAATAAATGACTTTGTACCACGATGCGTTGACAAGAGATCTGCATTTACGTTTTTACAACAAATATCAGACCAGCTTTACACAATTATTAAAAATAGAAAACACATTCACTGACTAGGAAAACTCTAAACTTAAGAAAATGCTGGCCCCATATGGCCGGTAACACAAACTTGAGGGCAGGGCTAGACGACCAGGAAAAGTTACAAATCAAGAAATTCAATTACTTATTACGTTTCAATATCATTGAATGATTGAATCAACTAGGCCAAATATCTGAGTCTGGATCTTTGACTTCCTGTGTATTACAAACACCCCAAAACTAGACTTAGAACCAGTCTGCATACGATATAATGCCCAACATTGAGTTGACTGTAATAGACACATGCATTACTGAACTAAGAAAAGGACAATAGGATCCCCAGTTAGGTGAAGTTCTCAGTTGGATCAGCCCTTTCTCTATGGTAGAGAGTGTGTGGTAGAGAGTGTGTGGGGGGGGGGGTGGGGGGGGGGGGGGGGGGGGGTGGGGGGGGGGGGTGGGGGGGGGGGGTGGGGGGGGGTGGGGGGTGTACGTGACTTGAGTGCAAGGGACTTACTGATCTCCTAGTGATCCCATCATTGATTGCTTCACGGCTTTTATATAGAAGTGTCTGTAACCTTGCTCGGAGCTCTCCTCTAAACTGTCTGGGTTTGGCATCAAGGGCTCTGATACTTTTAAACAAACAATGGCACGGTTGCGGTTTCTGTTGGGATTAGCGCCACCGTAACGCTTAAAATGAAAACAAGCCAGGGCCCCTGTTCTTTGTATAGAGCGGGGTGGAAATTACTTTTCTGTTCATTGAGATGTGGTTAAGTTAAGCCGCAATGTAATATTCAGAGACGACTTAAGATCAGTTTCAGTTTCCTGTATTGAAAAGGGCTTCAAATGCTGGTAACCTTTTAATTGCGAGACCGTAAAACAGGATCTTTCGGTAGCTGTGTATAATCAGGGTTTTAAGTCATTGCTGACAAAGACAGTCTGCAACTAGGCTCTAATTTTAGGAGGTTTGTAGAAGTGATAGCATTTTAACCTTTAACCCCTGGAGTTATAGATTTCAAGGAGCTTTGGGTAAAAGTATCCTCAGAAATAAATAGAGAGGTAAATCGAAGAGCAGGATTTCTTTATATCTGAAGAAAGTAACAGTAACTTTTTTTTACTAGGCAGACATAAAAAAGTCTGAATTCAGGTGAAAAGCCTTAAATTTCTCATCCCTAGCAAACAGCCCCTTCATATTGGAAGGGGAAAAGATAAAGCTTGATCAATTAAATAGTTTAAACTTTGTTCTTTTTGAAAGAATGACACGTGTCTAATTTTGAAAGAATACCGCATGTTCTAACCCTCTTTTTTGTAAGAACCATAAATATCCAAATACATGTTATATGTAATTTCTTAATTGAAATTCAGTGCACAGACTTGTAAACTTAATAGGAATTCAGTCTTTAGACAAATGGAAATTTTGAGGCACGTTTTGATGACCAGCCTTCAGATGTGAATGATCTCCCTGTAACGACCCAGACAGCAAACGAGTACCACACTAATTACGTCGGAGCCCATTAAAACAAACTGGCAATTAAAAGCAAGACATGGTCATACTCGGCGATGTAATGTTCGCTCAGCAAATCAGCGAACACGGTAAAAGGATCCCAAGGATAGAGATTATCAGTTGTTTTTTAAAACCAGACAGAATGCCATGCAATCCTTTAATCAGTCCAAACATGAGCACCTGCAACAAAAACCTCCAAATGAGATAAGAGATCTTGGAAAGAGACAAAAAAGCTGAACAGGAAATGTCATGGATTAAACGATGTAGACTATGCTAGGTTCGGAACATGAAGCAAAAATGTGCTTTGGTCATTTTTGTTTGGTCGGCAGTTTGAAACGGCAACTTCTTTTTGCTGAAGTTACAGCTTTACGTAATGATCATGATATATAGTTTGAAGAGGAAAAGCAAAACAGTAATTCCCTACACACATGTTACTTCAGGGCTTCTGCAGGTTGGATATCTGTCTTTGTTGCAATTTGCAGTGTTTTTGACGGTGTGTGAACCAAATTTACATGATGCACAACAAGTTGTTTTGTCCTTACTATTATTATTATCTATTTAGCCATTGATACAAGCAAACAAAATACGGGCAGTCAAAATACGTGGTGCAAGGAAATTTGCCAATAGAAGCGCACTCACGTGGTCAAAAACATGGTCGAGGTACAAGAGAAAGTCCAACCAGAGATTATCTTTGCATTATACTATTACAGCCACAATTAATTAACAGGGGGAAAAAAAGGTTTCCATTTCGGAGCCTGACTTTTTCCTCAAACATAGAAATTCCAGTACCCCAAACTCTGCATACTTCCCTCCGCAAAACAAGGCTCAGAATGACTAATATACTAAATGGCTCTATTGCAGTGAATGGTCTTTTGATTCTCATGGGAAACCCTGTTTGCTAAGATGTGAATTTACTTATTTATTTATTTATTCATTCAGGCTTTTTAAAAAACACAACAATACAATAAACAGAAGACTGAGAAAAAACAGTCAAACCAAGAATTATGAAAAACAGAGGGATATGTAGAAATACAAAAACAAACAGCAGCCTAGGGATTGCCCAAAAGCGAACTACATCACTATCTTAAAGAGCAATCCCCGTAAAAAAGAAAAGCATTAGAACAAACAAACAGATACCAAAAATACAAGGAAAGATTGTAAAATATACTCCAATAAAAACATTATGTACACTGTTAAAAAAACATTATTTAAAAAAGAACAAAAAATACATGAGTTATTGATAGGCTAAAGACTCAAGACTACAAGGTTTCACAGGTTAGTATTATTATATATATATCTACATTAAAACAATAGAACGGTTCCAAAAACCAAAGGTATACTTTGCCTTTAAAAAGTTTGGCACTGGAAAGGTATCAAAAATATGTTCTACAGCTTTTATGTCAGGTAAGAGACTTTTGATATTTTGTGTTCACTTCCGAAAGGTCCCTGAAAAATGAGTGCATCATAAAACTGTATTTGACCCCTTCAGCCATAATTCTCTAGACAACCCAGTCACGGTTGGAAGGGCCTCAGCTCTTGCAGACTCCCACACACACAAACTCAAAGTCAAGCGCTTTAATAGGCACACATGGACACATGGACAAAGTCGTGTTTGTGTACAAGGGCTATCCCTGGTGGTGGCTGTCACATAATTTCAATAGAGCAGGACTAACGAGGAATAGTTGTGGTTAACCGCAGACGGCCCTGGATCCTCTATAATGGAAACGAGCTGTAATGTATCATGTGTAACCACTCTAAATGGGAATGACCTCACTCAACCTCTCAGCCCCCCCCCTACCTCCCTCCTCCTCTGAAGTTCCCACAACCTTGCGTGACTCCCCTGACTGATAACAGTCATTAATTCAATGAAAAAATGTACTCATAATGTTGGACTTATGAAATTTCACACATGAGTTACAGTAAAGCTGTGCGTGCACATTGACGACAAAGGCAGACTCTCCACTGATCAAGCGTTGGTTTCCCTTAATGATTGATCAAAACATGTTGGCACCACATTGTTCAGGTGTGTAGACCGTCGAATGATCTCATTTCACATTTTCTGGGATCGATGAGTCTACATGCTCTTCATCATTTCATGAAAACAAAATTATAAGTGAATGACTATTTTAGATCTTTCTTGGAATTGCCGCCTTTCCCATCCCAATGCATTTTGGACAGGACCCAATTTCATACATGTAGAGCTGCTTAAGCAAAATATATCGCTTAAAAATGTTCTGCTAAGCAGAAAATGAGCAGGATACCAGTCACAAATTGTACATGTGACAATGGTAGTTTGGCCGGTAACCTTATTCTGGTAAGCATAATTTTACTGAGCTAAGCTACTTTTTGTGCTTAAGCAGCTCTATGAAAATTGGGCCCAGTTTACTATCTTCAGGCTTGTGCCAAACATGAGTGCTCCGGCTTTTGCGTTTTTTAATGAAGTGCCAAAAACTTTGACCTACAATGTTTTAAGAGCGGCCACAAACCCTGAAACTACGTTTTCATGAAGTGCCAAAAAGTGAATACGTGACTGCGTTGATTAAACAGCTGGCACAGTGCCAAACATGAGTGCTCCGACTTTTGCGTTTTCACGAACAGCCAAAATGTTTACACGTGGACGCACCACACACAGACCAGGCTTGTACAGTTTTCACAAAGAGATAATCTTGCTAATTAAATAATTACTCATTAATTAAACATGATATGAACAGAATTGTTTAACATCACAAATATAAAAATGAAATTGAGTTTAATATTTACAATGCAAATATATTAGCATATAAATGTGGGTGCAAAGTTTTGGAGTTATATACAATTTCGACCTCAGGGGACAACATTTTGGTGGGAATTGGAAGGGGGAATCATTTTCTCCTAGCCCCCCACCCCCTGTACTGCTGCTACTGAGTGCGGAATGTCACAAAATTATAAGGGTGTATGTCACAAATAGATAGGGTATAACATTACAAAGAAAAAGAGTGTAATGTCACAAACAGATGGGGGTGTGCAACCTACACTTTTACACTTATAGGCCTATGGGTATTCTTTACCACATCAGTAGCAAACAAATTGTAACTAGAAAAACAAAATATTTACAACACACATTTCTGTAACAGCAAACACTGTCATATCTAACGAGAACAACCACAGACGCGCTAAATGCACGTCTGATATTTCGCTCTTGTTTTAAAAGCAAGGCAGTTTTTCTTTAGTAGAGGACACGTCTATCATGCGGGAATTGTAACATTTCTACTGCGGCATTTCAAGGGGCACCAAGACAATAGATCGATCCATTAAGCCCCGCCTCCTTACGAGTTGACCAATCACAGCCGCGAAACCCGATCACCATTAGTGCAAAGATCACCAAATGGCTCAAATGGTGATCAGATTTCGCGGTTGTGATTGGTCAATGAGAAATGGGCGTGGCTTAATGGATCGGTGTATTACCAGGGGGCGTGGAGGCAATTGCTGTTGTTGCCCTCAGTGAAGTATCAGGTATGGGGGAATCAAACCTTTCATGTGTGAGTGACTAAACAACTATTTGCCAAATGTTTCTATTCAACACAGCGACCCTAAACAAGGTGCACTAAGGAATGCAAATTAAAGCAGACACTTTTAGACAATAATTAATAACAATTAATTATTCAATTGATATTGCGCCCACTCCAGGACCAGCCTGTTTGAGGGCGCATAACAATAACATTACCAGTAAGAAAATTTGGGGGCAGTTTTCAGGATAAACAAAATTTGTATAAAATTTTTAAAAACTGGAAAAGAAAAAAACAAAACAAAAAATAGTTTTCCAGAACACAACTTGCAATAGTTTCATGTGTACTGATGCACTTGATTTTCTAGCCCAGTTGAAACATAAGGACATTCTAACAAAACCTATATTAATAATCCTACACGATCTCAAAAAATTATTTTTAGCAGGGTCAAGTTAACAAAAAGTAATTGGACAAGGCAAAGTTTTAAAAACTAATGAAAAGCACGGCTTTAATGATCCCTGATTAAACATAAAGCCAAAAGATGAGCTGATCTTTGTAATACCCAATCCAGGGGGGGGGGGGGGGGGGATTGGAGGGAGAACACAACTACAGTGTCTAGACAAATGCTAATACTGTTGCTGTGCCAAGGTTTGGCTTTTCTAAGAGTCTACCAGCAAATAATCAAAGCACTATGATGTAGTTATCCAAACAATCCCCGTCTGCAGTTTAAAGGGTGTTTGTTTGTTTTTTTACAATTTGGAAGAGTGAAGTCATTTCAAACAATCTTTTAGTTTTCATTTTCAAGGAGCATCTCAGAACAACCCTTGGTCCCCACGATGAAAGGACTTCAAACTTTAGGGATTCTTCTGCACGATTTAATACCAACGTTAACATTGACACTTTGGGCTTGATTTTAAAGAGGCGTTTCAAGCAAACAATTTACCAAGAAAAATCAAACCTTCCTTAGAATTGTTACGCGAACCAGTACAATGTAAGTGGGCTCATATAATTGATCAGGTAGTCTACACGTTATACGTTGCATCTTTCCATGCTGTCCCATGCCTCTGTATAAAAACCCTAACACTCTGATTCTAAGCCTCTGTGTTGTGCCGCGCGATTTATCTTCAAAGACTACTTCTGCTTCCCCTTTCCGACTCTTTAATTGACTAGGGAATTTTCAGTCCAGTGGAAAAAGCCCAGACGAAAAGAGAGATGAAAACAAAAAACTGCTGTCGAGTAACGCAAAGCATTCCAGTTGAAGTGTGAGAGAAAAAGGCGCTCAAGTGTAAACAGGCAACGGGGTAACGTGAGGTAATAATTACTCAATAATCCGTCGGCAGATCGTGGGGATAGAGTGTTCTCTGCATAAACACCGGCCTGATACAGGAGTCCGGGGCCAGACTTTTGCATCCTCCATACAGGCAGTCTGTCTGATGTCTTTGAACCCTGCAAAAAATGTCTTTCAACTTTCGCCGGCATTTTAACTCAGCCATAATTAAATTCTGCTCTTAAAAAAAAAAAAAAAAAAAAAAAAAAACAGAGGAAAAAAATACAATCAAACAAAACAAGACAAAGAAGCCGTACAATATTTGCAAGTCGGGGATATACATTGTAGAGTCCTGGCAGACTTGAAAGCGACTGAACATTATTATTAAATTTGTAGCCCGTTGAACCGGAATTTTCCTCTACCTAATTTCAGACTCTCAGTGAGAACGTAAATACAAGCAAATGTTCTGGTATGTCTTGTATTTGATTGTTACAAGGAAAGGGGGGGGGGGGGGGGGGTGCTGCTCTTAGTCTAGGGGTATTGATACACGAAGCCAGCACATGCCAAGTCGTGCCAACCGTTGTGGTAATTTGTATAATTAAATGACGCCCCGTTTGAGGGGCCGAATATGACACATTGTTGGCAAATGTTAGCAAACGCGAGGTCAGTGCCATGGATTTGATGATGGCGTGATAAGACTCTCTTGTATCATCTGGACTCGACATCTGACAGGACATTTTTTGTACCATGATTTGATTAACCATTAACAGTTTATTTTTAAAGATGCCGTCTTAAAAAAAAACTTTCACATGGCTGCTTACACGATTTTCACAAATTACCTGATTGAAAATGCAACAAACGAAAAATCAAGCGGCTTGCCTAAATTTCATCTTACGATGTTTGTCCCCTTTATAAATAAAACAATTTGAAAAAAGAAGAAGAATTTGTTAATTTTTAAACAAACTGTACCAAGGCAGCTTTACACTATTAATAGCACTGTTCATGGGCCTTAGGCATTCCCGAAACAGCCTCTACTTCTTTGGGGTACCGTTCACTGGTAGCCAAAAGAGAGCACTGGTTGCCCTAATCATTCCTATCAACAGTCTCTAACATTGCAGGTACCCATTTACTCCTGGATGAAGAGAAGCAATTATAGTTCTTGCCCATGGACACAAGTGTCATGACTGGGATTCAAACCCACACTCTTGTGACTGAGCCATTGGAAATTGAGTCTGAATTGCAAAAGAGAAAAACTAGAGCAGAAAAATTAACGTTAATATACATATTTGTTTTGAATTCTACATCTTAATTACATTGTTCCCTAGAAGTATCTCCTAATAGACTGTGCAAGTCTTGCGCATAATCGAACTTCCGGGACCATTGTGGTCCCAACCATATGCAGTTTTCAATGGCAAGATTTTGTTTCATCTATTATTTTAGTTTAACGCACTTTATGACCATGAACATTACATATGTTGTTGTGAATGTAATACTAAAGTGATAAAAAATATGAAAGTAAAATCAATTCAACAATACAACGAATACAAAACAAGAATTAAACTTGACCTCTGCTTCCGGTTACTTGCAAAAAATTAAGAATTTGTGCCCACCTCTGATCACCAAATTTGTTTTGGTCGCGCGATGATAATCACCAGACGCTGTAATAGACGCAAAGCCTTTTCATTGCAGTCACAGTTGTCGAGGCATCAGCGTCCTCTTTAAACTGCGTCACGCGTTAATTCTACGCCCGTGCAATCATCGCGCATCTGCGTTTAAACCTGCTTTTAGTGGTTGCACGTACTCAGGCGTGGATTTACAAAAGGGGTTGCTAAAAAGTTAAAATCAAATAAGCATCCTTGTCCTAGATTTTTTAGTTTGTTTCAACAAAAACTAACAAATGATAGTGTGTTTATTATGAAAGCTAAAACTCATTTTTTATTTTTGTTGGTCAGATTGTTTCATAGATCTAATTTAAAAACAATGATTTGATTTCAGAAAAAATATGTTCTTCGCTTGACGTGTTTTCGCGCTCCGATACGCGCGAGACTTGCACAGTCTATTGGGAAAGTTTAGCTATACAAGAGACCCTTTAAAGGTAGGGTCATAGATTGGTTTTTGTCAACATAATGCTGATTTATAGGCAAAATTATAAGAAAAGATACAATACAAGTCGTGTGTGAAAGTTTCAGCTGAATACAGTGTCAACTTGCCGAGAAAACAGCAGAAAACTGTAAAGGTATTTTCACAAGAACGTTGTCAGAGAGACAGTGCACTTGGCCAAATTCCATGACCCCGAGAGTCAGGCTGCAGTTGGTCCCCCCCCCCCCCCTCCCCCTCAAGTCACACCGGGTGTCGTAATAGTTGAATAACTTGCATCAGACAGCGACCAAAGGTGAAATAAGACAGAGGGGTGACACCAGAGGATGTCCCTTCCACTCGGCTCGGGAAGTGACTAAGAACCCATAAACTACAGATATTGAAGAAGGGGGTTGAGAAGGAGAGGAGAGGGGGAAGGGGGATCCCTCTGGCGAAATGACTGACCCCTCAATGACTAACCACCTAAAAGGAATGTATATATGAACGTGGCCACTGTATATGCAGTAATTAAGCAGATGTTTGCTAAGCTTAAAAGTAATATACAGGATTGGAAGAGCTGACAAAATAGTCGCAGACAATGTTCATGTTTTGTGTGATCAACCATATACATGGAAGAACAAAACTGTAAAAATTTCAGCTTGATCCGTCGAGTGAGTCAGGAGAAAATAGTGGGGGAGAAAACCATGCATAATTTTCAGCATGTAAACACATTGTCCGTAATTTTGGTTGTGTCAATTGAAATCAGCTCAACTTTGTGAGTTGCGTCACAATTTAACCTCTAGCTGTTTGAAACATTTGATTCAATCCAAAATTCCAGATCTGAAAACTTCACCATCGCTTTTATACACTGCCATAGCATTTCCATTGGAAATGTAAGCCCACAGGTCAATGAGCATCCATTCATACTCATAGTCAGTGAAGCATGCGAATGGTTTCAGATCCTTGGTCAACTCTGCGAGCTGGCCGAATGGGCCTCAGAGTAGGAGGGTTAATGAGGGGTTATTGAGCATTGTTATGATTTTTACGATAACAGTCGCTCTTGTTTAATATGGCAATGTTTTAAGATAGTTAATAAATAACTGCGCTAAAGTATAGTAAATAATAGAAAATGAAAATGGCGTGCCACCATTTGCTTTGTAAACAATTTTGTTTATCTATCGTCTGCTCAAAAATATAAGACACTGAGGATTGATTAAATGCGTTTGGGGTGAAAAACAGACCACGGATGCGTGATTTAAAAATCGCTATATGACAAAATAGCTTGCTCATTGCTTTGGAAATTTTTACTTTAATGACTTGTTGTTTTTATCCATCAAATGTAAATGTTGTTTTTTGTCTCCCTACATCCCCTTCCCGTTTCATTAACTTTCATTTTCAGTTTGGTTTTATCTCTCGTTTGATGTTGTAGAGCTCATTT